>OX465499.1:0-1250000 GCA_950022335.1 Eurois occulta
TTGTAGTTGCAATAGTACTCACCCTTCATCCCTGTGTTCTGGTCCGCGTTCCGTGAGCCGGCGCCCAGGTTGGAGGTTGAAACCCTAAATTTTTTGGTTCAAAAACTAGTTTTTTGACCAAAACTCAAAAATTTTATTCGGCACCCACCCTGTTTTATTTCGTAATTAGCTAGCCCGCGACGAGCCGCTTCTTTTGAGACCTCGCTCGCCCGCCTAGCTCAAATAAAACTTGTACATTTTTAAAAAATAGTTTTTTCTCATAGTTTCTGTATAGTACCTAAATCCACCTAAGGGAGATAGTTTCTAGCAAAAACGTGAATATATTCGGTTCTAGACGTGCGATTTTGAAGCTGTTTTCAGCATTTTTAGACTAAACTAGGCGTCCGCCGACGTCCTGACGATATTGCACTCACCGAACAACCCCTATAAAAAACTTCCCTAACCACCCTTAGAAATTTTTCGAATTTTTTACAAAAACTCATCAAAATTTAGTGTTTTTCCAAATTTTATTTCAAATTGTAGTTGCAATAGTACTCACCCTTCATCCCTGTGTTCTGGTCCGCGTTCCGTGAGCCGGCGCCCAGGTTGGAGGTTGAAACCCTAAATTTTTTGGTTCAAAAACTAGTTTTTTGACCAAAACTCAAAAATTTTATTCGGCACCCACCCTGTTTTATTTCGTAATTAGCTAGCCCGCGACGAGCCGCTTCTTTTGAGACCTCGCTCGCCCGCCTAGCTCAAATAAAACTTGTACATTTTTAAAAAATAGTTTTTTCTCATAGTTTCTGTATAGTACCTAAATCCACCTAAGGGAGATAGTTTCTAGCAAAAACGTGAATATATTCGGTTCTAGACGTGCGATTTTGAAGCTGTTTTCAGCATTTTTAGACTAAACTAGGCGTCCGCCGACGTCCTGACGATATTGCACTCACCGAACAACCCCTATAAAAAACTTCCCTAACCACCCTTAGAAATTTTTCGAATTTTTTACAAAAACTCATCAAAATTTAGTGTTTTTCCAAATTTTATTTCAAATTGTAGTTGCAATAGTACTCACCCTTCATCCCTGTGTTCTGGTCCGCGTTCCGTGAGCCGGCGCCCAGGTTGGAGGTTGAAACCCTAAATTTTTTGGTTCAAAAACTAGTTTTTTGACCAAAACTCAAAAATTTTATTCGGCACCCACCCTGTTTTATTTCGTAATTAGCTAGCCCGCGACGAGCCGCTTCTTTTGAGACCTCGCTCGCCCGCCTAGCTCAAATAAAACTTGTACATTTTTAAAAAATAGTTTTTTCTCATAGTTTCTGTATAGTACCTAAATCCACCTAAGGGAGATAGTTTCTAGCAAAAACGTGAATATATTCGGTTCTAGACGTGCGATTTTGAAGCTGTTTTCAGCATTTTTAGACTAAACTAGGCGTCCGCCGACGTCCTGACGATATTGCACTCACCGAACAACCCCTATAAAAAACTTCCCTAACCACCCTTAGAAATTTTTCGAATTTTTTACAAAAACTCATCAAAATTTAGTGTTTTTCCAAATTTTATTTCAAATTGTAGTTGCAATAGTACTCACCCTTCATCCCTGTGTTCTGGTCCGCGTTCCGTGAGCCGGCGCCCAGGTTGGAGGTTGAAACCCTAAATTTTTTGGTTCAAAAACTAGTTTTTTGACCAAAACTCAAAAATTTTATTCGGCACCCACCCTGTTTTATTTCGTAATTAGCTAGCCCGCGACGAGCCGCTTCTTTTGAGACCTCGCTCGCCCGCCTAGCTCAAATAAAACTTGTACATTTTTAAAAAATAGTTTTTTCTCATAGTTTCTGTATAGTACCTAAATCCACCTAAGGGAGATAGTTTCTAGCAAAAACGTGAATATATTCGGTTCTAGACGTGCGATTTTGAAGCTGTTTTCAGCATTTTTAGACTAAACTAGGCGTCCGCCGACGTCCTGACGATATTGCACTCACCGAACAACCCCTATAAAAAACTTCCCTAACCACCCTTAGAAATTTTTCGAATTTTTTACAAAAACTCATCAAAATTTAGTGTTTTTCCAAATTTTATTTCAAATTGTAGTTGCAATAGTACTCACCCTTCATCCCTGTGTTCTGGTCCGCGTTCCGTGAGCCGGCGCCCAGGTTGGAGGTTGAAACCCTAAATTTTTTGGTTCAAAAACTAGTTTTTTGACCAAAACTCAAAAATTTTATTCGGCACCCACCCTGTTTTATTTCGTAATTAGCTAGCCCGCGACGAGCCGCTTCTTTTGAGACCTCGCTCGCCCGCCTAGCTCAAATAAAACTTGTACATTTTTAAAAAATAGTTTTTTCTCATAGTTTCTGTATAGTACCTAAATCCACCTAAGGGAGATAGTTTCTAGCAAAAACGTGAATATATTCGGTTCTAGACGTGCGATTTTGAAGCTGTTTTCAGCATTTTTAGACTAAACTAGGCGTCCGCCGACGTCCTGACGATATTGCACTCACCGAACAACCCCTATAAAAAACTTCCCTAACCACCCTTAGAAATTTTTCGAATTTTTTACAAAAACTCATCAAAATTTAGTGTTTTTCCAAATTTTATTTCAAATTGTAGTTGCAATAGTACTCACCCTTCATCCCTGTGTTCTGGTCCGCGTTCCGTGAGCCGGCGCCCAGGTTGGAGGTTGAAACCCTAAATTTTTTGGTTCAAAAACTAGTTTTTTGACCAAAACTCAAAAATTTTATTCGGCACCCACCCTGTTTTATTTCGTAATTAGCTAGCCCGCGACGAGCCGCTTCTTTTGAGACCTCGCTCGCCCGCCTAGCTCAAATAAAACTTGTACATTTTTAAAAAATAGTTTTTTCTCATAGTTTCTGTATAGTACCTAAATCCACCTAAGGGAGATAGTTTCTAGCAAAAACGTGAATATATTCGGTTCTAGACGTGCGATTTTGAAGCTGTTTTCAGCATTTTTAGACTAAACTAGGCGTCCGCCGACGTCCTGACGATATTGCACTCACCGAACAACCCCTATAAAAAACTTCCCTAACCACCCTTAGAAATTTTTCGAATTTTTTACAAAAACTCATCAAAATTTAGTGTTTTTCCAAATTTTATTTCAAATTGTAGTTGCAATAGTACTCACCCTTCATCCCTGTGTTCTGGTCCGCGTTCCGTGAGCCGGCGCCCAGGTTGGAGGTTGAAACCCTAAATTTTTTGGTTCAAAAACTAGTTTTTTGACCAAAACTCAAAAATTTTATTCGGCACCCACCCTGTTTTATTTCGTAATTAGCTAGCCCGCGACGAGCCGCTTCTTTTGAGACCTCGCTCGCCCGCCTAGCTCAAATAAAACTTGTACATTTTTAAAAAATAGTTTTTTCTCATAGTTTCTGTATAGTACCTAAATCCACCTAAGGGAGATAGTTTCTAGCAAAAACGTGAATATATTCGGTTCTAGACGTGCGATTTTGAAGCTGTTTTCAGCATTTTTAGACTAAACTAGGCGTCCGCCGACGTCCTGACGATATTGCACTCACCGAACAACCCCTATAAAAAACTTCCCTAACCACCCTTAGAAATTTTTCGAATTTTTTACAAAAACTCATCAAAATTTAGTGTTTTTCCAAATTTTATTTCAAATTGTAGTTGCAATAGTACTCACCCTTCATCCCTGTGTTCTGGTCCGCGTTCCGTGAGCCGGCGCCCAGGTTGGAGGTTGAAACCCTAAATTTTTTGGTTCAAAAACTAGTTTTTTGACCAAAACTCAAAAATTTTATTCGGCACCCACCCTGTTTTATTTCGTAATTAGCTAGCCCGCGACGAGCCGCTTCTTTTGAGACCTCGCTCGCCCGCCTAGCTCAAATAAAACTTGTACATTTTTAAAAAATAGTTTTTTCTCATAGTTTCTGTATAGTACCTAAATCCACCTAAGGGAGATAGTTTCTAGCAAAAACGTGAATATATTCGGTTCTAGACGTGCGATTTTGAAGCTGTTTTCAGCATTTTTAGACTAAACTAGGCGTCCGCCGACGTCCTGACGATATTGCACTCACCGAACAACCCCTATAAAAAACTTCCCTAACCACCCTTAGAAATTTTTCGAATTTTTTACAAAAACTCATCAAAATTTAGTGTTTTTCCAAATTTTATTTCAAATTGTAGTTGCAATAGTACTCACCCTTCATCCCTGTGTTCTGGTCCGCGTTCCGTGAGCCGGCGCCCAGGTTGGAGGTTGAAACCCTAAATTTTTTGGTTCAAAAACTAGTTTTTTGACCAAAACTCAAAAATTTTATTCGGCACCCACCCTGTTTTATTTCGTAATTAGCTAGCCCGCGACGAGCCGCTTCTTTTGAGACCTCGCTCGCCCGCCTAGCTCAAATAAAACTTGTACATTTTTAAAAAATAGTTTTTTCTCATAGTTTCTGTATAGTACCTAAATCCACCTAAGGGAGATAGTTTCTAGCAAAAACGTGAATATATTCGGTTCTAGACGTGCGATTTTGAAGCTGTTTTCAGCATTTTTAGACTAAACTAGGCGTCCGCCGACGTCCTGACGATATTGCACTCACCGAACAACCCCTATAAAAAACTTCCCTAACCACCCTTAGAAATTTTTCGAATTTTTTACAAAAACTCATCAAAATTTAGTGTTTTTCCAAATTTTATTTCAAATTGTAGTTGCAATAGTACTCACCCTTCATCCCTGTGTTCTGGTCCGCGTTCCGTGAGCCGGCGCCCAGGTTGGAGGTTGAAACCCTAAATTTTTTGGTTCAAAAACTAGTTTTTTGACCAAAACTCAAAAATTTTATTCGGCACCCACCCTGTTTTATTTCGTAATTAGCTAGCCCGCGACGAGCCGCTTCTTTTGAGACCTCGCTCGCCCGCCTAGCTCAAATAAAACTTGTACATTTTTAAAAAATAGTTTTTTCTCATAGTTTCTGTATAGTACCTAAATCCACCTAAGGGAGATAGTTTCTAGCAAAAACGTGAATATATTCGGTTCTAGACGTGCGATTTTGAAGCTGTTTTCAGCATTTTTAGACTAAACTAGGCGTCCGCCGACGTCCTGACGATATTGCACTCACCGAACAACCCCTATAAAAAACTTCCCTAACCACCCTTAGAAATTTTTCGAATTTTTTACAAAAACTCATCAAAATTTAGTGTTTTTCCAAATTTTATTTCAAATTGTAGTTGCAATAGTACTCACCCTTCATCCCTGTGTTCTGGTCCGCGTTCCGTGAGCCGGCGCCCAGGTTGGAGGTTGAAACCCTAAATTTTTTGGTTCAAAAACTAGTTTTTTGACCAAAACTCAAAAATTTTATTCGGCACCCACCCTGTTTTATTTCGTAATTAGCTAGCCCGCGACGAGCCGCTTCTTTTGAGACCTCGCTCGCCCGCCTAGCTCAAATAAAACTTGTACATTTTTAAAAAATAGTTTTTTCTCATAGTTTCTGTATAGTACCTAAATCCACCTAAGGGAGATAGTTTCTAGCAAAAACGTGAATATATTCGGTTCTAGACGTGCGATTTTGAAGCTGTTTTCAGCATTTTTAGACTAAACTAGGCGTCCGCCGACGTCCTGACGATATTGCACTCACCGAACAACCCCTATAAAAAACTTCCCTAACCACCCTTAGAAATTTTTCGAATTTTTTACAAAAACTCATCAAAATTTAGTGTTTTTCCAAATTTTATTTCAAATTGTAGTTGCAATAGTACTCACCCTTCATCCCTGTGTTCTGGTCCGCGTTCCGTGAGCCGGCGCCCAGGTTGGAGGTTGAAACCCTAAATTTTTTGGTTCAAAAACTAGTTTTTTGACCAAAACTCAAAAATTTTATTCGGCACCCACCCTGTTTTATTTCGTAATTAGCTAGCCCGCGACGAGCCGCTTCTTTTGAGACCTCGCTCGCCCGCCTAGCTCAAATAAAACTTGTACATTTTTAAAAAATAGTTTTTTCTCATAGTTTCTGTATAGTACCTAAATCCACCTAAGGGAGATAGTTTCTAGCAAAAACGTGAATATATTCGGTTCTAGACGTGCGATTTTGAAGCTGTTTTCAGCATTTTTAGACTAAACTAGGCGTCCGCCGACGTCCTGACGATATTGCACTCACCGAACAACCCCTATAAAAAACTTCCCTAACCACCCTTAGAAATTTTTCGAATTTTTTACAAAAACTCATCAAAATTTAGTGTTTTTCCAAATTTTATTTCAAATTGTAGTTGCAATAGTACTCACCCTTCATCCCTGTGTTCTGGTCCGCGTTCCGTGAGCCGGCGCCCAGGTTGGAGGTTGAAACCCTAAATTTTTTGGTTCAAAAACTAGTTTTTTGACCAAAACTCAAAAATTTTATTCGGCACCCACCCTGTTTTATTTCGTAATTAGCTAGCCCGCGACGAGCCGCTTCTTTTGAGACCTCGCTCGCCCGCCTAGCTCAAATAAAACTTGTACATTTTTAAAAAATAGTTTTTTCTCATAGTTTCTGTATAGTACCTAAATCCACCTAAGGGAGATAGTTTCTAGCAAAAACGTGAATATATTCGGTTCTAGACGTGCGATTTTGAAGCTGTTTTCAGCATTTTTAGACTAAACTAGGCGTCCGCCGACGTCCTGACGATATTGCACTCACCGAACAACCCCTATAAAAAACTTCCCTAACCACCCTTAGAAATTTTTCGAATTTTTTACAAAAACTCATCAAAATTTAGTGTTTTTCCAAATTTTATTTCAAATTGTAGTTGCAATAGTACTCACCCTTCATCCCTGTGTTCTGGTCCGCGTTCCGTGAGCCGGCGCCCAGGTTGGAGGTTGAAACCCTAAATTTTTTGGTTCAAAAACTAGTTTTTTGACCAAAACTCAAAAATTTTATTCGGCACCCACCCTGTTTTATTTCGTAATTAGCTAGCCCGCGACGAGCCGCTTCTTTTGAGACCTCGCTCGCCCGCCTAGCTCAAATAAAACTTGTACATTTTTAAAAAATAGTTTTTTCTCATAGTTTCTGTATAGTACCTAAATCCACCTAAGGGAGATAGTTTCTAGCAAAAACGTGAATATATTCGGTTCTAGACGTGCGATTTTGAAGCTGTTTTCAGCATTTTTAGACTAAACTAGGCGTCCGCCGACGTCCTGACGATATTGCACTCACCGAACAACCCCTATAAAAAACTTCCCTAACCACCCTTAGAAATTTTTCGAATTTTTTACAAAAACTCATCAAAATTTAGTGTTTTTCCAAATTTTATTTCAAATTGTAGTTGCAATAGTACTCACCCTTCATCCCTGTGTTCTGGTCCGCGTTCCGTGAGCCGGCGCCCAGGTTGGAGGTTGAAACCCTAAATTTTTTGGTTCAAAAACTAGTTTTTTGACCAAAACTCAAAAATTTTATTCGGCACCCACCCTGTTTTATTTCGTAATTAGCTAGCCCGCGACGAGCCGCTTCTTTTGAGACCTCGCTCGCCCGCCTAGCTCAAATAAAACTTGTACATTTTTAAAAAATAGTTTTTTCTCATAGTTTCTGTATAGTACCTAAATCCACCTAAGGGAGATAGTTTCTAGCAAAAACGTGAATATATTCGGTTCTAGACGTGCGATTTTGAAGCTGTTTTCAGCATTTTTAGACTAAACTAGGCGTCCGCCGACGTCCTGACGATATTGCACTCACCGAACAACCCCTATAAAAAACTTCCCTAACCACCCTTAGAAATTTTTCGAATTTTTTACAAAAACTCATCAAAATTTAGTGTTTTTCCAAATTTTATTTCAAATTGTAGTTGCAATAGTACTCACCCTTCATCCCTGTGTTCTGGTCCGCGTTCCGTGAGCCGGCGCCCAGGTTGGAGGTTGAAACCCTAAATTTTTTGGTTCAAAAACTAGTTTTTTGACCAAAACTCAAAAATTTTATTCGGCACCCACCCTGTTTTATTTCGTAATTAGCTAGCCCGCGACGAGCCGCTTCTTTTGAGACCTCGCTCGCCCGCCTAGCTCAAATAAAACTTGTACATTTTTAAAAAATAGTTTTTTCTCATAGTTTCTGTATAGTACCTAAATCCACCTAAGGGAGATAGTTTCTAGCAAAAACGTGAATATATTCGGTTCTAGACGTGCGATTTTGAAGCTGTTTTCAGCATTTTTAGACTAAACTAGGCGTCCGCCGACGTCCTGACGATATTGCACTCACCGAACAACCCCTATAAAAAACTTCCCTAACCACCCTTAGAAATTTTTCGAATTTTTTACAAAAACTCATCAAAATTTAGTGTTTTTCCAAATTTTATTTCAAATTGTAGTTGCAATAGTACTCACCCTTCATCCCTGTGTTCTGGTCCGCGTTCCGTGAGCCGGCGCCCAGGTTGGAGGTTGAAACCCTAAATTTTTTGGTTCAAAAACTAGTTTTTTGACCAAAACTCAAAAATTTTATTCGGCACCCACCCTGTTTTATTTCGTAATTAGCTAGCCCGCGACGAGCCGCTTCTTTTGAGACCTCGCTCGCCCGCCTAGCTCAAATAAAACTTGTACATTTTTAAAAAATAGTTTTTTCTCATAGTTTCTGTATAGTACCTAAATCCACCTAAGGGAGATAGTTTCTAGCAAAAACGTGAATATATTCGGTTCTAGACGTGCGATTTTGAAGCTGTTTTCAGCATTTTTAGACTAAACTAGGCGTCCGCCGACGTCCTGACGATATTGCACTCACCGAACAACCCCTATAAAAAACTTCCCTAACCACCCTTAGAAATTTTTCGAATTTTTTACAAAAACTCATCAAAATTTAGTGTTTTTCCAAATTTTATTTCAAATTGTAGTTGCAATAGTACTCACCCTTCATCCCTGTGTTCTGGTCCGCGTTCCGTGAGCCGGCGCCCAGGTTGGAGGTTGAAACCCTAAATTTTTTGGTTCAAAAACTAGTTTTTTGACCAAAACTCAAAAATTTTATTCGGCACCCACCCTGTTTTATTTCGTAATTAGCTAGCCCGCGACGAGCCGCTTCTTTTGAGACCTCGCTCGCCCGCCTAGCTCAAATAAAACTTGTACATTTTTAAAAAATAGTTTTTTCTCATAGTTTCTGTATAGTACCTAAATCCACCTAAGGGAGATAGTTTCACCGGCGAGAGATGTCGTGCGGTGTTCCACAGGGATCGGTTCTGGGGCCGCCCTTGTGGAACATCGGCTACGACTATGTGCTGCGTGCCGACCTCCCTAGCGGCGTCAGCGTAGTCTGCTACGCTGACGACACGCTGGTGCTGGCGCAGGGGAGGTCGCACGAGGCGGCGGCCGAATTGATGACACGCGGGGTTGCGATAGTCGTTGAGAGGATCCGGCAACTGGGTCTCGAGGTGGCGTTGCACAAGTCCGAGGCCATGTGCTTTCATGGGCCTCGGAGCGCGCCACCGTCGGGATCCACACTGACGGTAGGAGGGGTTCCCGTCGGCGTCGAGTCGACGTTGAGGTACCTCGGACTCGTCCTCGACAGCCGATGGAACTTCGTTGAGCATTTCCGACGTTTGGCTCCCAGACTGGAAAAGGCCGGGGCTGCTTTCAAGCGGCTCCTGCCCAACCTGGGGGGGCCAAACGCCTCCTGCCGGAGGCTCTATGCGGGGATCTTGCGGTCCATGGCCCTTTACGGGGCCCCGGTGTGGGCGCGTTCGTTGAGGTTGCGTGCAAAGCACTACCTGAACGCGCCCCAAAAGGTGGTAGCCGTAAGGCTGATCCGGGGGTACCGCACGATCTCCCGCGAGGCGGCGAGCCTCCTTGCCGGATTGCCGCCATGGGATCTGGAGGCCATAGTCCTCGCGCGCCTGCACGAGTGGCGCGCGGAGGTACAGAGCCGGGGGGTAACTCCGCTGCCGCGGCATATTGTCGCGCGGCGGACAGACCTCCGCCGTGATCTCATGGCGACATGGAGAGAGCGACTATCGCAACCCCGTGCAGGGCACGCCACGATAGTGGCGGTAAGTCCCCTCTTTGAGGAGTGGCTTGAGAGGCGCCACGGCGCCCTCACCTTCCGCCTGACGCAGGTCCTCACCGGACATGGATGTTTCGGGAGGTACCTGTACCGAATCGGGCGGGAGGAAACGCCCGGATGCTACAATTGCGAGGATCGACCGGAGGACACGGTGGAGCACACCGTGGAGGTCTGCTCTGCTTGGGCGGAGCACCGCCGTGTCCTCGTAGCGGCGATTGGCGGCGGTGACCTCTCGCGTCCGGCCCTGGTTCAAGCCATGGTCCGGGGCGAGAGGGAATGGGAAGCCGTCGCCTCCTTCTGCGAAGCAGTCATGCTAGCGAAGGAGGCGGCGGAACGTGAGAGGGAGAGAACCTCCTCACGTCCCAGCCGCCGCGGGAGAAGCACCGGGCGTCGGGGGCCACGCCGTGATGGCTCTCGGCCACCGTAGGTGCGGGCCTGTGGACGGCGAGTAATGGGCTAGCTCGCCGTCCGTCCGTCGTATGACGACGGGCAGGCCGTGTCGACGGCGCGTTCGTGTTCCACGCGCGCCTCAAAGAGATGTCAGCAAATGGGAGGGGCCCGCAAGGGCCGGTGCCTGCCAGGGCTGCGGGACTGTTCGAAAGAGATACCGCGGCCCTGGAACATAAAGGGCCAATGAAGGAACATGGGTGTTTTTTAGTCAGTAAGAGTCTGACACTCCCTTCCGCTCTGCCCAGGGCGGGAGGAGTCATTTGATGATTTCTCACCCTCCAAAAAAAAAAAAAAAAAAAAAAAGGGAGATAGTTTCTAGCAAAAACGTGAATATATTCGGTTCTAGACGTGCGATTTTGAAGCTGTTTTCAGCATTTTTAGACTAAACTAGGCGTCCGCCGACGTCCTGACGATATTGCACTCACCGAACAACCCCTATAAAAAACTTCCCTAACCACCCTTAGAAATTTTTCGAATTTTTTACAAAAACTCATCAAAATTTAGTGTTTTTCCAAATTTTATTTCAAATTGTAGTTGCAATAGTACTCACCCTTCATCCCTGTGTTCTGGTCCGCGTTCCGTGAGCCGGCGCCCAGGTTGGAGGTTGAAACCCTAAATTTTTTGGTTCAAAAACTAGTTTTTTGACCAAAACTCAAAAATTTTATTCGGCACCCACCCTGTTTTATTTCGTAATTAGCTAGCCCGCGACGAGCCGCTTCTTTTGAGACCTCGCTCGCCCGCCTAGCTCAAATAAAACTTGTACATTTTTAAAAAATAGTTTTTTCTCATAGTTTCTGTATAGTACCTAAATCCACCTAAGGGAGATAGTTTCCCGCCCCGGGACCCGATGGCTTACCTGGCAAAGCCTGGGTCCTGGCCTTGGAGGCTCTCGGGCCCCGACTGGAGGGGCTCCTAAGCGCATGCTTGGAGAGAGGCCAGTTCCCGCTTCGTTGGAAGACAGGGAAACTGGTCCTCATCCGGAAGCCGGGGCGCCCTGCGGACTCTCCGTCCGCATACCGGCCCATTGTGTTGCTCGACGAGGTGGGCAAGCTCTTTGAAAGAGTAATTGCAAACCGCCTCGCCGGGCACCTTGCGGGGATTGGGCCGGATCTTGCGGACAACCAGTTTGGTTTCCGCAAGGGGCGCTCGACGGTGGACGCCATCATGCGCGTGAGAGCCCTCACGACGGGGGCTGCGGTGTCCAGGGGTGGGGTGGTCTTGGCGGTGTCTCTCGACATCGCCAACGCCTTCAACTCCATGCCCTGGAGCTGCATTAGGGAGGCACTCCGGTATCACCGGGTGCCGACCTACCTTCGTCGTGTGGTCGGGGACTACCTGACGGACAGGTATGTCATATATTCCGGTCACAACGGAGAATGGAACCGGCGAGAGATGTCGTGCGGTGTTCCACAGGGATCGGTTCTAGGGCCGCCCTTGTGGAACATCGGCTACGACTGGGTGCTGCGTGCCGACCTCCCTAGCGGCGTCAGCGTAGTTTGCTACGCTGACGACACGCTGGTGCTGGCGCAGGGGAGGTCGCACGAGGCGGCGGCCGAACTGATGACACGCGGGGTTGCGATAGTCGTTGAGAGGATCCGGCAATTGGGTCTCGAGGTGGCATTGCACAAGTCCGAGGCCATGTGCTTTCATGGGCCTCGGAGCGCGCCACCGTCGGGATCCATACTCACGGTAGGAGGGGTTCCCGTCGGCGTCGAGTCGACGTTGAGGTACCTCGGACTCGTCCTCGACAGCCGATGGAACTTCGTGGAGCATTTCCGACGTTTGGCTCCCAGACTGGAAAAGGCCGGGGCTGCCTTCAAGCGGCTCCTGCCCAACTTGAGGGGGCCAAACGCCTCCTGCCGGAGGCTCTATGCGGGGATCTTGCGGTCCATGGCCCTTTACGGGGCCCCGGTGTGGGCGCGTTCGCTGAGGTTGCGTGCCAAGCACTACCTGAACGCGCCCCAAAAGGTGGTAGCCGTAAGGCTCATCCGTGGATACCGCACGATCTCCCGCGAGGCGGCGAGCCTCCTTGCCGGATTGCCGCCATGGGATCTGGAGGCCATAGTCCTCGCGCGCCTGCACGAGTGGCGCGCGGAGGTACAGAGCCGGGGGGTAACTCCGCTGCCGCGGCATATTGTTGCGCGGCGGACAGACCTCCGCCGTGATCTCATGGCGACATGGAGGGAGCGACTATCGCAACCCCGTTCAGGGCACGCCACGATAGTGGCGATAAGTCCCCTCTTTGAGGAGTGGCTTGAGAGGCGCCACGGCGCCCTCACCTTCCGCCTGACGCAGGTCCTCACCGGACACGGTTGTTTCGGGAGGTACCTGTACCGAATCGGGCGGGAGGAAACGCCCGGGTGCTACTATTGCGAGGATCGACCGGAGGACACGGTGGAGCACACCGTTGAGGTCTGCTCCGCTTGGGAGGAGCACCGCCGTGTCCTCGTAGCGGCGATTGGCGGCGGCGACCTCTCGCGTCCGGCCCTGGTTCAAGCCATGGTCCGGGGCGAGAGGGAATGGGAAGCCGTCGCCTCCTTCTGCGAAGCAGTCATGCTAGCGAAGGAGGCGGCGGAACGTGAGAGGGAGAGAACCTCCTCACGTCCCAGCCGCCGCGGGAGAAGCACCGGGCGTCGGGGGCCACGCCGTGATGGCTCTCGGCCACCGTAGGCGCGGGCCTGTGGACGGCGAGTAATGGGCTAGCTCGCCGTCCGTCCGTCGTATGACGACGGGCAGGCCGTGTCGACGGCGCGTTCGTGTTCCACGCGCGCCTCAAAGAGATGTCAGCAAACGGGAGGGGCCCGCAAGGGCCGGTGCCTGCCAGGGCTGCGGGACTGTTCGAAAGAGATACCGCGGCCCTGGAACATAAAGGGCCAATGAAGGAACATGGGTGTTTTTTAGTCAGTAAGAGTCTGACACTCCCTTCCGCTCTGCCCAGAGCGGGAGGAGTCATTTGATGATTTCTCACCCTCCAAAAAAAAAAAAAAAAAAAAAAAAAGGGAGATAGTTTCTAGCAAAAACGTGAATATATTCGGTTCTAGACGTGCGATTTTGAAGCTGTTTTCAGCATTTTTAGACTAAACTAGGCGTCCGCCGACGTCCTGACGATATTGCACTCACCGAACAACCCCTATAAAAAACTTCCCTAACCACCCTTAGAAATTTTTCGAATTTTTTACAAAAACTCATCAAAATTTAGTGTTTTTCCAAATTTTATTTCAAATTGTAGTTGCAATAGTACTCACCCTTCATCCCTGTGTTCTGGTCCGCGTTCCGTGAGCCGGCGCCCAGGTTGGAGGTTGAAACCCTAAATTTTTTGGTTCAAAAACTAGTTTTTTGACCAAAACTCAAAAATTTTATTCGGCACCCACCCTGTTTTATTTCGTAATTAGCTAGCCCGCGACGAGCCGCTTCTTTTGAGACCTCGCTCGCCCGCCTAGCTCAAATAAAACTTGTACATTTTTAAAAAATAGTTTTTTCTCATAGTTTCTGTATAGTACCTAAATCCACCTAAGGGAGATAGTTTCTAGCAAAAACGTGAATATATTCGGTTCTAGACGTGCGATTTTGAAGCTGTTTTCAGCATTTTTAGACTAAACTAGGCGTCCGCCGACGTCCTGACGATATTGCACTCACCGAACAACCCCTATAAAAAACTTCCCTAACCACCCTTAGAAATTTTTCGAATTTTTTACAAAAACTCATCAAAATTTAGTGTTTTTCCAAATTTTATTTCAAATTGTAGTTGCAATAGTACTCACCCTTCATCCCTGTGTTCTGGTCCGCGTTCCGTGAGCCGGCGCCCAGGTTGGAGGTTGAAACCCTAAATTTTTTGGTTCAAAAACTAGTTTTTTGACCAAAACTCAAAAATTTTATTCGGCACCCACCCTGTTTTATTTCGTAATTAGCTAGCCCGCGACGAGCCGCTTCTTTTGAGACCTCGCTCGCCCGCCTAGCTCAAATAAAACTTGTACATTTTTAAAAAATAGTTTTTTCTCATAGTTTCTGTATAGTACCTAAATCCACCTAAGGGAGATAGTTTCTAGCAAAAACGTGAATATATTCGGTTCTAGACGTGCGATTTTGAAGCTGTTTTCAGCATTTTTAGACTAAACTAGGCGTCCGCCGACGTCCTGACGATATTGCACTCACCGAACAACCCCTATAAAAAACTTCCCTAACCACCCTTAGAAATTTTTCGAATTTTTTACAAAAACTCATCAAAATTTAGTGTTTTTCCAAATTTTATTTCAAATTGTAGTTGCAATAGTACTCACCCTTCATCCCTGTGTTCTGGTCCGCGTTCCGTGAGCCGGCGCCCAGGTTGGAGGTTGAAACCCTAAATTTTTTGGTTCAAAAACTAGTTTTTTGACCAAAACTCAAAAATTTTATTCGGCACCCACCCTGTTTTATTTCGTAATTAGCTAGCCCGCGACGAGCCGCTTCTTTTGAGACCTCGCTCGCCCGCCTAGCTCAAATAAAACTTGTACATTTTTAAAAAATAGTTTTTTCTCATAGTTTCTGTATAGTACCTAAATCCACCTAAGGGAGATAGTTTCTAGCAAAAACGTGAATATATTCGGTTCTAGACGTGCGATTTTGAAGCTGTTTTCAGCATTTTTAGACTAAACTAGGCGTCCGCCGACGTCCTGACGATATTGCACTCACCGAACAACCCCTATAAAAAACTTCCCTAACCACCCTTAGAAATTTTTCGAATTTTTTACAAAAACTCATCAAAATTTAGTGTTTTTCCAAATTTTATTTCAAATTGTAGTTGCAATAGTACTCACCCTTCATCCCTGTGTTCTGGTCCGCGTTCCGTGAGCCGGCGCCCAGGTTGGAGGTTGAAACCCTAAATTTTTTGGTTCAAAAACTAGTTTTTTGACCAAAACTCAAAAATTTTATTCGGCACCCACCCTGTTTTATTTCGTAATTAGCTAGCCCGCGACGAGCCGCTTCTTTTGAGACCTCGCTCGCCCGCCTAGCTCAAATAAAACTTGTACATTTTTAAAAAATAGTTTTTTCTCATAGTTTCTGTATAGTACCTAAATCCACCTAAGGGAGATAGTTTCTAGCAAAAACGTGAATATATTCGGTTCTAGACGTGCGATTTTGAAGCTGTTTTCAGCATTTTTAGACTAAACTAGGCGTCCGCCGACGTCCTGACGATATTGCACTCACCGAACAACCCCTATAAAAAACTTCCCTAACCACCCTTAGAAATTTTTCGAATTTTTTACAAAAACTCATCAAAATTTAGTGTTTTTCCAAATTTTATTTCAAATTGTAGTTGCAATAGTACTCACCCTTCATCCCTGTGTTCTGGTCCGCGTTCCGTGAGCCGGCGCCCAGGTTGGAGGTTGAAACCCTAAATTTTTTGGTTCAAAAACTAGTTTTTTGACCAAAACTCAAAAATTTTATTCGGCACCCACCCTGTTTTATTTCGTAATTAGCTAGCCCGCGACGAGCCGCTTCTTTTGAGACCTCGCTCGCCCGCCTAGCTCAAATAAAACTTGTACATTTTTAAAAAATAGTTTTTTCTCATAGTTTCTGTATAGTACCTAAATCCACCTAAGGGAGATAGTTTCTGAGGAGTGGCTTGAGAGGCGCCACGGCGCCCTCACCTTCCGCCTGACGCAGGTCCTCACCGGACATGGATGTTTCGGGAGGTACCTGTACCGAATCGGGCGGGAGGAAACGCCCGGATGCTACAATTGCGAGGATCGACCGGAGGACACGGTGGAGCACACCGTGGAGGTCTGCTCTGCTTGGGCGGAGCACCGCCGTGTCCTCGTAGCGGCGATTGGCGGCGGCGACCTCTCGCGTCCGGCCCTGGTTCAAGCCATGGTCCGGGGCGAGAGGGAATGGGAAGCCGTCGCCTCCTTCTGCGAAGCAGTCATGCTAGCGAAGGAGGCGGCGGAACGTGAGAGGGAGAGAACCTCCTCACGTCCCAGCCGCCGCGGGAGAAGCACCGGGCGTCGGGGGCCACGCCGTGATGGCTCTCGGCCACCGTAGGCGCGGGCCTGTGGACGGCGAGTAATGGGCTAGCTCGCCGTCCGTCCGTCGTATGACGACGGGCAGGCCGTGTCGACGGCGCGTTCGTGTTCCACGCGCGCCTCAAAGAGTTGTCAGCATACGGGAGGGGCCCGCAAGGGCCGGTGCCTGCCAGGGCTGCGGGACTGTTCGAAAGAGATACCGCGGCCCTGGAACATAAAGGGCCAATGAAGGAACATGGGTGTTTTTTAGTCAGTAAGAGTCTGACACTCCCTTCCGCTCTGCCCAGGGCGGGAGGAGTCATTTGATGATTTCTCACCCTCCAAAAAAAAAAAAAAAAAAAAAAGGGAGATAGTTTCTAGCAAAAACGTGAATATATTCGGTTCTAGACGTGCGATTTTGAAGCTGTTTTCAGCATTTTTAGACTAAACTAGGCGTCCGCCGACGTCCTGACGATATTGCACTCACCGAACAACCCCTATAAAAAACTTCCCTAACCACCCTTAGAAATTTTTCGAATTTTTTACAAAAACTCATCAAAATTTAGTGTTTTTCCAAATTTTATTTCAAATTGTAGTTGCAATAGTACTCACCCTTCATCCCTGTGTTCTGGTCCGCGTTCCGTGAGCCGGCGCCCAGGTTGGAGGTTGAAACCCTAAATTTTTTGGTTCAAAAACTAGTTTTTTGACCAAAACTCAAAAATTTTATTCGGCACCCACCCTGTTTTATTTCGTAATTAGCTAGCCCGCGACGAGCCGCTTCTTTTGAGACCTCGCTCGCCCGCCTAGCTCAAATAAAACTTGTACATTTTTAAAAAATAGTTTTTTCTCATAGTTTCTGTATAGTACCTAAATCCACCTAAGGGAGATAGTTTCTAGCAAAAACGTGAATATATTCGGTTCTAGACGTGCGATTTTGAAGCTGTTTTCAGCATTTTTAGACTAAACTAGGCGTCCGCCGACGTCCTGACGATATTGCACTCACCGAACAACCCCTATAAAAAACTTCCCTAACCACCCTTAGAAATTTTTCGAATTTTTTACAAAAACTCATCAAAATTTAGTGTTTTTCCAAATTTTATTTCAAATTGTAGTTGCAATAGTACTCACCCTTCATCCCTGTGTTCTGGTCCGCGTTCCGTGAGCCGGCGCCCAGGTTGGAGGTTGAAACCCTAAATTTTTTGGTTCAAAAACTAGTTTTTTGACCAAAACTCAAAAATTTTATTCGGCACCCACCCTGTTTTATTTCGTAATTAGCTAGCCCGCGACGAGCCGCTTCTTTTGAGACCTCGCTCGCCCGCCTAGCTCAAATAAAACTTGTACATTTTTAAAAAATAGTTTTTTCTCATAGTTTCTGTATAGTACCTAAATCCACCTAAGGGAGATAGTTTCTAGCAAAAACGTGAATATATTCGGTTCTAGACGTGCGATTTTGAAGCTGTTTTCAGCATTTTTAGACTAAACTAGGCGTCCGCCGACGTCCTGACGATATTGCACTCACCGAACAACCCCTATAAAAAACTTCCCTAACCACCCTTAGAAATTTTTCGAATTTTTTACAAAAACTCATCAAAATTTAGTGTTTTTCCAAATTTTATTTCAAATTGTAGTTGCAATAGTACTCACCCTTCATCCCTGTGTTCTGGTCCGCGTTCCGTGAGCCGGCGCCCAGGTTGGAGGTTGAAACCCTAAATTTTTTGGTTCAAAAACTAGTTTTTTGACCAAAACTCAAAAATTTTATTCGGCACCCACCCTGTTTTATTTCGTAATTAGCTAGCCCGCGACGAGCCGCTTCTTTTGAGACCTCGCTCGCCCGCCTAGCTCAAATAAAACTTGTACATTTTTAAAAAATAGTTTTTTCTCATAGTTTCTGTATAGTACCTAAATCCACCTAAGGGAGATAGTTTCTAGCAAAAACGTGAATATATTCGGTTCTAGACGTGCGATTTTGAAGCTGTTTTCAGCATTTTTAGACTAAACTAGGCGTCCGCCGACGTCCTGACGATATTGCACTCACCGAACAACCCCTATAAAAAACTTCCCTAACCACCCTTAGAAATTTTTCGAATTTTTTACAAAAACTCATCAAAATTTAGTGTTTTTCCAAATTTTATTTCAAATTGTAGTTGCAATAGTACTCACCCTTCATCCCTGTGTTCTGGTCCGCGTTCCGTGAGCCGGCGCCCAGGTTGGAGGTTGAAACCCTAAATTTTTTGGTTCAAAAACTAGTTTTTTGACCAAAACTCAAAAATTTTATTCGGCACCCACCCTGTTTTATTTCGTAATTAGCTAGCCCGCGACGAGCCGCTTCTTTTGAGACCTCGCTCGCCCGCCTAGCTCAAATAAAACTTGTACATTTTTAAAAAATAGTTTTTTCTCATAGTTTCTGTATAGTACCTAAATCCACCTAAGGGAGATAGTTTCTAGCAAAAACGTGAATATATTCGGTTCTAGACGTGCGATTTTGAAGCTGTTTTCAGCATTTTTAGACTAAACTAGGCGTCCGCCGACGTCCTGACGATATTGCACTCACCGAACAACCCCTATAAAAAACTTCCCTAACCACCCTTAGAAATTTTTCGAATTTTTTACAAAAACTCATCAAAATTTAGTGTTTTTCCAAATTTTATTTCAAATTGTAGTTGCAATAGTACTCACCCTTCATCCCTGTGTTCTGGTCCGCGTTCCGTGAGCCGGCGCCCAGGTTGGAGGTTGAAACCCTAAATTTTTTGGTTCAAAAACTAGTTTTTTGACCAAAACTCAAAAATTTTATTCGGCACCCACCCTGTTTTATTTCGTAATTAGCTAGCCCGCGACGAGCCGCTTCTTTTGAGACCTCGCTCGCCCGCCTAGCTCAAATAAAACTTGTACATTTTTAAAAAATAGTTTTTTCTCATAGTTTCTGTATAGTACCTAAATCCACCTAAGGGAGATAGTTTCTAGCAAAAACGTGAATATATTCGGTTCTAGACGTGCGATTTTGAAGCTGTTTTCAGCATTTTTAGACTAAACTAGGCGTCCGCCGACGTCCTGACGATATTGCACTCACCGAACAACCCCTATAAAAAACTTCCCTAACCACCCTTAGAAATTTTTCGAATTTTTTACAAAAACTCATCAAAATTTAGTGTTTTTCCAAATTTTATTTCAAATTGTAGTTGCAATAGTACTCACCCTTCATCCCTGTGTTCTGGTCCGCGTTCCGTGAGCCGGCGCCCAGGTTGGAGGTTGAAACCCTAAATTTTTTGGTTCAAAAACTAGTTTTTTGACCAAAACTCAAAAATTTTATTCGGCACCCACCCTGTTTTATTTCGTAATTAGCTAGCCCGCGACGAGCCGCTTCTTTTGAGACCTCGCTCGCCCGCCTAGCTCAAATAAAACTTGTACATTTTTAAAAAATAGTTTTTTCTCATAGTTTCTGTATAGTACCTAAATCCACCTAAGGGAGATAGTTTCTAGCAAAAACGTGAATATATTCGGTTCTAGACGTGCGATTTTGAAGCTGTTTTCAGCATTTTTAGACTAAACTAGGCGTCCGCCGACGTCCTGACGATATTGCACTCACCGAACAACCCCTATAAAAAACTTCCCTAACCACCCTTAGAAATTTTTCGAATTTTTTACAAAAACTCATCAAAATTTAGTGTTTTTCCAAATTTTATTTCAAATTGTAGTTGCAATAGTACTCACCCTTCATCCCTGTGTTCTGGTCCGCGTTCCGTGAGCCGGCGCCCAGGTTGGAGGTTGAAACCCTAAATTTTTTGGTTCAAAAACTAGTTTTTTGACCAAAACTCAAAAATTTTATTCGGCACCCACCCTGTTTTATTTCGTAATTAGCTAGCCCGCGACGAGCCGCTTCTTTTGAGACCTCGCTCGCCCGCCTAGCTCAAATAAAACTTGTACATTTTTAAAAAATAGTTTTTTCTCATAGTTTCTGTATAGTACCTAAATCCACCTAAGGGAGATAGTTTCTAGCAAAAACGTGAATATATTCGGTTCTAGACGTGCGATTTTGAAGCTGTTTTCAGCATTTTTAGACTAAACTAGGCGTCCGCCGACGTCCTGACGATATTGCACTCACCGAACAACCCCTATAAAAAACTTCCCTAACCACCCTTAGAAATTTTTCGAATTTTTTACAAAAACTCATCAAAATTTAGTGTTTTTCCAAATTTTATTTCAAATTGTAGTTGCAATAGTACTCACCCTTCATCCCTGTGTTCTGGTCCGCGTTCCGTGAGCCGGCGCCCAGGTTGGAGGTTGAAACCCTAAATTTTTTGGTTCAAAAACTAGTTTTTTGACCAAAACTCAAAAATTTTATTCGGCACCCACCCTGTTTTATTTCGTAATTAGCTAGCCCGCGACGAGCCGCTTCTTTTGAGACCTCGCTCGCCCGCCTAGCTCAAATAAAACTTGTACATTTTTAAAAAATAGTTTTTTCTCATAGTTTCTGTATAGTACCTAAATCCACCTAAGGGAGATAGTTTCTAGCAAAAACGTGAATATATTCGGTTCTAGACGTGCGATTTTGAAGCTGTTTTCAGCATTTTTAGACTAAACTAGGCGTCCGCCGACGTCCTGACGATATTGCACTCACCGAACAACCCCTATAAAAAACTTCCCTAACCACCCTTAGAAATTTTTCGAATTTTTTACAAAAACTCATCAAAATTTAGTGTTTTTCCAAATTTTATTTCAAATTGTAGTTGCAATAGTACTCACCCTTCATCCCTGTGTTCTGGTCCGCGTTCCGTGAGCCGGCGCCCAGGTTGGAGGTTGAAACCCTAAATTTTTTGGTTCAAAAACTAGTTTTTTGACCAAAACTCAAAAATTTTATTCGGCACCCACCCTGTTTTATTTCGTAATTAGCTAGCCCGCGACGAGCCGCTTCTTTTGAGACCTCGCTCGCCCGCCTAGCTCAAATAAAACTTGTACATTTTTAAAAAATAGTTTTTTCTCATAGTTTCTGTATAGTACCTAAATCCACCTAAGGGAGATAGTTTCTAGCAAAAACGTGAATATATTCGGTTCTAGACGTGCGATTTTGAAGCTGTTTTCAGCATTTTTAGACTAAACTAGGCGTCCGCCGACGTCCTGACGATATTGCACTCACCGAACAACCCCTATAAAAAACTTCCCTAACCACCCTTAGAAATTTTTCGAATTTTTTACAAAAACTCATCAAAATTTAGTGTTTTTCCAAATTTTATTTCAAATTGTAGTTGCAATAGTACTCACCCTTCATCCCTGTGTTCTGGTCCGCGTTCCGTGAGCCGGCGCCCAGGTTGGAGGTTGAAACCCTAAATTTTTTGGTTCAAAAACTAGTTTTTTGACCAAAACTCAAAAATTTTATTCGGCACCCACCCTGTTTTATTTCGTAATTAGCTAGCCCGCGACGAGCCGCTTCTTTTGAGACCTCGCTCGCCCGCCTAGCTCAAATAAAACTTGTACATTTTTAAAAAATAGTTTTTTCTCATAGTTTCTGTATAGTACCTAAATCCACCTAAGGGAGATAGTTTCTAGCAAAAACGTGAATATATTCGGTTCTAGACGTGCGATTTTGAAGCTGTTTTCAGCATTTTTAGACTAAACTAGGCGTCCGCCGACGTCCTGACGATATTGCACTCACCGAACAACCCCTATAAAAAACTTCCCTAACCACCCTTAGAAATTTTTCGAATTTTTTACAAAAACTCATCAAAATTTAGTGTTTTTCCAAATTTTATTTCAAATTGTAGTTGCAATAGTACTCACCCTTCATCCCTGTGTTCTGGTCCGCGTTCCGTGAGCCGGCGCCCAGGTTGGAGGTTGAAACCCTAAATTTTTTGGTTCAAAAACTAGTTTTTTGACCAAAACTCAAAAATTTTATTCGGCACCCACCCTGTTTTATTTCGTAATTAGCTAGCCCGCGACGAGCCGCTTCTTTTGAGACCTCGCTCGCCCGCCTAGCTCAAATAAAACTTGTACATTTTTAAAAAATAGTTTTTTCTCATAGTTTCTGTATAGTACCTAAATCCACCTAAGGGAGATAGTTTCTAGCAAAAACGTGAATATATTCGGTTCTAGACGTGCGATTTTGAAGCTGTTTTCAGCATTTTTAGACTAAACTAGGCGTCCGCCGACGTCCTGACGATATTGCACTCACCGAACAACCCCTATAAAAAACTTCCCTAACCACCCTTAGAAATTTTTCGAATTTTTTACAAAAACTCATCAAAATTTAGTGTTTTTCCAAATTTTATTTCAAATTGTAGTTGCAATAGTACTCACCCTTCATCCCTGTGTTCTGGTCCGCGTTCCGTGAGCCGGCGCCCAGGTTGGAGGTTGAAACCCTAAATTTTTTGGTTCAAAAACTAGTTTTTTGACCAAAACTCAAAAATTTTATTCGGCACCCACCCTGTTTTATTTCGTAATTAGCTAGCCCGCGACGAGCCGCTTCTTTTGAGACCTCGCTCGCCCGCCTAGCTCAAATAAAACTTGTACATTTTTAAAAAATAGTTTTTTCTCATAGTTTCTGTATAGTACCTAAATCCACCTAAGGGAGATAGTTTCTAGCAAAAACGTGAATATATTCGGTTCTAGACGTGCGATTTTGAAGCTGTTTTCAGCATTTTTAGACTAAACTAGGCGTCCGCCGACGTCCTGACGATATTGCACTCACCGAACAACCCCTATAAAAAACTTCCCTAACCACCCTTAGAAATTTTTCGAATTTTTTACAAAAACTCATCAAAATTTAGTGTTTTTCCAAATTTTATTTCAAATTGTAGTTGCAATAGTACTCACCCTTCATCCCTGTGTTCTGGTCCGCGTTCCGTGAGCCGGCGCCCAGGTTGGAGGTTGAAACCCTAAATTTTTTGGTTCAAAAACTAGTTTTTTGACCAAAACTCAAAAATTTTATTCGGCACCCACCCTGTTTTATTTCGTAATTAGCTAGCCCGCGACGAGCCGCTTCTTTTGAGACCTCGCTCGCCCGCCTAGCTCAAATAAAACTTGTACATTTTTAAAAAATAGTTTTTTCTCATAGTTTCTGTATAGTACCTAAATCCACCTAAGGGAGATAGTTTCTAGCAAAAACGTGAATATATTCGGTTCTAGACGTGCGATTTTGAAGCTGTTTTCAGCATTTTTAGACTAAACTAGGCGTCCGCCGACGTCCTGACGATATTGCACTCACCGAACAACCCCTATAAAAAACTTCCCTAACCACCCTTAGAAATTTTTCGAATTTTTTACAAAAACTCATCAAAATTTAGTGTTTTTCCAAATTTTATTTCAAATTGTAGTTGCAATAGTACTCACCCTTCATCCCTGTGTTCTGGTCCGCGTTCCGTGAGCCGGCGCCCAGGTTGGAGGTTGAAACCCTAAATTTTTTGGTTCAAAAACTAGTTTTTTGACCAAAACTCAAAAATTTTATTCGGCACCCACCCTGTTTTATTTCGTAATTAGCTAGCCCGCGACGAGCCGCTTCTTTTGAGACCTCGCTCGCCCGCCTAGCTCAAATAAAACTTGTACATTTTTAAAAAATAGTTTTTTCTCATAGTTTCTGTATAGTACCTAAATCCACCTAAGGGAGATAGTTTCTAGCAA
The DNA here is from genome assembly GCA_950022335.1 of Eurois occulta. Taxonomy (NCBI): domain Eukaryota; kingdom Metazoa; phylum Arthropoda; class Insecta; order Lepidoptera; family Noctuidae; genus Eurois; species Eurois occulta. The sequence goes on from OX465499.1 coordinate 23,975, forward strand.
AAACGTGAATATATTCGGTTCTAGACGTGCGATTTTGAAGCTGTTTTCAGCATTTTTAGACTAAACTAGGCGTCCGCCGACGTCCTGACGATATTGCACTCACCGAACAACCCCTATAAAAAACTTCCCTAACCACCCTTAGAAATTTTTCGAATTTTTTACAAAAACTCATCAAAATTTAGTGTTTTTCCAAATTTTATTTCAAATTGTAGTTGCAATAGTACTCACCCTTCATCCCTGTGTTCTGGTCCGCGTTCCGTGAGCCGGCGCCCAGGTTGGAGGTTGAAACCCTAAATTTTTTGGTTCAAAAACTAGTTTTTTGACCAAAACTCAAAAATTTTATTCGGCACCCACCCTGTTTTATTTCGTAATTAGCTAGCCCGCGACGAGCCGCTTCTTTTGAGACCTCGCTCGCCCGCCTAGCTCAAATAAAACTTGTACATTTTTAAAAAATAGTTTTTTCTCATAGTTTCTGTATAGTACCTAAATCCACCTAAGGGAGATAGTTTCTAGCAAAAACGTGAATATATTCGGTTCTAGACGTGCGATTTTGAAGCTGTTTTCAGCATTTTTAGACTAAACTAGGCGTCCGCCGACGTCCTGACGATATTGCACTCACCGAACAACCCCTATAAAAAACTTCCCTAACCACCCTTAGAAATTTTTCGAATTTTTTACAAAAACTCATCAAAATTTAGTGTTTTTCCAAATTTTATTTCAAATTGTAGTTGCAATAGTACTCACCCTTCATCCCTGTGTTCTGGTCCGCGTTCCGTGAGCCGGCGCCCAGGTTGGAGGTTGAAACCCTAAATTTTTTGGTTCAAAAACTAGTTTTTTGACCAAAACTCAAAAATTTTATTCGGCACCCACCCTGTTTTATTTCGTAATTAGCTAGCCCGCGACGAGCCGCTTCTTTTGAGACCTCGCTCGCCCGCCTAGCTCAAATAAAACTTGTACATTTTTAAAAAATAGTTTTTTCTCATAGTTTCTGTATAGTACCTAAATCCACCTAAGGGAGATAGTTTCTAGCAAAAACGTGAATATATTCGGTTCTAGACGTGCGATTTTGAAGCTGTTTTCAGCATTTTTAGACTAAACTAGGCGTCCGCCGACGTCCTGACGATATTGCACTCACCGAACAACCCCTATAAAAAACTTCCCTAACCACCCTTAGAAATTTTTCGAATTTTTTACAAAAACTCATCAAAATTTAGTGTTTTTCCAAATTTTATTTCAAATTGTAGTTGCAATAGTACTCACCCTTCATCCCTGTGTTCTGGTCCGCGTTCCGTGAGCCGGCGCCCAGGTTGGAGGTTGAAACCCTAAATTTTTTGGTTCAAAAACTAGTTTTTTGACCAAAACTCAAAAATTTTATTCGGCACCCACCCTGTTTTATTTCGTAATTAGCTAGCCCGCGACGAGCCGCTTCTTTTGAGACCTCGCTCGCCCGCCTAGCTCAAATAAAACTTGTACATTTTTAAAAAATAGTTTTTTCTCATAGTTTCTGTATAGTACCTAAATCCACCTAAGGGAGATAGTTTCTAGCAAAAACGTGAATATATTCGGTTCTAGACGTGCGATTTTGAAGCTGTTTTCAGCATTTTTAGACTAAACTAGGCGTCCGCCGACGTCCTGACGATATTGCACTCACCGAACAACCCCTATAAAAAACTTCCCTAACCACCCTTAGAAATTTTTCGAATTTTTTACAAAAACTCATCAAAATTTAGTGTTTTTCCAAATTTTATTTCAAATTGTAGTTGCAATAGTACTCACCCTTCATCCCTGTGTTCTGGTCCGCGTTCCGTGAGCCGGCGCCCAGGTTGGAGGTTGAAACCCTAAATTTTTTGGTTCAAAAACTAGTTTTTTGACCAAAACTCAAAAATTTTATTCGGCACCCACCCTGTTTTATTTCGTAATTAGCTAGCCCGCGACGAGCCGCTTCTTTTGAGACCTCGCTCGCCCGCCTAGCTCAAATAAAACTTGTACATTTTTAAAAAATAGTTTTTTCTCATAGTTTCTGTATAGTACCTAAATCCACCTAAGGGAGATAGTTTCTAGCAAAAACGTGAATATATTCGGTTCTAGACGTGCGATTTTGAAGCTGTTTTCAGCATTTTTAGACTAAACTAGGCGTCCGCCGACGTCCTGACGATATTGCACTCACCGAACAACCCCTATAAAAAACTTCCCTAACCACCCTTAGAAATTTTTCGAATTTTTTACAAAAACTCATCAAAATTTAGTGTTTTTCCAAATTTTATTTCAAATTGTAGTTGCAATAGTACTCACCCTTCATCCCTGTGTTCTGGTCCGCGTTCCGTGAGCCGGCGCCCAGGTTGGAGGTTGAAACCCTAAATTTTTTGGTTCAAAAACTAGTTTTTTGACCAAAACTCAAAAATTTTATTCGGCACCCACCCTGTTTTATTTCGTAATTAGCTAGCCCGCGACGAGCCGCTTCTTTTGAGACCTCGCTCGCCCGCCTAGCTCAAATAAAACTTGTACATTTTTAAAAAATAGTTTTTTCTCATAGTTTCTGTATAGTACCTAAATCCACCTAAGGGAGATAGTTTCTAGCAAAAACGTGAATATATTCGGTTCTAGACGTGCGATTTTGAAGCTGTTTTCAGCATTTTTAGACTAAACTAGGCGTCCGCCGACGTCCTGACGATATTGCACTCACCGAACAACCCCTATAAAAAACTTCCCTAACCACCCTTAGAAATTTTTCGAATTTTTTACAAAAACTCATCAAAATTTAGTGTTTTTCCAAATTTTATTTCAAATTGTAGTTGCAATAGTACTCACCCTTCATCCCTGTGTTCTGGTCCGCGTTCCGTGAGCCGGCGCCCAGGTTGGAGGTTGAAACCCTAAATTTTTTGGTTCAAAAACTAGTTTTTTGACCAAAACTCAAAAATTTTATTCGGCACCCACCCTGTTTTATTTCGTAATTAGCTAGCCCGCGACGAGCCGCTTCTTTTGAGACCTCGCTCGCCCGCCTAGCTCAAATAAAACTTGTACATTTTTAAAAAATAGTTTTTTCTCATAGTTTCTGTATAGTACCTAAATCCACCTAAGGGAGATAGTTTCTAGCAAAAACGTGAATATATTCGGTTCTAGACGTGCGATTTTGAAGCTGTTTTCAGCATTTTTAGACTAAACTAGGCGTCCGCCGACGTCCTGACGATATTGCACTCACCGAACAACCCCTATAAAAAACTTCCCTAACCACCCTTAGAAATTTTTCGAATTTTTTACAAAAACTCATCAAAATTTAGTGTTTTTCCAAATTTTATTTCAAATTGTAGTTGCAATAGTACTCACCCTTCATCCCTGTGTTCTGGTCCGCGTTCCGTGAGCCGGCGCCCAGGTTGGAGGTTGAAACCCTAAATTTTTTGGTTCAAAAACTAGTTTTTTGACCAAAACTCAAAAATTTTATTCGGCACCCACCCTGTTTTATTTCGTAATTAGCTAGCCCGCGACGAGCCGCTTCTTTTGAGACCTCGCTCGCCCGCCTAGCTCAAATAAAACTTGTACATTTTTAAAAAATAGTTTTTTCTCATAGTTTCTGTATAGTACCTAAATCCACCTAAGGGAGATAGTTTCTAGCAAAAACGTGAATATATTCGGTTCTAGACGTGCGATTTTGAAGCTGTTTTCAGCATTTTTAGACTAAACTAGGCGTCCGCCGACGTCCTGACGATATTGCACTCACCGAACAACCCCTATAAAAAACTTCCCTAACCACCCTTAGAAATTTTTCGAATTTTTTACAAAAACTCATCAAAATTTAGTGTTTTTCCAAATTTTATTTCAAATTGTAGTTGCAATAGTACTCACCCTTCATCCCTGTGTTCTGGTCCGCGTTCCGTGAGCCGGCGCCCAGGTTGGAGGTTGAAACCCTAAATTTTTTGGTTCAAAAACTAGTTTTTTGACCAAAACTCAAAAATTTTATTCGGCACCCACCCTGTTTTATTTCGTAATTAGCTAGCCCGCGACGAGCCGCTTCTTTTGAGACCTCGCTCGCCCGCCTAGCTCAAATAAAACTTGTACATTTTTAAAAAATAGTTTTTTCTCATAGTTTCTGTATAGTACCTAAATCCACCTAAGGGAGATAGTTTCTAGCAAAAACGTGAATATATTCGGTTCTAGACGTGCGATTTTGAAGCTGTTTTCAGCATTTTTAGACTAAACTAGGCGTCCGCCGACGTCCTGACGATATTGCACTCACCGAACAACCCCTATAAAAAACTTCCCTAACCACCCTTAGAAATTTTTCGAATTTTTTACAAAAACTCATCAAAATTTAGTGTTTTTCCAAATTTTATTTCAAATTGTAGTTGCAATAGTACTCACCCTTCATCCCTGTGTTCTGGTCCGCGTTCCGTGAGCCGGCGCCCAGGTTGGAGGTTGAAACCCTAAATTTTTTGGTTCAAAAACTAGTTTTTTGACCAAAACTCAAAAATTTTATTCGGCACCCACCCTGTTTTATTTCGTAATTAGCTAGCCCGCGACGAGCCGCTTCTTTTGAGACCTCGCTCGCCCGCCTAGCTCAAATAAAACTTGTACATTTTTAAAAAATAGTTTTTTCTCATAGTTTCTGTATAGTACCTAAATCCACCTAAGGGAGATAGTTTCTAGCAAAAACGTGAATATATTCGGTTCTAGACGTGCGATTTTGAAGCTGTTTTCAGCATTTTTAGACTAAACTAGGCGTCCGCCGACGTCCTGACGATATTGCACTCACCGAACAACCCCTATAAAAAACTTCCCTAACCACCCTTAGAAATTTTTCGAATTTTTTACAAAAACTCATCAAAATTTAGTGTTTTTCCAAATTTTATTTCAAATTGTAGTTGCAATAGTACTCACCCTTCATCCCTGTGTTCTGGTCCGCGTTCCGTGAGCCGGCGCCCAGGTTGGAGGTTGAAACCCTAAATTTTTTGGTTCAAAAACTAGTTTTTTGACCAAAACTCAAAAATTTTATTCGGCACCCACCCTGTTTTATTTCGTAATTAGCTAGCCCGCGACGAGCCGCTTCTTTTGAGACCTCGCTCGCCCGCCTAGCTCAAATAAAACTTGTACATTTTTAAAAAATAGTTTTTTCTCATAGTTTCTGTATAGTACCTAAATCCACCTAAGGGAGATAGTTTCTAGCAAAAACGTGAATATATTCGGTTCTAGACGTGCGATTTTGAAGCTGTTTTCAGCATTTTTAGACTAAACTAGGCGTCCGCCGACGTCCTGACGATATTGCACTCACCGAACAACCCCTATAAAAAACTTCCCTAACCACCCTTAGAAATTTTTCGAATTTTTTACAAAAACTCATCAAAATTTAGTGTTTTTCCAAATTTTATTTCAAATTGTAGTTGCAATAGTACTCACCCTTCATCCCTGTGTTCTGGTCCGCGTTCCGTGAGCCGGCGCCCAGGTTGGAGGTTGAAACCCTAAATTTTTTGGTTCAAAAACTAGTTTTTTGACCAAAACTCAAAAATTTTATTCGGCACCCACCCTGTTTTATTTCGTAATTAGCTAGCCCGCGACGAGCCGCTTCTTTTGAGACCTCGCTCGCCCGCCTAGCTCAAATAAAACTTGTACATTTTTAAAAAATAGTTTTTTCTCATAGTTTCTGTATAGTACCTAAATCCACCTAAGGGAGATAGTTTCTAGCAAAAACGTGAATATATTCGGTTCTAGACGTGCGATTTTGAAGCTGTTTTCAGCATTTTTAGACTAAACTAGGCGTCCGCCGACGTCCTGACGATATTGCACTCACCGAACAACCCCTATAAAAAACTTCCCTAACCACCCTTAGAAATTTTTCGAATTTTTTACAAAAACTCATCAAAATTTAGTGTTTTTCCAAATTTTATTTCAAATTGTAGTTGCAATAGTACTCACCCTTCATCCCTGTGTTCTGGTCCGCGTTCCGTGAGCCGGCGCCCAGGTTGGAGGTTGAAACCCTAAATTTTTTGGTTCAAAAACTAGTTTTTTGACCAAAACTCAAAAATTTTATTCGGCACCCACCCTGTTTTATTTCGTAATTAGCTAGCCCGCGACGAGCCGCTTCTTTTGAGACCTCGCTCGCCCGCCTAGCTCAAATAAAACTTGTACATTTTTAAAAAATAGTTTTTTCTCATAGTTTCTGTATAGTACCTAAATCCACCTAAGGGAGATAGTTTCTAGCAAAAACGTGAATATATTCGGTTCTAGACGTGCGATTTTGAAGCTGTTTTCAGCATTTTTAGACTAAACTAGGCGTCCGCCGACGTCCTGACGATATTGCACTCACCGAACAACCCCTATAAAAAACTTCCCTAACCACCCTTAGAAATTTTTCGAATTTTTTACAAAAACTCATCAAAATTTAGTGTTTTTCCAAATTTTATTTCAAATTGTAGTTGCAATAGTACTCACCCTTCATCCCTGTGTTCTGGTCCGCGTTCCGTGAGCCGGCGCCCAGGTTGGAGGTTGAAACCCTAAATTTTTTGGTTCAAAAACTAGTTTTTTGACCAAAACTCAAAAATTTTATTCGGCACCCACCCTGTTTTATTTCGTAATTAGCTAGCCCGCGACGAGCCGCTTCTTTTGAGACCTCGCTCGCCCGCCTAGCTCAAATAAAATTTTGCCCACCCACCCGCCCTGTGGTCTATAGGAAGGGGTAGACTCGGGTTTTTCACCAAAAATTTTTTATTTGCAATTTGGCTTTAAACCAATTTGACCTAAAGTTTATACAAATTTTTAAATTTATTGAATAATTATTTTTACTTAATTTTATTATTTGACTTATTTTTATTTTAACGAAATTATTATTAGTAATTATTTATTAATTGATTGTATTTCTTGTTATTTTATTGTGACAGTCGCTCGTTATTGAGCGACTATAATTATACTTATTACTGTTTGGTTTTTGTTTAGTTGATTTTATAATTTTATTGCTTTTGTGTTCCCCCCTTTACAGGGCAACACAACACTAGTGTCCAAAAACCTCTCCTCGAGCAGATACTGTAGTCCTGACCTCCTCTTTACAGGGGTCCGTTCTTTCACTATCTGCTCTTAGACTGATATGTTGTGCACCCCGGCCATGAACGCAAAGACCCAAAGCTCCAGGAGCTCGCCGCGATCGGCGGAGAAGGTGGGCCCCTCGTCTCCTGACGCGAGGAGGAGAATTGTTTTTGGAAACGATACACCCCTCGCGTCCCGGGAGGGTCCTGCTACTCCGCCGACGCGCCGAGCCCCTGTTAGCGCTCCAGGACCGCTCATGAAGCCTGAGGCTGGGCACCCCAGTCGCATTGCGGAGGCGAGAGCTTGCCTAAATAAAGCAAAGCTTAATTTAGGCAACTCTCGCAACCTCAAGGCCGAAATAAAGACTGCGGTGCTCGAAGCCATAAACAGGCTTTATGAGCTGGTCAAGGAGTCGGAGCGAGACAAGGCCTCTGCCGCACCCGTTGCCGTACCGGAACCCGCGCCCACTGCTAACTGCTGCGGTCCCCAACCCATCACCAGCGAGGTCCTTGCTGGCCAGACTGAGCTCCTCAACACCCTGAAGGAGCACATCTCGGAGTTGAAGGACAACTCCGAGAAACTCGAGAAACTCCGAGACAGTCTGGCTAGCAAGGAAAGCGCGGGGGGGACAACCTACGCCAGTGTAGCGGCCGTCAGAAAGTGCCACACCGGGGCTCAGGCCCCGGAGCGAACGACGCTACACTCCGTGGTTGTCTCCTCGACGCAGGAGATGGATACGGGGGCCGAAATACTCGAAAGAGTCAGGAAGGCAGTGGACGCGAAGGAGGGCTGGGTGCGCGTGGAGAGGGTCAGGAAGGCAAAGGACCAGAAGGTCATAATGGGGTGCGCGACAAAAGAGGAGAGGGAGAAGCTGAAAAAGCGACTCGAAGCGGCCGGAGAGAACCTCGTCGTCGAGGCGGTGAAGAATCGGGACCCGCTTCTGGTTCTGAGGGACGTGTTGCTAGTACACAGCGACGAGGAAGTATTGAGAGCCCTCAAGAACCAGAATCGGGAGATCTTTCAGGGCCTCGGGGACGAGGAACTCAAAATGTCGGTTAAATTCCGGAAAAAGTCGCGAAACCCGCTGGTGAATAGCGTTGTGCTGAGTGTAACCCCAGCAATCTGGAGGCGCGCACTCGAAGGAGGCAAGCTTCGGATTGACCTCCAGAGAGTGCGCGTCGAAGACCAGACGCCTCTGGTGCAGTGTACCCGCTGCTTGGCATACGGGCACGGCAAACGCCTGTGCACGGAGCCAGCCGATCTGTGTAGTCACTGCGGCGGACCACACCTTCGGGTGGACTGCCCGGACAAACAGATCGGCGAAGCAGCGGTGTGCGTCAACTGCACCAGAGCCAAGCTGGGGGAGCACCGGCACAACGCCTTCAGCAACGATTGCCCCGTGCGTAAGAAGTGGGACGCATTAGCGAGAGCAACTATAGCTTATTGCTAAGGTGGTTAATGCGCCCACTTCTGCGCACACTGAGGTGGCCGCTTCGACACAACAAGATAGCAGATGCATTGAGCGAACCACTAGGGTTGGCTTAATGGAGAATGATAATTGGAGTCACTTTCGTGAGAAAGTGGCTAAAATTGTGCTGGACCGTAAGCCAACCTTAGTGGAATCGTCAAGTTGTGTCGAACCTGGTGAAGGTGTCTGCTGTCATTTGACTGAAACGGGAAAAATCTGTACATTCGGCTTTAACATGATTTTGACTAATATACTAAGTATATAATGCAAACATCGTGGAAAACAAAAATTAAAAGTCAAATGACAAGCGCAAAAAGTTAATAGAAGCTTATACATGAGGGTAAGCGACAAAACGGGTTTTAATTTGGTAAATATAATTTAGTAGTCCAAAAAGTAGTCTATTGGTAGAATTAGTATTATTTAATGTATTAAAAAATTTGTAAATTATAGTTATTTTAGTAAAACAGTTATATATTTGGTCAAATAGTTATTTATATTTTTTAGGTACAATAATATAAGTTAAAAACAAAATTGTAAATTATAGTTTAATTAAATATTTAAAAGTTAAAATAAAATTATAGAGTGTGGTCTCTTCGGCCTCCTAAAATAAGTCGCCAAACAACCAAAATATAGTTAACAAGGTCTCTGATCATGTCAGAGGGACACTGGCGGGGCAGGAGTGGGTTTTAGTCGGTTCGAGTCCGACACTACCTCCACTGTCTCACACCCTGTGAGATAGTGGAGGTGTCCGTGGGGATTTCCCACTCCTGCCAAAACAAAAAAAAAAAAAAAAAAAAAAAAACCTAACCTAACCTAACCGTTCATATTTTCGGTTCTGGACGTGCGATTTTGAAGCTGTTTTCAGCATTTTTGGACCTAACTAGGCGTCCGCCTACGTACTGACGATATTGCACCCCCCGAAACGCGCGAATAAAAAATTTCCCTACAACCCTTAGAAATTTTTCGAATTTTTTAGATAAAATCATCAAAATTTAGTGTTTTTCCAAATTTCTAGTCAAAATTACGTTAGATTATAGTTGCAATAGTACTCACCCTTCATCCCTGTGTTCTGGTCCGCGTTCCGTGCGCCGGCGCCCAGGTTGGAGGTTGAAACCCTAAATTTTTTGGTTCAAAAACTGGTTTTTTGACCAAAAGTCCAAAATTTTGTTCGGCACCTACCTCGTTTTATTTCGTAATTAGCTAGCCCGCGACGAGCCGCTTCTTTTGAGACCTCGCTCGCCCGTCTAGCTCAAATAAAATTTTGCCCACCCACCCGCCCTCTGGTCTATAGGAAGGTAGACGTGGGGTCTTTGGCAAAATTTTTTCTTCATTTATTTAATATCTTTTTGGTTGTTTTGAAATTTGCTGAGGAGTTTTAAGGGGAAAGCTCGATTTTAACCACCCTGACGAAGTGAAATTTTAAAATTTTTAATTATACATAATTCATTTTATTTTATTTTATTAGTTAATTTTAAAGTTTTAACGTATACATATTGCATTTTAGTAGTAATTTTAATTTGACAGTCGTGAATGTGCGAAAATAATTATTTTGACCTTTCTGTATTTATATTTTAATCGATTATACATTCTATAATAACTTACTGTGTCCCCTCTTTACAGGGACACAGAAGTATCCAGTGTCCTCCCTTCTCTTCTCCCGAGCAGGAAGTCCGATCTGCCCCCTCTTTACAGGGGTCCGCTCGATCACACCCAAAAATGTTCCGCACCCCATCCAGCACCGTGAGGTCCCAAGGCTCCAGTGGCTCGCCGCGATCGGCGGAGAAGGCGGGGCCTTCGTCTGCTATCGCGAGGAGGAGAATCTCCTTCGGAGAAGACACTCCTTCCGCGTCCCAGATGGGCCCTGCCACTCCGGGGACGCGCCGAGCTGCTGCTGATGCCCCAAGACCACTCAAAAAGCCTGAGGCCGGGTACCCCAGTCGCACCGCGGAGGCGAGAGCTTGCCTAAACAAAGCCAAGCTTAATTTAGGCAACTCTCGCAACCTAAAGACGGACATAAAGACTGCGGTGCTCGAGGCCATAAACAGGCTTTTTGAGCTGGTGAAGGAGGCCGAGCGGGACAGGGCTCCTCTCGCACCTGCAGCTGTGCCGGTAGCCGCGCCCGCTGCTGACTGCTGTCCCCGGTCCAATCCTGAGAGTCTTGTTGACCAGACTGAACTCTTAAAGACAATGAAGGAGCACATTTCCCTAATAAAGGAAAACTCCGACGAATTGGTCAAACTGCGAGACAGTCTGGTCAACAGAGACAGTGTTGGGGAGACAACTTATGCGAGTGTTGCAGCTGTGACCAAGAGCCAAACCAGGGCACAGGTCCCGGAGCGTACCACGCTGCATTCCGTAGTTGTCTCCTCAACACAGGAGATGGACACGGGGGACGAGATCCTGGAAAGGGTCAGGAAAGCAGTGGATGCGAAGGAGGGCTGGGTGCGGGTGGAAAGGGTGCGGAAAGCGAAAGACCGGAAAATAATAATGGGTTGTGCCACCAAGGAGGAGAGGAGGAAAATTAAGGAGAGACTGGAAGCGGCCGGAGGGAACCTTGTCGTCGAGGAAGTGACGAACCGGGACCCGCTTCTGGTTCTGAGGGACGTGTTGTCAGTACACAGCGACGACGAAGTGCTGAAGGCCCTCAAGAACCAGAACCGGGAGATTTTTCACGACCTCGGCGACAAGGATTTACGAATGGCGGTCAAGTTTAGGAGGAAGACGAGGAACCCGCATGTGAACAGCATTGTGTTGAGTGTGTCCCCCACGGTCTGGAGGCGTGCACTCGAAGGAGTCAAAGTACGCATTGACCTCCAGAGAGTGCGCGTCGAGGACCAGACGCCTCTGGTGCAGTGTACCCGCTGCCTAGCATATGGTCACGGAAAACGGCTCTGTACGGAGCCGGTTGACCTGTGCAGCCACTGCGGCGGTCCACACTTAAGGGTGGACTGCCCAGTCATAGGCGAGGCAGCGGTGTGCGTGAACTGCACCAGAGCCAAGCTGGGGGAACACCGACACAATGCGTTCAGTAGTGAATGCCCGGTACGCAGGAAGTGGGACGCATTCGCCAGATCATCAATAGCTTATTGCTAAGGTGGTCGGTGCGCCCACTTCCAAGTACGCTGAGAGTACCAAAATTTTGGCACAACCAGATGGCAGACGCATTAAACGGACCACTGGGGTTGGTAAAAACTGTAACCTGAGTCAGTTTCATGAGAAACTGGCCCAGGTTATACGAGATCCGAAGTTAGCCCTAGTGGGACCGATAAGTTGTGTCAGAATTGGTGCAAAGTATAGCCGTATTTGCGTTCTATCGGAAATTGTATCCTTTTGTAAACTTAGTAACAAATTAACAACAATAGACGTAGAAATACATAAATTAGATTTAAAACAAATGATATTTAACTACATACTAAGTATATGGTATAGATATCTAAAAATAAAAACAAAAGAAATAAAACGAAAACCAAAAATTCAATAAAAGTAAAAATAGTTTATGCGGTTATGCTTTGGAATGTTGGATTAAAACATAAATAGTTAAAAATATAGGTATAAAACAAATTGTTGTATTATGATAATTATTTATGATAGTACTGAAGTTAAAATAATATATATAGGTGTATAAATAGTTTTAAATATAAAAATTGTTAGACAGCAGAACAAATAGAGTGTGGTCTATTCGGCCTCCTAAAATTCACAGGTACTTAAGACTGAACCTCCGCAACAAAGGTCTCTGATAATGTTAGAGGGACACTGGCGGGGCAGGAGTGTGGTTTTAGCCGGTTCGAGTCCGGCACTACCTCGACTGTCGCGCAACCTGTGAGGCAGTCGAGGTGTCCGTGGGGATTTCCCACTCCTGCCAAAACAAAAAAAAAAAAAAAAAAAAAAAACCTAACCTAACCTAACCTAACCTAACCTAACCTAACCTAACCTAACCTAACCTAACCTAACCTAACCTAACCTAACCTAACCTAACCTTTTTTTTTTTTTTTTTTTTTTTTTTTTTTTTTTTTGTTGACGCTGGGAAAAAATGCATTACGCATACCCTCCCGTCGGGGGACGGAAGGGGTATGTGGGACTCCCCGGGCGAACCACACCCGGTATACCCACTAAAACGACCCAGCGCATTCCCGCTTCGTCATAGTGGCGGGGGACTGGGAAACCGGCAAAGCCTTTACTTCCAGTCCTCCGCCGACGATTGAAAGGCAGACCCCTCACACCCTCACGGGTGCGGGGGGTCGGGAATGACCGACGAAGGTGACGGGTGCAATGCGGGCGAAGGCACCCCCGTGCCTGTCGCCCGCCCGTCACCATGAGGAGGGAGGGCACGACGCCTTCTCCCCCTTCTTCGTCTGCGGAGCGGCACAGCGAGAGGATCGTCCTCCCGCGCCCGCTCCGCCTCCTCCTTTTGCGAGATGACCTCCTCGCAAAAGGAGGCTACCGCTGACCAGGCCTCCTCGCTCCCCAGCATGGCGTCGACCACGCCGGGAAGCGAGAGGTCCGGTCCGACCACCGCGGTCAGACCGCGGCGCAGCTCGGACCACGCCGGGCACACCTCGAGGGTGTGCTGCGCCGTGTCCTCCGCCGCGCCGCAGTCGTGGCACGCCGGGGTTTCCTCCCTCCCGATCCGGTGCAGGTACGATCCGAAGCAGCCATGCCCGGATAACACCTGCACCAGACGGAAAGAGAGGAAACCGTGGGACCGCTCGAGCCAGCCCCGCAGGGCCGGACCGAGCGCGTCCAACGTCCGGCGGCCAAAGGCGGCGTTGGCGAGGTCCTCCGACCAATGGAGGACGATGGCGTCCCTCGCCTCCTGCCGCACGGCCTCCCGCTCCTCGGCGACGGGGCGCTCCCCGAGCGCCTTCCTGTGCGCCGTCCACTCGTACACTCTGGCGAGCACCCAAGCCTCCAACTCCCATGGCGGGGTGCCCGCCAGAGCGCACGCCGCCGAGAAGCCCACCGAGCGGTAGGCCCTCGCCACCCGCTGTGCAATGGCCCGCTGGGGCCTGCGGATGGCGGTGGCATTCTCCCTCCTGTGGAGGGAGTCCGCCCAAATGGGGGCCCCATATAGGGCCATGCTCCGCAAAATGCCGGCATAGAGGCGCCGGCAAACCTAACCTTTTTTTTTTTTTTTTTTTTTTTTTTTTTGTTAACGCTGGGAAAAAATGCATTACGCATACCCTCCCATCGGGGGACAGGAGGGGTATGTGGGACTCCCCGGGCGGACCCGGTATACCCACTAAAACGACCCAGCGCATTCCCGCTTCGTCATAGTGGCGGGGGACTGGGAAACCGGCATAGCCTTAACGACCAGTCCTCCGCCGACGATTGCCCCGCAAGGCGACCCCTCACACCCTCGCGGGTGTGGGGGGCCGGAATGACCCGCAAAGGTGACGAGTGCAATGCGGGCGAAGGCACCCCCGTGCCTGCCGCCCGCCGTCACCATGAGGAGGGAGGGCACAACGCCTTCTCCCCCTTCCGCTGCGGAGCGGCGCAGCGAGAGGGTCGCCCCCACCGCGCGCGCTCCGCCTCCTCCCTTTGCGAGCGAACTCGCAAAAGGAGGCGACCGCTGACCAGGCCTTCCCGCCCCCCAGCATGGCATCGACCACGCCGGGAAGCGAGAGGTCCGGTCCGACCACCGGCGGGCTCGGTGCGCCGCCGGACGCCGGACGCGTCCAACGCCCGGCGGCACACCGAGCCCGCCCCGGCTCCTCCGCTGCGGAGCGGCGCAACGAGAGGATCGCCCCCCCGCGCGCGCTCCGCCTCCTCCCTTTGCGAGCGAACTCGCAAAAGGAGGCGACCGCTGACCAGGCCTCCCCGCCCCCCAGCATGGCATCGACCACGCCGGGAAGCGAGGGCCCGGTCCACCCACCGGCGGGCTCGGTGCGCCGCCGGAAGCCGGACGCGCCCGATCCAGCCCTCCACAAGACCGGACCGAGCGCGCCCAACGCCCGGCGGCACACCGAGCCCGCCTTGGCTCCTCCACTGCGCCCTCTGCGTCTCAGAGGGTCGCGCGGAGTCGCCCCACCGTGTCAGAATATCGGCCACGACAGTAACGTTCCCCGAGGAATAAGAATCACTTCCCATTCATCGGGGACGGATACTGCCGCGCCCAGGGTGCACCGTCCTCAGCAGCTGCTGTTCCTTCCAGACGTATCGAGAAGGACCGGCAGCCACTGGGCCCACGAGGAGGTTTTCTGACCTAGCACCCCCGGCAAACCTAACCTAACCTAACCTAACCTAACCTTTTTTTTTTTTTTTTTTTTTTTTTTTTTTTTTTGTTAACGCTGGGAAAAAATGCATTACGCATACCCTCCCGTCGGGGGACAGGAGGGGTATGTGGGACTCCCCGGGCGGACCCGGTATACCCACTAAAACGACCCAGCGCATTCCCGCTTCGTCACAGTGGCGGGGGACTGGGAAACTGGCACAGCCTTTACTTCCAGTCCTCCGCCGACGATTGAAAGGCACAGACCCCTCACACCCTCACGGGTGTGGGGGGTCGGGAATGACCGACGAAGGTGACGGGTGCAATGCGGGCGAAGGCACCCCCGTGCCTGCCGCCCGCCCGTCACCATTAGGAGGGAGGGCACGACGCCTTCTCCCCCGTCTTCGTCTGCGGAGCGCCGCAGCGAGAGGATCGTCCTCCCGTGCGCGCTCCGCTGCCTCCTTTTGCGAGATTACGTCCTCGCAAAAGGAGGCCACCGCTGACCAGGCCTCCTCGCTCCCCAGCATGGCGTCCACCACGCCAGGAAGCGAGAGGTCCGGTCCGACCACCGCGGTCAGACCGCGGCGCAGCTCGGACCACGCCGGGCACACCTCGAGGGTGTGCTGCGCCGTGTCCTCCGCCGCGCCGCAGTCGTGGCACGCCGGGGTTTCCTCCCTCCCGATCCGGTGCAGGTACGATCCGAAGCAACCATGCCCGGATAACACCTGCACCAGACGGAAAGAGAGGAAACCGTGGGACCGCTCGAGCCAGCCCCGCAGGACCGGACCGAGCGCGTCCAACGTCCGGCGGCCAAAGGCGGCGCTGGCGAGGTCCTCCGACCAATGGAGGACGATGGCGTCCCTCGCCTCTCGCCGCACCGCCTCCCGCTCTTCGCCCATGGGGCGCTCCCCGAGCGCCTTTCGGCGCGCCGTCCACTCGTACACTCTGGCGAGCACCCATGCCTCCAACTCCCAAGGCGGGGTGCCGGCCAGAGCGCACGCCGCCGAAAAGCCCACTGAGCGGTAAGCCCTCGCCACCCGCTGTGCAATGGCCCGCTGGGGCCTGCGGATGGCGGTAGCATTCTCCCTCCTATGGAGGGAGTCCGCCCAGATGGGAGCCCCGTAAAGGGCCATGCTCCGCAAAATGCCGGCATAGAGGCGCCGGCATTTCGCCTTGGGCCCCCCCAGGTTCGGGAGGAGCCACGAGAGGGCGCCCGCGGCCTTCAACAGGCGCGTCGACAACCCGCTGAAGTGCGGGCCGAAACGCCACCTGTCGTCCAGCACCAGCCCCAGATATTTCATCTGAGGCTGGACCCCTATACGGACGCCCTCCACGATGATGTGGGCGTCGGCAGGGCAGCGCTGCCGGGGACCGCGGAAGAACACGGCCTCCGTTTTATGCAGCGCCACCCTCAATCCCAGGCGGCGGATCCTCTCTGCCACCAAGGACCCGCCAGCCGAGGCCAGAATGGCCGCGTCGGCAAAGTTCCTCCCCCGGGCAGTGAGCAGAGTGTCATCCGCGTAGCAGATGACACTCGTGCCCGGGAGGAGGACTCCCCGCAGGAGCCAGTCGAATCCGATGTTCCACAAGGGGGGCCCCAGGACCGACCCCTGCGGAACACCGGACTCTGCGCCGTACCGCCTCACGGTGGCCGTCTTGTCCACTAGGAGGACCTCTCGGCCCTCCAAGTAGCTGGCCAGGAGGCTCCGCAGGTATTGGGGCACTCCGTGGTACCGGAGCGCCTCCAATATCGTCGAGTGGGGGACGGAGTTGAAGGCGTTGGCAATGTCGAACGACACCGCCAGCACTCCGTCCCCCGCCTCCACCGCCTCCTTCACCTGGCCCTTCAGGAGGGCCAGCGCGTCGATCGTCGAACGCCCACGACGGAAACCTAACCTAACCTAACCTAACCTAACCTAACCTTTTTTTTTTTTTTTTTTTTTTTTTTTTTTTTTTTTTTTTTTTTTTTTTTTTTTTTGTTGACGCTGGGAAAAAATGCATTACGCATACCCTCCCGTCGGGGGACAGGAGGGGTATGTGGGACTCCCCGGGCGACCCAAACCCGGTATACCCACTAAAACGACCCAGCGCATTCCCGCTTCGTCACAGTGGCGGGGGACTGGGAAACCGGCACAGCCTTTACTTCCAGTCCTCCGCCGACGATTGAAAGGCACAGACCCCTCACACCCTCACGGGTGTGGAGGGTCGGGAATGACCGACGAAGGTGACGGGTGCAATGCGGGCGAAGGCACCCCCGTGCCTGCCGCCCGCCCGTCACCATGAGGAGGGAGGGCACGACGCCTTCTCCCCCTTCTTCGTCTGCGGAGCGGCGCAGCGAGAGGATCGTCCTCCCGCGCCCGCTCCGCTGCCTCCTTTTGCGAGATTACGTCCTCGCAAAAGGAGGCCACCGCTGACCAGGCCTCCTCGCTCCCCAGCATGGCGTCGACCACGCCGGGAAGCGAGAGGTCCGGTCCGACCACCGCGGTCAGACCGCGGCGCAGCTCGGACCACGCCGGGCACACCTCGAGGGTGTGCTGCGCCGTGTCCTCCGCTGCGCCGCAGTCGTGGCATGCCGGGGTTTCCTCCCTCCCGATCCGGTGCAGGTACGATCCGAAACAGCCATGCCCGGATAACACCTGCACCAGACGGAAAGAGAGGAAACCGTGGGACCGCTCGAGCCAGCCCCGCAGGACCGGACCGAGCGCGTCCAACGTCCGGCGGCCAAAGGCGGCGCTGGCGAGGTCCTCCGACCAATGGAGGACGATGGCGTCCCTCGCCTCTCGCCGCACCGCCTCCCGCTCTTCGCCCATGGGGCGCTCCCCGAGCGCCTTTCGGCGCGCCGTCCATTCGTACACTCTGGCGAGCACCCATGCCTCCAACTCCCAAGGCGGGGTGCCGGCCAGAGCGCACGCCGCCGAAAAACCCACTGAGCGGTAAGCCCTCGCCACCCGCTGTGCAATGGCCCGCTGGGGCCTGCGGATGGCGGTAGCATTCTCCCTCCTATGGAGGGAGTCCGCCCAGATGGGAGCCCCGTAAAGGGCCATGCTCCGCAAAATGCCGGCATAGAGGCGCCGGCATTTCGCCTTGGGCCCCCCCAGGTTTGGGAGGAGCCACGAGAGGGCGTCCGCGGCCTTCAACAGGCGCGTCGACAGCCCGCTGAAATGCGGGCCGAAGCGCCACCTGTCGTCCAGCACCAGCCCCAGATATTTCATCTGAGGCTGGACCTCTATGCGGACGCCCTCCACGACGATGTGGGCGTCGGCAGGGCAGCGCTGCCGGGGACCGCGAAAGAACACGGCCTCCGTTTTGTGCAGCGCCACCCTCAATCCCAGGCGGCGGATCCTCTCTGCCACCAAGGATCCGCCAGCCGAGGCCAGAATGGCCGCGTCCGCAAAGTTCCTCCCCCGGGCAGTGAGCAGAGTGTCATCCGCGTAGCAGATTACACTCGTGCCCGGGAGGAGGACTCCCCGCAGGAGCCAGTCGAATCCGATGTTCCACAAGGGGGGCCCCAGGACCGACCCCTGTGGAACACCGGACTCTGCGCCGTACCGCCTCACCGTGGCCGACTTGTCTACGAGGAGGACCTCGCGGTCCTCCAAGTAGTCGGCCAGGAGACTCCGCAGATATTGGGGCACTCCGTGATACCGGAGCGCCTCCAATATCGTCGAGTGGGGGACGGAGTTGAAGGCGTTGGCAATGTCGAACGACACCGCCAGCACCCCGTCCCCCGCCTCCATCGCCTCCTTCACCTGGCCCTTCAGAAGGGCCAGCGCGTCGATCGTCGAACGCCCACGACGGAAACCGTACTGGGCGTCCGACAGATCCGGGCCGATCCCCCGCAAATGGCTATCCAGCCTCCCGGCGACAATCCCCTCGAACAATTTACCGACCTCATCGAGCAAAACGATGGGCCGGTATGCCGAGGGGGAGTCCACCGGGCGTCCCTCCTTCCGGAGGAGGCACAATTGCCCCTCCTTCCAGAGTTTCGGGAACCTCCCAGCCGTAAAACACGCGCTGAAGAGGTCCCGAAACCTGTCCTCCATTTGGGAGGCGGCAATCGCCACCACCCGTGCAGGGACGCCGTCCGGACCGGGGGCGGTCTTCTTCGCGCGGAGGCTCAATACCCCCGCGTAGAATTCCGCCGCCGTGACCGGGGGCACCTCCACCTCCGGTGGAGTCGCCCCTTGCGGGGGATCCATTGTTGGAGGGGCGAAGTCGGTCCTGCGTGGAAACAGGGACCGGACCACCCCATCCAACAATGCCGGCTCGAGGGTCTCCGACAGTGGGGGACCATAGGGGCGGAGCTGATTCCGCGCCGCCTTATATGGTCTCCCATAGGGGTCCCTGTCGAGACCCTCCAGCATCTCGGCCCTCGCCGAGTCCTGCGCAGCGCCCATTGCAGACTTGAGGGCCGCCGTAGCCTCTCGGTAAGAGGCGTACAGGCGGTCCTCCTCTGCCCGGACTCGGTTCTGGGCGCTGCGCCGTCGGCTACGCGCGTAGGCCCTTCTGGCCGCCACGCAGGTGGCCCGGAGCCCCGCCAGCTCCTCCGTCCACCAATAAACGGCACGACGGGGAGGCGGACGGCGAGACCGAGGCATGCTGGAGTTGCACACCTCGGTCAAAGACCGCCGTAGCCGGACCGCTGCGGCGTCAACGTCCGGGACCTCCTCGACAGGGGGAGGCGACAGCCAGTCCTGGAGGAAGGCGGCCTCCTTGGCTGCCTCCCGGTCCAGGCGGGTGAGCGCCCACCGCGGGAAGGGAGATTGCCCAGCGCGGGCCGTCCCCCCTCCCCGCTGTGTGGAGATGTCGAACCGCACATAACGGTGGTCCGACAAGGTCTCCACCAGCTCCACCCGCCAGTTCACGACGCGGGCGGCTAGCGCGGGGGTGGCAAACGACACGTCCACCACCGACCCGCCCTGTTGCCGCACACACGTGTGGACCGCCCCCCTGTTGAGGAGGGACACACCGCACGAGGCCGCCCAAAACTCGACGGCGCGTCCCCGGACGTTGCACCCGACGGCCGGGTTGCCCCAGGCCACCGACTTGGCGTTTAGGTCACCGAGCACCACGACCTGGCGTGGTGCCGCCCTCCCTACGACAGCAGTGAGGATCTCGAGGAAATCCTCAAAGTCCGAGAGAGGGCGGTTTGGGGAGAAATATACCCCCACTATCCCTATCTCTCCCCACGCGGCGGCCACGTATCCCGGTCCCCTCTCTAAGAGCGAGAGGGGAGGGGAGTCCGTGGAAGACCGCGCCACCAACGCCACCAAGCCGTCCCGGTCGCCCAGCCAACGGCCAGGGACCGAGTAGGGTTCGGCGACCACCGCCAAGTCCACCAACCACTCAGCCATGGTCTGCATCAGCAGATCCTGGGCTGTCCTGCAGTGGTTGGCGTTCGTCTGAAGGATGCGATGTTCGATTCTGGCCATCAGTCGGACATCGCACCCTCCTCCGCAGCCGCCGCAGGAACGGCGGTATTTGCGGCAGCAGCAGGCGCAGGCCCTATCGGCACCTGCGCTTTGCCACGCTTAGGGGGGGGATTGCACTTCCCCCCCTTCATCACGTGGCCTGAACGGCGGCCACTGGCGGCACACACCGCGCAGTGCGGCGTGGCGGCCTGGCAGGAGGCGGCTTTGTGGCCCTCCTTGCCGCAGCGGTAGCATGTGTCCGTCCTGTCCACTTTGGACGGACACAGGGGCCGGGTGTGTCCGATGCCGAAGCACCGGAAACACCGCAGAGGCTGGTCCTCGAGCGCCCGGACTGCGCCCGAGCTAAACCCGACTTGAAGCCGTCCTTTCTCAAGGACGGCTTTGGCAGCTGCGACCGGGCATTCGAGGCGGATCGTGCCCATTCCGCCGCGGCCGGGCCTTATGTCCCGGCCTTGGACCGCCGCCGCGCCACAGCCTCCAACCGCTGCGACCGCTGCCACCACCTCCTCCTTGGTGACGGAGTCATCTAACTCCGTCACCTCGAGTGCCGCCGACTTGACCGGCCGGGCCACCTTGGCAGAGTCCGCGATGACCTCCTGCAGCTTGGCTGCAAAGAGGTCAGCATGGGCGCTGCCCTCGGCCCCCGGGAACTCGAATATTCGAGCCCCGGCCTGCGTCCGCCGGCACGACACACTGCCGATGCCCAGTTGGGCAGGATCGGCATTGGCACGCGCCCGCACCAAAATGGAGGCGTAAGTCTCCCCTCGCCCCGCAGCCTCCGCGGTGAGCGTCACCACGACGGCTGCGGTTTTAGGGGGGACCAACTGCCCCCTTCCCCCGCCCTTCCCTTTGCCGCTCTCCTTACCCCTTCCCCCGCCGGTCGGCTGCGACCGGCTGGGAGCGGGGGCAGCGGGGACGGCAGGGACGGCAGGGAGGGCCGCTGCCGACCTCTTGCCCTTGCCTTTGCCCTTCCCCTTCCGGCCCACTTTCGTCCACTCGTTGGACGGAGTGGTCGACGGGAGAAGGGCATCTTCCGCCTGGGTTGAGGACGGCCCCGGCTCAGACCGCCTCTCACCTGCCTGGCTTGAGGACGGCCCTGGCTCAGACCGCCTCTTATCCGCCGCAAGCGGCGGTCGGAGGCGCGTCTCCGGCAGGAGCCGGTCCTCTATTCCTGCAAAGCAGGCTCTCGTGAAGGCCCTCTCCTCCATTACTACCTTGCGGATAATATCCTCAAGGTTGGAGGAGGGGCCCTCTGCTGTAGGCCTCGCCTTGGCCTGTTGTGGCCGGGCCGAGGCAGCGCCCTCTGCCACAGGGCTCGCCCTGGCCTGTTGTGGCCAGGCCGAGGCAGCGCCCTCTGCCACAGGGCTCGCCTTGACCTGTTGTGGCCGGGCCGTGGCTTCAGCCAGCTTCAGATGAAGCTGGCTGACCTCCGACTGCAGGCGATCAATCTTCGCCTGCAGTTGCCGCGTCTCGTCGGTGGTCTTGCGCTGTATCAGCTCTGCGACGACACCTAGCATGCTCGAGGCCCTGCACTTGAGGGCCTTCTGCAAGGTTCCCTTCAGGTTGGAGGACTTAGAGGCGACCTCCACTATCTCCTCCTTGTCCTCCTCCGCCATTCTCTCAAGCTCCGCCAAGGAATAGTCCGCGTACAGGATGCGGGACGCACCGTACCCGGACTTGGCCCGGGCGAGATGCGCCCGTTCCTCCTTGGCGGCAACCCGCTCCTCCAGTTCTAGCTGGAGCTGCGCTCGCCGAGCTAGGTCCAACTGGCGTTGGGCGTCCGCCAGCCCAACGACATGGGTAGACGCGGCCGTCGTTGGCTCTTTTGCCTTCGACGGCCCCGAGGCCGAGGAGCCCTCGGACCCACCGTTCCGCGATCGTGGCCGCTTCCGCAGCTGCGACCGCTTCCGCGACCGAGGGTCGACGGCGTCCGACACTCGTGAGTCGTTATCGGACGACTCGTCCGCCCCTCCGGAGAAGCTAGCCGCAGACGGCGCGCGGCTGACCTCTGACGCCGAAGCGTCGGAGTGGCCCTGAGAAGGGCCTTTTGGGTGGCCCTGAGAAGGGCCTTTGGGTTGGCCCTGAGAAGGGCCTTTGGGTTGGCCCTGAGAAGGGCCTTTGGGTTGGCCCTGAGAAGGGCCTTTGGGTTGGCCCTGAGAAGGGCCTTTTGTTTTTAAAAACCGCCCGCAGGCGTCCCGCGAGGGTGTTGCAGGCATTTCGAAACGAAACAAGGCAGTGGGTTAAAATATTAAAATCGCAAGTCAATTCGCTTCGAAGTCACAGAGCACTTTAGCCAGACCCAGTCTGCCACTCCGTTACGGTGGTCAGAACTGGGCTGTTTCCAGGGGACACGACGTGGACGTATGCTCTGTGGGGGGTCCCCCAACCTAACCTAACCTAACCTAACCTTTTTTTTTTTTTTTTTTTTTTTTTTTTTTTGACGCTGGGAAAAAATGCATTACGCATACCCTCCCGTCGGGGGACAGGAGGGGTATGTGGGACTCCCCGGGCGGACCCGGTATACCCACTAAAACGACCCAGCGCATTCCCGCTTCGTCATAGTGGCGGGGGACTGGGAAACCGGCAAAGCCTTTACTTCCAGTCCTCCGCCGACGATTGAAAGGCAGACCCCTCACACCCTCACGGGTGCGGGGGGTCGGGAATGACCGACGAAGGTGACGGGTGCAATGCGGGCGAAGGCACCCCCGTGCCTGTCGCCCGCCCGTCACCATGAGGAGGGAGGGCACGACGCCTTCTCCCCCTTCTTCGTCTGCGGAGCGGCGCAGCGAGAGGATCGTCCTCCCGCGCCCGCTCCGCCTCCTCCTTTTGCGAGATGACCTCCTCGCAAAAGGAGGCTACCGCTGACCAGGCCTCCTCGCTCCCCAGCATGGCGTCGACCACGCCGGGAAGCGAGAGGTCCGGTCCGACCACCGCGGTCAGACCGCGGCGCAGCTCGGACCACGCCGGGCACACCTCGAGGGTGTGCTGCGCCGTGTCCTCCGCTGCGCCGCAGTCGTGGCATGCCGGGGTTTCCTCCCTCCCGATCCGGTGCAGGTACGATCCGAAACAGCCATGCCCGGATAACACCTGCACCAGACGGAAAGAGAGGAAACCGTGGGACCGCTCGAGCCAGCCCCGCAGGACCGGACCGAGCGCGTCCAACGTCCGGCGGCCAAAGGCGGCGCTGGCGAGGTCCTCCGACCAATGGAGGACGATGGCGTCCCTCGCCTCTCGCCGCACCGCCTCCCGCTCTTCGCCCATGGGGCGCTCCCCGAGCGCCTTTCGGCGCGCCGTCCATTCGTACACTCTGGCGAGCACCCATGCCTCCAACTCCCAAGGCGGGGTGCCGGCCAGAGCGCACGCCGCCGAAAAACCCACTGAGCGGTAAGCCCTCGCCACCCGCTGTGCAATGGCCCGCTGGGGCCTGCGGATGGCGGTAGCATTCTCCCTCCTATGGAGGGAGTCCGCCCAGATGGGAGCCCCGTAAAGGGCCATGCTCCGCAAAATGCCGGCATAGAGGCGCCGGCATTTCGCCTTGGGCCCCCCCAGGTTTGGGAGGAGCCACGAGAGGGCGTCCGCGGCCTTCAACAGGCGCGTCGACAGCCCGCTGAAATGCGGGCCGAAGCGCCACCTGTCGTCCAGCACCAGCCCCAGATATTTCATCTGAGGCTGGACCTCTATGCGGACGCCCTCCACGACGATGTGGGCGTCGGCAGGGCAGCGCTGCCGGGGACCGCGAAAGAACACGGCCTCCGTTTTGTGCAGCGCCACCCTCAATCCCAGGCGGCGGATCCTTTCTGCCACCAAGGATCCGCCAGCCGAGGCCAGAATGGCCGCGTCGGCAAAGTTCCTCCCCCGGGCAGTGAGCAGAGTGTCATCCGCGTAGCAGATGACACTCGTGCCCGGGAGGAGGACTCCCCGCAACAGCCAGTCGAATCCGATGTTCCACAAGGGGGGCCCCAGGACCGACCCCTGTGGAACACCAGACTCTGCGCCGTACCGCCTCACGGTGGCCGATTTGTCCACGAGGAGGACCTCGCGGTCCTCCAAGTAGTCGGCCAGGAGGCTCCGCAGATATTGGGGCACTCCGTGATACCGGAGCGCCTCCAATATCGTCGAGTGGGGGACGGAGTTGAAGGCGTTGGCAATGTCGAACGACACCGCCAGCACCCCGTCCCCCGCCTCCACCGCCTCCTTCACCTGGCCCTTGAGAAGGGCCAGCGCGTCGATCGTCGAACGCCCACGACGGAAACCGAACTGGGCGTCCGACAGATCCGGGCCTATCCCCCGCAAGTGGCTATCCAGCCTCCCGGCGACAATCCCCTCGAACAATTTACCGACCTCATCGAGCAGAACGATGGGCCGGTATGCCGAGGGGGAGTCCACCGGGCGTCCCTCCTTCCGGAGGAGGCACAACTGCCCCTCCTTCCAGAGTTTCGGGAACCTCCCAGCCGTAAAACACGCGCTGAAGAGGTCCCGAAACCTGTCCTCCATTTGGGTGGCGGCAATCGCCACCACCCGTGCAGGGACGCCGTCCGGACCGGGGGCGGTCTTCTTCGCGCGGAGGCTGAGAACCCCCGCGTAGAATTCCGCCTCCGTCACCGGGGGTACCTCCGCCTCCGGTGGAGCCGCCCCTTGCGGGGGATCCATTGTTGGTGGGGCGAAGTCGGTCCTGCGTGGAAACAGGGACCGGACCACCCCATCCAACAATGCCGGCTCGAGGGTCTCCGACAGTGGGGGACCATAGGGGCGGAGCTGATTCCGCGCCGCCTTATATGGTCTCCCATAGGGGTCCCTGTCGAGACCCTCCAGCATCTCGGCCCTCGCCGAGTCCTGCGCAGCGCCCATTGCAGACTTGAGGGCCGCCGTAGCCTCTCGGTAAGAGGCGTACAGGCGGTCCTCCTCTGCCCGAACTCGGTTCTGGGCGCTGCGCCGTCGGCTACGCGCGTAGGCCCTTCTGGCCGCCACGCAGGTGGCCCGGAGCCCCGCCAGCTCCTCCGTCCACCAATAAACGGCACGACGGGGAGGCGGACGGCGAGACCGAGGCATGCTGGAGTTGCACACCTCGGTCAAAGACCGCCGTAGCCGGACCGCTGCGGCGTCAACGTCCGGGACCTCCTCGACAGGGGGAGGCGACAGCCAGTCCTGGAGGAAGGCGGCCTCCTTGGCTGCCTCCCGGTCCAGGCGGGTGAGTGCCCACCGCGGGAAGGGAGATTGCCCAGCGCGGGCCGTCCCCCCTCCCCGCTGTGTGGAGATGTCGAACCGCACATAACGGTGGTCCGACAAGGTCTCCACCAGCTCCACCCGCCAGTTCACGACGCGGGCGGCTAGCGCGGGGGTGGCAAACGACACGTCCACCACCGACCCGCCCTGTTGCCGCACACACGTGTGGACCGCCCCCCTGTTGAGGAGGGACACACCGCACGAGGCCGCCCAAAACTCGACGGCGCGTCCCCGGACGTTACACCCGACGGCCGGGTTGCCCCAGGCCACCGACTTGGCGTTTAGGTCACCGAGCACCACGACCTGGCGTGGTGCCGCCCTCCCTACGACAGCAGTGAGGATCTCGAGGAAATCCTCAAAGTCCGAGAGAGGGCGGTTTGGGGAGAAATATACCCCCACTATCCCTATCTCTCCCCACGCGGCGGCCACGTATCCCGGTCCCCTCTCTAAGAGCGAGAGGGGAGGGGAGTCCGTGGAAGACCGCGCCACCAACGCCACCAAGCCGTCCCGGTCGCCCAGCCAACGGCCAGGGACCGAGTAGGGTTCGGCGACCACCGCCAAGTCCACCAACCACTCAGCCATGGTCTGCATCAGCAGATCCTGGGCTGTCCTGCAGTGGTTGGCGTTCGTCTGAAGGATGCGATGTTCGATTCTGGCCATCAGTCGGACATCGCACCCTCCTCCGCAGCCGCCGCAGGAACGGCGGTATTTGCGGCAGCAGCAGGCGCAGGCCCTATCGGCACCTGCGCTTTGCCACGCTTAGGGGGGGGATTGCACTTCCCCCCCTTCATCACGTGGCCTGAACGGCGGCCACTGGCGGCACACACCGCGCAGTGCGGCGTGGCGGCCTGGCAGGAGGCGGCTTTGTGGCCCTCCTTGCCGCAGCGGTAGCATGTGTCCGTCCTGTCCACTTTGGACGGACACAGGGGCCGGGTGTGTCCGATGCCGAAGCACCGGAAACACCGCAGAGGCTGGTCCTCGAGCGCCCGGACTGCGCCCGAGCTAAACCCGACTTGAAGCCGTCCTTTCTCAAGGACGGCTTTGGCAGCTGCGACCGGGCATTCGAGGCGGATCGTGCCCATTCCGCCGCGGCCGGGCCTTATGTCCCGGCCTTGGACCGCCGCCGCGCCACAGCCTCCAACCGCTGCGACCGCTGCCACCACCTCCTCCTTGGTGACGGAGTCATCTAACTCCGTCACCTCGAGTGCCGCCGACTTGACCGGCCGGGCCACCTTGGCAGAGTCCGCGATGACCTCCTGCAGCTTGGCTGCAAAGAGGTCAGCACGGGCGCTGCCCTCGGCCCCCGGGAACTCGAATATTCGAGCCCCGGCCTGCGTCCGCCGGCACGACACACTGCCGATGCCCAGTTGGGCAGGATCGGCATTGGCACGCGCCCGCACCAAAATGGAGGCGTAAGTCTCCCCTCGCCCCGCAGCCTCCGCGGTGAGCGTCACCACGACGGCTGCGGTTTTAGGGGGGACCAACTGCCCCCTTCCCCCGCCCTTCCCTTTGCCGCTCTCCTTACCCCTTCCCCCGCCGGTCGGCTGCGACCGGCTGGGAGCGGGGGCAGCGGGGACGGCAGGGACGGCAGGGAGGGCCGCTGCCGACCTCTTGCCCTTGCCTTTGCCCTTCCCCTTCCGGCCCACTTTCGTCCACTCGTTGGACGGAGTGGTCGACGGGAGAAGGGCATCTTCCGCCTGGGTTGAGGACGGCCCCGGCTCAGACCGCCTCTCACCTGCCTGGCTTGAGGACGGCCCTGGCTCAGACCGCCTCTTATCCGCCGCAAGCGGCGGTCGGAGGCGCGTCTCCGGCAGGAGCCGGTCCTCTATTCCTGCAAAGCAGGCTCTCGTGAAGGCCCTCTCCTCCATTACTACCTTGCGGATAATATCCTCAAGGTTGGAGGAGGGGCCCTCTGCTGTAGGCCTCGCCTTGGCCTGTTGTGGCCGGGCCGAGGCAGCGCCCTCTGCCACAGGGCTCGCCCTGGCCTGTTGTGGCCAGGCCGAGGCAGCGCCCTCTGCCACAGGGCTCGCCTTGACCTGTTGTGGCCGGGCCGTGGCTTCAGCCAGCTTCAGATGAAGCTGGCTGACCTCCGACTGCAGGCGATCAATCTTCGCCTGCAGTTGCCGCGTCTCGTCGGTGGTCTTGCGCTGTATCAGCTCTGCGACGACACCTAGCATGCTCGAGGCCCTGCACTTGAGGGCCTTCTGCAAGGTTCCCTTCAGGTTGGAGGACTTAGAGGCGACCTCCACTATCTCCTCCTTGTCCTCCTCCGCCATTCTCTCAAGCTCCGCCAAGGAATAGTCCGCGTACAGGATGCGGGACGCACCGTACCCGGACTTGGCCCGGGCGAGATGCGCCCGTTCCTCCTTGGCGGCAACCCGCTCCTCCAGTTCTAGCTGGAGCTGCGCTCGCCGAGCTAGGTCCAACTGGCGTTGGGCGTCCGCCAGCCCAACGACATGGGTAGACGCGGCCGTCGTTGGCTCTTTTGCCTTCGACGGCCCCGAGGCCGAGGAGCCCTCGGACCCACCGTTCCGCGATCGTGGCCGCTTCCGCAGCTGCGACCGCTTCCGCGACCGAGGGTCGACGGCGTCCGACACTCGTGAGTCGTTATCGGACGACTCGTCCGCCCCTCCGGAGAAGCTAGCCGCAGACGGCGCGCGGCTGACCTCTGACGCCGAAGCGTCGGAGTGGCCCTGAGAAGGGCCTTTTGGGTGGCCCTGAGAAGGGCCTTTGGGTTGGCCCTGAGAAGGGCCTTTGGGTTGGCCCTGAAAAGGGCCTTTGGGTTGGCCCTGAGAAGGGCCTTTTGTTTTTAAAAACCGCCCGCAGGCGTCCCGCGAGGGTGTATTCGGCATTTCGAAACGAAACAAGGCAGTGGGTTAAAATGATAAAATCGCAAGTCAATTCGCTTCGAAGTCACAGAGCACTTTAGCCAGACCCAGTCTGCCACTCCGTTACGGTGGTCAGAACTGGGCTGTTTCCAGGGGACACGACGTGGACGTATGCTCTGTGGGGGGTCCCCCAACCTAACCTAACCTAACCTAACCTAACCTAACCTAACCTAACCTAACCTTTTTTTTTTTTTTTTTTTTTTTTTTTTTTTTTTTTTTTTTTTTTTTTTTTTTTTTGTTCTCGATGTGGAAATCCTCGATGGATGTCCTCCGCCCTGGGGAGGGCGGAGGGGTCTGTCAGACTCCTACTGACTAAAACCACACCGGTGTTCCCTCGCACACTTGCGTCGGGGGGCAACGGGATCTGATGCGACTTCCGCTGCCCCGGACTAGTGCCGGCCCGCTCGACCAGCGGGCCTCGTCTCGGGGGGGAGTGAGGTGTGAGACTCCCCCCGTTACGTCTAAGAGAGGCGCGCGTGGAACACTACGCGCCGCCGTCTCGGGTCCATTGCGATGGGGGGCGACGGATGTCCCCGAATCCGTCGCCCCTGGACCAATTTAGGGGGGCCGGAAGAGGGCGTTATCCGCCCTCTGCCGACGCCCGGTGCGTCTGCTGCGGGATGGGCGGGAGCTAGTCATCTCCCTCTCCCTCTCCGCAGCTTCCTTCTGCGACATGACGGCTTCGCAGAAGGAAATCACTGCGTCCCAGGACTCTGCGCTGCCAACCATAGAGCGAACGACGGTCGGCAGCGACAGGTCTCCTCCTACCTCTGCGACGAGGGCACGGCGCGGCTCATCCCACGCGGCGCACTCGGCCAGCGTATGCCGCGCCGTGTCCTCCGGACAGTGGACGCAGTGATGGCACCGGGCGTCCGGCTCCCTGCTCAGGCGACACAAGTACTTCCCGAAGCAGCCGTGCCCCGAGAGCACCTGCGTCGCCCGAAACGTCAGGGAGCCGTGCTTCCTCCCGAGCCAGTCGTCGAGTACTGGCCGGATCGCCTCGATTGTGTCGAGGCCGGCGGTAGGGAGCTCTAGCCTCCCCCGCCATTCCGCCACCATGACCTGTCGGAGCTGAGACCGGTACTGCGTTATCTGTCGCTCCACCAGCCTCTCGCCCCGACGATTGGCCCCCTCGCGCCACTGGTACAGCGTCGCGAGGGTCTTCGCCTCCAGGTCCCACGGTGGGGATCCGGCCAGTACGCAAGCCGCCTCGTAGGAGATCGTGCGATATCCCCGTACGACCCTGACGGCCATCGCTCTCTGCGGTCTTCGCAGAACGGCGATAGTGCGGGCCGTCAGGTCCGTCGCCCATATCGGGGCCCCATAAAGGGCCATTGATCGCACGATCCCTACGTACAACCGCCTACAGGCGGTGCTCGGGCCCCCCAGATTGGGAAGCAGCGTTGACAGCGCGCCCGCCGCGCCCATCAACTTGGGCACCAGCCGCTGAAAGTGGGGGCCGAAGTCCCAACGGCTGTCGAGCACCAATCCCAGGTATTTCATGGTTGACTCGACAGCGATCCGGACCCCCCCGACCACAATGTGCGATCCCAGCGGCGGTGCCCGTCGGGGGCCATGAAAGGCAATGGCCTCCGACTTGTTGAGGGCCACCTCCAGGCCCAGGCGTCGTATGCGGCTCACCACCTGCGAGACCGCAGCCGTAGCCAGCAACGCTGCTTCCCTGTACGAGCTCCCCCGAGCCGTGACCAGCGTGTCGTCCGCATAACACGTCAGGTTCACTCCCGGCGGGAGCTCGCACCGCAAAACCCAGTCGTATCCGATGTTCCACAGGGGTGGGCCCAGAACCGACCCCTGCGGAACACCGCACGACATCTCGCGACGGCCCGCGCCGTCGCGTCCCATGTAGGTGACACACCTTCCGGACAAATAAGCCCCCACTATGTTGCGGAGGTAGGGAGTCACCCGATGGTATCGCAGGGCCTCCCTGATGCAACTCCAGGGCAGGGTGTTGAACGCGTTGGAGATGTCCAAGGACACCGCCAGCACCACCCCGCCCCGGGACACCGCTTCCTCCGCCAGGACTCTAACTCGCATGATTGCGTCGATGGTAGAGCGCCCACGCCGGAAGCCAAACTGGCTGTCGTCCAGGTTCGGCCCCTCTGTACACAAGTGGCTGACGAGGCGATCTGCGATTACTCGCTCGAGCAACTTGCCCGCCTCGTCCAGCAGCACTATGGGCCGATAAGCGGACGACGAATCCGCCGGGCGCCCCGCCTTCTTGAGCAGGACCAGTCGACCAGCCTTCCACCTCGTAGGGAACTGACCCTGCTCAAGGCACGCCGAGAAGAGTCCCCTCAGTGGGGGCTCCAGCTCCTTCAGGGCGAGTACTAGAGCGCGGCCAGGCACTCCGTCGGGCCCCGGAGCAGTGTTTTTTGCCCGGAGCCGCATCACGACCGCGCTCATCTCTGCCTGTGTCACCTCTGGGACGGTTTCGCTCTCTTCTTCTTCTTCCGGCTCTGCAGCTGTGGGCAGAGCCATCGGCGGTGGCTCGTGCTCGGCCCTGTCAGGGAAGAGAGCCGAGACCACTCGCTCCAGAAACTGCGGCTCGAGCCCTTCCGTTAGCGGGGGCGCCCACGGCCGAAGTTTCCCTCGGACCGTGCGGTAAGGGCGCCCCCACGGATCCCCGTCTAGGGTAGCCAGCAGCTCCTCTCTGGAGCGCTTCTTCGACTCGCCGATGGCCAGCCACAGAGCCTCCTTCGCCGCGCTGTACACCTCATACAGCGCGGCTTCTTCGTCGGGATCCCGCAGACGTCTTCTCCGACACCGCGTGTACGGGCGTCTGGCGGCTGCGCACTCGACGCGCAACCGCTCGACCTCGACGCACCACCAGTACACGCGGCGCCTTGCGGACAGAGAGGAGACGCGTGGCATGGACGCGTCGCAGATTTGCGTCATCGCATCGTTAAGCCACTGCGCCTCCTGTTCGACGTCGACGGGACCGACGGTAGCCGACTCCCGGATCCAGGCTTGGACGATGGTGGCTTCCTCGAGAGCTTCCTTGTCGAGGCGTTTCAACGCCCAACGCGGGCCGTCTCTTCGGGGGGCCGATTGGCTACGACCTCCAGCGGTCTGGGTGGAGACGTCGAAGCGTATGTATCGGTGGTCCGATAGCGTCTCCACCTCCTCTTCCACGTGCCAATCGTGAACGCGGTGCGCGACAGCGGGACTGGCGAACGAGACGTCCACTATGGACCCACCCCGCTGCCGCACACACGTGTAGGCCGATCCCCGATTCAAGACGGCCAGGCCCGTCGTAACGGCCCACTCCTCTAGCACGTCGCCTCTCGGGTCTGTGACCGGGGATCCCCACGCCGCGGATTTGGCGTTCAGATCACCGAGAAGCAAAACGGGCCGAGGGTGAGACCGGCCGACGACGGCTCCCAACTCGACAAGGAAACTCTCAAAGTCGGCGAGACTCCTGTTGGGCGAAAAGTATGCCCCGATCGTGACGATCCCGTTCACAAGGGCGGCAACCCAACCGTGACCCCGGGATACGTCGACAAGAGTCGCGCCGATGATGGCCACCAGGCCGTCCAGATCCCCCGCCCAGTTATCCCGGGGGGGGACGAAATACGGCTCAGCGACCACCGCCACATTTATCAACCACTCCGCCATGCTCAGGACCAAGAGATCCTGAGCTCTGGTGCAGTGGTTGATATTCGCCTGGAGGAAACGGAGCGCCATCACTGGCACTCCATTTCCTCGGCGTTTCCAGCCACAGGCCGGGAGTCGGCCAAAGAGGTGCTAGGGGGTGCGGCCCCCGCAGGTCTCGTCCACCGCTTGCTGCGCTTTCTGGGCGCGCCGCAAGCGTTGCCACCTATGCTGTGCCCCGCGGACTTTCCTGCAGCTGTACAGAGGCTGCAGTTTGGTTCCGCGGAGCACTGGGACGCCTTATGCCCGGGCTGACCGCAGCGATAGCACAAATCACTGCGGTCTGTTTCGGCAGTGCACAGTGCCCGGACGTGGCCTTTCTCCAGGCACCGATAGCACTGCAAGGCCCTGGGTGTCAGGAGTTTAACCCTCGCTGACACCCAGCCCACCAGCAGACGTCCCGCGTCGGCGACCTTCTTCGCCGCAGCCACCGGACACCGCACCCAGATGGTGCCAAGCCCGCCAGCATTGACGCGGATGTCGCCAGCCCGCACATTTTCTGGCGGGCATCCGCCGCTCCGGGCTATGGCCGCCACCACCTCCTCTGGGGTCACGGAGTCGTCCAGCCCATCGACCCGCACCTCAGCCGTTTTAATGGGCCTGGACACCCGGGCCTCCTCGGGGTTGAGGACGTCCCTCAGCTTTGCAGCTAGAGAGTCCGCCCTCTCGGCACTGCTGGCCCCCGCCAACTCAAACATTTTGGCCCCCGTGGCCGCCGTCCTGAAACGGAAGCCGTCTGGGGTGCCGAAATCGGCGAAGGCCAGCTTGCCCCTCGCCTCCGCCAGTACCTTCTGGTAAGTCACCCCCCGCTCTTTGGCTTCGGGCTGCAGCGTGACCACTACAGCCTCGGAGCGAGGGATGCGGATTCGTGGGGCCTGCCCCCTTGAGCCCGGTGCGTTCTTGGCCTTGCGGCCCCTCTTCCGCCTCTTCTTGCGGCCTTCGGCCGTCTTCCAACCCTCGTTGGGAGCCGGGTCATGCCCCTGCATGTTTGAGTTTTGGGCCACTTCTGTGGTCTTTGTGGCCACTTGCGAGGGCTTCCCGGCCGCCAGCGAGGGCCTCCTGGCTGGTGGCCTCTTGGCTGCCTGCGAGGGCCCCGCGGCCACCTGCAACGGTTTTTTGGCCGCCTGCGTGGGCTTTTTTGGCGCAGGTGGCGCTTTAGCCACCTGTGCCCACGTCGGCCCAGCCGTTGCTGCAGCGGGCTCCGCCTCCTTCCTTCGCCTATCTGCTGCTAGCGGTGGGCGAAGGTTAATAGGGGGGTTGAGCCTGGGCTCTATGCTGTCCAGGCGGGCGGTCATTATGCTCAGCAGCCGGTTGAATTGGTCTTCCCCCAAAGACCCGTTCTGTGGCTGGGCACGACTGTCTGTAGTCGTCGCACCCTGCTGCCGGCTGAAGTCCGCCCTCAGGGCGCTCACCTCCCGTTGAAGCTCCTCCAGCCTCGTGTGGAGACGGTTATTTTCCTCTTGGAGTTTTACCGTCTCCTCCGAGGTTGTTCGGTCAAGGAGGACTTCAACCGCCTCCCTGATGCCGTCTGCCGCCTCCTTCAGAGCCCGCGTGAACGTGCCCTTCAGGTTGCCCGATTTCGTAGCCACCTTCAGGACAACGTCCACGCCGTCCAAAACTTGTCGGCTGAGCGCCTCTGCCGTCAGGCCTTCAGGGGCAACGGCGGCGGTCTGCAACCTCCTCTCCCTTGCTTGCCGGGCCATTTCAGCGACCTCATCGGTCGCTATAGCCTTCCGGCCCTCCCGCCTCGCGGCATTGAGCTCCGCTTTGGTGCTCACCAATGCAGTGGAGGTTTCAGCCTGCTCCACCTGCATTGCCCCGTCGGAGTCGCTTGCTCCACTGGCTACCGGCATATCGGGCCGCTTCAGAAAGCGGCTCAGGGAGTCACGGGACGCTGCCGGAGAGCTCGGTCCGGAAGGTATCCCGCGTCGTCCGCCCCTCCTGGCCGTCGGCACCTTGGGGGCCGGCAGGTCCTCCTCGCTAGACGACAAACCCGCCGAACCCGCTTCCGACTCACAGGCACGCGGCCGTTTCCCCCAAAACTTGGAGGGAGAGGCCGCAACTGCTTGCGGTGTGTTGTCGACCTCCGACAACACATTCACCCTCTCCAGAACCACACGTGGCTCCGCTGGGGAACATAAACTTCTCAGTGACGCAGCGCCAGAGTCCGACACTGCGTCCGTTCTAAAATTAAAGGAGATGAGGTCTTCAAAAGACCTCGATCTCGAGGAGCCTCCTCGGCTCTTGTTGCCATCGGCAAGTGGAAGACGGTTGCTGCCCTCCCCAGAATACGGTGGGCATGACGACCCGGAAGGGGTCGTGGCGGATTCTCCAGCTGCTGAGCAGCTGGTACCGCCCTGGGGTACTTTATTGCAATTCGTCTTTTTCATTATTTTTGTTTTCCTTTGAAGGGTGTGGTCCCTATCCTCCTACTTCATCATTCCCCCCCCCCCCTTTTTATACCCTATGGCTGTCCCATCACCCTCACAGTCACGTCTGATGGGCAGACGCGTACCAGAAGGCGATGAATGCCATGATCACGTACCGTCCGATGAGCCCACTCCGTGAGCCATCGCACGGTACACGACGATACATCCCAGCCCTTTTTTCTTCATTCACTCCCCGAGAACTTCGAGGAGTGAACGAGGGTCGCACTAACGACTGATTGATCCATGAGATCTCCCGTCAGCCATACATCCCTTCGCGGTGCGCCGCCGCTTGGGATTCGGGGTAACTTTTTATAGAGGTTTTCTACCTCGCGGTCCGGGCGGTTAAGCCAAGACCCTCGGTCCCTATCGAAGCCGCGAGACGTCGACGATGGGATTACGAGATCGGCGGAGACAGTGAAGGATGGAATCCTTCTCTGTCTGCTCGGAGGCAGGGTGAGTGCACACCGAGCCCGCCCTTGCTCCTCCGCTGTGCCCTCTGCTTTTCAGAGGGTCACGCGGAACAGCGCAGTCCAAATAGGACCCCCTCCCGTGTCAGAATATCGGCCACGACAGTAACGTTCCCCGAGGAATAAGAATCTCTTCTCATTCATCGGGGACGGATACTGCCGCGCCCAGGGTGCACCGTCCACAGCAGCTGCTGTTCCCTCCAGACGTATCGAGAAGGACCGGCAGCCACTGGGCTCCCTAGGAGGTTTTCTGACCTAGCACCCCAACCTAACCTTTTTTTTTTTTTTTTTTTTTTTTTTTTGTTAACGCTGGGAAAAAATGCATTACGCATACCCTCCCGTCGGGGGACGGGAGGGGTATGTGGGACTCCCCGGGCGTACCCGGTATACCCACTAAAACGACCCAGCGCATTCCCGCTTCGTCAGAGTGGCGGGGGACTGGGAAACCGGCACAGCCTTTACTTCCAGTCCTCCGCCGACGATTGAAAGGCAGACCCCTCACACCCTCACGGGTGTGGGGGGTCGGGAATGACCGACGAAGGTGACGGGTGCAATGCGGGCGAAGGCACCCCCGTGCCTGCCGCCCGCCCGTCACCATTAGGAGGGAGGGCACGACGCCTTCTCCCCCGTCTTCGTCTGCGGAGCGCCGCAGCGAGAGGATCGTCCTCCCGCGCGCGCTCCGCTGCCTCCTTTTGCGAGATTACGTCCTCGCAAAAGGAGGCCACCGCTGACCAGGCCTCCTCGCTCCCCAGCATGGCGTCCACCACGCCAGGAAGCGAGAGGTCCGGTCCGACCACCGCGGTCAGACCGCGGCGCAGCTCGGACCACGCCGGGCACACCTCGAGGGTGTGCTGCGCCGTGTCCTCTGCCGCGCCGCAGTCGTGGCACGCCGGGGTTTCCTCCCTCCCGATCCGGTGCAGGTACGATCCGAAGCAACCATGCCCGGATAACACCTGCACCAGACGGAAAGAGAGGAAACCGTGGGACCGCTCCAGCCAGCCCCGCAGGACCGGACCGAGCGCGTCCAACGTCCGGCGGCCAAAGGCGGCGCTGGCGAGGTCCTCCGACCAATGGAGGACGATGGCGTCCCTCGCCTCTCGCCGCACCGCCTCCCGCTCTTCGCCCATGGGGCGCTCCCCGAGCGCCTTTCGGCGCGCCGTCCACTCGTACACTCTGGCGAGCACCCATGCCTCCAACTCCCAAGGCGGGGTGCCGGCCAGAGCGCACGCCGCCGAAAAGCCCACTGAGCGGTAAGCCCTCGCCACCCGCTGTGCAATGGCCCGCTGGGGCCTGCGGATGGCGGTAGCATTCTCCCTCCTATGGAGGGAGTCCGCCCAGATGGGAGCCCCGTAAAGGGCCATGCTCCGCAAAATGCCGGCATAGAGGCGCCGGCATTTCGCCTTGGGCCCCCCCAGGTTCGGGAGGAGCCACGAGAGGGCGCCCGCGGCCTTCAACAGGCGCGTCGACAGCCCGCTGAAATGCGGGCCGAAGCGCCACCTGTCGTCCAGCACCAGCCCCAGATATTTCATCTGAGGCTGGACCTCTATGCGGACGCCCTCCACGACGATGTGGGCGTCGGCAGGGCAGCGCTGCCGGGGACCGCGAAAGAACACGGCCTCCGTTTTGTGCAGCGCCACCCTCAATCCCAGGCGGCGGATCCTTTCTGCCACCAAGGATCCGCCAGCCGAGGCCAGAATGGCCGCGTCGGCAAAAATCCTCCCCCGGGCAGTGAGCAGAGTGTCATCCGCGTAGCAGATGACACTCGTGCCCGGGAGGAGGACTCCCCGCAGGAGCCAGTCGAATCCGATGTTCCACAAGGGGGGCCCCAGGACCGACCCCTGTGGAACACCAGACTCTGCGCCGTACCGCCTCACGGTGGCCGATTTGTCCACGAGGAGGACCTCGCGGTCCTCCAAGTAGTCGGCCAGGAGGCTCCGCAGATATTGGGGCACTCCGTGATACCGGAGCGCCTCCAATATCGTCGAGTGGGGGACGGAGTTGAAGGCGTTGGCAATGTCGAACGACACCGCCAGCACCCCGTCCCCCGCCTCCACCGCCTCCTTCACCTGGCCCTTGAGAAGGGCCAGCGCGTCGATCGTCGAACGCCCACGACGGAAACCGAACTGGGCGTCCGACAGATCCGGGCCTATCCCCCGCAAGTGGCTATCCAGCCGGGAGGCGACAATCCCCTCGAACAATTTACCGACCTCATCGAGCAGAACGATGGGCCGGTATGCCGAGGGGGAGTCCACCGGGCGTCCCTCCTTCCGGAGGAGGCACAACTGCCCCTCCTTCCAGAGTTTCGGGAACCTCCCAGCCGTAAAACACGCGCTGAAGAGGTCCCGAAACCTGTCCTCCATTTGGGTGGCGGCGATCGCCACCACCCGTGCAGGGACGCCGTCCGGGCCGGGGGCGGTCTTCTTTGCGCGGAGGCTGAGTACCCCCGCGTAGAATTCCGCCGCCGTCACCGGGGGGACCTCCGCCTCCGGTGGAGCCGCCCCTTGCGGGGGATCCATTACTGGTGGGGCGAAGTCGGTCCCGCGCGGAAACAGGGACCGGACCACCCCGTCCAGCAATGCCGGCTCGAGGGTCTCCGACAGTGGGGGACCATAGGGGCGGAGCTGATTCCGCGCCGCCTTATATGGTCTCCCATAGGGGTCCCTGTCGAGACCCTCCAGCATCTCGGCCCTCGCCGAGTCCTGCGCAGCGCCCATTGCAGACTTGAGGGCCGCCGTAGCCTCTCGGTAAGAGGCGTACAGGCGGTCCTCCTCTGCCCGGACTCGGTTTTGGGCGCTGCGCCGTCGGCTACGCGCGTAGGCCCTTCTGGCCGCCACGCAGGTGGCCCGGAGCCCCGCCAGCTCCTCCGTCCACCAATAAACGGCACGACGGGGAGGCGGACGGCGAGACCGAGGCATGCTGGAGTTGCACACCTCGGTCAAGGACCTCCGTAGCCGGACCGCTGCGGCGTCAACGTCCGGGACCTCCTCGACAGGGGGAGGCGACAGCCAGTCCTGGAGGAAAACCTAACCTAACCTAACCTAACCTAACCTAACCTTTTTTTTTTTTTTTTTTTTTTTTTTTTGTTGACGCTGGGAAAAAATGCATTACGCATACCCTCCCGTCGGGGGACGGAAGGGGTATGTGGGACTCCCCGGGCGAACCACACCCGGTATACCCACTAAAACGACCCAGCGCATTCCCGCTTCGTCATAGTGGCGGGGGACTGGGAAACCGGCATAGCCTTAACGACCAGTCCTCCGCCGACGATTGCCCCGCAAGGCGACCCCTCACACCCTCGCGGGTGTGGGGGGCCGGAATGACCCGCTAAGGTGACGGGTGCAATGCGGGCGAAGGCACCCCCGTGCCTGCCGCCCGCCGTCACCATGAGGAGGGAGGGCACGAAGCCTTCTCCCCCTTCCGCTGCGGAGCGGCGCAGCGAGAGGGTCGCCCCCACCGCGCGCGCTCCGCCTCCTCCCTTTGCGAGCGAACTCGCAAAAGGAGGCGACCGCTGACCAGGCCTCCCCGCCCCCCAGCATGGCATCGACCACGCCGGGAAGCGAGAGGTCCGGTCCGACCACCGGCGGGCTCGGTGCGCCGCCGGACGCCGGACGCGTCCAACGCCCGGCGGCACACCGAGCCCGCCCCGGCTCCTCCGCTGCGGAGCGGCGCAACGAGAGGATCGCCCCCCCGCGCGCGCTCCGCCTCCTCCCTTTGCGAGCGAACTCGCAAAAGGAGGCGACCGCTGACCAGGCCTCCCCGCCCCCCAGCATGGCATCGACCACGCCGGGAAGCGAGGGCCCGGTCCACCCACCGGCGGGCTCGGTGCGCCGCCGGAAGCCGGACGCGCCCGATCCAGCCCTCCACAAGACTGGACCGAGCGCGCCCAACGCCCGGCGGCACACCGAGCCCGCCCCGGCTCCTCCGCTGCGGAGCGTCGCAACGAGAGGATCGCCCCCCCGCGCGCGCTCCGCCTCCTCCCTTTGCGAGCGAACTCGCAAAAGGAGGCGACCGCTGACCAGGCCTCCCCGCCCCCCAGCATGGCATCGACCACGCCGGGAAGCGAGGGCCCGGTCCGACCACCGGCGGGCTTGGTGCGCCGCCGGACGCCGGACGCGTCCAACGCCCGGCGGCACACCGAGCCCGCCCTGGCTCCTCCACTGCGCCCTCTGCGTCTCAGAGGGTCGCGCGGAGTCGCCCCACCGTGTCAGAATATCGGCCACGACAGTAACGTTCCCCGAGGAATAAGAATGTTTTCCCATTCATCGGGGACGGATACTGCCGCGCCCAGGGTGCACCGTCCTCAGCAGCTGCTGTTCCCTCCAGACGTATCGAGAAGGACCGGCAGCCACTGGGCCCCCTAGGAGGTTTTCTGACCTAGCACCCCAACCTAACCTAACCTAACCTTTTTTTTTTTTTTTTTTTTTTTTGTTCTCGATGTGGAAATCCTCGATGGATGTCCTCCGCCCTGGGGAGAGCGGAGGGGTCTGTCAGACTCCTACTGACTAAAACCACACCGGTGTTCCCTCGCACACTTGCGTCGGGGGGCAACGGGATCTGATGCGACTTCCGCTGCCCCGGACTAGTGCCGGCCCGCTCGACCTGCGGGCCTCGTCTCGGGGGGGAGTGAGGTGTGAGACTCCCCCCGTTACGTCTAAGAGAGGCGCGCGTGGAACACTACGCGCCGCCGTCTCGGGTCCATTGCGATGGGGGGCGACGGATGTCCCCAAATCCGTCGCCCCTGGACCTATTTAGGGGGGCCGGAAGAGGGCGTTATCCGCCCTCTGCCGACGCCCGGTGCGTCTGCTGCGGGATGGGCGGGAGCTAGTCATCTCCCTCTCCCTCTCCGCAGCTTCCTTCTGCGACATGACGGCTTCGCAGAAAGAAATCACTGCGTCCCAGGACTCTGCGCTGCCAACCATAGAGCGAACGACGGTCGGCAGCGACAGGTCTCCTCCTACCTCTGCGACGAGGGCACGGCGCGGCTCATCCCACGCGGCGCACTCGGCCAGCGTATGCCGCGCCGTGTCCTCCGGACAGTGGACGCAGTGATGGCACCGGGCGTCCGGCTCCCTGCTCAGGCGACACAAGTACTTCCCGAAACAGCCGTGCCCCGAGAGCACCTGCGTCACCCGAAACGTCAGGGAGCCGTGCTTCCTCCCGAGCCAGTCGTCGAGTACTGGCCGGATCGCCTCGATTGTGTCGAGGCCGGCGGTAGGGAGCTCTAGCCTCCCCCGCCATTCCGCCACCATGACCTGTCGGAGCTGAGACCGGTACTGCGTTATCTGTCGCTCCACCAGTCTCTCGCCCCGACGATTGGCCCCCTCGCGCCACTGGTACAGCGTCGCGAGGGTCTTCGCCTCCAGGTCCCACGGTGGGGATCCGGCCAGTACGCAAGCCGCCTCGTAGGAGATCGTGCGATATCCCCGTACGACCCTGACGGCCATCGCTCTCTGCGGTCTTCGCAGAACGGCGATAGTGCGGGCCGTCAGGTCCGTCGCCCATATCGGGGCCCCATAAAGGGCCATTGATCGCACGATCCCTACGTACAACCGCCTACAGGCGGTGCTCGGGCCCCCCAGATTGGGAAGCAGCGTTGACAGCGCGCCCGCCGCGCCCATCAACTTGGGCACCAGCCGCTGAAAGTGGGGGCCGAAGTCCCAACGGCTGTCGAGCACCAATCCCAGGTATTTCATGGTTGACTCGACAGCGATCCGGACCCCCCCGACCACAATGTGTGATCCCAACGGCGGTGCCCGTCGGGGGCCATGAAAGGCAATGGCCTCCGACTTGTTGAGGGCCACCTCCAGGCCCAGGCGTCGTATGCGGCTCACCACCTGCGAGACCGCAGCCGTAGCCAGCAACGCTGCTTCCCTGTACGAGCTCCCCCGAGCCGTGACCAGCGTGTCGTCCGCATAACACGTCAGGTTCACTCCCGGCGGGAGCTCGCACCGCAAAACCCAGTCGTATCCGATGTTCCACAGGGGTGGGCCCAGAACCGACCCCTGCGGAACACCGCACGACATCTCGCGACGGCCCGCGCCGTCGCGTCCCATGTAGGTGACACACCTTCCGGACAAATAAGCCCCCACTATGTTGCGGAGGTAGGGAGGCACCCGATGGTATCGCAGGGCCTCCCTGATGCAACTCCAGGGCAGGGTGTTGAATGCGTTGGAGATGTCCAGGGACACCGCCAGCACCACCCCACCCCGGGACACCGCTTCCTCCGCCAGGACTCTAACCCTCATGATGGCGTCGATGGTAGAGCGCCCACGCCGGAAGCCAAACTGGCTGTCGTCCAGGTTCGGCCCCTCTGTACACAAGTGGCTGACGAGGCGATCTGCGATTACTCGCTCGAGCAACTTGCCCGCCTCGTCCAGCAGCACTATGGGCCGGTAAGCGGACGACGAATCCGCCGGGCGCCCCGCCTTCTTGAGCAGGACCAGTCGACCAGCCTTCCACCTCGTAGGGAACTGACCCTGCTCAAGGCACGCCGAGAAGAGTCCCCTCAGTGGGGGCTCCAGCTCCTTCAGGGCGAGTACTAGAGCGCGGCCAGGCACTCCGTCGGGCCCCGGAGCAGTGTTTTTTGCCCGGAGCCGCATCACGACCGCGCTCATCTCCGCCTGTGTCACCTCTGGGACGGTTTCGCTCTCCTCTTCTTCCGGCTCTGCAGCCATCGGCGGTGGCTCGTGCTCGGCCCTATCAGGGAAGAGAGCCGAGACCACTCGCTCCAGAAACTCTGGCTCGAGACCTTCCGTTAGCGGGGGCGCCCACGGCCGAAGTTTCCCTCGGACCGTGCGGTACGGGCGCCCCCACGGATCCCCGTCTAGGGTCGCCAGCAGCTCCTCTCTGGAGCGCTTCTTCGACTCGCCGATGGCCAGCCACAGAGCCTCCTTCGCCGCGCTGTACACCTCATACAGCGCGGCTTCTTCGCCGGGATCCCGCAGACGTCTCCTCCGATACCGCGTGTACGGGCGTCTGGCGGCTGCGCACTCGACGCGCAACCGCTCGACCTCGACGCACCACCAGTACACGCGGCGCCTTGCGGACAGAGAGGAGACGCGTGGCATGGACGCGTCGCAGATTTGCGTCATCGCGTCGTTAAACCACTGCGCCTCCTGTTCGACGTCGACGGGACCGACGGTAGCCGACTCCCGGATCCAGGCTTGGACGATGGTGGCTTCCTCGAGAGCTTCCTTGTCGAGGCGTTTCAACGCCCAACGCGGGCCGTCTCTTCGGGGGGCCGATTGGCTACGACCTCCAGCGGTCTGGGTGGAGACG
Organism: Eurois occulta; assembly: GCA_950022335.1. Classification (NCBI taxonomy): domain Eukaryota; kingdom Metazoa; phylum Arthropoda; class Insecta; order Lepidoptera; family Noctuidae; genus Eurois; species Eurois occulta. The sequence goes on from OX465499.1 coordinate 66,048, forward strand.
TCGAAGCGTATGTATCGGTGATCCGATAGCGTCTCCACCTCCTCTTCCACGTGCCAATCGTGAACGCGGTGCGCGACAGCGGGACTGGCGAACGAGACGTCCACTATGGACCCACCCCGCTGCCGCACACACGTGTAGGCCGATCCCCGATTCAAGACGGCCAGGCCCGTCGTAACGGCCCACTCCTCTAGCACGTCGCCTCTCGGGTCTGTGACCGGGGATCCCCACGCCGCGGATTTGGCGTTCAGATCACCGAGAAGCAAAACGGGCCGAGGGTGAGACCGGCCGACGACGGCTCCCAACTCGACGAGGAAACTCTCGAAGTCGGCGAGACTCCTGTTGGGCGAAAAGTATGCCCCGATCGTGACGATCCCGTTCACAAGGGCGGCAACCCAACCGTGACCCCGGGATACGTCGACAAGAGTCGCGCCGATGATGGCCACCAGGCCGTCCAGATCCCCCGCCCAGTTATCCCGGGGGGGGACGAAATACGGCTCAGCGACCACCGCCACATTTATCAACCACTCCGCCATGCTCAGGACCAAGAGATCCTGAGCTCTGGTGCAGTGGTTGATATTCGCCTGGAGGAAACGGAGGGCCATCACTGGCACTCCATTTCCTCGGCGTTTCCAACCACAGGCCGGGAGTCGGCCAAAGAGGTGCTAGGGGGTGCGGCCCCCGCGGGTCTCGTCCACCGCTTGCTGCGCTTTCTGGGCGCGCCGCAAGCGTTGCCACCTATGCTGTGCCCCGCGGACTTTCCTGCAGCTGTACAGAGGCTGCAGTTTGGTTCCGCGGAGCACTGGGACGCCTTATGCCCAGGCTGACCGCAGCGATAGCACAAATCGCTGCGGTCTATTTCGGCAGTGCACAGTGCCCGGACGTGGCCTTTCTCCAGGCACCGATAGCACTGCAAGGCCCTGGGTGTCAGGAGTTTAACCCTCGCTGACACCCAGCCCACTAGGAGACGTCCCGCGTCGGTGACCTGCTTCGCCGCAGCCACCGGACACCGCACCCAGATGGTGCCAAGCCCGCCAGCATTGACGCGGATGTCGCCTGCCCGCACATTTTCTGGCGGGCATCCGCCGCTCCGGGCTATGGCCGCCACCACCTCCTCTGGGGTCACGGAGTCGTCCAGCCCATCGACCCGCACCTCAGCCGTTTTAATGGGCCTGGACACCCGGGCCTCCTCGGGGTTGAGGACGTCCCTCAGCTTTGCAGCTAGAGAGTCCGCCCTCTCGGCACTGCTGGCCCCCGCCAACTCGAACATTTTGGCCCCCGTGGCTGCCGTCCTGAAACGGAAGCCGTCTGGGGTGCCGAAATCGGCGAAGGCCAGCTTGCCCCTCGCCTCCGCTAGTACCTTCTGGTACGTCACCCCCCGCTCTTTGGCTTCGGGCTGCAGCGTGACCACTACAGCCTCGGAGCGAGGGATGCGGATTCTTGGGGCCTGCCCCCTTGAGCCCGGTGCGTTCTTGGCCTTGCGGCCCCTCTTCCGCCTCTTCTTGCGGCCTTCGGCCGTCTTCCAACCCTCGTTGGGAGCCGGGTCATGCCCTTGCGTGTTTGAACTTGTGTCCCCTTCTTTGGCCCTTGTGGCCACCTGCGAGGGCTTCCCGGCTTCCTGCGAGGACCTCTTGGCTGCCTGTGAGGGCCTTTTGGCTGCCTGCGAGGGCCTCTTGGCTGCCTGCGAGGACCCCTTGGCCACCTGCGCGGGTTTTTTGGCTGCCTGCGAAGGCGTTTTGGCCGCCTGCGTGAGCTTTTTTGGCGCAGGTGGCGCTTTAGCCACCTGTGCCCACGTTGGCCCAGCCGTTGCTGGAGCGGGCTCCGCCTCCTTCCTCCGCCTGTCTGCCGCCAGCAGCGGGCGAAGGCTAATAGGGGGGTTGAGCCTGGGCTCTAAGCTGTCCAGGCGGGCGGTCATTATGCTCAACAGCCGGTTGAACTGGTCTACCCCCAAAGACCCGTCCTGTGGCAGAGCACGACTGTCTGAGGCAACAACCGGCTGCCGGCTGAAGTCCGCCCTCAGGGCGCTCACCTCTCGTTGAAGCTCCTCCAGCCTCGTGTGGAGACGGTTATTTTCCTCTTGGAGTTTTACCGTCTCCTCCGAGGTTGTTCGGTCAAGGAGGACTTCAACCGCCTCCCTGATGCCGTCTGCCGCCTCCTTCAGAGCCCGCGTGAACGTGCCCTTCAGGTTGCCCGATTTCGTAGCCACCTTCAGGACAACGTCCACGCCGTCCAACACTTGTCGGCTGAGCGCCTCTGCCGTCAGGCCTTCAGGGGCAACGGCGGCGGTCTGCAACCTCCTCTCCCTTGCTTGGCGGGCCATTTGAGCGACCTCATCGGTCGCTATAGCCTTCCGGCCCTCCCGCCTCGCGGCATTGAGCTCCGCTTTGGTGCTCACCAATGCCGTGGAGGTTTCAGCCTGCTCCACCTGCATTGCCCCGTCGGATTCGCTTGCTCCGCTAGCTAACGGCGTATCGGGCCGCTTCAGAAAGCGGCCCACGGAGTCGCGGGATGATGCCGGAGAGCTCGGTCTGGAAGGTATCCCGCGTCGTCCGCCCCTCCTGGCCGTCGGCACCTTGGGGGCCGGCAGGTCCTCCTCGCTAGACGACAAACCCGCCGAACCCGCTTCCGACTCACAGGCACGCGGCCGCTTCCCCCAAAACTTGGAGGGAGCGGCCGCAACTGCTTGCGGTGCGTCGCCAACCTGCGACAACACATTCACCCTCTCTAGAACCACACGTGGTTCCACTGGGGAACATAAGCTTCTCAGTGACGCAGCGCCAGAGTCCGACACTGCGTCCCTTCTAAAATTAAAGGAGATGAGGTCTTCAAAAGACCTCGATCTCGAGGAGCCTCCTCGGCTCTTGTTGCCATCGGCAAGTGGTAAACGATTGCTGCCCTCCCCAGAATACGGTGGGCATGACGACCCCGAAGGGATCGTGGCGGATTCTCCAGCTGCTGAGCAGCTGGTACCGCCCTGGGGTACTTTATTGCTAATCGTCTTTTTCATTTTTTATTTTTCCTTTTTAGGGTGTGGTCCCTATCCTCCTACTTCATCATTCCCCCCCCCCCCTTTTTATACCCTATGGCTGTCCCATCACCCTCACAGTCACGTCTGATGGGCAGACGCGTACCAGAGGGCGATGAATGCCATGATCACGTACCGTCCGATGAGCCCACTCCGTGAGCCATCGCACGGTACACGACGATACATCCCAGCCCTTTTTTCTTCATTCACTCCCCGAGAACTTCGAGGAATGAACGAGGGTCGCACTAACGACTGATTGATCCATGAGATCTCCCGTCAGCCATACATCCCTTCGCGGTGCGCCGCCGCTTGGGATTCGGGGTAACTTTTTATAGAGGTTTTCTACCTCGCGGTCCGGGCGGTTAAGCCAAGACCCTCGGTCCCTATCGAAGCCGCGAGACGTCGACGATGGGATTACGAGATCGGCGGAGACAGTGAAGGATGGAATCCTTCTCTGTCTGCTCGGAGGCAGGGTGAGTGCACACCGAGCCCGCCCTTGCTCCTCCGCTGTGCCCTCTGCTTTTCAGAGGGTCACGCGGAACAGCGCAGTCCAAATAGGACCCCCTCCCGTGTCAGAATATTGGCCACGACAGTAACGTTCCCCGAGGAATAAGAATCTCTTCCCATTCATCGGGGACGGATACTGCCGCGCCCAGGGTGCACCGTCCACAGCAGCTGCTGTTCCCTCCAGACGTATCGAGAAGGACCGGCAGCCACTGGGCCCCCTAGGAGGTTTTCTGACCTAGCACCCCAACCTAACCTTTTTTTTTTTTTTTTTTTTTTTTTTTTTTTTTTTTTTTTTTTTTTTTTTTGACGCTGGGAAAAAAATGCATTACGCATACCCTCCCGTCGGGGGACAGGAGGGGTATGTGGGACTCCCCGGGCGGACCCGGTATACCCACTAAAACGACCCAGCGCATTCCCGCTTCGTCACAGTGGCGGGGGACTGGGAAACCGGCACAGCCTTTACTTCCAGTCCTCCGCCGACGATTGAAAGGCACAGACCCCTCACACCCTCACGGGTGTGGGGGGTCGGGAATGACCGACGAAGGTGACGGGTGCAATGCGGGCGAAGGCACCCCCGTGCCTGCCGCCCGCCCGTCACCATGAGGAGGGAGGGCACGACGCCTTCTCCCCCTTCTTCGTCTGCGGAGCGGCGCGAGAGGATCGTCCTCCCGCGCCCGCTCCGCTGCCTCCTTTTGCGAGATTACGTCCTCGCAAAAGGAGGCCACCGCTGACCAGGCCTCCTCGCTCCCCAGCATGGCGTCCACCACGCCAGGAAGCGAGAGGTCCGGTCCGACCACCGCGGTCAGACCGCGGCGCAGCTCGGACCACGCCGGGCACACCTCGAGGGTGTGCTGCGCCGTGTCCTCCGCCGCGCCGCAGTCGTGGCACGCCGGGGTTTCCTCCCTCCCGATCCGGTGCAGGTACGATCCGAAGCAACCATGCCCGGATAACACCTGCACCAGACGGAAAGAGAGGAAACCGTGGGACCGCTCGAGCCAGCCCCGCAGGACCGGACCGAGCGCGTCCAACGTCCGGCGGCCAAAGGCGGCGCTGGCGAGGTCCGACCAATGGAGGACGATGGCGTCCCTCGCCTCTCGCCGCACCGCCTCCCGCTCTTCGCCCATGGGGCGCTCCCCGAGCGCCTTTCGGCGCGCCGTCCACTCGTACACTCTGGCGAGCACCCATGCCTCCAACTCCCAAGGCGGGGTGCCGGCCAGAGCGCACGCCGCCGAAAAGCCCACTGAGCGGTAAGCCCTCGCCACCCGCTGTGCAATGGCCCGCTGGGGCCTGCGGATGGCGGTAGCATTCTCCCTCCTATGGAGGGAGTCCGCCCAGATGGGAGCCCCATATAGGGCCATGCTCCGCAAAATGCCGGCATAGAGGCGCCGGCATTTTGCCTTGGGCCCCCCCAGGTTTGGGAGGAGCCATGAGAGGGCGTCCGCGGCCTTCAACAGGCGCGTCGACAGCCCGCTGAAATGCGGGCCGAAGCGCCACCTGTCGTCCAGCACCAGCCCCAGATATTTCATCTGAGGCTGGACCTCTATGCGGACGCCCTCCACGACGATGTGGGCGTCGGCAGGGCAGCGCTGCCGGGGACCGCGAAAGAACACGGCCTCCGTTTTGTGCAGCGCCACCCTCAATCCCAGGCGGCGGATCCTTTCTGCCACCAAGGACCCGCCAGCCGAGGCCAGAATGGCCGCGTCCGCAAAGTTCCTCCCCCGGGCAGTGAGCAGAGTGTCATCCGCGTAGCAGATTACACTCGTGCCCGGGAGGAGGACTCCCCGCAACAGCCAGTCGAATCCGATGTTCCACAAGGGGGGCCCCAGGACCGACCCCTGTGGAACACCGGACTCTGCGCCGTACCGCCTCACGGTGGCCGATTTGTCCACGAGGAGGACCTCGCGGTCCTCCAAGTAGTCGGCCAGGAGGCTCCGCAGATATTGGGGCACTCCGTGATACCGGAGCGCCTCCAATATCGTCGAGTGGGGGACGGAGTTGAAGGCGTTGGCAATGTCGAACGACACCGCCAGCACTCCGTCCCCCGCCTCCACCGCCTCCTTCACCTGGCCCTTGAGAAGGGCCAGCGCGTCGATCGTCGAACGCCCACGACGGAAACCGAACTGGGCGTCCGACAGATCCGGGCCTCTCCCCCGCAAATGGCTATCCAGCTGGGAGGCGACAATCCCCTCGAACAATTTACCGACCTCATCGAGCAGAACGATGGGCCGGTATGCCGAGGGGGAGTCCACCGGGCGTCCCTCCTTCCGGAGGAGGCACAATTGCCCCTCCTTCCAGAGTTTCGGGAACCTCCCAGCCGTAAAACACGCGCTGAAGAGGTCCCGAAACCTGTCCTCCATTTGGGAGGCGGCAATCGCCACCACCCGTGCAGGGACGCCGTCCGGACCGGGGGCGGTCTTCTTCGCGCGGAGGCTCAATACCCCCGCGTAGAATTCCGCCGCCGTGACCGGGGGCACCTCCACCTCCGGTGGAGTCGCCCCTTGCGGGGGATCCATTGTTGGAGGGGCGAAGTCGGTCCTGCGTGGAAACAGGGACCGGACCACCCCATCCAACAATGCCGGCTCGAGGGTCTCCGACAGTGGGGGACCATAGGGGCGGAGCTGATTCCGCGCCGCCTTATATGGCCTCCCATAGGGGTCCCTGTCGAGACCCTCCAGCATCTCGGCCCTCGCCGAGTCCTGCGCAGCGCCCATTGCAGACTTGAGGGCCGCCGTAGCCTCTCGGTAAGAGGCGTACAGGCGGTCCTCCTCTGCCCGGACTCGGTTCTGGGCGCTGCGCCGTCGGCTACGCGCGTAGGCCCTTCTGGCCGCCACGCAGGTGGCCCGGAGCCCCGCCAGCTCCTCCGTCCACCAGTACACGGCACGACGGGGAGGCGGACGGCGAGACCGAGGCATGCTGGAGTTGCACACCTCGGTCAAAGACCGCCGTAGCCGGACCGCTGCGGCGTCAACGTCCGGGACCTCCTCGACAGGGGGAGGCGACAGCCAGTCCTGGAGGAAGGCGGCCTCCTTGGCTGCCTCCCGGTCCAGGCGGGTGAGTGCCCACCGCGGGAAGGGAGATTGCCCAGCGCGGGCCGTCCCCCCTCCCCGCTGTGTGGAGATGTCGAACCGCACATAACGGTGGTCCGACAAGGTCTCCACCAGCTCCACCCGCCAGTTCACGACGCGGGCGGCTAGCGCGGGGGTGGCAAACGATACGTCCACCACCGACCCGCCCTGTTGCCGCACACACGTGTGGACCGCCCCCCTGTTGAGGAGGGACACACCGCACGAGGCCGCCCAAAACTCGACGGCGCGTCCCCGGACGTTGCACCCGACGGCCGGGTTGCCCCAGGCCACCGACTTGGCGTTTAGGTCACCGAGCACCACGACCTGGCGTGGTGCCGCCCTCCCTACGACAGCAGTGAGGATCTCGAGGAAATCCTCAAAGTCCGAGAGAGGGCGGTTTGGGGAGAAATACACCCCCACTATCCCTATCTCTCCCCACGCGGCGGCCACGTATCCCGGTCCCCTCTCTAAGAGCGAGAGGGGAGGGGAGTCCGTGGAAGACCGCGCCACCAACGCCACTAAGCCGTCCCGGTCGCCCAGCCAACGGCCAGGGACCGAGTAGGGTTCGGCGACCACCGCCAAGTCCACCAACCACTCAGCCATGGTCTGCATCAGCAGATCCTGGGCTGTCCTGCAGTGGTTGGCGTTCGCCTGAAGGATGCGATGTTCGACCCTGGCCATCAGTCGGACATCGCACCCTCCTCCGCAGCCGCCGCAGGAACGGCGGCGTTAGCGGCAGCAGCAGGTGCAGGCCCGGTCGGCGCCTGCGCTTTGCCACGCTTAGGGGGGGGATTGCACTTCCCCCCCTTCATGACGTGGCCTGCCCGGCGGCCACTGGCGGCACACACCGCGCAGTGCGGCGTGGCGGCCTGGCAGGAGGCGGCTTTGTGGCCCTCCTTGCCGCAGCGGTAGCACGCGTCCGACCGGTCGACTTTGGACGGACACAGGGGCCGGGTGTGTCCGATGCCGAAGCACCGGAAACACCGCGGAGGACCAGCCTCGAGTGCCCTGACTGTACCCGCGCTGAAGCCGACTTGAAGCCGTCCTTTCGCAAGGACGGCTTTGGCAGCTGCGATTGGGCATTCGAGGCGGATCATGCCCATTCCGCCGCGGCCGGGCCTTATATCCCGGCCTTGGACCGCCGCGGCGCCACAGCCCCCTACCGCTGCGACCGCCGCCACCACCTCCTCCTTGGTGACGGAGTCATCCAGCTCCGTCACCTCGATGGCCGCCGTCTTGACCGGCCGGGCCACCTTGGCAGAGTCCGCGATGACCTCCTGCAGCTTGGCTGCAAAGAGGTCAGCGCGGGCGCTGCCCTCGGCCCCCGGGAACTCAAATATTCGAGCCCCGGCCTGCGTCCGCCGGCACGACACACTGCCGATCCCCAGTTGGGTGGGATCGGCATTGCCGCGCGCCCGCGACAGTATGGAGGCGTACGTCTCCCCTCGCCCCGCAGCCTCCGCGGTGAGCGTCACCACGACGGCTGCGGTTTTAGGGGGAACCTAACCTAACCTTTTTTTTTTTTTTTTTTTTTTTTTTTGTTGACGCTGGGAAAAAATGCATTACGCATACCCTCCCGTCGGGGGACAGGAGGGGTATGTGGGACTCCCCGGGCGGACCCGGTATACCCACTAAAACGACCCAGCGCATTCCCGCTTCGTCATAGTGGCGGGGGACTGGGAAACCGGCAAAGCCTTTACTTCCAGTCCTCCGCCGACGATTGAAAAGGCAGACCCCTCACACCCTCACGGGTGTGGGGGGTCGGGAATGACCGACGAAGGTGACGGGTGCAATGCGGGCGAAGGCACCCCCGTGCCTGCCGCCCGCCCGTCACCATGGGGAGGGAGGGCACGACGCCTTCTCCCCCGTCTTCGTCTGCGGAGCGCCGCAGCGAGAGGATCGTCCTCCCGCGCGCGCTCCGCTGCCTCCTTTTGCGAGATTACGTCCTCGCAAAAGGAGGCCACCGCTGACCAGGCCTCCTCGCTCCCCAGCATGGCGACCACCACGCCAGGAAGCGAGAGGTCCGGTCCGACCACCGCGGTCAGACCGCGGCGCAGCTCGGACCACGCCGGGCACACCTCGAGGGTGTGCTGCGCCGTGTCCTCCGCCGCGCCGCAGTCGTGGCACGCCGGGGTTTCCTCCCTCCCGATCCGGTGCAGGTACGATCCGAAGCAACCATGCCCGGATAACACCTGCACCAGACGGAAAGAGAGGAAACCGTGGGACCGCTCGAGCCAGCCCCGCAGGACCGGACCGAGCGCGTCCAACGTCTGGCGGCCAAAGGCGGCGCTGGCGAGGTCCTCCGACCAATGGAGGACGATGGCGTCCCTCGCCTCTCGCCGCACCGCCTCCCGCTCTTCGCCCATGGGGCGCTCCCCGAGCACCCTTCGGCGCGCCGTCCACTCGTACACTCTGGCGAGCACCCATGCCTCCAACTCCCAAGGCGGGGTCCCCGCCAGAGCGCACGCCGCCGAGAAGCCCACCGAGCGGTAAGCCCTCGCCACCCGCTGTGCAATGGCCCGCTGGGGCCTGCGGAAACCTAACCTAACCTTTTTTTTTTTTTTTTTTTTGTTGACGCTGGGAAAAAATGCATTACGCATACCCTCCCGTCGGGGGACAGGAGGGGTATGTGGGACTCCCCGGGCGGACCCGGTATACCCACTAAAACGACCCAGCGCATTCCCGCTTCGTCAGAGTGGCGGGGGACTGGGAAACCGGCAAAGCCTTTACTTCCAGTCCTCCGCCGACGATTGAAAGGCACAGACCCCTCACACCCTCACGGGTGTGGGGGGTCGGGAATGACCGACGAAGGTGACGGGTGCAATGCGGGCGAAGGCACCCCCGTGCCTGCCGCCCGCCCGTCACCATTAGGAGGGAGGGCACGACGCCTTCTCCCCCGTCTTCGTCTGCGGAGCGCCGCAGCGAGAGGGTCGTCCTCCCGCGCGCGCTCCGCTGCCTCCTTTTGCGAGATTACGTCCTCGCAAAAGGAGGCCACCGCTGACCAGGCCTCCTCGCTCCCCAGCATGGCGTCCACCACGCCAGGAAGCGAGAGGTCCGGTCCGACCACCGCGGTCAGACCGCGGCGCAGCTCGGACCACGCCGGGCACACCTCGAGGGTGTGCTGCGCCGTGTCCTCCGCCGCGCCGCAGTCGTGGCACGCCGGGGTTTCCTCCCTCCCGATCCGGTGCAGGTACGATCCGAAGCAGAACCTAACCTAACCTAACCTAACCTTTTTTTTTTTTTTTTTGTTCTCGATGTGGAAATCCTCGATGGATGTCCTCCGCCCTGGGGAGGGCGGAGGGGTCTGTCAGACTCCTACTGACTAAAACCACACCGGTGTTCCCTCGCACACTTGCGTCGGGGGGCAACGGGATCTGATGCGACTTCCGCTGCCCCGGACTAGTGCCGGCCCGCTCGACCTGCGGGCCTCGTCTCGGGGGGGAGTGAGGTGTGAGACTCCCCCCGTTACGTCTAAGAGAGGCGCGCGTGGAACACTACGCGCCGCCGTCTCGGGTCCATTGCGATGGGGGGCGACGGATGTCCCCGAATCCGTCGCCCCTGGACCAATTTAGGGGGGCCGGAAGAGGGCGTTATCCGCCCTCTGCCGACGCCCGGTGCGTCTGCTGCGGGATGGGCGGGAGCTAGTCATCTCCCTCTCCCTCTCCGCAGCTTCCTTCTGCGACATGACGGCTTCGCAGAAGGAAATCACTGCGTCCCAGGACTCTGCGCTGCCAACCATAGAGCGAACGACGGTCGGCAGCGACAGGTCTCCTCCTACCTCTGCGACGAGGGCACGGCGCGGCTCATCCCACGCGGCGCACTCGGCCAGCGTATGCCGCGCCGTGTCCTCCGGACAGTGGACGCAGTGATGGCACCGGGCGTCCGGCTCCCTGCTCAGGCGACACAAGTACTTCCCGAAGCAGCCGTGCCCCGAGAGCACCTGCGTCGCCCGAAACGTCAGGGAGCCGTGCTTCCTCCCGAGCCAGTCGTCGAGTACTGGCCGGATCGCCTCGATTGTGTCGAGGCCGGCGGTAGGGAGCTCTAGCCTCCCCCGCCATTCCGCCACCATGACCTGTCGGAGCTGAGACCGGTACTGCGTTATCTGTCGCTCCACCAGTCTCTCGCCCCGACGCTTGGCCCCCTCGCGCCACTGGTACAGCGTCGCGAGGGTCTTCGCCTCCAGGTCCCACGGTGGGGATCCGGCCAGTACGCAAGCCGCCTCGTAGGAGATCGTGCGATATCCCCGTACGACCCTGACGGCCATCGCTCTCTGCGGTCTGCGCAGAACGGCGATAGTGCGGGCCGTCAGGTCCGTCGCCCATATCGGGGCCCCGTAGAGGGCCATCGATCGCACGATCCCTACGTACAACCGCCTACAGGCGGTGCTCGGGCCCCCCAGATTGGGAAGCAGCGTTGACAGCGCGCCCGCCGCGCCCATCAACTTGGGCACCAGCCGCTGAAAGTGGGGGCCGAAGTCCCAACGGCTGTCGAGCACCAATCCCAGGTATTTCATGGTTGACTCGACAGCGATCCGGACCCCACCGACCACAATGTGCGATCCCAGCGGCGGTGCCCGTCGGGGGCCATGAAAGGCAATGGCCTCCGACTTGTTGAGGGCCACCTCCAGGCCCAGGCGTCGTATGCGGCTCACCACCTGCGAGACCGCAGCCGTAGCCAGCAACGCTGCTTCCCTGTACGAGCTCCCCCGAGCCGTGACCAGCGTGTCGTCCGCATAACACGTCAGGTTCACTCCCGGCGGGAGCTCGCACCGCAAAACCCAGTCGTATCCGATGTTCCACAGGGGTGGGCCCAGAACCGACCCCTGCGGAACACCGCACGACATCTCGCGACGGCCCGCGCCGTCGCGTCCCATGTAGGTGACACACCTTCCGGACAGATAAGCCCCCACAATGTTGCGGAGGTAGGGAGGCACCCGATGGTATCGCAGGGCCTCCCTGATGCAACTCCAGGGCAGGGTGTTGAACGCGTTGGAGATGTCCAAAGACACCGCCAGCACCACCCCACCCCGGGACACCGCTTCCTCCGCCAGGACTCTTACTCTCATGATTGCGTCGATGGTAGAGCGCCCACGCCGGAAGCCAAACTGGCTGTCGTCCAGGTTCGGCCCCTCTGTACACAAGTGGCTGACGAGGCGATCTGCGATTACTCGCTCGAGCAACTTGCCCGCCTCGTCCAGCAGCACTATGGGCCGATAAGCGGACGACGAATCCGCCGGGCGCCCCGCCTTCTTGAGCAGGACCAGTCGACCAGCCTTCCACCTCGTAGGGAACTGACCCTGCTCAAGGCACGCCGAGAAGAGTCCCCTCAGTGGGGGCTCCAGCTCCTTCAGGGCGAGTACTAGAGCGCGGCCAGGCACTCCGTCGGGCCCCGGAGCAGTGTTTTTTGCCCGGAGCCGCATCACGACCGCGCTCATCTCCGCCTGTGTCACCTCTGGGACGGTTTCGCTTTCCTCTTCTTCCGGCTCTGCAGCTGTGGGCAGAGCCATCGGCGGTGGCTCGTGCTCGGCCCTGTCAGGGAAGAGAGCAGAGACCACTCGCTCCAGAAACTGCGGCTCGAGCCCTTCCGTTAGCGGGGGCGCCCACGGCCGAAGTTTCCCTCGGACCGTGCGGTAAGGGCGCCCCCACGGATCCCCGTCTAGGGTAGCCAGCAGCTCCTCTCTGGAGCGCTTCTTCGACTCGCCGATGGCCAGCCACAGAGCCTCCTTCGCCGCGCTGTACACCTCATACAGCGCGGCTTCTTCGTCGGGATCCCGCAGACGCCTTCTCCGACACCGCGTGTACGGGCGTCTGGCGGCTGCGCACTCGACGCGCAACCGCTCGACCTCGACGCACCACCAGTACACGCGGCGCCTTGCGGACAGAGAGGAGACGCGTGGCATGGACGCGTCGCAGATTTGCGTCATCGCGTCGTTAAACCACTGCGCCTCCTGTTCGACGTCGACGGGACCGACGGTAGCCGACTCCCGGATCCAGGCTTGGACGATGGTGGCTTCCTCGAGAGCTTCCTTGTCGAGGCGTTTCAACGCCCAACGCGGGCCGTCTCTTCGGGGGGCCGATTGGCTACGACCTCCAGCGGTCTGGGTGGAGACGTCGAACCGTATGTATCGGTGATCCGATAGCGTCTCCACCTCCTCTTCCACGTGCCAATCGTGAACGCGGTGCGCGACAGCGGGACTGGCGAACGAGACGTCCACTATGGACCCACCCCGCTGCCGCACACACGTGTATGCCGATCCCCGATTCAAGACGGCCAGGCCCGTCGTAACGGCCCACTCCTCTAGCACGTCGCCTCTCGGGTCTGTGACCGGGGATCCCCACGCCGCGGATTTGGCGTTCAGATCACCGAGAAGCAAAACGGGCCGAGGATGAGACCGGCCGACGACGGCTCCTAACTCGACGAGGAAACTCTCGAAGTCGGCGAGACTCCTGTTGGGCGAAAAGTATGCCCCGATCGTGACGATCCCGTTCACAAGGGCGGCTACCCAACCGTGACCCCGGGATACGTCGACAAGAGTCGCGCCGATGATGGCCACCAGGCCGTCCAGATCCCCCGCCCAGTTTTCCCGGGGGGGGACGAAATACGGCTCAGCGACCACCGCCACATTTATCAACCACTCCGCCATGCTCAGGACCAAGAGATCCTGAGCTCTGGTGCAGTGGTTGATATTCGCCTGGAGGAAACGGACGGCCATCACTGGCACTCCATTTCCCCGGCGTTTCCAACCACAGGCCGGGAGTCGGCCAAAGAGGTGCTAGGGGGTGCGGCCCCCGCAGGTCTCGTCCACCGCTTGCTGCGCTTTCTGGGCGCGCCGCAAGCGTTGCCACCTATGCTGTGCCCCGCGGACTTTCCTGCAGCTGTACAGAGGCTGCAGTTTGGTTCCGCGGAGCACTGGGACGCCTTATGCCCGGGCTGACCGCAGCGATAGCACAAATCGCTGCGGTCTGTTTTGGCAGTGCACAGTGCCCGGACGTGGCCTTTCTCCAGGCACCGATAACACTGTAAGGCCCGGGGTGTCAGGAGTTTAACCCTCGCTGACACCCAGCCCACCAGCAAACGTCCCGCGTCAGCGACCTGCTTCGCCGCAGCCACCGGACACCGCACCCAGATGGTGCCAAGCCCGCCAGCATTGACGCGGATGTCGCCCGCCCGCACATTTTCTGGCGGGCATCCGCCGCTCCGGGCTATGGCCGCCACCACCTCCTCTGGGGTCACGGAGTCGTCCAGCCCATCGACCCGCACCTCAGCCGTCTTAATAGGCCTGGACACCCGGGCCTCCTCGGGGTTGAGGACGTCCCTCAGCTTTGCAGCTAGAGAGTCCGCCCTCTCGGCACTGCTGGCCCCCGCCAACTCAAACATTTTGGCCCCCGTGGCTGCCGTCCTGAAACGGAAGCCGTCTGGAGTGCCGAAATCGGCGAAGACCAGCTTGCCCCTCGCCTCCGCCAGTACCTTCTGGTACGTCACCCCCCGCTCTTTGGCTTCGGGCTGCAGCGTGACCACTACAGCCTCGGAGCGAGGGATGCGGATCCTTGGGGCCTGCCCCCTTGAGCCCGGTGCATTCTTGGCCTTGCGGCCCCTCTTCCGCCTCTTCTTGCGGCCTTCGGCCGTCTTCCAAAGACCCTCGTTGGGAGCCGGGTCATGCTCCTGTATTTCAGGATTTGTGGCCCCTTCTCTGGGCCTTGTGGCAACCTGCGAGGGCTTTTTGGTCACCTCTGAGGTCCTCTTGGCTACCTGCGAAGGACCCTTGGCCACCTGCGAAGGTTTCTTGGCCACCTGCGAGGACTTTTTGGCTGCCTGCGTGTGTTTTTTTGGCGCAGGTGGCGCTTTAGCCACCTGTGCCCACGTTGGCCCAGCCGTTGCTGGAGGGGGCTCCGCCTCCTTCCTCCGCTTATCTGCTGCCAGCGGCGGACGAAGGCTAATAGGGGGGTTAAGCCTTGGCTCTATGCTGTCCAGGCGGGCGGTCATAATCCTCAACAGCCGGTCAAATTGGTCTTCCCCCAAAGACCCGTCCTGTGGCAGAGCACGACTGTCTTTAGTCGTCGCACCCTGCTGCCGGCTGAAGTCCGCCCTCATGGCGCTGACCTCCCGCTCGAGCTCCGCCATCCTCGATTGGAGACGATAATTTTCCTCTCGGAGCTTAACCGTCTCCTCCGAGGTCGTCCGATCAAGGAGGACGTCCACCGCCTCCTTGATCCCGTCCGCCGCCTCTTTCAGGGCCCGCGTGAACGTCCCCTTTAGGTTGCCCGATTTCGTGGCTACCTTCAGGATGACGTCCACGCCGTCTAAGACCTGGCGGCTAAGGGCCTCTGCCGTCAATCCCTCAGGAGCTGAGGCGGTCTGGGACCGCCTCTCCCTTGCACGACGCGCCAACTCAGCGACCTCGTCGGTCGCGATGGCCTTCCGGCCCTCTCTCCTCGCGGCATGGAGCTCCGCCTTGGAGCTCACCAATGCAATGGAGGCCTCGGCATCACCATGCTCCATTTGTACTGCCCCGTCGGAGTCGCTAACTCCGCTGGCCGCCTGCGCATCGGAGAGCTTTAGAAAGCGGCTCCGGGAGTCACGTGAGGATGCCTGAACGTTGGTTCCGGACTTTGACCCGCGTCCTCGACCCCTCCTGGCTGTCGGCACCTTGGGGGCTGGCAGGTTCTCCTCGCTAGAGGACAAACCCGCCGAACCCGCTTCCGACTCACAGGCACGTGGTCGCTTCCCCCAAAACTTGGAGGGAGCGGCCGCAACTGCTTGCGGTGTGTCGTTGACCTCCGACAACACATTTACCCTCTCCAGAACCACGCGTGGTTCCACTGGGGAACAGAGGCTCCTCAGTGACGCAGCGCCAGAGTCCGACACTGCGTCCAACGCGCGGCTCTCACCCGGTACTCGGACGGGTGTGTTAAAACTAAAAGAGATCAGGTCTTCAAAAGACCGTGATCTTGTTGAGCCTCCTCGGCTCTCGTTGCCATTGGCAGGTGGATGACGATTGTTGCCCTCCCCAGAATACGATTGAGGGCATGACGACCCCGAAGTGGTCGTGGCGGATTCTCCAGCTGCTGAGCAGCTGGTACCGCCCTGGGATATTTCTTTACAATTCGTCTTTTTCATGTTTTTGTTTTCCTTTGAAGGGTGTGGTCCCTGTCTCCTACTTCTTCATTCCCCCCCCCCCCTGTTTTACCCTATGGCTGTCCCATCACCCTCACAGTCACGTCTGATGGGCAGACGCGTACCAGAGAGCGATGAGTGCCATGATCA
This sequence comes from Eurois occulta, assembly GCA_950022335.1. Classification (NCBI taxonomy): domain Eukaryota; kingdom Metazoa; phylum Arthropoda; class Insecta; order Lepidoptera; family Noctuidae; genus Eurois; species Eurois occulta. The sequence continues at coordinate 81,906 of OX465499.1, forward strand.
CGTACCGTCCGATGAGCCCGCTCCGTGAGCCATCGCACGGTACACGACGACACATCCCAGCCCTTTTTTCTTCATTCACTCCCCGAGAACTTCGAGGAATGAACGAGGGTCGCACTAACGACTGATTGATCCATAAGATCTCCCGTCAGCCATACATCCCTTCGCGGTGCGCCGCCGCTTGGGATTCGGGGTAACTTTTTATAGAGGTTTTCTACCTCGCGGTCCGGGCGGTTAAGCCAAGACCCTCGGTCCCTATCGAAGCCGCGAGACGTCGACGATGGGATTACGAGATCGGCGGAGACAGTGAAGGATGAAATCCTTCTCTGTCTGCTCGGAGGCAGGGTGAGTGCACACCGAGCCCGCCCTTGCTCCTCCGCTGTGCCCTCTGCTTTTCAGAGGGTCACGCGGAACAGCGCAGTCCAAATAGGACCCCCTCCCGTGTCAGAATATCGGCCACGACAGTAACATTCCCCGAGGAATAAGAATCTCTTCCCATTCATCGGGGACGGATACTGCCGCGCCCAGGGTGCACCGTCCCAAGCAGCTGCTGTTCCCTCCAGACGTATCGAGAAGGACCGGCAGCCACTGGGCCCCCTAGGAGGTTTTCTGACCTAGCACCCCACCCCAACCTAACCTTTTTTTTTTTTTTTTTTTTTTTTTTTTTTTTTTTTTTTTTTTTTTTTTTTGTTGACGCTGGGAAAAAATGCATTACGCATACCCTCCCGTCGGGGGACAGGAGGGGTATGTGGGACTCCCCGGGCGGACCCGGTATACCCACTAAAACGACCCAGCGCATTCCCGCTTCGTCACAGTGGCGGGGGACTGGGAAACCGGCACAGCCTTTACTTCCAGTCCTCCGCCGACGATTGAAAGGCACAGACCCCTCACACCCTCACGGGTGTGGGGGGTCGGGAATGACCGACGAAGGTGACGGGTGCAATGCGGGCGAAGGCACCCCCGCGCCTGTCGCCCGCCCGTCACCATGAGGAGGGAGGGCACGACGCCTTCTCCCCCTTCTTCGTCTGCGGAGCGGCGCAGCGAGAGGATCGTCCTCCCGCGCCCGCTCCGCCTCCTCCTTTTGCGAGATGATTTCCTCGCAAAAGGAGGCTACCGCTGACCAGCCCTCCTCGCTCCCCAGCATGGCGTCGACCACGCCGGGAAGCGAGAGGTCCGGTCCGACCACCGCGGTCAGACCGCGGCGCAGCTCGGACCACGCCGGGCACACCTCGAGGGTGTGCTGCGCCGTGTCCTCCGCTGCGCCGCAGTCGTGGCACGCCGGGGTCTCCTCCCTCCCGATCCGGTGGAGGTACGATCCGAAACAACCATGCCCGGATAACACCTGCACCAGACGGAAAGAGAGGAAACCGTGGGACCGCTCGAGCCAGCCCCGCAGGACCGGACCGAGCGCGTCCAGCGTCCGGCGGCCAAAGGCGGCGTTGGCGAGGTCCTCCGTCCAATGGAGGACGATGGCGTCCCTCGCCTCTCGCCGCACGGCCTCCCGCTCCTCGGCGACGGGGCGCTCCCCGAGCGCCTTCCGGTGCGCCGTCCACTCGTACACTCTGGCGAGCACCCAAGCCTCCAACTCCCATGGCGGGGTGCCCGCCAGAGCGCACGCCGCCGAGAATCCCACCGAGCGGTAGGCCCTCGCCACCCGCTGTGCAATGGCCCGCTGGGGCCTGCGGATGGCGGTGGCATTCTCCCTCCTGTGGAGGGAGTCTGCCCAAATGGGGGCCCCATATAGGGCCATGCTCCGCAAAATGCCAGCATAGAGGCGCCGGCATTTCGCCTTGGGCCCCCCCAAGTTCGGGAGGAGCCACGAGAGGGCGTCCGCGGCCTTCAACAGGCGCGTCGACAGCCCGCTGAAATGCGGGCCGAAGCGCCACCTGTCGTCCAGCACCAGCCCCAGATAACCTAACCTAACCTAACCTTTTTTTTTTTTTTTTTTTTTTTTTTTTTTTTTTTTTTTTTTTTTTTTTGACGCTGGGAAAAAATGCATTACGCATACCCTCCCGTCGGGGGACAGGAGGGGTATGTGGGACTCCCCGGGCGGACCCGGTATACCCACTAAAACGACCCAGCGCATTCCCGCTTCGTCACAGTGGCGGGGGACTGGGAAACCGGCAAAGCCTTTACTTCCAGTCCTCCGCCGACGATTGAAAGGCAGACCCCTCACACCCTCACGGGTGCGGGGGGGTCGGGAATGACCGACGAAGGTGACGGGTGCAATGCGGGCGAAGGCACCCCCGCGCCTGTCGCCCGCCCGTCACCATGAGGAGGGAGGGCACGACGCCTTCTCCCCCTTCTTCGTCTGCGGAGCGGCGCAGCGAGAGGATCGTCCTCCCGCGCCCGCTCCGCCTCCTCCTTTTGCGAGATGACTTCCTCGCAAAAGGAGGCTACCGCTGACCAGGCCTCCTCGCTCCCCAGCATGGCGTCGACCACGCCGGGAAGCGAGAGGTCCGGTCCGACCACCGCGGTCAGACCGCGGCGCAGCTCGGACCACGCCGGGCACACCTCGAGGGTGTGCTGCGCCGTGTCCTCCGCCGCGCCGCAGTCGTGGCACGCCGGGGTTTCCTCCCTCCCGATCCGGTGCAGGTACGATCCGAAACAACCATGCCCGGATAACACCTGCACCAGACGGAAAGAGAGGAAACCGTGGGACCGCTCGAGCCAGCCCCGCAGGGCCGGACCGAGCGCGTCCAACGTCCGGCGGCCAAAGGCAGCGTTGGCGAGGTCGTCCGTCCAATGGAGGACGATGGCGTCCCTCGCCTCCTGCCGCACGGCCTCCCGCTCCTCGGTGACGGGGCGCTCCCCGAGCGCCTTCCGGTGCGCCGTCCACTCGTACACTCTGGCGAGCACCCAAGCCTCCAACTCCCATGGCGGGGTGCCCGCCAGAGCGCACGCCGCCGAGAAGCCCACCGAGCGGTAGGCCCTCGCCACCCGCTGTGCAATGGCCCGCTGGGGCCTGCGGATGGCGGTAGCATTCTCCCTCCTGTGGAGGGAGTCCGCCCAGATGGGGGCCCCGTAAAGGGCCATGCTCTGCAAAATGCCGGCATAGAGGCGCCGGCATTTTGCCTTGGGCCCCCCCAGGTTTGGGAGGAGCCATGAGAGGGCGTCCGCGGCCTTCAACAGGCGCGTCGACAGCCCGCTGAAATGCGGGCCGAAGCGCCACCTGTCGTCCAGCACCAGCCCCAGATATTTCATCTGAGGCTGGACCTCTATGCGGACGCCCTCCACGACGATGTGGGCGTCGGCAGGGCAGCGCTGCCGGGGACCGCGAAAGAACACGGCCTCCGTTTTATGCAGCGCCACCCTCAATCCCAGGTGGCGGATCCTTTCTGCCACCAAGGATCCGCCAGCCGAGGCCAGAATGGCCGCGTCGGCAAAGTTCCTCCCCCGGGCAGTGAGCAGAGTGTCATCCGCGTAGCAGATTACACTCGTGCCCGGGAGGAGGACTCCCCGCAGGAGCCAGTCGAATCCGATGTTCCACAAGGGGGGCCCCAGGACCGACCCCTGTGGAACACCAGACTCTGCGCCGTACCGCCTCACGGTTGCCGATTTGTCCACGAGGAGGACCTCGCGGTCCTCCAAGTAGTCGGCCAGGAGGCTCCGCAGATATTGGGGCACTCCGTGATACCGGAGCGCCTCCAATATCGTCGAGTGGGGGACGGAGTTGAAGGCGTTGGCAATGTCGAACGACACCGCCAGCACCCCGTCCCCCGCCTCCACCGCCTCCTTCACCTGGCCCTTGAGAAGGGCCAGCGCGTCGATCGTCGAACGCCCACGGCGGAAACCGTATTGGGCGTCCGACAGATCCGGGCCTATCCCCCGCAAGTGGCTATCCAGCCGGGAGGCGACAATCCCCTCGAACAATTTACCGACCTCATCGAGCAGAACGATGGGCCGGTATGCCGAGGGGGAGTCCACCGGGCGTCCCTCCTTCCGGAGGAGGCACAATTGCCCCTCCTTCCAGAGTTTCGGGAACCTCCCAGCCGTAAAACACGCGCTGAAGAGGTCCCGAAACCTGTCCTCCATTTGGGTGGCGGCGATCGCCACCACCCGTGCAGGGACGCCGTCCGGACCGGGGGCGGTTTTCTTCGTGCGGAGGCTCAATACCCCCGCGTAGAATTCCGCCGCCGTGACCGGGGGTACCTCCGCATCCGGTGGAGTCGCCCCTTGCGGGGGATCCATTGTTGGAGGGGCGAAGTCGGTCCTGCGCGGAAACAGAGACCGGACCACCCCATCCAACAATGCCGGCTCGAGGGTCTCCGACAGTGGGGGACCATAGGGGCGGAGCTGATTCCGCGCCGCCTTATATGGTCTCCCATAGGGGTCCCTGTCGAGACCCTCCAGCATCTCGGCCCTCGCCGAGTCCTGCGCAGCGCCCATTGCAGACTTGAGGGCCGCCGTAGCCTCTCGGTAAGAGGCGTACAGGCGGTCCTCCTCTGCCCGGACTCGGTTCTGGGCGCTGCGCCGTCGGCTACGCGCGTAGGCCCTTCTGGCCGCCACGCAGGTGGCCCGGAGCCCCGCCAGCTCCTCCGTCCACCAATAAACGGCACGACGGGGAGGCGGACGGCGAGACCGAGGCATGCTGGAGTTGCACACCTCGGTCAAAGACCGCCGTAGCCGGACCGCTGCGGCGTCAACGTCCGGGACCTCCTCGACAGGGGGAGGCGACAGCCAGTCCTGGAGGAAGGCGGCCTCCTTGGCTGCCTCCCGGTCCAGGCGGGTGAGTGCCCACCGCGGAAAGGGAGATTGCCCAGCGCGGGCCGTCCCCCCGCCCCGCTGTGTGGAGATGTCGAACCGCACGTAACGGTGGTCCGACAAGGTCTCCACCAGCTCCACCCGCCAGTTCACGACGCGGGCGGCCAGTGCGGGGGTGGCAAATGACACGTCCACCACCGACCCGCCCTGTTGCCGCACACACGTGTGGACCGCCCCCCTGTTGAGGAGGGACACACCGCACGAGGCCAACCTAACCTTTTTTTTTTTTTTTTTTTTTTTTTTTTTTTTTGTTGACGCTGGGAAAAAATGCATTACGCATACCCTCCCGTCGGGGGACAGGAGGGGTATGTGGGACTCCCCGGGCGGACCCGGTATACCCACTAAAACGACCCAGCGCATTCCCGCTTCGTCAGAGTGGCGGGGGACTGGGAAACCGGCAAAGCCTTTACTTCCAGTCCTCCGCCGACGATTGAAAGGCAGACCCCTCACACCCTCACGGGTGCGGGGGGTCGGGAATGACCGACGAAGGTGACGGGTGCAATGCGGGCGAAGGCACCCCCGCGCCTATCGCCCGCCCGTCACCATGAGGAGGGAGGGCACGACGCCTTCTCCCCCTTCTTCGTCTGCGGAGCGGCGCAGCGAGAGGATCGTCCTCCCGCGCCCGCTCCGCCTCCTCCTTTTGCGAGATGACTTCCTCGCAAAAGGAGGCTACCGCTGACCAGGCCTCCTCGCTCCCCAGCATGGCGTCGACCACGCCGGGAAGCGAGAGGTCCGGTCCGACCACCGCGGTCAGACCGCGGCGCAGCTCGGACCACGCCGGGCACACCTCGAGGGTGTGCTGCGCTGTGTCCTCCGCCGCGCCGCAGTCGTGGCACGCCGGGGTCTCCTCCCTCCCGATCCGGTGCAGGTACGATCCGAAACAACCATGGCCGGATAACACCTGCACCAGACGGAAAGAGAGGAAACCGTGGGACCGCTCGAGCCAGCCCCGCAGGGCCGGACCGAGCGCGTCCAACGTCCGGCGGCCAAAGGCAGCGTTGGCGAGGTCGTCCGTCCAATGGAGGACGATGGCGTTCCTCGCCTCCTGCCGCACGGCCTCCCGCTCCTCGGCGACGGGGCGCTCCCCGAGCGCCTTCCGGTGCGCCGTCCACTCGTACACTCTGGCGAGCACCCAAGCCTCCAACTCCCAAGGCGGGGTGCCCGCCAGAGCGCACGCCGCCGAGAAGCCCACCGAGCGGTAGGCCCTCGCCACCCGCTGTGCAATGGCCCGCTGGGGCCTGCGGATGGCGGTGGCATTCTCCCTCCTGTGGAGGGAGTCCGCCCAAATGGGGGCCCCATATAGGGCCATGCTCCGCAAAATGCCGGCATAGAGGCGCCGGCATTTCGCCTTGGGCCCCCCCAGATTCGGGAGGAGCCACGAGAGGGCGTCCGCGGCCTTCAACAGGCGCGTCGACAGCCCGCTGAAATGCGGGCCGAAGCGCCACCTGTCGTCCAGCACCAGCCCCAGATATTTCATCTGGGGCTGGACCCCTATACGGACGCCCTCCACGACGATGTGGGCGTCGGCAGGGCAGCGCTGCCGGGGACCGCGAAAGAACACGGCCTCCGTTTTGTGCAGCGCCACCCTCAATCCCAGGCGGCGGATCCTTTCTGCCACCAAGGATCCGCCAGCCGAGGCCAGAATGGCCGCGTCCGCAAAGTTCCTCCCCCGGGCAGTGAGCAGAGTGTCATCCGCGTAGCAGATGACGCTCGTGCCCGGGAGGAGGGCTCCCCGCAAGAGCCAGTCGAAGCCGATGTTCCACAAGGGAGGGCCTAACACCGACCCCTGTGGAACACCGGACTCTGCGCCGTACCGCCTTACGGTGGCCGACTTGTCCACGAGGAGGACCTCGCGGTCCTCCAAGTAGTCGGCCAGGAGGCTCCGCAGATATTGGGGCACCCCGTGATACCGGAGCGCCTCCAATATCGTCGAGTGGGGGACGGAGTTGAAGGCGTTGGCAATGTCGAATGACACCGCCAGCACCCCGTCCCCCGCCTCCACTGCCTCCTTCACCTGGCCCTTGAGAAGGGCCAGCGTGTCGATCGTCGAACGCCCACGACGGAAACCGTATTGGGCGTCCGACAGATCCGGGCCTATCCCCCGCAAGTGGCTATCCAGCCGGGAGGCGACAATCCCCTCGAACAATTTACCGACCTCATCGAGCAGAACGATGGGCCGGTATGCCGAGGGGGAGTCCACCGGGCGTCCCTCTTTCCGGAGGAGGCACAACTGCCCCTCCTTCCAGAGTTTCGGGAACCTCCCAGCCGTAAAACACGCGCTGAAGAGGTCCCGAAACCTGTCCTCCATTTGGGTGGCGGCGATCGCCACCACCCGTGCAGGGACGCCGTCCGGACCGGGGGCGGTTTTCTTCGCGCGGAGGCTCAAAACCCCCGCGTAGAATTCCGCCGCCGTGACCGGGGGTACCTCCGCCTCCGGTGGAGTCGCCCCTTGCGGGGGATCCATTGTTGGAGGGGCGAAGTCGGTCCTGCGTGGAAACAGGGACCGGACCACCCCATCCAACAATGCCGGCTCGAGGGTCTCCGACAGTGGGGGACCATAGGGGCGGAGCTGATTCCGCGCCGCCTTATATGGTCTCCCATAGGGGTCCCTGTCGAGACCCTCCAGCATCTCGGCCCTCGCCGAGTCCTGCGCAGCGCCCATTGCAGACTTGAGGGCCGCCGTAGCCTCTCGGTAAGATGCGTACAGGCGGTCCTCCTCTGCCCGGACTCGGTTCTGGGCGCTGCGCCGTCGGCTACGCGCGTAGGCCCTTCTGGCCGCCACGCAGGTGGCCCGGAGCCCCGCCAGCTCCTCCGTCCACCAATAAACGGCACGACGGGGAGGCGGACGGCGAGACCGAGGCATGCTGGAGTTGCACACCTCGGTCAAAGACCGCCGTAGCCGGACCGCTGCGGCGTCAACGTCCGGGACCTCCTCGACAGGGTGAGGCGACAGCCAGTCCTGGAGGAAGGCGGCCTCCTTGGCTGCCTCCCGGTCCAGGCGGGTGAGTGCCCACCGCGGGAAGGGAGATTGCCCAGCGCGGGCCGTCCCCCCGCCTCGCTGTGTGGAGATGTCGAACCGCACGTAACGGTGGTCCGACAAGGTCTCCACCAGCTCCACCCGCCAGTTCACGACGCGGGCGGCCAGTGCGGGGGTGGCAAACGACACGTCCACCACCGACCCGCCCTGTTGCCGCACACACGTGTGGACCGCCCCCCTGTTGAGGAGGGACACACCGCACGAGGCCGCCCAAAACTCGACGGCGCGTCCCCGGACGTTGCAGCCTGCGGCCGGGTTGCCCCAGGCCACCGACTTGGCGTTTAGGTCGCCGAGCACCACGACCTGGCGTGGCGCCGCCCTCCCTACGACAGCAGTGAGGATCTCGAGGAAATCCTCAAAGTCCGAGAGAGGGCGGTTTGGGGAGAAATACACCCCCACCATCGCTATCTCTCCCCACGCGGCGGCCACGTATCCCGGTCCCCTCTCTAAGAGCGAGAGGGGAGGGGAGTCCGTGGAAGACCGCGCCACCAACGCCACTAAGCCGTCCCGGTCGCCCAGCCAACGGCCAGGGACCGAGTAGGGTTCGGCGACCACCGCCAAGTCCACCAACCACTCAGCCATGGTCTGCATCAGCAGATCCTGGGCTGTCCTGCAGTGGTTGGCGTTCGCCTGAAGGATGCGATGTTCGACCCTGGCCATCAGTCGGACATCGCACTCTCCTCCGCAGCCGCCGCAGGAACGGCGGCGTTAGCGGCAGCAGCAGGTGCAGGCCCGGTCGGCGCCTGCGCTTTGCCACGCTTAGGGGGGGGATGGCACTTCCCCCCTTTCATCACGTGGCCTGCCCGGCGGCCCTAGGCCAACCTAACCTTTTTTTTTTTTTTTTTTTTGTTGACGCTGGGAAAAAATGCATTACGCATACCCTCCCGTCGGGGGACAGGAGGGGTATGTGGGACTCCCCGGGCGGACCCGGTATACCCACTAAAACGACCCAGCGCATTCCCGCTTCGTCACAGTGGCGGGGGACTGGGAAACCGGCACAGCCTTTACTTCCAGTCCTCCGCCGACGATTGTAAGGCACAGACCCCTCACACCCTCACGGGTGTGGGGGGTCGGGAATGACCGACGAAGGTGACGGGTGCAATGCGGGCGAAGGCACCCCCGTGCCTGCCGCCCGCCCGTCACCATTGGGAGGGAGGGCACGACGCCTTCTCCCCCGTCTTCGTCTGCGGAGCGCCGCAGCGAGAGGATCGTCCTCCCGCGCGCGCTCCGCTGCCTCCTTTTGCGAGATTACGTCCTCGCAAAAGGAGGCCACCGCTGACCAGGCCTCCTCGCTCCCCAGCATGGCGTCCACCACGCCAGGAAGCGAGAGGTCCGGTCCGACCACCGCGGTCAGACCGCGGCGCAGCTCGGACCACGCCGGGCACACCTCGAGGGTGTGCTGCGCCGTGTCCTCCGCCGCGCCGCAGTCGTGGCACGCCGGGGTTTCCTCCCTCCCGATCCGGTGCAGGTACGATCCGAAGCAACCATGCCCGGATAACACCTGCACCAGACGGAAAGAGAGGAAACCGTGGGACCGCTCGAGCCAGCCCCGCAGGACCGGACCGAGTGCGTCCAACGTCCGGCGGCCAAAGGCGGCGCTGGCGAGTTCCTCCGACCAATGGAGGACGATGGCGTCCCTCGCCTCTCGCCGCACCGCCTCCCGCTCTTCGCCCATGGGGCGCTCCCCGAGCGCCTTTCGGCGCGCCGTCCACTCGTACACTCTGGCGAGCACCCATGCCTCCAACTCCCAAGGCGGGGTGCCGGCCAGAGCGCACGCCGCCGAAAAGCCCACTGAGCGGTAAGCCCTCGCCACCCGCTGTGCAATGGCCCGCTGGGGCCTGCGGATGGCGGTAGCATTCTCCCTCCTATGGAGGGAGTCCGCCCAGATGGGAGCCCCGTAAAGGGCCATGCTCCGCAAAATGCCGGCATAGAGGCGCCGGCATTTCGCCTTGGGCCCCCCCAGGTTCGGGAGGAGCCACGAGAGGGCGCCCGCGGCCTTCAACAGGCGCGTCGACAGCCCGCTGAAGTGCGGGCCGAAACGCCACCTGTCGTCCAGCACCAGCCCCAGATATTTCATCTGAGGCTGGACCCCTATACGGACGCCCTCCACGATGATGTGGGCGTCGGCAGGGCAGCGCTGCCGGGGACCGCGGAAGAACACGGCCTCCGTTTTATGCAGCGCCACCCTCAATCCCAGGCGGCGGATCCTCTCTGCCACCAAGGACCCGCCAGCCGAGGCCAGAATGGCCGCGTCGGCAAAGTTCCTCCCCCGGGCAGTGAGCAGAGTGTCATCCGCGTAGCAGATGACACTCGTGCCCGGGAGGAGGACTCCCCGCAGGAGCCAGTCGAATCCGATGTTCCACAAGGGGGGCCTCAGGACCGACCCCTGCGGAACACCGGACTCTGCGCCGTACCGCCTCACGGTGGCCGTCTTGTCCACTAGGAGGACCTCTCGGCCCTCCAAGTAGCTGGCCAGGAGGCTCCGCAGGTATTGGGGCACTCCGTGGTACCGGAGCGCCTCCAATATCGTCGAGTGGGGGACGGAGTTGAAGGCGTTGGCAATGTCGAACGACACCGCCAGCACTCCGTCCCCCGCCTCCACCGCCTCCTTCACCTGGCCCTTCAGGAGGGCCAGCGCGTCGATCGTCGAACGCCCACGACGGAAACCGAACTGGGCGTCCGACAGATCCGGGCCTATCCCCCGCAAATGGCTATCCAGCCGGGAGGCGACAATCCCCTCGAACAATTTACCGACCTCATCGAGCAGAACGATGGGCCGGTATGCCGAGGGGGAGTCCACCGGGCGTCCCTCCTTCCGGAGGAGGCACAATTGCCCCTCCTTCCAGAGTTTCGGGAACCTCCCAGCCGTAAAACACGCGCTGAAGAGGTCCCGAAACCTGTCCTCCATTTGGGAGGCGGCAATCGCCACCACCCGTGCAGGGACGCCGTCCGGACCGGGGGCGGTCTTCTTCGCGCGGAGGCTCAACACCCCCGCGTAGAATTCCGCCGCCGTCACCGGGGGGACCTCCACCTCCGGTGGAGCCGCCCCTTGCGGGGGATCCATTGTTGGTGGGGCGAAGTCGGTCCTGCGTGGAAACAGGGACCGGACCACCCCATCCAACAATGCCGGCTCGAGGGTCTCCGACAGTGGGGGACCATAGGGGCGGAGCTGATTCCGCGCCGCCTTATATGGTCTCCCATAGGGGTCCCTGTCGAGACCCTCCAGCATCTCGGCCCTCGCCGAGTCCTGCGCAGCGCCCATTGCAGACTTGAGGGCCGCCGTAGCCTCTCGGTAAGAGGCGTACAGGCGGTCCTCCTCTGCCCGGACTCGGTTCTGGGCGCTGCGCCGTCGGCTACGCGCGTAGGCCCTTCTGGCCGCCACGCAGGTGGCCCGGAGCCCCGCCAGCTCCTCCGTCCACCAGTACACGGCACGACGTGGAGGCGGACGGCGAGACCGAGGCATGCTGGAGTTGCACACCTCGGTCAAGGACCCTCGTAGCCGGACCGCTGCGGCGTCAACGTCCGGGACCTCCTCGACAGGGGGAGGCGACAGCCAGTCCTGGAGGAAGGCGGCCTCCCTGGCTGCCTCCCGGTCCAGGCGGGTGAGTGCCCACCGCGGGAAGGGAGATTGCCCAGCGCGGGCCGTCCCCCCTCCCCGCTGTGTGGAGATGTCGAACCGCACATAACGGTGGTCCGACAAGGTCTCCACCAGCTCCACCCGCCAGTTCACGACGCGGGTGGCCAGCGCGGGGGTGGCAAACGACACGTCCACCACCGACCCGCCCTGTTGCCGCACACACGTGTGGACCGCCCCCCTGTTGAGGAGGGACACACCGCTCGAGGCCGCCCAAAACTCGACGGCGCGTCCCCGGACGTTGCAGCCTGCGGCCGGGTTGCCCCAGGCCACCGACTTGGCGTTTAGGTCGCCGAGCACCACGACCTGGCGTGGCGCCGCCCTCCCTACGACAGCAGTGAGGACCTCGAGGAAATCCTCAAAGTCCGAGAGAGGGCGGTTTGGGGAGAAATACACCCCCACTATCCCTATCTCTCCCCACGCGGCGGCCACGTATCCCGGTCCCCTCTCTAAGAGCGAGAGGGGAGGGGAGTCCGTGGAAGACCGCGCCACCAACGCCACCAGGCCGTCCCGGTCGCCCAGCCAACGGCCAGGGACCGAGTAGGGTTCGGCGACCACCGCCAAGTCCACCAACCACTCAGCCATGGTCTGCATTAGCAGATCCTGGGCTGTCCTGCAGTGGTTAGGCCAACCTAACCTTTTTTTTTTTTTTTTTTTTTTTTGTTGACGCTGGGAAAAAATGCATTACGCATACCCTCCCGTCGGGGGACAGGAGGGGTATGTGGGACTCCCCGGGCGGACCCGGTATACCCACTAAAACGACCCAGCGCATTCCCGCTTCGTCATAGTGGCGGGGGACTGGGAAACCGGCAAAGCCTTTACATCCAGTCCTCCGCCGACGATTGAAAGGCAGACCCCTCACACCCTCACGGGTGCGGGGGGTCGGGAATGACCGACGAAGGTGACGGGTGCAATGCGGGCGAAGGCACCCCCGTGCCTGTCGCCCGCCCGTCACCATGAGGAGGGAGGGCACGACGCCTTCTCCCCCTTCTTCGTCTGCGGAGCGGCGCAGCGAGAGGATCGTCCTCCCGCGCCCGCTCCGCCTCCTCCTTTTGCGAGATGACCTCCTCGCAAAAGGAGGCTACCGCTGACCAGGCCTCCTCGCTCCCCAGCATGGCGTCGACCACGCCGGGAAGCGAGAGGTCCGGTCCGACCACCGCGGTCAGACCGCGGCGCAGCTCGGACCACGCCGGGCACACCTCGAGGGTGTGCTGCGCCGTGTCCTCCGCTGCGCCGCAGTCGTGGCACGCCGGGGATTCGTCCCTCCCGATCCGGTGCAGGTACGATCCGAAGCAACCATGCCCGGATAACACCTGCACCAGACGGAAAGAGAGGAGGCCAACCTAACCTTTTTTTTTTTTTTTTTTTTTTTTTTTTTTTTTTTGTTAACGCTGGGAAAAAATGCATTACGCATACCCTCCCATCGGGGGACAGGAGGGGTATGTGGGACTCCCCGGGCGGACCCGGTATACCCACTAAAACGACCCAGCGCATTCCCGCTTCGTCATAGTGGCGGGGGACTGGGAAACCGGCATAGCCTTAACGACCAGTCCTCCGCCGACGATTGCCCCGCAAGGCGACCCCTCACACCCTCGCGGGTGTGGGGGGCCGGAATGACCCGCAAAGGTGACGAGTGCAATGCGGGCGAAGGCACCCCCGTGCCTGCCGCCCGCCGTCACCATGAGGAGGGAGGGCACAACGCCTTCTCCCCCTTCCGCTGCGGAGCGGCGCAGCGAGAGGGTCGCCCCCACCGCGCGCGCTCCGCCTCCTCCCTTTGCGAGCGAACTCGCAAAAGGAGGCGACCGCTGACCAGGCCTCCCCGCCCCCCAGCATGGCATCGACCACGCCGGGAAGCGAGAGGTCCGGTCCGACCACCGGCGGGCTCGGTGCGCCGCCGGACGCCGGACGCGTCCAACGCCCGGCGGCACACCGAGCCCGCCCCGGCTCCTCCGCTGCGGAGCGGCGCAACGAGAGGATCGCCCCCCCGCGCGCGCTCCGCCTCCTCCCTTTGCGAGCGAACTCGCAAAAGGAGGCGACCGCTGACCAGGCCTCCCCGCCCCCCAGCATGGCATCGACCACGCCGGGAAGCGAGGGCCCGGTCCACCCACCGGCGGGCTCGGTGCGCCGCCGGAAGCCGGACGCGCCCGATCCAGCCCTCCACAAGACCGGACCGAGCGCGCCCAACGCCCGGCGGCACACCGAGCCCGCCCTGACTCCTCCACTGCGCCCTCTGCGTCTCAGAGGGTCGCGCGGAGTCGCCCCACCGTGTCAGAATATCGGCCACGACAGTAACGTTCCCCGAGGAATAAGAATCACTTCCCATTCATCGGGGACGGATACTGCCGCGCCCAGGGTGCACCGTCCTCAGCAGCTGCTGTTCCTTCCAGACGTATCGAGAAGGACCGGCAGCCACTGGGCCCACGAGGAGGTTTTCTGACCTAGCACCCCAGGCCAACCTAACCTTTTTTTTTTTTTTTTTTTTTTTTTGTTGACGCTGGGAAAAAATGCAATTACGCATACCCTCCCATCGGGGGACAGGAGGGGTATGTGGGACTCCCCGGGCGAACCAAACCCGGTATACCCACTAAAACGACCCAGCGCATTCCCGCTTCGTCATAGTGGCGGGGGACTGGGAAACCGGCATAGCCTTAACGACCAGTCCTCCGCCGACGATTGCCCCGCAAGGCGACCCCTCACACCCTCGCGGGTGTGGGGGGCCGGAATGACCCGCTAAGGTGACGGGTGCAATGCGGGCGAAGGCACCCCCGTGCCTGCCGCCCGCCGTCACCATGAGGAGGGAGGGCACGAAGCCTTCTCCCCCTTCCGCTGCGGAGCGGCGCAGCGAGAGGGTCGCCCCCCCCGCGCGCGCTCCGCCTCCTCCCTTTGCGAGCGAACTCGCAAAAGGAGGCTACCGCTGACCAGTGCCTCCCCGCCCCCCAGCACGGCGTCGACCACACCGGTAAGCGAGGGCCCGGTCCGACCACCGGCGGGCTCGGTGCGCCACCGGAAGCCGGACGCGCCCGGACCGGCCCCGTAAGACCGGACCGAGCGCGCCCAACGCCCGGCGGCACACCGAGCCCGCCCCGGCTCCTCCGCTGCGGAGCGGCGCAACGAGAGGGTCGCCCCCCCCGCGCGCGCTCCGCCTCCTCCCTTTGCGAGCGAACTCGCAAAAGGAGGCGACCGCTGACCAGACCTCCCCGAACCCCAGCATGGCGCTCAACCACGCCGGGAAGCGAGAGGTCCGGTCCTACCACCGGCGGGCCCAGTGCGCCGCCGGACGCCGGGCGCGCCCGAGCCAGCCCTCCACAAGACCGGACCGAGCGCGCCCAACGCCCGGCGGCACACCGAGCCCGCCCTGGCTCCTCCACTGCGCCCTCTGCGACCCAGAGGGCCGCGTGGAGTCGCCCCACCGTGTCAGAATATTGGCCACGACAGTAACATTCCCCGAGGAATAAGAATCTCTTCCCATTCATCGGGGACGGATACTGCCGCGCCCAGGGTGCACCGTCCACAGCAGCTGCTGTTCCCTCCAGACGTATCGAGAAGGACCGGCAGCCACTGGGCCCCCTAGGAGGTTTTCTGACCTAGCACCCCACCCCAACCTAACCATGCCTGCATTCCGCCGCCGTGACCGGGGGTACCTCCGCCCCCGGTGGAGTCGCCCCTTGCGGGGGATCCATTGTTGGAGGGGCGAAGTCGGTCCTGCGCGGAAACAGGGACCGGACCACCCCATCCAACAATGCCGGCTCGAGGGTCTCCGACAGTGGGGGACCATAGGGGCGGAGCTGATTCCGCGCCGCCTTATATGGTCTCCCATAGGGGTCCCTGTCGAGACCCTCCAGCATCTCGGCCCTCGCCGAGTCCTGCGCAGCGCCCATTGCAGACTTGAGGGCCGCCGTAGCCTCTCGGTAAGAGGCGTACAGGCGGTCCTCCTCTGCCCGGACTCGGTTCTGGGCGCTGCGCCGTCGGCTACGCGCGTAGGCCCTTCTGGCCGCCACGCAGGTGGCCCGGAGCCCCGCCAGCTCCTCCGTCCACCAATAAACGGCACGACGGGGAGGCGGACGGCGAGACCGAGGCATGCTGGAGTTGCACACCTCGGTCAAAGACCGCCGTAGCCGGACCGCTGCGGCGTCAACGTCCGGGACCTCCTCGACAGGGGGAGGCGACAGCCAGTCCTGGAGGAAGGCGGCCTCCTGGGCTGCCTCCCGGTCCAGGCGGGTGAGTGCCCACCGCGGGAAGGGAGATTGCCCAGCGCGGGCCGTCCCCCCGCCCCGCTGTGTGGAGATGTCGAACCGCACGTAACGGTGGTCCGACAAGGTCTCCACCAGCTCCACCCGCCAGTTCACGACGCGGGCGGCCAGTGCGGGGGTGGCAAACGACACGTCCACCACCGACCCGCCCTGTTGCCGCACACACGTGTGGACCGCCCCCCTGTTGAGGAGGGACACACCGCACGAGGCCGCCCAAAACTCGACGGCGCGTCCCCGGACGTTGCAGCCTGCGGCCGGGTTGCCCCAGGCCACCGACTTGGCGTTTAGGTCGCCGAGCACCACGACCTGGCGTGGTGCCGCCCTCCCTACGACAGCAGTGAGGATCTCGAGGAAATCCTCAAAGTCCGAGAGAGGGCGGTTTGGGGAGAAATACACCCCCACCATCGCTATCTCTCCCCACGCGGCGGCCACGTATCCCGGTCCCCTCTCTAAGAGCGAGAGGGGAGGGGAGTCCGTGGAAGACCGCGCCACCAACGCCACTAAGCCGTCCCGGTCGCCCAGCCAACGGCTAGGGACCGAGTAGGGTTCGGCGACCACCGCCAAGTCCACCAACCACTCAGCCATGGTCTGCATCAGCAGATCCTGGGCTGTCCTGCAGTGGTTGGCGTTCGCCTGAAGGATGCGATGTTCGACCCTGGCCATCAGTCGGACATCGCACTCTCCTCCGCAGCCGCCGCAGGAACGGCGGCGTTAGCGGCAGCAGCAGGTGCAGGCCCGGTCGGCGCCTGCGCTTTGCCACGCTTAGGGGGGGGATTGCACTTCCCCCCCTTCATGACGTGGCCTGCCCGGCGGCCACTGGCGGCACACACCGCGCAGTGCGGCGTGGCGGCCTGGCAGGAGGCGGCTTTGTGGCCCTCCTTGCCGCAGCGGTAGCACGCGTCCGACCGGTCGACTTTGGACGGACACAGGGGCCGGGTGTGTCCGATGCCGAAGCACCGGAAACACCGCAGAGGACCAGCCTCGAGTGCCCTGACTGCACCCGAACTAAAGCCGACTTGAAGCCGTCCTTTCGCAAGGACGGCTTTGGCAGCTGCGATTGGGCACTCGAGGCGGATCGTGCCCATTCCGCCGCGGCCGGGCCTTATGTCCCGGCCTTGGACCGCCGCTGCGCCACAGCCCCCCACCGCTGCGACCGCCGCCACCACCTCCTCCTTGGTGACGGAGTCATCTAACTCCGTCACCTCTATGGTCGCCGACTTGACCGGCCGGGCCACCCGGGCAGAGTCCGCGATGACCTCCTGCAGCTTGGCTGCAAAGAGGTCAGCGCGGGCGCTGCCCTCGGCCCCCGGGAACTCGAATATTCGAGCCCCGGCTTGGGTCCGCCGGCAAGACACACTGCCGATCCCAAGTTGGGCAGGATCGGCATTGGCACGCGCCCGCACCAAGACGGACGCATACGTCTCCCCTCGCCCCGCAGCCTCCGCGGTGAGCGTCACCACGACGGCCGCGGTTTTCGGGGGGACCAACTGCCCACTTCCCCCGCCCTTCGCTTTGCCGATCCCCTTACCCTTTCCCTTGCCGGTCGGCTGCGACTGGCTAGGAGCGGGGGTGGTGGGGACGGCAGGGATGGCAGGGACGGCCGCTGCCGACCTCTTGCCCTTCCCTTTGCCCTTCCCCTTCCGGCCCACTTTCGTCCACTCGTTGGACGGAGTGGTCGAAGGGAGAAGGGCATCTTCGCCCTGGGTTGAGGACGGCCCCGGCTCAGACCGTCTCTCATCCGCCTGGGTTGAGGACGGCCCCGGCTCAGACCGCCTCTTATCCGCCGCAAGCGGCGGTCGGAGGCGCTTCTCCGGCAGGAGCCGGTCCTCAATCCCTGCGAAGCAGGCTCTTGTGAAGGCCCTCTCCTCCATTACTACCTTGCGGATGATATCCTCAAGGTTGGAGGAGGGGCCCTCTGCTGCAGGCCTCGCCTTGGCCTGTTGGGGCCGGGCCGAGGCAGCGCCCTCTGCCACAGGGCTCGCCCTGGCCTGTTGTGGCCGGGCCGAGGCAGCGCCCTCTGCCACAGGGCTCGCCTCGACCTGTTGTGGCCGGGCCGTGGCTTCAGCCAGCTTCAGATGAAGCTGGCTGACCTCCGACTGCAGGCGATCCACCCTCGCCTGCAGCTGCCGCGTCTCGTCGGAGGCCGTCCGCTGGACCAGCTCAGCGACGACCCCGCGCATGCTCGCGGCCCGGCACTTGAGGGCCTTCTGCAAGGTCCCCTTAATGTTGGAGGACTTAGAGGCGACCGCCACTATCTCCTCCTTGTCCTCCTCCGCCATTCTCTCCAGCTCGGCTAGGGAGTAGTCCGCGTACAGGATACGGGACGCACCGTACCCGGACTTGGCCCGGGCAATGTGCGCCCGTTGCTCCTTCGCGGCAACCCGCTCCTCCAGCTCTTGCTGGAGGTGCGCCCGCCGAGCCAGGTCCAACTGGCGTTGGGCGTCCGCGAGCCCAACGACATGGGTGTCCGCAGCCGTCGTCGTCGGCTTATTAGCCTTCGACAACGGTTTGGACCCCGAAGCCGAGGAACTCCCGGACCCCCTAACGCGCTTCCGCGACCTAGCGCCACTCGCGTCCGACACTCCAACAACCGGAGGGGAGGGGAGGGGAGGGGAGTCCGTGGAAGACCGCGCCACCAACGCCACCAAGCCGTCCCGGTCGCCCAGCCAACGGCCAGGGACCGAGTAGGGTTCGGCGACCACCGCCAAGTCCACCAACCACTCAGCCATGGTCTGCATCAGCAGATCCTGGGCTGTCCTGCGGTATTAGCGGTAACGGCGGTATTAGCGGCAGCAGCAGGCGCAGGCCCGATCGGCACCTGCGCTTTGCCACGCTTAGGGGGGGGATTGCACTTCCCCCCCTTCATCACGTGGCCTGCCCGGCGGCCACTGGCGGCACACACCGCGCAGTGCGGTGTGGCGGCCTGGCAGGAGGCGGCTTTGTGGCCCTCCTTGCCGCACCGGTAGCACGAGTCCGACCGGTCGACTTTGGACGGACACAGGGGCCGGGTGTGGCCGATGCCGAAGCACCGGAAACACCGCAGAGGCCGGTCCTCGAGTGCCCTAACTGCACCCGAGCTAAAGCCCACTTGAAGCCGTCCTTTCGCAAGGACGGCTTTGGCAGCTGCAATTGGGCACTCAAGGCGTATTGTGCCCATTCCGCCGCGGCCGGGCCTTATGTCCCGGCCTTGGACCGCCGCTGCGCCACAGCCCCCTACCGCTGCGACCGCTGCCACCACCTCCTCCTTGGTGACGGAGTCATCCAACTCCGTCACCTCGATGGCCGCCGTCTTGACCGGCCGGGCCACCTTGGCAGAGTCCGCGATGACCTCCTGCAGCTTGGCTGCAAAGAGGTCAGCGCGGGCGCTGCCCTCGGCCCCCGGGAACTCAAAGATTCGAGCCCCGGCCTGCGTCCGCCGGCACGACACACTGCCGATCCCCAGCGTGGTGGGATCGGCATTGCCGCGCGCCCGCACCAATATGGAGGCGTAGGTCTCCCCTCGCCCCGCAGCCTCCGCGGTGAGCGTCACCACGACGGCTGCGGTTTTCGGGGGGACCAACTGCCCCCTTCCCCCGCCCTTCCCTTTGCCGTTCCCCTTACCCCTTCCCTTGCCGGTCGGCTGCGACCGGCTGGAAGCGGGGGCAGCGGGGACGGCAGGGACGGCAGGGACGGCCGCTGCTGACCTCTTGCCCTTCCCTTTGCCCTTCCCCTTACGCACCTCCGTCCACTCGTTGGACGGGGTGGTTGAGGGAAGAAGGGCGTCTTCCACCTGGGAGGAGGACGGCTCCGGCTCAGACCGCCTCTCATTCGCCTGGATTGAGGACGGCCCCGGCTCAGACCGCCTCTTATCCGCCGCAAGCGGTGGTCGGAGGCGCGTCTCCGGCAGGAGCCGGTCCTCAATCCCTGCAAAGCAGGCTCTCGTGAAGGCCCTCTCCTCCAGTACCACCTTGCGGATGATATCCTCACGGTTGGAGGAGGAGCCCTCTGCTGCAGGCCTCGCATTGGCCTGTTGTGGCCGGGTTGAGGCAGCGCCCTCTGCCACAGGGCTCGCCTTGGCCTGTTGTGGCCGGGCCGAGGCAGCGCCCTCTGCCACAGGGCTCGCCTCGGCGCGTTGTGGCCGGGCCGTGGCTTCAGCCAGCTTCAGATGAAGCTGGCTGACCTCCGACTGCAGGCGATCCACCCTCGCCTGCAGTTGCCGCGTCTCGTCGGTGGCCGTCCGCTGAATCAATTCAGCGACGACACCGCGCATGCTCGCGGCCCGACACTTCAGGGCCTTCTGGAAAGTGCCCTTCAGGTTGGAGGACTTAGAGGCGACCTCAACGATCTCCTCCTCGTCCTCCTCCGCCATCCTCTCTAGCTCCGCCAAGGAGTGGTTCGCGTAGAGAACCCGGGACGCACCGTACCCGGACTTGGCCCGGGCGACGCACGCACGCTTCTCCTTGGCGGCAACCCGCTCCTCCAGCTCTTGCTGGAGCTGCACTTTCCGGGCCAGGTCTACCTGGCGTTGGGCGTCCGCCAGCCCAACGACATGGGTCGACGCGGCCGTCGTTGGCTCTTTAGCCTTCGACGGCCCCGAGGCCGAGGAGCCCTCGGACCCACCGTTCTGCGATCGTGGCCGCTTCCGCAGCTGCGACCGCTTCCGCGACCGAGGGTCGACGGCGTCCGACACACATGAGTCGTTATCGGACGACTCGTCCGCCCCTCCAGAGAAGCTAGCCGCAGACGGCGCGCGGCTGGCCTCTGACGCCGAAGCGTCGGAGTGGCCCTGAGAAGGGCCTTTTGGATGGCCCTGAAAAGGGCCTTTGGGTTGGCCCTGAGAAGGGCCTTTGGGTTGGCCCTGAGAAGGGCCTTTGGGTTGGCCCTGAGAAGGGCCTTTGGGTTGGCCCTGAGAAGGGCCTTTTGTTTTTAAAAATCGCCCGCAGGCGTCCCGCGAGGGCGTCACAGGCATTTCGAAACGAAACAAGGCAGTTAAAATCGCAATCAAGGCAGTTAAAATCACAATCAATTCGCTTCGAGATCACAGAGCACTTTGGCCAGTCCCAGTCTGCCACTCCGTTACGGTGGTCAGAACTGGGCTGTTTCCAGGGGACACGACGTGGACGTATGCTCTGTGGGGGGTCCCCCAACCTAACCTAACCTAACCTTTTTTTTTTTTTTTTTTTTTTTTTTTTTTTTTTTTTTTTTTTTGTTGACGCTGGGAAAAAATGCATTACGCATACCCTCCCGTCGGGGGACAGGAGGGGTATGTGGGACTCCCCGGGCGGACCCGGTATACCCACTAAAACGACCCAGCGCATTCCCGCTTCGTCAGAGTGGCGGGGGACTGGGAAACCGGCAAAGCCTTTACTTCCAGTCCTCCGCCGACGATTGAAAGGCAGACCCCTCACACCCTCACGGGTGCGGGGGGTCGGGAATGACCGACGAAGGTGACGGGTGCAATGCGGGCGAAGGCACCCCCGCGCCTGTCGCCCGCCCGTCACCTTGAGGAGGGAGGGCACGACGCCTTCTCCCCCTTCTTCGTCTGCGGAGCGGCGCAGCGAGAGGATCGTCTTCCCGCGCCCGCTCCGCCTCCTCCTTTTGCGAGATTACATCCTCGCAAAAGGAGGCTACCGCTGACCAGGCCTCCTCGCTCCCCAGCATGGCGTCGACCACGCCGGGAAGCGAGAGGTCCGGTCCGACCACCGCGGTCAGACCGCGGCGCAGCTCGGACCACGCCGGGCACACCTCGAGGGTGTGCTGCGCCGTGTCCTCCGCCGCGCCACAGTCGTGGCACGCCGGGGTTTCCTCCCTCCCGATCCGGTGCAGGTACGATCCGAAACAACCATGCCCGGATAACACCTGCACCAGACGGAAAGAGAGGAAACCGTGGGACCGCTCGAGCCAGCCCCGCAGGACCGGACCGAGCGCGTCCAACGTCCGGCGGCCAAAGGCGGCGTTGGCGAGGTCCTCCGTCCAATGGTGGACGATGGCGTCCCTCGCCTCCTGCCGCACGGCCTCCCGCTCCTCGGCGACGGGGCGCTCCCCGAGCGCCTTCCGGTGCGCCGTCCACTCGTACACTCTGGCGAGCACCCAAGCCTCCAACTCCCATGCAGGGGTGCCCGCCAGAGCGCACGCCGCCGAGAAGCCCACCGAGCGGTAGGCCCTCGCCACCCGCTGTGCAATGGCCCGCTGGGGCCTGCGGATGGCGGTGGCATTCTCCCTCCTGTGGAGGGAGTCCGCCCAAATGGGGGCCCCATATAGGGCCATGCTCCGCAAAATGCCGGCATAGAGGCGCCGGCATTTCGCCTTGGGCCCCCCTAGATTCGGGAGGAGCCACGAGAGGGCGTCCGCGGCCTTCAACAGGCGCGTCGACAGCCCGCTGAAATGCGGGCCGAAGCGCCACCTGTCGTCCAGCACCAGCCCCAGATATTTCATCTGAGGCTGGACCTCTATGCGGACGCCCTCCACGACGATGTGGGCGTCGGCAGGGCAGCGCTGCCGGGGACCGCGAAAGAACACGGCCTCCGTTTTGTGCAGCGCCACCCTCAATCCCAGGCGGCGGATCCTCTCTGCCACCAAGGATCCGCCAGCCGAGGCCAGAATGGCCGCGTCGGCAAAGTTCCTCCCCCGTGCAGTGAGCAGAGTGTCATCCGCGTAGCAGATGACACTCGTGCCCGGGAGGAGGACTCCCCGCAGGAGCCAGTCGAATCCGATGTTCCACAAGGGGGGCCCCAGGACCGACCCCTGTGGAACACCAGACTCTGCGCCGTACCGCCTCACGGTGGCCGATTTGTCCACGAGGAGGACCTCGCGGTCCTCCAAGTAGTCGGCCAGGAGGCTCCGCAGATATTGGGGCACTCCGTGATACCGGAGCGCCTCCAATATCGTCGAGTGGGGGACGGAGTTGAAGGCGTTGGCAATGTCGAATGACACCGCCAGCACCCCGTCCCCCGCCTCCACCGCCTCCTTCACCTGGCCCTTGAGAAGGGCCAGCGCGTCGATCGTCGAACGCCCACGACGGAAACCGAACTGGGCGTCCGACAGATCCGGGCCTATCCCCCGCAAGTGGCTTTCCAGCCTCCCGGCGACAATCCCCTCGAACAATTTACCGACCTCATCGAGCAGAACGATGGGCCGGTATGCCGAGGGGGAGTCCACCGGGCGTCCCTCCTTCCGGAGGAGGCACAATTGCCCCTCCTTCCAGAGTTTCGGGAACCTCCCAGCCGTAAAACATGCGCTGAAGAGGTCCCGAAACCTGTCCTCCATTTGGGTGGCGGCGATCGCCACCACCCGTGCAGGGACGCCGTCCGGACCGGGGGCGGTCTTCTTTGCGCGGAGGCTGAGAACCCCCGCGTAGAATTCCGCCTCCGTCACCGGGGGGACCTCCGCCTCCGGTGGAGCCGCCCCTTGCGGGGGATCCATTGTTGGTGGGGCGAAGTCGGTCCTGCGTGGAAACAGGGACCGGACCACCCCATCCAACAATGCCGGCTCGAGGGTCTCCGACAGTGGGGGACCATAGGGGCGGAGCTGATTCCGCGCCGCCTTATATGGTCTCCCATAGGGGTCCCTGTCGAGACCCTCCAGCATCTCGGCCCTCGCCGAGTCCTGCGCAGCGCCCATTGCAGACTTGAGGGCCGCCGTAGCCTCTCGGTAAGAGGCGTACAGGCGGTCCCCCTCTGCCCGGACTCGGTTTTGGGCGCTGCGCCGTCGGCTACGCGCGTAGGCCCTTCTGGCCGCCACGCAGGTGGCCCGCTCGACCTGCGGGCCTCGTCTCGGGGGGGAGTGAGGTGTGAGACTCCCCCCGTTACGTCTAAGAGAGGCGCGCGTGGAACACTACGCGCCGCCGTCTCGGGTCCATTGCGATGGGGGGCGACGGATGTCCCCAAATCCGTCGCCCCTGGACCTATTTAGGGGGGCCGGAAGAGGGCGTTATCCGCCCTCTGCCGACGCCCGGTGCGTCTGCTGCGGGATGGGCGGGAGCTAGTCATCTCCCTCTCCCTCTCCGCAGCTTCCTTCTGCGACATGACGGCTTCGCAGAAGGAAATCACTGCGTCCCAGGACTCTGCGCTGCCAACCATAGAGCGAACGACGGTCGGCAGCGACAGGTCTCCTCCTACCTCTGCGACGAGGGCACGGCGCGGCTCATCCCACGCGGCGCACTCGGCCAGCGTATGCCGCGCCGTGTCCTCCGGACAGTGGACGCAGTGATGGCACCGGGCGTCCGGCTCCCTGCTCAGGCGACACAGGTACTTCCCGAAGCAGCCGTGCCCCGAGAGCACCTGCGTCGCCCGAAACGTCAGGGAGCCGTGCTTCCTCCCGAGCCAGTCGTCGAGTACTGGCCGGATCGCCTCGATTGTGTCGAGGCCGGCGGTAGGGAGCTCTAGCCTCCCCCGCCATTCCGCCACCATGACCTGTCGGAGCTGAGACCGGTACTGCGTTATCTGTCGCTCTACCAGCCTCTCGCCCCGACGCTTGGCCCCCTCGCGCCACTGGTACAGCGTCGCGAGGGTCTTCGCCTCCAGGTCCCACGGTGGGGATCCGGCCAGTACGCAAGCCGCCTCGTAGGAGATCGTGCGATATCCCCGTACGACCCTGACGGCCATCGCTCTCTGCGGTCTGCGCAGAACGGCGATAGTGCGGGCCGTCAGGTCCGTCGCCCATATCGGGGCCCCGTAGAGGGCCATCGATCGCACGATCCCTACGTACAACCGCCTGCAGGCGGTGCTCGGGCCCCCCAGATTGGGAAGCAGCGTTGACAGCGCGCCCGCCGCGCCCATCAACTTGGGCACCAGCCGCTGAAAGTGGGGGCCGAAGTCCCAACGGCTGTCGAGCACCAATCCTAGGTATTTCATGGTTGACTCGACAGCGATCCGGACCCCCCCGACCACAATGTGTGATCCCAGCGGCGGTGCCCGTCGGGGGCCATGAAAGGCAATGGCCTCCGACTTGTTGAGGGCCACCTCCAGGCCCAGGCGTCGTATGCGGCTCACCACCTGCGAGACCGCAGCCGTAGCCAGCAACGCTGCTTCCCTGTACGAGCTCCCCCGAGCCGTGACCAGCGTGTCGTCCGCATAACACGTCAGGTTCACTCCCGGCGGGAGCTCGCACCGCAAAACCCAGTCGTATCCGATGTTCCACAGGGGTGGGCCCAGAACCGACCCCTGCGGAACACCGCACGACATCTCGCGACGGCCCGCGCCGTCGCGTCCCATGTAGGTGACACACCTTCCGGACAAATAAGCCCCCACTATGTTGCGGAGGTAGGGAGTCACCCGATGGTATCGCAGGGCCTCCCTGATGCAACTCCAGGGCAGGGTGTTAAACGCGTTGGAGATGTCCAGGGACACCGCCAGCACCACCCCGCCCCGGGACACCGCTTCCTCCGCCAGGACTCTGACCCTCATGATGGCGTCGATGGTAGAGCGCCCACGCCGGAAGCCAAACTGGCTGTCGTCCAGGTTCGGCCCCTCTGTACACAAGTGGCTGACGAGGCGATCTGCGATTACTCGCTCGAGCAACTTGCCCGCCTCGTCCAGCAGCACTATGGGCCGATAAGCGGACGACGAATCCGCCGGGCGCCCCGCCTTCTTGAGCAGGACCAGTCGACCAGCCTTCCACCTCGTAGGGAACTGACCCTGCTCAAGGCACGCCGAGAAGAGTCCCCTCAGTGGGGGCTCCAGCTCCTTCAGGGCGAGTACTAGAGCGCGGCCAGGCACTCCGTCGGGCCCCGGAGCAGTGTTTTTTGCCCGGAGCCGCATCACGACCGCGCTCATCTCCGCCTGTGTCACCTCTGGGACGGTTTCGCTCTCCTCTTCTTCTTCCGGCTCTGCAGCTGTGGGCGGAGCCATCGGCGGTGGCTCGTGCTCGGCCCTATCAGGGAAGAGAGTCGAGACCACTCGCTCCAGAAACTGCGGCTCGAGACCTTCCGTTAGCGGGGGCGCCCACGGCCGAAGTTTCCCTCGGACCGTGCGGTACGGGCGCCCCCACGGATCCCCGTCTAGGGTCGCCAGCAGCTCCTCTCTGGAGCGCTTCTTCGACTCGCCGATGGCCAGCCACAGAGCCTCCTTCGCCGCGCTGTACACCTCATACAGCGCGGCTTCTTCGTCGGGATCCCGCAGACGTCTCCTCCGATACCGCGTGTACGGGCGTCTGGCGGCTGCGCACTCGACGCGCAACCGCTCGACCTCGACGCACCACCAGTACACGCGGCGCCTTGTGGACAGAGAGGAGACGCGTGGCATGGACGCGTCGCAGATTTGCGTCATCGCGTCGTTAAACCACTGCGCCTCCTGTTCGACGTCGACGGGACCGACGGTAGCCGACTCCCGGATCCAGGCTTGGACGATAGTGGCTTCCTCGAGAGCTTCCCTGTCGAGGCGTTTCAGCGCCCAACGCGGGCCGTCTCTTCGGGGGGCCGATTGGCTACGACCTCCAGCGGTCTGGGTGGAGACGTCGAAGCGTATGTACCGGTGATCCGATAGCGTCTCCACCTCCTCTTCCACGTGCCAATCGTGAACGCGGTGCGCGACAGCGGGACTGGCGAACGAGACGTCCACTATGG
Source organism: Eurois occulta (assembly GCA_950022335.1). Taxonomy (NCBI): domain Eukaryota; kingdom Metazoa; phylum Arthropoda; class Insecta; order Lepidoptera; family Noctuidae; genus Eurois; species Eurois occulta. The sequence goes on from OX465499.1 coordinate 108,128, forward strand.
ACCCACCCCGCTGCCGCACACACGTGTAGGCCGATCCCCGATTCAAGACGGCCAGGCCCGTCGTAACGGCCCACTCCTCTAGCACGTCGCGTCTCGGGTCTGTGACCGGGGATCCCCACGCCGCGGATTTGGCGTTCAGATCACCGAGAAGCAAAACGGGCCGAGGATAAGACCGGCCCCCGGGCAGTGAGCAGAGTGTCATCCGCGTAGCAGATGACACTCGTGCCCGGGAGGAGGACTCCCCGCAGGAGCCAGTCGAATCCGATGTTCCACAAGGGGGGCCCCAGGACCGACCCCTGTGGAACACCGGACTCTGCGCCGTACCGCCTCACGGTGGCCGATTTGTCCACGAGGAGGACCTCGCGGTCCTCCAAGTAGTCGGCCAGGAGGCTCCGCAGATATTGGGGCACTCCGTGATACCGGAGCGCCTCCAATATCGTCGAGTGGGGGACGGAGTTGAAAGCGTTGGCAATGTCGAACGACACCGCCATCACCCCATCCCCCGCCTCCACCGCCTCCTTCACCTGGCCCTTGAGAAGGGCCAGCGCGTCGATCGTCGAACGCCCACGACGGAAACCGAACTGGGCGTCCGACAGATCTGGGCCTATCCCCCGCAAATGGCTATCCAGCCGGGAGGCGACAATCCCCTCGAACAATTTACCGACCTCATCGAGCAGAACGATGGGCCGGTATGCCGAGGGGGAGTCCACCGGGCGTCCCTCCTTCCGGAGGAGGCACAATTGCCCTTCCTTCCAGAGTTTCGGGAACCTCCCAGCCATAAAACACGCGCTGAAGAGGTCCCGAAACCTGTCCTCCATTTGGGTGGCGGCGATCGCCACCACCCGTGCAGGGACGCCGTCCGGGCCGGGGGCGGTCTTCTTTGCGCGGAGGCTGAGTACCCCCGCGTAGAATTCCGCCGCCGTCACCGGGGGACCTCCGCCTCCGGTGGAGCCGCCCCTTGCGGGGGATCCATTACTGGTGGGGCGAAGTCGGTCCTGCGCGGAAACAGGGACCGGACCACCCCATCCAGCAATGCCGGCTCGAGGGTCTCCGACAGTGGGGGACCATAGGGGCGGAGCTGATTCCGCGCCGCCTTATATGGTCTCCCATAGGGGTCCCTGTCGAGACCCTCCAGCATCTCGGCCCTCGCCGAGTCCTGCGCAGCGCCCATTGCAGACTTGAGGGCCGCCGTAGCCTCTCGGTAAGAGGCGTACAGGCGGTCCTCCTCTGCCCGGACTCGGTTTTGGGCGCTGCGCCGTCGGCTACGCGCGTAGGCCCTTCTGGCCGCCACGCAGGTGGCCCGGAGCCCCGCCAGCTCCTCCGTCCACCAATAAACGGCACGACGAGGAGGCGGACGGCGAGACCGAGGCATGCTGGAGTTGCACACCTCGGTCAAGGACCTCCGTAGCCGGACCGCTGCGGCGTCAACGTCCGGGACCTCCTCGACAGGGGGAGGCGACAGCCAGTCCTGGAGGAAGGCGGCCTCCTTGGCTGCCTCCCGGTCCAGGCGGGTGAGTGCCCACCGCGGGAAGGGAGATTGCCCAGCGCGGGCCGTCCCCCCTCCCCGCTGTGTGGAGATGTCGAACCGCACGTAACGGTGGTCCGACAAGGTCTCCACCAGCTCCACCCGCCAGTTCACGACGCGGGCGGCTAGCGCGGGGGTGGCAAACGATACGTCCACCACCGACCCGCCCTGTTGCCGCACACACGTGTGGACCGCCCCCCTGTTGAGGAGGGACACACCGCACGAGGCCGCCCAAAACTCGACGGCGCGTCCCCGGACGTTGCACCCGACGGCCGGGTTGCCCCAGGCCACCGACTTGGCGTTTAGGTCACCGAGCACCACGACCTGGCGTGGTGCCGCCCTCCCTACGACAGCAGTGAGGATCTCGAGGAAATCCTCAAAGTCCGAGAGAGGGCGGTTTGGGGAGAAATACACCCCCACTATCCCTATCTCTCCCCACGCGGCGGCCACGTATCCCGATCCCCTCTCTAAGAGCGAGAGGGGAGGGGAGTCCGTGGAAGACCGCGCCACCAACGCCACCAGGCCGTCCCGGTCGCATGCTAACCTAACCTAAGCTAACCTAACCTTTTTTTTTTTTTTTTTTTTTTTTTTTTTGTTGACGCTGGGAAAAAATGCAATTACGCATACCCTCCCATCGGGGGACAGGAGGGGTATGTGGGACTCCCCGGGCGAACCAAACCCGGTATACCCACTAAAACGACCCAGCGCATTCCCGCTTCGTCATAGTGGCGGGGGACTGGGAAATCGGCGAAGGCACCCCCGCGCCTGTCGCCCGCCCGTCACCATGAGGAGGGAGGGCACGACGCCTTCTCCCCCTTCTTCGTCTGCGGAGCGGCGCAGCGAGAGGATCGTCCTCCCGCGCCCGCTCCGCCTCCTCCTTTTGCGAGATGACCTCCTCGCAAAAGGAGGCTACCGCTGACCAGGCCTCCTCGCTTTTGGGCGCTGCGCCGTCGGCTACGCGCGTAGGCCCTTCTGGCCGCCACATAGGTGGCCCGGAGCCCCGCCAGCTCCTCCGTCCACCAATAAACGGCACGACGGGGAGGCGGACGGCGAGACCGAGGCATGCTGGAGTTGCACACCTCGGTCAAGGACCTCCGTAGCCGGACCGCTGCGGCGTCAACGTCCGGGACCTCCTCGACAGGGGGAGGCGACAGCCAGTCCTGGAGGAAGGCGGCCTCCTTGGCTGCCTCCCGGTCCAGGCGGGTGAGTGCCCACCGCGGGAAGGGAGATTGCCCAGCGCGGGCCGTCCCCCCTCCCCGCTGTGTGGAGATGTCGAACCGCACGTAACGGTGGTCCGACAAGGTCTCCACCAGCTCCACCCGCCAGTTCACGACGCGGGCGGCCAGCGCGGGGGTGGCAAACGACACGTCCACCACCGACCCGCCCTGTTGCCGCACACACGTGTGGACCGCCCCCCTGTTGAGGAGGGACACACCGCACGAGGCCGCCCAAAACTCGACGGCGCGTCCCCGGACGTTGCACCCGACGGCCGGGTTGCCCCAGGCCAGCGACTTGGCGTTTAGGTCGCCGATCACCACGACCTGGCGTGGTGACGCCCTCCCTACGACAGCAGTGAGGATCTCGAGGAAATCCTCAAAGTCCGAGAGAGGGCGGTTTGGGGAGAAATACACCCCCACCATCGCTATCTCTCCCCACGCGGCGGCCACGCATCCCGGTCCCCTCTCTAAGAGCGAGAGGGGAGGGGAGTCCGTGGAAGACCGCGCCACCAACGCCACCAAGCCGTCCCGGTCGCCCAGCCAACGGCCAGGGACCGAGTAGGGTTCGGCGACCACCGCCAAGTCCACCAACCACTCAGCCATGGTCTGCATCAGCAGATCCTGGGCTGTCCTGCAGTGGTTGGCGTTCGCCTGAAGGATGCGATGTTCGACCCTGGCCATCAGTCGGACATCGCACCCTCCTCCGCAGCCGCCGCAGGAACGGCGGTATTAGCGGCAGCAGCAGGTGCAGGCCCGGTCGGCGCCTGCGCTTTGCCACGCTTAGGGGGGGGATTGCACTTCCCCCCCTTCATGACGTGGCCTGCCCGGCGGCCACTGGCGGCACACACCGCGCAGTGCGGCGTGGCGGCCTGGCAGGAGGCGGCTTTGTGGCCCTCCTTGCCGCAGCGGTAGCACGCGTCCGACCGGTCGACTTTGGACGGACACAGGGGCCGGGTGTGGCCGATGCCGAAGCACCGGAAACACCGCAGAGGACCAGCCTCGAGTGCCCTGACTGCACCCGCGCTGAAGCCGACTTGAAGCCGTCCTTTCGCAAGGACGGCTTTGGCAGCTGCGATTGGGCACTCGAGGCGGATCGTGCCCATTCCGCCGCGGCCGGGCCTTATGTCCCGGCCTTGGACCGCCGCTGCGCCACAGCCACCTACCGCTGCGACAGCCGCCACCACCTCCTCCTTGGTGACGGAGTCATCCAACTCCGTCACCTCGATGGCCGCCGTCTTGACCGGCCGGGCCACCTTGGCAGAGTCCGCGATGACCTCCTGCAGCTTGGCTGCAAAGAGGTCAGCGCGGGCGCTGCCCTCGGCCCCCGGGAACTCGAATATTCGAGCCCCGGCCTGCGTCCGCCGGCACGACACACTGCCGATCCCCAGTTGGGTGGGATCGGCATTGCCGCGCGCCCGCGACAGTATGGAGGCGTACGTCTCCCCTCGCCCCGCAGCGGTGAGCGTCACCACGACGGCTGCGGTTTTAGGGGGGACCAACTGCCCCCTTCCCCCGCCCTTCCCTTTGCCGTTCCCCTTACCCCTTCCCTTGCCGGTCGGCTGCGACTGGCTGGGAGCGGGGGTAGCGGGGACGGCAGGGACAGCTGGGACGGCCGCTGCCGACCTCTTGCCCTTCCCTTTGCCCTTCCCCTTACGCACCTCCGTCCACTCGTTGGACGGGGTGGTTGAGGGAAGAAGGGCATCTTCCGCTTGGGAGGAGGACGGCCCCGGCTCAGACCGCCTCTCATGCGCCTGGGTTGAGGACGGCCCCGGCTCAGACCGCCTCTTATCCGCCGCAAGCGGCGGTCGGAGGCGCTTCTCCGGCAGGAGCCGGTCCTCAATCCCTGCGAAGCAGGCTCTTGTGAAGGCCCTCTCCTCCATTACTACCTTGCGGATGATATCCTCAAGGTTGGAGGAGGGGCCCTTCCGGCCCCCCACACCCTTACGAGTGTGGGGGGCCGGAATGACCGCAAAGGTGACGAGTGCAATGCGGGCGAAGGCACCCCCGTGCCTGCCGCCCGCCGTCACCGTGAGGAGGGAGGGCACAACGCCCTCTCCCCCTTCCGCTGCGGAGCGGCGCAGCGAGGGGATCGCCCCCCCGCCCCTCCTCCCTTTGCAAGTTGACCTCGCAAAAGGAGGCCACCGCTGACCAGGCCGACCCGCCCCCCAGCGTGGCGTCAACCACGCCGGGAAGCGAGAGGTCCGGTCCTACCACCGGCGGGCCCAGTGCGCCGCCGGACGCCGGACGCGCCCGAGCCAGCCCTCCCAAGACCGGACCGAGCGCGCCCAACGCCCGGCGGCACACCGAGCCCGCCCTGGCTCCTCCACTGCGCCCTCTGCGTCCCAGAGGGCCGCGTGGAGTCGCCCCACCGTGTCAGAATATTGGCCACGACAGTAACGTTCCCCGAGGAATAAGAATCTCTTCCCATTCATCGGGGACGGATACTGCCGCGCCCAGGGTGCACCGTCCACAGCAGCTGCTGTTCCCTCCAGACGTATCGAGAAGGACCGGCAGCCACTGGGCCCCCTAGGAGGTTTTCTGACCTAGCACCCCAACCTAACCTTTTTTTTTTTTTCCGGACCCGGTATACCCGCTAAAACGACCCAGCGCATTCCCGCTTCGTCTCCTTTTGCGAGATTACGTCCTCGCAAAAGGAGGCCACCGCTGACCAGGCCTCCTCGCTCCCCAGCATGGCGTCCATCACGCCAGGAAGCGAGAGGTCCGGTCCGACCACCGCGGTCAGACCGCGGCGCAGCTCGGACCACGCCGGGCACACCTCGAGGGTGTGCTGCGCCGTGTCCTCCGCCGCGCCGCAGTCGTGGCACGCCGGGGTTTCCTCCCTCCCGATCCGGTGCAGGTACGATCCGAAGCAACCATGCCCGGATAACACCTGCACCAGACGGAAAGAGAGGAAACCGTGGGACCGCTCGAGCCAGCCCCGCAGGACCGGACCGAGCGCGTCCAACGTCCGGTGGCCAAAGGCGGCGCTGGCGAGGTCCTCCGACCAATGGAGGACGATGGCGTCCCTCGCCTCTCGCCGCACCGCCTCCCGCTCTTCGCCCATGGGGCGCTCCCCGAGCGCCTTTCGGCGCGCCGTCCACTCGTACACTCTGGCGAGCACCCATGCCTCCAACTCCCAAGGCGGGGTGCCGGCCAGAGCGCACGCCGCCGAAAAGCCCACCGAGCGGTAAGCCCTCGCCACCCGCTGTGCAATGGCCCGCTGGGGCCTGCGGATGGCGGTTGCATTCTCCCTCCTATGGAGGGAGTCCGCCCAGATGGGAGCCCCGTAAAGGGCCATGCTCCGCAAAATGCCGGCATAGAGGCGCCGGCATTTCGCCTTGGGCCCCCCCAGGTTCGGGAGGAGCCACGAGAGGGCGTCCGCGGCCTTCAACAGGCGCGTCGACAGCCCGCTGAAGTGCGGGCCGAAACGCCACCTGTCGTCCAGCACCAGCCCCAGATATTTCATCTGAGGCTGGACCCCTATACGGACGCCCTCCACGATGATATGGGCGTCGGCAGGGCAGCGCTGCCGGGGACCGCGGAAGAACACGGCCTCCGTTTTATGCAGCGCCACCCTCAATCCCAGGCGGCGGATCCTTTCTGCCACCAAGGACCCGCCAGCCGAGGCCAGAATGGCCGCGTCGGCAAAGTAGCAGATGACACTCGTGCCCGGGAGGAGGACTCCCCGCAGGAGCCAGTCGAATCCGATGTTCCACAAGGGGGGCCCCAGCACCGACCCCTGTGGAACACCAGACTCTGCGCCGTACCGCCTCACGGTGGCCGTCTTGTCCACTAGGAGGACCTCTCGGCCCTCCAAGTAGCTGGCCAGGAGGCTCCGCAGGTATTGGGGCACTCCGTGGTACCGGAGCGCCTCCAATATCGTCGAGTGGGGGACGGAGTTGAAGGCGTTGGCAATGTCGAACGACACCGCCAGCACTCCGTCCCCCGCCTCCACCGCCTCCTTCACCTGGCCCTTCAGAAGGGCCAGCGCGTCGATCGTCGAACGCCCACGACGGAAACCGAACTGGGCGTCCGACAGATCCGGGCCTATCCCCCGCAAATGGCTATCCAGCCGGGAGGCGACAATCCCCTCGAACAATTTACCGACCTCATCGAGCAGAACGATGGGCCGGTATGCCGAGGGGGAGTCCACCGGGCGTCCCTCCTTCCGGAGGAGGCACAATTGCCCTTCCTTCCAGAGTTTCGGGAACCTCCCAGCCGTAAAACACGCGCTGAAGAGGTCCCGAAACCTGTCCTCCATTTGGGTGGCGGCGATCGCCACCACCCGTGCAGGGACGCCGTCCGGGCCGGGGGCGGTCTTCTTTGCGCGGAGGCTGAGTACCCCCGCGTAGAATTCCGCCGCCGTCACCGGGGGGACCTCCGCCTCCGGTGGAGCCGCCCCTTGCGGGGGATCCATTACTGGTGGGGCGAAGTCGGTCCTGCGCGGAAACAGGGACCGGGCTCGAGGGTCTCCGACAGTGGGGGACCATAGGGGCGGAGCTGATTCCGCGCCGCCTTATATGGTCTCCCATAGGGGTCCCTGTCGAGACCCTCCAGCATCTCGGCCCTCGCCGAGTCCTGCGCAGCGCCCATTGCAGACTTGAGGGCCGCCGTAGCCTCTCGGTAAGAGGCGTACAGGCGGTCCTCCTCTGCCCGGACTCGGTTTTGGCCCTCGCCCTCCGTCCACCAATAAACGGCACGACGGGGAGGCGGACGGCGAGACCGAGGCATGCTGGAGTTGCACACCTCGGTCAAGGACCTCCGTAGCCGGACCGCTGCGGCGTCAACGTCCGGGACCTCCTCGACAGGGGGAGGCGACAGCCAGTCCTGGAGGAAGGCGGCCTCCTTGGCTGCCTCCCGGTCCAGGCGGGTGAGTGCCCACCGCGGGAAGGGAGATTGCCCAGCGCGGGCCGTCCCCCCTCCCCGCTGTGTGGAGATGTCGAACCGCACGTAACGGTGGTCCGACAAGGTCTCCACCAGCTCCACCCGCCAGTTCACGACGCGGGCGGCTAGCGCGGGGGTGGCAAACGATACGTCCACCACCGACCCGCCCTGTTGCCGCACACACGTGTGGACCGCCCCCCTGTTGAGGAGGGACCGCACGAGGCCGCCCAAAACTCGACGGCGCGTCCCCGGACGTTGCAACCGGCGGCCGGGTTGCCCCAGGCCACCGACTTGGCGTTTAGGTCGCCGAGCACCACGACCTGGCGTGGTGCCGCCCTCCCTACGACAGCAGTGAGGATCTCGAGGAAATCCTCAAAGTCCGAGAGAGGGCGGTTTGGGGAGAAATACACCCCCACTATCCCTATCTCTCCCCACGCGGCGGCCACGCATCCCGGTCCCCTCTCTAAGAGCGAGAGGGGAGGGGAGTCCGTGGAAGACCGCGCCACCAACGCCACCAGGCCGTCCCGGTCGCCCAGCCAACGGCCAGGGACCGAGTAGGGTTCGGCGACCACCGCCAAGTCCACCAACCACTCAGCCATGGTCTGCATCAGCAGAACCTGGGCTGTCCTGCAGTGGTTGGCGTTCGCCTGAAGGATGCGATGTTCGACTCTGGCCATTAGTCGGACATCGCACCTTCCTCCGCAGCCGCCGCAGGAACGGCGGTATTAGCGGCAGCAGCAGGCGCAGGCCCGATCGGCACCTGCGCTTTGCCACGCTTAGGGGGGGGATTGCACTTCCCCCCCTTCATCACGTGGCCTGCCCGGCGGCCACTGGCGGCACACACCGCGCAGTGTGGCACACCCCCGTGCCTGCCGCCCGCCGTCACCATGAGGAGGGAGGGCACGACGCCCTCTCCCCCCTCCGCTGTGGAGCGGCGCAGCGAGGGGATCGCCCCCCCGCGCGCGCTCCGCCTCCTCCCTTTGCGAGACGAACTCGCAAAAGGAGGCAACCGCTGACCAGGCCTCCCCGCCCCCCAGCATGGCCGCCACCACGCCGGGAAGCGAGAGGTCCGGTCCGACCACCGGCGGGCTCGGTGCGCCGCCGGAAATCGGACGCGCCCGGCCCGGCCCCGCAGGGCCAGCCCGAGCGGCCCCACGGCCCCCCCCCCAACCCGGCGCAGGCGCCATCCAGACACGGCCGTCCCGGACCGCACGCGCGCCAGACCGGGAGAGGGGAAGCCCCGGCGCGCCACTACCGCGGCACGCCGGGCCCCCACCCCCCCCGATCAAGCGCGGGTGCGGTCCGGGACGGCCGCGTGGGAATTTCCAGACAACACCCGCACCAGACGGAAAGAGAGGAGACCGCGGGACCGCCCGAGCCAGCCCCACAAGACCGGACCGAGCGGGCCCAACGCCCGGCGGCACACCGAGCCCGCCCTGGCTCCTCCACTGCGCTCTCTGCGTCCCAGAGGGCCGCGTGGAGTCGCCCCACCGTGTCAGAATATCGGCCACGACAGTAACGTTCCCCGAGGAATAAGAATCTCTTCCCATTCATCGGGGACGGATACTGCCGCGCCCAGGGTGCACCGTCCACAGCAGCTGCTGTTCCCTCCAGACGTATCGAGAAGGACCGGCAGCCACTGGGCCCCCTAGGAGGTTTTCTGACCTAGCACCCCAACCTAACCATTTTTTTTTTTTTTTTTTTTTTTTTTTTTTTTTGTTGACGCTGGGAAAAAATGCATTACGCATACCCTCCCGTCGGGGGACAGGAGGGGTATGTGGGACTCCCGGGGCGGACCCGGTATACCCACTAAAACGACCCAGCGCATTCCCGCTTCGTCATAGTGGCGGGGGACTGGGAAACCGGCAAAGCCTTTACTTCCAGTCCCCCGCCGACGATTGAAAGGCAGACCCCTCACACCCTCACGGGTGCGGGGGGTCGGGAATGACCGACGAAGGTGACGGGTGCAATGCGGGCGAAGGCACCCCCGTGCCTGTCGCCCGCCCGTCACCATGAGGAGGGAGGGCACGACGCCTTCTCCCCCTTCTTCGTCTGCGGAGCGGCGCAGCGAGAGGATCGTCCTCCCGCGCCCGCTCCGCCTCCTCCTTTTGCGAGATGACCTCCTCGCAAAAGGAGGCTACCGCTGACCAGGCCTCCTCGCTCCCCAGCATGGCGTCGACCACGCCGGGAAGCGAGAGGTCCGGTCCGACCACCGCGGTCAGACCGCGGCGCAGCTCGGACCACGCCGGGCACACCTCGAGGGTGTGCTGCGCCGTGTCCTCCGCTGCGCCGCAGTCGTGGCACGCCGGGGTTTCCTCCCTCCCGATCCGGTGCAGGTACGATCCGAAGCAACCATGCCCGGATAACACCTGCACCAGACGGAAAGAGAGGAAACCGTGGGACCGCTCGAGCCAGCCCCGCAGGGCCGGACCGAGCGCGTCCAACGTCAGGCGGCCAAAGGCGGCGTTGGCGAGGTCCTCCGACCAATGGAGGACGATGGCGTCCCTCGCCTCCTGCCGCACGGCCTCCCGCTCCTCGGCGACGGGGCGCTCCCCGAGCGCCTTCCTGTGCGCCGTCCACTCGTACACTCTGGCGAGCACCCAAGCCTCCAACTCCCATGGCGGGGTGCCCGCCAGAGCGCACGCCGCCGAGAAGCCCACCGAGCGGTAGTCCCTCGCCACCCGCTGTGCAATGGCCCGCTGGGGCCTGCGGATGGCGGTGGCATTCTCCCTCCTGTGGAGGGAGTCCGCCCAAATGGGGGCCCCATATAGGGCCATGCTCCGCAAAATGCCGGCATAGAGGCGCCGACATTTCGCCTTGGGTCCCCCCAGGTTCGGGAGGAGCCACGAGAGGGCGTCCGCGGCCTTCAACAGGCGCGTCGACAGCCCGCTGAAATGCGGGCCGAAGCGCCACCTGTCGTCCAGCACCAGCCCCAGATATTTCATCTGGGGCTGGACCCCTATAAGGACGCCCTCCACGACGATGTGGGCGTCGGCAGGGCAGCGCTGCCGGGGACCGCGAAAGAACACGGCCTCCGTTTTGTGCAGCGCCACCCTCAATCCCAAGCGGCGGATCCTTTCTGCCACCAAGGACCCGCCAGCCGAGGCCAGAATGGCCGCGTCCGCAAAGTTCCTCCCCCGGGCAGTGAGCAGAGTGTCATCCGCGTAGCAGATGACACTTGTGCCCGGGAGAAGGACTCCCCGCAGGAGCCAGTCGAATCCGATGTTCCACAAGGGGGGCCCCAGGACCGACCCCTGTGGAACACCAGACTCTGCGCCGTACCGCCTCACTGTGGCCGACTTGTCCACGAGGAGGACCTCGCGGTCCTCCAAGTAGTCGGCCAGGAGACTCCGCAGATATTGGGGCACCCCGTGATAACGGAGCGCCTCCAATATCGTCGAGTGGGGGACGGAGTTGAAGGCGTTGGCAATGTCGAAAGACACCGCCAGCACCCCGTCCCCCGCCTCCACTGCCTCTTTCACCTGGCCCTTGAGAAGGGCCAGCGCGTCGATCGTCGAACGCCCACGACGGAAACCGTACTGGGCGTCCGACAGATCCGGGCCGATCCCCCGCAAATGGCTATCCAGCCTCCCGGCGACAATCCCCTCGAACAATTTACCGACCTCATCGAGCAAAACGATGGGCCGGTATGCCGAGGGGGAGTCCACCGGGCGTCCCTCCTTCCGGAGGAGGCACAATTGCCCCTCCTTCCAGAGTTTCGGGAACCTCCCAGCCGTAAAACACGCGCTGAAGAGGTCCCGAAACCTGTCCTCCATTTGGGTGGCGGCGATCGCCACCACCCGTGCAGGGACGCCGTCCGGGCCGGGGGCGGTCTTCTTTGCGCGGAGGCTGAGTACCCCCGCGCAGAATTCCGCCTCCGTCACCGGGGGGACCTCCGCCTCCGGTGGAGCCGCCCCTTGCGGGGGATCCATTACTGGTGGGGCGAAGTCGGTCCTGCGCGGAAACAGTGACCGGACCACCCCATCCAGCAATGCCGGCTCAAGGGTCTCCGACAGTGGGGGACCATAGGGGCGGAGCTGATTCCGCGCCGCCTTATATGGTCTCCCATAGGGGTCCCTGTCGAGACCCTCCAGCATCTCGGCCCTCGCCGAGTCCTGCGCAGCGCCCATTGCAGACTTGAGGGCCGCCGTAGCCTCTCGGTAAGAGGCGTACAGGCGGTCCTCCTCTGCCCGGACTCGGTTCTGGGCGCTGCGACGTCGGCTTCGCGCGTAGGCCCTTCTGGCCGCCACGCAGGTGGCCCGGAGCCCCGCCAGCTCCTCCGTCCACCAATAAACGGCACGACGGGGATGCGGACGGCGAGACCGAGGCATGCTGGAATTGCATACCTCGGTCAAGGACCTCCGTAGCCGGACCGCTGCGGCGTCAACGTCCGGGACCTCCTCGACAGGGGGAGGCGACAGCCAGTCTTGGAGGAAGGCGGCCTCCTTGGCTGCCTCCCGGTCTAGGCGGGTGAGTGCCCACCGCGGGAAGGGAGATTGCCCAGCGCGGGCCGTCCCCCCTCCCCGCTGTGTGGAGATGTCGAACCGCACGTAACGGTGGTCCGACAAGGTCTCCACCAGCTCCACCCGCCAGTTCACGACGCGGGCGGCTAGCGCGGGGGTGGCAAACGACACGTCCACCACCGACCCGCCCTGTTGCCGCACACACGTGTGGACCGCCCCCCTGTTGAGGAGGGACACACCGCACGAGGCCGCCCAAAACTCGACGGCGCGTCCCCGGAAGTTGCACCCGACGGCCGGGTTGCCCCAGGCCACCGACTTGGCGTTTAGGTCGCCGAGCACCACGACCTGGCGTGGTGCCGCCCTCCCTACGACAGCAGTGAGGATCTCGAGGAAATCCTCAAAGTCCGAGAGAGGGCGGTTTGGGGAGAAATACACCCCCACTATCCCTATCTCTCCCCACGCGGCGGCCACGTATCCCGGTCCCCTCTCTAAGAGCGAGAGGGGAGGGGAGTCTGTGGAAGACCGCGCCACCAACGCCACCAGGCCGTCCCGGTCGCCCAGCCAACGGCCAGGGACCGAGTAGGGTTCGGCGACCACCGCCAAGTCCACCAACCACTCAGCCATGGTCTGCATCAGCAGATCCTGGGCTGTCCTGCAGTGGTTGGCGTTCGCCTGAAGGATGCGATGTTCGACTCTGGCCATCAGTCGGACATCGCACCTTCCTCCGCAGCCGCCGCAGGAACGGCGGTATTAGCGGCAGCAGCAGGCGCAGGCCCGGTCGGCACCTGCGCTTTGCCACGCTTAGGGGGGGGATTGCACTTCCCCCCCTTCATGACGTGGCCTGCCCGGCGGCCACTGGCGGCACACACCGCGCAGTGCGGCGTGGCGGCCTGGCAGGAGGCGGCTTTGTGGCCCTCCTTGCCGCAGCGGTAGCACGCGTCCGACCGGTCGACTTTGGACTTACACAGGGGCCGGGTGTGTCCGATGCCGAAGCACCGGAAACACCGCAGAGGACCAGCCTCGAGTGCCCTGACTGCACCCGAACTAAAGCCGACTTGAAGCCGTCCTTTCGCAAGGACGGCTTTGGCAGCTGCGATTGGGCATTCCAGGCGGATCGTGCCCATTCCGCCGCGGCCGGGCCTTATGTCCCGGCCTTGGACCGCCGCTGCGCCACAACCCCCCACCGCTGCGACCGCCGCCACCACCTCCTCCTTGGTGACGGAGTCATCCAGCTCCGTCACCTCGATGGCCGCCGTCTTGACCGGCCGGGCCACCTTGGTAGAGTCCGCGATGACCTCCTGCAGCTTGGCTGCAAAGAGGTCAGCGCGGGCGCTGCCCTCGGCCCCCGGGAACTCGAAGATTCGAGCCCCGGCCTGCGTCCGCCGGCACGACACACTGCCGATCCCCAGCTGGGTGGGATCGGCATTGCCACGCGCCCGCACCAAAATGGAGGCGTAGGTCTCCCCTCGCCCCGCAGCCTCCGCGGTGAGCGTCACCACGACGGCCGCGGTTTTCGGGGGGACCAACTGCCCCCTTCCCCCACCCTGCCCTTTGCCGTTCCCCTTACCCCTTCCCTTGCCGGTCGGCTGCGACTGGCTGGGAGTGGGGGTAGCGGGGACGGCAGGGACAGCTGGGACGGCCGCTGCCGACCTCTTGCCCTTCCCTTTGCCCTTCCCCTTACGCACCTCCGTCCACTCGTTGGACGGGGTGGTTGAGGGAAGAAGGGCATCTTCCGCTTGGGAGGAGGATGGCCCCGGCTCAGACCGCCTCTCATGCGCCCGGGTTGAGGACGGCCCCGGCTCAGATCGCCTCTCATCCGCCGCAAGTGGAGGTCGGAGGCGCTTCTCCGGCAGGAGCCGGTCCTCAATCCCTGCAAAGCAGGCTCTCGTGAAGGCCCTCTCCTCCATTACCACCTTGCGGATGATATCCTCAAGGTTGGAGGAGGGGCCCTCTGCTGCAGGCCGCGCCTTGGCCTGTTGTGGCCGTGTTGAGGCAGCGCCCTCTGCCACAGGGCTCGCATCGGCCTGTTGTGGCCGGGCCAAGGCAGCACCCTCTGCCACAGGGCTTGCCCCAGCCTGTTGTGCAAAATAGCTAGCCGCAGACGGCGCGCGGCTAACTTCAGACACCGAAGCGTCGGGGTGGCCCTGAGAAGGGCCTTTTGGGTGGCCCTGAAAAGGGCCTTTGGGTTGGCCCTGAGAAGGGCCTTTGGGTTGGCCCTGAGAAGGGCCTTTGGGTTGGCCCTGAGAAGGGCCTTCGGGTTGGCCCTGAGAAGGGCCTTTAGGTTGGCCCTGAGAAGGGCCTTTTGTTTTTAAAAACCGCCCGCAGGCGTCCCGCGAGGGTGTATTCGGCATATCGCATTCGACACAAGGCATATAAGATTAAAATTCGCAGCGATGCACAGAGCACTTTAGCCAGACCCAGTCTGCCACTCCGTTACGGTGGTCAGAACTGGGCTGTTTCCAGGGGACACGACGTGGACGTATGCTCTGTGGGGGGTCCCCCAACCTAACCTTTTTTTTTTTTTTTTTTTTTTGACACTGGGAAAAAATGCATTACGCATACCCTCCCGTCGGGGGACAGGAGGGGTATGTGGGACTCCCCGGGCGGACCCGGTATACCCACTAAAACGACCCAGCGCATTCCCGCTTCGTCACAGTGGCGGGGGACTGGGAAACCGGCACAGCCTTTACTTCCAGTCCTCCGCCGACGATTGAAAGGCACAGACCCCTCACACCCTCACGGGTGTGGGGGGTCGGGAATGACCGACGAAGGTGACGGGTGCAATGCGGGCGAAGGCACCCCCGTGCCTGCCGCCCGCCCGTCACCATGAGGAGGGAGGGCACGACGCCTTCTCCCCCTTCTTCGTCTGCGGAGCGGCGCGAGAGGATCGTCCTCCCGCGCCCGCTCCGCTGCCTCCTTTTGCGAGATTACGTCCTCGCAAAAGGAGGCCACCGCTGACCAGGCCTCCTCGCTCCCCAGCATGGCGTCCACCACGCCAGGAAGCGAGAGGTCCGGTCCGACCACCGCGGTCAGACCGCGGCGCAGCTCTGACCACTCCGGGCACACCTCGAGGGTGTGCTGCGCCGTGTCCTCCGCCGCGCCGCAGTCGTGGCACGCCGGGGTTTCCTCCCTCCCGATCCGGTGCAGGTACGACCCGAAGCAACCATGCCCGGATAACACCTGCACCAGACGGAAAGAGAGGAAACCGTGGGACCGCTCGAGCCAGCCCCGCAGGACCGGACCGAGCGCGTCCAACGTCCGGCGGCCAAAGGCGGCGCTGGCGAGGTCCTCCGACCAATGGAGGACGATGGCGTCCCTCGCCTCTCGCCGCACCGCCTCCCGCTCTTCGCCCATGGGGCGCTCCCCGAGCGCCCTTCGGCGCGCCGTCCATTCGTACACTCTGGCGAGCACCCATGCCTCCAACTCCCAAGGTGGGGTGCCGGCCAGAGCGCACGCCGCCGAAAAGCCCACTGAGCGGTAAGCCCTCGCCACCCGCTGTGCAATGGCCCGCTGGGGCCTGCGGATGGCGGTAGCATTCTCCCTCCTGTGGAGGGAGTCCGCCCAGATGGGAGCCCCGTAAAGGGCCATGCTCCGCAAAATGCCGGCATAGAGGCGCCGGCATTTTGACTTGGGCCCCCCCAGGTTTGGGAGGAGCCATGAGAGGGCGTCCGCGGCCTTCAACAGGCGCGTCGACAGCCCGCTGAAATGCGGGCCGAAGCGCCACCTGTCGTCCAGCACCAGCCCCAGATATTTCATCTGAGGCTGGACCTCTATGCGGACGCCCTCCACGACGATGTGGGCGTCGGCAGGGCAGCGCTGCCGGGGACCACGAAAGAACACGGCCTCCGTTTTGTGCAGCGCCACCCTCAATCCCAGGCGGCGGATCCTTTCTGCCACCAAGGATCCGCCAGCCGAGGCCAGAATGGCCGCGTCCGCAAAGTTCCTCCCCCGGGCAGTGAGCAGAGTGTCATCCGCGTAGCAGATGACGCTCGTGCCCGGGAGGAGGGCTCCCCGCAAGAGCCAGTCGAAGCCGATGTTCCACAAGGGAGGGCCTAACACCGACCCCTGTGGAACACCGGACTCTGCGGCGTACCG
This sequence comes from Eurois occulta, assembly GCA_950022335.1. Lineage (NCBI taxonomy): Eukaryota > Metazoa > Arthropoda > Insecta > Lepidoptera > Noctuidae > Eurois > Eurois occulta. The sequence continues at coordinate 124,312 of OX465499.1, forward strand.
CCTCACGGTGGCCGTCTTGTCCACGAGGAGGACCTCGCGGTCCTCCAAGTAGTCGGCCAAGAGACTCCGCAGATATTGGGGCACTCCGTGATACCGGAGCGCCTCCAATATCGTCGAGTGGGGGACGGAGTTGAAGGCGTTGGCAATGTCGAACGACACCGCCAGCACCCCGTCCCCCGCCTCCACCGCCTCCTTCACCTGGCCCTTGAGAAGGGCCAGCGCGTCGATCGTCGAACGCCCACGACGGAAACCGTATTGGGCGTCCGACAGATCCGGGCCTATCCCCCGCAAGTGGCTATCCAGCCGGGAGGCGACAATCCCCTCGAACAATTTACCGACCTCATCGAGCAGAACGATGGGCCGGTATGCCGAGGGGGAGTCCACCGGGCGTCCCTCCTTCCGGAGGAGGCACAACTGCCCCTCCTTCCAGAGTTTCGGGAACCTCCCAGCCGTAAAACACGCGCTGAAGAGGTCCCGAAACCTGTCCTCCATTTGGGTGGCGGCGATCGCCACCACCCGTGCAGGGACGCCGTCCGGACCGGGGGCGGTTTTCTTCGCGCGGAGGCTCGAAACCCCCGCGTAGAATTCCGCCGCCGTGACCGGGGGTACCTCCGCCTCCGGTGGAGTCGCCCCTTGCGGGGGATCCATTGTTGGAGGGGCGAAGTCGGTCCTGCGTGGAAACAGGGACCGGACCACCCCATCCAACAATGCCGGCTCGAGGGTCTCCGACAGTGGGGGACCATAGGGGCGGAGCTGATTCCGCGCCGCCTTATATGGTCTCCCATAGGGGTCCCTGTCGAGACCCTCCAGCATCTCGGCCCTCGCCGAGTCCTGCGCAGCGCCCATTGCAGACTTGAGGGCCGCCGTAGCCTCTCGGTAAGAGGCGTACAGGCGGTCCTCCTCTGCCCGGACTCGGTTTTGGGCGCTGCGCCGTCGGCTTCGCGTGTAGGCCCTTCTGGCCGCCACGCAGGTGGCCCGGAGTGGTCTGCATTAGCAGATCCTGGGCTGTCCTGCAGTGGTTGGCGTTCGCCTGAAGGATGCGATGCTCGACTCTGGCCATCAGTCGGACATCGCACCCTCCTCCGCAGCCGCCGCAGGAACGGCGGCGTTAGCGGCAGCAGCAGGTGCAGGCCCGGTCGGCGCCTGCGCTTTGCCACGCTTAGGGGGGGGGTTACACTTCCCCCCCTTCATGACGTGGCCTGCCCGGCGGCCACTGGCGGCACACACCGCGCAGTGCGGCGTGGCGGCCTGGCAGGAGGCGGCTTTGTGGCCCTCCTTGCCGCAGCGGTAGCATGTGTCCGTCCTGTCAATCTTGGACGGACACAGGGGCCGGGTGTGGCCGATGCCGAAGCACCGGAAACACCGCAGAGGACCAGCCTCGAGTGCCCTGACTGCACCCGCGCTGAAGCCGACTTGAAGCCGTCCTTTCGCAAGGACGGCTTTGGCAGCTGCGATTGGGCATTCGAGGCGGATCGTGCCCATTCCACCGCGGCCGGGCCTTATATCCCGGCCTTGGACCGCCGCGGCGCCACAGCCCCCTACCGCTGCGACCGCCGCTACCACCTCCTCCTTGGTGACGGAGTCATCCAGCTCCGTCACCTCGATGGCCGCCGTCTTGACCGGCCGGGCCACCTTGGCAGAGTCCGCGATGACCTCCTGCAGCTTGGCTGCAAAGAGGTCAGCGCGGGCGCTGCCCTCGGCCCCCGGGAACTCGAAAATTCGAGCCCCGGCCTGCGTCCGTCGGCACGACACACTGCCGATCCCCAGCTGAGTGGGATCGGCATTGCCGCGCGCCCGCACCAAAATGGAGGCGTAGGTCTCCCCTCGCCCCGCAGCCTCCGCGGTGAGCGTCACCACGACGGCCGCGGTTTTCGGGGGGACCAACTGCCCCCTTCCCCCGCCCTTCCCTTTGCCGTTCCCCTTACCTCTTCCCTTGCCGGTCGGCTGCGACTGGCTGGGAGCGAGGGTAGCGGGGACGGCAGGGACAGCTGGGACGGCCGCTGCCGACCTCTTGCCCTTCCCTTTGCCCTTCCCCTTACGCACCTCCGTCCACTCGTTGGACGGGGTGGTTGAGGGAAGAAGGGCATCTTCCGCTTGGGAGGAGGACGGCCCCGGCTCAGACCGCCTCTCATGCGCCTGGTTTGAGGACGGCCCCGGCTCAGACCGCCTCTTATCCGCCGCAAGCGGCGGTCGGAGGCGCTTCTCCGGCAGGAGCCGGTCCTCAATCCCTGCGAAGCAGGCTCTCGTGAAGGCCCTCTCCTCCATTACTACCTTGCGGATGATATCCTCAAGGTTGGAGGAGGGGCCCTCTGCTGCAGGCCTCGCCTTGGCCTGTTGTGGCCGGGCCGAGGCAGCGCCCTCTGCCACAGGGCTCGCCTTGGCCTGTTGTGGCCGGGCCGAGGTAGCGCCCTCTGCCACAGGGCTCGCCTCGACCTGTTGTGGTCGGGCCGTGGCTTCAGCCAGCTTCAGATGAAGCTGGCTGACCTCCGACTGCAGGCGATCCACCCTCGCCTGCAGCTGCCGCGTCTCGTCGGAGGCCGTCCGCTGGACCAGCTCAGCGACGACCCCGCGCATGCTCGCGGCCCGGCACTTGAGGGCCTTCTGCAAGGTCCCCTTAATGTTGGAGGACTTAGAGGCGACCTGCACTATCTCCTCCTTGTCCTCCTCCGCCATTCTCTCCAGCTCGGCCAGGGAGTAGTCCGCGTACAGGATGCGGGACGCACCGTACCCGGACTTGGCCCGGGCGATGTGCGCCCGTTCCTCCTTGGCGGCAACCCGCTCCTCCAGCTCTTGCTGGAGCTGCACCCGCCGAGCCAGATCCAGCTGGCGTTGGGCGTCCGCGAGCCCAACGACGTGGGTGTCCGCGGCCGTCGTCGTCGGCTTTTTAGCCTTCGACAACGGTTTGGACCCCGAAGCCGAGGAACTCCCGGACCCCCTAACGCGCTTCCGCGACCGAGCGCCACTCGCGTCCGACACTCCAACAACCGAGTCGCTGTCGGGCCGAGGCAGCGCCCTCCGCCACAGGGCTCGCCTTGGCCTGTTGTGGCCGGGCCGGTTAACGCTGGGAAAAAATGCAATTACGCATACCCTCCCATCGGGGGACAGGAGGGGTATGTGGGACTCCCCGGGCGAACCAAACCCGGTATACCCACTAAAACGACCCAGCGCATTCCCGCTTCGTCATAGTGGCGGGGGACTGGGAATCCGGCATAGCCTTTTCGTCCAGTCCTCCGCCGACGATTGCCCCGCAAGACGACCCCTCACACCCTCACGGGAGCGGGGGGCCGGGAATGACCGCAAAAGGTGACGGGTGCAATGCGGGCGAAGGCTCCCCCGCGCCTGTCGCCCGCCGTCACCATGAGGAGGGAGGGCACGACGCCCTCTCCCCCCTCCGCTGCGGAGCGGCGCAGCGAGGGTATCGCCCCCCCGCGCGCGCTCCGCCTCCTCCCTTTGCGAGACGAACTCGCAAAGGGAGGCAACCGCTGACCAGGCCTCCCCGCCCCCCAGCATGGCCACCACCACGCCGGGAAGCGAGAGGTCCGGTCCGACCACCGGCGGGCCCAGTGTGCCGCCGGACGCCGGACGCACCCAGAACGAGTGGCCCCGCGGCCTCCCCCCCCCGCCCGGCGCAGGCGCTATCCAGACACGGCCGTCCCGGACCGCACGCGCGCCAGACCGGGAGAGGGGAAGCGCCGGCGCGCCACGACCGCGGCACGCCGGCCCCCCCTCCCCCCGATCAAGCGCGGGTGCGGTCCGGGACGGCCGCGTGGGAGTTTCCAGACAACACCCGCACCAGACGGAAAGAGAGGAGACCGCGGGACCGACCGAGCCAGCCCCGCAAGACCGGACCGAGCGCGCCCAACGCCCGGCTGCACACCGAGCCCGCCCTGGCTCCTCCGCTGCGCCCTCTGCGTCCCAGAGGGCCGCGTGGAGTCGCCCCACCGTGTCAGAATATTGGCCACGACAGTAACATTCCCCGAGGAATAAGAATCTCTTCCCATTCATCGGGGACGGATACTGCCGCGCCCAGGGTGCACCGTCCACAGCAGCTGCTGTTCCCTCCCCGGAAACCTCAAAGTTGAAGAGGTCAAAAATAAGGATCCGCTCATTATCCTAAGGGACTAAGGGACGTCCTCTCCTGTCACACTGATGTGGAGGTCACCGAGGCGCTTAAGCGTCAAAACACCCACCTGATTGGGGACTTGCCTGCGGATGGTGTGAGGATGGGGGTGAAGTACCGTCGCAGGACGAGGAACCCCCACATGTCTCACATCATCATGCAGGTGTCCCCTGTCGTGTGGCAGAGGCTGACGCACGCGGGTCGAGTGCACATCGACTTGCAGCGGGTGCGCGTGCTGGACCAGTCGCCACTGGTACAGTGCACCCGCTGTTTGCGATACGGCCACAGCCGTAAGCTGTGCACGGAACCCGCCGACCTCTGCACACACTGCGGAGACCCCCACATGAGGGTGGACTGCCCCTCGCGGCTAGCTGCGGAGCCGCCAAAGTGCAGAAACTGCGCTTCAGCCAAACTGGGTGGGACCGAGCACAACGCCTTCGACAGCGAGTGTCCAACTCGCGTAAAGTGGGACACATTGGCGCGGCTGTCGGTGGCGTATTGCTAAGGTCCAACCAGCAGAAACAGGAAGCAACTCATCCAGGGATTCCCGAACAAGCCCGAGCGCTCGTAAAGATTACCAGGTAATCCAAGCGAATCTGCAGAGGAAGAACCTAGCAACCCAAGAGCTCATGATTGTGGCTAGTGAGCGAAGGGTTGCGTTCGCACTGCTCCAGGAGCCGTATGTGGGTGGGGTTAAGAGGATGCGAGACTACCGGGGAGCGAGAGTCTACCAGTGCGCTGAACAAGGAGGTGGAACTGTGAAGGCGGCAATAGTCGTCTTCGATCACGACCTTGACGTGACACAGTGTCCGAAACTCACCACCAACAACATCGTGGTGGTGAGGATCCGTACCAGCGCCTGGGAAATCGCAGTAGTCTCCTTCTACTTTAAACCAGACCAGCCCATACAGCCATACCTGGAGCAACTCCTGCAGATTCGCGAGGAATTAGGCCCCACGAGGATCATAATTGGCGGCGACGCCAACGCCAAGAGCACCTGGTGGGGTAGCCTGGTGACCGATAGCAAAGGGGAGGACATGTCGGGAACCCTGGAAGAAATGTGCTTGCAGGTACTCAACGTCGGCAACTCGGAGTGTTGCCGACGTTGAGTACCTTCGACACCGTCAGAGGTAACACCTTGTACAGCAGCTTCGTTGATGTAACAGCCTGCTCAACGGACCTGCTGGACTTGGTGGAGGACTGGCGGGTCGAGGAAGGCCTCACGAGCTCGGACCACAATGGTATAGTCTTTAAAATTAACCTACAAAAAGCAAAAGGATTAGACATAAATAGAACAACCAGATTATATAATACTAAAAAAGCAAATTGGAGCCAATTTCATGAGAAATTGGCCCAATTAAAAGCAAATTTAAACTCAGTCACGATTAACAAAATTAATAATAAAACAGATTTGGAACAGAACGTAGATTTATATATAGCAAGCATCACTGAAGCTTGCGATAAAACGCTGGAAAAATTTAAAAATAATGTACAAGTAACTATACCATGGTGGTCCAACGAGCTCGCTGAGTTGATGTCGGAGGTCAACACCCGGAGACGCCGCATTCGGTGCGCTGCGGTGCGCGCACCAGTCCGGAGGCAAAAAGTGCTCGATGAGTACCTGCAAGCAAAAATTAAATATGAGTCCCTGGCCAAAAAAGCGCAGACGGAGGGTTGGAAAGGCTTCTGCGGGAAGCAGGACAGAGAGGGAATGTGGGAGGGTATTTATAGAGTCATAGGACGGACCGCCAAGAGACAGGAGGACTTGCCGTTGGTGAAGGATGGAGTGCCACTGAGCGCGCAGGAATCGGCTGTTCTGCTGGCTGAGACCCGAGGACCTAGAGGAGGGAGAAAACGCTGACCACCGTCGGACACGTGAAGCGACCAGTCGTGCAAACGAGTGGGCGCATGATGAACACCATGACCCACCGTTTGTACTTCAGGAGCTGAAAATCGCGGTGGAAAGCTTTAACCCGAAGAAGGCACCCGGGGCGGACGGTCTCACAGCCGATATCTGTGCCCAGGCGGTTTCCCGGGACCCAGGGACGTTTCTCGCACTGGCGAACAAGTGTCTGGAGCATGGACACTTCCCTGGGGCCTGGAAAAGGGCCACGGTGGTGGTCCTCCGTAAGCCCGGCAAGGACTCCTACACCACCCCTAAGTCCTACAGGCCGATCGGCCTCCTGCCAGTCCTAGGCAAAATCTTAGAGAAAATGTTAGTAGCAAGGCTCAAATGGCACCTGATCCCGCGGTTTAGTACTCGCCAGTTTGGTTTCATGCCCCAGAGAAGCACTGAGGACTCCCTCTACACCATGATACAACACATGCCATCAAAGGAAAGCTAAGTGATAAGAAGCTGATCACTGTTGTGTCACTGGATATAGAGGGAGCCTTCGACAGCGCATGGTGGCCGGCTATCAGGACCAGACTGGCTGAGGAAAAGTGCCCGGTGAACATCAGGCGAATGCTAGACAGCTACTTGACTGGCAGGAGCGTCCGTGTCAGGTAAGCGGGTGCGGAGTGCCTGAGGCACACTAACAAGGGGTGTGTGCAGGGGTCTATTGGCGGTCCGATCCTATGGAATCTGATACTTGACCCCTTGCTGAAGGGTCTGGAGGATCGGGTCAAAGTCAAAGTCAAAGCATTTATTTCAATTAGACCATTACAGGCACTTTTGAAAGTCAAAAACAAAAAAGCTAAGCTACAGTCACAGACACAAGGCATAATAACTTGCGAAAGTACTGTAGTTGCACATTCCAAATCGTAGATCTCTATGGAGAAGAATGGGCAAGAAACTCCATGGACACTCTTTTAAATCAAAATATTGTTACAAAATCTTGGTTACATCATTCATGTTGAGATTATACATATATGTGAGAACGATGTACAAAGACGTGCACATTAAGAGCGTCCAGAGTAAAAGATTAAGCCAAAAATTTAAAAATAAAGTAATTAAAATAAATCGTGGCAGGTAAGAGATGACCAGTCCCAACTGACAGCGCCCGTTCACGAACATGACGCATGGATCAGCGCCATTCAACTCAACCATATTGAAGGGAACTAAATGACCCGACACACCCGCCACCATCAGCGAGACATTTGAGTGAGCATGACATTCTCTCAGCCACCAGGACACATTCAAGTCAATGAAAGATAACAAAATATAAATGGAAGCTTTACAGTACATAGTACTCACACATGTGCTATGCAATTATATAATACTAAGAGATGGAATCTATACAATGCAAAGATATTTTACAATCTTCTGCAGCTTCCACAATAACTTCACACTTCATAATCAATTAGTTTGCACTCACAATGTTGATATAAAATATACAATTTACACCCTAAGTTTCCAAAAGAGAAACGAGAAAGAGAAAAAAAAAAAGAAAAGTATAATTAAAGAATTAAAGGGGGAGCATCTCTTCCAAACAATACAATCTTAGTTCGTGAGCCCAAGTGGCTGTGGAGCAGGACCAGCATTGAGCCATGCATTTTTATCTACGAGATAGTCTTCCAACTTATAATATGCTCGTTTACATAGTGTGCGTTTTATGCATGTTTTAAATTTCTTCTCATTAAGTTGTAGAATGTCAAGTGGTATTTTATTGTAAAATTTTTACCCCATAAAAGAAGTGCGTACTTTTGACAATCTGAAACGTGGCTGATCTAATTTGTCCTTATTTCTAGTATTGAAATTATGCCTGTCGCTTATTTTACTAAAAAGATGTCTATTTTTCCGAACATACATAATGTTTTCATAAATATATTGACAAGGTACCGTCATGATGTTAATTTTTTTAAACAATTCTCTTAGAGACTCGCGTCTGCGTAGGTTATAGATGGCTCTTACAGCCCTTTTCTGCAGAATAAATATTGAGTCAATATCTGCAGCCCGTCCCCACAGCAGAATACCGTAAGACATGATGCTATGGAAGTAACTAAAATAGACCAGTCTCGCGGTATCCACGTCTGTTAATTGCCGTATTTTAAGGACAGCGTAAGCGGCTGAACTTAGCCGCCCTGCAAGTGCTGTTAAGTGAGGACTCCATTGCAGTTTCGAGTCAAGCGTAATCCCCAAGAAAACCGTCTTATCGACGAATTCTAGTATTTCCCTGTTCAATACAACGTTACATTCGTTACTTTTTACATTCGGTAACGCGAATCTTATACATTTAGTTTTCTTCTCATTTAACACCAAATTATTTACAGTAAACCAGTTATGAATCTTAAGCATGGCGTTATTTACGTCGTCAATCTCTTGTGCACGTCTGTCTACCTTAAAAATCAGTGATGTGTCGTCAGCAAATAACACCATTTGAGGTCGACTTTTCAGCAACTGAGGTAAATCATTTATGTATACTAGAAAAAGGAAAGGACCCAATATTGAGCCTTGCGGTACCCCCATTTTTACTTTTAATCCTAATGAATTTACGCCATTTATTTGTACATGCTGCATTCGATCATTTAAATACGATTTTACTAAGCTAAGTGCTTGTTTTCCCAGTCCGTAATGCTCAAGTTTTAGCAACAGTGTGTCGTGATTCACGCAATCAAATGCCTTGGATAGATCGCAAAAGATGCCTATTGCATCTTTTGCCTCTTCCCATGCATTAAAGATGTGCTTTAGTAAAGTGACACCGGCGTCAGTAGTGCAACGACCTTTGGTGAAACCATATTGTTGATCATGTAGGATGTCATTCCGATTAAAATGATAGAGCATTTGATTTAGCATTACTTTTTCAAATATCTTGCTGAAAACCGGCAAAATAGATACGGGTCTATAATTATTTGTGTCTTTGCCGTCTCCAGATTTAAAAAGTGGTATAACTTTACTATACTTCATTAAATCCGGAAATACCCCTTGGTCTACACATAAATTAAATATTAAGGCTAAATAGGGAGCTACTGTCTCAACAATTGATTGACAGACTTTAGTAGACATACCCCACAGGTCAGGACAGGTCTTCAGTACTTTTTATTTTAAGTTGCTTAAAAGCCTTCATAACAACCACAGGGTTTATATGTTTAAATTTAAATTCAACATTACAGGTTGAAACATTCTCTCTTAATAAATTAATGGCAAGGGATGGCGAAGAATTTAGCGGGGAGACTACTGTCAGGCTTTCGCCGATGACGTGGTCATGATCTTCGACGGTGACACAGCATTGGAAGTTCAGAGACAGGCCAATGCCGCCCTCGAGTATGTTCGGGAGTGGGGCATCCGAAACAAGCTAAAGTTTGCACCACATAAAACCTGTGCAATGGTAATAACCAGGAAGCTTAAGTACGATGTCCCGCTCCTGAGCATGGGCGGGGTAGGCATTGGCATGTCCAAGGAAATAAAAATTCTGGGGCTCACCGTCGACCACCAGCTCACTTTCAACACCCACGTCGCCAACGTTTGCAGAAAAGCTGTCAATGTCTACAAACAGCTGGCACGGGCGGCTAAAGTGAGCTGGGGCCTTCACCCGGAGATCATCCGCGTCATCTACACGGCAGTGGTCGAACCGATCATCCTCTACGCCGCAAGCGCCTGGGCACCTGCCGCTAAAAAAGTGGGGGTGGCCAAACAGCTCAACGTGGTCCAGAGGGGGTTTGCGCAGAAACTGTGCGGGGCCTACCGCACGGTCTCCCTACACTCTGCACTGGTGCTGGCTGGGATACTCCCACTTGACCTTCGTTTATGGAGGTGGCTGCACTATACGAGGCCAGGAGGGGGGTGCCCCAGCCCGTGCTTGGGGGCGGGGAGGTTGAGCGGATGGCTCCGGCAGCAGAAGCTCCACACCCCGCGGACCAGTTGAACCTAGAGTTCGGAAGCCTGGTAGACGAGGAACAATATAGGGACCACAGCGTTTTCGCTGTGCGAATATTCACGGACGGCAGCAAGATTGAGGGCAAAGTCGGAGCGGCGCTATCCTTGTGGAATGGTGCCACCGAAACTAGGGCCCTCAAACTTGCCTTGCCGTCTTACTGCACCGTCTACCAGGCTGAGCTTCTGGCCCTACACAGAGCGGCGGGAGAGGTGCTCAGGCGTGGAGAGACCACGTTCGGCATCTTCAGCGACTCCAAGGCGGCCCTTCAGTCGGTTGTAAATGCGAGTTCCCCCCATCCTTTGGCCGTGGAAACAAGGGACACCATCCGACGCTGTAAGCTCCAGAACAAGAGTGTCTCCTTGTTCTGGATAAAAGCCCACGCGGGATTGGAGGGAAACGAGCGAGCCGACCAACTTGCGAAGGAAGCTGCCTTGAAGTCGAAGAAGAAGCCGGACTACGACCTGTGCCCTGTTTCATTCGTCAAGCGGCAGATCCGAATGGAGTCGCTTGACGAGTGGAACCGTAGGTACCAGCAGGGAGAAACAGCAGGGGTCACTAAAATGTTCCTCCCAAACGCGATCGACGCCTTCGGAATTGTGACAAAGATAAAACCCTCCGGAATTTTAACACAGATCCTGACAGGGCACGGTGGGTTCTCCGCATACCTGCATCGTTTTAACTGTAAGGAGAACCCAGCGTGCATCTGCGAACCAGGCAACGAGGAGTCGATCGCACACATTCTAGCGGAATGCCCGGTATTTCAAGTGGAGAGATACAATGCCGAACGAAGACTGGAAACAGGCATAGACAGAAACAACATACATAAGATAATGTCTGAAAATAAGGGTAGAAATATCTTACTGGAATACTGTTTGATGGTTGCAACGAAAGTAATCAAACGCAATAAAGAAAGTTAAAACCTGTGCTTTTCCAAATATAGATGTTTCTGAACTGGAAAAGATATTTGAAATAAGCATAGAACAACAAGCACCTATATTAAAATATTTTAGAATTAATAAAATAAACACATAGAATCGTAATATATATATAAGAGTAAATTATTCAAAATAAGATTGCAACTAAACAAAACAGCTTTTAAAAATTCAAGATTAAAAAGGTCTCTGACTATGTCAGGGGGACACGAGCAGAGCAGGAGTGGGTTTTAGTCGGTTCGAGTCCGACACTACCTCCACTGTCTCACACCCTGTGAAAAAGTCAAAAATTTTGTTCGGCACCCACCCTGTTTTATTTCGTAGTTAGCTAGCCCGCGACAAGCCGCGTCTTTTGACATATCGCTCGCCCGCCTAGCTCAAATAAAACTTGTACATTTTTTAAAAATGGTTTTTTCTCGTAGTTTCCGCATGTACCCAAATCTACCTAAGGGAGATAGTTTTGTCCTCGCGCGCCTGCACGAGTGGCGCGCGGAGGTACAGCGCCGGGGGGTAACTCCGCTGCCGCGGCAAATTGTCGCGCAGCGGACAGACCTCCGCCGTGATCTCATGGCGACATGGAGAGAGCGACTATCGCAACCCCGTGCAGGGCACGCCACGATAGTGGCGATAAGTCCCCTCTTTGAGGAGTGGCTTGAGAGGCGCCACGGCGCCCTCACCTACCGCCTGACGCAGGTCCTCACCGGACACGGGTGTTTCGGGAGGTACCTGCACCGAATCGGGCGGGAGGAAATGCCCGGGTGCTACTATTGCGAGGATCGCCCGGAGGACACGGTGGAGCACACCGTTGAGGTCTGCTCCGCTTGGGAGGAGCACCGCCGTGTCCTCGTAGCGGCGATTGGCGGCGGCGACCTCTCGCGCCCGGCCCTGGTTCAAGCCATGGTCCGGGGCGAGAGGGAATGGGAAGCCGTCGCCTCCTTCTGCAAAGCAGTCATGCTAGCGAAGGAGGCGGCGGAACGTGAGAGGGAGAGAGCCTCACGTCCCAGCCGCCGCGGTAGCAGAAGCACCGGACGTCGGGGGCCACGCCGTGATGGCTCTCGGCCACCGTAGGCGCGGGCCTGTGGACGGTGAGTAATGGGCTAGCTCGCCGGCCGTCCGTCGTATGACGACGGGCAGGCCGTGTCGACGGCGCGTTCGTGTTCCACGCGCGCCTCAAAGAGTTGTCAGGAAACGGGAGGGGCCCGCGAGGGCCGATGCCTGCCAGGGCTGCGGGACTGTTCGAAAGAGATACCGCGGCCCTGGAACATAAAGGGCCAAAGTAGGAACATGGGTGGTTTTTAGTCAGTAAGAGTCTGACACTCCCTTCCGCTCCGCCCAGAGCGGGGGGGGTCATTTGATGATTTCCCACCCACCAAAAAAAAAAAAAAAGAAAAAAAAAGGGAGATAGTTTTTAACAAGAACGGTACATATTTTCGGTTCTGGACGTGCGATTTTGAAGCTGTTTTCAGCATTTTTAGACCTAACTAGACGTCCGCCTACGTACTGACTATATTGCACCGACCGACGCGCCCCTATAAAAAAAAAAAAAAAACTTTCCTACAACCCTTGGAAATTTTTCGAATTTTTCAGATAAAATCATCAAAATTTAGTGTTTTTCCAAATTTTCTTTCAAAATAACCTTAGATTATAGTTGCAATAGCACTCACCCTTCATCCCTGTGTTCTGGTCCGCGTAACCCTAAATTTTTTGGTTCAAAAACTGGTTTTTTGACCAAAAGTCAAAAATTTTGTTCGGCACCCACCCTGTTTTATTTCGTAGTTAGCTAGCCCGCGACGAGCCGCGTCTTTTGACATATCGCTCGCCCGCCTAGCTCAAATAAAAATTTCCACCCACCCGCCCTGTTATATATAGGAAGGTAGACGTGGGGTTTTCGGTGAACAGATATATTATTTATGTGATTTTATTTTTTGTTTTACTGTTATAAAACTGCTGAAGGGTTTTGTAGGGGACGTTTGATTTTAACCATTCTAACCAAGAAAAAAAATTTTTAACGAAATTTAAATTTTTAACTAGCTTTATTAATTTTTATTTTATTATTGTAATTTTATTGTGACAGTCGCTTGTCAATGAGCGCAAAAATTATATGACATAATTGTATTTATATTTTAACTGATTTTATATTTTCATTCCTTCTGTGTACCCCTCTTAACAGGGACACAGAAGAATCCAGTGTCCAAATTAGTCTCTCCTCCCGTGCGGATATTATTAACCTGGCCCCGTCTCTACAGGGGTCTGTTTTGTAGTACCTACCTGCCGCTCGAATTTAAATATGCATCGCACCCCGGCCGCCCGACTGCCGACTGGAGGCTCCGGGAGTTCGCCGCGATCGTCGGAGAAGGCGGTGCCTTCGTGCCCGGACGCGAGGCGGAAAATTTTTTTAGTCACGATTCACCCCTCGCGTCCCGGGTGGGTCCCGCTACTCCGGGGACGTGTCGAGCTCCTGTCGACGCTTCAAGATCGCTCAAGAAGCCTGAGGCTGGGCACCGCAATCGCATTGCGGAGGCGAGAGCTTGCCTAAATAGGGCAAAGCTCAATTTAGGCAACTCTCGCAACCTCAAAGCGGAGATTAAGACTGCGGTGCTCGAAGCCATAAACAGGCTTTTTGAGCTGATCAAGGAGTCGGAGCGGGACAAGGCCCCTGCCGCACCCATCGCCGTACCGGAACCCGCGCTCACCGCTGACCGTAGTCCCCAACCCGTATCCGTCGAGGTTCTTGCTGGCCAGAATGAGCTCCTAAATACTCTGAAGGAGCACATCTCCGGAGTTAAGAGACAACACCGAGAAGCTCGAGAAACTCCGAGACAGTCTGGCTAGCAGAGAAAGTGTGGGCGAGACAACCTACGCGAGTGTAGCGGCCGTCAGTAAGCGCCACACCGGGGCACAGGCCCTGGAGCGGACGACGCTGCACTCCGTGGTTGTCTCCTCAACACAGGAGATGGATATGGGGGCCGAGATCCTCGAAAGAGTGCGGAAGGCGGTGGACGCGAAGGAGGGCTGGGTGCGTGTAGAAAGGGTTCGGAAGGCCAAAGACCAAAAGGTTATTATGGGGTGCGAAACGAAGGAGGAGAGGCGTAAACTTAAGGCACGACTGGAGGCGGCCGGAGAGAACCTCGTCGTCGAGGAAGTCAAAAACCGAGACCCGCTTCTGATTTTTAGGGACGTGTTGCTGATCCACAGTGACGAGGACGTGTTGCGCGCCCTTAGGAATCAGAACCGGGAGTTTTTAGAAAGAAGACACGGATCCCACACGTGAACAGCATTGTGCTGAGTGTTTCCCCTGCAATCTGGAAGCGCGCACTCGAAGGAGGCAAGCTCCGCATTGACCTCCAGAGAGTGCGCGTCGAAGACCAGACGCCTCTGGTGCAGTGCACCCGCTGCCTAGCATACGGTCACGGCAAGCGTCTTTGCACGGAGCCGGCCGACCTATGCAGCCACGGTGGCGGTCCACACCTTAGGGTGGACTGCCCAGTCAGTGGCGAGGCAGTTAACATTCATCACAAAGCCAACCCCAGTGGTTCGCCCTACGTTACTTTTCTCTGGCTGTCCCGAGTTTGTAGTCTCTGTGTACTTGAAGGTGGGCGCACCGACAGGTTTAGCAGTATGCTATTGCTGCTCTCGCGAATGCGTCCCACCTGTTACGGTTAGTTTTTTTTTTTTTTGTTTTGTTTTGGCAGGAGTGGGAAATCCCCACGGACACCTCGACTATCTCACAAGTTGTGAGACAGTCGAGGTAGTGCCGGACTCGAACCGGCTAAAACCCGCCGGCCGGCCGGGCGCGTCCGGCGTCCGGCGTCCAGCGGCGCACCGAGCCCGCCGGTGGTCGGACCGGACCTCTCGCTTCCCGGCGTGGTCGACGCCATGCTGGGGGGCGAGGAGGCCTGGTCAGCGGTGGCCTCCTTTTGCGAGGAGGTCATCTCGCAAAGGGAGGAGGCGGAGCGCGCGCGGGGGGACGATCCTCTCGCTGCGCCGTTCCGCAGAGGAAGGAGGAGAAGGCGTTGTGGCCTCCCTCCTCGTCTGGAATCGGACGGAGATGGGAAAATTCTATTTTCTGAAGAGTTTTCCCAGTAAAATAAACAAAAATAAAAAAAAAGTATACACATCCAAAGACATTGTGATGGCATATGACGATATTATTGCCTACCCCGTTGAATTTCTCAACTCCCTGGAGTTAACGGGCGTGCAGTCCCATGAACTGGAGCTTTTTGGCGTTACAGTTCTGGTGATGCGAAACCTTGATGCAACCAGACTGTGCAACGGCATCAGGCTTCGAATCACAGAGCTGAGCTGTAAAGGAGAGAGCGTTTTAATTCCCCGCATACCCATTATTCCAAATAACTTACCATTTCAATTTCAGAGGTTACAATTACCCTTAAAATTGACTTTTACAATGACGATCAACAGATCCCACGGCCAAACCATAAGTGATAGGCATTCAATTGTGCACTCCATGCTTCTCACACGGTCAGTTATATGTTGTTTGGTCAGTGCCCAAAACTTGCACGTGCTTGCGGAAAATAATAAGTCATTTAATGTTATATACAGAACGGTATTAGAATAAATAGTGCCCAACAAGACGTTTGATGGTTTGCTTTGAAAAGAAAGTTGTATAGCGCCAAAAATAAACGGTTAAGCCATATCGTCGCCTCATTTAATTTTGTTTCGGATCTCTGCGCCCAGAATTACAGCACCCAAAAGGACGCCTTTTTTTAGTCATCAAATCGGGTTGTAAGGGTGACCCCTCTAATTACAGACCTATATCTGTGCTTCCAGCATTGAGTAAAATCTATGAAAAAATAATGCTGGACCAGATGCTGTCTCACTTCAACTCAAATGGGATTCTGCATAGTCAACAGTTTGGTTTCACGAAGGGTAGGTCGACAACAGATGCGGGAGTAAAACTCATCAGTCACATTCTGGAATCCTGGGAGAAGTCCCAGGATGCCATTGGTATTTTCTGTGACCTCTCAAAAGCGTTTGACTGCGTCGACCACAACACACTGATCTGTAAATTACACCACTACGGAATTCGTGGACAAGCTGCTGATCTTGTTCTCTCATATTTATCAAACAGGCAGCAAAAAGTAAATGTAAATGGGGCGACGTCCTCCGGGTCTCTAGTAAAGACGGGCGTGCCCCAAGGTTCAATTCTCGGGCCTTTCCTATTTCTTGTTTACATTAATGATCTACCTTACATGATGGCCAAATTATCGGATATAATTCTATTTGCTGATGACACTTCGCTAATTTTTAAAATAGATAGAAAGGATACGGATGTCTTACATGCCAACGAAAGTTTAACTGTTTTCTCGAAATGGTTCGCAGCTAACAATCTTTTACTGAATGCGAACAAAACAAAATGTCTAAAATTCTCTTTACCAAATGTACCTCAACGGGATATAAAAGAGAATGCTCATGGAAGTATGGAATCCCGTACCATGCTGCATCAAAATCAAACCTTGTTTTTTATAGACTACACTGATCGTATTAACTCCTACAAAAATTATTTTTGAAAAAAAAACCCGCGTTTCAGAGTTATTTTATAAAATCGAAACTAACCTAAAAAGTAGGTCTATTTTTTCGACGCTACCAACGACGTATTTTAACACACATACATTACATTATTGCTCTAAAAACAGCGTAATACACTAATATTAGTAAGAATTACGAGTTAAAGTAACATCCACAGTATGCTTGACTGAAACTCGATTTTATTTTAGACCTTTACATTGCCAATAGTCAGTCAGTACAGTACAAATGTCAGATGCCACAGATAAGATAACTATAAACCATAGCGTATAGTAAGTGCTATAAACTAGTCGGGATTTAGGGATGTAATCGATAAATCAAAATCTTTAGGCTGAGAAAATCTATTTTGTTGCAAATAGCAATAAACCAAACTAAATCGATTTGGTGTACTGATCTTACTTAATTGTAATTAATTTTAGAGTCCGCTCGACAGACAAGGGTTTGTTCAATTGAAACGGAACGTCATTTATATTCAGTTGAAACGGAACGTCATATAAAGGGAGTAAAACAATATTCGTACTTTTAAACTCGAAAAGTATATTTCCAGTTCAAAAATCAAATCCCCGACGCGTAATGCCGTAAAAAAATATGAAACTTAATTATTATAATATTTTGGTTTTGAGGCGCGAGACTTTTTGGTACCAACTTTGGTCATTGTCCTTTAAATCTTGACGGCAAAAAACTTGATATTATAGCGGAAACTGTATTCGTAGGGATTACTATCGATTCAAAATTGCAGTGGGGACCGCACATTAGAACTCTTTCGGGTAGGTTAAGCTCAGCTGCATATGCAGTAAGGAAAATAAGGCACTTAACTGATGCAGCTACAGCTAGGTTAATATACTATGCTTATTTCCACAGTATTATGTCTTATGGCATTCTGCTGTGAGAATCGGCGGCAGACGTTGACTCAATTTTCATTTTACAAAAGCGGGCAGTCCGCGCCATCTATAAAATGGGTCCTCGCGAGTCCCTCAGAGAAAAATTTAAAGAGATCGATGTACTGACTCTGCCTTCATTTTATATCCTAGAATGTATTTTATATGTCCGCAAAAACCGAGGGCTTTTCAAAATTAGAAGCGACTTCCACAATATAATACACGCAGTAAACACGAAATTGTAATACCCAAATTCAGGTTAACAAAAACTAGTAAGTCTTTTCTTAAAAACAGTATACGTTTTTATAACAAATTACCTACGTCAGTTATAGAACTGACCGATGGAAAGTTCAAAAACTACATTAAACGTGTCCTTATTAAAAAAGCATAATTATTACAAATTCAAGGACTACGTTGAAGATAAAGAGGTCTGGCTTTAGTTCCTTCTGCGCATGCGGCTTCCCTGGTAGCTCATAAATGGCACAAATAATGTGGATGTCTCCAACTATTCTCAATCTCATTTTTTTTTTCTTTTAATTTACAATGGTTTTTTTACAATAGTTCTCAAATCATTTAAACACCTTTTTTTTCAGAATAGTTGCAGCACTGATGACAATATTTTTGTCCCATGTTTAATTTAGTCTTTTATAATATTTTCTTGCCTTTGTATAGATTCTTTGTAACGATTGTTTGTGAATGTGTGAACAGTGTAGGCCTTGTAGATTCCTAGAGGTGTGTTAACTTTTGTTAACTTCTTATCTTGTTTTCCGTTTTTTTTTTTTGTGTAGTAAGCAACGACTTACTGTCGGGCCTATGCTGTCCCCCATACTTGAGTAGGTACTAATGCTGTAACATGATAATATTGTAAAATCTAATCATTTTAAAAGGGTATCCATGGAGTTTCTTGCCGGTTCTTCTCCATAGGAAACGACCAACCCGAACCGTGCACCTTTTTGTCGACGTTTCATAAGTGGCCATGTAGGCCTATGTGAAATAAAAATATTTTGATTTGATTGATCACCCACATTATCACATTTTGTTCAGCCATTCGGTTCTCACATATTATAACATAACATCACGCCTGTAATCGGGTTAGGCAGAGGTGTACCTAATTGTACACCCACATTTCTCGCCGTTCGTTATGTTGAAGTACCATGACTGTGACAGGGGGTGAGCCTATTCGATTCGATTCCACCAACCGGGCACAAATCCAGATTCAGTGGCTGCTATTGAGAAATTCCTGATGGACTAAGCCAATAACACTATTATTTATAGTATTTTTTCCTTGCCGACTCGTAGTCACACCAGATTATCACACCAGTATGACAAACAGGATTTTTTTTCTCGTTTGTCACACCACTGATTTTTCTACACCATTTATTCCTAACTAGTGCTGTCCTAGTTCTACTACTTAGTTTACAACCCGACGACGAAAATCTCTAAAAAGTTTAAAAATTAAAATTTGATAAAATCCACAACATCGTACATTTTATTTTAACACTGCCTGACCTCCTATTATTACTGAAACTGGTCCTGGGAGACCAGTTTCTGTTCGTCCTACTATGACATTTGGGGTTCCTATTTCTGTCTGTAGGGTTTACAGGCACCTAACTAACCGAACCTCGGCGTGCCCCTGACGTCGACCGTCTAGGATTAGCGTTTCCGTCAGCAGGTCGACGGATCCCCGCTGCGCGGGGCTCCTATTTCTGTCTGCAGGGTTTACAGGAACCTAACTAACCGAACCTAGGGGTGCCCCTGACGTCGACCGTCTAGGGTTAGCGTTTCCGTCAGCAGGTCGACGGATCCCCGCTGCGCGGGGCTCCTATTTCTGTCTGCAGGGTTTACAGGAACCTAACTAACCGAACCTCGGGGTGCCCCTGACGTCGACCGTCTAGGGTTAGGGTTTCTGTCAAGCAGTTCTGATAAGAACTATTTTAACGTTTTAGACGATTCCGTAAAGAAATAGGAATGTCGGGAGCTGTGAGGCCACTCTTCTAGTCTTCGGTTCCCTTGCCGACTCGTACCTACACTAGCAATTATCGTATACATGATGTGGAAAAATCAGTGGTGTGACAAACGAGAAAAAAATCCTGTTTGTCATACTGGTGTGATAATCTAGTGTGACTACGAGTTGGCACCTTATTTTTTCAATTGCATACATTGTTTAATGTTAAGTGGAAGAGCGGAGTCACTTAACACAAGCATCTTCTTGCTTAAAAGGTGATTTCTTATAAGTTTATGTAATTAAAATAAACATTTAACACTGGTCGACCCGGGAATCGATCCCAGGACCTCATGCTTAGTAGTCGCACTTGCGACCTGTCGACCAACGAGGCAGTCTCACACATACATACCTCTAAATTGCCACGCGAAAGTAGCGGGCAGCAGCTCTAGTATTACATATACATAAAATATAAAGGTGTTTTTTTTTTCAAAGCACCTTGTGGGATTCGAACCCATGACCTCCGGCAGCGATTACTTGTACACAATAAAACAGTCACGTCATCCATCCGCCACATGAAAATCGGTGCAGACGTTTCGAAGATAAAGAAAAAGACAGACAAATTAAAAAAGAAAATGTTTTTATTTTGACATTTCAAACAGACTAAAGTTATATTTATTTGTATAGAAAATTACATAAAAAGCACATACAAACGACAACATGAAGTGTTTTTTTAATCAAATTTTATAACACCTTCATCGATAAAATGACTGGATTCTTTGGAAGTGGATGGTAGAGCCGTAAAATATTTACTTATTTTAGTTGAATTCTTATCACGTTCTTCTTCTTGTTTTCGTTTCCTTATTAAATTCTGGTAACCAGATAATTTCTTTTTTTTATCTCGATTACTATAACTCATCGTGAAAACACGTTAAACTATATATTGTTCTTATTCTTATTTTAAAAAAATCAATGCGCACCTTGCACACACTTTCCGACTGAATGATTGTTCAATTGTTTCGGCTTTCTCGTGAATCCCCGTGACCAACTCACAGCGGTTCTTTGGATTTTAAAGCTGAGCTCGTAACTAATGTAAACTAAAACCCAAAGCGTAAAATTAAACCACAAAGGTGAATATTATCTTGGGAGACTTGTACAATAAGCGCAATTATTATTATTCCCTTTATTCATTCATAAACAAATGTTATACATTTTTAAATATTGTTTAAAAAAATATATAAAAAACATTTAAAAATATAAAAAAATTGTAGCCCGCCGGTATCGGGAATAGGGTCCAAGCTACCGGTCAGGGCTCCAGAGTGAGGAACCTCCTAACTATACGAGCCGTGTCCAGAAGTACTGCTTTTTGAATCAAGCCCTTGATACACTGCCTAACGTGAGCCTCGGTTTAGATATTGGTCAAGGCTCTAGGCAATTAAGCCATGGGCTGACACGACTATCGGCACAATGATCGCTGAGTCCACATCGCACATGTCGACAACCTCGCGAGCCAAGTCAAGATACTTGATTTGCTTATCTTTCTTTCTTTCTTTTGATGGATTGATCCCAGTACAATGTGATATAGCCATTTTCGAGAACTGGGTCGGGTTATTTCTACAAGGTTGTATTTTAGAGCAAGTTGCTGATGGATAATCCTGGCTACAAGGTTGTGTCTATGCAAGTACTCTCCGTTAACCAGACGAGAACACCCGGAGATAATGTGACGGATTGATGCGCCTGGACGGTGGCATGCCCGACATTTGTCAACCGTGCCGTCCTTCACAATAAATCTCCGGTAGTTATTCGTCTTCATAATTTCATCCATAATTGCACAGACAAAACCTTCAGTTTCCCCGAAGAGGTCCCCGCAACGTAGCCAGGCTACGGACGCTGATAGGTCTACATCGGGCCCATGCAGGGCCTGGAAAAAGCGTCTCTGCCATACCTCCCTGCGGTCGTTAGTATCAAGCACTACAGGTTTGCACCAGTTCTCTTTAGCCAAGGAGACCGGGGTGAGGTCCTTGTCCACCACGACCACATCTCGATGCATCCCCACGTCGGTTTCTAGGAAATATTTCCTGAGACTGCATATCTCGCGATTGTGGAGAGTCTTAGAGTTTAAAAAGCCTCGAGCCCCACACCTCCGCGGGATATACAGTCTCATAACCGAAGAACATTATTATTATAGCATTTATTTCGGGCTTCGCCCATAGTGTTAGTTAATATGGTCTTAAAAACTAGTGTTAGTAAACATACATGGTTTATTTCGTGTGGATTTTCATCCAATGTCGCAGCATTGGAGACTCCCATCTATCTGCGAATATAGTCAAGATACAATTGGTACCGCCATGAAGACGAGCAAGCAGGGAAGCGCTTCTCTTCCGTATGATGGCCGCAAAACCATCTATATGCCTTTCCGCAAACATCTTTGACGCGCTACATCGCCATGGCAGCCTCAACAGTATCCTGAGTGCGTTATTATACTGGACCCGTAGATGGCTATATGCGCGCAGACTATTACTAGTCCTGAGTAGTCCACAGGCAAAAGGACGAGCAAAATGCTTTAAACAGAGTAATTTTGACCGCCTCTGTACATCGCGCAAACCTGCGGGCCAGCATGTTGCAGCGTACCGACAGCGATCTACGTTCCCTGTCAATTTCCAATGGTAATTGTCGGTAACCCAATGACCCAAGTATTTAAAACTGGTCACCCTATTTAAGGGCGCTCCGCAGAGCGATATCTCTGGTATAGTTGGGTAACCTGTAGCACCTGCCTTAAAAATCATTATTTCGCTCTTTTTGGTGTTATACTTGAGTCCTTGAGCTACCGCGTATGCCTCACATAGTCCAGACGTCCAGACGTCTAGTCGTTAGTGCCAGTCGCCTCAAGGCACCGATCGATGGGCTCAGCAACACCATATCGTTGGCATTACTAATGTTATTAACACACACCCCATCTATATGACAGCCGATATTAGTGTTGCTGAGCTCAACGATCAGCTGATTCATGTACAGATTAAAGTCGAGGTGAGCTCAGTCCCCCCTGCCTCACCCCGCACTCCAACCGATACACATCGGAAAACGACCCCTCCCACTTCACACTGTTCTATTGATTTCATACAAATATTTATACAATTTTATGATGTTACTACGCAGGGTAGTTTCTTCTTGCATCTTACGCCAGTGCTTTATAATTAACGAGATCGAATGCCTTTGACAAATCCAGAAAACAGGTAAATACAGGCGTTTTTCTGTCAGTATAGTACTGTCCAGTCTGTGGAGAGTCCTGGTCTAAAGCCGAACTGACTGTCGTTTAATAAAATATGCTTTGATAACTGTTTGTCAAGCAAACTGTCCAACACCTTGGCTATGACAGTCGCCAATGATATAGGAAATAATGTAATTGGAAATGTCAGAGGCATCCCCGGTTTTATTTTTAACAATAGGCACAGTAGTTTATATTCGGCAAATAACAGTGACTAACACAAAGGTTAAAAACATGGCCAACACTCGCGGCAGGTGCACGCCAGCGTGTTTCAGATGTTCAATGCTAAGACCGTCATGGCCGGGCGACTTACCTCTTTTCATTCCCGATATCACCGATGCAACTTCCTTTGCAGTGAAGTGGAAGGCAATAGCCAGAGTATTCAACAATCATACTATTATCCTTTTCACCCCATATAACTTTATTACATGTATTTATTTTGGATACTAATTTGGGTTTGCGGAAAGTGATCAGATAAGTACACATCATACTTAACAGACGCATTCACAACTAAATGTTTCGCAGCACTACTTACCACACAGTGGTCTAGCCGTCGAGATGAACCATTCCCGGTGCTTACAAACGTATACGTGTCCGGCGGCAACAATTCCATGTCCACACATGACCACAATTGCTCCGCACACACAGTCATTAACTCGCTTGCAAAACGTTCACCGGGATGCGCATTACAATCCCCCAATACAAATACAGACTCCGTATCACTATTCTCACATATTGATATTATATCACTGAGACAGTCTGTAAACACTATTAGATTTTCTGTCGAATTTGTAGGCATGTACACTGAAAAAACCAATAGAGAACTATCCGCATAATCAATCTTAATAGGTCCTAAGCGATCACTTTGGCACGACAACACGGTAACCGTTTGGAACATAGCCTTTCTCCACAACAGTGCCACTTCACTATAAGGCCTTCCAATTAAAACTGCGGCTGATATGTCGACAGCGGATTTGCCAGTATACGCGAAGTCACTGTGTAGATTCCCCAAGTATGCTACGTCATGAGGAAGCAGCCAGGGGCCCAATTCTGCTATTACAATAGACGACAATAGTGTCAGAATGGTCTGTCATTGATTTCATAATTGTTGATTTTGACAAGTTTTGACAAGTCAAAATCAACAATTATGATATCAATGACAGACCATTCTAATGGTAATTCTAATGGTCTGTCATTGATTTCATAATTGTTGATTTTGACAACAGGTCTCTTGTAATGCAATGACTCTCAGCAATCAGCTGATCTAACAATATATGATCTAAGAATATTCTTACAATTGAATGTCGTAAATTTCACGTTTCTAATTGCTATATCCATTATGTGAGTTGTTTATTTGCGTCCTTAATCATCGACATGGTGTCTCTGCCATTCTTGAAATGAATAAACCGTCTAATGATTATAGGTACCCGGCCATAGGTTAGGTTGTCATCCAAGAAAGTGTCTATTTTACAATTTGGTACAAATAATTTGAAAGCATTATGGCCTCTCTTTCTTCATAGTAATTTTCTCTAAAGTAACTGTTTCATTGGACTTCATTTTTATGTACTCACAAATGTCAGTTTCCGTAGTCTCTTTATTGACATGCGATATGAACAACGGGATTTTTAATTCAGCCGCTCTAAACTTTCCAGTCTTATTAGAAACTGCTCTTTCTGTCATCCCAGCAAAGCGTTTGTTAAAGTTCCGCTTTTGTACCAAAATCCATTCATCTTTCAGTTTGTGAGTGCGCGACACATTGCTCGCTCGTTCGTGACTCATCACCGTACGAGCGTCTCTCTGTTGTGTTTGAACATCAGCTGTTACATTCCGGGCGACATACCCTCCTCTTTTGATATTCCCGTTCGACCTGTGATTTTGATTATATAATTGTTTAGAATTTGATTTTAACTCCTCAAATACCCTTTAATCACGTAATTTTCTTTGATGTCAGTAATGTCGGCCCTTAAAACCTATAAGTCTTTTAATAACTTAGTCACGTCAACATGATGGAAACAAATCGGCGGTAATTTATGTAGATCATCAGAAAGGATCAGGCCACAAAAACCGGAATTTGCTCTGGCTCCATAGTTTTAAACACAGAAATCATATCTTTCAAGTCCTTCTGTTTTTTATTCTTGCGCCTTGACACTAATTTTTGCAGTGTTTTTGTAGATGTAAATAACAGTTTTTTTGCCTCGTCAATCTCTTCTTCTGAGAACGCGGACGCACAAATCCTTATAAGGCTCTCGTTGTCGACGACGTCATGGCTATTTCTTATAAAGGCTAGGACCTCCGAAATTACAATACTAGGCATGCCTTTTAAGTTCTGTCGTTTCCATATTTCCCGGTAATTTTGAATTTGGAAATTTTCTATATTCAAATGTGTTTAAATTTTGAATCTCAAAACAGCTGAAAGTATTAGGATTAATGCTATTGTTTAGTCACAGCGTCGATTGGAATCTGTCAGGTTACGTACGAAAATGAATCTTTCTAAGGAAAATGTTCGTGCATTTTAGAAGAGGCCTGAAGAGCTAACATCTGTGTTCAGTGATTGAAGCCCCATGTCTGCCGACTGTCGAACGCTAGTGTTAGTGAACAAATCTCGCGAAGGACGCCCAAAATCCGCCTTCACTGAAGATAACATCAACTACTTAATTCTCGAAGATCGTCATGTGACGTATCGAGATATAGAGGCTCTATTAGGCATCTCAGGGACAACCATTCAGAAGATCTTGCATGAAGCGCTTGGTGTGAGAAAGCTAGTTTGCCGTTGGATACGGCACCTGCTTTCCGACGATCACAAGGCGGCCCGCGTCAGATGGTGTAAGAAAACTCTGCAAAGGTTCAACCGAGGAGAGTCAAATCACGTCTACAACATCATCAGTGGTGACGAATCTTGGATCTGTGCCTACGATCCTGATTCCAAACAACAATCTACAATCTGGGTCTTTCAAGACGAGCCAAAGCCGACTAAAGTTGTTTGTTCTCGAAGCACTTCAAAGAAGATGGTGGCCACGTTCGTTGGAAAAACCGGCCATGTTGCGAGTATTGCACTTGATGATCGTAGAACGGTTAACGCAGAGTGGTATACCACAGTTTGTTTACCACACGTCATCGCAAACTTCGAAAATCTAACTTACTTATCGATACTCCACTACAAAGAATATGTTGTTGTGTAAGTGTAACAAAAATAATTTCGATGGCGGCGCCCCTTTTGTCTTGGCGCCTGTGTGCGCCGCACACTTCGCACACACGGGCGGCGCGGCCCTGTATACCGAACTCGAGGCGTGTAGGTATGACCCGCGTTCCGATCGTTTGTATGAAGATAGATACTACTGTAGATATTATTACCGTGTTTAAGATGAGGTAATATTATTATACATTATACACTAAAGAAATCAGTAGCGCTAGTGCGTAGTGAGTGAACCAGCTTACTATTATAACTATGCTACCTAACTTTTCCCGAAATCCCACGAGTATTGAAGAAAGCATACGTGTTCTTACTACTGTTGGGATTAGGCTATCCCACATTATTGTCGAACTGCCCCGCCCACCCCGTGATGCATTAGTGTCCGAAGCAGGATCCTTCACTGCTCGACTGCAGTTGTCGTGTAGGAGTAATCTCTCGACTGCGCTTGAACCGCTGCCGATTAACTTACCATATTATTCTATCGTAAAACGTAACTCTGCTTAGTGTTACGAGCAAGCACCAACGAAGGCCTTAAGGCCTCAGTTACAGAGTATGTCCTCATTGGTCTAATAGTAGTACTATGTGGTACCTATCAACAGTATTAAATAAGTCAGAGCAGTGATCAGGCGAAGAACGAGTTCTTCATCAAGATGTGCCGCGCTCGTTAGGTAAGAACGGCAGCCGAACTGTGTGGACATGTTCGTGTCGCGTGCGATTATGGAACTGTTCGGGCTTCACGAGGCGACACCGAGCAGCGCACCGGTGTCTGGGTCGGGCGCCCGCGCCGCCAGCGCCGCCAGCAGCAGCGCCTGCGTGGGCGCCACGAACACGCCCGGCAGCCGGCACATGCCGCGCGCCGCGCACGACATCGACCAGCCTGCGGACACCACACACACCGCGTACCTCACGTCACATTTTACTCTAATGTCATTTGTTAGCAACCCTTCGCTAACGAGACGGCTTTCGAGTATTGTATCGACATCATAATAATATCATTATACTTAAACAAAAAATATGTTGCAACAGATTTATTTCACTCTGCACGGTGTAAAGGTCGTGGAGACGCATAAAAACTGGAGAAGCCTTTTCCGCCATTATGCGTCTCACGACGAGACATAACGAGATTTAGAGTCGGCCGCTATACGGGGCTCAGTAAAAAATGTACGAAGAAATTCAGACTGCCCTTTGTTTTATCACACATTTTGAATGATATCGCAATTGGTTACGTATTGTGAAGTCCGCCAGATCGAGCACTGTGTGGTGTGGCAACAGCGCAACACTTACGCGTGTCCAGCGAGCGCGGCAGCGCGCACAGCGCCACAACGCGCGCCTCCTCGCGCGACAGCACGCCGGCGCGCGCGTACAGCGCGCACCACGCCGCCGACACCAGTACGCAGCACACCTCTGTGTAACACACACAACTGTGAGTGTGAGAAATCCACACCCTCCCCTCACCCCTTGCAGGACACTCACCCAGCGCGAACGCCACCAGCACGTCGCTGAGGTACAGGATGGCCTCCGCGTCGCACAGCCGCTCGCAGCACTCAGCGTACAGGAGCACCAGCGCCGCCAGCTGCGGGCCACAGGGTGGGCGGGGTGAGGTCGCGGCTGCAAACGGGGGCAACGGCAGCCACGCCCCCGCCGCGAACGGCGCCGCCGCCGTGCACATCGTCACCAGCACGCCCGTCGCTGCCGGCAGCGCTGCGCGTCCGCACTGCACACACACTTTCTTCGTCTCGACTGGTCAATAGAATAGGTCCAGTTATATGAGGGGGCGACAGACGTCCCGACAGCCGAACAAGTCCCAAGACCGCCGTCCGTCTAGACCCGTTTAGTGGGGCCGGAAGAGGGCGTTGTCCGCCCTCCGCCGACGCCCGGCACGTCTGTTGCGGGTCGAGCGAGGTCTCGACCTCTCTCAAACTTTCCGCAGCCTCTTTCTGTGAGATGACCGTTTCACAGAAGATCACCGCATCCCACGACTCTGGGCTCCCGACCATCGGGCGAGCGACAGGTCGGTTCCCACTTCTGTCACGAGGGCACGGCGCGGCTCCTCACATGCGGCACACTCTGCCAGCGTACGCCACGTGTACGTGTTCTCCAGAACCATATCAAGCCCCTAGCCCCTGCTACTCAATCTCTCATGGCTTAACTACGGCGGTACAGTAGCACTTACAGCTAAGTGCTACTGTACCGCCGTAGTTAGTGTGTAGTAGAGTGGGGTGCTCACGAGTAGCGCGGTGTGCAACGGCGTGGCGAGCAGCGAGGCGGCGTACACGAGCCCGCAGCCGCCCGGCGCCGCGCTGCCCACGCCCGCGCCGTCCAGCGCCAGCGGCAGCCACGCGCAGCCGCCGCCCAGCGACCACAGCATCACGCTGCAAAGACCTCTCGCGTCACACACTTGTAGTGTGACAGACACACAACACGCTCGCACACTCACCCCTTGATGATCCGGTAGTCCACGCCGTCAGTGAGCGCGCTGATAAGCGCGGCGGTGATCGCGGGCGACACGAGGTGCGCGTGCGCCACGCACGCCGCATGCACGCGCGCCTGTTCCCGCCCGGCCCCGCACCGAGCGCCGCCGGCCCCGCGCGTCCGCCGCCCCGCGCTGTAGTGGACGTATGACACCAGCGCCCACGAAGTGTACTCCGCGCGTAGCCCCCCTACACACACCCGCGCAGACGTCATACTACTGCACCAAGCACTCACCAACAGGGCAAACTTGCTACCTGTGAGTGGATGAATCCTTCACCAAACAGAACTATGGCTAATGCTGTAGAGAAATAAATTAATCCGTTTTCCTATATGTAATGAAAACTTGTCTGAGCTAAATTATTTTGTTTCTCCCACAAGCAATGGGAAATTCAAGCTCATAATTTGTAGTTTCTGGTTCATTCACTATCTGTCAGTCAAGTGACAGCCAGACATTCGAATCAGCTGTTCCATACATTTTGATTGTGTAGGCATTGCACTTTTGTACGAACCAGCAGATTTTTTATTTAATAACCAATGAAAAATGTTCATGTGGGGGGAGGCCCAGAATGATGTACTGAATATGTGGTAACCGTTTGCGCGTCGGTGTCCCTTCCCCCCCTATTGAATAAAATTGTGAGGTGTCAAGGGACACCCGGATGGAACGAAGTTCATTTCGATTAATTAGTGGAAAAAAAAAACATTGGCAGTCGTTGCTTAACCTTGATCACCCATCCCCAGACCAGCCTTGGCAATCATAGCTCAACTTGGATCACCCATCCACAGACAGACCTTGGCAGTCGTTGCTTAGCCTTGATCACCCATCCACAGACCAACCTTGGCAACCGTTGCTTATCTTGGATCACCCATCCACAGACAGACCTTGGCAGTCGTTGTTTGACCTTGATCACCCATCCACAGACAGACCTCGGCAACCGTTGCTTAACCTTGATCACCCATCCACAGACAGACCTTGGCAGTCGTTGCTTAACCTTGATCACCCATCCACAGACAGACCTCGGCAACCGTTGCTTAACCTTGATCACCCATCAACAGACTAACCTTGGCAACCGTTGCTTAACCTTGATCACCCATCCACAGACAGACCTCGGCAACCGTTGCTTAACTTGGATCACCCATCCACAGACAGACCTCGGCAACCGTTGCTTAACCTTGATCACCCATCCACAGACAGACCTTGGCAGTCGTTGCTTAACCTTGATCACCCATCCACAGACCAACCTTGGCAACCGTTGCTTAACTTGGATCACCCATCCACAGACAGACCTTGGCAGTCGTTGTTTAACCTTGATCACCCATCCACAGACAGACCTCGGCAACCGTTGCTTAACTTGGATCACCCATCCACAGACCAACCTTGGCAACCGTTGCTTAACTTGGATCACCCATCCACAGACAGACCTTGGCAGTCATTGCTTAACTTGGATCACCCATCCACAGACAGACCTTGGCAGTCTTGCTTAACCTTGATCACCCATCCACAGACCAACCTTGGCAACCGTTGCTTAACTTGGATCACCCATCCACAGACAGACCTTGGCAGTCGTTGCTTAACCTTGATCACCCATCCACAGACCAAAGACGAAACGAAAACATCTGGCTTGCTTTCTAAAAAAGAGAGAGAGAGAGACAGACAGAGAAATATGCGGACGCCGCACGGCTTACAATAGCTTACTATAGCAAAAACACATTACCCTCCTTTGCGTCGCGCAGTCGGGTAAAAAGTGTCGTGACAACTTTTCGTCTGAATTTTTTCCGTCTAGCCCCCTTTCGCAACGCGCGATAAGGAACTTCGTTCCAAAAAATTGTAAATATAATATATTGCACTTTTAGATTATTTCAATAATAAAATAGTTACTTACTGTAAATTTGTGTAAATTTTGAACTTCTACTACTGTCACAGCTACTGTGTTTGAAATGTTTGAAATCCAAAGAAATAAAAGAATTAGTAAATGTTGATTTAGCAATAATAAAATGTTTGAAACTACTGACTATCAAAATGCTAAATACCATCTGAGCAGCAGGAGTCTGTGAGTAGCAGACACACTGCTCAGTGCTGGCTCAGGGCAGCCGCTCGGCCCTGTCATTCCCCGTTCATCTGCTGTGTGCTACCAAGCTGTGATCTGGTACTAGATTTATTTACTGTATGCAGTGTCATGATCATAGACTCTGTCCTGTAATAAAATCAGGTTTCAAAATGCAACTACTGGAATTAAATAGTAACAATGATTGCCTTCGAATATAACTTTTTTTACAATTATAGTACATGCTTTGCTTAGAGATTATAAGTAACTTGTATGTTTGTGCACCCTACTACATTATTATGGATATGGCTAAATTCAATAATTAAATTTGAATAATATTGTTAAAATTAAATAAATAATAATAATTAAATATAATATAATAATATATTCACTAGCAGATCTCATGACTGAGTCATGGCCACACAAGCCCTGCACATATTGCTAGGAATTGGTGGTTTTAATAAAAAAAACTGTTGCTGCCTGCTTGATAGCTCACAGCACATAAGAGCCTCACAGCTCACAGCACAAGTGTTTCTGTAATGTGCTTGCTCTGCCTCTGATCTATATGATGAGTTCATATTTAAACTAACTAGTCCTAAGTAAGTTGGAATGCCTCACTCAATGCTTCATCAAACACAATGCAGGATGCACAATAACTGCAGCCTGCCAGCCACACTCCTCACTAAAAAGTGACAGAATATCTGCTCACAGAAAGTTGCGGCTCAGTGAGCTTGCTATGAGAGATTTATGCAGCAATACAAACAGACAACATGTTACAAACAAATCTGATGAAACAATAGAATGTATGTAATTACATGAGGTGCAATGCGGTGTATGATGTCTAGCTAGCGAGCACTGAGCATGCGGTAGTTGCCTCCGGGCGCGCCCAGCCGCGGTGCCAGCACCGCCGCCGCCACGGCCGCCAGCACGCCGCCCGGCAGCCAGAGGCGCCGAGCGCCGCGCGCCCAGCGCGGCCCCGCAGCGCGACTCCAGCTCCACGCCGGCGCCCCAGCACGTCCAGCGCTCATACTACCGCCGTCCTCCATTATATTATATTCTTTTCGTAAATTGACGATTAAACCATTACAAACAAGTAGGTAGACAAAGTTTCAGAATAATGGCCACGGAATGGACAAATCGGACATTCGGACTGCATTAAATATGTAGCAGCTTTAAATTACGCGCAGAGATCTGCATTGCCGTAATTTCGGACAGAACGCAGATGATATGACACTATGACAAACAAACACAAAATGTCAAGCAAGATGCCTGACGCAGTCAAACTGACATTTAGCTTTTTTTTAATTTACCCCCAAGGGATAAATTAACCATTCGTACGATACGATGACGTATGCCGAGTATAAAGACACAATTAAAAAACCCGACTACGATGAGTTACAAACTTTATCTGCCTCGTCCAGGGTATGCTCTCTTAGAACATTGG
The DNA here is from genome assembly GCA_950022335.1 of Eurois occulta. Lineage (NCBI taxonomy): Eukaryota > Metazoa > Arthropoda > Insecta > Lepidoptera > Noctuidae > Eurois > Eurois occulta. The sequence goes on from OX465499.1 coordinate 155,957, forward strand.
AGCCTGCATTAAACTTTTGTATGGAAACTAGCGCCATCTATCCCCCATGGTTCCAAATATTTACTGGTTGGGAAACCAGTTTATAACAGTGTTATGATTTAATTGAAAATAACAATATAGATAATTTAGGTTAAGAAACCATATTTTTTAATTTACACTATAACAACTAAGTAATAGTAAAAATAAAAGAATTAATACATACAACAAATACATGTCAATAAAATAAAATCAGAAAATACTTTCAAGAATTTTATAAGAATCATGAAAGTAACTCATGTATTTTGCCCAAGCCTGCAAAGTATACGATGTATATCAGGATCTTAGCAAGCAGAGATTTGCATTCATTGCCTACTTATTATTTGTTTATGTATTTAATTAATTAATATGTTGTAAACCCTAACTTTATAAGTTCGAAAATAAAAGTGTGTAAGTAATTTTAAAACGTTTTTTATTCCACATACATTGTATTATTTCCATCTAGATTTTACATAAAACAATATGTGAAGCGTATGACAATAATTATGGTACCAAGTGCAAGTAAAACTAACAAAATGAATTATTCATTTTGTTACTTTTGCTTGGCACTTGGTACCATACTTATTGTTTTGTTTGGGTACTGTTGGTAGCTGTATGTATAGGTATAGATTATGGATTTAGTTCGGCACCATCACGGATAGATGGCGCTGTTGTTACGATGACGGAAATACGGTTGAGAGTGCCGTCTATCTCCATATACAGGATGTTTGGCGCATGGACCGACACAATTTTTCCAGGGATTTGGGAGGTCATTAGCTAGGTTCTACCCATACACCCTTTGTCCCAAATGTCACGGTTGGTTACATATGTTTTTTTTTTTTTAATGAAAAAAATGCCCAAAATGTTTCCTTTAATTCGAAATAACGTGTAAAGTTGTAAAATTTCATTCATTAAATAAAAAAAATTACTTTGGAAGCTTGTAAGGAATTTTCTTGAAACCAGTTGTATAAAACAAAGATGTTTTTAGATTTAAAAGACTTTGGAGAATGCAACAAAATTTGTTTTGTGCCACTACGCCCACAAACAAAAAAGTTATTTCGAATTAAAGGAAACATTTTGGGCATTTTTTTCATTTAGAAAAAAAAACATATGTAACCAACCGTGACATTTGGGACAAAGGGTGTATGGGTAGAACCTAGCTAATGACCTCCCAAATCCCTGGAAAAATTGTGTCGGTCTATGCGCCAAACACCCTGTATATATAGTAGTCTTTGCTCAACAGGCAAACCAGGGAGGGGACAGTTAGAACAAGCTCAACTTCAGTGAAGAAAGATACGCCATCTACATTACTTCACCTAGAAACTATTAGTCTCATCTCATATTATCGATAGATGTCTCTATGATCCCAACTTTAATGCAAAAGAGAAAATCAAATAATTTTGTTTTCTAATTTAATTTATAGTATTTTTCTAAAGGATAATTGTTAAATTTTTCATCAAAATTATCTCATTTTATATATCATAACTGTCCAGTATTTTCAATTATGGCAACATTGTCACGAAAATACTATTATTGTATGACATAATTCTGGCAACATCACAAAATGGTCACCGCAACTTACGCCCAATTACATCATAGACTAATATATTATAATGATTACATGCTCGTGCGCATTTTTCTTGTAATTTTTGGTTATTTGTGTTATAACGTTGAGTTATATAATATGTGTGAGTTGAGCTTTATCCTCCGTATATTCCAGAAATACCAAAATTCTAGTATAGACTACTCTGTAAAAGTGTTGTGATCTTCATTATGAATTGGTGCAGAGAAGTCAGCAATGTTCTCACTGGCAAGAGCTTTTATAATTTTACTGAAGAAGATTGTAATGAGATGGACTGCATTATCCTACAGGCTCAAGAGCATTTTAATAAAAACAAAGGGTAGGAAACGAGAAAGGCAAACTGGAGTATTATTGAATGTTCAAGAAAATTAATTAATTAAATATCATAATTTTGTATTATTTCCTGCCTGACTGTTTATCTCTACTTATTCCTAATTAAATATTAATTTGACGAATAATTCTGGAAATGTCAAATGTAGGTACTGATTCGACCGATTTGCAATAAAATATTAAATACTTTATTTTCTGTGATAAAGTATTTAATATTTTATTGTAAATCGGTCGAATCAGTACATTTGACATTTCGAGAACTATCTGAAAACCACAGAGTACTTTTATATACTGAAAACCTATCTATACCTACGTAGGTACCGTATTGATATATTTTATTTAGTTCTCGGGTCTGGCGTCCAGATGTCGCTCAATGCCAAGAAATAATCAAACTGACAGTTGCCAGTCTATATCTCATATTATAATATACTAGCTGTGCCCGCGACTTCGTTCGCGTGGATGTCGGAACTTAACAATGTATTTTTTTGTGCGAAGCGCTGTTGGAGGATTCCGATACAAATCATTTTTTTTTATTTATGCTAGTGCTTCTTTATAAACAACATTAGCTGTGGAACCATCTGGAGCGTACACAAAAAGGTTATTAGGGTTGTTTACGCGAGAAAGAGCTACGTATAGTTGACCATGGGAAAAGCATCTAATACTTAGGTCCACCCCCGCAACGGATAATGTCTGGCCCTAAGCTTTATTAATCGTCATGGCATAACAGAGACTGACTGGGAATTGCACTCGTTTGAAGGGAAAGGAAAGTTGTTAGGAATTATAGGTATTCTTGGAATAAAAACAATATCACCAGCGCCGCAACCGGTTAATATTTCAGCTTCAATTATGTTTTGCTGCAGATTTGTGACTTCGAGCCGTGCCGTTACAAAGTTTGGAGGACATCAATTTCTGAGGAGAATTATTGGTACACCGATTTTTAAAACTATTTTGTGGGCTGGAAGTCCGGGTGTGTTGAGGGAATCCAAAAATTCTACCGGGTAGTGCGTGGCGTCATCTTCTTCCATAACTGTATTTATAGAGGTGTATTCTCTACTATTCCCGGACACATGAATCAATATTTTTAAATTAATTGCCGTAGCTTGGACATTGCGAGGAGTCAAAATAGCTCGCTGACATAGCCAAGAACTGGCTTGATTTCCCATGTTTGTGGAATCTCCGTACACAGAAGAAATTAGCTCCTGTTGTGATGTAACGCAAGAACAGAGATTATCAACCAAAATAACTTTGCCATCTTCTTGTACGGGGTATGTGCCATCGCCTATTTGTAACAATAAATTGGGAAACTCCTGTGCATTTTCGCAGCCTCGCAACTGTGCACGCATATGGTGTGTAGATAATATATTGCGCCATAATACAGAACTCTTCAGACAGGCAGCAATTTCTCCGGCTCTCGTTCCTCGGGGTACTATCGGGAGTGTCTGCCGAAAATCACCGCAGAACAGCACCGTGATGGCTCCTATCGGCCGGTCATTTTGCCTTATGTCCTTTAAAGTTCTATTCACTGCTTCTACAGCTTTGCGGTTCGCCATAGTGCACTATCCCAAAAAATTAAAACACAATCGCATAAAACCCTTGCTTTATCGCTATTTCGCGATATGTTGCAAACCGGGCTTTCCGTGCGGTCTAAGTCGATAGGAATTATAAATGTTGTGTGTGCCGTTTTTCCTCCAGGCAATAATGTAGCTGCTATCCCTGAAGAGGCGACAGCAAGGGAAATTTTATTTTGGTTCTGTAGCGGCACTACAAAAAGTACTTCAGCAACATATAACGAAAAGTACTACAGCGCCATCTATGACGCAGAGGATGAACTAAAACTCGAAATATATCTAAATTCTGCATCGCGCAAGTAAAGTTATTTGTGACTTAAGACTATACAGAAGAACCCGACAACAACTGTTGGGCAGTAGCCCACAAGACATAACACCCGTCTGATCGGAGGATCCTCCCTTTTCAATGGTGGTTGAAGAGCTTTACACCCTGTTCTCCATACCCCCAAATTGGTGACCCCGAAATGGACGTCAGCGCAGCCTTCGAGCAACGTGACGTCATCAACATCACTTCCTCAAGCTTCCTCAAACTTCCTCAAGTTTTCGAGCAGCGAGTCATATAGCCAGCCAGCTTCAAAATGGGTATTCCTGACCACCAGCATGCAGCGGAAGCACATTCCTGGTCAGCACCCTCAGCCTCATAAAGCTACCTTGGCACTGCACTTTCGGCCGGTTGAGAGCTGTACCTGCGATGCGAGCAGTCAGCCACATCGCGGCGCTGTACCACGTCCGACGCAACGGAGCACATGCAGTGCCGACCCCAACTGAAGGGGTTCGCACTACCGCCGCAGACAGTTCCGACTCACCGTGAACAATGCGGCAACGACTTTCCACTGGCCTGGCAATCAACGACTCATTCTACTACCGACCCTAGTCTCTGCGGGGGAGTGATGTAGCGGCACTACAAAAAGTACTACAGCGCCATCTATGACGCAGAGGATAAACTAAAAATCTAAATATATCTAAATTCTGCATCGCGCAAGTAAAGTCGCGACTTAAGACTATATAGAAGAACCCGACAACAACTGTAGGGCAGTAACCCACCAGATATAACACCCGTCTGGTCGGAGGATCCTCCCTTTTCAATGGGGGTTGAAGAGCTTTACACTCTGTTCTTCATACTCCCAAAGTTCCTTATTCGAGCCAAAATAACTTTGGTTAGGAAAGTTTTACCTGTTCCGCCCGGTGCGTCTAAAAACAGGATTTCACCCGAGGCGTTTTCTACACTGCAGCATACCCTATCAAATGTCTGGCGCTGATTCTCTGTCTTTGCGCAGCCATTTTGTAAAATTTCTGCGAGTTCCACGGGATGATAACTAATTTCTGATACGTACTCTCTGTTCTGTTAATACGTTCCCCATCGACTGTCGGTGTGGGCAAACCGTATTGACTGATCGGGTTCCCTGGTATACTTATAACTATCTCTTTAATAGCCAATAAGGACCTGTTGTGACAAATTTCACGTACCCTATAGGTCAGTAATTTCTCCATCAGTATTTAGTTAAACATGCCTCAATCAGAAAATAACGTCACACGCACAATGCCATCTATCGAATATCTATATTCAATGCTGCACGCAGTTGATGTCTAGATATAGTCCAGTCTGAGTTCGATAGATGGCGCTGTTTTAATATTTTACTTCGGAAACTATTACAATTTTATTAATTTACATTTTTCTTTCTTTCCATTTATAAGGTGTGAACTGATTACGATGAAAAAAAAACTTAATGTTCAATTACTTCAATTTACGCACATATTGTTGTGTATAAAAGTTACGGGAAGTTGTGAGACCAACTGCACATAACCCTAATTTTACTTCTGTAACACTTTAAATTCAAATATCTTTTGATAGACTGAACCGATTGCAATGCAACAAAAACTAAATGTTACTCCAAGTTACGCTCAATCGTTGTGTATAAAAGTTATCTACATTGCTTTTGTACATTTTAAGTGATGCCCGAACAAATACACAGACAAACAGACAAACAGACAAACAGACAAAAATTCCAAAAATGCTGGAAATGGGTTCTATTGGTTGTCCTTTAACACCCTGGCTATTTTTTTTGGATTTTTTTTCGATGTACAAAAACGACTTTTCTACAGTTTTATTATATGTATAGATTAGTCTATGCTAGCGCCTGCGCTTGCTTGTGTTTCGTGATTCGTGTGTCCATTTTGTGTTTAATTATTAGTATTTGGGTGTTTTATCTACATCAGACGTCGAGTTGAGTTTCTCCTCCGTCTTGTGTTTGGAATACTACCCGGATATTAGTATTTTGCATTGCGAAATGCAATTCGCGAATATAATGATGGCTCGTTTACTTACTGATCCTAAAAATATCTACAATAGCTCCTTCTATTATTAAGTTTTAATGATCGTAATTTATTAAATGTCTCATCATTAAATTCGCAAATCGTATTATTTATTTATTCATGAACACATACAATTGTTTTAACAGGTATGACCCAAGCTAACAAAAGTAGCAATGCATGACTACTTTCCACTCTCTTTTTCTCTTACTTTTTTTTTTCTTTTTTTTACCATCAAGCAGAAGGTACACTCGCAACAGTCTTTTACGGCGACTAGTCTCTTCAAAGTGGGGTGCTTCGCCTCGTGTCTTGCGGACTACTGCGCTGGCGCTATCTTTTTCAGCTGGAGAATTTGCGTGCCCCGTGTGGAGCCGTTCAGCCCTTGCAAAGCTAGTGGATACAGCTCTGAATGAAACGTGCCGGATCATCACTGGTTGCCTTAAACCGACCCCGATACAGATGCTGTATATGCTGTAAAATGGCTTCAGACACACGACACCCTTTACATTTAAATACCCTCGTCTCGCAAAGGCTGAAAAGCCGAAACAGCTTCCTGAAGTGTGTCACCCCACTCACTGGCGAGCGGTCTACGGAAAGATTGAGATTGTGGCGAGGTAGTGCACCTTTACCTAACCCATTCGTTCCGCCTGCTGAAAATCTCCCGCCTGGACATGAACTTTCATGGCTGACCTGGAAGTCTCTGAATAGACTCCGGACCCAGGTTGGTCGCAGTAAGGAAAATCTGCTCAGGTGGGGATTGATTAATGACTCTGCCCTGGAGTGTAAATGTGGTGCTGTTCTGCAAACGATGGGGCACTTAATATCGTGTCCTGCGTGTCCTGTTGTTTGTTCGCTACAGGAACTGATGGACCGGATGGACGCTACTGAAAGCGCCAAACTAGTAGCTCAGTTTTGGGCTGATACAATTTAGATTGCCATCGATACGCTAAGAAGACATGACTATTTTTATTGTATTATTTTTTATTTTTTATCATGCATTTATAATATGATCAACATACGACGTAAACAGCTGCTATTTGCAAAAAATCAATAAGAAGGAGAACAATCTATACATTCATATCTACCTATAGCGCCTTAGTTAGAGTATAGAGCCTTAGTTCCCGTCAAGAATCAGCATTGCCACGTTGGATGGCAATGCTGATTCTTTGGCCAAAAAATATAGGCCCGCCCTCTAGTCACGTGAAGAGTTGACCAGCCGCTTGGCGATTTCCCGAAATCCTAGGTGGGCACTTGGCTCCAGTGTTTCAACCGCAAACGGCTCAAACACATAACTACCAATGAAATTATTGTATTTGCGCCGTTTGAGGTTTTCAGTACCTGCAGGAGCCGCCCCAGCGCAGCCAACCGTGCTAAGAAGATGGCACTTCCGAGTCAACCAGGGCCTCCTGGTTAGCTTTTCAGTGCTGTGGGACAGAGGACAGGAAAGCCGGTAATGTGGACGCCGAGGCCATCAAAACGAATTGGTAGGCTTGGCTACCAACTACCACTACCACTTGTTACCCAGGGCCACATTAAGAATGGATGTTAATGTGTTGCGAATAATTTGGTCAATTTTGTCCAAAAGTTGTAGTTTCTTCTAAAGAGGAGGACAACGGAGAAAATACATAAAATTTGGATCAAAACAGCAATATCTGATCAGAGTGAATGCCGAAGGTAAATTCATTTTGGAGAGTATCCAAAATATCATTAAAATTACAATGCACAATTACTATTTAATTAGATTTTACAAATACGGAGTCGATGTTAACTGTACAACACTAGCGCCGTCTCTGGGGTCCCATGGTCCCATATATATTTTTTTTCAATGTCTTCAATGCACAGACATCGGCCTGTTACAATATTTAAATGTAAAGATTATCTACGCACACATGATACACAATAATACTCAGGGACTAAATTTAAATTTCCCGCTTAGTTTTCTTTGGTCCAGGTTTAAGGGGGCTCCCACTAGATAGGACAGACACCAGCACATCAAGCTACTACAATCTGTCAAATTCAACTTTATCTCATCTCTATCTTTCTTTGGTTGGGTGGGAAAATCTGACAGTTTCGGGTAGGTTGACCTGCAGCAGGTCAACCTACCCGAAACTGCTGGGCGTTTGTACCTACTTGACATTATTCTCGAATCTCGCTAGAGTATTTATATTCTGTGGGTGCAATGACAGTCCGGTATTACACTAATAATTAGATTAAGAGAATGTAAATTTAATTTATTAATATTTATTCCTCTCTTTAACACCCTGCGTACTAGACAGAGTTCCTAATTTCTTCAGTAAATTGATCTAGTGCCACAAATGTAAAAGTTTACTAGCAACTGACACGGCAATTGTTATTGTTTTGCTTTATCATTCCATTAAGTTCATTTTGTATGAGGCTGGTCGGCCGATTGGATAAACACATTAAACACACACAAAGCTAGGCAATATAACCGGTGAGATAAGGAGACGCGGCGCGGCGGCATTGGCTCGGAGGGGGCGTTCAGTGATCCAGTCGCAATCGCGAGCCTAGACAGCAAGCACACGACAGCCGGCAACAGCGCGCGCGAACCCATTCTAATCTGTAAGTGATCACCTGACGACGGCGTCACCAATCTTCAGTACCTAGTATGCGTTGGATAACTCTCACCACTCCTCACTTCACTGTATGTTAAAAACTTGTTTCATTCACCTAAGTATACATATACCTACTAAAGTTTATAAAATCCACAGCACATTTTCATCAAATAGAGAAAAATTACTATCGCTTTATACAGAAACATGAATCTATATGTCTATAGTTAATTCATTGTTCGTGTGCATTTATTTTAGCAATCCATTATCAATAGTAAGTGTATGTGAGGTACAGATTGACTTGACTACTTGCTGGAATAACAATTCAATGCTCAGATGTGTGCCGATTGTGATAGAAGTGCAACTTGTGTGAGCGGTGACACAGTCAAGGACAAGCAGACTAGATTCATGTAGGTAGTATTGTATGCATACTGCACCCTGAGCTTGTGACAGGTTGCTCCCCTATAAAGTGAACTTCATGAGCATGCAAGTTTATGTGACAAGGTCTCCAACAACATCAGTGGCAGTGTTCAATATTATTTATTTGTTACTCACACTGACCAGACTTATAATAACTGTAAATATATAAAACACTTGATAACTGAAAATACTACTAAACCAATACAAACAAAGTTTGTTCTGATTATTGAATAGGGTAAATATGCTAAACGTCGGCCCCCTTACGGATATTCTAACTTTGGATCGCTCTGGCTGTATCAGTTTGCAACAAAAGGCTAGCTTGTGTTGCGGTTTTAGACAGGTTGATAAATCTATTTTATGTTTATAGGCATAAGGTTGACTTTTCTGCTAAAAGAAAAGTATTTTGACTTAGATGCGCTGAGGACGAAAAAAACCCTTAAGTTGGCCATTCACGGCCCATGGTCGGCCGCATTTTTCCTAAATGTCGGACGGTTAAAGGGTGTTTTAAATTAAGACAATGAAAAATATTATTAATATAATTTATTTTGGCAGGAGTATGATATCACACTAAGTATACATTTGTATTTGTTTAATTGTAAATTAAATTTTTGATTTTTACTTTAACAATGTTAATAATTATAACAAAGTTAAACATCACAATAAAATTAAATAAAAATTAATATCTAAGTATGTGATAAAAATTGGTATTGAAAACAGAACAGAATTTTAAATAAGTCAAAGGGATTAAAATAATACTCTTATCAAAAGTGATTGTTTGTTAAACTTTTTAACGTCTTCGTATCAATATTTATGGTAAAATCAAATATTTGTGAACAAGTCCGTCAACAATAAAAAAAGTGTTTAAAATTATTATGCTGTGGTAAACACAAATGTGTCTATACATATACATTTATAATTAAATTCGAACAGCAAGTCAGCTTCATAAAATTAAAAAAAGTCTTAATTAACTCAGTCAGATAAAAAAAAACTAGCACTCCGGGAGTGCCGGCAGAAGTGAAAACTTGATTATTAACGTTGAGCATGTTTGATATTTTGGAATGGTTAGGGAATAATTTTGCACCAATTGCTTTATCAGTATAAAAGTACTATCATTTATGGAAGTGCCCTTAGACTGCCTTAGTACGGGAACCAGTGTCGCCAAACTCATACACTTGCAAATTAAAATGAACATTCCAATACACAGAAAACGATAAAACATAGCAATGATGCAACTGTAATATTTTATTTATAAACAAATTACTGTCCTTGAAAAAGCACTAACTTATTATGTATAATTCTTATTTTCGATTGTGGTTCAAAACATTGTTTGGTACTATGGTGAATACGGGTTTCGAAGTAATGCATTGCGATTGATTTAATGAGGAGAGTTCTGTGATTCCCTATAAAAGGCTGACTGTCGAAATGGTCATTAATAAATATATTAATATTGGTACGTGTGCATTCCTTGTAACACGATAATATAAGTGTTGACATCACATTTTTCTCATTAAAAAATGAATTTCCTTTATGTGAACGCGCTCGAAATATCTTTTCTGCCAATTCACAGACTTTATTTAAGTCAGTAGAAGGATAAATAAGGCCTCCTTTGTCTCTTCTAGCAATGATTCCGTGATTTTTTTTTTTAATTTATTCATGACCATGGATACATGTCCTTCAGTCGTAATGATTCCGTGATACTTATCTGTGATCAAAGCCAAAAGACAATCCTCACATTTAATAACTTTCCTCAACTTTCTTGCAATAAAACCAGCAATATAGGTTATTATTTCTTTAGAATAAAGAGTAAGCCTAGAAGGATCTGTTAAATAATCATGATCTATGTTGATCATAGGATCACATCCTAAAGATTCATGCGGTAGCAGCAATCCACAAGTTTCTTATTTCGGGTTTATTCGGAAATCTGAAAATTTAATAAGATTTTTTATTATCTTTCATTTTTTGCGTCAGGTGAGTGCAGTTATACGAATTAAAATCGTATAATACGTGTGTTACTAACATAGATTTTAAGTAGTGCGTATTACTAATATCATATGAATCAAGGTCGGAAGAGTATTTTTTTATAGACATTGCATTATTCGGTATTACCCATATTAAAGGGTAAATTCCCCGTCAAAAAGTGGCAACACTGAATTTTGAGGTAAGATAATAAAATTATTGCAAAAATCACGATTATACGAGATTTATCCATTAAACGAATTAGTTGGTACATTACTGCGACTATTTTATGAGAAATAATAGGACACAAAGCGATTGAATACTTAAAAAGATCTAATACTTACGAGTGAAAGGACAGTCCAGCAATCTTCATCAAACTATCACTTTTACAGTTTATTACACTGCACCTTACCATTTTGCACAGTTGCACAAATGTACTGTTGTCGAATTAAGCTCGAAAAGATCATATAATGTGTATAATTTCGATGCAATTGTTAATAAACAAATTGGATGTCAATCTGGCACCGCCACAAACGTCAAACTTGTTGTGCACTGACAATGATGTGCTCAGCCGACACGCGATAAGGGACAGAAATATTTATACTCTGTCTCTTTTCTTTGCTAGTGACGTTTATATGTTCTTCTTTTTCTTGTGCGAATGCAAAGGAAGATATCCAGCAGTCTATAGAATACTCTGTCTACGGTTTTTTCTATTCCGTGTTTATCCCTAAAGCATTAGGTTCAAAGTTGATTGGAAACATTTAAAAATTTCTTTAAATGATTTTAAACCATAAAATGTTGAAGGTTAAGTTCAAAATCGTCTACTCTCCATCCGTCTTACGCTTTTTCCAAATTTCTTTAAATGATTTTAAACCATAAAATGTTGAAGGTTAAGTTCAAAATCGTCTACTCTCCATCCGTCTTACGCTTTTTCCAAATTTCTTTAAATAATTTTAAACCATAAAATGTTGAAGGTTAAGTTCAAAATCGTCTACTCTCCATCCGTCTTACGCTTTGTCACGTGTCCTGACGCGAGTGTCCTGACGCGAGTTTAAGATTTTATACCCATTACAGAACAATTTTTTTAAAGTGCTCAACGCCGCTAAAGAAGTTTTCACTTCAAAAAATGTTCTATAGTCCAAGATCCCAGGGCCACCAGACGTCACGTATTTTCTGACGAAGGAAATGTGGACGATTGAGTAGTGTTAGTATGTACTAAGAACGCATGCCTACCTGCTAGCTTGCTTAGCCGGCCAATTTTCAGGTATCAGGGAATCAAGGTACGTAAAAGCATTACTTACCTCACGTAAATTCTCCAAGCTGATTTTTACGTATATTCTAGGCAATATCCTTAAAAATAAATCGCCAATACTCCCAGACACTTTCCGTTGGCCGTATTGCTTTGCAGACGCTTTAAAGCTCCCAAAATAATTACTTAACTTCACGTAAATTCTGATGCTCCATTTTTATATATGCCCACCAGACAACTATTTTAAAACCTTTTACAAGAAGACAGACCGATCCAAGGGGCCAATCATCCACTAAATTCAATTTTAATGCCTCTATGGGTTGGAGCGCGAGGGCATTATCTACGCGCATGAGACTGAGTGAGTCATGTATTAAGATATATTGACTTCTCTCTCTCTCACTCTCTTACAGTTTACTCATATCAATTATTAATATTAAAAAAATCTGCTAAAAATTAAAAAATCCGGTAAATAATTAAAAATTAACTTGTAAAAAAATGCTCATTTCACTACAATAATTCTAGAATTTTTTCTGGCAAGCTGTTTTGATAAATTCGAAAAGACTTCAATTTATTTTTTAAAGAAATGCCAAAAACTCGGTAGTGTTAACAAATTTATTGAATAACAAAATTTTTTTTAATTAATTATTTATTGGGAGTTAATCATAAAAAAAATACAAAATAGAAAAATATTAAGCTTTCGATATTTCTGAGTAGTACCTCTAATTTTCATTATCATCGTCATTGAAATTAGATAATTCATCATCCAGCCAATCTTGATATTGAATATCTAAATTGTCATTGTCATCATCAGCATTATCCTCATTACCTTCCACTGTAAAAAATAATTCAAACAATGAAGATCTAAAAAAGCTAAAGAGACACAAAATATATGAGAAACGAAAATAAATTACCTGATTGTTCTTCCAGCGACTCACTGACAAAACCGGGTAATTGATCTCCATCTCTTTTTTTTTTTTTTTTGGAGGGTGAGAAATCATCAAATGACTCCTCCCGCTCTGGGCAGAGCGGAAGGGAGTGTCAGACTCTTACTGACTAAAAAACACCCATGTTCCTTCATTGGCCCTTTATGTTCCAGGGCCGCGGTATCTCTTTCGAACAGTCCCGCAGCCCTGGCAGGCACCGGCCCTTGCGGGCCCCTCCCGTTTGCTGACATCTCTTTGAGGCGCGCGTGGAACACGAACGCGCCGTCGACACGGCCTGCCCGTCGTCATACGACGGACGGACGGCGAGCTAGCCCATTACTCGCCGTCCACAGGCCCGTCGCCGTCCACAGGCCCGTGATCTCCATCTCTGAAATCATATGTACCATCTTTTAATGTCCAGCCATTATTTTTGGGTTTGAAAATATTTATCATCTTCATAGTTGCATTGTTCCAAAGACTAGCAATATAGTTAGCCCGTCGGAACTGTTGCCAAAGCTCACTTTTGCAAGGTGGTTAGTTGCTAGCATCGAAGTTTTTCCAATTTTTCCGATTGAATTCTTCATTAATGTCAGAAACCATATACTTAATTGTTAATAAACAGTTGGAGTCTGGCAGCATCTACATCAATTATTCCAGGAACGTTGTATACATCACAGATACATTTTTGTATTATGTTGAAAACACGTTCTTCTTCATCTACATCACCAACAAAATTCAAGGAACCAAAACGGTGAAATGCTTGTTGGTATTCTTCATTTTTCTTCAAAATACGAGTATTAAACGGCCTTTGTTTGCCCTTTTTGAAAAATGCTGGATTAAAATCACATCCTGTGATAGCATGGAATGCTGGTAAACTTTGACACAACGACGGTCCGAATTGTTTGCAGATAGTATTCAAGTCAACATACCTCTGCTTGTTACCAGTGCCGGTCAAAATCCAAACGTGGGAATCACCATTTTTCAAATGATGCATATTTCCCAGCATTATGGCTGCTATATCAGTATCTGAGCATCGTATCACAAAATTAGCCTGGGCATCGATGTTGCATACATGGTACACGATCTTTGTATCAGCTTCCTCATGCTCGGAACACGATATATCTTTATGGATTTCAGATAACACTTTATTGTTGATCACGATGAAAGAGTGGCATTGTCGAAAATTTATTTGAATTTAGGGGATGATTGGCCCCTTGGATCGGTCTGTCTTCTTGTAAAAGGTTTTAAAATAGTTGTCTGGTGGACATATTATATAAAAATGGAGCATCAGAATTTACGTGAAGTTAAGTAATTATTTTGGGAGCTTTAAAGCGTCTGCAAAGCAATACGGCCGACGGAAAGTGTCTGGGAGTATTGGCGATTTATTTTTAAGGATATTGCCTAGAATATACGTAAAAATCAGCTTGGAGAATTTACGTGAGGTAAGTAATGTTTTTACGTACCTTGATTACCTGATACCTGAAAATTGGCCGGCCAAATAAGCTAGCAGGTAGGCATGCGTTCTTAGTACAAACTAACACTACTCAATCGTCCACATTTCCTTCGTCAGAAAATACGTGACGTCTGGTGGCCCTGGGATCTTACTCTACTAGTGAGTACCTACTTAGCAGTCTACATTTTTTGGCTTAATTAGGAACTCTAGTTATACAACAATCGACAAGGATTATTCTACCTGCAACAAACCTAAGTCTACATAAAATAACGTAGTAAACAATGAAATTATAATTTTTTTGTTGAGTAACGGTACTATTTAAAAAAAGTTATATACTGTTTCATTTCTATTTTTAAAAAACGTAAATTATAAGTAAGAAAATACTAGGCATCTTTAGGAAAATCTAAATCTAAGCCAATTAAAATGCAATGGTGACAAATAAACTCTGTAGCCGCAACTTCTGAATATGGTAACCTTTTTTAGTCGTACATTGAAGATGAAACCATTTTGGGCACCGATCACACCCAATGTTTTTTAAGTTGTCACCTTCGACATCGCTAACGAGTACCTCCTCACACCCAGCACAATTAATGTGTTTTTTTATTTCCTTCTAGTTTTCTTCTGTGTAGCTTGTCTTTTCTTTTGAATGGCCAACTTTTTTGTCGCCTTGGCTTCCTTTTTAGCCGCCATACTCTTTTTCCGGTCCTGGACTTTTTGTAATTTTTCTTTTTTAATGTTTTCTTTATTTTCGTAATACTCTCTCCATTTTGGAGAAGATATAGCAAGCGGCATGACTTCTCCGCCAACTATGCGAGATCTCCCAAAGCTTAAAGCTTGAGGTGAAAATAAATGTTTTCTAAAAGATCGGTATGCTTTAAGCTAGTTCTACTGTTAAGAGGAATAGTATTTCCTGAATTATTTCTTTGATGATAGTGGGGAGCTACCAACTCGCGGCAAGGATAATATTGTAGAGTCAAAAGTAATATCATTCGGGACCTCCACTTCTTCAACGAAACTTTCCGCAGTGAAAACAACGACTGTGAATCGCAATCCATTTTCTCTATTGTTTCGGAAGGCGGACGTGGATGTCGACGTCGGTCAATGTCGTCGAAATCACGTCTGCCTTCTTGAAAACCAAAGATTTTGATATCGGTAATATTCTTTTTTGTGATTCAGAGTTAAGTGACTTTTTACTATCTATAATATCATCATGTACTAAAGCACTAACAATCACTTCTTCGAAGCGTAAATCAGGAGACTCAGATCTCTCGGGAGTATCATTGAAGTAATTTGAAGAAGGCAAAATCTTCTCTTCGTTAGGATTGTCAGTTATTAGAATTGGGGCAGAATTTTCTGCTATTTGATTTTCAGGTGCTGCTGGTATAACAATAAGTGAGATTTCAGTATCCTGGCGGTCTATATTTTCATCGGTGTCCTGAGGTATGACGGAGGCATTGGTTTCTTGTTCTGGAAAATCAATCACTAACACCTCTTCACTACATTGTGATGATGTTACCTTGTTTTGTAATTGTTTAAGCTGACACGATTTGACAGCTTGCTTTTCAGTTGCTGTACTACATAACTCATTTAAAGCATCTTTTAATTTTTCGACGTCAATAACTATTCCCTTTTCTTTCAGTTCGTTACAGAAATAAGTTAAAACTGCTACAGTGGTTTCAGTGTCTTGACGCGAGGGAATCGTTGGTGTTTCAATTATTTCCATATTTTCCAAAGCGTTTTTCACACATTTGGAATAATCCACTGCATTAGGATTAAAGGGGTAAAGACCGCACCTTTCAAACCCATTTTTTATTGTTTGTGACATATCTTTGTCTAAGACCTTCTGCAACAATGGACAAAACGTTACTTTGGTCAAGGGTTTTCCCTGCTCATCCTGCCAGGCTTTAATAGTTTTTCGCCATTCAGATTTAAAAGGCCGAAACACACTTACATCGGCGGGCTGGAGGATGTGTGTAATATTGGGTGGTAAAGCGTACAGAATTATTTGATTTGCGTCACAAAATTCACTTAAATGATAAGTGAGATGGGATTTATGGCCGTCAACAAATAAAACGACGGGTTTTTTTACTTCTTTTTCTTCGAGCCATGCGTTGACACCGTTAGCAATATATTCGTAAAAAAGATCTCCTCTCATCCAGCCACTTTCCGATATTCCCAAGATAATCGTCGGCGGCAACCTAAGTGCAACTTCTTTAGATGGTTTTTTAACATATGGAAAAACTACCATCGGGGCTACAAGTACACCAGCAGCTGAGATGACTATCATAACAGTGATAGTTTCCTTTTAGCTACTTCGTTTCACTTCGTACATGTTTTTCCAGCCTTTTGGTCCTATTACCTTGCCGGTTTTTGGACAAATTTGAAAACTAGTCTCATCACCATTAAGAATGCGGTTTGAGTCTTCCAGAATATCCAAGTGTTTATCAGGAAATCTAAGAAGTCTGAAAACTATTTTCGTATGTATTCTTCTGTCACTATCGCTCTTGCAGTATTTATGTTCTCCGGTGTTCGTTGACTGAGTTCTGGATGCCTTTTCATAAACAATTCGTACCATTTTTGGCCCGGAGTATGATTCTTGAAAGGATTTGGTCTATTTTCAGCTTTCATTATTTTCTTAACACAGTTTATTAAATCGGTTTTCTTCCTCGGGAAACCGCACTTAGCAAGTTGTATCAGCCATTGAACCAATGTTTCTTCTTCGGATGTGTTTAAAACCGAAGGACGTCCAGTTTTAAATACTTCTATATCTATGCGACCAGCCAATCTATCTTGCAACGTCGTTCGTGGGACGCCGAATAGTTTAATTTTCTGTCTTTCCGTGAAGGTCTTGGATCTCCGTGCTCTATCATTGTACCTTAAATCAAAAGTATTAAGTGAAAACGGGCTTAGTATCTAAGGCAGCTTTATGTCCCACACAAGTTTATAAATTAACTAAAGATTCACGACCAACCCTTTATATTTTTAAAGCTAATAAACATGGCTTTAATAGATAGATAGCAAGTTCCAAAGAGCATTTTATATTTTTATCCCAAACCACATTTAGCTATCATAAATAATATAAATGTCTTCGATATTGTCAACTCCTACATCCAAATTTAACCTCTTTATAATATTAATAAATTATAATAATAGGTACTTATTATACATATATTCAAGTTTGAGAAAATAAGTTTGATAAATAAATTACTACCCACACAATCATTGTAAAAAAAATAAAACCGACTCCAAAAACACAAAAAAGTGAAAAATAATACTTTTTTTGTGTTTTTGGAGTCGGTTTTATTTTTTGCAAAAAAGTTTTTTTATTTTTAGTTGTAATATTCCATAGAAATATTTTTCATCATCAGACCTGTAATGGCACTTGTAACCCAAATGGGTGCAAAGTTTTGATCAATATACATGAATTAAGTCCAAACTCCAAACGCAAGGTAGCTACTGTAAACAGTTGAGGAGTTCCCTTAACTGTCATTCGTCTTCATCATCAGTCCCCTTATGACAGTCACAACCCATCTAGGTGTAAATTTCTCATCAATACAAATGAATGAAACCCAAACACAAGGTGACTGCTGTAAACCGTTGAGGAGTTCCCTCGACTGTCTTTCGGTTCCATCATCAGAGCGACTCCATACCTTCTTTAAATTATAGTGCTTTAAAATACTTAATCAAAAAATTTACAAACGCACTAGTCGCCACTACAATTTTTGAAAGCTCCCCTCAATTTCTCTTGGATGCCATCATCAGATCCCGGTTTCCTTATCGTGGGACCACCCTTGAAGTATCTCCTTTCCAACAACAAAAAAAAATGAAAATCGGTTCATAAACGACGAAGTTATCCGCGAACACACATAAAAAAAAAATATATATATACGGTCGAATTGAGAAACCTCCTGCTTTTTAAACCGACTTCAAAAAAGGAGGAGGTTTCTCAATTGGACCGTATAAACACATAAAAAAAATATATATATATATATTTTTTTTATGTGTTTTGAAGTCGGTTTAAAAAAAAATACAAAAGTAATCAGCCTGTATAGTGGCGCTCGAATTTGAGACTGGCTGACATTACGATATTTAATATTTCTAAAGTCGGCCCCTGTTTTGTGTACCTTATTTCTCAAGATTCAACTAATATCAGCCCGGCCGGTATTTGGCGATTAAACGTAAAATAGAT
Source organism: Eurois occulta (assembly GCA_950022335.1). Classification (NCBI taxonomy): domain Eukaryota; kingdom Metazoa; phylum Arthropoda; class Insecta; order Lepidoptera; family Noctuidae; genus Eurois; species Eurois occulta. Next base: position 174,522 of record OX465499.1, read on the forward strand.
TTATTTACCTATAAACTTTGCAAATTCTCCTATTAAGCCAATGGAATTGGAAGAGTTGGAATTTATAAAACAGAATGCATTTACTTTAAGTCGGCCCCGGCCGAGAATCCGGTTTTAAATCGAAACTGGTATTCTAATGGCGGCCCCCTATTTCTCCTTTAAACCAAAACCAATACGCTAAAAATTTAAAAAACTAAGTCAAAATATAGTAAAAATTACTTTTTAGTGATAACAAAGCATAGAACAAAAAAAAACGTCTTAACGTTATAATATCAATCCCCGAAGCGTGGGTATTCACAGCAAGTAAACTACTTCAACTATGAACTCAAGTTCGTAGTTGAAGTAGGTTCTTCGCTTCAACGGTGCCATCGCTACTGACGCTCAGTGTGCGAAGAGCGGGTGACGTAATCGGATAGTAACGGTTTGTACGTATAAATAAAGTATGAACTAAGGTTGCAATTCTAGTGGCAAGTTTGCCACTTAATTACCTTTTGAATGAACGCAAGCTGAAAATGTGCAGACTGCCGACGTTTGGGCGGGGGCCGATGTACATGTATGGCGTATTTACCCTACCACTGTTCTGTGTTCAGTATCTCTCTGCTTCATTTATTTGTGGTTTACCTCATGTCGACACTTTACTGTGAGAAATAGCTACCTTGTGTAATACTTAATGGTGGATGTGTGTGTTGCTGAAATGCAAAACTATTGTACAACATTCCTGCCCACAACAGATAAGAGTAATGTAATGTACTCTGCAACACTCGAAATGTAAAATTACTTGAAAATGTGAATGATAAAGTTGACAATGTACTGTGATGGTGATGTCTTTGCTTACCACAATCACTCACATTATAATTATTGAGAGTGAACATGAATTACAACATAATATCTGACAGTGTCATGCAGTTTTATTAAATTTTACTGCAATCGTTTTTTACCCACATAATAAAGCCATTTATGTTTTAAGATTTAAATATTTTCCCACTACTTTCTCTTTGTTTTGTGATTAAAAAAATGCATCATGTGAAGCACAAATAATTGTATTTTTTTTCTTTATTTCTTAAATAATGGATGTAAAAAAACCCGAAACAAAGCCAAGAGGCTGTCATTGTAATATTTTTGGTTCTGGAATATGGTCCAGGTATGCCTGGGACCCTTCTACCTATCTAATGGAGACATTGTAGGTCAAAGTTTCAACTTTTTTTATTAATTCAAGTTTTTAATGTTACAAGTGTACTTTAAATACACCTACATGGCCCCTGTACTATTCAATGTATGCATCAGCACAATGTTAGGAGCGTCTTACATTGAGTCCTACCGTAAAACATAATATTTCACCCCCATTTATTTATTTTTGTGTAGAGTTAATTTGATGTACAGAATGCTTGGTTGACGGCTTCATGTAGGGTCCGTTTACACCTTGAAATGCAATTTATTTATTTGCGAGAATATCGGTACATAATAAAAACATGCTAAAATAATTTTAGTCTCACTATATTCGACTTATCAGTCGTGCAAATATTTTTACTACATGCATAATCAATAAAACAATAATTAAGAACCATTGTGAACTTTTTTTTTTTTTTTTTTAAATCTTTATTTATTTACGGGGTTTTTTCTATATAGAATATGTCACCCCGATGATTGTATACAATTAAATTACAATATAATATGTACCTATACTAAACTAGCCTACCCGCAACCTTATAACCATAATAATAATATAATAAAGTGTTCTAGCCTCATCGGACAATGGTGAGGCGAGAACGCTATTATAGAAGCCTACATTAAAAGTATTGACAAAAGCTTGACGCCTTTGGACCCCCACACGCACACACTCTGCCAGGACATGATGCACATCTTCAATAACTCCACAGATAGCACAATTTGGTGAATCTACTTTGCCCATCATAAATCCAAAGCTATTGAGCGGTACGTGACCGGATCGGAGTCTCAAAGCCGTCACAACTTCTTGCCTGCTCATCCTGCCCTCACTGAACCAAAGCACTCGTGGAAGAGATGGCTGAATCGTTCTGTACCAGATACCCTTAGTCAAAGACCTTTCATCAAAGTATTCTGACCATGACTGAATACATCTGTCTCTAACCAAGGGTAAAAGTTCAGTATTCCACGGAGAACAAGGGTATATTTCTCCATCAGACCCCGCTTCATTTGCTAAACGATCAACCATCTCGTTTCCCTCCAGTCCAACATGAGACGGAATCCACTGTAATACAATTATTTTACGTTTGGCAACAAAATCAGTGATTATTTTCAATATATTGTACGCCAGTGGAAGGCCCCTATAAGCTGAAGTACTCGTGCATCTTATCAGATGGAGAAGAGCACTTTTTGAGTCTGTGAAAATGATAAATCGATCACCGTCCAAAGATTCGACATAAGCCAAAGCTTCAGCTATAGCAATTAGCTCTAAATGCATTATTGAAACTTTGGATAAAATTTTGAATTTAAAAGAAGCACCTATTTGTGAATCGAAAAAAGCTGCGCCACAGTAATTTTCGTGTCTAGAACCGTCCGTATATATACAATAAAAGCCAGAGTACTGTGCATTCAGAGATGTACAACATATAGTTCTAAGGTTATGTACATTATAACAATGCTTAGGTTTATCTACTGAATCTAAACTAGGCTTTACAATACCTGATAAGTCCATATTGCTGACCCAAGTGTCCATGGAAAACATGCCAATTTTATTGCTGCAGTACATATGTTCCTGCTTGAGAACATCGTGAGACAAAACTAACAGTGGTTTTTTCTTATTTCTCCAATAAGGACTATTGTAACAAAGACCATGTAGTTTATCCAGTAAATCGATTAAAGGAAAACGGTAACACTTAGATTTTAAATAAAATTTGCCAGCTAAATATCGGCGGCGAATAAAAAGAGGAGGCAATATTAATTCGGCTTCCATCACATGGATCGGAGTACTTCTGATAAACCCACCAATTAACCTCAAGCAAATATTTTGTAATCTGTCCAGTTTAGTTAAATGTGTGTCGGCGCTATTGTCCAGTAAAAAACTACCGAAGTCGATACGGCTACGAATAAGGGAAATATACAATCTTCTTAAGTGGTTGGGATGAACACCCCACCCAGGTCCCACTAAAACCCTAAAAATATTAATCAATTTAAGTACTCGTTCACGGACCTCCCCAATATGTTTCTTCCATCGAAGGCTTCTATCCAGCCACAATCCTAAGTATTTGACGTGGTCTACTATCTCTAACAAAGTCCCGTTCAAACATATTTCTATAAGTGGCCTTCTAAAACCTCTACTAAACAAACAGATTTTACTTTTAGCGGGGGAAATGTTTAATCCAACTTGTGTTAACATGCTGTCGATAAGATCAAGTGCAGACTGGATCTTGCGTTGTCCCTCACTAACAGAAGAACACTGCACGTATATAGCGAAGTCATCCGCGTACTGGGATATACAAATGTTATTTTGCACACGTTTACAAATATGAGACGTTACTATATTAAATAATATTGGGGATAACGGATCACCCTGAGCCAAACCAGTGCCGGAATGTCTACTAATAAAGCTATTACCAATTCTTATTTTGAGTACTCTTCTATGGAGAAAGTTCCATAGATATCTACAGATACGAGAACCAACTTTAAAACTATCTAAAACGTTTATTAAAACAGAATTATTTACATTATTGTACGCATTATCTATATCTAAGAAACAACCCATAGTGGAACAACCCTCAGAAAAACCAGATTGAATTGTGGTGATTAGGCAGCTTAAGCCATCTAAACACGACCTACCCCTACGGAATCCAACTGTGTTCACAGAAAATGTGTTACTTTTTTCAAAAAACCATTCCAATCTTCGGTATAGAACATAATGGAAAATTTTGCATATGCACGACAGTAATGATATAGGCCGGAGTGAGGAAACGTTACTAGGGTCACGACCAGGTTTTGGAATAGGCACAATACAAATGTCACGCCACTGATAGGGAACAAAACTGTGACTAAAAAAGTTGTTAAATAGAGTGAGCAATACAGATTTACCTACATCAGGTAAATTCTTAATCATAGAATAGGATATGTCGTCGCATCCAGGAGATGTATCCTTAGATTTGATACATTTATCTAGCTCCTGAATAGAGATCTCACATTCTAATGTAGGGTTACTATGGTGAACGGTAGGGGTCGAAGGGGACACACAATCGGGTGCTAAGGAACTTAAAAGATTTGTGGCACTTTGAGCGTCCACAAAATGTCTAGGCGTACGGAAACCTTTCAACCATCTCATTTTTCGCCACATTTCACTAGACGATGTAGTGTGATCAACTGAGGAACAAAAATTTTGAAAGTTCATTCCTCTAGCCTGTCGGATTAACTTTTGGGATGTATTTATTCTACCATTAAGAGTATCCAGGTTTTGGGGTGTGGGGTTACGCCTAAATTTGGATAAAGCTAACCTACGATGAGCCACAGCTTGTGACAGTTCGGCAGTCCAGTATGGCTTTGGAGTGAAATTTGAAGTAGGGTTTTGATTAAATTTAAACATCGGTATGAATTTATTAGCAGCGTCATTCAGAATATCTAGAAATGAATCATACGCTGTTTGGTGGTCATTCGGTAGATATAAATTTTTAAATTTTTCTTCCAGATATTTTTTATATGAAGACCAGTCTGCTTTTCCAAAATTCCTTTTAATAACTGTAGGAAGGCATGTCGTACACAATGTTGAAAGTTTAATAATTAAATGGTCGCTGCCTAGATTTTCATTTAAAACGGCCCAATTAAAGTTTAACGCAATATCTATAGAAACTAGTGAAATGTCTGGGGAAGATTGTTGTAGGTTGTTATCAACTAAACGAACTCGTGTATGTGTTCCATCGTTCAAAGAAACAAAGTTGTTGTCTATTAGTGAGTCGTGAATAAGACTACCTCTGCGGTCAGTTTTATAAGACCAACTGGCGTGATGGGCATTAAAGTCACCAAGAATTAACGTTTTGGATGGCCATATTGAAAACAGACTATCCCAGTCCTGCTGAGTGGTTACGATTCTCGATGGACAATAAACAGAAACAATATTCTCAAACGGGCCACAATTAAATACGCGCACGCACACTACCTCAATGCCGTTGTTATTGACGAGAACGCGTCGCAGCTGCGACTTAACAGATTTGTGAACTATTAAAGCTACGCCGCCGTATGAGTCATCCCGGTCCGAGCGATAAACATCAAAACCACTAACTTTAAAATTATTTTCTGGTTCAAGCCACGTCTCACTAAGGGCAGCAATATGTACTTTTTCCTGACACAAAAGTTCCTGAAACGATGCTAACTTTGGCTTAATACTTTGGGCATTCCACTGCAATATATTTAATTTAATTGATTTGTTAACCGTCACAAGGAATAAAAAAGTTAAACAATGCTTTTATCCACGGCCACTCTGAAACAAAACTCACTGACACTAGTGTTAACCATTCTAAGCACAACTGAAAGACACATTTTATTTTAAAAATTAAACCTGTATTTTTGAGGTAGATAACTTCCTTTATTCTAGCACACAGCTCTTTGAAAGAAGGACATTCATCTTTACCTTCTTCATCAACAGGCAATTGATGAACGCCTTCTTCGTCTGCATCTGCAGTCCAAAACATCCAGTCTTCTTTGAGTGGGCTCTTTTTATTCTTCGGAAGCTTAGAAGTACCCTTGTTCCTACTAGACGTGGAAGGGGTCTGTAACTTATGCACTGTGGCCTTTGTTTTAACTATTTCGGCAAAGGTAGGCCTTAGGGTTTTTAAAGAGCCGTCTTCGGGAGTTGTAGAAGAGCAACGAATTTCTTGGGCTACCGGAGCTTGAGGAGGGACGATAGTATCGGGGGGAATGGGTTTTTCGGGGGGCACATAACATTCAAGGGCTTTTCTATATGTACATCCAAACTCAGACATAATTTCTCTTATTCTTCTCTCTTTCTTATAACTCGGACAAGACCTGCTGAGCGATATGTGGTTACCTTTGCAGTTGACACATGAAAACATTAAAGTATCGCAATTCTCATGCTGCCCACCACACTTCGGGCAAACCACGTTTTTCGAGGGGCACATTTTCCGCACATGGCCTAACCTCCAACATTGGGAACATTGTGAGACTTGGTGTATGTAAGGCAATACTTTAATATTTATGTCACATACACGAACTGATGCTGGTAAATGATTACCCTCAAAGCAAAGTCGAAGGGTTTCGCTGGGGCACCAACCACCTTCATCCCTGTTGCGACGGTCTAGCCTCTTGAAAGATAAAAGTTTTGCGGGGGCCGGACATGTAATATTTTTAAGGATCTCATCATCCGTGAAATCGAGGTCTACATCCTTGATTAAGCCATAGCAGATTGACAGCTCCGAGGCCTTCTGGAACCTCCATCCTTTCTCCAAAAGATTCTCGCACGTAGTAAAGTTCTGTGCAGCCGATTCACATTCAAATTGGACGCGTATTTTAAAAGGGCTTAAATATTTAACTTCTCTAATCTTAGTTATTTTATTTTCTCTCAAAAGACGTGCCATTGCAAACTGTTTCGGAAGGCGTTCTTTATGCGAAACGTATACCTCATACTTTTCCTCTTTTAAAGAATGTCTACTACCATGACATATCTTTTTTTTACTTGTTTTAACTTCTTTCCAACCCTCTTCGTCTTCAGTACTGTCCTCTCTTTCCCTCTTTTCCGTTCTTGACTCTTTATTTTTACCGTCATCATCAATAGTATCCATGTCCGAGGAATCATTCAGTAAGCTCTGTACATTATTACTGAATACGGGTGTATCACAGCGCGGTGAAACTATTACGTCATCATTCATGGCGCGATCGTGTAAGGCAAACGCAGCCGGTAGGTCCGGCGCACACCTGTGGCACGTGTCACAGGAATGCGTAAACAACTCTTCGCACAGTGAGGATAGTAAAATAATTAGACGCGACGCGACAAAAAACACAACCAGACCGCACGAGTGCCGGTACGGCTATTACCATTGTGAACTTACATCAATATCAAACACATCATAGTCATAATAAAATGTACAGTCTTGCTTTGTTAATATTAATTAGGCACATTCATTACGTTATAAAATATATTAAATCAGAGATTATCTCACAGTCAAGACAGTTCATTAATTGAATGATTAGGTAGATTTTTGTTTAATATCAATAATTAAAATTTAAAAAAGAGTTCGTAAAATAAATAGCGAAAAATACTCAAAGCAGCATCATTAGATTTTTGAAAAATCAATATTCCTAGCCAGGAATCGAACCCATTTATTTAGGAAAAAAAAAACAGTATTATTACACCATTCGATACCATTTGATAGTATCGCTAATAAAGATCAAATTCCGGGAAGTAATGACATAGGGCAAACTTAAGAAAACCGGCCAAGTGCGAGTCGGACTCGCGCACGAAGGGTTTCGTACCATTATCTATAAAAACGGCAAAAAAATCATATCTGTTGTATGGGAGCCCCCCTTAATATCAATTTTTTTTTTTAATTTTTAGTATTTGTTGTTATAGCGGCAATAGTAATACATCATTTGTTAAAATTTCAGCTTTCTAGCTATCACGGTTTATGAGATACAGCTTGGAGACAGACAGACAGACAGTGAACCCTAAAAATGATAAATTTTATGTTTTTTCATATTTTAAAGGACATGGACAAAAAAGTACATTCCATATACACTTATATAGTCAATATATTATATTAAGAAAAATAGAGAAGTGAATTGTTGCGTAGTTTTTAACCTCTCTGCACTCGTCAGTATTGATTACAATATAATAAGTAGTGCAAGTTGAATTCAAAGTCTCATTTTGTCAACTTTAGCCATTATGGCCCATAGAGAAAGATAAATAGAATAATAGACGTTCTACACCACGCAAACTACTTGTAGATATGTATGTGAAATGAACGACAAATGCTCTTACCTGAAACATTTTGATTTAAACAAAACTGTTTTCATTGGTATTTCTTACATTATAATTAAATTATATTTTGAACTGTTGATACGTAAGATATATTTATTTCACACAATTATAGTAATAACGTAACCGTACCATAAAACGGAACGCGTTTTACAATGTGTCATTGTTTATGTCAAAATGGCGGTACTGCGATTGCACAGATCCTCCGTTGCGTACGAACTGTTTGTTTTATTGCGATTATCTTCTAATATTTTTGACTCCTGCTTATCTCTACGGAAAAAAATATTTTTACTTATTTTTACCAAGAAATGAGTAATTATTTATAATCTTTTGTTTTATTTAATGTTTCTCTTGTCAATTAGTAGTTAAACTGTTGAAGAAAAACGTCACTTTCGGAGTCTCAATAAATGTAACAATAATAACATATACTTTGTCTCAGTTTTCTGTCAGACTTTCTCAGTTCAGTAAATGTTAATCAATATATGGTTAAAAATCCTTAGTTCAGGTAGAATGACCACCTGAAATAAGGATTTTGGATCATGCTGAAATGCCTAATAATTTACAGCACTTCGCTATTTTAAAACGCCTTGACGTTTTTAATAGCAAAAATCATTATTCATACACTTTGCCAGCAATTTGATAGAAGGTAACATGAAACTGTTTACGTCTAGTTATTTATAATGAGAAGTTCTTTGAGCTTTTTATTTTTTGCACTTTAATATGGCAGTATTCACGAATATGAAACACCAAAAATTATCGTTGTACACTAAATTTGATAACTATGCAAACGCCCATACAGAAATTGGCCATGTCCTTTATGTCCTTGATGATGACTTCCGCAGCGCAGTCGATCTTCACAACAAAAGGTTCTAATTTCAATTTTATTGACTCTTCGCGGTTAAAGGCCAATTTTAAAAGAAAAAAATCGTAAACAATTGAAATTAGAACTTACAAGCGATTTGGCATCAATAGTGATTTTGTTCGACGTTTCGTTAATTACTACTAACTGTTTGCATACTGTTATGTATTTTATCAAAAAATAACTCCTTTAGTTTGCCGTATGTCAATATACAAAATAATATACCTACAGGATATTATTTTGTATATTGTTGCTAAACAATATTTTTTCATAAAGGACATGGCCAAAAAAGTACATTCCATATACACTTACATAGTAAATATATTATATTAAGAAAAATAGAGAAGTGAATTGTTGCGTAGTTTTTAGCCTCTCTGCACTTATCAGTATTGATTACAATATAATAAGTAATGCAAGTTGAATTCAAAGTCTCATTTGTCAACTTTCGCCACTATGGACCGTTCGTAGACGAACACGTTCTACACCACGCATACTACTTGTAGATATGTATGTGAAATGAACGACAAATGCTCTTACCTGAAACATTTGATTTAAACAAAACTGTTTTCATTGGTAGGTATTTCGTACATGTAATTAAATTATATTTTGAAGTGTTGATACGTAAGATATATTTATTTCACACAATTATAGTAATAACGTAACCGTACCATAAAACGGAACGCGTTTTACAATGTCATTGTTTATGTCAAAATGGCGGTACTGCGATTGCACCCGGATTGCACCGGATTGCACAGATCCTCCGTTGCGTACGAACTGTTTGTTTTTTTGCGATTATCTTCTAATATTTTTGACTCCTGCTTATCTCTACGGAAAAAAATATTTTTACTTATTTTTACCAAGAAATTAGTAATTATTTATAATATTTTGTTTTATTTCGTATTTCCCTTGTTAATTAGTAGTTAAACTGTTGAAGAAAAACGTCACTTTCGGAGTCTCAATAAATGTGACAATAATAACATATACTTTGTCTCAGTTTTCTATCAGACCTTCTAAAAAACCTTAGTTCAGGTAGAATGACCACCCGAAATAAGGATTTTGGATCTTGTTGAAATGCCTAATAATTCACAGCACTTCGTTATTTTAAAACGCCTTGAGGTTTTTAATAGCAAAATCATTATATCATACGCTTTGCCAGCAATCTGATAGAAGGTAACATGAAACTGTTTACGTCTAGTTATTTGTAATGAGAAGTTCTTTGAGCTTTTTATTTTTTGCAATTTAATATGGCAATATTTACGAATATGAAACAACAAAAATTATCGTTGTACATTAAATTTGATAACTATGCAAACGCCCATACAGAAATTGGCCATGTCCATTAATATTAAAAAAATATTATTTATAAGACCATAGTGTAACGGTTAGGGCTCAGCCGGTAAATGAAACTCGGAAGAGTCAGTTAAACAGCAATATAATTATAAAAAAAAACAATTGGATGTAGGTAGGTAGTTAACTATAATCACCCAGTAGAAGACTGGCGTGAGTTCTCGTTATCGAGCTCGTGTTGGTTCTAGACCGCCTAAAGAAAACCACTATCCTGAAGGTTCCAGAGCGTAGGAGACAAATAGTAGCCAGGTAGGTAGGTCGGTCCTTCAGTCCGAGGGTAGCGCGTAGCATGCAGGGTTGTCCAGCCATAGCCCCTGCAGCGGCAGCTAATCAATAGTTGACCAGTACGAGAGAACCCTGGAATATTCCGAATACGGCATTTTAGAAAATGACCGAGTTTATACTCCTGACTGCAACATCCCGACAGCCGTCGATCATGGAATCTACGGTAGAAGGTGGTGTTCTAGCATCAATTAGCCACCAAGATGAAGCAGTCTAAGCAGCGTGGTACAATTTAAAAGCATGAAGGAACAGAAAAATGATATCTAGTAATGTGAGGTACCTAGATGTAAAAATAACAAGAACGACTGACAGAAGACACTAGATTGAACAGAAACTACGTTAATTACATGAAAGGTTGGAGATAATTTAAAAATAACCGTTATGTCCCGTTACACCAATACGGACATTCGGTGGAAATAAAAGAAGAAAAAACTAACTTGGTGTTTAAAATAGCAATCCTAAGAAGATTCCAAAGAATACCGACTTAAGTCTAATTAATAAAAGTTTTGCAGCACTCACCCGATCGGGGTTACAATGAATTTAGTTATTTGTACAAGTAAAATAGTATGGTAATTGTTATAAATATGTTCAAGGCAATAACGAACGATAAGGAGGTTGGCAGAGGTAAAATTAAATATTGGGCACATTCGATCACTGCCGATGTGTAGTGCGAAGTCCCCCACCGCCGTCGGTCGAGACATTCATTTTGTACTCCTCGAGCCGTTGGTTATCCACGAACGTTAGATAGGCGTGCGTTCCGTGCGCGAGTTTTGTTTGTGATGGTATTTTAATAACCATTCCTCTAGCGCCAACGAAAAGTACCCTCAGCCGCGAGCGTAAATAGCTAATTGATTTTCTTTTATTTCTGTTTGTAACTACGATTCAAATGTGTTAGCGACCACGTAAAATAGGAATTGATGTATTACAAGTTTTCCTTTTAATATATCAATGACCATAGGCAATTTTCTATCACATCTATGGGCTTAAGACCAACAGAATTGAAATATATATCTCAAATAGCAGCTTACTACTCTGTCAAGAAAGTACCGGGAAACGATCAATACACAAAGTGTTAGTTATTCATCCAAAGTTATTTTATCGCCTTCAAAGAATGCTCCTTCAGAAACGATACACTTACGTCAAAGAATAATCCAAACATCAAAACATTTTTTAAACGCTTTTTACGGAATTGAGTTCAGTTCTCGCCGCGAATTCTCCTTTATGTCTTCTACCGAATGAAAACGGGTGCCACGAAGTGGTAATTCGAGTTTAGGAAAAAGAAATAAGTCGGCTGGAGCCATATCTGGTGAATAAGCTGGTTGTTTGATGGTATTTGTTGAGTTTTTGGTCAACAATTCGTTCACTATGATAGACTTGTGCGAAGGCGCATTATGGTGGTGCAAAATACAAGAATTATCTTTCCACATTCTGTCTAGTTTCTAGCTAGGTGGTAAGTCAACTACCCCAACAATGAAATCTATATACATATAATAAATCTGTAGACGTGACGTTTCTGTACATTGAAAATATTTAGAAAAACAATAGCAACCCATTTCTACCATTTTTAGATTTTTTTTCTGTATGTCTGTTCGTTTGTGCACGCATCACATAAACACCCCTCATTGTATTCAAAATCGAAATATTGAAACATAAGAATCATTGTTCCGAGTAACATTTAGCGTTTATTTCATCAAAATCGACCAACAGACGCAAAAGATATTAATGTTTAAAATTTAGTTAGTAACCTCATACGCGATTTCTATGATAAATTTAATTATTTACGTAAAAATAGGTTTAGTCGGAATGGCTGAAAATGAATTTGGTTTTATTTTTTTCCTTTTGTGTTTACTCTTTTCATGGAAGTAATAAGTACTACTTACAACCCATTACGAAATACAATCTCTAAAAAGTTTAAAAAACAAAACAAAAGTAAAATTGAATAAAATCTACTACGTTGTACATTTTTTTAACACTGCCCGACTTCCACATCGATACCAGGACCTCATGCTTCGTAGACGCACTTGCGACCACTGGACCAACGAGGCAGTCTCTCACATTTAAACACCAAAATTTCCACGTGAACGAAGTCGCGGGCAACAGCTAGTTGTAAATATAGGTTAGGCTATTACGATTATGAAATATTCTTAAATCTTACTCGCATTTTACTTATCATACCTATACTTACCTTGGTAAAACACCAAAAACTTTTATCCCCTATTTTTACCCCCTTTAGAGTAATTTTTTTACAAACTGAATGTCGTATTTATTTATATCTAACCAAAAACCTAAAAAATAAGATTCAAGGTTCTAGCTCTAAAAATGACGTAATTTCCATACAAATTTTCGTCCTCTATATCCACCCCTTACAGCCCTTTTTTCGCATTAAAAAGCAGCCTGCGGCCTTTCTCAGGCTCTACAGTCTACACCATCTCTGTACCAAATTTCATTTAATTGACGGAGAACAGAAATGGACGCACCTTAAATATTTCATACTAAAACGAAGAGTACCTACCTACGTCTACGGAAAACAGAAGTGGAGGCACCTGAAATGTTTACTTTTCATGTGTGTTGCTAAGGGTTTGACCTTATATTCAAACCAATAATACATTTATATATATTATAGCAAGGGGGTGATGGTTAACCTTCCTAAGTCTGTTCGAGGACTTCAGCGGACCACTTTGAATTATTTACTGTGTGCATAGAGATTCAGCATAATGTTTTACAAATTAAAAATGACTGTGTAGTTAAATCTTCGACATAGTGTAGGAAATTCCAAAATTTTCAATTGGCCCTAGCACTGGTCTAGTGTGGTCTCCGGTGAATTACGTACTTGTCGCAATAGTTTGAATTGGTGTACTTATTAGGCCATTATTTGTGGTATATTTAAATTCTCTTGGACTTACGTCCATTTTGACGAAGACCCTTTAAATCAGATCAAGTTGCGGATTATAATTAGGAATCTATTGGATTACAATAAATGTTTTTAAATGGATTTTAATCTAGCAGGCGTGACTGCGTGAAGCGAGCGAGATGGGCGTGGAGCGCGTGGTGCACGGCGTGCGCGTGGCGGCCGTGAGCGAGGTGAACAGCGCGCACTACGACGCGCTGGTGCTGGTCACGTCACCCGGCGTGGCGCCGCCCCAGGCGCTTGAGGATTTCGTGGTGGACGCGTGCCAGCTGGATGCCGACCTGTCCAAGGGCGCGCACTTGCTGCGCTGTGCGCGCGTGTCGGGCGCGCGGCTAGTGCTGGCGGGCACGGGCGCGCTGGGCCCGTACGACGACGTGCGCGCCGTGGGCGAGGCCACGCGCGCGGGCCTGCTGCGCGCGGCGGCGGCGGGCGCGACGCGGCCCGTGCTGGTGCTGCAGCCGCACCCGTGCTGGCCCGACGCCGACTTGGTGGCGCTGCTGGCCGCGCTCGAAGTGCTCTACGTCGTGAGTTGTTCTCTTGTATTTGATGAGATCATCATGGAGATACTGACGGATACAGAAGACCCATCACCGCACCAACACTCACATAGTTTCTTCCCGTCATTGCGGGGATTTTGAAGGGCGTCGCCAGCTTTTGAGTTAGGAGGGGCCGGAACGATGAGAAAAAGATTGCAGCTGAAGTTCTAAGAATCTAAACTGCAATAACCACCTCAAAAATGTTAGCACTTCGGATTAGTTAGATTTTCTATACTTGTTCATATAGAAGTCGAAGTTACTAATTTTATCGAGTTATTTGAAAAGTCTAGAAACTAAAAGAACGTGCCACCTCCACTCCAGAAACATTAGCTTTACTTTAGATCTTTTATTATGGCGACAATTTTAAGAACAAATGATCTAAGGCTCCAAGAGCGAGCTCGAAAATTTGAACACCCTACCCTTTGATTTTTGGGAGTCGTTACAGGTAGTCGGTGGCCTGAAAGTCTGACAACCAGTCTTACCACAGGGTATCGTGTTACCCAGTACTAACTGGGTTGTGGAGGTCAGATAGGTAGTCACTCCATAGAATATAATGGTATTCAGCTGCATCCGGTTAGACTGGCTAGGCAGACGATAAAGTAGACATTTCCTCTAATACCGGGGCAAACTTGACCTGTGCCATGCTCCCCGTTAAACACAATACTAGGGTAAATCAAACTTTATCTTTTCCATCCTCCTCTAAATGCCACCGCCGGCGCCGGCACATTCGGGGACGATGAAACTATTTTTCTCATCTGTCCCGTTGGCGGAACAGGGGCAGCGGGGGCGATGGGACTAAGTCATAATGCGTAGCATTGGAGCCAGCTAATGGGTATTCCGTGTTGTTGTGTATCGTGGTGTGTAACGCTGTGCCGGGTGTGTGACAGCCGCTGCAGATCCGCGAGTCGTTCCCCGAGCAGGCGCACAAGATACGCGCGCTGGGCGTGTACGCCGAGGGGCTCGCCACGCCGCTCGACCAGCTGCTGCGCGAAGCCGCCGCGCTCGATATCGCCAGGTGACACACACACATTTTTTTATTTTCATTTATATTGTAAGCAAAGCCGCGTTTTCTTTAGGAGCAGCAAATTTTTTTTAGAATGAAATAGGCCTACAAAGCGAATAATTATGGTTGATTGTACACACAGCGTCATTTACTCAGTACGAAAAAAAAAATCTCTAAAAATGATTAAAAATGAAAACTAAATTAAAATTTGATAAAATCCACGACGTTGTAAATTTGTTCCATGCGGGAATCGAACCCGCGACACGCAGCGCCGCAGTCAATTGCTCAGCCAGTGCGCCAACTGTGCTGTGCTAACCCCTCAAATTTTAAAATGTTACTCTGCTACAACATTGAATTCGTTATTATTGAATAATCTAAAGAATACTTCAAAAAGTGTTCATTTGTTTTGGATTGGATTCGAACCATCGCATCACCGAATGTCGTCATACTCATACCGGCAGTTTGACGAACTAGCCAGCGAGCGCAATGATTCCACACGCAACCTGGTCAGGCGCGGTCCCAGCCTAACATTTTGAGCGGTCACACAGGTTTATTTCCGGGAGGGGCGGTGCTTCTACTATTGAAAAAGTACATGATATCTTAGCGAGTGAACCGACCTAGAAAATTTTAGCACCACTCCTTTTGTTATTTTGTACAGAAATGAGAATAGGAGGAACTCTGTCAACTTATGAGAATTGAAAAAGTACAGGATGTATTAGCGACTGAAACTAGCAGGAAAATTTTAGCATCACTCCTTTTGTTAATTTATACAGAAACTATTTTTTTTTGTTACCCGCTACTTCGTTGGCGTGGCAATTTAGGTGTGTATGTGTGAGACGGATTTCCAACTTGAGTGCGAAAGTCGTATCAACGAATTTTGTTTCTTCGAAAACCTTTCAACGACATCTCTGTACTGCGACAACTTGTTAAATCGACGTCTTGTTACTGCGATATTTCGTTTCATCGAAAAACTGTACTGCGAACCATTTTACTGCGTAAATATCATACTGCGAAGCCTTGTTCAATCGACGTCTCGTTGCTACGATGTTATGTTAGTTAAGGTTTGTAAATTTGGCATGTATGATTTGGGCCCCCCTGGGACCGCTCCTGAACCACGCAGCAACATTACTGGTGCGCCAACTCTCAATTTTAACTAAAACTGTGATACACGTGTCTCATAATTTTCTATCGACCCAGAGAATATAAACTTTCACAGAAAGCGGCGGTAGAGGCTTTTGTGCCCTACCGCCGGCTTCGCTACCATCGAGGCGATCCGACCAGTGCTCGAGGAATGGCTCGACAGGAGGCACGGCTCCCTGTCGTTTCGACGCAGGTGTTCTCGGGGCATGGTTGTTTCAGGAAGTACCTGTGTCGCATAAACAGGGAGCAGGACGCTCGGTGTCATCATCACTGCGACCATTGTCTGGAGGACACGGCGCGGCATACGCTGGCAGAGTGTGCCGCATGGGAGGAGCCGCGCCGTGCCCTCGTGACAGAAGTGGAAACCGACCTGTCGCTGCCGGCCGTCGCTCGCGCGATGGTCGGGAGCGCAGAGTCGTGGGATGCGGTGATCTCCTTCTGTGACGGTCATCTCACAGAAGGAGGCTGCGGAGAGGTTGAGGGAGGTAGAGACCACTCTCCTGATCCGCAGCAGACGTACCGGGCGTCGGCGGAGGGCAGACAACGCCCTCTTCCAACCCCCCTAAACGGGTCCAGAGGGACGGCGGACTTGCGGACGACCACCGCCCCCCCGTATAACTGAACCCGAGGTGGTGGCGCGTAGTGTTCCGCGCGCCCCCCTATTGGCGTTGCGGAGGGAGTACACCTCACTCCCCCCGCAGACGCGGGCCGGCACTAGCCGGGGATCGTGGAAGGCGAACTAGTTCCCATGATCCCCGGTGCAAGTGTGGGAAGCGAACACCGGGGTGGTTTTTAGTCGGCTAGAGTCCGATAGACCCCTCCGCCCGCCCCAGGGCGGAGAACATCCGTGGGATTTTCCACCCCGGGAACATAAAAAGGTTACGGTAACAAACATAGTTACATACCTTCATGGCCCCTTTTTAACCCTTCGGGGGTATTTGAAGATCCTAACTTCAAAACTGACGGACTTTCATATAAACTTCCATCCCGTATTTTACCCCTTCAGGGGTGGAATTCACAAAAAAATATTTCTTAGTGGATACTTACTTTTCACAAAGAACACAAGTTTCATGGCTCTAGGACCAGCGCAGCGGTTTGGCCTGTGTGTTGATCATAGATATAACAGTCAGATAGTCAGTTTACCATTTTATAAAATATATACAGGGTGAAATTGAATAGATGCGACAAAGGACATGGCCGAATCCTGCCCTCAGAATCAATTCATAATTCGTAATGTACACTAATTATTATTATATTAAAGTTACTTCTAAAATAAATAAAAATTAATCGCAACAATTACATATCTCTAGAACAGGCGACAAAAAATCTCAAAATAATAAGTGTGTTAATAGTTTTTTTGTGGTTATGTTTCATTGAATGCAATACAAAATGCATCTACGTTTGGATACACGCATGAGACAAACACTGTATCTATCTGATTACGCCTGAAGGTCAGACTAAAATGTATGTAAAACACCTGTGACTGTCAAATTGTATTGCTAGGGTACCTTAAAAAGTTAACGGTTTCACGATTATCGCAGACACCACTTTTCGACCTGCCGCGCGTCTTGATGAATATATTCAAATATTTATTTTCAAGAGTGTGTATCCAAATATCCTAGAGTTATTTTGACGTTTCTACGCTCAAAACCAAAGAGCTCAAAACTATCTGTGCAGTCTTGCGTTGATCTTATCACGCGTAGACAGAGCATTCTCTGTCTACGTTATCACGTAATACTGTGTTGTCTTTTCGTTATTGTATTGGATATTTTCACTTGACCCCACGCTAATCGGACTTTCGTTTACGCTTCTAATGTTAATATGCTGCTGTGCTTATTAGACTTATATGTTGCTGAAGAAAATCTTAACAGAAGGCGACTAAGGCGAGTAATGTTCTCAAGAGTTGATTTGCATCAACTCTTGAGAACATTATATACCTTTTTTTTTATTTTTTTTTTATGTTGTTGCCATGTCATGACGTTGTTATGGTAATTAGGCTGGGCCAGGTATCAAGCAAATATAACGGCACCAGCTTCATTCCTTGATAATATTTTGTTGATTTTTGAAGATGAATAGGCTTAAAAGTGGATGAAAACAATGAATGTGTCTTGTCTGAGTAATTGCAATGATGTTTTTCTTAAAACGTCTGTAAAAGAAGTAGAAGTAGATAATTATATTTTATACTTTTGCAAATGTAGGTATATATACTACCTACCTAATTAGATATTCTTAAATAAAAATTCAAATACCATTTTAGTGTTTTATTGCCTATCCAATTGTATATTTTTTGCTAGCATTCTCGTATTGTTTCGTTTCGGAATTTATGATCATTGCTATTCAAAATGTTTAGGCACATTTTTTGTATCCTATTTATAGTATCTCTCGCTTCTTCTCTGATCATAAAACTTAAACTATTATGATTACACACCTGTAAGCTTTAATTTGACGTACTGTATGTCAATGTACATGAATATTTTTTGTAAGGGCACAGCTCTATACAAATTCCGGTCATGTCCTTTAAATATACAATAATACGTGTTGTCAAGGAAATGTAGAAAATATCAAATGTAAAATTAAAAAATAATTGATCATTGTTACGAAAAGCGTTAAAATAATTAAAGTATCAAAGAATTTCGCGTACTACCGTTTTCGTGTACAACGTGGGCACGATTTAGGTACATTCTCGCTATGAATGAATCGCGCCGCCGCGCCGCCTCCGTCCGCCCGGCCGCCCGCGCATCTCTCTCTATCCCGCGCGCACGATTAATAAAAATTTTGTGAAACCAAATTTCCCTTCATACTTTTGTCGACTTAGGACGATCAAAAATACAATAAAAGTAAATAGTAAAACAATATTTCAGTATGAGGTATAACCTGAATACTGTTTGTTACAACAACAAGTCAATTAAGTATTGTGTTTTTGGCGTATTTAAAAAGTTGGAATCACAGTATTTACAATAATTATGAAGTATTTACAATAAATGAAATCGGTACACTTACGTGTATTTTAATAATTGTTCAAAATGTCCACCTCCGTTTTGTAAACACAATTGAGCATGGCGCCGCAAATTGTCCTTAAGTTTAATTAATAGGTACTAAAGTTTGTGATTTTACAGTTTCGAATGCAGTAATGATTTTGTTTGTTCGTCTAAAGTTTCGGATTCGCGTTCGTGAACGAGTCTTTTTATTTTTCCACCTATCACCGTATTCACTTCGGAGATAAGCCCGCACTTCACTGAAATAATGAGCCGGAGCTCCGTTCTGTTGAAAGTACATACCGGCAAGATAAGACACAGGCACATCTTGTAATAGTTCAGACACATGGGATATTTTAGCCGAAATCTCCGCTGCGTTTCACGTAGATTTCTTACGGTGTTGTATGTACCACACGACAATATCGAGATACTGTACGTTTGTTAACGGTTCACGAGTATTTCATCTCGTCCTAGGCATTGTTATGACACAAACACAAGACAACAATACAAATTATTCGCAATACGTAAAGTAGGATTTCCGGAATGCGCGCGCGACCGTGACCTACAAACGTTTTAGGACGACTAATGAACGAAGGAAGGGTGGTGGGCGGCGGGGCGGTCGCCGGGAAGGGATGTCAGCGCTGGCGCTCATGCGAATTTTGGCAACGTCGCGTGATACTTACACTAGAAAATAGGCAAAATTAGGTGAATGACCGCTATGAACGGCAACGTTTAATAACATGAGTACTCCACGACGATTATTGCGCACTGCGATGAGTCGGACGAGATTTTTTGATACTTTATTTTTTCTTATTTATTTTGCATATTAAATATTTTGCTGGAATACCGATAATTCGTACTTAAATAAAGATAATAACATCAATGGACCTTTTGAAAACGATAATCGCGTATTTTTTTTTAACGATTTAGATTGTAGAAAAAACAGTTTATAATTACTATGTTACTGTAACTGAAGCTCCTATTTCTTTTTGTCGCATTTATTCAAAATCATCCTGTATATATATATATATATAGATAATAGGGCGTGGAAGAGACAGCGACGCGAAAACATCGTGATAAGACCACACCTATTGCCCTAATTTAAATTATGAAAGTCATTCATCTCGTTAATATAATCGGTTTTAAAATTGACATTTTTGAGCACGCAATGGATTGCAAACATACGATCACAACGCTCCGCGGTAAATATTGGTCGCCTACAAATGTACGCGCTAGGTACCTAATTACCCCTGCCAGGGCTGCGGGACTGTTCGAAAGAGATACCGCGGCCCTGGAACATAAAGGGCCAATGAAGGAACATGGGTGGTTTTTAGTCAGTAAGAGTCTGACATTCCCTTCCGCTCCGCCCAGAGCGGGAGGAGTCATTTGATGATTTCCAACCCTCCAAAAAAAAAAAAAAAAAAGGTACCTAACTACCTAAACACACACAAGTCTGTGCCGCGCGCCCCGCCGGACATTTGTACATACCTACGATAAATCGCTTATAAGTAGACAACATTGATAGATTTATTATGTTTTGTTTTACGAGTTGGAGATAAGGCTCGGCAGCGTGCCGCATTTTTTATAAACATAAATGAGTTTGCGCACTCGTGAACCAAGCAGTTTGATGTGTTATATTTTGTGTCTATAGGTAGTTGCACCTAGAACGTGCTGGTCTGAACACGTCCCAGTGATGAACACACTCAGATGGCTTTCACTCTTTCAGGGTACACTCTGAGAGATAACTTTATGGCAGTTACTGAGTCTTGAATCATTTTAATGCTGAAAGAAATATAATTTGCATTTTCCACATTCAAAGCCGGAAAATGTCATTATAGCCGCTGCTGAGCAGCATCAAATACCTCATCCCAAGTATTGGCGGCAAAAGCTATAGCAGTGTGGTCTGCGAAGGAGATGATTTCGTTAATATAAACGTGAAATAAGGTGGGACCTAAGTTGCTTCCCTGTGGTACGCCATGTGTAATTGGCACGCCAGTCGCTCGTCGATCAGCACGTCCTGGGGATGCGCGTGTAGTACAGTGCGTGTGCCTGCAGGGGCGTGGCGCGCGACATCGGCGGCGCGGACCCGGAGCGCATGACGCCGCTGCGCACGGCCGCGTACCTGCAGCAGCAGTTCGCGGGCTCGGCCGTGGCCGTGCGCGTGCTGGACGACCGCGAGGCGCTGCGCCGCGAGTACCCGCTGCTGGCCGCCGTGGACCGCGCCGCGGCCTCCGTCGAGCGCCACCGCGGTAACTCTCATTTTTAATGTGTACAATAAATAAAATTAAAAGTCAATTCATATCAGACAGATAGATGTTCGGCACTTTTTGAACGTCAAAATGACGGCAGTCCTCCAAGCTGCGCCTGCCTAGTGCTTTGAGTAGAGAACAGAAGTGGCGCAATGTGTACTCAGCTCTAACTCCCCCGCACCACAAGTGTAACATTGAACTGTTGCTTAAGCTATTTAACACAAATGTTTGGTTGCGAGTGTTGCGACACGCGCGTGACTGCTGTGTTGTGCCGCAGGCTGCGTGATCTTCCTGGAGTACGTGCCGCAGAGCTACGAGCGCACCGTCATGCTGGTCGGGAAGGTGAGTGCACCGAGTGGCGAGTGACGCGACAGGTGGGTGACTAGACCGTGTAGTGACGCGTGTGTGTGCGCAGGGCGTGACGTACGACACGGGCGGCTGCGACATCAAGGCGGGCGGCGTCATGGCTGGCATGTCGCGCGACAAGTGCGGCGCCGCCGCTGTCGCCGGATTCCTGAAGGTGAGCATGCCTGCATGCCTTATATTGTACATCACTCCGTATACCCGAAGGGTAGACAGCCTCAGATAACCTCCACTAGATTCCGCATGTTGAACGTTTTGTTTATATTGGCGTTCACCGTTGGCGGTGCGCGGAGTGACAGTGCCTGCCATAGTGATGGGACAATGATTACAATGGTTGAATTCACACATCATCTTCCTGCCCTTGTCTCATTCTATTTGTGGTCCTCGCGTCGGATGATGGACACCTACACCATGTCGCCATGATTACAATGGTTGAATTCACACAAATGAACCGTAATTTTTTTAAATATTTTAATTGATTTTGTCCAAATAAATAATAAAATATTGATAGTGTACGGGTAAGGTACATTTAAATGATAGACTGATAAAATGATTGAACTTGTGTATTGTAAGAACACCCAATAACTGATCGACTCGCGGCGAATGAGACCTTTGTTGTTAGCTCAAACGGTGCTATGCGACTACTGATCGTTGACTTTAAATTGTAGTATTTTATTAATTCGCTGCGCGTCGATGTCAGCATAAAATTGATATGTATGGAATTGTACGGGTTTGCTCGTACAGATAGCATCGATATTTTATTTCTCGATAAGCAAGAACGTATCGCTCATGACACTTATTATTTTTGCGAGAAAAAGACATCAACGAGAGTCACTACCTCAGCTACTATATGTTGCGCTGTCTAAAATAGACGATTTTTATAATTTTACTTATCACTTGAATATTATCCCATAATTATTATAACTCGAAGTCCTGGATAATATTCTACACCATTTAACAACAGCAGCAGCGAGGTAGGTACTCTTGTTTTTTTTAAGTAAACCGTAACCATAAAACGTTCACTAATAACGAATCTCTAAACTGCTAGTCATCCCGGGCCGTCTAGTCGACGCTGAAGATATAACTACGATCGTCGAGTTAGGTATATTTGTGCTAATTCATGGATGTGCGACGCGCATAAGTTGCCTTCTATGCGGAATCTAGAGGAGGTTATCTTTTTTTTTTTTTTCTTTTTTTTTTTTTTTTTTTTTTTTTCTTGTGCGTCTGCATCTACAATCAGTCCCAGGACTATAAGCAGATTTGTTGGGCGGTTGAAGCATTGTGAGGGGTCTCCCCAGCAGGAGACACTCCTATTTAACATCGAGCATGTAGAGTCTGGATTGTTATTTATGTATTCAGGTGTGGAATTAATAAACTATATTCAAATAGGATCACAACAGTTTTATTGCACAGACATGACAAGAGAGATTGTTCTAGTACACGTTACGCGAGAGCACGGTAAAAGTGACAGATACCAAAAAGTCACCATAGACAATATAACATCATAGATTTGACATAGAGGTTTTGTTCACAAAGTCCAACACTACCCCTTGAACTAAACGTGCATACCAATCTTAATTAAATGACAACACTACCCCTTAAACTTCTCACTCGAACACAACTCATTTATTATCGTAAACTGTTACTACACTAATTTAAGAAATGTTATAACACTTACTAATAAATAAGAGTAACAACATTACACTGATAAAAGAGACAAAGAGAACTTAACATGTTTCTCTCTAGTTAATGGTTTGGTGAGCAAGTCGGCTACCATGTCACCTGTAGGCACATAACAGATATCAATAAATTTATTATTTACAATATCCCTTATAAAATGATGTCTAATATCTATATGTTTGGTACGGGCATGAAACATTGAATTAGAGCATAGTTTTTGTGCTGACTGATTATCATTGTACAAGTTTATCTTACAATTAACTAGAAGGCATTCATTCAAAAAAGTACGTAAAAATAACGCTTCTTTGCAAGCATCTGAAATAGCCATGTATTCTGCTTCGGTACTTGAGAGAGCCACAGTTCTCTGCTTACGGCTTTCCCAAGATATAACAGAATCGCCTAATTTAAATACATATCCTGTGTATGAACGCCGATCAACCTCATTGGATGCCCAATCAGCATCTGTGTACCCATTTAAGACCAATCCGCCCTTAACATACTTAAGAAAGTAATGACTTGTACCTTTGAGATATCGCAGGACCCTTTTCGCAGCTTTCCAATGTGTTTCATCGAAACATTCGTTAAATTGGCTCAAAACACCTACTGCATGAGAGATATCTGGTCTGGAACAAACTGAAATATACATTAAGCAACCTATTAGATTTCTGTAGTCGAAACGAGCATCCTTGACTTCACTTTTCTTAAGTTTTGATCCTACTTCCATAGGGGTTGGAGACGGTTTGCATTCAGTCATATTAAATTTACATAGAACAGTTTCAATGTAATGTGACTGATTTAAAGTAATTGATTCTTTATTCCTGCAAACGCTCATGCCCAATATTTGATGAGCTGGTCCCAAATCCGTCATCTCAAACTCTGACATGAGTTTTTCTTTCACCATATCTCTTTCTTTGGATATTGATGAAGAGAATAACATTATGTCGTCGACATAAAGGGCAATTATAACCATTTCCCTCTGTTGTCCTTTATAATAGACACATGGTTCTGAAGGCATTCTATGGAAATGGAGTTTATTTATTAACACTCCATTAATTTTTTCATTCCATGACTTTGCTGCCTGTTTTAATCCATAAACAGCTTTATCCAACTTATACACCTTATGTTCTTGTCCTTTCTTAACAAATCCTTCTGGTTGTTCCATTAGCACATGCTCTTTTAGATCACCGTTCAAAAAAGCTGTTTTGACGTCTAGGTGATTTATTTCCAGATCATATTCTACAGCTAGTGCTAACAACAAACGGATAGTAGAGTAGCGGACCACAGGTGAAAAAGTTTCATTATAGTCAATGCCATACCTTTGAGAAAATCCTTTGGCAACCAGCCGTGCCTTGTATTTTAGGAGACTTCCATCTAAGTTCCTTTTTCTTTTAAAGATCCATTTGCATTTTACTGCTTTGTGATCTTTAGGTAGATCCACAAGGTGCCAGACTTTTTTGGTATTAAAGGATTTATACTCATCTTCCATGGCTTCCTTCCATTCTTTAGCTTCATTGCCACCTAGTGCTTCCTTAACAGTCTCTGGGTCTCCAAGATCCCTGTACTGTTGAGCTGCCAGTTGTGCAGATAGATCTTCATCTACAGCATCAGTGAAGTCTGTAACTGTCGAGTCTTCACTAGAACTCCCTGGAATATAGGTTTCATCCGATGAGTTATCTGCTTCAGATGAACTACTACTGTCATTGATACTAAATACTGTTTCCCTGTTCCTATTTCTGTCATCAGAAGGACAATTTGCAGAGATATCCTGTGAACTTTCATCCCCGGTATCATCTGCCCTACATGTCGGTTCTGTATGTGAAACAACATGAACCAATTGTTTAGTACCATCCTCTGACAGATCCTTCTGCCAAAAACGATCTTCTAAAAACCTCACATGGTGTGCTTTAATACAATACCCAAGGTTTTCAGGATCCATGAGTTTGTAACCCTTTGTATTGTTACAGTAACCCACAAATATATATCTCTTTGCCTTCGAATCCAATTTCTTGTGATTTGAAGTCAAAGCATAGGCCAAGCAACCAAAAGTACGAAGGTGACTTACATCTGTCTTTGTGTTAGTCCATTTTTCCAGTGGTGTCATGCCCATGACAGCTTTTGTGGGTGAGCAGTTCTTCAGATACACTGAAGTGTTTACAGCCTCTGCCCAAAAACGTTTGTCAAGACCAGCATCTTCTAGCATACAGCGAGCTTTGTCCATGATGGTACGATTAGCTCTTTCTGCCACACCATTCTGTTGACTACAATGCGGGACAGTCATCTGGTGATGGATTCCTTGCTGCTGCAGAAACTCCTGAAACTTTTTATTAATATATTCACCACCATTGTCGCTACGAATAGTTTTTATTTTCTTATTAGTCTCATTTTCCACAAGCTTTTTAAATATTTTGAATTTTTCAAAAACTTCACCCTTTGACTTCAAAAAATAAACAAATGTTTTTCTTGAGCAGTCATCAATGAAAGTAAGAAAATAACAAGAACCACCAAATGACTTCTCTTGCATTGGACCACATAAATCCGTATGTATTAAGCCTAAAATCTCCTTAGACCTAGTATAAGACACTTTTGGAAAAGGTAATTTTGCGAGTTTTCCTTTAATACAGGCAATACATGATTGAAAACAAGTACTATCATAATTCATACCAATGACCATACCTTGTTTCATGACATTCATGCTCCTAGAGTTGAGGTGCCCCAGCCTGCGATGCCATACTTCCTGTGACACCAAGCTGCTCTGCTCTTGCTCTGACACATCACAGACCAGTAGTGATTTACTGCTGCTGTCAGACACCATGCATTGAGGCTGCACTTCAACATCAGCTCTACTGCTATTCCCTATAGTATCTAATTGAAAAATACCATTTACATAACTAGCGGTAGCAACAGTTTCATGCCCGTCCATTATTCTACAAGTTTTAGAATTAAAATTGACTTTATAACCTTTTCTTGTTAACTCACTCACTGATAAAAGGTTAGTTGACAGTTGAGGAACCAAGTAAACATTTGTTATTGTTCTAAAACCGCTGTCTAACTTAATTCTAACTTTACCTATTCCCGCAGTAAATAACTGATCACCATTTGCAATGTTTACAGAGAGTTCTTTAGTTGATTTTAATTCTGACATAACACTCTTATTGTTGCACATATGGTTGGTTGCACCCGAGTCCACGTACCACACATCATTCTTGAGATTAACCGACAATGCTGACAATAACACCTTCTTCTTGTCCTTGACATTACTCACTGGAGTCGTAGAAGCAGCATTCTTAGGGCAATTCTTCTTTGTGTGTCCTGGTTTCTTACATCGGTAACATTTGATCTTCTTGACAGTAGTCAAAGCCGATGCATTCTCTGTCTTATCATCTCTTCTGTGAAACTCCTGTAATAATTTCATTTTTACAGTTTCACTGACAAGCTTGTCACTAGTATTCTCCAACGCCATGATGAGTGGGTCGTAATCGGATGTCAGTCCGCTCAACATGATGACTGCTATGAAGTCATCGTCTAGTGGAGAACCTATGTCATGCAATTGTTGTGTAACTTCCGTTATTTTCGTAATGTAAGCCTCCATGTTACAAGCATTCTCTTCGAGTTTAGTTCCAAAAAGCAACCGCAGTAATCCTAAGCGTCTGCACAGACCCTTGTCCTCGTATGCGTTTTGTAGATTTGTCCATGCTTCGTAAGCCGATTTTGCGTTACGCACAAGCGAGAAAGCATTGGGATGTATAGAAAGACAAATTTTTGCAAGCGCGCGCTGATTTTTTCTTACATCTTTGCTTCCGTCGGTGGACTCGATACATTCGATGAGGTCCTCGTGCATCAGGAGCATCTTCATGGAAAACTTCCAGTTGTTGTAGTTTTCCGCCCCCTTCAGCCTTTCTATTGGAATTCCTGTGTGGTTTGCTTCGCTGGTCATTTTTTTTCAAATTTTTGTAACCAAAGAAAAAAAAAAACACGTGCCGATCGGTTTTTTTGTTTTTCTTGTTTTTTCCTTACAAAAAATAACTTTCGTTATCTATTTGAGTAGGTGCCTGGGCCCATAACCTGTTATTTATGTATTCAGGTGTGGAATTAATAAACTATATTCAAATAGGATCACAACAGTTTTATTGCACAGACATGACAAGAGAGATTGTTCTAGTACACGTTACGCGAGAGCACGGTAAAAGTGACAGATACCAAAAAGTCACCATAGACAATATAACATCATAGATTTGACATAGAGGTTTTGTTCACAAAGTCCAACATGGATATCATGGCGTTTAAGGCGTTTCCTGTAGCTGATTTTTGTTAATTCGGCAGCTAAGTCATTCGGGTGGTTGTCGAGCCGATTTTTGTAGTTAGTGGAGGACTGTTGGATCTCTTCCTTTACTGTTTTAGTTTCCAGAGCTTCATGGATTTCAGAGTTAGTGAGAAACCATGGAGCATTCGACAAGGTACGAAGAATGCCATTCTGCAGTCTCTGTATAATATTTAGATTGGAGTTACAAGCGCTTCCCCAGAGTTGGATCCCGTACATCCACACAGGTTTGAGGATCATTAAATTTTATAGATTAGTAGCTTGTTGTCCACCGAAAGTTTAGAGTTGCGTGCCATCAGTCAATACATGGTCCGGAACCGTATGTTTGTTTCATCGCGCTTTGTTTTGACATGATTTTTCCATGTCAGCCTTCTGTCTAGGTGTATTCCAAGGTACTTGACAGAGTCACTTTGGGGCAGGGTATTGTTTCTCAGTTGCACGGGTGAACAATTTCCTTTTCTAAGCGTGAATGTTATGTGGGTCGATTTAGAAGCGCTTGCTTTGATGCGCCACTTCTGCAGCCAGTCACCTACTTTGTTGAGGCTTTCTTGTAAAATATTTGAAGCAGTTTGTGGATCTGGACTGCTTGCTAATAGTGCAGTGTCATCAGCAAATGTAGCGTTCATTACTTGTGTTGACTGAGGGAGGTCTGCAGTGTACAAGGTGTACAGGATTGGGCCAAGAACCGAGCCTTGGGGCACACCGGCCGAGATCTTATAAATTTCTGATGCATCACCACTTTCTCGTACTTGAAACATGCGATTTGACAAGTAAGAATTCATCAGAGTATAGTAGGTATGTGGTAGCAAAGTTTTTATTTTGGAGAGTAGGCCTTTATGCCATACCTTGTCAAATGCCTGCTGGATATCAAGAAACACAGCAGAGCAGTACTCTTTGGCTTCAAGGGAATGCCGTATTTTGTCACAAACTCGGTGGACCTGCTCGATGGTCGAGTGGTGTTTTCTGAACCCAAATTGGTGTTTGGGGATGGCTTCATTTTCATCCAATAGCGGCAGTATTCTGTTCAGGAGAATCCTTTCAAACACTTTAGACAGGACAGGTAGAAGACTTATCGGCCTGTATGATGTAGCATGATCTGGAGGTTTTCCTGGCTTATGTATCATGGAGATGATGGATACATTCCACATAGTTGGGAAGTGTTGGACCCTGAGGACACCATTAAAGAGTGTTGTAATGAATACTAAAGCTTTTCTAGGAAGTTGCATAAGAACCTCTTTAGTGATTAGGTCAAAGCCAGGGGCTTTGTTGTTCTTCATTCTTTTCAAGGCCCATGTTAGCTCACGCACTGTTACTGGCCTTGGTGGAAGTGATAATTGAAGGTCTTGCTGTAGTTGGTTATCTACTTCCCTCTCGAATTCTTCGCATTCACTATCGTTTGGTTTAAATACGTTAGCTAGATGTTTTGCGAATGTTTCTGCCTTTTCTTTACCAGTCCTAGCCCAACCTCCGCTATTGTTTCTTATTGCAGACTTAAATGGTTGCGGTCTTTTAAACGTTTTTGTGAATTTCCAGAGCGCGTACTGAGATGATGCGGTAGCGGTCAGATTTTGCAGTTTACTTTGTAGCGTTGCATTATTTATACTATCCAACATTTCTTTCAATTCACTTGCGGCTTTGTTTAAGGCGGTCTTATCAGATTTATGTCTAGATTGATGCCAGACCCTTCTAAGCCTTCTTTTCTCCAGAACTTTATTTTTTATATCGAGAGGAATGTTTCCAGTAGTAGCCCTTTTCTTTTTGATTGGAGTGTTCATCCAGCATGCATTCTGTATTAGGCTAGTAATGTAGCTTGTGGCATCTTCTATCTCATCTGGTGTTTTTTGGGATACATGTAGTTGTATAGTTTCCTCTATGTATTCTCTAAATCCTTCCCAGTCTGTAAATTTGTTGGACAATGTCTCGGGTTCTTCGTAGCAAATTATTGTCGTGCTTACGGTTAGAATTACAGGGGAATGATCAGAGTTACTATCGTAACAGGGCTCAGCTTTGAGATAGTGTCTCGAGAGTCCTCTGGAGGAGGTTATCTGTGGTAGAAAGCGTTTGATGCGTGACGTGTGACGTGTGACGTGTGCGCTCCCGCAGGCGTGCGACGAGCTGCGGCCGGCGCTGAAGGTGGTGGCGGCGCTGGGCATGGTGCGCAACTCGGTGGGCGAGGAGGCCTACGTGGCCGACGAGCTGCTGCGCTGCCGGCGCGGCCTGGCCGTGCGCGTGGGCAACACGGACGCCGAGGGCCGCATGGTCATGGGCGACCTGCTGGCCGAGATGTGCGAGCGCGCCCAGGCCGAGCGCGCGCCCACGCTGTACACCGTGGCCACGCTCACCGGCCACGCCGTGCGCGCCTACGGGCTGGGCTACACGGCCGTGCTGGACAACCACGCGGCGCGCGCGCACGGCCACGCGGACGCCTTCCGCGCGGCCGCCGAGCGGCTCGGCGACATGGTGGAGGTGTCCACCATCCGGCGCGAGGACCTGGCGGCGCACCGCGGCCGCGCGCCCGGCGACCACGTGCACCAGGCCGACAACGCGGCGTCGTCCGCCATGCCGCGCGGCCACCAGGCGCCGGCCGCCTTCCTGCTGCTGGTGTCGGGCCTGCACGAGGCCGACGTGCCGTACGCGCACCTGGACGTGGCGGCGTCGGCCGGCGACCTGCCCAACCCGCCCACGGCCGCGCCGCTGCTGGGCCTGGCCGCGCACTACGGTCTCGTCGCCAAGCGCTAATATATTGTAATAAGCGGGAACTTATGAAGTACACAACTACATAATAATTCATTCATTTTTGGATGATTATCTTTTATTTTTTCTATTAAGCTTAATAACGTTAGAATATTTCAGACACTGTTTATAATATTACCTTTGTATTATAAATAAAGTTGTACGTTTTACGTAGCGTGTGGTTTGTCTGTAGTGTTACTCGTCGTCTACGAACCCCTCGAGGGAGAGCGCGCGCGCGGTGGAAGGGGATGGCGGGTCTAAGTTGGCACGCTTCGCTCGCTCTCAAGACCCCGCCATCCTCTTCGAACCTAACCTGTCCGGAGTGACCGGTCTGTCTGATGGACATTATGTATATGACTTTTTCCGTTTTTTTCTGCTCTCTTCTGTTCAGGTCCAAAATTTTTTCACTTTGGAGCCCATTGTAACATTAATAAACTATTTAAAATGAATTTTAATTGCGGAACCGTATCAAAATCTATCTATAACAAAAATTCGAAATGCCCGCCATTGTAGTAGCCAATCCCTGTTTAGGGGGTATTTGGTTTTGATATGAATGTCTCTATGGAGTTACTAAATTTTGAACCAAATCGGAGTTCTTGCCCGACGTCTTCGATACGTGGATATATTGGAATTTATAAAATGTTTGTGTGTTTGTTTAACTGTACGTTGATATTTTTGTCTATTGTGGACACATCAAATATGACAACTATAAGTTAAGTACAGGGGGGCGACAGCGCCCCCGCCAAGTGTACCAAAAAAAGGCACCACCGTAATATCCTTTTCTCGAAGCCACTCAGGCAATTTCCGACCCCCTGTAACTTCGTTGTAGATAAAACTATAAGCCTGAGAATTTTCAGTGATTAAGAGGGCATATTATACCGAGGCATATTCCAATGAATTTATATACACTCGAGAGCAATGAATCCGGGTCACTTAAAGAATGTTAAAAATCTCCGAGATTCCGAGATTTTTAGGATTCTTTAAGTGACCCGGATTCATTGCTCTCGAGTGTATATAATATTGCAATTCATTTTGTCACTGACTCACTCACCGATCATCAGGTACTTGTAGCAGACACACAAGCTTCAAGTTTTGCACACTATGGTGTTTAGCCTATAAAGCGATGGAAAAATAAAACATCTGCAATTTCAGTGCAATTTTCTATATAATTATAAAAACTGCATAATAACTTTGTAATCCTATATAAATAATATGCGATTACAAAGATACTTTGGCAGTTCTTAAAAATTTTCATCACTGACACTAAGAAATGAAATCACTCAGCACGCACGACGACCAGTCAAGCTACGCCAAACCAGTACAAGCGGATCTCTCATTGTACATCTATTAGACATTTATTTTATTGCCTCGCTCTGGGTTGCACTCAACGAATATATATTCTAAGAATTTTGACTTCTTTGAAGTTGCATAAACCTAAATCGTAGACATTCTCCCGCCCGCGCCCGCTTGGTACGTTGGGATGGGAGAAAAGTTGTGTGGCGCATCATAATGCTTTATGCTCCATTGCAAGACCAGGGTCATAGACTAATATATTATAACTTGATTAACTTGTATTTGGCAGTGTGAGTGACCTAACATAGGCTATAATATTACACCCGTGCCAATCCGGGACGGGCTGCTAGTTAAAGATAATTTAAGACACATTTTAATCACTAGATCAATAAACGAAACTCGAAACTGCGGAATTGGAATTCATTAACCGGAAACGAATTTCCAAGGTGGAAAACCCCAATAACACTTCGCCAGACCCGGGTATCGAAGACAAGACCTCGAGCTCAGCAGAAGCGCTTGTGACTACGAGACCAACCACACACAAATGTAACTATTCATAGCACGAATCAAAATGTACGTTTATCCCAATCTGTGTGAAAGGGCAATTTTAGACGCGCCAAATGAAAATGTGGGTCAGATTAACACGACATATTTTATTCAAAAGCAACGAGATTCATTGCCTTCGTACAAAAGTGGTTCTTAAGAAGTTCCTCTCGCACACCTACAACTTTTGCACTGGAACTGCACATACCATGATCAAAAAATCAAAATCAAAATATTTTTATTTCACATAGGCCTACATGGGCACTTATGAAACGTCGACAAAAAGGTGCACGGTTCGGGTTGGTCGTTTCCTATGGAGAAGAACCGGCAAGAAACTCCATGGTTACTCTTTTAAAATGATTAGTTTTACAATATTATCATGTTACAGCATTAGTACTCAAGTATGGGGGGACAGCATAGGCCCGACAATAAGTCGTTACTTACTACACAAGAAAAACGGAAAACAAGATAAGAGGTTAACAAAAGTTAACACACATCTAGGAATCTAAAAGGCCTACACTGTTCACACATTCACAAACAATCGTTAAAAAGAATCTATACAAAGGCAAGAAAATATTATAAAAGACTAAATTAAACAAGTGACAAAAATATTGTCATCAGTGCTGCAACTATTCTGAACAAAGGGTGTTTAAGTGATGTGATAACCATTGTAAAAAAAGAAAAAAAAAACCATTGTAAATTAAAATGAAAAGAAAAAAAAAATTGTTTGAGAATAGTTAGTAGTGTCCGACCGAAGCTTCGGCTTCGGCTTCGGCTTCGGCCACCTTCGACCAAAAAAGCACCTTCGGCCAAATCTTCGGCTTCGGCCAAAAATTTGCCGAAGGTTTGGCCGAAGCCGAAGGTTTGCTAGTTGTCAAAATTTGAAATTTACTGAACGATGCTAGAGCGAGACGGAGAGTGTGCAGAGCAGCAGAGTTTCGCCGCGCCCCGCCGCACCGGACCAAACGAATCGCAGTTAGTAAACTAAACGAGTCAAATTATTGGGCTAAATCTCTAAAGCTCTCACAATATGTATCTAGTATATTCTGAGATCAAAGTAACTATCGTATTTCTCAAGGTCAATGACACCTTCGGCTTCGGCTTCGGCTTCGGCCGAAGGTTTTGGTGAATACCGATTAATCGGCTTCGGCTTCGGCTTCGGCCAGAATTGCACCTTCGGTCGGACACTAATAGTTAGAGACATCCACATATTTGTGCTGTTTATGAGCTACCAGGGAAGCCGCATGCGCAGAAGGAACTAAAGCCAAACCTCTTTATCTTCAAAGTCAAAGTCAAAGTCAAAGCTTTTATTTCAATTAGACCATTACAGGCACTTTTGAAAGTCAAAAATAAAAAAGCTAAGCTACAGTCACAGACACAAGGCATAATAACTTGCGAAAGTACTGTAGTTGCACATTCCAAATCGTAGATCTCTATGGAGAAGAATGGGCAAGAAACTCCATGGACACTCTTTTAAATCAAAATATTGTTACAAAATCTTGGTTACATCATTCATGTTGAGATTATACATATATGTGAGAACGATGTACAAAGACGTGCACATTAAGAGCGTCCAGAGTAAAAGATTAAGCCAAAAATTTAAAAATAAAGTAATTAAAATAAATCGTGGCAGGTAAGAGATGACCAGTCCCAACTGACAGCGCCCGTTCACGAACATGACGCATGGATCAGCGCCATTCAACTCAACCATATTGAAGGGAACTAAATGACCCGACACACCCGCCACCATCAGCGAGACATTTGAGTGAGCATGACATTCTCTCAGCCACCAGGACACATTCCAGTCAATGAAAGATAACAAAAATAAATGGAAGCTTTACAGTACATAGTACTCACACATGTGCTATGCAATTATATAATACTAAGAGATGGAATCTATACAATGCAAAGATATTTTACAATCTTCTGCAGCTTCCACAATAACTTCACACTTCATAATCAATTAGTTTGCACTCACAATGTTGATATAAAATATACAATTCACACCCTAAGTTTCCAAAAGAGAAACGAGAAAGAGAAAAAGAAAAGAAAAGTATAATTAAAGAATTAAAGGGGGAGCATCTCTTCCAAACAATAAAATCTTAGTTCGTGAGCCCAAGTGGCTGTGGAGCAGGACCAGCATTGAGCCATGCATTTTTATCTACGAGATAGTCTTCCAACTTATAATATGCTCGTTTACATAGTGTGCGTTTTATGCATGTTTTAAATTTCTTCTCATTAAGTTGTAGAATGTCAAGTGGTATTTTATTGTAAAATTTTACACAGTACCCCATAAAAGAAGTGCGTACTTTTGACAATCTGAAACGTGGCTGATCTAATTTGTCCTTATTTCTAGTATTGAAATTATGCCTGTCGCTTATTTTACTAAAAAGATGTCTATTTTTCCGAACATACATAATGTTTTCATAAATATATTGACAAGGTACCGTCATGATGTTAATTTTTTTAAACAATTCTCTTAGAGACTCGCGTCTGCGTAGGTTATAGATGGCTCT
This sequence comes from Eurois occulta, assembly GCA_950022335.1. NCBI lineage: Eukaryota > Metazoa > Arthropoda > Insecta > Lepidoptera > Noctuidae > Eurois > Eurois occulta. The sequence continues at coordinate 209,215 of OX465499.1, forward strand.
TACAGCCCTTTTCTGCAGAATAAATATTGAGTCAATATCTGCAGCCCGTCCCCACAGCAGAATACCGTAAGACATGATGCTATGGAAGTAACTAAAATAGACCAGTCTCGCGGTATCCACGTCTGTTAATTGCCGTATTTTAAGGACAGCGTAAGCGGCTGAACTTAGCCGCCCTGCAAGTGCTGTTAAGTGAGGACTCCATTGCAGTTTCGAGTCAAGCGTAATCCCCAAGAAAACCGTCTTATCGACGAATTCTAGTATTTCCTTGTTCAATACAACGTTACATTCGTTACTTTTTACATTCGGTAACGCGAATCTTATACATTTAGTTTTCTTCTCATTTAACACCAAATTATTTACAGTAAACCAGTTATGAATCTTAAGCATAGCGTTATTTACGTCGTCAATCTCTTGTGCACGTCTGTCTACCTTAAAAATCAGTGATGTGTCGTCAGCAAATAACACCATTTGAGGTTGACTTTTCAGCAACTGAGGTAAATCATTTATGTATACTAGAAAAAGGAAAGGACCCAAAATCGAGCCTTGCGGTACCCCCATTTTTACTTTTAATCCTAATGAATTTACGCCATTTATTTGTACATGCTGCATTCGATCATTTAAATACGATTTTACTAAACTAAGTGCTTGTTTTCCCAGTCCGTAATGCTCAAGTTTTAGCAACAGTGTGTCGTGATTCACGCAATCAAATGCCTTGGATAGATCGCAAAAGATGCCTATTGCATCTTTTGCCTCTTCCCATGCATTAAAGATGTGCTTTAGTAAGGTGACACCGGCGTCAGTAGTGCAACGACCTTTGGTGAAACCATATTGTTGATCGTGTAGGATGTTATTCCGATTAAAATGATAGAGCATTTGATTTAACATTACTTTTTCAAATATCTTGCTGAAAACCGGCAAAATAGATACAGGTCTATAATTATTTGTGTCTTTGCCGTCTCCAGATTTAAAAAGTGGTATAACTTTACTATACTTCATTAAATCCGGAAATACCCCTTGGTCTACACATAAATTAAATATTAAGGCTAAATAGGGAGCTACTGTCTCAACAATTGATTGACAGACTTTAGTAGACATACCCCAAAGGTCTTCAGTACTTTTTATTTTAAGTTGCTTAAAAGCCTTCATAACGACCACAGGGTTTATATGTTTAAATTTAAATTCAACATTACAGGCTGAAACATTCTCTCTTAATAAATTAATGGCAAGGGATGGCGAAGAATTTAGCGTTTCTGTGGTTTTAATTGGAATACTGGTAAAGAACGTTGCGAATTCCTGAGCAACATCGACATTTGCGCTAATGAGCCCTCGGGAAGAGTCCAGTGTGTAATCAGTGTTGTGTCTTTTGTTTCTATTTGTTTCATTATTTATAATTTTCCAAACAGTCTTAATCTTGTTTTCTGCAGATTTCAGCTTGTTGCTAATGAATAAGGCTTTAGCTGTCTTGCAGGTATTTTTGAAAATTTTAGAATAAGTAGCAACATACTTATTAAAAGTTTCCGTATTAATATAAGGCTTAAGGCCATACAACTCAAAAAGTCTTTCCCGACTTTTCCTGATGCCTTTAGTTGCCCAGTCACTGAATAAAAACTTCGGGCAGATAGTTTTAGTTTTCTTCTTAAAAGTATTATTGAACTCAGTTTGCACTAATGAAAAGAATTCTTCATATATAGTATTAACATTCATAATATTTAGGCCCTGCACAGCTAACTTGTCAATTAAAATGCTATTAAATTTGATCAAGGCACTAGAGGTTATTGGTCTAGTTTGTATCTGTACTTTTTGCAGTGGTGTGTTAAATTCAAAAGACACAGTTTGACCACAGTGATCAGAGGGGAGGTAATTTACAATAGCTTTCTCCAAATAGTCGCAGCCACAGAAAACGTTATCAATACAAGTAGAAGTAGTTGTAGTTATTCTGGTTGGTTCTAAAAACACATTCGACAGATTGAAAGATTTAAAAAGGCTTAATAGTCTACTGCTGTTAGAGTTATTTTCTAAAATATTAATATTAAAGTCACCGCAGATAATTACTGATTTATTACCACTTGAAAGTTTACCCAAAACATCTTCCATAACTGACTCAAAAATAGAGTAGTTTTGATAATTAGGGGGTCTGTATACGCACACTATGACATGCTTATCCAGCTCAACACATGACAATTCAATGCTATGCTCAACTGAGAGTTCAACTATGTCGTTACGTGGTTTTGATTTAAAACAATTTTTAATTAAAATTAATGAACCTCCACGCAGCATTGATTTTCGGTTAAAGCAACTGCCCACGCTATAATTCTCATAATTAATTTGCATTTCATAATCTTTCATCCAATGTTCAGTAATACAAATAATATCAAATTTGGTTTTTTCTAAAAATAATTCTATTTCTAATTGTTTGGAAGAAAAACCTTGAATATTCTGATGAAGCAATTTCAAGGAATTCTGCTCAACCCCTCTTTTAGAATTAATTGATTGAGAGCTAGAAGATACCTTAAAGTTGCTCAGTTTAACTAAGTTGTCATTCGTACCTTCTATTGTCTTATTGACTAGTTTAAATCTAAGTTAATATTTGTATAATTGCAATTAGTAAAATTACTAATTTTAGTAGACCTATTTACAAAAAACTGCGACATACCACTTATGTCTGAGTATAAATTAAAAGCTAATAGCCGTGCTATTTGACGTCTAAAACTAAGAGGCAGATACGCATTATTTCTCTTTGACTTCAATTTCTGAACGAAACTGTTGGTGTCGAAAAATACGAACTTGTCACTATAGTGACTTGTTAATAAATGCATGCGATCGTTAAGGTTATGTATAAAATGATTTTGTCTGCTTGACAACTTCTCAAAATATGGAAAGGCACACAGAATAATTTTCTTACAATTAAGTTTTAACAATTGAGTGACATTGTCAGTGATATCATCAATTTTGACGTTCGAACTATTACCAACAAATACAGTTATGATGGCATTAGGATTTAATTCTTTCCGAATTATGGATGACATTATCTGGTTGTAAAAAGCGTGAGGTGTACAGTAATTTTGAGAAGAATGACTCAGATTGTTGCTAATTAATTTTCCTAACCCTTTTCCTAAACTATCCGAAAACATAATTGAGCAGCAACCATTTGTACTACAACAACGGGCGGGCAGAACTACTTTCTGTTTGTCCTACCTGTGATGAACCTTGTATAATGTCTGGCGAATCTTGAATGGGGATACAGCCCCGAGCACTCTCCAACCGGGTCGGGTTCTCCGTTTCCACAGGCAGGAGAGTGTTAGGGCTGGATTCCCCTTGTGAAACACACTGAGTGTCATTAAAGGACATCATGTCTACACAGTCTGCATTACTGTTACACCTATTGACTAACTCGTTTGCAGCAAGGATATGTTCCTTAATTTGTTTTTGAGAGTTCACATACTTAGAATAACATGTTTTTAGTTGACACTCTAATACTTGAATTTCAGACTGTAAGTTTTGAGTATCTATTTCATAAAATTTCTTACTGTCCTCTAATTTAATTTGATAATTATTTAACTTTTTTATAAGAAAACTACGTTCAACGTAGGTAGTCTTTGATTTTGTAATATGCTTTGCATGAGTTTCCTTTTCCCACGTTTAAAACATACAGTAATCCATACTCATAAATATTAGTATCATTGTATGGGTACAGATACCTACAGTATACCCATAATAATATTTTAAATACATCTGTCTGTTACCTTTTCACGCATGAACGGCTGAACAGATTTGAACGAGGCACACGAATACTTAGAACTATAGAACAGTAATTGCGATAGCACGTTCCAGTAGGATAATTTCCGACCAAAGCGCTGGATTACATAGGTACCTTTGCAGTTCTTAAAAATAGTCCCTTTTTTTCTAAATAGACACATAGGTAGGTAGTGAGTGGATATGGGTAGGTATATTAAGTTATAGACGATGTTTCCTTAATACACTACGATTACAACTTACAAAAAGAAGCCCCAAAGACATTCAAATATTACGTTTAATCTCTTTGCGAGGTCCCATCAAAAACGTAACATGTAAAAAAATGCAATGAACGTCAAGATGACGGGCGGGACCCCGCCAGGTTTTGCGAATGTCACGTGAATAGGATATAATACAATATTTCTACTATCTATACATATAATAAAATTGTGGAAAAGTGGTGTCTGTACAATGGAAATATATAAAAAAAAAGTAACAGGGGTTGTTATTATATCGATGCCGAACCCGAAATTGTATTTTTTTTTTCTGTTTGTCTGTGTATTTGTGCACGCTAATATCAGATACGGCTTATTCGATTTAGATGCGCTTTTCACTAATATATTGTAGTAAGCTTCACTTAACATTTAGTGTTTATTTCATGTCTATCGGTTCATAAATAAAAAAGTTATGTCAATTTAAAGAATCACGGGGTATTCTATCAGAGAAGATAAAGCGCGCTGAGAGCCGCGCCGCTGCCGCGCTGCCGCCCCTGGCTGGAGGCCTTACATTCAAGGCATCCACAGGACTTGCCCGGTTAAACAGTAGCCAACCTCCTAGGTTGAACTGTGAGATGCCCTACCGAAAAAAAAAAACGCGCCGCTGCCATAAGGATTCAGTTATTCGTAGCGAACGCACGTATCCTGGAGAGTATAGGCGAATAGTTGCATTCGATTATTGCGATTCACTTGAATACTGACTGTTTGCATATTTCATTTATTTATATTTTAGGGTTTGTAGGCTAGGTTCTTTTTCTTAATGTTCTTTAAAATTTTGTAAATAAATATTGTAAGTATTTGGTATAGGTTAGGCGGTTCTTTCCTTGATTTTTGGGTACTTATTTACTTATCTTAATTTTTATTTGTAAATAAATATTGTAAGCATATTGTATTTTTAATATTGTAAGCATAAGCATGTAAATAAATATTGTAAATAAATATTGTAAGCATAGGTTAGGCATTTCTTTCCTTGATTTTCGGTATCATCATCATCATCCACAGCCTGAATTCACCCACTGCTGAGTATAGGCCTCTCTTTTCTTCTGCCAATCTCCACGTTCCTGTGCCAGCCTCATCCAGGTTTTTCCCCAAATGGCAACTATGTCGTCTGCCCATCTGGCCGCCGGACAACCCACATTTCTTTTCCCCGTTCGTGGACACCATTCGGTGACAGCCTTAATCCACCTGTCATCACTGTGCCTTGCTAGGTGTCCTGCCCACCTCCATTTAATTCCGTAACGCGATTTCCAATATCGAAAACCTTTGTACGTCTTCGGATTTCGACGTTAGAAACTCGATCTACCAGCTTTATGCCGAGCATGGAACGCTCCATGGCTCTCTGTGCAACTCTCAGTCTGTACACAGGCTCCTGCGTGAGCGTCCATGTTTCAGCACCGTATGTCATGGTGGGTAGAACACACTGGTTATAGAGGCGGGACCTTAGACATAGCGGAATTTTGGCTAATTTCAAAATGTCGTTCAATTTACTGAATGCAGCCCAACCAAGCTGTATTCTTCGGGATATCTCCTTTTATTGATGCTCTTTGCCAAATGAAAGCATATGGCCAAGATAGACATACTGGTCAACCATCTCCAACTCCTCATTTCCAACTTTGACAGAAGGATTTGAACAGCCGTTGATGTTTGCCATAATCTTCGTCTTGGCCATATTCATCTTAAGACCTACTCTTTAAAAGAAGCATCGTACAGGTCTTGAAGCATATTTTGAAGGTCCCCGAAGTTTTCAGCAAAGAGGACAAGGTCATCTGATTTTCGGTATACTTATCTTAATTTGTATTTAGGGTTTGTATATAAATATTATATGTATTATTAGTAAGTATTAATATTATAAGTATTTGGTATAGGTTAGGCATTTCTTTTCTTGATTTTCTTTATTAAGTATAAGTTCATTAGCTCAGGTTAGTAATTAATTTTTCTAGCAATTCTTTTGTTTTATAATAAAGTTAGTACGTTTGGTTTACACGTCACACTTATTACTTAAACTGTGATAATTTTAGACTGTATAATAATCTGTAAGTATTTATAATTTAATTGTTTACGATAGTACCTACGTGTTTACTATGTGTGTTAAGTAATAAGTACTATTTTATTGTAAGAATGCCTCGAAGAAGGTCCAACCTCTCCCAATGTAGCAGAAATGCTAAAAGGATGAGATTAGTTCGATCACAGGAATCTGAGGAAGGTCGTGAGGCAAGGCTTTCTGCAATTCGGGAACATCAGGCTAGGTTTCGTGCTGCAGAAACTTCGACTCAGCGAGAATCTCGACTGAGTTCAACTCGTTCTCGAATGATGACAACTCGAAATAGGGAAAACGGCGAACAACGAAAGGCACGTTTATCTGTCGATCGCGTAGCTAACACGCTGTCGCGTGAGTCTGAGACTTTTGCTGACAGGGAAACCCGCCTGAGCTCCCAGAGAGTACGGACAACAAATGCTCGATCCCAGGAGACACAGGACGAAAAATACGTCTCACTGCCGATCGTGAAGCTCATGCACTATCATGCTCATACAAATTCGTCTGAGTTCTGACAGCAAATGCTCGATCTCAGGAAACACAGGAAGAACGAGAAATACGTCTCACTGCCGATCGTGAAGCTCAAGCACTATCGCGTGAGTCTGAGACTTTCACTGATAGGGAAATTCGCCCGAGTTCTCAGAGGGTTCGGACAGCACATTGTTGCCAGGTGGTAAAACTGCTATGCTCGTACAATGTTCAAAATTCCGATCGATTTTGACCGCACAGAAAGCCCTGTAATATTTCGAGAAACAGCGATAAAGCTAAGGTTTTTCGTGATTGTAGCCTTATTACATGAGATGAGTCCACAATGGCCAATCGAAAAGCAGTAGACAGAACGTTGCGTGATGTCAAGCAAAATGATCAACCCATGGGTGGCATTACTATGCTTTTTTGTGGCGATTTTCGTCAGACTTCCTGTAATACCACGTGGAAAGTCATGGAAGAAGGAGAATCTACAAGCTACCCAGTAGACTTTTTAGAATCCCTCAATGCTCCTGGACTACCAGCACATAAAATTAAATTAAAAGTAGGCGTACCCATAATGCTTCTTAGAAAAGCCCCCCAAAACTTTGCAATGGCACCAGGTTAAAAGTGATCAATTTACAACGTAATCTGATAGAAGCAGAGATTTTAACAGGGTGTGGAAAAGGTGAAAGTGTTTTCATTCCTCGGACTCCTCTCATTCCAAACAATTTTCCATTTAAGTTTTTAAACTGTCATGGTCACTAACATTATAATCCGCCGCCGCCCGCCGCCGCCGTCCGTTTATCCGTGATCATGGTGCTTGCAACAGCGCCGAAATATCGGGAACTCAAAACAAACAGTGGACATGGTAAATATCCCGTTTCTAGTGTTAATTATAATTTTCCATTTAGTTTTAAACGAGTCCAGTTTCCAGTCCGCCTATGTTTTGCGATGACAATTAATAAAGCCCAAGGTCAGACGCTGAAAGTTGTGGGTGTAGATCTAAGTATCAGCTGTTTCTCGCACGATCAGTTGTATGTGGCTCTGTCACGGGTTAGCAATCCTGGGAGCCTGTATGCTTTTGTAGCCACCACCACCAGTCACAGCACACTACCACGTTTTTGACGCTTTGATAAGAAATATCGAAGCAAGCAGTTCTGATAAGAACTTTGGTATATAACGTTTCTGACGCTCTGATAAGAAACATCGAAGCAATCAGTTCTTAAAAGAACTATTTCAACGTTTTAGACGATTCCGTAAAGAAATAGGAGTGTCGGGAGCTGTGAGGCCACTCTTCTTGTCTTCGGTTCAACGTGTCTTCGATCTTCAGTCAATATAACATCACTGCATCTTCACTCGACGGAGGCCTGCCCGACACTAACGCGCGCGCTACGTGGCACATATATTTATGCCTTCGTCGCGAGCGGCGAAATGCGCGGGAACGGTCGCGCGCCCGCCGTGCCGCGCCGTGAGCACACCAGCGCCTCTCGTGGAAATAACACGACAACAGTGCTGTGACGCGATTGGTCAAAAATCCTTGGATTCTTATTGGATTTTTATTTTGTAAATAGTGTTTCTAATTTAATGTACATGTTTTTATTGGCTATTGTTAGTTTGTAAAATAATATAAAAGACGACCCATTTTGAAAATAAATATTCATTCGATAATCGTTCTTACACGGAGTTTATCTTCAACCTACCTTCTGACCTACAACCTACGACCCCAAACTTTCATCCCTGATGGCCATGCGTCAAATATCGTATACAGAGAAGCATTACTGTAAAGTTATTAAATTAGCTACCCAAACGACGGTATATGTAATTCAAAAGATGCTGCCGAAAAGTCACTATTCCACGCGGACGAAGTCGCGGGCACAGCTAGTTTCATAGTAAAATTGTAAACCCATAAAAATTTAAAATATTCTACAAAGTGTTCAGTTGATGAAAAATACATTGCGCCGTAAAACCTGCTAGCTTTGCCAACGGTTGCCGACTTTGCCATAGCCAACTTCTGAGGGAAAAAGTGTAGTCACATCTTAATATCAGTGTTTTGTCATGTATGCATTTTGCCTTTATAGTAAAATGGCAACACCGAATGAGATGTGGCAGCCCAGCTTGTTTTTGAGATGTCATCAATGATTACGACTGAAGGACATGTATCCATGGTCATGAATAAATTAAAAAAAAAAAAAAAAAATTGAGATGTCATTTTCGGCGGTTACTTTTTTCGAATGTTGGTGGCGTAAAACTTAGTGCTCCGGAACTTTTACAAAAATAAACGGGAAAAGCATTGCCTACGTAAGTACATTTTTGATATTATGTTAGCATAATGTTCTTTAGCTAAATAAAAGCTGATTTACTGTGCTACAAGCTACCTGTAGTTCGCAATTGGTATTGGTAAATTCAACAACTCCAATCACAATGTCTGTGATGGTGGCTTTGTCATGTTTTGTTGGAGGTTAGGGCTGCCACAAAATTTCTGATGAATATTTTAATTAAATTGTCATTGTAAGTAGGTACCTACTTATAATATAATAGGTAGGTTAACATTGATTTTTCTAAGTACAATGTCCAATGAATAACTAGGTACCGACATGGTACAACAGTAGATTTAAGCTTTCCATTGTTATTTTTTAATATTTTATACATATTGTGAGGTAATTCAAATTTCCTTTATGAATAATTTACTATGTCGGTAATTTGTTACAGGTATATATTTATATCTCTGACTGTCATGGGAACATTAGAGACTGATAATGCAGTTATGTTCGATTTTGCTTTTTCTAAATAGGTACCTAACTAACAAAATGAAAGACTGCTACGTGATGTATAGGTATAGTTAATTTATACAATTTTTTTGTTTTTGTTAGGTATATTATGTAAAACACTTCAAGTTAGGAAACTAATTCGAAGTTAAATATGATGGTAGGAAGGCTGGTGTTACTATAATTGATGGTTTTTTTTTTACTTTTATTAATATTTTCCTACTACGAAAATATTTTTATTTGACAACCCTAACCCGAACTTCTTCTTAGTAGGAAATATTTTGGAAAGGTTGGTGAATTTGCCACCTTCATAAAGAGTTAAATTACCAGTGCTAAATAATATAAAGTTTTTACTTTTTTTTACGGGATATAGGAAGAGTGCAAATATATTACTTTTTAACCTCATAAACTCCAAAAATTTCATTTTTTCTTTCATATGGCATATTTACCAGAAGTGACAGCTGACTTTGCCATATTTGTTTTTATGCTTAAAATATTTTAATTTACAAAAATGAAATAGGTATTTAGTAATAACATAAATCTTCATGAAATTTACTACGTCTAGGTGTAGGTTACTCATTACGTTTTCATACAATTTTTTTTTTAAAAGCGAATCAAACTTTTTGACACATGAAAAGGTGGCAAAGTAAGCAGGTTTCACATCTTAAACTGAATACACAAAATTTTAATACGATATAGTACGACTACGTTTCAATCGTTATCATACTTTTAAAACTGTAATTTCAGTAAAAAAAGTGTATTATATTTACATCAGAAAAGCGCCTGAAGAAAAAGTTATCATTTTAAGCCAAGTATAATTTTATGGTTCTTACAATTTATTAGGCGTTTAAAACGTTTGGACCGCATAAAATTTGCTTAAGAAATATTTTATACAATTTAATTTACAGACTTACAATTTTATTAAACACAATAAAATTAAATTGCTGTGCTTACAATAAACACATCAAGCTATTTCACACATTTGTATGTTATCATATCAGCAGCAGGTAGGATTAAAAGAAAATATCAGACAAATAGTTGCATATTGTATCAGTACCAGGAAGTGCAACAAAATTTCTTTGTCCTATGTGTCGTGGTAGTGTTTAATAGCATTTTTAATTATAGTATGAATACTTAAACCCGTGCTTAAACTGTGTTTGTTACGTCATGAAAAGAGGAAGAAAACCCGCGGTTCCACTAGCTAGAGCAACAAAAATCAGTGTTTCTAAGGTACAAGAATGTATTTGAAAATCGTCCAAATCCTTCTAGTAGTGATTAAAGTTTTTAGCCAGATGAGTAAGGAACTAGATTGTCGTATGACGCCAAAAAGTTTGTACATATCACTAAAATAAAATTATGACTATTTTTATGAGGGTGATACTTTTCAGTTAGATCTATCTACGCTTGGCAAAAAATTCAGCCTAAAAAGAAATTACCCTAAAAAACCATCGAGTAAGTAAGTATCATACAAAATGGTGTTTACCGAAACAAACATAGTCAGAATTATTACCAGAAGAATTGTCGAAGGTTACAAGAGGGACCATCCACTTGGCGCTTTAGAACAGTTTCCATGAAGACCTAATGAATCTATAAAGTGCAGTGGTATCTGTAGAGAATGTAATGCCAATATCTAAATACGTACCTATACTTTCCGACTCACAATATTGTAACCTTGTAACACATAACAATACTTCATATGCGCATAAACGACCAAGAAAAATCAAAACGTCTCCTCTAAAACGTAAAAGTCTTAGTGAACAATTAAAACATAACTTAGCAGTTTCTGTTTATCATTCTCGGACAGATTCTTTAATGGAAGAAAATGATGTTGAACCTACTCATTTGCCAAAACCAGGAACCCTGCGCCAAATAAAGTACGAAATTAAGGAATCTTCTTTTTATGACTCTAATCCAACAATCGGATTATTGATTATGCCGCAAACGCCACCTTACACCGAATTGATAAAATAGATCTCATTGCATCCATATTTTATAGTAGGTATATTACTGGCTAACAGCTCAAGTCTTATTATAACGATTACATTTTTTTTAAAACGTAATCATAAGTCTAGATGCAACTGGGAGCATCTAAAAAAATTATGTACGTGTGAACTGAGGGATCACGCTGGTATTTCCCAAAATAAATATCGTAGGATTTAGTAGTAGTCTTAAAACAATTGTAGAACCAAATCTGGGAATTTGTAAACAAATACATTAAAAATTACAGCTCATAAAGTGTGGTCCCTCAGTCCTCACAGACCATCAGCCAGACCTCGGAAAGTATCTGGAACAATAAGATATTGTGACTACAGACATTTAGTAAAGAATTTGTTAAGATAGTTACTGAAAAACAGACCACGCAGCATCAAAGATAAAAAATATATAACGACTACACTGTGGTCCCTCAGTCCACACAAGAAAGATAAATAATTTAGTGAATATTATCGAATCAAATGAATAAAATCTTATTTTTTTACATAAAGTTTTAGTAAGAGACTTAAAACATTTTGTAAAAAAGAAATTGAATAAAATATCGATGCAGTTTGAAGATAGCGATTATTAAAACTGGTCCCTCAATCCTCACCTCCACTAACACATGTGTATGTACTAGCTGCTAGACGAGAGGAATATCAGCAAGTCTAGTGTGCTTAACTTTTAGTAAAAAGTTTCTACTAAATAATAGGTATCTAAAATTGTGCAATTCTTACCTCTGAGCTGAGATATAATAATTTAATATAATAACCCTAATTCTTATTCTAAAATAAGTAAAAGCCAGTAAAAGTCCCGTCAAAATCGGTCAAGCCATTTCGAAGATTAGCCGGAACTAACAGACAGAAGAGAGAAAAAAATGTGTTTTTGTTAAAAGTACCGTATATACAGCGTGTAACGGAAGGGGGGTATCAACCCTGAAGGAGGTGAATGTGCTCATGAAACTCAACAACTTTCCCCAAAGAACATAGGTCGAAATATAAAAAAAAAATTTGGCCCTCCCATAGTAAATCAATTAGCTGGTAGTCAGTTTTGTAAGGGAGGGCCAAATTTTTTTTTATATTTTTGGCAGATAGCTGATGTCATAAGGAGTACCTAACTAAAGCTTTTATTTTAGAATAAGAATTAGGGTTCCGTGCAAAAAATTAAAACCAAAGGGTTAACAAAATTCGATTCAAAAAGGGAAGTACTTAATATTTTTTTAATAATAATTTCACGTGAACGAAGGTGCGGGCAACAGCTAGTGAATAATAAATATGTTGTTCTTCGTGGTATTTCTGAATTACTGCTATTTGCAGCCCTAATATTTTTTTCTAAAATAAAAGTAGGCTTATGTTAGACCTTATAACATCAGCTATCTGCCAGTAAAAGTCCTGTCAAAATCAGCCCAGCCGCTTCGGAGATTAGCCGGAACAGACAGACAGACAAAAATGTAAAAAAAGAAGTGTTTTTGTTATAAGTAGGTACCGTATATGTTTACTTCCTTAGGCATTCAGTAAAAAGCTGTTATTTTGGTATTACAAACAAGACACTTCAATTTTATTTATTTGTATAGAGTATAGATTAGTGAATACACAAACGATATTCGACATGTAGACGGACAACAAAACGTTGCTGTTTCGTTGTCACGTGTCGCGGAGTTGTATTGCCCAACAAACATAAGACTTCGCAGAATTAGTTGCCGCACAGGAAACGGACGAGTATATCGCACGAGTATCGAATTGCAGTAATAGTAATAGCAATGTACATATAACAATGTAGAACATAAAGAATCTATACGGGCCCGCAGTCAATAAATACAATTATTGCGAAATTTCGAAAGACACAGCCCGACCATATTTACCAGAGAAATTCAGCCGCATAGCCTTTGATAACGCATATGATACAAGTCACTCCGGTGTTAGGGTAACAGAGTCGTTAATGGGCCATCCATGAATTACGTCACACGTTAAGGGGGAGGGTATCGACGAAGTGTGACAAGAGGTGCAAGGGGTCCTAAATTTCGTGAAGTCACATTTCGAAATGTAATAAGTACATATTTTATCAAAATATTAACACAACATTTAAACTATTAACGAAAAATTGAAAAATATTTTGAAATCTGTGAATCACGAAATTCGTGTTCGACTACAAAGACGCGAAATTCTGATACTGTGTGTATCAGAATTTCGCGTAAACTCGAATGCGGACACATTCACATACATCATTATATTAGGTCCCTTAACCGTTACAACAGAGGGATATAGATATTGTAAATTGTTGGGCACACGGGCTTAGCAAGTAGGCACCATCTACTTCCACACTTCGGGCCGCTATGGAACCCCAACAACACCCAACCCGAGAATAGACTTAAGGCTTTACTGACTTATTAATCATCGGTACAACAGTATTATATTATCTGTGCCTCAGTTCATTTAATCCTCTTGAATGACTTTTTCATGTATCAGACGTGGGCCACTGGTCGGGCTCGCCTGCGCTAGCGAACACCTACTACAATAATGTAAGCAGTAATGAAACAGCGGCGTATTGTCCAACTTTTTATTTCCTTACTGTTTATTTTATAATATTCTTTTCAATTTGCAATTTTACAGCTCGGCGGGCGACTCGCGCTCGCCGCGTTATCTCTATACAAATAGTTTATAACTCGCAATTTAAATCGAGTTTATCACTCACATATACAACTCATAAATACAACAAATACAATTAATAATAATAGTAATTTACACAAACAACAACATAATTTGACGCATCCCCTCGAGCCGGGCGGCAAACCGTCCCTCCATCACAATATACATTATACTTAGCACCTCCAACATATTTTTCATCCGTCAGGATGTTAACTGAACAGTTTTCATCGAAAGCCAAAAGTGTTTTACATAACAAGTACTAGCTGCAATCGTGGACTGCGATAACAAACAAATCATTTACAAAAACAATGGAAAACAAAGTCGCCACAGCGCACTCGTCGTACCGGCGCGCGCCGTGCGGCGGTGACGTCACGAGTGACGTCACGTCAGCGCGACAGGCCGCGCCGGGGACTAGTGCGAGCGGGCGGCGGCGTGTGCGTATCAAACGTACATCAAAAAAATATACAGGACATGTACACACTAAACTAATCTCACTAGAATCGAACAGCATCTCACTGCGTGCGGCCAGCGAGCGTGCAACGAAATGTACAGAGCGCGCGGTCACCGACTCACCGCACTAGGAGGCCGCGCCGTCAACGACCCACCGCACTAAGAGGCCGGGCCGTCAGCGACCTACCGCACTAGGAGGCCGCGCCGTCAGCGACCCACCGCACTTGGAGGCCGCGCCGTCAGCGACCCACCGCACTAGGAGGCCGCGCCGTGAGCGACCCACCGCACTAGGAGGCCGCGCCCGGCACGTCGGCCGCGGCCAGGCGCAGCGCGGCGCACGCCAGCGGAGGGGCCGCGCCCTCGTCCGCCAGCGCGTGCTTGAAGCTCTCGTACGTCAGCCAGCAGATGGCGGCCGCCGGCATCTGGTACAGCACGCGCGCCTGCACGCCCTTGAGGAAGCCGCGCGGGCCCGACGCGCGTAGCACGTGCGCCGCCGCGTCGCCCAGCCCGGTGGCACGCGCGGATCGCTCCTGCGTGTTGAGCACGGTCTTGCACACGTCCAGCGGCGTGGTGGCCGCGGCCGCCAGCGCGCCGCCCGCCGCGCCCGACAGCGCGTGCGCCAGCGGGTCGTACGCGCGCGACGGGTTCAGCTTCTTCTGGCACGCCTCGTACGTCACAAAGTGCAGCGCCTGCGAACACACGTGTCGTGTAACTCGACTCGGTCATTTTATACTCAGCTCGCCGAGGGAGAGTTAGCCCGCACATCGAGGGCTCCAACAAGAAGCGTACGAGTAAAAACCATCCCGCTATGGGCTGTCATTTCGCAGGCAAAAGGATGTTGCTGGGCAGAACAGTAAGGGCTACTTACGCAGTCTGCACTAAAAGTATCGGGAATGGAATATTTCCACTGTTCCTGTCATATTAAAATCTTTTTAATTGAAAACTCCTTGGTTTTAAAAATCGAATACCATTTATTTATTTAAAAAAAGATTCTCGGTCTTGTCACAAGGTTTTTTCAAACTTGTTTAGTCGTTGAGAAAATGGAATTGACTCGAGAAAATTTAAGAGCGATGATTTATTATGACTTTCGAAGTGGTTTAACACAAAAACAGTGTGTTGACCGGATGATTTCTACATTTGGTGATGAAGCCCCATCCAAAACCACAATTTATCGCTGGTTTTCTGAATTTCAACGTGGACGTGTCAAGCTCAGTGATGATCCCCGTTAAGGTCGTCCAAAAACTGCAGTCACCCAAGAAAACGTTGATGCTGTGCGTAAGCTGATTGAGGAAGATCGACATGTGACATATCGCGAAATTCAGGCAACTTTAGACATTGGCATGAGTCAAATACAAATAATCTTGCATGAACAATTAGGTGTAAAAAAGTTGTTTTCCCGATGGATACCGCATTCGCTCTATGAAGAGCAAAAAGCGGCTCGCGTTACTTGGTGCGTCAGAACTCTCGAAAGATTCCACGCAGGATCCTCAAATGCTGTATACAACATCGTATCAGGTGACGAATCCTGGATATACGCGTACGAACCCGAAACAAAAAACCAGTCACGAGTTTGGGTGTTCGAAAATGAGTTAAAGCCAACAAAAATTGTTCGTTCACGGAGTGTTGCAAAAAAATGGTGGCCACGTTTGTCTCCAAAACCGGCCATGTTGCGACTATTCCTCCTGAGGGACAAAGAACGGTTAATGCAGAATGGTATGCTAGCATTTGTTTGCCACGGGTCGTTTCTGAACTCCGTAAAGAGAACTGCAACCGCCGCATCATCCTCCATCACGACAATGCGAGTTCTCACACCGCGCACAAAACAAAAGAGTTTTTAGAGCAAGAAAACATAGAATTATTAGACCATCCGCCGTACAGCCCCGACCTAAGCCTTAATGATTTCTACACTTTCCCTAAAATAAAGAATAAATTGCGTGGTCAGAGATTTTCATCACCTGAAGAAGCTGTGGACGCCTACAAAACGGCCATTTTGGAGACCCCAACCCGAATGGAATGGTTGCTTCAATGATTGGTTCCATCGTATGGAAAAATGTGTCAAATTTCGCGGAGAATACTTCGAAAAGCAATAAATACATTTTTAAATAGTAATGTTGTGTCACTTCCTTGATTCCCGAAATTTTCAGTGCCGCCAAGTGTACATATACTGATACATCTAGCATGCAGACAGCCGAGTTGCTAGACAAGTAGAAAGTTCACCTGGAATGGCACGTTCATGGCGATCTGCGTGCCGTAGGAGCGGTAGAAGGCGCGCGCGCCCTCCGCGCGGTACACGCCGCGCGCGCACTCCCACACGCCGCGGTACGGCGAGTGCAGCATCTGCATGCGCTGCTTCACCACTGCAACCACAACATGCGCACTCACTACACAACTGTACACAATACTGCCCCTACACAGTCACACATTCGGAATCAGCATTTGGTCTAACCGAGAGAACTAAAATAAAATGGATATTGCTAAATGGTCGATTAAAAAGGAGTTGTCATTCCAAGCATGTTACGCAATTCGTCTGACACTCTGAACAGATATAAAACTTTAATCTTTTTTTTTTAATTTATTTTTCCGTACATTAAGAACTTCTCCCGAATCGTGGCTGCATTAACAAACATTCAAACTCACAAACACAAACAGCCAGACTCGGAACAACTACCTGTAGGTCATACAAATATTTGTTCCGAGCGGGGATTGAACCCGCGACACGCAGCGCAGCAGCCAGTCGTTCAGCCCCTGCGCCTACCGTCATTCAAACTCTCACATGAAAGAATACTGAAAAAAGGCTTTAAGTCAACTTCGATATTGTGTAGACCTGACAGTGGTAGTTGAGTTTCCTAGCTGACCGTACTTAGTGCACCGCAAGTCGCTTGTGAAATTGCTGATGATGACGTCAGCGCGGGCCGCCTGGGCGAGCCTCGTGGCGGGTTGGACCGGATGCACGTTGGTACAATGCATTTCAAATTAGAATAGGACTGACCTCGCGCCTTGCAAATAAGATTATATTCCGCAGATTCCACGTATGGGATAGAAGATCTATCAAAAGCCCCACACCCCCATCCCACTATGGTTCCCTAGTACGACAGAAATCACCCAAGGCCACTCTGCAATTCTCTAAAAGTAATAATCATTATAACATCTACGATGTCCAAACTTATCAAAAGTATAAATTAAGTGCACTTGGTTAATTACTTTCATTCCCATTTCGTCATCAAAAGTGTGAATACCGCAGGTGCTCCGACACGTTATCAGAGACTCACACATTTTGTTACGTGTATTTGTTCACCAATTCCCGGAAACCACAAGTGATTTATATTAATGATGGATTTCCTAGAACATGGTGTGTACAGATGTCAGCAGGTCAACCTATCCGAAACTGTCAGATTTTCCCAACAAACCTTGAACCTAATGCTTTAGAGATAAAATCTATTAGATTTAGACAGATTGTAAGTAGCTTGATGACCTGGCGTCTGTACATTATTTTTTAATTTTATTTAGAATTTGACGCTCATTATTATTTTTTTATTTGATTGCTACGTGATGCACTGTTTTACGAGAGCATTTTAAATTGTAGATAGATACTTCTCGAGTTTTAGTTTACATGGCAGCGTATGTAGGTCACAGTTTTTTTATATATATAAAGAAAATAACGATTCTCATTTATATGAGACGTAATCATCTTTAAGTTTGAATTTGCCGCGCTTCGCACAGAGTTATAGACTCGGGTTATCGATGGTAATACATATGTTCTGTGATGAATACTCGATGGTCGGGATTCTAACCTAAAAATATCGAACATTACAGATTTCAATTATTGTTTTAAAAGTTATTAATTTAAATAAGTAAATCACCTGGAGTAAAAACTTTTAATGTTGTTTTCTGTTTTTATTGCAGGTAAGACTATTTCTAAGTGTCTTTTGTTATTTTATCTTGTAAACAGAAAATAAATAAATGAAACTGTTTTTATTGCAGAAACCCAACTGAGTTTTTATTTCGAGAAGGAGTGGTATATAATAACCTTATTACAAAACAACATTATTGTGAATACTTCGTGAAAAATGGAGAAACTAAGGTTCGACTTTAAAATGCGAGGAGCGTCAGATGGGAAAACTACAATACTGTGCCTAACCTCAATCGGCACACCAGATGGTCGTTCTTTCGCAGTACCGGATGAATACCAGCCAACAAGTTTACACAAAGAATTGATAACAACACAAGTGTATGGCAGAGTGAAAAACACGTTGGGAAAAAGAAATCAATTCAGGAAAGTTTGGATAACTTTAACTGAAAATATGAAAAAAGCTTATTTAGATGAGGAAGGTAACTTATTATTTGAAAATTATTATTTAGAGGAGATTCCAGACAACGTAGCTGAAATATCTACCACAAGCACGTCAGAGGACACAATAAAGAAGTTGCTAGAAAAAGTTCTAGAATCCAAAGAACAAACTTCTGAAGTTAAAAACTTAAACAAAATTGCTAAAGATTTTATGATTGAAAAATTTGATGAAAAAACGTCCAATGCCAGCCAATGGATTGATCAATTTGAAAAAGAATGTGTTCGCTGTGTAGTGGCAGAAGATAGGAAAAAAATTGAGATTTTGAAGTTTTTCCTAGAAAAAGGTAGTGCGGACTGGTACACTTGCATGATTTTAAAATACTCTATAGAATCAGAATGGAACAAGTGGAAAAATTTTTTTATTGAAACTTTTGGGACAAAGGTTGGTCTCCTATTAGATATGCTTTTAACTTCAAATATCAATCAGGTTCCTTGCTTGAATATGCCCTGAAAAAAAGAGAAGTTACTACTTCAAATCAGAAAATCCATAGACACTGAAACATTGATTGATCTCATTGCTATCGGTTTACCAAATTATGTATCCGACAAGATTGACAGAGAAACACTTCAAGAAACTCAAGATCTTTATAATGAAATATCAAAATTAGAACACCTTGTGAAGAAAAATATACATGAAAAAAAAAGGAAAAACATTCTGGGATAACAAACAAAAGAAAAGTGAAGACAAAAATCCATGTGAAATATGTGAAAAAGCAAACAAAGGGAAACGTTTTCATTCTGAATCAAATTGCTGGTTTAGAGAAAAAGAAGATAAAAACAAAAAAATAGGATCATTTAAATCAGTTAACAATTCAGAACTGGAGGTAGAATTAAATACAGAAGATCCAAAAAACTAAAAGTACCACCGTTAATAAAAATCAAGCTATTACTAAATGACACATTACAAATTTCAGGTATTTACGACTCAGGTTCAAACGTATCATTGATAAATGCAAAATTATTAAAAATTAAAGAAGAAAATATGGAAAATTCAAAAAAAATAAGCTTGAAAACTATTAGCGGTGCAGGAAAAACAAAAGGTATGATAACCCTAAAAGTGAAAATTTACAATATTGAAAAAATGATCAATGTTTTTATTGTGGACAGTGAGAATTTCAGTTATGATTTTTTAGTTGGTTTAGACAGTATTGAAAATTTTAAATTAATCCAGACTGAAGATCTAAGGATTATTCAGAACAAAGACTTTCAAAAACAAGAAAAAGAAATTTACTTAAATAAAGAGGCTGAGAATCACACAAATGTCAATATTCCGGTTTTGACAGGTGACATAAAAGAAAAAACATACAATCCAACAAAATATGAAATAAACTTCAACAATCATCTAAATACTGATGAATTTGAGATAATTGTGAATCATTTGGATATGTATGAACAGTCAGAAATCGACAAGTTGTTAAACAAATATAAATCAGTATTCGCCAGAGATAAATATGACATTGGTACTGTTAAGGACTATGAGGCTCATATTGACCTAATGGAAGAAAAATACTGTTTTAAACGACCTTACAGGTGCACGTTCGAAGACAGGAAAGAGATAGAATGTCAAGTAGCTAAGTTATTGGAAAAAGGCCTTATTGAGGAATCATACAGCCCTTTTGCTGCTCCAGTTACTCTAGCATTTAAGAAAGAAGAAAATAAAAAATCAAGAATGTGTATAGACTTCAGAGATTTAAATAAAATTATAACTCCTCAAGCACAGCCTTTTCCACTGATTGAAGATTTGATAATAAAAAGTGTGAACTGCGAATATTTTACAACTTTGGATATAAATTCTGCATTCTGGTCTATTCCCCTAAGGATTCAAGACAAACCTAAAACCGCATTTGTAACACAGGAAGGACACTATCAGTGGACCTGCCTTCCTTTTGGATTGAAAACAGCACCCGCAATTTTTCAAAGGATAATAAATAATATAATAAGAAAATACAAACTTACAGATTTTGCGGTGTCTTTCATCGACGATATATTAATCTTAAAAACTTGAACATAAAATCTAGGACAGATGAAGAGTTAGGAGACTTAACACATTACTTATCTCAATATGATTTCACGATAAAATACAATCCTGGAAAATCAAATCAAGAAGCAGACTGCCTAAGCAGGAATCCAGTTCTAGAACCAAATGATAACACAAACGACATCCTGGAAGTTGTAAATCTAATAAGTCTCGAAGACATAAAAAAGGACCAAAATGAGAACATGTCCTTTAAAGAAAAGAAGAAAGACATTGTATTAAAAAATGGCATTTATTACAAAAAGTTAAAAGGAAAAGACAACACTATTGTCTGAAAACCTCAGTAAAATATTAATAAAAGAAATACACGACACTTACTGTCATTTAGGAAGATCGCAAATGATCAATAAGATAACTCCATTTTATTCAGCAACAAACATGATACTGAATATTAAAAAAAATGCGATAATTGTTATATATGTCAAAAAAACAAATCAAGAAAAAAATCAAATTTTGGGTTCCTATCACATTTAGGCCCAGCTACCTACCCATTCGAAATTATGTCCATCGATACCATTGGTGGATTTGGGGGTTCGCGATCAACAAAAAAATATTTACACCTTTTGGTTGATCACTTTACTAGATACGCTTATATTTTAACGTCGAAAAACCAAACCGCCAATGACTTTATAAAATTAACAATGAAAGTGACAGAAAGTAACGATATAGGAACAATACTAACAGATCAATACCCTGGCATAAATTCAAAGGAGTATAAAAATTTTTTAAAGCAGAAGAACATAAAAATGATTTTTACTGCCGTAGACGCCCCATTTTCAAATGGGCTTAATGAAAGATTAAATCAAACTCTGGTAAATAAAATAAGATGTAAAATAAATGAAAACGAAAATAAAAACACATGGACAACAATAGCTCAAGAATGTGTTAGAAGATACAATGAAACGGAACACACAGTCACTGGATTTGCGCCGAAATACTTAATGGAACGTGAAAGTGTCAATATTTTACCCCACGAATTGAAGACAAATTGTACAAAGGAAGATCTAGGAAGAGATCGACAATTGGCATATGAAAACACCAAAAAGTCCCATAATCAAAATGCAGAACGATACAACAAACACAGGAAAGAAATTACATTGGATGCCGGACACTTGGTATATGTGGAAAATGGAAACCGCCTCAATAGGAAAAAGCTGGACGAAATAAGAATCGGACCATACAAAATACTAAAGAAAATCTCAAATTCAATCTACGAGGTTGATACCGGACACAAAAAAACAGAATCAAACCTTTTCCATATAACAAAATTAATACCAGTGGCTGACGACACGACTTGACGAACAATCACATAATATATGTTATGTGATTGTTCTCCTTCGAGAGGGGGAGATATAAAGAAAATAACGATTCTCATTTATATGAGACGTAATCATCTTTAAGTTTGAATTTGCCGCGCTTCGCACAGAGTTATAGACTCGGGTTATCGATGGTAATACATATGTTCTGTGATGAATACTCGATGGTCGGGATTCTAACCTAAAAATATCGAACATTACAGATTTCAATTATTGTTTTAAAAGTTATTAATTTAAATAAGTAAATCACCTGGAGTAAAAACTTTTAATGTTGTTTTCTGTTTTTATTGCAGGTAAGACTATTTCTAAGTGTCTTTTGTTATTTTATCTTGTAAACAGAAAATAAATAAATGAAACTGTTTTTATTGCAGAAACCCAACTGAGTTTTTATTTCGAGAAGGAGTGGTATATAATAACCTTATTACAAAACAACATTATTGTGAATACTTCGTGAAAAATGGAGAAACTAAGGTTCGACTTTAAAATGCGAGGAGCGTCAGATGGGAAAACTACAATACTGTGCCTAACCTCAATCGGCACACCAGATGGTCGTTCTTTCGCAGTACCGGATGAATACCAGCCAACAAGTTTACACAAAGAATTGATAACAACACAAGTGTATGGCAGAGTGAAAAACACGTTGGGAAAAAGAAATCAATTCAGGAAAGTTTGGATAACTTTAACTGAAAATATGAAAAAAGCTTATTTAGATGAGGAAGGTAACTTATTATTTGAAAATTATTATTTAGAGGAGATTCCAGACAACGTAGCTGAAATATCTACCACAAGCACGTCAGAGGACACAATAAAGAAGTTGCTAGAAAAAGTTCTAGAATCCAAAGAACAAACTTCTGAAGTTAAAAACTTAAACAAAATTGCTAAAGATTTTATGATTGAAAAATTTGATGAAAAAACGTCCAATGCCAGCCAATGGATTGATCAATTTGAAAAAGAATGTGTTCGCTGTGTAGTGGCAGAAGATAGGAAAAAAATTGAGATTTTGAAGTTTTTCCTAGAAAAAGGTAGTGCGGACTGGTACACTTGCATGATTTTAAAATACTCTATAGAATCAGAATGGAACAAGTGGAAAAATTTTTTTATTGAAACTTTTGGGACAAAGGTTGGTCTCCTATTAGATATGCTTTTAACTTCAAATATCAATCAGGTTCCTTGCTTGAATATGCCCTGAAAAAAAGAGAAGTTACTACTTCAAATCAGAAAATCCATAGACACTGAAACATTGATTGATCTCATTGCTATCGGTTTACCAAATTATGTATCCGACAAGATTGACAGAGAAACACTTCAAGAAACTCAAGATCTTTATAATGAAATATCAAAATTAGAACACCTTGTGAAGAAAAATATACATGAAAAAAAAAGGAAAAACATTCTGGGATAACAAACAAAAGAAAAGTGAAGACAAAAATCCATGTGAAATATGTGAAAAAGCAAACAAAGGGAAACGTTTTCATTCTGAATCAAATTGCTGGTTTAGAGAAAAAGAAGATAAAAACAAAAAAATAGGATCATTTAAATCAGTTAACAATTCAGAACTGGAGGTAGAATTAAATACAGAAGATCCAAAAAACTAAAAGTACCACCGTTAATAAAAATCAAGCTATTACTAAATGACACATTACAAATTTCAGGTATTTACGACTCAGGTTCAAACGTATCATTGATAAATGCAAAATTATTAAAAATTAAAGAAGAAAATATGGAAAATTCAAAAAAAATAAGCTTGAAAACTATTAGCGGTGCAGGAAAAACAAAAGGTATGATAACCCTAAAAGTGAAAATTTACAATATTGAAAAAATGATCAATGTTTTTATTGTGGACAGTGAGAATTTCAGTTATGATTTTTTAGTTGGTTTAGACAGTATTGAAAATTTTAAATTAATCCAGACTGAAGATCTAAGGATTATTCAGAACAAAGACTTTCAAAAACAAGAAAAAGAAATTTACTTAAATAAAGAGGCTGAGAATCACACAAATGTCAATATTCCGGTTTTGACAGGTGACATAAAAGAAAAAACATACAATCCAACAAAATATGAAATAAACTTCAACAATCATCTAAATACTGATGAATTTGAGATAATTGTGAATCATTTGGATATGTATGAACAGTCAGAAATCGACAAGTTGTTAAACAAATATAAATCAGTATTCGCCAGAGATAAATATGACATTGGTACTGTTAAGGACTATGAGGCTCATATTGACCTAATGGAAGAAAAATACTGTTTTAAACGACCTTACAGGTGCACGTTCGAAGACAGGAAAGAGATAGAATGTCAAGTAGCTAAGTTATTGGAAAAAGGCCTTATTGAGGAATCATACAGCCCTTTTGCTGCTCCAGTTACTCTAGCATTTAAGAAAGAAGAAAATAAAAAATCAAGAATGTGTATAGACTTCAGAGATTTAAATAAAATTATAACTCCTCAAGCACAGCCTTTTCCACTGATTGAAGATTTGATAATAAAAAGTGTGAACTGCGAATATTTTACAACTTTGGATATAAATTCTGCATTCTGGTCTATTCCCCTAAGGATTCAAGACAAACCTAAAACCGCATTTGTAACACAGGAAGGACACTATCAGTGGACCTGCCTTCCTTTTGGATTGAAAACAGCACCCGCAATTTTTCAAAGGATAATAAATAATATAATAAGAAAATACAAACTTACAGATTTTGCGGTGTCTTTCATCGACGATATATTAATCTTAAAAACTTGAACATAAAATCTAGGACAGATGAAGAGTTAGGAGACTTAACACATTACTTATCTCAATATGATTTCACGATAAAATACAATCCTGGAAAATCAAATCAAGAAGCAGACTGCCTAAGCAGGAATCCAGTTCTAGAACCAAATGATAACACAAACGACATCCTGGAAGTTGTAAATCTAATAAGTCTCGAAGACATAAAAAAGGACCAAAATGAGAACATGTCCTTTAAAGAAAAGAAGAAAGACATTGTATTAAAAAATGGCATTTATTACAAAAAGTTAAAAGGAAAAGACAACACTATTGTCTGAAAACCTCAGTAAAATATTAATAAAAGAAATACACGACACTTACTGTCATTTAGGAAGATCGCAAATGATCAATAAGATAACTCCATTTTATTCAGCAACAAACATGATACTGAATATTAAAAAAAATGCGATAATTGTTATATATGTCAAAAAAACAAATCAAGAAAAAAATCAAATTTTGGGTTCCTATCACATTTAGGCCCAGCTACCTACCCATTCGAAATTATGTCCATCGATACCATTGGTGGATTTGGGGGTTCGCGATCAACAAAAAAATATTTACACCTTTTGGTTGATCACTTTACTAGATACGCTTATATTTTAACGTCGAAAAACCAAACCGCCAATGACTTTATAAAATTAACAATGAAAGTGACAGAAAGTAACGATATAGGAACAATACTAACAGATCAATACCCTGGCATAAATTCAAAGGAGTATAAAAATTTTTTAAAGCAGAAGAACATAAAAATGATTTTTACTGCCGTAGACGCCCCATTTTCAAATGGGCTTAATGAAAGATTAAATCAAACTCTGGTAAATAAAATAAGATGTAAAATAAATGAAAACGAAAATAAAAACACATGGACAACAATAGCTCAAGAATGTGTTAGAAGATACAATGAAACGGAACACACAGTCACTGGATTTGCGCCGAAATACTTAATGGAACGTGAAAGTGTCAATATTTTACCCCACGAATTGAAGACAAATTGTACAAAGGAAGATCTAGGAAGAGATCGACAATTGGCATATGAAAACACCAAAAAGTCCCATAATCAAAATGCAGAACGATACAACAAACACAGGAAAGAAATTACATTGGATGCCGGACACTTGGTATATGTGGAAAATGGAAACCGCCTCAATAGGAAAAAGCTGGACGAAATAAGAATCGGACCATACAAAATACTAAAGAAAATCTCAAATTCAATCTACGAGGTTGATACCGGACACAAAAAAACAGAATCAAACCTTTTCCATATAACAAAATTAATACCAGTGGCTGACGACACGACTTGACGAACAATCACATAATATATGTTATGTGATTGTTCTCCTTCGAGAGGGGGAGATATAAAGAAAATAACGATTCTCATTTATATGAGACGTAATCATCTTTAAGTTTGAATTTGCCGCGCTTCGCACAGAGTTATAGACTCGGGTTATCGATGGTAATACATATGTTCTGTGATGAATACTCGATGGTCGGGATTCTAACCTAAAAATATCGAACATTACAGATTTCAATTATTGTTTTAAAAGTTATTAATTTAAATAAGTAAATCACCTGGAGTAAAAACTTTTAATGTTGTTTTCTGTTTTTATTGCAGGTAAGACTATTTCTAAGTGTCTTTTGTTATTTTATCTTGTAAACAGAAAATAAATAAATGAAACTGTTTTTATTGCAGAAACCCAACTGAGTTTTTATTTCGAGAAGGAGTGGTATATAATAACCTTATTACAAAACAACATTATTGTGAATACTTCGTGAAAAATGGAGAAACTAAGGTTCGACTTTAAAATGCGAGGAGCGTCAGATGGGAAAACTACAATACTGTGCCTAACCTCAATCGGCACACCAGATGGTCGTTCTTTCGCAGTACCGGATGAATACCAGCCAACAAGTTTACACAAAGAATTGATAACAACACAAGTGTATGGCAGAGTGAAAAACACGTTGGGAAAAAGAAATCAATTCAGGAAAGTTTGGATAACTTTAACTGAAAATATGAAAAAAGCTTATTTAGATGAGGAAGGTAACTTATTATTTGAAAATTATTATTTAGAGGAGATTCCAGACAACGTAGCTGAAATATCTACCACAAGCACGTCAGAGGACACAATAAAGAAGTTGCTAGAAAAAGTTCTAGAATCCAAAGAACAAACTTCTGAAGTTAAAAACTTAAACAAAATTGCTAAAGATTTTATGATTGAAAAATTTGATGAAAAAACGTCCAATGCCAGCCAATGGATTGATCAATTTGAAAAAGAATGTGTTCGCTGTGTAGTGGCAGAAGATAGGAAAAAAATTGAGATTTTGAAGTTTTTCCTAGAAAAAGGTAGTGCGGACTGGTACACTTGCATGATTTTAAAATACTCTATAGAATCAGAATGGAACAAGTGGAAAAATTTTTTTATTGAAACTTTTGGGACAAAGGTTGGTCTCCTATTAGATATGCTTTTAACTTCAAATATCAATCAGGTTCCTTGCTTGAATATGCCCTGAAAAAAAGAGAAGTTACTACTTCAAATCAGAAAATCCATAGACACTGAAACATTGATTGATCTCATTGCTATCGGTTTACCAAATTATGTATCCGACAAGATTGACAGAGAAACACTTCAAGAAACTCAAGATCTTTATAATGAAATATCAAAATTAGAACACCTTGTGAAGAAAAATATACATGAAAAAAAAAGGAAAAACATTCTGGGATAACAAACAAAAGAAAAGTGAAGACAAAAATCCATGTGAAATATGTGAAAAAGCAAACAAAGGGAAACGTTTTCATTCTGAATCAAATTGCTGGTTTAGAGAAAAAGAAGATAAAAACAAAAAAATAGGATCATTTAAATCAGTTAACAATTCAGAACTGGAGGTAGAATTAAATACAGAAGATCCAAAAAACTAAAAGTACCACCGTTAATAAAAATCAAGCTATTACTAAATGACACATTACAAATTTCAGGTATTTACGACTCAGGTTCAAACGTATCATTGATAAATGCAAAATTATTAAAAATTAAAGAAGAAAATATGGAAAATTCAAAAAAAATAAGCTTGAAAACTATTAGCGGTGCAGGAAAAACAAAAGGTATGATAACCCTAAAAGTGAAAATTTACAATATTGAAAAAATGATCAATGTTTTTATTGTGGACAGTGAGAATTTCAGTTATGATTTTTTAGTTGGTTTAGACAGTATTGAAAATTTTAAATTAATCCAGACTGAAGATCTAAGGATTATTCAGAACAAAGACTTTCAAAAACAAGAAAAAGAAATTTACTTAAATAAAGAGGCTGAGAATCACACAAATGTCAATATTCCGGTTTTGACAGGTGACATAAAAGAAAAAACATACAATCCAACAAAATATGAAATAAACTTCAACAATCATCTAAATACTGATGAATTTGAGATAATTGTGAATCATTTGGATATGTATGAACAGTCAGAAATCGACAAGTTGTTAAACAAATATAAATCAGTATTCGCCAGAGATAAATATGACATTGGTACTGTTAAGGACTATGAGGCTCATATTGACCTAATGGAAGAAAAATACTGTTTTAAACGACCTTACAGGTGCACGTTCGAAGACAGGAAAGAGATAGAATGTCAAGTAGCTAAGTTATTGGAAAAAGGCCTTATTGAGGAATCATACAGCCCTTTTGCTGCTCCAGTTACTCTAGCATTTAAGAAAGAAGAAAATAAAAAATCAAGAATGTGTATAGACTTCAGAGATTTAAATAAAATTATAACTCCTCAAGCACAGCCTTTTCCACTGATTGAAGATTTGATAATAAAAAGTGTGAACTGCGAATATTTTACAACTTTGGATATAAATTCTGCATTCTGGTCTATTCCCCTAAGGATTCAAGACAAACCTAAAACCGCATTTGTAACACAGGAAGGACACTATCAGTGGACCTGCCTTCCTTTTGGATTGAAAACAGCACCCGCAATTTTTCAAAGGATAATAAATAATATAATAAGAAAATACAAACTTACAGATTTTGCGGTGTCTTTCATCGACGATATATTAATCTTAAAAACTTGAACATAAAATCTAGGACAGATGAAGAGTTAGGAGACTTAACACATTACTTATCTCAATATGATTTCACGATAAAATACAATCCTGGAAAATCAAATCAAGAAGCAGACTGCCTAAGCAGGAATCCAGTTCTAGAACCAAATGATAACACAAACGACATCCTGGAAGTTGTAAATCTAATAAGTCTCGAAGACATAAAAAAGGACCAAAATGAGAACATGTCCTTTAAAGAAAAGAAGAAAGACATTGTATTAAAAAATGGCATTTATTACAAAAAGTTAAAAGGAAAAGACAACACTATTGTCTGAAAACCTCAGTAAAATATTAATAAAAGAAATACACGACACTTACTGTCATTTAGGAAGATCGCAAATGATCAATAAGATAACTCCATTTTATTCAGCAACAAACATGATACTGAATATTAAAAAAAATGCGATAATTGTTATATATGTCAAAAAAACAAATCAAGAAAAAAATCAAATTTTGGGTTCCTATCACATTTAGGCCCAGCTACCTACCCATTCGAAATTATGTCCATCGATACCATTGGTGGATTTGGGGGTTCGCGATCAACAAAAAAATATTTACACCTTTTGGTTGATCACTTTACTAGATACGCTTATATTTTAACGTCGAAAAACCAAACCGCCAATGACTTTATAAAATTAACAATGAAAGTGACAGAAAGTAACGATATAGGAACAATACTAACAGATCAATACCCTGGCATAAATTCAAAGGAGTATAAAAATTTTTTAAAGCAGAAGAACATAAAAATGATTTTTACTGCCGTAGACGCCCCATTTTCAAATGGGCTTAATGAAAGATTAAATCAAACTCTGGTAAATAAAATAAGATGTAAAATAAATGAAAACGAAAATAAAAACACATGGACAACAATAGCTCAAGAATGTGTTAGAAGATACAATGAAACGGAACACACAGTCACTGGATTTGCGCCGAAATACTTAATGGAACGTGAAAGTGTCAATATTTTACCCCACGAATTGAAGACAAATTGTACAAAGGAAGATCTAGGAAGAGATCGACAATTGGCATATGAAAACACCAAAAAGTCCCATAATCAAAATGCAGAACGATACAACAAACACAGGAAAGAAATTACATTGGATGCCGGACACTTGGTATATGTGGAAAATGGAAACCGCCTCAATAGGAAAAAGCTGGACGAAATAAGAATCGGACCATACAAAATACTAAAGAAAATCTCAAATTCAATCTACGAGGTTGATACCGGACACAAAAAAACAGAATCAAACCTTTTCCATATAACAAAATTAATACCAGTGGCTGACGACACGACTTGACGAACAATCACATAATATATGTTATGTGATTGTTCTCCTTCGAGAGGGGGAGATATAAAGAAAATAACGATTCTCATTTATATGAGACGTAATCATCTTTAAGTTTGAATTTGCCGCGCTTCGCACAGAGTTATAGACTCGGGTTATCGATGGTAATACATATGTTCTGTGATGAATACTCGATGGTCGGGATTCTAACCTAAAAATATCGAACATTACAGATTTCAATTATTGTTTTAAAAGTTATTAATTTAAATAAGTAAATCACCTGGAGTAAAAACTTTTAATGTTGTTTTCTGTTTTTATTGCAGGTAAGACTATTTCTAAGTGTCTTTTGTTATTTTATCTTGTAAACAGAAAATAAATAAATGAAACTGTTTTTATTGCAGAAACCCAACTGAGTTTTTATTTCGAGAAGGAGTGGTATATAATAACCTTATTACAAAACAACATTATTGTGAATACTTCGTGAAAAATGGAGAAACTAAGGTTCGACTTTAAAATGCGAGGAGCGTCAGATGGGAAAACTACAATACTGTGCCTAACCTCAATCGGCACACCAGATGGTCGTTCTTTCGCAGTACCGGATGAATACCAGCCAACAAGTTTACACAAAGAATTGATAACAACACAAGTGTATGGCAGAGTGAAAAACACGTTGGGAAAAAGAAATCAATTCAGGAAAGTTTGGATAACTTTAACTGAAAATATGAAAAAAGCTTATTTAGATGAGGAAGGTAACTTATTATTTGAAAATTATTATTTAGAG
Source organism: Eurois occulta (assembly GCA_950022335.1). Lineage (NCBI taxonomy): Eukaryota > Metazoa > Arthropoda > Insecta > Lepidoptera > Noctuidae > Eurois > Eurois occulta. The sequence continues at coordinate 240,184 of OX465499.1, forward strand.
GAGATTCCAGACAACGTAGCTGAAATATCTACCACAAGCACGTCAGAGGACACAATAAAGAAGTTGCTAGAAAAAGTTCTAGAATCCAAAGAACAAACTTCTGAAGTTAAAAACTTAAACAAAATTGCTAAAGATTTTATGATTGAAAAATTTGATGAAAAAACGTCCAATGCCAGCCAATGGATTGATCAATTTGAAAAAGAATGTGTTCGCTGTGTAGTGGCAGAAGATAGGAAAAAAATTGAGATTTTGAAGTTTTTCCTAGAAAAAGGTAGTGCGGACTGGTACACTTGCATGATTTTAAAATACTCTATAGAATCAGAATGGAACAAGTGGAAAAATTTTTTTATTGAAACTTTTGGGACAAAGGTTGGTCTCCTATTAGATATGCTTTTAACTTCAAATATCAATCAGGTTCCTTGCTTGAATATGCCCTGAAAAAAAGAGAAGTTACTACTTCAAATCAGAAAATCCATAGACACTGAAACATTGATTGATCTCATTGCTATCGGTTTACCAAATTATGTATCCGACAAGATTGACAGAGAAACACTTCAAGAAACTCAAGATCTTTATAATGAAATATCAAAATTAGAACACCTTGTGAAGAAAAATATACATGAAAAAAAAAGGAAAAACATTCTGGGATAACAAACAAAAGAAAAGTGAAGACAAAAATCCATGTGAAATATGTGAAAAAGCAAACAAAGGGAAACGTTTTCATTCTGAATCAAATTGCTGGTTTAGAGAAAAAGAAGATAAAAACAAAAAAATAGGATCATTTAAATCAGTTAACAATTCAGAACTGGAGGTAGAATTAAATACAGAAGATCCAAAAAACTAAAAGTACCACCGTTAATAAAAATCAAGCTATTACTAAATGACACATTACAAATTTCAGGTATTTACGACTCAGGTTCAAACGTATCATTGATAAATGCAAAATTATTAAAAATTAAAGAAGAAAATATGGAAAATTCAAAAAAAATAAGCTTGAAAACTATTAGCGGTGCAGGAAAAACAAAAGGTATGATAACCCTAAAAGTGAAAATTTACAATATTGAAAAAATGATCAATGTTTTTATTGTGGACAGTGAGAATTTCAGTTATGATTTTTTAGTTGGTTTAGACAGTATTGAAAATTTTAAATTAATCCAGACTGAAGATCTAAGGATTATTCAGAACAAAGACTTTCAAAAACAAGAAAAAGAAATTTACTTAAATAAAGAGGCTGAGAATCACACAAATGTCAATATTCCGGTTTTGACAGGTGACATAAAAGAAAAAACATACAATCCAACAAAATATGAAATAAACTTCAACAATCATCTAAATACTGATGAATTTGAGATAATTGTGAATCATTTGGATATGTATGAACAGTCAGAAATCGACAAGTTGTTAAACAAATATAAATCAGTATTCGCCAGAGATAAATATGACATTGGTACTGTTAAGGACTATGAGGCTCATATTGACCTAATGGAAGAAAAATACTGTTTTAAACGACCTTACAGGTGCACGTTCGAAGACAGGAAAGAGATAGAATGTCAAGTAGCTAAGTTATTGGAAAAAGGCCTTATTGAGGAATCATACAGCCCTTTTGCTGCTCCAGTTACTCTAGCATTTAAGAAAGAAGAAAATAAAAAATCAAGAATGTGTATAGACTTCAGAGATTTAAATAAAATTATAACTCCTCAAGCACAGCCTTTTCCACTGATTGAAGATTTGATAATAAAAAGTGTGAACTGCGAATATTTTACAACTTTGGATATAAATTCTGCATTCTGGTCTATTCCCCTAAGGATTCAAGACAAACCTAAAACCGCATTTGTAACACAGGAAGGACACTATCAGTGGACCTGCCTTCCTTTTGGATTGAAAACAGCACCCGCAATTTTTCAAAGGATAATAAATAATATAATAAGAAAATACAAACTTACAGATTTTGCGGTGTCTTTCATCGACGATATATTAATCTTAAAAACTTGAACATAAAATCTAGGACAGATGAAGAGTTAGGAGACTTAACACATTACTTATCTCAATATGATTTCACGATAAAATACAATCCTGGAAAATCAAATCAAGAAGCAGACTGCCTAAGCAGGAATCCAGTTCTAGAACCAAATGATAACACAAACGACATCCTGGAAGTTGTAAATCTAATAAGTCTCGAAGACATAAAAAAGGACCAAAATGAGAACATGTCCTTTAAAGAAAAGAAGAAAGACATTGTATTAAAAAATGGCATTTATTACAAAAAGTTAAAAGGAAAAGACAACACTATTGTCTGAAAACCTCAGTAAAATATTAATAAAAGAAATACACGACACTTACTGTCATTTAGGAAGATCGCAAATGATCAATAAGATAACTCCATTTTATTCAGCAACAAACATGATACTGAATATTAAAAAAAATGCGATAATTGTTATATATGTCAAAAAAACAAATCAAGAAAAAAATCAAATTTTGGGTTCCTATCACATTTAGGCCCAGCTACCTACCCATTCGAAATTATGTCCATCGATACCATTGGTGGATTTGGGGGTTCGCGATCAACAAAAAAATATTTACACCTTTTGGTTGATCACTTTACTAGATACGCTTATATTTTAACGTCGAAAAACCAAACCGCCAATGACTTTATAAAATTAACAATGAAAGTGACAGAAAGTAACGATATAGGAACAATACTAACAGATCAATACCCTGGCATAAATTCAAAGGAGTATAAAAATTTTTTAAAGCAGAAGAACATAAAAATGATTTTTACTGCCGTAGACGCCCCATTTTCAAATGGGCTTAATGAAAGATTAAATCAAACTCTGGTAAATAAAATAAGATGTAAAATAAATGAAAACGAAAATAAAAACACATGGACAACAATAGCTCAAGAATGTGTTAGAAGATACAATGAAACGGAACACACAGTCACTGGATTTGCGCCGAAATACTTAATGGAACGTGAAAGTGTCAATATTTTACCCCACGAATTGAAGACAAATTGTACAAAGGAAGATCTAGGAAGAGATCGACAATTGGCATATGAAAACACCAAAAAGTCCCATAATCAAAATGCAGAACGATACAACAAACACAGGAAAGAAATTACATTGGATGCCGGACACTTGGTATATGTGGAAAATGGAAACCGCCTCAATAGGAAAAAGCTGGACGAAATAAGAATCGGACCATACAAAATACTAAAGAAAATCTCAAATTCAATCTACGAGGTTGATACCGGACACAAAAAAACAGAATCAAACCTTTTCCATATAACAAAAGTAATACCAGTGGCTGACGACACGACTTGACGAACAATCACATAATATATGTTATGTGATTGTTCTCCTTCGAGAGGGGGAGATATAAAGAAAATAACGATTCTCATTTATATGAGACGTAATCATCTTTAAGTTTGAATTTGCCGCGCTTCGCACAGAGTTATAGACTCGGGTTATCGATGGTAATACATATGTTCTGTGATGAATACTCGATGGTCGGGATTCTAACCTAAAAATATCGAACATTACAGATTTCAATTATTGTTTTAAAAGTTATTAATTTAAATAAGTAAATCACCTGGAGTAAAAACTTTTAATGTTGTTTTCTGTTTTTATTGCAGGTAAGACTATTTCTAAGTGTCTTTTGTTATTTTATCTTGTAAACAGAAAATAAATAAATGAAACTGTTTTTATTGCAGAAACCCAACTGAGTTTTTATTTCGAGAAGGAGTGGTATATAATAACCTTATTACATATATTTTTATTATATACCTTATTCTTTATGATTTCACTTTAACCTTTTCCGCGTTTTTCCAATATTTAGATATTTAGGTGCTACGCGAAAGTTGTCTCTCCGTTGCATTTTGCTACGAACACGTGGTATTTTTAAATATCGCTGTATTTCTTTTATTTTGCATTTATTTATTTAAAAAAAAATCTAAGTTTAAGTCGGAAGTGTATATTTTCGCATATGTATGTCTTTGAAATTTGGTTGAAGTATGGCAACGACAAGAAGTTGACCGTTACTAATCGGGCTGAGCTCGTATTTCAAGATATAATTGTGGTTGTGACTCGCTTTCAATAGATGACAGCGAGTCACATTGATTTCGGAGAATTGAAAAGCCGAATTTTATACATACGCCAAAGAATCACTGACACTTGGAAAAAAATTACTACATTAAAGCAGTATTACGAAAATCAATTCTTGACGAGTCGGAAAGATTGGCTTGACACTCGCGAAAGTGTATTATTGGAGGGATTTCAGCAGCTAATGCAAATGATGGCAACTACATCTACTACGTGATTTACAAGCCAATAAAGAAAGAAAGCAGTAAGCAGAGTGCTCGAAGCGCACTCAACAGAAAAAGGAAGGAGCTTGCAGAGTAGAATGAATCAATGGCTTCTGCATTGAGTGACCGATCGCCTGTTGGAGATACTGCTGGTAGAAGTGGTACTGCAGCTGCGTCAGTGTGAGTGTGTTGTTATTTCTTTAATAAAATTGTGGAAGTAAAACCTATAATATATATCAAGACATTAAGATGTTTAGACTTCGTCACACTAGGAAGTTTTCGAGGGTTATGACAAATAGAGACCTCTTAAATAGGATTTCATTAAGTTCTGACTCACTTATAACAGGACTTAGGAGGTTGCCTAGAAAGAAAAACTCAGTTTTGTCAAGCTGTTTTGAAACTTCTGAGTTTTTAAGATATTGCAATATTGTAACTTTTTTAATGTTTAATATTGTTTAACTTTGTATAGCTGCATTATTTTGTTTATTTCAAGGGTTTGTATATTTTTATATTAAGTTTAGCATAAACTTATGTTTATATTATGTTAAATTTTTAAGAATAATGTTTGTTTGTAATTTGAATTTAAATTTTATTATTTAAGTTTCTATTTTTAATTTGGTGATATACTGTTTTTTATTGTTATTTACATTATTAAATCGTTAATAGTCCTTATGTAATATGTTTCATTAATTAAATCCCAGAAATAAAGTAGTTCGTATTTTGTCGCACCTTAGCACTTGTATGGGCGGGGAACCACGCTGCATCCCCGAAATACTCAATGACCTCTATCTCTCCACTGTCACTTGAAAAGTATGATTAGCAAATATTGTTAATAATATTAAAAATTTTAATCGTTGATCTTGATAATGATATCTTCAAATTATTATCGTTTACTAGATTTCGCACGCGGCTTCACTCGCGTTAATTTAGAATTTGACAATCAATTCGGGTTGTAATAATATAATTCAATCATGATTCGAAAGACATGAGCGCCATCTATTATCATAAGAACGTTATTGTTGTTTTCCTCAGGAACAGTACTTTTTTCGGGATGTAAGTTACCCTATGTCCGTTTCCGCACACCTGACAACGTATTTGCAAAATTTCAGGATGATCGATTCAGTGGTTTAGGCGTGAAAAGGTAACAAACAAACAAACTTACCTTCGCATTTATAATACACACACCGACAAAATTAAAAAGGTGGCTTTTTTAAAAACTTATGGGCATTTCGACAAGTGGTGCCGTTGTTTGAATGATTACCCTTTTTTCAACACAACATAATGGGTGATTTTGTCATTTTTGAACCCTATTACAGAAATTGTAGCCTCTGAAGTGTTTGTTTTCAATTAACGCTTCTGAGTCAATGGTGGCCCTTGCTCATTTTGTTTGTTTTGCTTGGAGAGTTAACATTGTATTGCATACATAATGAGTGATTTGTCGCCAGAGCTGTAACAATGATTGAGTAAGGTCACACCTACCGTTCAGTCAGTCGAACGTGTGCATGTATCAGTATCCGTGATCCACCGTGTTCAACGATACAGACAGACAGAATCTTACGTGCGCAGGCGAGGGCAAGGCAGGAATCGTGCAACCAATAGCCGTAGACGACCGTTTTATAAAAGTGCAAACTAAGAAATCGTCGTGAAACGTCTGTTCAGACCCGAAATGTCTTGGAAGAAGTGCGTAACGTACGTGTTAGTGAACGAACAGTGAGGGGAAGGTTAAATGAAGTTGGTTTAAAGTCAGCAAAAGCGCCAAAACTTGAGGAGAGCCATCGAGTCGCCAGATTAGCGTTCGAGTTTTATTCTCTGACGAAAGCCGTTACTGCGTAAATTTCATTGATGGAAGGGAGAGGATGTGGAGATATCGAGGAGAACGTTACCATCAAGCAAATTTTTCCGCAACAACGGCTTACGGTGGAGGGTCTGTAATGGGAGTGTACGACTAAACGCCGACAAACACTACGCCGAATGACTGAACACCGACAAGACTTTACTTCGACGGGACTCTTCGCCGACAGGACACTTCGCCGACAGGACTCTCGCCGACAGGGCTCATCAGCGAGGCAATTTATCTCCGATAGTCGGAAACTTACTTTGGAAATCGATTATGCTTTTCTTGTAATTATACAATTCATTAAAAATAGCATTGGTTTTTGGGGGTATGAAGAACAGGGTGTAAAGTTCTTCCCATAGAAAAGGGAGGATCCTCCGACCAGACGGGTGTTATTGTCTGGTTGTTGTCGGGTTCTTCTATATAGTCTTAAGTCGGGAATAACTTTACTTGCGCGATGCAGGATTTAGATGTATTTCGATGTTTAGTTTATCCTCTGCGTCATAGATGGCGCTGTAGTACTTTTTGTTCTATGTTGCTGAAGTACTTTTTGTAGTGCCGCTACAGGTTATTAGTATAGGTAGGTACATCTTTCTTATATACAAAATTATACACATACAATGTTAAAAACAACCGATTTTTATAAAACATAAAAATCGGTTGTTTTTATTATTATATACGTATTTAACGGCTTGAACGATAATAAAAAAAAACATAAAAATCGGTCAAGCCGTTTCGGAGGAGTATGGTAACTAACATTGTGACACGAGAATTTTATATATAAGACCTATACTAATAACCAATGCAAGATATTTATTTTTTATGAATTGTATAATTACAAGAAAAGCATAATCGATTTTCAAAGTAAGTTTCCGACTATCGGAGATAAATTGCGTCGCTGATGAGCCCTGTCGGCGAAGTGTCCTGTCGGCGAAGAGTCCCGTCGAAGTAAAGTCTTGTCGGTGTCCAGTCATTCGGCGTAGTGTCTGTCGGCGTTTAGTCGTACACTCCTGTAATGGTGTGGGGTGGTATAAGTTTGACGGCACGCACCGCTCTAGTCATCATTGATGGCGGTTCTCGGACTTCACACAGGTACATAACTGAGATCTTAGAACCCCATTTTATCCCTTTTGCTCCATTCATCGGCTCAAATTTCGTGTTTATGCACGATAACGCACACCCCCACACTGCGCGTTTAGTGCGGGATTACCGTTAATGAGACCGGTAAAACGCAGACGGACTGGCCAGCACGATCGCCAGACACGAATCTAATAGAACATGTTTGGGACATGATTGGACGCAGGGTCCGAGAAAGAAATCCAGCCCCCAGGAATGTTGAACTGAAATTGGCGCTGGTTGAATAATGGCACATTTTTCCTAAGGAAATGATTGGAGGTGTCATCAGGAGCATTCAAGCCCTAAGAAGAGCTTGTGAAGGTAACACACGCTATTAATTCTTAAGTTTTTCCTTTTTTTTAGTAAATTTAGCACTACAATATTTTTCAGTTACGACCATTTTTTTATTTTCTTTCATAAAATAAACAAACACTCAGATAAAACGACAACAATAAATAAAATACAGTAAATCTCAAAAAATTCATTCAGTTTTTTGTGTACCCGTAATTTTGCCGGTGTGTGTATTAGTTAAGATGCCGTGTACGCACGTTCGAACAAATTTGTTGCGTTGCATGATACGCAACAACTTGGTTCGCACGTGCGTACCACTAACGAACATCGAATACTCTGTTCGTCAAACATGTTTGCGGCGAATGGCGATCCTTTTAGTATGTTCTGTATGGACGGTGTTCGAAGAGCTTTAATAAATGTTACGAAACAAAACTGTTCGTATAGATAGATCTTGGCGGGGTGCGGGCGGGGCGGCAGAGGTCGCTAATACTACCCGTACACCAAAAAAGTCTCCGCTACTTCACAATCGACCACTTCCAACGGCGCCGTCATGGCTATTAAGATAGAGTTCACGGCAGTTGTTGATGGTTGTGTTCGTGTTCGTACGTGCGTACACGGCAAGATTTAAAGCGTGGAAGTGTTGAATCAAACGCCAACGTACAAACGATTGATTTTATTCAACGAAGGTTTACATTTAGTCGATTAATTTGCGTAAAGATACATAAGCATCTTATCTTTATAAAGTTTCTCATCGTTATTTTCTTATTATTATTATCGTTTTTATGACATTTTTTGGCATTAATTTTTTTGAATACCAAAATTACCTTATATTTTTTGCTGACCCAACCCAAATTCTTCGATTTGACACGGAGCGAGGCCAGTCCTATTCTCATTTGAAACGCATTATACGCTATTTGTTGTGCGCCAGCGAGCTTGCCACGCCTCTGTAACGGTCGTCGTGACTGTTCGTGACACGAGCGCGGTTATAGCCATCATCATCGTTGTTTTGACTGTAAATCTATAGATACTGTACGGTGTACGCGTACACACTACACCGTAGTACACAATCAGTGCACTTAACTGGCACACATTCGGTGCAGTGCGCGGGGGATTTTCTTGTGACACGGCGCTGACTTACGCGTCGCCTTCGCCACATTTTCCTCAATGGCACGTGCCGTTGAGGAAAATGTGCCGACAAGTAAGATAATATTCTGCAGATTAAACGTATGGGATATAAGATCTATCAGAAGCCCCACGCCCCCATCCCCCGAAAACTCACTCAGAGCAGCCTAATTAAAAGCAAAGCACACAGGCATACCGTAAATAAAGATATACCGAGTTTAAAGTCGCGGACGAAGGTAAGGAATGGATGCCTACAGTGGCTACAGTTATTATATTTATGCTCACTCTGAATGATGCTCTCAGCTCTACGAATATAGTGTACTGCTCGTGACCGTCGACAATTGAGTTAGTGGATCGCTCATTCATGGTTATTACGGCTGAATGCCCGAGTGAGCGGGGAACAGCGAGTGCAACAAACATATCGCGCCACTTCCGAGAAACGCGCTAACAGGAAAACAATGCGCTAAGAAATCTTTTATTATTAACATTCATTTATTTAAAACCAATCTGGCAGCTCGTCGAGTTGGTGTAGGAGGTACGGTCTTCTTCCACGGTGCTCATGCTAATTAAAATGAAGGTCACATCACGACGGCTTTAGGATTATGGCAGACACACCTGCACACACATACGACTGCTAGGCGACCGACATAAACTAATTAATGAACAAATACGGGAATATCGGCAGCTGTGCAAATGGCTGGCTTCGCACAAATAACCTTCATGAACGTGACATGCAGAAAGTATTGACTCCAAGGACAGCCGGATTGATAAAACGAACGCAAATTACATCCTCTATACACTTTCTCTATACTTTTCATTTCATAAATACTTAGCTGACGAGTAAATAAGTTCATGATACACGTACTTAACATATACTGAGTTATAGCGCTTTGTGATGGCAGGTTGACCAGGTGAGCCGCGCTCGTAAACACGCACCAACGCGTTATGTATAGGATGGCGATTTATCCTTCAAGTAGATGAGCCTACCCGTCATATTAAACAACTTTCCCAAATAAACTCATATTCGATTCCTGATCTAACAGGAAATGCACAGCTACAGTGATACATATAGCAACCAAGTGTTTTGTGTGCGTGCAGCACAACCTAGCTGGAGATGCAGCAGTGTGGCGTTACCCGCGAGTACCGTGCACGTGGCCACTGCTTCCGGCCATTGTAGCCAAGCGAGCGGCCACCAGCGCCGGCTGACGTAGCTGCAACACTTCCTGACGCGCGTACTCTGGCAGGAAGTCCGTACACCTTCGCGTCAACATTACCACTCACAACAGCGTGTCGTCAAGCTTACTGTCAATATTTGCATGTGCAGCGTGTCCTCATTCGACGTCTTAGGGGCCGTCTCCACGAACGAGAGAATCGCGGCGATATTACGTATTTGTATGCGATAATATCGCCGCGAATCTCTCGCTCGTGGAGACGGCCTCTAAGAGAGTGTATAGAAATACTTGGCAACGACGATAATATCGTCGCGATTCTCTCGCTCGTGGAGACAGCCCCATAGTATCGTAGGAAGAATGTGCACCAGGGAATCAATGATCGTCTGTAGATCAGTCAAGGATAAATGAATGAGCCGCGAGTTATATTCCGCTAAGCATAGTTTCTCTACACGTAGAGGTTGTCGCCAGTTGAGTAGGTGTTTAGGTACCTGCTGATTGTATAATTATTCATACTGATAAATGAACCGGTTAACAATATATTCAAAGAGCTCTTGATGTAGATCAGCTGAATTACTTGTTTAGTCAAGTGCAGTACTTTACAAGCAACAATTAATGTTCATGTTATCTGCTGAATTTCACGCCAATAATGTAGTATTATTTTCTCCATCGAGACGTTACGGAGAGGCTCTATGTTGGTGTGGTATTTGCTCTCGTTGAGCACATTCAGGCTGCACATAGACGGGGTGGACGGCAGGTTCCTTTCACAACGACTCGTACAGATACATGGCACCGCGCAGGAGGACACCGCGCAGAAGGGCACCGCGCAGGAGGGCGCCGCCTCCGGGGGAAACCCAGCAGCGAATAACTATTGTATTTTTAACCGACTTCTAAAACGGAGGAGGTTAGGTATTCAGTCATAATCATTTTTTTCATGTATGTATACCGATTTGTCCAGTGATGAATCACTGGACAAATCGGTATACATACATGAACATTTGTTAGAGGAAATTTTCCCTTTACTGAGTGTAAAGGGAAAATTCCGAAAAATAAAAAAGTTGAAAATTAAGATAAAATTTGATAAAGATAGTTATGGAAAATAGAAATACTAAAATGCTATGTTGCCCTTTTACTTCCTCGAATTGGAATTACCATAGACATAACCTACAAAAGTTCATCACTGAATTTCTATTATTCTTGGCCTTCCCGAACAAAAATTTTTGCACAAACTAATTCATAAGTTGACGGCGAGTTAAACAAGATATTTTTCATTTAAAGACGCCAGTATTTTATCTCAGCTAAATTAATGTATGGGTGGCTGCCATTGTTCTTTGCAGTCAAATGCACGATTAAACAATGATTTTCAGTCAAAACCACTTGAGCAACCTGTTCAGTCAACATTACTTTTGCCTGTTTTATTCAGTTAAAAGTACTTTTTACTGATTAAGAGTTTTGACTGCAACATATATACATAATAAGTATACACTATAAAAATTAAAAATCAAGAAAATAAAATATAAAGTCGAATATATAAAATTAGAACTGAACACAGCAAAATCAACAAATATAATACAATAATTTGGTACACGACATATTACATATATATGTATATATTATAAGTTTATAACAGACGAAATTGATTTTTATACATTTAGATAATAAAAACTAAAGAATAAATTGTCCAAGCTTGAAGCTACATAAGTAATAATAAATAACTAGCTTGCTTAGCTGCTTAGCTTGCTTACTAGCTTAGCTTTAGTTATTTATTACGAAGTTCGTACGCGTGGCGTGGACTATAATAACTTATTTTACAAACTAAAAGAGATTGGATGAAAACAAAAAATAATTGTAGGTGGTAATAAAATAAATGTTGTTGGTTTACTTATATTTCCCGAAAATTAACATGAATTCCGTACAACGAAGTTGACTGTACCTACTGTTACAATTTTACACTGTTACTCGAAATTTTTGCACAGCGGGGTCAGTGAGTTCATTTGAAATGTGCGTAATGCGCGACTTGCCACGCGTGGAGGTAAGTACCTAACGCTAAATGTATACTGCGTTAAAGGACGATGCGTCAAAACAGGTGTCATTAGAAGCGTCTGGTAAGTAAGATATTTGTTAACAGATTTAGAACAAGTGTCATTGGAAGCGCCTGAGAGGTACGATATTGTTTTATTATGGGGACATTCTTCAGATAAGTGTGGTTTACCTGGAATACCTGAATTTATCAACCTACTCCAACTTAATATTTCATGCTCGCCCGGACCGCTATTCTGGCACCTCCAATAGTGAGGTTCGTGTGCGCCAGCCGGTGGCCGACTAGCCGGCATAACCTTTTTTGAAGTGAAAACTTCTTTAGCGGCGTTGAGCACTTTAAAAAAATTGTTCTGTAATGGGTATAAAATCTTAAACTCGCGTCAGGACTCAGGACACTCGCGTCAGGACACGTGACCTGATCGTAAGACGGATGGAGAGTAGACGATTTTGAACTTAACCTTCAACATTTTATGGTTTAAAATCATTTAAAGAAATTTGGAAAAAGCGTAAGACGGATGGAGAGTAGACGATTTTGAACTTAACCTTCAACATTTTATGGTTTAAAATCATTTAAAGAAATTTTTAAATGTTTCCAATCAACTTTGAACCTAATGCTTTAGGGATAAACACGGAATAGAAAAAATAGTGGAAGTGCCACGCAGCTATCGCGCGTGTGTCACAATTATGCGGAGATCCGCAACACCTGCGCAACACCGACTCAGTCGGGATTAGCTACTTGCTGTGATACGACGTCTCGAACGTAACGAAAAATATTAAAAACATGCCTTATTGTGCAATTTTTACATGTAAAAACGATAGCAGGACAAAAAATGTATCTTGCGGAGGTGTATCGTATCACCGGTAAGTATAAAACTATGATATATTTCAATATAATTAAATTTTGTCAATAAAAACTTATTGACAAAACCATATTTATTTGTTGCGAACTAAAAACTACCTTATGTCCATTGTTCAAAGTCTAAATCAACTTGCTCGCTGTCTTGAATATCATCGTATACATTCTAGAAACTTCGACGCTACTCGATTAGGGATGGGACACATTCAAATAGTTCGGTATCGATAAAATAATAAAGAGTGTCTTCGAGTGTACTTATATAGTGAAACCTTATATGTTACCATGACATGTTATGTACTCGTTGACGTTCTTCTCGATTAATTGAAATAAATGGTTTGAGTTTGAGTACTTATATTCTGACAAATAAACCAATCTTCATTCATAGCTGGACGTAGGCCTCAAAAATAACTAATACTAATAAAGTATGTAACTAAATATTTCAGTTTTCCCAAAGATCCTTTTACTAAGGAGAAATGGATAGAAGCTACGGGAAGACAGAACTGGATGCCGTCAAAATCAAGTACAATTTGTTCTGAGCATTTTGATGAAAACAATATCATTCAACTTCGCGCGCACGGACACGTACTCGTACGGACGTGTTAAGTATCGTGGGTGTCACTAAATCACAAATATTGATATTTTATTACTTGAGTTAAATGGAGACGAAGTGTAGCGGCTGTGATGCGGTTGTTAAGGATTCACTATTTATGGAGTGTTCGCGAGTAAAATGCAAGAAGAAATTCCATCTTATTTGTCTGGCCTTAAAGACGGAAGATGTTGAAGCTTACACGCCGGAATACAGGAGTCTGTGGATATGTCCCGAGTGTACATGCACAATGCCGAAAAGGGGTAATACAGACACACCTGTTCGAGGAACTACAGTCGCCAGCAAAACGGTTTCACCGAGCAGCCATGTGAACACCGCCGAGAGAGGCAGTCGTCGGAATACGAGTGTAGTGATTGATACGGAGAGCCTACTTCTAGACGAGATACGGGAGTTTCGATGGGAAGTGAAGTCTCATTTGGAGGAGCAGCGGAAAGAATATGTTTTATTGCAAAATAGATTTATCAATACGGAAACAGAGTTAAAAGAATTAAAACAAATGTTGGGGGTAGTACAGCAAAAGGCAAATAAAGTTGAGATTCTAGAAACAAGAATTAAAACGCTAATGGAAAGAAATGAGAGCCTAGAAGCCAGTCTAAAGAAAAGCCAGGCAGGAGTACCAAATCAGGCAGAGCAAGGCTCTAAAAGCTTGACACAGTCTTTTGCAACAGCTGTTAAAAATAAGCAGAAGCAGGTAGTTGGTAATAATGTACCAGCGAAGGAATTTGTGGCCACGAAAGCAGCGAAAGTAGTAACGAATGAGGAACTGATGCCAGTAGTAAATAGTGAGAGGAAGTCTGGGAATGTTTTTATCTTGGAAAAGGAAGAATCAGAAAAAGAAGGAAATTGGACTACTGTAGCGCGGAAAAACACCAGACACTCGTACAGTGAAGTAAAAAAAGGCGGAAACACGAGTGTAATTGACATACAGGGAGCGGAAAAGAAAAGATACTTACACGTATGGCGTTTGCAGAAACAAACAACAATAGAAAGTTTAGAAAAATATGTTAGGAAAATTTATGAAGAAGAAGTACAAATTACAGTTGAGAAAATAAAACATAAAACTGAAAGGGATTATGCATCCTTTATCATCGGAGTTCCGGAGAGCAAATATGAAACGTTATGTCAGCCTGAAAGCTGGGCAGTTAATATAGAATTTGCGGAATGGGTGTGGTTTCGTAGAGCAATCAGCAACCCTAGAAACCCTAAGTAACTCCGTTGAAATATTGTATCAAAACGTGCGCGGGCTTCGAACAAAGCTAGAAGACTGTTATACTAATATTTCAACGGCAAATGCAGACTTGTTTGCCATCACGGAAACGGGCTGTAATGACTCCATCCATGATGCAGAAATAAGTCCACCTGGATTTACAATTTTGCGGTGTGACCGAGCAGATGGACGTAAGCAAGGCGGCGCGTGTCTCGTGGCCACACCGCGTTTTGAGTTGCGGCGAGTGTCACTACCCGATGACGTCAACGTGGACGATCATGTGTTCGAGTTGGTTTGTGCTACTGTTTACCTACGTAACAGATTTTTGTTTTTACTTTGTGTAGTCTATATTCCGCCTGGTAGTAATGATAATGAATACATGTTACTATTTAGCATCATTGAACAATTTTGTAATAAGTATAGGGATATACTGGTTCTAGGTGATTTTAACTTGTATTCGTGTTCTGTAGCCATAAATAATTATTATGAATACTTTCATGCTTTTTGTGAATTCACTCAGAGTAACGCAGTGGAAAATTGTAATGGTCGGCAGTTGGATTTGGTGTTGAGTACACTGGCGAAGGGAGGGAGTGTGAGCGTGCGTGCGGCAGAGGCGCCGCTCGTGCCGGTAGACGCGTACCACCCGCCGCTCGAGATTTCGGTTAGTACACACACGCGCCTGCGCCGGCACCCCGGCTCAGCAGGCTCAGCTACACCTGACGGTAATACATGTGTACCAGACGGGTGGAACTTTAATAAAGCTGACTTTTTGTCATTATATTCATTCATTTCAGCCGTAGACTGGACTCCGTTGTATGAAATGGACCTAGAAATGGGTTTAAATTATTTTTATTATATAATTAATTCTATTATAGATGACTGTGTACCCAAAAAAAAGCGAAGTCGTGGAAACTCAAGGTACATTTATCCTGAGTGGTACACTGTTGAAATAATTCGCGACATAAGGTTGAAGGCATCTCTGCATAAACAGTACAAGGCAAGCGGGTCGAGGGTGGATTACGAAGCATTTGCTCGGTGTAGAACCAGCATTAAAAATAGGTTAATAGTGGCACAGGAACAATATCGGAGCCGTGTTCAAGGGCAAATGCTGAGTGATCCTAAATCTTTTTGGAATTATGCCAAGTCTAAAAGAGGAAGGAGAAGCCCGCAGGCGATTTTGAAAGACGGGGTGGCATTGTCTGGGCAACGATCTGTGGAAGAGTTTGCGGCTTACTTTTATTCTGTGTATAGGGAAGAGCGACCGGAGTTGGATGTAGAAGCGGCTATAGCCAGCGCAGGCTGCGAAAACGGAGCGGCGCGAGTGCACTTGGGCCAATTACAGTTAGGAGACGTCAGTCGTGCGCTTCAAGATCTTAAGCCGAAGCGGTCCGCAGGGCCTGACGGCATTCCGCCTTACATATTCAGGGATTGTCGAGTAGCGCTGGCTAGGCCGCTGCTGCATATATATAACCAGTGCCTCAAAGATGCCGAGTTTCCGGAGAGGTGGAAAGTGACCCGCGTTGTTCCTGTCCCGAAAGCAGGGTCAGCAGAATCGGTGGATGGGTACAGACCAGTTGCGGTATTGTCGACGCCGGCGAAAGTGTTGGAAACTGCTATACATAAGAGCATATATCTTCAGGTTAGCGCACAGCTGTCAGACGCTCAGCATGGGTTTCGACCAGGAAGAAGTACCACCAGTAATCTTCTCTGCCACATGGCTCATCTGGTGCCGACGGTGGATAGTGGGGGGCAAACTGATGCTGCTTACTTTGACTTTAAAAAAGCATTCGATCTAGTCGATAATGACATGTTGCTTAAAAAGTTTGCAGGTGTTGGTTTCACCCCACACTCTCTCCAGTTTTTTGCTAGTTATTTGAGGGATAGGCAGCAATATGTGGAATATGCGGGACACGTATCAGATCCATATTTCACGAGGTCCGGGGTAAGTCAAGGTAGTAACCTTGGCCCTTTGGGCTTTCTTCTGGTGGTAAACGACCTACCAGAAGTAGTCCTGGATGCTTCTTGTCTGCTGTTTGCCGACGACCTCAAACTGTCCCTCACGATAAAGAGCAACGAGGACTGTGTCAGGCTACAAAGGGACATCGATAGGGTAGTGAGATGGAGCAAAGAAAATCTTTTGCAATTTAATACTTCGAAGTGTGTGATCATCACTTTTTCTCGCGCGCGCAATCCCATCTTACATACCTACTATATTGACGGGTTGCCTATGGAACGGGTCACAGAAGTCAAGGACTTGGGAGTAGGATTTAACACTGGTTTGACTTTTCGGGATCACATAATGCGTAGTTGTAAAAGAGCGTATAGAAATTTAGGTTTCATGCTTCGTACGGTTCGAGGTTTCACGAATGTGAAAGCTATTATAGCATTATATAATGCATTGGTGAGGAGCCAGTTAGAATGTAATGCAGTCATCTGGGCTCCGCATGAAGCTAAATATAGTCTCATGCTGGAGAGGGTACAAAATAAATTTATAAGATATTTATATAAACGTTATTACGGAGTCTATCCCTTTTACCCGTTAATGTATCCAACCTTATTTATTTTAGGTATGGTAGGATACAACGAGCTAAGGGTTAGGAGGGATCTTGCACTCGCCTTATATATATTTAAGTTGCTGAGAGGGAAGGTTCATAATGCAGTTATTTTAGGTCAGGTGAGTCTATGTGTTCCGGACAGGTACGTGTGGAGACGACGGCAGCCACGACTGCTAGTGGAACCGCGTGCTCGGACCAACCTTTTGAAGGAGGCGCCGCTGACGCGTGCACTCCGCACGCTCAACCTCATAGCGAGTGAGACGGACCTGTTCTGTTGTTCTCTGGGTGAATTCACAAAGAATGCTTTGTTTGTAATTAGTTATATAGATATTAGTTCTAAGTAACAATTAAGTTAAGTTAAGGATTATGTTTAGTAATTAAACTAGGTTAAGGCGCATTTACCGCATTGGTTAGCTGTAATGGTAGATGTAAGTTGATAAATAAAATAAATAAATAAATAAATAAATAAATAAAATTTACAAACTTCAAAAAAGGCTACAGATTTTTTTTTATTGGGACGTCCATATTCCAAAAAAATATTTATCATCAGTTAGGAGAATTTCCTACATCGAATCACATTACGGATTTAATGAAAGCCATTGCGGAAAAATATGTCAATATCCGCATGCATCACCTGTTAAAATTAAATATAAAACAGTCAAAACGACAATTATTAAACAAATATGTTTTATTTCAAGGACAATAAATATTTTAAATTCACTATTTATCGTTTCATTTAACCATTTTACCTTTTATACTAATCGGACTTTGGTCCGTTACATAAGATAAAAGATTTTAATTATTACATTGTACAAACATCGACATTAAATTATCGATATCTTGTCCTCATCCCTAGCTGAGTAGAAAAATAGATAACAAGTGCATACGAATATGACATCTATTTCAATAACTTTAGGGTGCTAAATAGAGTAAATTGGTTACAGCGCCCTCTAGCGTTGAGTAGCTGAACTCGTTGTGGATTGCTCGAAATTGATTGTTAGATGGAAAAATGGACTTCATTGATTTTGACATGTAAAATAAAAACAACATTCAGTAGTTGTAATAAGACTTAATTTTGAACAACAATTAATAAACTTTTCGCCAAAGTTGCATAAATAATTAGTAGCCAATTATATCATCGTTTTCTGTGTATTGGAATGTTCATTTTAATTTGCAAGTGTATGAGTTTGGCGACACTGGTTCCCGTACTAAGGCAGTCTAAGGGCACTTCCACTGTTTTTTCTATTCCGTGGGGATAAAGCTGACAAATCTATTAAATAAATTGCCACGCGCATCCATGGATGGTGACAGCTGATGGCTCGACCGTTTGTGTAGTGATCAGTTGATGCGGTCTTTATTAGACACTAGCTGACCCGTGCCCACTTCGTTGGGCATAATGTTCAAAAATATATATCTTTCATAGTTAAGGCAGCGTTCGTAAGAAACGTTTTCATTCGAATGTTTTTTCGCCGATTCACTTTGCAAAACGGACTACCATGTAAAAGCCTTTTTATTTTTCGGTTTTTTATATGTATAACCTAAATTAATATCTACACAAAACAAACTTAATACCTACCTATAACCTAAATTAATATCTACATGAAACTAACTTAATACCTATAAGTAACCTAATTTAATATCTAGGTACATGAAACAAACTTAATGCCTATCTATAACCTAAATTAAATGAAAACTATATAAACATAAAAGATTTTTTTTTAATGTACCGAAAATAAAATTAATGAATGTCGAAAGTGTGTTACGAAAATTTCAATTTTGGGGACGTCCGCTGCGTAAAGAGCCGACCGCGCGAATGAGCCGCGCGGGTACCTACCTCTCAGATGTAAAAGGAAGGTCACGCCTCCTTCTTCCGAAGTGAGCACGAACGCGAACCGAAATAAGCCGAAACCATCGCGCGCCGCTGCACGCTGCCGCGCTGCTGTGGCCTTCACGTATAACGATGAGTTTTTCTCCGATTCTCTTTACAAAACGGACTACCACGTAAAAACCTTTTAATTTTTCGGTTTTTTATATAGCCTATGACACTCAGCGATAATGTGGCTTTCTATTAGTGAAAGAATTTTTAAAATCGGTGCAGTAGATTCCGAGATTACCCCTGACAATTTAACAAACACACAAACTTTACCTCTTTATAATATTAGTATAGAAGTATAGATATAGATTTAAATAGGTTCGAATCAAAACTGTTCGTTTCTTTATTCAGCTACCATAAACCTATCGTATCAGTTTTAGAGATTGGCGATGATAGTTCTGGTAATGATGATGGTGAAAAAGTCGTTGAAATTATGGATGAAAGTTGATTTTTCGGAGAGATAAACTTTTTAATGTAAAATAATTGTAATAGTTTTAAAGTGTTAAATTTTTAATGTAATATAAATTGTCATGTTTGTGTACGATAGCGCAATAAATGAATATTGTATTCTACCACATAAATGATAGTACTTTTATACTGATAAAGCAATTGGTGCAAAATTATTCCCTAACCATTCCAAAATATCAAACATGCTCAACGTTAATAATCAAGTTTTCACTTCTGCCGGCACTCCCGGAGTGCTAGATTTTTTTTTCGATTTGGAAATCCACAATGGATGTCCTCCCGCCCTGGGGAGAGCGGAGGGGTCTGTCAGACTCGTACAGACTAGGACTATACCGGTGTTCCCTCGCACAATTGCGTCGGGGGGCTGCGTCCCTCGTAGAAACCTAACCTACCTAACCTAACCTAAAATATTTTTCTTTATTAAAAAAAATCCCATCGATTTTGCAATTGAGAAAGGCAATCAAGTCTTTCTCTGGATTCTTTAGAGCATATTGATATGTATCCTACGACTGTTGCAGTTGGAGGGGCAGGACGACGGGTCTCATACAAATTAAAGTACAAAGTACTCTATTATGCATTTTTTTCTTCTTCGTCAATGTGGATGATGATGTGCTAATAACTTTAGTTACAAACACTACACTTTATGTAACGAAGTCATCCGCCGCGTCAGTCTGTCTGTCTGTTCGCGGTAAACTCAAAAACTATTACACCGATTTTCATGCTGTTTCACCAATGGATAGAGTGATTCTCGAGGAAGGTTTTATTTAGTATAGTATAATTTGTCAAGTTTTTGTATAAAATATAATAATATTTGTTGGAGGTGTCGGAAAAAAATAAGACGTCTGGGAGCTTTCAACGAAACCGCTGCCTAAACCCTTTGAGATATAACAATAAATGATGTATGGTGGAATTGTGTATCTTATACAGGTCTACAGAAAAGTCCGGGATGGCATATGTATATTTCATAAGGATAACATACTAAGTATATCCATTTTAATACTTTAAAAAATGAGCAATTATAAAGTAATAAGTAATTGCTATTTAATTTGGTACAGGGATAGATTATAGCTTGGAATAAGACAGGCTACTTTTTATCCCTGGAATAGGTTCCCATGGGTTGCGGGAACGGGATCAAAATTTCATTATTACTTTTGGTCGCGATAACCGACATCGCGGGCGAAGCCGCGTGCATCAGCTAATGTAAAATAAATACTTGACAAGGATTTGTGTGAGATAATAGAAAGGGTAAAATAAAAACATTTTTGCAAAAAAATAACCAAGTCGGTTTACCTCATACTTAACTCAATCGTTTATGAACCGATTTGAAAAAACATTTTATTTTATGAGAAAGGATATTTTATTATATCATTTAGGAGTTCAGTGCTGTACGATAATATTGTTATAAGTTTTTAAAAAAAGTTGAGCTGTTTGTTGTGTTGTGTTTGTTGTTTGTGTTTGTTGTGTGTTTGTTTGTTGTTGTTGTTGTTGAGTTGTTTTAGTTTTTTTTTGTTTTAAGTTTTTTTTTTTTGTTTTTTTTTTTTTTTTTTAGTTTTGTGTTAATTATAATGATAATATTGTTGTTGTCACACGAGTGAGCGAACAGGTGACATCGCATCGACGGGCCTGCCGGGCTGCCGGCTGCCTCCGCCCGCAAGTCGGAATGGTACGGTTTCGTAAGTGGCCGCGAAAAATAAAAAGGCACCAATTTTGGGTATTGCATTTTGCATTTTCATAACAAAATAGAATAAATATATTAATGTATTCGTAATGATGACGTGTTGGTAACAAGTGGCAAATAAAACCATGTTTTATGGCCGCGATAGCGTCGCCAGACTATTGTGGTAAATTGATAACGCCGCCTATTTGCATAATGATTACTTCGTGTTCATAGTAGAATCACTGAACTCCGTCACTATTCCTGCGTTATCTCCGCGAGGGGGTGGTGCTGCGCGGCGGCGTGTCGCCACACTGGACACGACTGGCTCCCTGCAGCTGAAGATGAGCTGTAAGCTGTAACCCGCCGCTAGACACTCCTATCACAATGGCCTATATCGCAGGAATCTATGTTTGCAAATCAATTATTACCTACGAGTATCACTTGGACATGATGTATAAAAATAGACATTGAAGTGTAGTGTAAGTATCCTATTATTGTTGTGCAATTAGTTAATTCGCGGAATATTATCTGAATGTTATCAGCGCTAAGTGCGAACGCGCTCTTCACCGCATCCTGCATGACGCCATGTTTTCTTAAAACCTCTTGGAACAGTGGTTGAGGGCGAGCGGAGACATTGTACACATGTATCAAGTATAGAGGCATGTTCAGTGAGACAACAACACACTGTCAGTCAGTCACAACTTCACAAGCTTATGGGTGAAAAGCGTATCATAGGTTACACAGTAGGCAGTATCATGACTAGGTAACACTGATAGTCAGGGCTTTAGAGATTGACTGCTTTAACTTTAAAAATAAAGTAGAGACGGCGGCAGCGGTACTCACCCTCAGCTGGATTGGAGACCGCGTCGTGTATGAGCGACGCGATGCAGCCCGACAACCCTGCAACAGTCGGCACAGAGCGTTAGCGCCACATCACACAACATGCCTTGCATGACAACGTCACAGTAGAGATAGGAGACGTGGAGCTCACCGTGCGTGATGTGGTCGTGCCGGTGCCGCGTGAGCTGCGACAGCGAGTGCTTGCAGTACTCGTAGGTGGCGAAGAAGCAGGCGTGCGCCGGGCCCGCGCCCATCACCACCGCCGACATGCCGCGGATGGGCCTGCAGCAGGACAACACGTTACTAGCACCTCACCTGCTACCACTACTGCCTAAATAAAAAACTGATTCATTCGCTGAGTACATGGCATGTTCTCGTCTTCCTCCTTACATAATCGGCTCCACGGAACATCTGATACCAGCAGGTACCAAGGTTGAGTTACAAATTACAAAGGTACTATAGTTATCCAGTATTTTAACATCGGTCTGTGTGAAAAGTAGGTATAAAGTAGATTCATGAAAATTCTCATTGCTTTCTGCGTGGGTTCTGTCTGTGTGTCTGACAGATGCTGACCAGCGCAGCGGGATAATAGTGTCGTCCCGTGCCTTACAGAGACGCAACTAATCACAACCCAGTTGTTAACTATTAGGCAAGGCTTATTGTTTGACATTTTTCATTGATATGATCGAAAACTTTAGTTTGAGGATGCCCATGTTTACAAGCAGTCCGGGTGTGGGCTGACTTGTACGTGAGATAGCCATTGCCACCACGCTCTACGCTCAATGTACCTATTTATAAAATTTAATGTAAGTTCGTGTTGCTATTTGTTGGTAGCTCAGTATTGACAACTTTATTTATTCAAAAAGGCATCAAATCCCAATTTAAAAGATAATTACCTAAAATTAAAACATTGCAAATATATCATAAGTTATCTTATTAGTGCCGTAGTTTTCAAATACAAATTCGGACTTGGTCAGTGACCAAGTCCGAATTTTTTCGAAGGTTTTTTTAATACCACCGGCACACTACGTCCCCCACCCGTACACCCGTACACGTCGTGTACTCGCATGCTCATTTATTTAAAACAGTGACGTAACGCGAGTTTTTTGTCTACATTTTTGCAGTATCATCGTGCCTCAGCAGCGATCGTCGTAGATCGCATTGAGTTCCGCGTTATGCCAATGCCCAGTCAGGTTCGAATGGTGCGATCCATTTGCAATGCGCCTGCAACAACACGATCCATGAGGCTACTTTACTCATTGAAAATTATCATTACGACTTACGAGGTATTTTTTAATCAAATACATCATCATGACTTTTTAAAATGTTTGGACACCTATACTCTTATCTATCACACACCAATGGTTTTGTTTTATATAAGTTATTATGTGCCACTTACTTAAGTATTACTAGGAGTGAACAAACAATCCGAATCAGCCGGATCATCAAAGCGTTCATCTAATAATAGACTGTTGAACTGTTTTAAGTTTATAACTATGGGTACTTTTCAACTAACTTGTGTGATACAACAAAACACTCCGGACTGTGACTATGTTACGTCATCGCAGCAATGATTGCATTCATATTATCTAGTTTTTGTAATTCACCGGATGATTCAAAGTTACATCTAGTAATAAACCTGAATCACAGTGGCAACGAACACAAGTTCGAACCAATCTTTATAATATACTTAAATAAATAATTCATTACCACAAGGTTCAGGCACATAGCACAGATACACTGTATAAAGATTGAAGTTCTTCATTTAGCATTGATAGATATAATATAATAATATCCCTGGACATTTCACACAGCACCATCTAGTCCCAAGCTAAGCAACCTAATGCTTGTGTTATGGTAGCTAGATGGCTGATAAACTACATAATTATATACATTTTTTTTTGTAAATACATACATATTATAGATAGAATACAATATGTTCAAACCTGTTCCCTAAACTAGGCTAGCCCTGTATCTTATGGGGCAAAATATGGTCTAGTCATAGTCGCTGTCACTGGGGGTGACTTAATTATTACGTATCCCCGCGGATCTTGTATATCGTCGGCTTTCGAACAATGCAAGGATTGAAAAATACGGTTGCTGGTTTTGAGCGGAACACCCCTGGAGTATACGCTGACGTCGCGGTTATTGTGAAGTTGTGAGTGTGTGGCGCGAGCAGGCGGGCAAGCGGGCAGTCGGGCAGGCGCGCGGCGAGTCCGGCACTGGTACGGTGAGCAGACCCGGCGGCGCGGCCTTCACGCTCAAGGTCGCCGTGATTCGGTCGGCGGCGACCTCTCCTCCCACAGACGTACTTGAATCGATTTCGTCGCTCAAACTCCGCGTCTACTATTTAAAGACGTCTTTATTACTTACAATACCAATAATAAATGATGTACAGTTTGTGTTAACGGAATATCTGTTTTGTTTTTCTATAATCCATCACTATCACCACCTCGGCCGCCTGTATTATTTTGTGTATACCGCTGTCGGTTCCGCTTGATTACTGATGATGAAACAAGGCGTTGAACCGGTTTGCTTGCCGCGGCCGCGGGGTGGGATCTACATGGCATGATATTTTAATTGAATGCAACCCCTACGTGGGGGTTGCTAAACGAGTACACGGCATTGTTCAGCGGTACGATAAATTAAATATTATATAAAAATAAGAAATTATTAATTGGCGACTAATACTGAATGGGCAACTATTATACCAAAGTAAGTAACTACATATATATTGATCCGGTCATTGCTGCAAGGAGAACATAGGAAGCAAGGGCGAGCGAAGCGAGCTCGGGACTTGTGGCACCCCGACTCGGACGGGTTAGGTTCTTCGTGTTTTGTTACTTTAAACCCTGCAAACAGAAATAGGAGCCCCGCCCAGCGGGGTTACGCCGACTACCGGCTACCCCATATCTACAATGTAATGATTAAAAAGCTTGTAACACGACTGGCCGAAAAAAGAAGTTTTATGTTTTCAGGGTTCATGTATGTATGTTTGTGAGTTTCTTTATATTACCACCATAACTTCTAAACGGCTTAACCGATTACAATGTATGTGGTATCGTTAGAAGCGTTGAGTTATTCCGGGTAACATAGGCTGAAAATTGGACTACCTATACTATCATCGTTGTTTGGACTTAGTATTGAGTACATTTGAGGAGGGGGAGTGTGTGAGTGTACGCGGGGCGGAGGCGCCGCTCGTGCCGGTGGACGCTTATCACCCGCCGCTGGAGGTGTCCGTCAGCCCGTGCTTACGTGCTAATACCCACTTAGAGCCAGAAATCACATCGGCATTGGAAGCGCGCACATATGTCAGTTGGAATTTTAATAAAGCCGATTTTTTCCTATTATATTCAAGGATCGCAACCGTTGATTGGACTCCTATATATAACTTAGATTTAGATATGAGTTTAAAGTATTTTTATGACACGATTTATTCAATAATAGATGACTGCGTTCCCAAGAAAAAGCGAAGTCGTGTACGCTCGAGGTACATTTACCCCGAGTGGTATACGGGTGAGATAATTCGCGACATAAAACTCAAAGCTGCTCTTCATAAAAAATATAAAAGTAGTGGTTTAGGGAATGATTACGAAACGTTTGCTCAGTGTAGGACCCTAGTAAAAGAAAAAAATTTAGTAGCGCAGGAACAATATCGCCAACGTATGCAAAACCAAATGTCGAGCGACCCTAAATCTTTTTGGGCTTATGTCAATTCTAAAAGAGGTAACACTAGTAGCCAAAAGATTTTAAAGAACGGACAAGCCTTGACATGTGAACAAGCGGTTCAAGAATTTGCGGAATATTTTTACTCAGTGTACAATGTAGATAAACCTAGATTAGATGTGGATGCGGCGATAGTGGAAGCGGGCAGTCAGAACGGAGCAGGGCGGGTTCATCTTGACAGCTTGGAGTTAGATGACGTGGTACGCGCCCTGGGGAAACTTAAGCCGAAAAAGTCATCAGGGCCAGATGGTATACCGCCGTACATTTTTAGGGACTGTCGAATGGGATTAGCGAGACCTCTGTTGCACATCTACAATCTTTGCCTTAAATCAGCTGTGTTTCCAGAGATGTGGAAGATTACCCGGGTCATACCGGTACCGAAGGGAGGTTCGGGAACTAAAGTGGAAGAATACAGACCGATTGCAGTATTGTCGACAATGGCTAAAGTACTAGAATCTGCTATTCATAGGAGCGTTTTCCAGCAAGTTAGCTCGCAACTCACAGACGCGCAGCATGGATTTAGGCCGACTAGAAATACTACCAGCAATTTACTCGGCTACATGGCGGATGTGGTGCCGATAGTAGACAGTGGGGGACAAGCCGATGCTGCATATTTCGACTTTAAAAAAGCTTTTGATCTAGTCGATAATGACGTGTTACTGAAAAAGTTAGCAGGGGTCGGTTTCACCCCGCATTTACTTAAGTTTTTTGCAAGTTATATGAGTAACAGGCAACAGTATGTTGACTATGCAGGTTATCAATCGGACGCATACTATACTAGATCTGGGGTAAGCCAGGGAACGAATCTGGGGCCTCTGGAGTTTCTCGTCATGATTAATGACCTACCAAACGTTGTGCAAGATGCTAAGTGTTTACTGTTTGCCGACGACCTCAAGCTTTACCTCCCCATCACAAACGTGAATGACTGCGAAAGACTCCAGAGAGATATAGACAGAGTGGTAGCTTGGAGCAAGAGTAATCTCCTGCAGTTTAACACATCAAAGTGTGTGACCATAAGTTTCTCGCGTGCACACACACCCATCACATATGTCTATACGGTGGACGGGGTACCGATGGATAGGGCTACTGAGGTGAGGGACTTGGGAGTTCATTACACCACTGGACTCACATTTCGTGAGCATATAGTTAAGGTCTGCAAAAGAGCATATAGAAACCTAGGATTTGTGCTTAGAATGGTTAAAGGCTTCACAAACATTAAAGCTATAACGGCATTATATAATGCTTTAGTAAGAAGCCAACTAGAATGTAATGCAGTTATCTGGGCTCCACATGAAACTAAGTATAGTCTCATGTTGGAGCGAGTACAACATAAATTTATTAGGTATAAATATTTGAGGGAATACGGGGTATATCCATTTTATCCATTGATGTATCCAACTCTATTTGTCTTAGGAATGGTCGGATATAATGAACTAAGGGTCAGGAGGCAACTCACACTAGTGACTTATATCTTTAAGATAATTAGAGGGAAGATACACAATGCGGATATATTGCGAAGGGTAGAGCTAGTCGTGCCAGACGGGTATGTGGGTCGTCGTCGTCAGTCGCGGTTGCTGGTGGAACCGCGCGCGCGAACAAACTTATTACGCGAGGCGCCGCTCACAAGCGCGCTCCGCACTCTCAACCTCATTGCTGAGGAGTTGGACATATTCTGTTGCGCTTTGGGTGAATTCACAAGAACAGCTACCTATATAATTTGCTATTTTAAAAACAGTGGATCTACGTAAATTTTAAGTGTACATATTATTTTAATTATATACTATTTAAATTTTAAGTGTGCTACAATATCGCATTGGGTATAGCCTGTAAGGATATTTGTATGTCTAGAGTAAATAAATAAATAAATAAATCATCGTCTAGAACTTGCTTAGTATATAACAAAAATATGTAATAGTAGTATTCAATATGCATTCGTTCACTAATAACAAAAGATATTAAAAAAAATAAAAGTAACCTGTCGTGGCACAGTGTGCGTTTCCAAAAATGTTGTTTTATCACTAAAAGGTATAAAATAAAAATCAAAAACACGCCTGCCATGCCAAAAAGTGAAAAAAATAAAAACAAGTAACATGATTTTAGTGTTGAATGGTCACAAGGTAGGTACTGAATAGATAATAATATTTACTGAAAACGATCTTTTCATTGCAGTCGGGGGACGGTTCCTTGGAATATTTCGACTCGACTTCGATGAAAAATTTGTTTAATTACGCATTTGTGACTGTTTCGTATCACAAAATCTGTTCTGGTGATCATAACTTAAAACTAACGATATTATCACAACATGTGCACTTTGTAAGCGACGCCATCGCCATAACTTGACCAGAAAAGATAACAGTTTAGTCTGTGGGACTGCCACAGTCCAATAGCTTTTGACGGAACGACGTCTGTCGGGTCAGCTAGTAGGAAATAGATTGAATACAATAGTGTGACATGATGTAGACGCACGTGGAACAATTGCGGAAGGTAAGGTCAAGGGGATGACGCATGCCGTTCGAGTGGCGAGCTGCTGGGATTGACGTCACGAATCCATTACACGCTGGAATCATTCCACTGCGTAGCACATGCTTGTGACAGTTTACATAATTATGCTCATTTCAATAAATGTTGCCTTTTGGGGCCAGTTTACGAGAAATTAAAGGTCTCGGTCTTGATGTTCTCACATGCGTACCGAACGGAGGAATTCCCGGCCTGTCGACCGGTGGATCAGTCGCATTCGCATGAATATTGGACAAACAGCGGAGTGTCGGAGTCGGTCAGTGCGCGAGGATCGCGTGAACGGCTCCGACACTTGCGCGCAATTTCTAATGACTGTTCAAATCACTTCATCCTTCACTATTAACAGTTTCCTTTAAGCGTTATTTCAAAAGTCTGTAATAATCGAGTTTCCGGGGAATTGCGATTTGTGTTACTTATCGTGGTTACATTTTTATGCGGTATCAGTGGTACTAGATAAAAGAAGAAATATACATAACTAGCTGTACGCGCTGTTCGCTCACGTGAGCGCGTATTCGTTTGGCACTACCAGGGAACATTACATGGGAACGTGAAGTCGTAGCATAACATCCTCTACAAAATCCCTACTTCCCTACTAATATTATAAATGCGAAAGTAACTCTGTCTGTTACGCTTTCTCGTCTAAACCACTGAACTGATTTTTAATGAAATTTGGTACAGAGATATAGTTGACCTTGAGAAAGAACATAGGATAGTTTTTATCCCGGACTTTTGAAGAGTTCTCTTGGAAACGAGATATAACCGAACTCGACGCGGGCGAAGTCGCGGGCGGAAAACTAGTAGGTAATATAGTAATTCCTGTTACCTTTTTTTTAGGTACTAAACGAACTCATAGTCAATTTCTGGGGGGAATCAATTTAGATAGCCATCATCGGCACGCTAAGAACTACAGACGCGCGGGGAAGGATGGTGGAGGACTGGGCTCTGGGCCTAGTCGTCCTAAATCGGGGTTCTGCCCCCACGTGTGTGCGGATGCGGGGCGAGTCGGTGGTGGACATCTCGTTCGCTAGCCCCGCTCTGTCACCAAGTGTTTTTGACTGGCGCGTAATGGAGGGGGTGGAGACCTATTCCGACCACCGGTACATCCATCCGGTTCAATTGTCTCTGCTCCCTCAAGCGCGCCGGTCCAACAGGCCCCGAGTGGTCCGCGATGGACGCTGAAGCAGCTGGACCGGGAGCTCCTCCTGGAAGCCTCGATGGTGCAGGCCTGGGTGACACCACCGGGCAGGCCTGCCGATGTCAACAACGAGGCGGGTTGGTTCCAGGAGGCCATGTTCGAGATTTGCGACGTGGCAATGCCCCGAGTTCGGCCAAGAAGCGCCCGGCGTCAGGTGTACTAGTGGTCGCGAGAGCTGACGTCTCTGCGTGAGGCGTGCGTCGCCGTGCAGCACCTGTACGCCAGGCATCGCAGGCTCCGCATCCGCCCTCCGGATGCGGCAGCCATTGAGGCGGAGCTGTACGAGGGGTACGGTGGACGCCATAATGCGCGTGAGAGCCCTCACGACGGGGGATGCGGTGTCCCGGGGTGGGGTCGTCTTGGCGGTGTCTCTCGACATCGCCAACGCCTTTAACTCCATGCCCTGGAGCTGCATTAGGGAGGCACTCCAGTATCACCGGGTGCCGACATACCTTCGTCGTGTGGTCAGGGACTACCTAACGGACAGGGCCGTCATCTACCCTGGTCACAGCGGAGAATGGAACCGGCGAGAGATGTCGTGCGGTGTTCCACAGGGATCAGTTCTAGGGCCGCCCTTGTGGAACATCGGTTACGACTGGGTGCTGCGCGCCGACCTCCCTAACGGCGTCAGCGTCGTTTGCTACGCTGACGACACGCTAGTGCTGGCGCAGGGGAGGTCGCACGAGGCGGCGGCCGAATTAATGACACGCCGGGTTGCGATAGTCGTGGAGAGGATCCGGCAATTAGGTCTCGAGTTGACATTGCACAAGTCAGAGGCCATGTGCTTTTATGGGCCTCGGAATGCGCCACCGTCGGGATCCATACTGACGGTAGGAGGGGTTCCCATCGGCGTCGAGTCGACGTTGAAGTACCTTGGACTCGTCCTCGACAACCGGTGGAACTTCGTGGAGCACTTCCGACGTTTGGCTCCCAAACTGGAACAGGCCGGGGCTGCCTTGAGGGGTCCAAACGCCTCCTGCCGGCGGCTCTACGCGGGGGTCGTGTGGTCCATGGCCCTTTACGGGGCCCCGGTGTGGGCGCGTTCCTTGAGGCTGCGAGCCGCCCACTACCTGAACGCGCCCCAAAAGGTGGTAGCCGTAAGGCTGGTTCGTGGGTACCGCACGATCTCCGGCGAGGCGGCGAGCCTCCTTGGCAGATTGCCGCCGTGGGATCTGGAGGCGATAGTCCTCGCGCGCCTGCACGAGTGGCGCGCGGAGGCACTACACCGGGGGGAAACTCCGCTGCCGCGGCAAATTTTCGCTCAGCGGACAGACCTCCGGCGCGATCTCATGGCGACATGGAGAGAGCGACTGTCGCAACCCCGTGTAGGGCACGCCACGATAGTGGCGATAAGTCCTCTCTTTGAGGAGTGGCTAGAGAGGCGCCACGGTGCCCTCACCTTCCGCCTGACGCAGGTCCTCACCGGACACGGTTGTTTCGGGAGGTACCTTCACCGAATCGGGCGGGAAGAAACGCCCGGGTGTTATCACTGCGAGGATCGCCCGGAGGACACGGTGGAGCACACAGTGTCCTCGTAGCGGCGATTGGCGGCGGCGACCTCTCGCGTCCGGCCCTGGTTCAAGCCATGGTTCGGGGCGAGAGGGAATGGGAAGCCGTCACCTCCTTCTGCGAAGCAGCGCGAACTGCTAGCGTACGAGGTGGCGGAACGTGAGAGGGAGAGAACCTCACGTCCCAGCCACCGCCGGAGAAGCACAGGGCGTCGGGGGCCTCGTGGTGGCTCTCGGCCACCGTAGGCGCGGGCCTGAGGACGGTGAGTAATGGGCTAGCTCGCCGTCCGTCCGTCTTATGACGACAGGCCGTGTCGACGGCGCGGCGCGTTCGTGTTCCACGCGCGCCTCAAAGAGATGTCAGTAAACATGAGGGGCCCGCAAGGGTCGATGCCTGCCAAGTAGGGCATGCTATTCGAGTATTCGTTTTATTGGAGTATTTGTCGTTTTTACTATTCGAATACTAGATGACCAAGTATTCGAGTTTTACGAATTTTACGAATAATTTTATTTGTTTGAATGGTAGTTCAACACTGTGCATCGGCCATTTTTATAACTGTGAGGTTATATTGAAATACTAGAAAGGTGTTGTAGTGTATTTTATACGGATGTTTTTGAAGCATTTTGTCTGCATCTGCTCACTGAGTAAGTGGTTCTGAACCTTCAGTTATCGTAATCGTACGTACCTAATTTATGGGTTATATTAGATTATTAAGGTGTGTTTCCTGCCTGCCAGGGCTGCGGGACTGTTCGAAAGAGATACCGCGGCCCTGGAACATTAAGGGCCAATGAAGGAACATGGGTGGTTTTTAGTCAGTAAGAGTCTGACACTCCCTTCCGCTCCGCCCAGAGCGGGAGAAGTCATTGTGTGTTTCCTGCAATGTGGCGTAAGGCTTATATTATCCCTCTCCCTAAAATTTCCAACCCTAGTTTAGCGAATCACTTCAGGCCGATCTCCATTCTCCCTTTCCTTTCCAAGATCCTAGAAGCAGTTGCCCTTAAAATCAAATATCCTCCTACGTATTTAAGAATAACCTGTTGTCCAGTGTCGAATCCGGTTTTCGGCCCGGCACAGCCACAGCTCTGCTAAAGTTACTGAAGACATATGGGGTGGCCTGAAGAATTCGAGATTAACGGTCTTGGTTTTAGTAGATTTTTCCATTGCTTTTAATACCGTTGATCACGATATTTTACTAGCCATACTGTCTCAGATTGGGGTCTCTTCGTTGTCACGTGATTGGTTTTCATCATATCTTCGTGGACGCCAGCAGGCGGTGCGTGCTGATCAAGATTGCTCTGACTGGTGCGACCTGGTAACTGGTGTTGATGCCACAAGGCGGTGTCCTCTCTCCTCTCTTATTTTCTTTATTTAGATCTTGTAAAAATATTATATTTAAATGGCTGCATCCCAAAAACTATGACCAAACAGAACACCTCTTGTATACACCCTTATTTTTAGGTCGTTCTGGAACCGAATACTCGATCATCGAACTCGAAACGATTGGGACTATTTTTTTCAAAAAATAACAATGAAAAGAAAACACGAAGGAATAAATTTAATGTTTTTTTTTGGGAAATAATGTGAACTCAAATGCATATGTGTTTGTAAAACGTATCCACGATCGGCAACACATGCGAACGATACCCATTGAAAAATTCATTCATCGATCAATTCTCATTATTAAAAAAAAAAAACATTAAATTTTTTCTTTCTTTCTTAGTTTCACTGTGTAAATAAAGGATTTAAATTTCGATTATAAAGAGAAAATCAACTGTCAATTACGATTTCTATAAAACAGTGTAATGGTGTTTTATCATTACAGTTTCTACATCGGAACTGAAAAAAAATTTCATTGATATGGAGCGACGTCCGAAAGTTGGAAGCTGGTTCCCGGCAACGTCCTGTGACTATCGCTCTTGGCACTACACAGGGC
This sequence comes from Eurois occulta, assembly GCA_950022335.1. Taxonomy (NCBI): domain Eukaryota; kingdom Metazoa; phylum Arthropoda; class Insecta; order Lepidoptera; family Noctuidae; genus Eurois; species Eurois occulta. The sequence continues at coordinate 272,996 of OX465499.1, forward strand.
GTTATAAGCCGCCTCTGGACACGCTACCGCATCAGAGGTAGCGTGACCGAGCGACATGTGGGACGATCTCGCATCACAACTCGCTGACAGGACCAGTACCGTACACCCAAAATCCGAAATCGTACCATGACCGCCATGATGTTGATTAAGAGGCTCCACAGCTTTTCAGGGTTCAGTTAATAAGCGATCAAACCATCCGAAATCGTTTACGTGAAATGCGTCTGTGTTCCCGAGGGCCGCTGAGCGTCCTATCTAGCCCCGCAATCGTAGGGCCCGTTTACAATGGGTTCGCGAACACAGAGATTGGGAGGAAGAAGACTGGCGTTGTGTGTGCTTTTCCGATGAATTTTGTATCGGTATGATGCCGGAAACCAGACGTACTCGAGTTTGAAGGACACTCTGGACGTCAAGAACGTTTAAGATGTTGTCAAGAAGTTCATGGGGAACAACAATGATATGGACCGGTATTTCGATCAGGCGAAACTCCAATGCTTCGATTTACGTGGAGAGGATTGTTTCAGATGTAATCATCCCTTTGCGAGGCCGGTTGGATGATTCGTTTCTCGATGAATTAAAGTAAAAAGCCAATCTGGAAGACTACATTTGGTAAATATTTAATTAATATCTAATTTTATTATTTCTTGCAAAAAAATTACTTGATCCCTAAACACTTTTGATGTGTGTTTTAAGAAATATAGGAACATTGAATCCATGGATGATATTGTTGATGATCTAGTGCTCGCTACCGGCAACAGTGAACAGTCGCCTGACGTGTAAGGCGAAAGCATATCGCAGTTATTACAACATACATAATATAGTATCGCCGGTTATCAGCCGCGCCTGGGTACCAATTTGTCTTGTGGCGCGATATCGCGACATAATTCTTTATTTTTATAGCGTTTTCAACAAGTTGGTATTTTGTATACATAGGTATTTACACGTCTTCGCCTCGTTTGCTGGGTACCTAATTGGTGTTTATAAGTGTGTTTGCACGAGACTCATGTACCGAGACTGATAACTGACTGCTACTATGTAATTAAGAGCGACTACAATGAATCAGTGTGTGCGAAGTAATCAATGATGCGTTGCATCGGTCGCGGCGGTACCTACCAGCAGTGCGTCACGCCCGGCGGTGGCCGACGACATGTTTGTTATATTCAATGTATAATTGAACCGTTTATACGTATTTAGTTTGTGTTTGTGTTGTTTGTTTGTTTTGTGTTGTTTGTTGTATGACAACTCGTCTCTCATTTTCCCTCTACAAGACACTCTTGAGACAAAGATGATATGATCATGATAAGATAAGATATAGATGATGATAACATCCCGAAGATACTTAGGGGAGGGGCACGATGACAGCAGTGGACTAAAGTGGAGTACCGGCGGCGACGAGCGGCGGGCACATTGTACACACACTGGGGATAGGGATATAAGGGACCCGTCCAACATTATTTTCAAGGTTTATCTTAAAGAGAAATCTTGAACAGAACCCGAAAAGTTGCCACTTGACAGCCCACGCGAGTGTAACTTGGTAGAAGCCTGACGATATTTGTGCAATTTGTCAACCATAAACAGGCAAGCATTGTTTTATTACAAGTATGTAGGTATTTAAAAAAAACTGAATTAAGTTATAAGAAACATCTGACGTCTTTGGCGTTATTTAAGGTGAATGCTCCAACCAACCCGCGAAATTCAACTTTTCTTACGTTTTTTGCAATTTGCAGGCCAGTGCTAGGTTGTATGTTGATTAAAATCTTATTCGCGGCTGTAAGACATATGTAGTTACAGAATTATAATCATCAAAATCACCAATACAACCCTCCAAGTTCATAAAGGCGTAGGAACAAAAAAAAAACAGAAAAAGTCATTCCTACAGCTTTATGAACCTAGAGCGTTGTATTGATAATTTAAATATTAAGGGGGGCTCCCATACAACAGATATGATTTTTTTGCCGTTTTTATAGATAATGGTACGGAACCCTTCGTGCGCGAGTCTGACTCGCACTTGGCCGGTTTTTTATTCACTTAATCTACTTTTCTTTCATGATTGTTACAGCGAGCTTACGATCTGGTTTTCGGATTTTTTGTCAGTAAACTACTGGAGAGATTTTGATGGGAGTTTCACAGTTTGTGAACTAAGTTATTATAGTCCACGCACCCCACGCGTACGAAATCGCGAACATAAGCTAGTTATTTATTATTACTTAAGTATATAGTTTAGAAGAAATAAATTCGGAGAAAACTCATTACAATACAATATTCAGGACAATCTAGGTTAGTCTTTATTCTCTCAAATCAATTGTTTCGCGTTTGTTTTAGTTTTGCAATAAAAAAGTTATAAATATGGTGTCTTTGCCTTATAAATTTTATTATTCTGAAGTCATCATATCGTTAACCCCTGAAGATTGTACCAGGATCCTGACAATGCTTGAAAATGGGCACAGTCAGCGAAATACAACGAGAACTGTTGGTGTGACTCTTTCTACAGTTCAGCGAGTAACCAGCGTTTCCATGAAACTGGATACAATCTTCCGAACAAGGTGCACGACGGAGGATCGCTATATGGTGTCAACAATATTGAGAAATCGCTTTCTTACGGCTGTTGAAGTAAAGAATCAAGTACTCAGATTGTTTCCTCCAGCTCATCTGAGTACGGATACAGAGAGGCGGCGTCTGCTGAAGCAAGTTTAAAGCCATTAAGACCTGCAAATGCCTCAAAACTAGAAAGACATCACAGAAACTCAAGGTTGAGTTATGGTAGAGAACACGAGAATTGAACTCTGAATGACTGGTCAAGAGTTATGTTTTCAGACTAGTCTAGATTCTGTTTATAATAAGCACGACGCGACGGGAGGACAAGAGTGTACAGTTTTTTCATTTAAGCACATTAAAATATTCTTTAATTTAGTCTTTATTTCATAAAGCTAGGTCAAGTACTTTTGAAGATATTGAAAGGAGATTGACCAAAACCAGTCTTGAAAAGTTGCATGTATGAAAACCAAATTAATATAAGTACAAATTATTTTCTTATTTTTTACAAGCTTTTCACTTCAGGAATTTTATTTTCGTATCCGGAATTATGATTTTAAGATAAACAGTAAATTAACGATTGCTAGGTACATTTCGGTATAGTCATGATGAAAGTTTCGTTCTCTTCATTTGTACGAGTTACGTTAGTAGGTATGAGCCTTTACATAAAAACATCACAAAAATGATATTAAACTCATAAATAGCTAAATAATTAGTAAAATCATAACGTAGGTACTGTATATGTATTTCATAGTTCCGTTGTGAAAATATTTATTTTTGTGTTTCGTGTCACGCAGATGCAACTGTCAAGGCAGATGACAGACGTACCGGTAGGGATGATGACTGACTGAAGTTGTTTCATTTCGATAATGTCACATCAACGCTGCGAGGCCATAAAAAGCACGATTATTCGTTATTCACGATTGTTCACGTTTTTTTTTTCAATTAGCAGCTGTTCTTTTATTTTGTTTTTAACTATCTTTGTTGTTTTGTACCTACATGATTGATCTGTGGTCATTTTATAAGTTGCGAGTAGTTTAGACATATTTTTTAGGTTATTTCCGAATTTGTTTAATTACTTTAAAACTCGGATACTTGTGTGAAAATGAACACTTTTATTTAATAGATATAAAGCGTAGTCTATAATAAATAAAGATTTATTGTGTTTCAACTTAAGACGGATTTCCATACATCGTTGATCATGATCCTTTTCTAACCAACCCTTTTTCTTTGCGGTCCAGTGTATTTTACACTAAGTTCTATGTGAATCGTTCGATTGAATGAATGGCTACAAACTTTAACGTATGAGGAAACTGAGCACATCCTAGTACGAATTTGCTAATTTGACAAATACGTACATAATTATAAGTTCATAGAAACAATAAGAATCACATATTTTTACCAGCTTTGCTTCTTGGCTTGGGTTTTGTTTTATTTTCTTTGCCAATAATCTAGTCTCAATATTGTAGTAAATAAGGGAAGTAGCGAGTCAACCCCCAACACAAGTATTTTAAAATTACTTACTGAGGCTGTCTCAACTCACGTATATCCATAGCATGTCTTACAATAAATCAACCAGCTAAAGATAGACCTATTTTTAAAATTCTGTAAAAATGTTGAAAAAATGGGTGGACGGTTAAGAGGTACACTTCACCGCCCACCAATTTTTTCATGATTTTTGTGAGTGTAGTAGATACGAGTAGGTTGAAAATAACACGATTTTAAATCTTAATTAAGCACTGATAGATTTTGTACAGTGCGAAGGACGTAACACTTGGGGACAAGTAGAGAAGCAGACACAGATTGACCAGAATCTCATTCTAGTAAAAGTTAGGTGAATTGAATAGAATTCGCGAAACTCACATGGTGAACCAGCGACGATCGATCATTCATCGTCCGCGGCACTTTCACTGTCCATATGGGAGTATCGACGCACGCGCCGTGATAATGTGTGATTAAGAGATCAGCGAATACTAGACGAAAGCGGCCGCGATTCGCCCGAGATAACGCAGCTATGTAACGTGTGTGACCTGGTGACTTAGACGTTATCGCGCGCCTGCGGGGGGCGCCGCGCGCCGCTACTGTCACTGACCTCACCGCTGGAGTCCCGCTGAACAACTAATGATGCAGCAATAGTCTGCATCCAAGTTGATGCTGCGAAACTCTTAGCAACTGGTTTAACATGAACTACTCTGCAACATAATATGTACTTTACGAGGCACTAGCCCAGCACTACTTGGAATACTTTAGCGCTTAGATGGTGAAGCTAGAGAAAGCGACCGTGTTGCCCTCATCTGTGTTTCCTTCAGCAACCTACACTGGAGGACGCCCTGATGCTGTTTATTCTGGGCGACGAGTTTATAAGATACTGGGGTAAGTCCCTCAGCCCACAATTATCTCCTACAAGGACAAAGCTCCGTCGCATAATGTCACTGTTACTACATTATGTGCATATTATAAAACTTTTTTAAATTCCAATAACACAACGTTGTCGTATAATGGAAATATGTAATACCAACATTGTTTGCGGTTGAGTATCTATCAGAAACAAAATCACTACATATTATAAAACAAAGTCGCTTTTCTGTCCCTATTTCCCTTTGACCGCTTAAATCTTTAAAACTACGCAACGGATTTTGATGCGGTTTTTTTTAATAGATAGAGTGATTCAAGAGGAAGGTTTATATGTATAATAACATGCTTAATATATTAGAGAACCACTGATAATTTCAAGATTTTTATTGTGAAGTCGTAAATAATTTCATTTTTTTCCGCTTACATTGCAAACGCAGGCTGAACCCTACGAGATTACGAGATTAGTACTAAGTATTGTACACATTAAAAAGGTCTACAGAAAACTCCGCGATGGTATATGTCTATCTCTTATGGATATCCCACAATAACATGTTTTTGTCATTTACTTTTTACGCCAAATAATGGCTAATTTCCGAAGCGATTTTAACCAATACGGCATTAATCCTTATTCAATTAAATACCTTAAATACATTGTTGATTTAATATAGATCTATATGGCCCTTTACAGCATATGATTTAAATGAATATTTTCGAAGATATTACAGATTTAAAAATTGCGGGACGTAGCGTTTGCGCCGGCACCGGCCGGCGCGGCGAGGCAAATTTAACGCGTGCGGGCCACGGGCAGTAATGAATAAATCAAAACTACTGGATCAATTTTAATCATTTTTTCAGTGAGTGACATAGGCTATATATTTTACACCCGAAGCCGAAGTGGGCCGCTATGTTTTTATATACAACGTTCACAGTTTTTCTGTAGTGTATTTAGTATTAGCATTGCACCCGTGCGAAGCCGGGGCGGGTCGCTAGTAATTTAATAATTTAACTAACCGAACCTCGGGGTGCCCCTGACGTCGACCGTCAAATCGCGTCGCTTCACGTTCCGTTCCAGTGTAAATAAAATATTCGTTATTTTTTTATGTAAAAAAGTCAATGTAATTGCATAGTACAGCGCGTTTTTAGTGCACATTAATTACGTATCAAATTTACATTTGTTTTTTTAAATTTAATTTTAATTTACTATGTGAAAATATAATTATATTTAAAGACATAATATGATAAAATTGAAAGAAACACACCTCCACCGTCAACGGAACGTAAAACGTCAAATTTGACATCTACCATGACAATATATTTGGAAAAACTTGGACGTAAGACTAGGCATTATGGTCGAAAGCCTTCCCTTCGGGGTAAATTTAAAAAAAAAAAAACAATATATCTGTCAAAATTGCGTGTTATTTTTCAATTTATATGGAAAGTTTAAAAAATTATATCTCGTAAACCGTGAGTTTCCGCAACTTAATAATTTGTAAAAAGCTTTCTGTTTATGAGTACTGCTACTGTAGATAGTAATCTACAAAAAAAAAAATGAACTTCCAACTCGACGGCCCATAAAGGAAAGTCTATCCCGACGAGATCGAGTATCGAGTTCGATTTTTGATTGGTTAAGATTGTGAAGCCTCATTTATATGTAGTGTAGAGGGTTTGTTTAGTTTCAGCCAGCAGATCAGACAAAGTTTTTGATTTGATTTTATCACCTCGCGTAGGATCACATGCTGTCATCGAGACATTGCTCGTTCTGCGGTTCTAGCTCAACAGCTGCACCTTGAGCGGGCTCTGTACATTGGTATTCCTTAAAAAATAGATAGTGAAGCACCCTGCGCCCTGAGCACGGCGCGCGGCGATGAAGTACGCGGCAGGAGCGAGAGGCGCGCGCCGCGCCGGCCGGGCGGGGTCGTACATATTCATGAGGAGATGGCTTACTGGACGACTGACCGTCACCTCGTATAATCGTAATTATAACGCGGTTGGAACACCGCTCTGTCTTCGACCTCACAGTGTCGGGGGTTTTCGTTAATGGCCCGTTTTGTCTTACGTAATTAAATCATTGCTCTTCTTGCATCCCAATCTCTGTTATGGGACGATCCCCACTACTAACTAGTAATGTCAGTATGAAGGATTCGCGTGAAAGCATATTTTCCGCTCATACGATTCGTGACCGTTAACCGTAACGCATAAATTGCTCGATTCTCCCGAAAATAGAGTAGGGACCAGGTGCGGGCCATAAGAAGTTCAATAGGTAGCTCACATGATATTTGACAAGGACATAGAACATTCGCATATATTTACTACTCGAGTTTTTCGAATTGTGTTGCTCAATCAACATCTGGTTAGCCGTTTCCCAACTATATTGGCGTCAGCTTCCTGTCTAACCGGATGCAGCTGAATATCAGTATTTTGGATGGACCGGCTGCCTATCCGATCTCAACAACCCAGTCAGCACTGGGTAATAAGATACTCTTGGTATTCCGAGCCACTGTCACAGCTGTGACAGCCAGGACTACCGGCTTATTATATTGTGCGGCTCTAAGAACGTGCAAAAAAATTAAAACCCTTAGAATTGTTATCAAAATCAGATTCAAACAGGGTTTTAATTTTTAAGTGCCAGTTACACCAGAGCACCCTTGCGGATGGGCAATTAGAATCAATTTTATTCCCAAGTAGAATGTTTTATGTTCAAAAGTGTCTTTTTATACTTTGAGCAGAAGAAGTCAAAACGTTTTTGAATAGATAACAAAATTGGCACTTAAAACTATCATGAGAGTCCCTTCTGGACAAGACAATGTACAATTTGCTAACAACTTTATTACTGGCGAATCACAAGCAAGATCATCACCATTTGCCTGCATTTTGCCAACCAAGTTGGGGTCGGCTTTCAGCCGGATGCAGCAGAATGCCATTATTTTACATTGGAGCCTATCTGACCTCCTCAACCCCTTTAATTACTGGGTAAAGCAATACGGTTGATAATGGTTGTCAGGCCTCCGGGCTTCCACTCGTAACGACTGTTCAAAATCTAGGGGCGGCTCGCGAGATACATAATGTTGCTTGTTTTCAATTGACTACAATTGAAAACAAGCAACACGACACGGTTGGCGCAGTGGTCAAGCGATTGACTGCCGCGCTGCATGTCGCGGGTTCGATTCCCGTACGGAACAAATATTTGTATGACCTACAAGTAGTTGTTCCGGGTCTGGGTGTTTTTCTATCTATAATATGTATGTATTTACAAAAAAAATGTATATATGTAGTTTATCAGCCATCTAGTTACCATAACACAAGCATTAGGTAGCTTAGCTTGGGACTAGATGGTGCTGTGTGAAATGTCCAGGGATATTATTTATTTATTTTATTTATTTAATTATTTATTTGCAGTCGTTAAAAGTTGAAGGATCTCAACTTGGCTATGTTTATATAATACCTCTGACGAGGACATCGCCAACTTGACTGAGTCTTTATGTCAATCACCAGTCTATACCTTGTTATTAGTTACGTATCCGCAGATTAAAAAAAAAATGGGAGGTCCTTCCCAAAGAGTTTGATACATAATAGACACGCGTATTACCACATCCTGTGCAAAGGCGGTATTTATTGTTTGTAAAGATAATGTTGTGTTATCAGCAGTCGGCCACTTGGAGACGGCTATCAATAATATATTTATGGCATAACACGCCACAGATAGCGAGTACAATGCTAAGGGCAGTCACCAGATGGGTGCGACGACGGCGCACGGCGCAGCCTCACGTACGCTGATAACAGATAACAGGGCAGATAGCGAGCGTCGTGCGATAATGCAGGCGCCACGTTGCAGAAGGCTCGGCCGTGATTGTACTGCGGGTGCAGGTGCTCCAGATTCAAGATGGCGATACCGATCGCACAGAGCAGACATTGCAGCACAGGCACGTCGAGATATTTATTAGTGTTCGTATCAAATGCTAAAGGATCTAAACTTTTTTGTAACTCGTTATTCGGTTGTGCCAGTTTAGACTCCTTGCCAAGTATAGTTGAGAACGTGTGGTACTGACAGGCCGGGTACCGAGTACTGGCGATACGAGGCAGCATTGACCCAAATCTGCGTAGGTATTGTGGCGGAGATAAGATTCACACCTCGCGTGCTGTAGTATCTACTGTGTGCAGTGACGTTATCAGCCAGTCTATACCACGCGCGCGCGGCTCCTCAATCAATCATTATCATAGAGCTTTTGTATAATGTCTGATTGAGTGGTTTTATGCGCTCTATACATATTCCTGATTCATGTTAGTGGCAGTCAGATCAACCCATTCTCAAATACAAGCAGCATCTTACAGCACTGAGCTCTGAGTCCTTGCTTACGACACGACTAGTGTCCAGCCCCTTCTCCCACAGTACCCTTTATACCTATCATGTAAACTAAGGAGTAGACCGTGCATGAAAAAGCAGCCGAAACGGTTGGTAGGTCAGGCCATTAATATTGAACACTGTTACCTTAAACAAATTGTAGTCAACATTGAGTTCATGATCATGACTTAGTTTGTCCAAGTCATTAGAAGCGTTCGGCATCCAGTTACAGAAGTGCGTGTGGCGAGAACTGCCAAGTGCGCGGTTACATGGTGGTTACGATGTTACGATCAAGTCATAGTTGAAGCGATATCGTATTGTACTAGCACTTGCAACGGTATGTAAAACGTGTTAACGGTAAGAGTGCAACCTTAGTACCGAGATGCAACGCTTTCAAACATGGGCCCTTGGCCCTTGGGGCACAATGTGCTTGTCTATTCTACTACGTTAGGTACTATTCTGGGAGCTATTAGCTTTCACCATTGCGATACGATTCTAAGAGATGACGTACAAGCGTTTAAGTTGTTTGTTCGGATGCTTGAGGAAAATGTTAAAATGTTGTTTGGTAGCCGGCGCTGTGTTGACACACGCGCGTGTCGGTATACAGGGCACGTGTAGCCGGTGTCGCAGCCACTGTACCGCAAGGTCAACAATAGGAACAGAAGTACCGCTACTAATGACGCAGTTAGCTACAGTCCTCGTAGTCTGGGCTCTACGAGCAGAGGTTCTCAATTCTAGATTAGCCTTGCTCAGCTTGCCAACGGTAAAAGTTTTTGCTTATAAGATGACGTGAAGAACACACTGCTGTTTACTATGCTTCATCGAAGTTCATGCTTCAAAGATTACGTTTTGGTTTTTCGTCTGTGTTGTGATGAGTGTCAGTGTGGAGCAGACTGGCGCCTCTGTGACTGTGTCCGGTGCACGGAGCGTCAATATTGATACACACGTAATACACTCTTTGAGCCTCCACACTATTTGTTTAACTATAATGGAGTATCGCCTAATTACATATGTTTCCCTTTCTTTCACACTGTTTGTTCTGCTCCAAACGGTCAAGTTGAACAAACAGAATAATTGGTTGAATGAAATGAGCATGATAGTAAGCAATGAGCAACTTGGCTACTACACTAGCACAGATATCTCTTGACTAAATTGGATTGTAGTCATTCTGGGGAAGGTCAGTGTGCAGTTCTGGTTGCAGGCGATGAGTTTCTGATGCCAAGCTGCTTTTATTTTATTGCAGACTTGGTTTATATTACTACTACTATTTAGTATTGTTTGGAAGTTTGGGGTAAGTCTGGACTCTGGAGAAACGAGATTATTCCAATTCCATCCTGTATGTGTTTGTAACGCTAGACTCCCTAGCATGCAGTACTTTGGTGTCGCAACAGCAAGTGGTTGGTGTCAGTGTGAGTGTTACCTGAGCAGCCCCTCTTTCTTCACCATGTGCCGGAACGTCTCGGTGATGGAGCTGTTGTGGGCACTCCGTAGAGACTGCATCCGAGTCTGCAACAACGTACACAACAGTTAGTCGACGAATTGTAGGAGCACCCGATGTCTTTCGACTACCAGTAACAACGCGTCAGTTGCCCCACAGACAAGCACTCTGTTCAGCATGTGTTCGTCTGCACACTATCCACACAGTCCTCCATTATTATGTTTTTAACACAGGTGACACCTCAAAATTCTGTTTTACTGACAAACCTACAATTCAACTCCCCATAAAAAACAAACGTCGTAGCCTGTAATTTTATCTTTAGCGAGTCTATAATTTTTTCCGATGATACTACACATCAATGAAAAAATGGTTTCCTCTTCAGCAGTACACTTTACGAACAAACAATATTTTTTTAATCACAGGATATTAACGAGGAGCGTGTAATTTAGGCATCAGTCGGTGCATGTGATCACAGATCATGTTGACATTGAGCAGCTCGTTATATAAAGTGGTATGGACGGGGCTGCCACATTTCTGTCCATATTTCTGAACGAGCATGTGGATCCGGACAATGGTGCTGGTGGCGGGACTGGCGGCGGCAGCACGCACGGTGGCCATGGACGAGGACATGGCAGAGCTGGCACGCATGGTGCGCGAGAGCTGTGTAGCAGAGACCGGCGCCGACCTGGCGCTGGTGGAGGCCGTCAACGGCGGCGCCGCCCTCATGGCGGATGACAAGCTCAAGTGCTACATCAAGTGCACCATGGAGACAGCAGGCATGATGTCGGACGGCGAGGTGGACATCGAGGCCGTGCTGGCGCTGCTGCCGCCCGAGCTGGCGGCGCACAACGCGCCGTCGCTGCGCGCGTGCGGCACGCAGCGCGGCGCCGACCACTGCGACACGGCCTGGAAGACGCAGGTGTGCTGGCAGAACGCGAACAAGGCCGACTACTTCCTCATATAGTGCATCAATCACAATTAGTAAATCACTTCATTAACATATTGTTCTTCATGTATGTATAGATAATAATTTTTGACTCCAAATTACAGTTCCGATAGACGTCATTTTATTACCTATCCGTTTTTATCTATTTTTATGTAATAATAAATGAATGTGCCTATTGAATACTTACGAAATGGTTTAATTTTACTAACATTGGCAGACATTATACTGCAACCACTTTTCCTCTCTCTTAAGGAAAAAACATGAGATTTACTTGAATTAGGTACCTATAAAGTGTGCACTAATAATAATGCATTCATCACTTATTTTATCAAATGCGCTATACCGGTTAAGTACACAACATAACCAATTAGTACATCAAGGAACTAATAAACAGACTAATTAATTTGGTGTACTCATTCTTTCTTTGTATTAATCATTATTTGAATGCTATTCCTTATGATCAAGGAGAAATAAATACCATTATAATTCCCTTATTCATTTTTTTCTGTTATATATCCTGCTCATCACAGCAATCTGTCATGGACATTTAGCTGCTCCTTTGTTTGAATTTCTTCTGCATTTGGTCTTTGTAGCAGTGAGGAATTGTCCATTGACCATTCTCACTCGTTCTGCTGAGAATCTTTTTATTAAATTTGGAACACTGTTCCTCTTAAGTCTTGTGTATACAATACTTCCGGACCCTCATAAATCAGCAGCCAGTGAGTTGATGTGTTTGGTGAGCTTTTTCTGGTTATTTGTGCTACAGGCAGCAATCTTTTGCTTTACAGTTTTGAGCTTCAGATCTTGCAGGATGTATTTATTGTGCCATGTATTTATTGTGACAGCAGGAAGATGATCATGAACATGAATCTCAAAGCTTTAGTCTGAAACCTTTCCACGATGTTGATATTGCTGTTGCTTGCTGTTCCCCAGAGCTCCACTCCTATGTCCAAACCAGCTTCAATACAGTTTTGTATATCAGCATTTTGCTGTCATTGGTTGGTCATTTACTTGGAGTAAACAATTGACATGTAAAGTAATATTTGGCAGGACTGTTGTCTGCAACTGTTGTCAGAGAACAGTTATCTACCATGACTACTTGCAAGTTTGCTATTACTATCACATGGTATTGGAATTTTTGATTAAGTTTCACTTGCTTAAGTATTATTCTTATTATCTTTTTGTTGATGTTTTATAAGTGTCCATGTAGGCAAATGTGAAATGTAATATTTTGATTCTTTGACATTTTGTGCAATCATAGATACATAAGAAAAAGAAACAATGTAAAGATGTAGTGGCTTGTCGCTTGCCACTCAATCTTGCAACTTTACAAAAACCAAATTAGATAACTTGGGTTTTGTAAGTAACCGTGGTCTAGTTTTACCAAACAATGATGATATTTTTAACATTATGTATGACACATTTCCTAGAGGAAAACCAATTTTTTTTACTGTCAACAGCTATATGAGTTTACTCTCATTCACTGGCTCCATACACATTACATGTTTACTTATTAAATCCATTTAAAGTAAGTGTAAAGTACTAAATGTCACACCTTACTTACTACCTATTTGTACAAAGCACAGTTTGGCTTTTTTACTACATTATGATATTGTTATTGTAATGTGAAATGACATGAAAACAACTTATCCTGCCAACATATCAACTGCTAGCTTTTAATGTTGTTCCACTGAATATAGCTAGCTCACAATGTGACATCAGTGAGTGTCAGGCAACATCATTGTAAATAACAAGCAATCATGTATCAAGGTCATGTTTTCTTGTCTCTCAAAACATGTGTTCAATTTCAGATTTTTGTGTAATTTCCTCAGCTGTCATTGCCATTTTGCTAGTACATTGAAATCACATACAGTAAGCGTGTCAATCTGTGTACCTAAATACAATTAGGACTCCTAATGGACTGACATTATTCAATTATAGTTGTGACTGTCAGGCTAAACCTAAATAATAATGTGTTTGGATATTGTATAATCAATGTTGTCGGTAAAGACCAGTTTAATGGCCAAGTAATAGCTATATTTGTAATTACAATATAATGAATATTGCAATAAACTTAGGGGTTATCATACAACGTGTAAAGGTCAAAAATTGGGATGGTCGGAACATTTGCTACTGTATTCGACAAATAGGAGATTGACATGATTTTACATAACGAGAGATCGCAAATTGGTGGCGTAACAGGCCAGCCGAGAGAACTGTCAGACTGATTAGGTTAGTTCGAATGGCAGAAAGCAGCAGAGCTGCTGCGCCGCCGGCTGCTACCCATGCTTACCTTTACGGAGTCGAGCGGGTACATTATGCAATGCTCCATCACCCCCGCTATTGCTCCGGCAGTCATGTGTGTGACGGAGTTTTGGGTCGGAAGGGTTTCATAGTCCTCAAAGTTCATAATACTCACTGAATACTGACACTCAGCACAAAAAAAAAAACACTGTTAGAGGAAAATTTACAGGGGCTACGATTTTGAATTACCGAATTAGAAGTATCATTTTCACTGACTATTTTTATCACAAGTCATCCGAAATTTAGAACAATCAAAATTGATTCCATAAATGCGACTCTCAAGCACGCGCGACTTTTGTGGTATCACAGAGTATTAAGAACTTACATGTCATTCGGTCTTTTATATTCTGTTGGACTGTGACGTTTATTACCACAGATTTATTTAAATCGACTAAATGGACTTATTGTAAAATTGTAAGTTTAGAGGGTGAACTACTCAGAAACTAATACAAGATTAATAAAACGAAAAATGAAAAGATTTTTTCATGCTAGTCGGATTTGCAAAGTAAGTCGGAGAAAAAACGGTCGAACGGAAACTTTTCTTACGAACGCTGCCTTAATGATGAGAGATACCGGTATATAATTGAGATCTAGACAAAAGTTGTAGAGCTTGATAATGCCTACAAAAAAAATAGCGACAGCATGTCTGACTTTTACATTTAAGTCACAAAAAGTAGTATTTTATATTAAAAAAAAATGATGATGTTTATCAGTTATTCGCGTAAGAGCAGCAATTTGCGGAATGCCTGCAAAATGTGTATACTCTCACAGCGATTTATGAACATAGGTAACATTTACTTACAGAACTAACAACTTCACAAAGTTAATTAAAACAATTTCTATTAATCTTTGAGGGCAGTGATTAAACTTTATAGCCCTCTCTTTTCAAATAGATCAAAGTGTTATAGTGGTAGTCGTTCATTTTTAAATTCTTTGAACCCTTCTGGCTTACCTCCTCACGACCTTACTATTACGCTGCGATGCTATTAAGAAACTATAGCTCCCCCAACATGTGTAATGGCACAAGGATGCTTATAAAATAGTTGCGATAGAATTAAATTGTGGAGACCATTCGCCCAGGGCCAGCAGTGGGACAACTGGCTTATTTTCCGCGGATACCCATGATTCCGACGGATTTACCCATATCGTTTAAAAGGCTACAGTATCCCGTCAAGATTTCTTTTTCCCAGGGTCAAACATTAACAGGTGGGTAGTTCAAATCACACACAACACTTCTCCAAACGTTTATTTTTATTAATTAATTTGTAGTATGCAATTCCTTAGGCGGATTTGGTCCGCCGGACCAAATTCGAGCGTGTGTTAATGCTATTACGTATCGCGTCTCCTTGCGCGGGCAAGCGTTAAATGCCTACGGCACTCGGGTTAACCTCGCCTTTTAGCCTTGCATGTGGAATCTACGTCGATGTGAAACCTAGGGGTGAAGGTGTTAGTAACTACTGTGTACATCGTGTGGGTTTTCTCGGTGTTCCTCAAGCAAACTACCTCTGCCGGAGGGCTCGCTCAGTCATCATCAATCCCGCCAGATTATGTACTTACGTTAATACTTGCCAGCAACGAACACGCAGGGCCTCATAACGAAGGAATTGAAGGATTATAAGCATGTTATAATAAGGAAGGATTAGGTAAGTATAAAAATGACCACAACATTAATCGGAAATGCAAGTTTATTACTTTAAAAGCATATAGTCTTCACGATAAAAATCACTGATAAATTCCTCTCACACATCTCTCAATTTCCGCATGAATATAATGTTCGAAGTGATAGTCGTGTCATCGTGCGACAAAGTATGACTCGCGTGAAGACAGCGCGTCCCGATCGCGTCGCGCCGCCCGCCACGTGCGACCGCGCCACACGTACGACCGCGCCACACGTGCGACCGGGCCACACGTGCGACCGGGCCACACGTGCGACCGCGCCACACGTGCGACCGCGCCACACGTGCGACCGCGCCACACGTACGACCGCGCCACACGTACGACCGCGCCACACGTGCGACCGGGCCACACGTGCGACCGGGCCACACGTGCGACCGGGCCACACGTGCGACCGGGCCACACGTGCGACCGCGCCACACGTGCGACCGCGCCACACGTACGACCGCGCCACACGTACGACCGCGCCACACGTGCGACCGGGCCACACGTGCGACCGGGCCACACGTGCGACCGCGCCACACGTGCGACCGCGCCACACGTACGACCGCGCCACACGTACGACCGGGCCACACGTGCGACCGCGCCACACGTACGACCGCGCCACACGTACGACCGCGCCACACGTGCGACCGCGCCACACGTACGACCGCGCCACACGTACGACCGCGCCACACGTACGACCGCGCCACACGTGCGACCGCGCCACACATGCAACCGCGCCACACGTGCGCACCTGGCGGGGGGCGCCCCACTCTATTGTATAAAAAGCGAAACGTATGCTCACGAACCAGTTCGGGAGCGCACACAGTATACATACATATAGCATTATTATTACAAAATAAACTCTATATATACATCTAGATACAATTCGATATAAATAATTTAACTCGTTCTCTCACTCGCATACATTACATTGAAAGCTGATATTGCTTATCATTTATTCAATAACAGTAGTTTCATGGAGATTTATTTTTTAAATGGTAATCGATGAAAGTGTGTCCACCTGGCACAATGGCGTTTGGTATGTCTACATATTAGTTCAGTGATGGACACTCGCCTACCTATGGAAGTAATAAATAAATACATAAAATATGAGACTTGGTAAGATGATTAAGTTCACGACAGACTAAGTTAATATTCACACGCACATTACTAACATTAATGCAAAACGTTTGCAATTGACAATAATATAGAGCTGCCTCGTCTGCATTTCGTCGCGTCAGGTGCAGTCACGCCGATGTACCTACTTAGTATACGATGTTGGCATTACTTCAATTCTTGTAATGACGAAATGAAACAGTTACATGTACCTACCGTAAGTCGACCCGCTTGTTACTTATTCACATAAGGCTAATTGAATAGCTCAACTGTTAACAAACGATTAAAAATCGTTTAGTTTTTAATTTAAACAATCTGAGCACTATTTAATTTAAAATGTTATTTATTAGTTTTTTTTTTCTAATAATTTCTGTTGGTTAATCCAACCCACGTTGAAAACGCATATTATTGAAATAAAAATTATTATCACCTTAAAAAAAAGCTAGACAATAATGTCGTAGAGCAGGATTGTGACACCATATTAGTGAAGCTATGCAGTAATAGTGTTAGCTGATTGTAATATAATATATCACAGTGGCACTTCGCCACATGTTCCAGTGAAACATTCTGATGCAGAGCTGCGACAATCGATGAGGAGTAGCCACAGCAGAGCACTCGTCTCGTAATGGTAACAAATTAGGCATATCAATTGTGTGTAAGCTATCTACTCTTACGCATACATTATCATATACATGTAATAGTTCTGTTCAAACTGTATAGCGACTCGATAGTTAGCTGCAAGTGACGGTCTGTGCACAAACGGTACAAACTATATGGTGGCTCGGAACATCTACCGTAAAGCTGCGCAGAACACAATGTTAGGTATCAGCGGCGGAGGACGCATCGTCTTGACTGTATAATGTGCAGACCGTCACTCGCAGCTAACTTCCGAGCCGCTATAAAGTTTCAACAGAACTATGTCTCGTAAGCCTTCGAAATGCTGAATTAACAACAAAAATACAATACTTTGAATATAATTTCATCTATATTGCAACCAAAAATAATATCTCCCTAGAATAAAATTAAAAACAACGACGTAATTATAAGAGAGCGGCGGGCGTGCGCTCGGCGTCGCCATGACGTCACGCCCGCCGCTCACACTCGCACGCACACACGCACACACGCACACTCGCACACGGCAACAGTCCGCGACGCAGCGCTGACGTCACGCGCGCACGCACACGCAGTGCCCGTGTCGGCGACACGAGGCGCTGCGTGCGTGTGATCGCGTGCCGTCCGAGCTGCACATATTATGACAATTTATTTGTGTTCTGATTTATAATCTAACATTGTAATGATAGAATCACGTTCCGTTCCCGGCACACACCTCAGTGAAGTAAAGTAATCGTCCACTACCCACAAAAGCTACACTTATAGCTACCGATACATAGCGAAATAGTCATCTATGTCCCAACTTAAAGTCTAAATCAAAATGTTTATCTTACATATCATAATATATTTGGTTCTCACTAAATTAAAATGAATTCCACGCGCCCACACAAAATCACAATATATATCATAATATATATTTATCTGTATATTTCTCATTTATCAACAAGGCATCGTCACATGAGCGCGAGCGCCGGGCCGGCGACTCCATGAGCCCCCCCCCCTCCCCCTCCCCCGCCCCGCGCCGCCCGCGCCCGCTACGCTACGTAATATATTATTATGTGAATGCTATAATATCATCGTATCCGTGCACTGTGCACTGTACAGTGACATCGATGTCGTGGTGATCGCAGGAGAGCCGACACGACGACGTCGTATAAATAATAACAACAATGTAGTACACGCGCCGGCGACACCCTGTACCGGCTGCACGGCGCGGTGCAGTGTGTGCGCGACGCAACGGCTCGCTTACAATATGTTGTAACGTTAAACGAAGTCAGTGTAACAATAAACGGCGTGCGGTGGTGTCCAGCTGATAGCTGTCCGGCACTAGAAGAGGCGCGCGCGTCGCTTGAGCTCGTTGCGGCGCCACTGCGGCAGGCGGTAGAAGTCCTGGCGCCCGATCTGCAGGATGGCCTCGAACTCCGCGTCCGACAGATGGCGCTGTACACATACACGTCACTATTAAACTCAATTCATTGCTTTATTGATTTACAAGGGCCAAAGCTTCCAGGCAGTGGAGGGTCATCATTTACAAGCTGGAGCAAGCGAGCCGACTGTCCCGCCACGTCTAGCAGGCCATTACTATACCAGCGCTACGACATTCATTTTCAAACGCCGCAGCGCCATGCCGAGGTAGATGCCCTTTGTCTTCGTACAGGATTCATTTATTTTGTGTTTGTGTTATTTAGTGGCAGCTTGTCGAGTGGCGCAGGCGAGCCTCCTGTTACATTGGAACATTAAACATTACAGTACGGTACCTCGAGGTTGAGCCGGTCGACGTCGGGCGGCAGGCGGTAGTTGGTGATGAGCAGCAGGTGGTAGGGGTACAGCTTGGCGGGCTCGTGCAGCAGGTGCGACGTGGCCATGTTGGGCAGCGAGCGCCGCACGCCGCCGCCGCCGCCCACCACGGCGCCGCCCGCGCTGGTGTGCCGCCCGCCCACGCCCACGCCCACTCCCACGCCCACGCCCACGCCGCGGATCACCACTCCACCGTCCGTTGTCTGCACATAAACTCGCTTGTTACTCCTATGCCTCTGCCTCCATTCACATCATTTTCAAGAAAAAGACATCTACTTCAAACACACCCTCTCACACTCACGCACCCACATTATCATATTACACAAAGAGAGGACATACACACTATTCAGATTCTATTTTATTTTATGGATTTTGTTTCACCGATTTTGTTAATTTATTTCATAGGTACCTATGTAATAATAATAATATATATTTGTAATGATTTTATTATTATTTTCAGTAACTATATTTTAATGAATTTATTTTTTGATAATTATTGATGAAACTTGCTTGTAAAAAAACCCACTAAAGTTAACATATCTGCTTGATGGCTGCCATTATTATTTGAGGGGATTAGCGCTGATAGCCGAAATACAGGCTCTTGCCTAGTTCGGCTACAGATGTTAAACTCTTTTGTATAGTGAAAAATGTAGCCTAAGATATATTTGTAGAATTCTGTGAAATTTATTGAATAAACTTATAATATTATATTATAATTACTGAATTAACATACGTTTCAGCGACTCTCTTAACAAATCATACACCGAGTGCAAGAATCTTATCTGAGGGTAAGATTAGCATATTTCAATCTTTTTGGAGGATCGCCGCCAGATAAAAAGACAGTGAATTCAAGTTTAGTTTGGAGCAAATAAAGGAGGTTGAGAACTCACCACAGCACTTCGATCCACATCAGTTATGGAGCCGGCAGAAACTGAAATGATAACATTATAATGAATATGTTGTGTTCCGACGAGCGCACGACTCGAACGCGTAGGCAATGAATGTGTGTCGCTATACGTTATTAGAAGCGAAGCGCTCATGCGGGCACGACATGTCGTGGACACGATCAACGATGTAGTTTGAGAAAGGGGAATACAGTGTGATTGCGAGGAGCTGATGGCCGGGCTCTGGTGATTGTAGTGCGTGCGAGAGATGGCGGCGCGGCGGAAGCGCCCACTGACCGTGTGTGCGTGATAATAACCTGATGTGCTGACGAGCACATGTGACATCCTGAGGGAAGTCGACGCTTGAACTACTACATTCGACATGTCGGAAAAAAACATGAAAATCAACAATAAAATAGAGGAGCTAATTCTTTCATTTTTTTAAATGTCGAAAATCGATTTGACCATGTTTGGTATCATTATGAGATCGTAAACAAGGAACATATCACCTTGTTCTGTAGCTTTAAGAGTCTCCTTAGACATACAGAATACACCAGAATCAGTATGATGTACTGAATACGTGGTAACAGTTTTCCCGTAGGTGTCCCTTCCACCCCTTGTAGATGAATAATGTTGACCAAATAAACATGAATAATAAAAAAAGATTGAATTGTAAGGTTGAATGTATGTGGCTAGTGGCTAGGCTGTGCGTGTGGCGGTGAGTGGGCGGCGCAAGCGGGCGGCGCTACTTACTGCACAGCTCGGTCCGCACTGGCGCAAAACACACAACCACGCGTCAGTACATATACAGCGCCGACATAACATAGAACAGTCGTGAGCAACAGACTGCAGCTATGTACATATTATATGTGGGCAACTCATTCAATCTCAGACCAGCGAGATCAGGGACTGTTCTGTTCGATATAGACGTCTCTGGTCTGTCTCTAGTGTGTAAAGTTGTATGGAATCTAGTAAACTCAGTTTTTTAGAAATGTTGTATGAAAGAGCTCTCCACTGCTGGACAAGAGCATTGTCCTTCGCACCGTTATGTTATAGAGGACCGCGGATCGGTGTCGACGAACAGACACAACACACTGCCTCCTGCCTCTCATCACTATCTCTGAAGTACATTACTCCTAAGTCCCCGCTGGTCATAATGATACAGTTAACATACTACATACATATATAATTAACATAACAAGTATACAGCTCACTTATGTAACTAGTATAGTAGTAAAAGTCAACTAGACTGATATTGGTAAATATGTGATGAAGGGTGAGTGTTAACATCGTCGTGGCAATTAGTTCGTGATGCTGAAAGTGACACAGTCCCCATACCCGTATGGTTGCGGCCGCGTGAGGCAGGCTCGCACGGCCGCCGCCAACAGTCCCGACACGGCCCACAACAGTACGGTTATACGGTAGGCGGATACTTACTATCTGACTTGCCGCTGCTGAAGTCGGTGCTATGCGTCTTGTCTCCCATTCCGCTGAATGTGAAGTCGCCCTACAATACATACATACATACGCACCGGTCAGTCAATGTTAATGGAACAAACAGTTGTGCAACACACCACTAGAAACGATACACAACACGCATGTTATATGTGGGCAGGTTGAGCCAACAGGTCTCTTCTTGGCTATACAATGGGCGAGTCTCATGCTACCGTGCGCACACGCACAGTCCTGCAGAGCAGGACGCCGCGCGGCGCCAGTGCGGTCTGCGCGCGAGCGGCCGCGCGACGCGACGCGAGGCAACTACGGCTATGGATGCAAGCTACGTGGACTGTTACACAGGGTTTCATTCGGCTAAACTTCACACATGTGGCGAGTACACAGCGTAGGGACATCTAATCATGATAAATAATGAATTTCTAAAAATAAAATAAATAAATTAAGTTTCCAAAATGTTTATTCTTTTCTCTACTCATGATTAGAGATCGGTACCCATCACATCCAACTGAAGCCGGTAGTATATTTGCGGAAACGAGAACAGCTTGTGGGTTCCTCACCCGACGCCGGTACATGGAATCAACTAGGGAATGCAATCCGGACTATTCATAATCCGGATATCCGCACATTTTTATTTGACTTCCAAATCCGGATTCGATTTTCGAATCCGGATGTTGTTGATGAGTTGTTGTAGATGTTGTTCATTTTTCATTTTTAATAACGCAATCTCAGTGACATTGCATTGTGTTAAAAGTTAATCAATTTATTGTTAATTCCATAATTGATTATTTTTACAGATTTAGTGACCATTTACCTTGAGTTTAATTGATTTTACTCTCGGTGAAAATGGATATTACTCCGTCTGAGTGAATGCCAGTGAATTTGACAAGAAGTCTATTATTTTTGTTTCCCAGAATTTCTTTTTAATTTGTACCTATTAATTATTTTACTAATATTACTCACCACGCGTGTCACAGACTGATTATTTTAAAAAGAATAAGCACAGATTAGTCCAGATACTTCACTCAGTAGACAATTTCCAATACCTATTACGATAATTGCCTACTCCCTCGCGTCAACAACCACTGTATGCTAAAATGCGCCTAAATGCTCAAGCGTACAGCAGTGATTGCTTCGCACCGCGCGATTCCACAGTAATCGCAGGGCTGCCTCTTCGATAAAATTAAATTAACATAACTTTTTATCTATGTTATTGAGAACTGTGAATATGTTCTGACTTTTATGGGGCAGTTAAAAATTTTATCATTTATAAAATATTTAATCAACTTAAAAAAATTGACAGGTAAATGGAAAAATGTTAGGTGTTTATCCCTTCTTTTACTTGATTTACACCCATCTACAGCACATAAGGCACCACACGGCATCGTAATACGCGTACGAACGAACAGCACTATTAAAATTGAACGGCGTACGCGCGCTTCGCTTGCGAAAACCGCACTGAATTTGATCCGCCGGCGGACCGAGACCGCTCGGCTGGGCGGTAGGCACTTATAGCGCGCAAGTACATGGAGTGACGGAGGCCTGGAATAAGTATTATATTTATTAAGAGAAGTTAAATTGTTTTGTTATGTTTAATAATTTGACAACGAGTCTATTTGTTTTTTTTTTTTTGTTCTTCAGAGTTTATTTTAATTTTTTTACTAACGTTAATCAGCACGCGAGTCACAGAATGATTATTTTAATAATAAGAATATTATAGCTACAACACCAAAATTATGGTATTTAATTTGAATAATTCCAAATAACAAAATTAAAAAAAAATACATATATTTTAGTGATTTTCGCTTTTTTATTTTAACTCATTTACACAAACATAAGAAACATCATAATAATAAACTAACATGGGTAGATTTGTTTATTTTCATGAAAAATCCGTAAAATGCGGATTGGACCAAAAATCCGGATTTAAAAACAGAACGGATTTGCATTCCCTAAAGTCAACAAGTTTGTCATGTGTACCTACTTACGTGTAGGAAATGCAAGCTATATTCGTAAGCTCAAGTTTTATTATATCAATACAAATAAATAACCAACCACGGTCATTAATAAGGACAAAATAATTATAAAATTTATTATAATTATCAACAGAATTATATTACATTAAATATATTAAAATTCGAACAGTAATTTGTTCAGAATTAAGTAACTAACATTTGCGTATAGTTGACTGACATAAATAATATTCACTTGCAGAGTAAAAAAGGTAGGAAAGCATTTAATTTAAAAAAACAAGGATTCCTTCCGACTTTAAAGTAGGTATTATTAAAAAGTGTTTCATAGCAGATATAAAGGGTATATGTGTAGCACCGCAGTGGGCTTCCCCGACGCGACGCGAGACAGTGGCGCGAGATGCAACTAGCGGTTGCGGACGATCGACGTCGGACGACGTCCACCGTTCCGCGTTCCGATCCATCCAGTAAGGTTCATCGCTAGAGCGACAGCTATGATATTTAGGGACAGTCAGTATCGACTTGTAGCCGTCGATCGAGCGCAATCTAGTTGCATCTATACAGTAACCAAGACAATGCAAGAGACTAACATCACATTTAAACGTTTATTTGTGGTCGCGACCTACTCTGTTTCCGAGTATGTCAAAAACCATAATTATCTAAGAAGATATTTAATGATCGTGCGTCGTGCGTAGCTTATGGCTTAGCTCTGTGTCGTGTATGATCTCGTGTATTGTCCTGCCGTCCGCTGTGTATCGTGCGAAGGAGTGCTGAGTGCTGAGTACTCACGGCGGTGGAGGACGAGAAGGTGTGCGAGCGCGGCGCCAGCCCGTAGCCCGGGCGCGGCGCGGCGCGCAGCGACGACACCACTGCAACACTCCGCTGTACCGGCCGCCCTAGCGCTAGCCCTAGCCCCTACGCGTGTGTGTGTGTGTGTGTGTGTGTGTGTGTGGGTGTGTGTGTGCGACACTCACGTGGTCCCGGCGACTGAGCGCGGCGGGCAGCGTGCTGGAGCGCAGGCCGGCGGCGCGCGGCGCGGCTACACACACAGGGCTATAGTACACGTAGCGTGCGAGGACTCGGCCCGACCACACGCACGACCACTCGCTTCTTAACTTATTCCGTCCATTTCAAATTCATTCATGTGGCAGGCATGAGGCAGTGCCCGTCCAGAACTGTGAAGCAGCTCTGGACGGGGTATTTTGAATACGGAATGATCTTAATTGACGGAACACTTTACTTTTAATCTTCTGCTGTATAATGTTATCAAAAATGAATGCAGTAATAATTAAATTGGATCTAGTGCGTGTAGGTCGGCTCAACTCACAAACATCATAACAACTTGTAACAACATTGACATAGACGGTGTGCACTCAAACTTGTCTATAACACCAGCATATAGTAATTAAGAAAAGTACAACATAGTACACCGACTGAATTGACTGCACATCATCTTCGATAAGATACACCTACACAGTTTCTATTAAGAACAAAATGTCGTGATATTTAGTGGAACACATTGTAAGCTGAGGTACTGTTATGTCATCAGATATGACGTCACGACTAGATATGTACCGTGTAGTGAAACTGTGCGCGTGCACCGCCATGCACCATGCACCATGCACCATGCGTCACAGAGGCACAACAGAACGGAGACAGACCACAACGTGTCACCGTGGTGACTCATTGGACAAACTATACCATACTTATACATACCTACATACTTAAATAATTTATGAAGCTTATCATTAAATATCCATAAAAGCTGTATACACATACTTATAAATACGTACAGCGATATATTTAATAATATACAAGATCATTCTCCACATGGATGACTAGTGCCAGTCATGAACAATAAGAGCCAACCCGTGCAGCATGCACAAAGTTAGTACGATAAGCGACTTTGATACAGGTCTCGCTACAAAACGTGAGCTTTGACTTACGACTGGATTCTTCTTTTTATTAAAATAATGTATAATCTCGAAGTTATAGTAAACAAAATATGCAAACCATTTTTGCAGCAACATTTTTCTATGTCGCTGGCAGCTGGTGTAAGAGTGCCACCGCGCGGCACAATTATAAAAACCTTGTTTCTGACAACATTAGATGCTACCGAAGTCAGTGTCTCACCAGGTTTATTATACCTGTATGTACCATGAATATGTGGCTACAGTCAGGCAGCTTCATAGCTCATGTTTGTTCGCGAGAACTGCGCGTGTAACATTTATAGCAGAAAGAAATGAACAAAAAGCAGAAACAGTAACGCTTAGAGTAATGCAACAAGCTGCAGCAACATCACGCCACTAACTACGCTGCAACAACGCCGACAGCACGACACCGACAGCGAACTCAGATCTCGGATGTTTAGCTTGAAATGACACAATCTAGATTTGACTGCTATGGACGTCGCTTTATTTAATGTCGGACATAGCCACGCTGCGAGCTTGGATAGCGTTTCTCAAACCGCTATATTCACTAAGTTATTGTAAAAGGTGAACCAGGACATTTTAGAACTCATGTGAAACTGACTCATAAATGATTTTACAACTTTTATTCAAGGAGTGATACCCATCACGGAGAATGAAAATTAAGGATAACTGCGAGTGATCGCAGTAGAAGCATGTTTCATAGAGCATGCAGTGGTATTCCGGCGTCGTGCGTGTTGCAGAAGCAGTAGTGCAGCCAGCGAGCGCCTCACCTGCTGCCGCCGCCTGCGCCGCGCTCCGCCCGACATGGCCACACGCACTAACGTCGGCATTGTACGTGTGCCCCTACACTACCCACTCAGGTAGTGACGCTGACTCAAACAACGGGCTGTTTTAATGTATTACATTCAGTTGAATATAAATTAGATGATGCATCAATATGAGATGACAACGTATCTCATCATCTTGTCGATGGCGGCATGTGCCTCGCGGTAGTATTCAAAGCGCGGCACTACATAAGAGGATGGACTGTACCATATCTTACCTTCGTGGCAATGTACAATGCGGACGTTGGAGCTAGTGTCTCAGAGATTGTAAATAAATTGCTATCATATGAAATAATATGTAATGGAAGACAAAGCGATGATGTGTACCACGAGCATCGCTGCGCGCGTACAAGCGAACGGCTTGTCAAAGGCTCAAACTACGACATGTGTGCGCTACTCTCGACACTGTGCCTGTTGGATTATAAACTCTTTCCGTATGATCATAGAGTATACATTAGTAGCTATGAGCGTCGAGAGTAAGGCAGTGTGTAAAGTAGTTGATGTGACTCACCGTCGCCTGTGTAGTACGTGTACGTGAGTACTGCAACAGACTGAATGTTAGCATCGGGCGCGCGAGACAACGACACGCCCAGCGCGGCAGCGTGCGGAACCATCGCTTTGTCCTTCATACACATACCGACAAACACACTGCTTCATGGGCCACACTCTTGTAATAGGAACACACACACACTGAACCGTTACTTTTACGACAAAATAGGAGATGTTTTAAAAAGTTTGCAGTCGTCGAATTGTGTTATCGCGAATGTAACTATGAGCAGGTGTGTTTGGTGAGACGACAGCTTGGTATCGATAGTACGAGGATGAGCCTCTGTGCTGAGTTAGCACGTGGAACATAGTGGCACAGGTAAGTGTGTGTTAGCTATAGCGAAGACATCATGTTCGAGAGGAGTCGTTAGTAGCTGTTAGTAGCGACAGGGATGTAGTAGACCATTACATATCCTAATGACAAGATGCGATCACGCCGCCAGTCCAATATTTTGAGCATGAGAATCAATAATGTTGTGGGGTTATAGTGACTTTTTTATTTTGGTTTTTATGTAAAACAGATGCTAAGTTGTAGTATGGTGACTGGCGACGACTGCAGAGAGTAGGGGCTGGGGCGGGGCGAGCTCGGAGCACTACGTGCAGGACGTCCACGGTGACGTCGCGGCAACTAACTCGTACATTACAACTTCAAGTGGACGCCGGGAAGGAAATACATACCCTTTATATTGAACGACAAGTTTACTCAAAAAAGGAAACATTCCATTTTTTTTCAAAAGTAATAGGTATTGTTTTCTTAATTTTTTTGGCATAGAACCTACACAATTTCGAATATCGTGATCTGTATTGTATAGTTTGCGTCAACTTTGTACCGCGATAAGTGTTCGAGAGAGTTAGTTACCGTACGTTGCGAAGTGAACATCCTGTACGTGTATATGGCACGTTTTATTCAATTAACACAATATGATTATTTAGAGTAATAGCTTAGCTTTAAGTTATGGTCATTTCAATGTATGTGGCAGATTCTAAATCTAAATATTTTTATTTCACGTAGGCCTTCGCGGGCACTTATGAAACGTCGACAATTCAAGTTCTCATTTCATCATAATTAGTTACTGGTGCACCACAATCTGTCGCATACATTGAAATACTTGTTGTATGTACTTGACTCACGAGCATAAATATGTACACTCCGGGCGAAACTCGAAAGTGAGTTCCTGTCATTCGATTCTTAATACATTAGCTCTGGGTTAAAGTATTCTGCAAATTTTCTTGAATGATTGTACAAGTACAGTAAAAGCTCCTTGCAACTTGCTCTTCGCGGGAGGAAACTTTATACGAGTATGTGCAAATAGAAATCTATCAACAGGCTTGTGGCCACTACAAATAAATCGGATGGAGTGTACGTCCTAATGATGGATCATGATATGGAGATAACAAAAAACCACATTACTTATTATAAAAACTAAAGATTAATAAAATATGTTTTTAGAAAATAAATTCGGCTAAATTAGGCATTCAGTCACGTGACTGTGAACACCAATCAGAAAGCATAACGCCACACCCGCGGCAAACGCCATTCCGGTTCCCAATTTAGTAGTTTTCCTCTCAAACTTGGTAGATAAATAAGTGAGTTGGGCATTTGAAAGTTACATAGGGGCTCTATATTTTAAATTCAAATATTAAATAATTTGTATATGAAGAATGTTACAAAACATAGTGTACTTATGTTTTCGGGGAATTTCCAATTTACTGCGGCGATTTTAGGGGTAAATACGAGTATTTTTGGGAGTTGGTAATCCTGACGCCACTGTCATTTGTCATAGTTATCGACATTTGTATACAAGAGAGTTTTCCCTTTTTACCAATTTTTGTTAAATATTCGCTAAGCAATCAGTATGTAGCAAAGCCGACAGCAATAAAATAAAATAAATATATTTATGTCACAGAGACGATTAATTTAGTTAATTTGCCACCGCGTGACGCCATGAGTTTCAAGCGTTTTTCGCCGTAAATTGAAATTGGGTTTTTAAAACGTAAAATACATTATGTAAATGTTTTTCTTTTTAAATAATATATTATATTTTGGTTAAAGTACATTCAAACGTAGCATATTAACCCTTTTTTCAAATTTGTCAACTAGCCTAATCTCCGCAAGTAAGAAGCCTTTATTGTATAGCAAATCGCTTTCGATGTCCGCCACGTGTACACAGTCGTGCTGTGTTCGTGTAGCGGCTCGTACGTGGCCATCGGCTTACCGTTGTAGGTGGGGATGTGCGAGTGCGACGTGTGCTCGTAGTAGGCGGCGTCCGTGTGCGCGCGCGTCTCCAGCGAGCGCGACGGCGACGCGCCCACCGGCGACGAGTAGCGCAGGCGCGGCAGCGGCTCGCGCGACGCCGACGGCGTCCTGCGGACCGGACCCGCTACACTTATACCGAGCATTGTACCCCTGACTTGCCCCACACCCCACATCACTGTAATTTATTATCTTTACAAGAAGGCTAATATTGCTGTCACAGAAAATTTCACAATGTTTACCAACAACACCCTCCTGTCAATGTTATTCAAGCCCCCAACACTATGTAGCTCTATGCAAGGATTTTGTGCGCTTTAATGACATTGACAGAGGAGTGTTATTTTATTTTATTTTATTTTATTATTTTCGGAAAACTTACAGCTATGCAGACACAATAGTTTCGTTAATAACAATAATATGGCCAATTACAGGTTTTCACAAATAGCTATACAATAGTTTAATAAAACAGAAAGAATTAAACTTAAAGACAGTGGTAAGGATTAGTACACACAAAAGCAATAAAGAAAGAAAGAACACAAATTGACACAATACAATGGCTATGTGTTGTCGAAGAAGTGATTGCACAGGGTCTTCTTCAATTTAGACACGCTTGTATTAAAGATGTCGATCTCAACCTCCTGGCAAGTCGCATTGTACACACGACTCGCTCTAATCATGTACGAGTTTTGTCTGTAATTAGTCCTTGTCGTTGGTATGTGCAACAAACGAGATTTACGCAGAAACGAACAAGGTACACGCAGCCCAATCTTGCTCAGCAACTCGGGGACATCATTGGATCCATTTGCAGTTTTAATTAGATAGGCCAAGTCGGAGATTTTTCTACGTTCATATAAAGGAAGAATATGAAACTTTTTGCAACGTTTAAAATAATTTGGTAGATATATTTTGGAACGAAATTGAATGTACCTTAAGAACTTTCTCTGTATGCCCTCCAATCGAGCGATATAGGTGTTGTATTTAGGGTTCCAGACTTGAGAGGCATACTCGAGGTGACTACGAACGAATGAGCAATATAAAATTTTGATAGTCTTGATGCTCCTGAACTCTGATGAGACCCTGCAGATGAAACCTAGAGCTTTCGACGCTTTGCTGACAATATTATTTATGTGTATGTCAAAAATAAGCTTCGAGTCAAAAGTAACCCCGAGGTCCCTGATTACACTGACCCTTTCTATTGGGGTATCCAAAAGTTTGTAGGAAAAATATAAAGGGTGTGGTTTGCGGGTGAAAGTACACACGTAGCATTTGGAGACGTTTAAGTCCAAGTTATTTAATTTACAGTAGGTTTGAAAAGAGTTTAGATCCGCCTGCAGTAAGAGAGCATCTGCCTGGCTAGTAACCTGTTTCATGATCTTCATGTCATCTGCATACAACAATATTTTACAGTGCTGAAAACAGGAAATTACGTCGTTGATGAAAATATTGAATAAGAGCGGCCCCAATAACGATCCCTGGGGAATTCCCGAAGGAATACGCATAGCTCTAGATGAGTAACCATTCAGCACCACGGTCTGGCATCTACCCTCAACATACGACTTGAACCACCTGTAGAGATTACCCCTAATACCCATCGATAAAAGTTTGCGCATTAAGATTACATGATCTATTCTGTCAAAACACTTACTGTAATCGGTATAAATAACATCGACCTGGGACCGTTGTGACATAGACTCCGACAGAAATTCACTGCAGAGGATCAAATTGGACGTGGTAGACCGACCCCTTAAGAAACCGTGCTGATGTTCGCCAAAACTATGTTGAAGAGCCGAATAAACTTGTTTATGGACTAGTTTCTCCAGAATTTTTGCAAACACGCACAATTTAGAGATCGGTCTATAATTGTCAACAGAAGTTTTAGGTCCTTTTTTGTGTATCGGTGTTATGTATGCCGACTTCCAGATCGAGGGTACCACACCAATGTCGAGTGATCTTTTGAACAGGATCGACAGCGGGACTGATAAACTCTTGGCGCAGTTCATTATAAATAATGGTGGAATATTGTCAGGTCCTGCGGACTTGTTAGGATCAACTTGTTTCAGTAGCCTATGAACCTCATGCTCGTTTATTTAATAGTACTGATATCTGTTATGCTCTGCACCCGCACTACTGTGACCCACATCACGAGAGAAACCACTTACTTCTTATTTGTAAACATTTGCGAATTTGCGCGGTTTCGAAAAAAATCGGGTGCGCCTTCGTCGAAGCACACGGCCGTTAGCGGCAGTCTCGATAAAGTCTATAGACAATTGCACGAATCACAGCGTTATCACATCCGAATCGTGATAGCTCACGATTGTACAGGATAGTAAAAGAAGCAAGAGCGCCGGTTTAGGCCATCCTGCACGGTGCCCCTTTCCCGCCAGCCCGGCCGGCCGCGACGCAGAGGGGCCGTGTCGCATATAAATACGTGGGACGACGCGGACGATAATATCGCCGCGATTCTCTCGCTCGTGGAGACGGCCCCAGACTCAAGGTCGTAACAGCGAGCTCACTTTATAAGCTAAATAATGGCACTCGATTTATATCTGTAAGACTAATAGTTTTGTAATGTTTAATTAACGTTATTAGAGATATAAACATTTTCGTTAAACTTCACTTTTGTCACCTGGTACCCGTAAGTGATGTTAAAGAAGTTTCATATGAAAATGAAAACAAGATAACACAACTAATTTGGATTCTGGTCACACACACAAACAATATCTTGTTCAGCTTAACTTATAAACAGTTCGCGACTGCTCTAACTTAAATGGGAATTCCTTATTGTAGATATAGCTGATGGTAAGCTCAGTGGTTTTACTTCGTCCTTTGTAGTCATATATACTCCAATTAGCTGTTTACCCGCGACTTCGTACGCGTCAGGTTCGCGATTTGCTTAAAATAAGTTTTTTTTTTTGTCAGGAGTTTCATGACTCCATTTTTTCAATCGGGACCACATGGATCGTTCATAATTGTAAAGAGCATGCAAAGAGATCTGAGGGACCTCCTGACTTGGATAGGCAACCATTTAAGCTGCGAACGGAAGGAAGAAATGTGATTGTATTTACGAAGGCCAAAAACAAAACGAATACAATTGTTGAGAAGTCGATCCAATTTATTTAGAAGTTCTTGGGAAAGATCAGAATAACAAACATCAGCATAGTCGATAATGGGAAGCACAAGTGACTGGACCAAAGTGAGTTTGGTGCTAGATGGAAGGAAATGCTTGAATCTATAGAGGGATCGCAGTTAGAACGAGACTCTCTGGATCACCTGAGCCACGTGTTTATTCCAACTTAAACTGCCGTCAATTTACACTAAGTCTTTTACGTGAGGTGAAAGAGAAATGACGGAGTTCTCGTACATCAGTGGCATAAGTTGGCAAGTGTTCACATTTCTCAAATAGTACGAACTGCCAATTGGGATGGCCTGACATTTCCCGACGTTAACAGAAACCCCAAATTTGCCAGACCATTCTTCGATAGTTCGAAGATCAGCATTGAGTGATGAAATGCAGTTGTCAAGATTGGTAATGTATGACTGAGCGTATAGTTGCAAGTCATCAGCGTACAGATTGTAAGAATATTTGAGAACAGCAGTAATGGAGTTTATA
This sequence comes from Eurois occulta, assembly GCA_950022335.1. Classification (NCBI taxonomy): domain Eukaryota; kingdom Metazoa; phylum Arthropoda; class Insecta; order Lepidoptera; family Noctuidae; genus Eurois; species Eurois occulta. The sequence continues at coordinate 305,562 of OX465499.1, forward strand.
AATAAAGAAAATAAGAGAGGAGAGAGGATACCGCCTTGTGGAACACCAGTTACCAGGTTGCACCAGTCAGAGCAAACCTGATCAGCACGCACCGCCTGCAGGCGACCACGAAGATATAATGAAAACCAATCACGTGACAACGAAGAGACCCCAATTTGAGACAGTATGGCCAGAAGAATGTCGTGATCAACGGTGTTAAAAGCATTGGAAAAATCTATTAAAACCAATACCGTTAATCTCGAATTCTCTAGGCCATCCCTTATGTCTTCAGTGACTTTGAGCAGAGCTGTGGCTGTGCTGTGGCCAGGCCGAAAACCGGATTGGAAACTGGACAACAGGTTATTCTTAAATACGAAGGAGAATATTTGATTAAGGGCAACTGCTTCTAGGATTACTTGCTTACACACGATTTAGATATAAGGAACGAAATATTATTACATAATATATAGTTATATACTTTAAACAGTATCGTCTTGTTTTATTTTGATGTCATGTAGATACATGAACGCATCTTGGTTTTGATTTGAACAAAAGGACACCTTATAATCAGTTCGTAACTCACGAGACATTAAGCCAGATGTACCTTGGGTACACACCGAGAAAATAAATCTAAGTATACCAATATTATAAAAGAGGTAATATTTGTTTTCAAGTTTCCCCTACAGTAATCTTCGAAACTACTGATCAGATTCCGAAAATTTTTTCACTAACGGAAAGTTAAATTTCCCAGAGTCTTACTACATTTTAAAACGTTCCCGTGGGTAAGTTCCGTACATAACGCGAGCGAAGCCGCCAGCAAAAACTAGTAATTAATTAATACACATGTAATTGTAAGTACACCTAAAGAAGGTATGACTAGAATAATATCTCACCTGCTTGCATTTCTAGGATCCAGATTCTGTTTTTTCCACTGCTGAAGTTTTTCACGTTCTTTCACTTCTTTAAGGAATACCTGAAACATTCAACATTATGTTCAACATTTACAATAATCTAACGTATCTTGCTTGCGTCCCCGTAGATCAAGTTACGTAATAAAGAACAATTGCATTTCGTTTGGTACAAATTATAATGATGTGTTGAATTATCTCGCAGAAGGCGTCACCAGCATGCAGCGGGAGTACCTGCGCGATGCCGGTCTCGATCTTGGCGAGCTCCCGCTCCTCGCGGCGCAGCTGCGGGTCCACGCCGTTGTGTCCGTTGTGCGCTGTGTCCGCGTCCTCGTCGCTGTCCGGCACGCCCGCGTACGTGTCCGACCAGCGCCGGCGCCGCTCCGGGTCCGTGTAGGGGTAGGGCGGCGCCGGGAAGTCGTCGCGCTCGATCTTGGACTTGGTGCCGGGCGGCGGCTTGAACGCGGCCGGGTAGTGCGACATCTCGATCGGCTCCTGGAACATAGTGGGTAACGCGAATGACTACCAGTAGAACACATTGGAACATAGCTTTCTTAAAAACTATGCCGACGGCATACATGACGACAAACCAAATAAGTGCGATGGAGTCGACGAGGCCGCGACGACGCCTTGCTGCCGGGCCGCGACGACGTGTGACACAACACGAGCTAGTCTCACCTCGTTGTTCATGTGCGGCGACTTGGGGCGCGGCGTCTCGCTGCGGATGGAGTCGACGAGCGCGCGCATGCCGGGCCGCGACGACGCCTTGCTGCCGGGCCGCGACGACGTGTGACACAACACGAGCTAGTCTCACCTCGTTGTTCATGTGCGGCGACTTGGGGCGCGGCGTCTCGCTGCGGATGGAGTCGACGAGCGCGCGCATGCCGGGCCGCGACGACGCCTTGCTGCCGGGCCGCGACGACGTGTGACACAACACGAGCTAGTCTCACCTCGTTGTTCATGTGCGGCGACTTGGGGCGCGGCGTCTCGCTGCGGATGGAGTCGACGAGCGCGCGCATGCCGGGCCGCGACGACGCCTTGCTGCCGGGCCGCGACGACGTGTGACACAACACGAGCTAGTCTCACCTCGTTGTTCATGTGCGGCGACTTGGGGCGCGGCGTCTCGCTGCGGATGGAGTCGACGAGCGCGCGCATGCCGGGCCGCGACGACGCCTTGCTGCCGGGCCGCGACGACGTGTGACACAACACGAGCTAGTCTCACCTCGTTGTTCATGTGCGGCGACTTGGGGCGCGGCGTCTCGCTGCGGATGGAGTCGACGAGCGCGCGCATGCCGGGCCGCGACGACGCCTTGCTGCCGGGCCGCGACGACGTGTGACACAACACGAGCTAGTCTCACCTCGTTGTTCATGTGCGGCGACTTGGGGCGCGGCGTCTCGCTGCGGATGGAGTCGACGAGCGCGCGCATGCCGGGCCGCGACGACGCCTTGCTGCCGGGCCGCGACGACGTGTGACACAACACGAGCTAGTCTCACCTCGTTGTTCATGTGCGGCGACTTGGGGCGCGGCGTCTCGCTGCGGATGGAGTCGACGAGCGCGCGCATGCCGGGCCGCGACGACGCCTTGCTGCCGGGCCGCGACGACGTGTGACACAACACGAGCTAGTCTCACCTCGTTGTTCATGTGCGGCGACTTGGGGCGCGGCGTCTCGCTGCGGATGGAGTCGACGAGCGCGCGCATGCCGGGCCGCGACGACGCCTTGCTGCCGGGCCGCGACGACGCGCGAGTGCTTGCCGACGCTGTAACAACGTGAGCTCAGTACCAGCTAGTCGAGTAGGTCCCAGAAATTGTATGCGCTTTGGTAATCATCGTGTTGTTGAATTAGCGCAAACGATAACTCAAAAGATATCAGATTTCTAACTGTTGTCCTGGCGAGCTTTGCAGTAGCGCCTCCTCCAATCTTAGGTTACCAGCTTTCATTCTACAGTTTAGTTTATTTTTTTAATTTAACCTGTTAACCTTTAGTCAAAATTTAAATAAATTTCTAATTTTCTTAAGCAAAAATACACGTCTAGCTGTAAATCCTACTTCCATGGTTGTAACAGCTCTGTATGAGATGTCATCATCGAGCGCTCGTATTTTCGCAGATATGCAATGATTACCTATGTTAGGTATCGGTATATCGGTCGTGGTATACGTACAGGGCGGGCGGTGGAAGTGCGGCGAGGTGGGCGGGCGGTCGTAGGGCTGCAGCGGGCGGCGCAGGTAGGACGGCTCGCTGGTGAGGTAGGAGTACGTGGTGATGCGGTGCGGCGACACGGCGCCCGCGTCGCGGTACTCGCGCAGCACCAGCCCCGGCGACACCGCGCGGTACCCGTACTGCCGGCGGACAACTGTTAGTGCGCTACTCACTACCCCGCTACCCCGCCACGCACACAAGGACGGCTACATACAACCAGCGACAACGGGCGCGACTGCAAGTCGAGTTTGTGTGTCCGTTTCGCTCGGTGTGCGGAGTCGACCTTCTGTACGTTTCTATTTAGTACCCCAAGCGTATAAATATTGGAATCAGTAGTACAATTAAGATCCAAACATACATCCTGAATGGTCTGATAACAGTGTTTTTTTTTCCAAGAAATCAACGAGTTTGACTCCTTGGGATATTGATTTTCCAAAAATCCATTGATGCAGTTTTAGTTTTCATTAAAATCGGGCTCGAGACTCCATTTAGTATTTTTCGCTATTCCTCGTAGTTTCGGATTTGGCCATCCACGCCCACTTGAAAAATTCACCCGTATGTATACAATATGTATACAACGGTAGCAATAAAATATATAAAAAGAAAACAATCATCGTCTTCTGCATCGTGTTAAAATTCTACTGTGATGAGTTCCCAAAAAATATTCTGCTTCGCTTACTTTAAATAGTTAATTAATTATGTGTCTTAAAGTGAAAGGTACATGTTGTAGGTAAGAGCTACGGTTAGTCAACACATCCACATGCCCGAGCGTCGTGCGCCATACTAGTACTAAATACAAACGACGATATAATAAAAAAATAACATAAAATAGACAGCAGCGAAACATTAACTGAAACTTGTAAATGTGTCAACTGAAAAGAACATAATATTATATAATGATGTGTGCCCTTGAAGTGAAACAATACAACTTGTTAAATGAGACGATGTATTGAACTGTCATTGTGTTATGAGCAGAACTACATCGAAATACTTTGTTTGGCATAATATTATTTTATTATTTACACTTAAAATTTATCTTTTAAGTTTTGAAATGAAACCTCCAAAAGCACACGCAAAAAAAGTAAAAAAATAAAGTGTGTGTGACGGACCTTCCTGGTCAAGCTACTGTAGGGGCTGCAGTAGGAGCCGTTGACGCTGGGCGTGCGCGAGCGCAGCGAGAACTGAAGACAACAAGCGGTGTCACGCGCGGCCCGCAGCAGCGCACGGCATAACGTCACGTGTGCACACACGGCTAAGCTGAAGCCTTGTATTCATAGTTAACTAAATCATAACCATTTCTTTTGGTTGTTTCCTGTACAGGGCTTTTAAGTATCATTGCTGAAAGTTCCTCTTCAGAGGACCCTTCGGGCTAAGAAACATCTCACACGATTGTACACGTCACGTTATACAGAAGCTGAACTAGGGGTGCGGGACCGCGCGGGGCCACAGGCCGCCCGCACGAGCCTACCAGCCACCTGTGTGGCACTGAGTGGCACTGGTCGACGCGTGAAAGTCGGCCCTGATGCAAATAAACATTGAAAATAATAAAACATCTCTCGTTTGTACACGTATGCTCCTCGGTTGACGGTAATGTTTCATTATAAGTAGAGCTTACGTGAACAAACGTAGTCTACGTCTTGCTTGTGATCATAATGAGTCTTGTTGTTAATATAGAATTTATCAAGTAAATTATGTTTTATAGTTCAAATATAACGAGATATTATTAGACAAGATTTTACTTATTATTAAATATGCATAAGTAAGACGTACAGACATATCGGGTGTAAATGACTTAAGTATAGAATTAACACAAATATTTCACCACGAGCACTGCAGTCATTTACCCCTGTATCAAACACGAGTAATCAACGGTGAGGGTGCAATATATTCACAACTACGGCGTCAGGGTGCGTCTGTGCCAGTTACATTACACTGATTTTAATTTGGTATGAAATGCAACTGTCACAAGGAACATAAAAAAACTGCACCGAAAGATAAACAAATTACAAAAGAAATATCTGATCCTGCCGACACATCATCACCATTCTCCTGCCCTTATACCAATTTATTTGGGGTCGGCGGAGCATGTCTTCTTCTACCGACACATAAGTTCACAATATTTATGACTACTGGTATAATAAATGACCAATTTATACATAGACGTCAGTGCATTAAAATGGAATAGCCAATAAAACAAAGTATGCGTCGGCAGCATCACGGGCGTGAGTGTACAGCTACGGTGCGGTACGGCGGCAACACGAACTGTACGACATCTCATACACACGGTGGCATATTTACAACTGGTGTTTACTGTGCTGGTGTAACAACTAACAGTTTTATCTCTTATAATATTTAAGTAATTCTGTAAACAGAGTATATTGCTGAATAGCACCAGTTCCTGAAGTTTGTCCCCTTTTATCGGCGCGTCCTGATTAATGCGCGTAGTGTGTAAGAGCAGGGTAGGTGTGTGTTCGTGGGATGTTAGAGTGTGTGTGTGTGTGTGTGTCACCTGCAGGTCGGCGGAGGCGCGGTCGTGCGCGGCCTGGTCGCTGGCGTCCAGGTCGTTGGGGTCGAGCGGCGCGGGTGTGTGTGTGTGTGTCACCTGCAGGTCGGCGGAGGCGCGGTCGTGCGCGGCCTGGTCGCTGGCGTCCAGGTCGTTGGGGTCGAGCGGCGCGGGTGTGTGTGTGTGTGTCACCTGCAGGTCGGCGGAGGCGCGGTCGTGCGCGGCCTGGTCGCTGGTGTCCAGGTCGTTGGGGTCGAGCGGCGCGGGTGTGTGTGTGTGTGTGTGTCACCTGCAGGTCGGCGGAGGCGCGGTCGTGCGCGGCCTGGTCGCTGGTGTCCAGGTCGTTGGGGTCGAGCGGCGCGGGTGTGTGTGTGTGTGTGTGTGTCACCTGCAGGTCGGCGGAGGCGCGGTCGTGCGCGGCCTGGTCGCTGGTGTCCAGGTCGTTGGGGTCGAGCGGCGCGGGTGTGTGTGTGTGTGTGTGTCACCTGCAGGTCGGCGGAGGCGCGGTCGTGCGCGGCCTGGTCGCTGGTGTCCAGGTCGTTGGGGTCGAGCGGCGCGGGTGTGTGTGTGTGTGTGTGTCACCTGCAGGTCGGCGGAGGCGCGGTCGTGCGCGGCCTGGTCGCTGGTGTCCAGGTCGTTGGGGTCGAGCGGCGCGGGTGTGTGTGTGTGTGTGTGTCACCTGCAGGTCGGCGGAGGCGCGGTCGTGCGCGGCCTGGTCGCTGGTGTCCAGGTCGTTGGGGTCGAGCGGCGCGGGTGTGTGTGTGTGTGTGTGTCACCTGCAGGTCGGCGGAGGCGCGGTCGTGCGCGGCCTGGTCGCTGGTGTCCAGGTCGTTGGGGTCGAGCGGCGCGGGTGTGTGTGTGTGTGTGTGTCACCTGCAGGTCGGCGGAGGCGCGGTCGTGCGCGGCCTGGTCGCTGGTGTCCAGGTCGTTGGGGTCGAGCGGCGCGGGTGTGTGTGTGTGTGTGTGTCACCTGCAGGTCGGCGGAGGCGCGGTCGTGCGCGGCCTGGTCGCTGGTGTCCAGGTCGTTGGGGTCGAGCGGCGCGGGTGTGTGTGTGTGTGTGTGTCACCTGCAGGTCGGCGGAGGCGCGGTCGTGCGCGGCCTGGTCGCTGGTGTCCAGGTCGTTGGGGTCGAGCGGCGCGGGTGTGTGTGTGTGTGTGTGTCACCTGCAGGTCGGCGGAGGCACGGTCGTGCGCGGCCTGGTCGCTGGCGTCCAGGTCGTTGGGGTCGAGCGGCGCGGGTGTGTGTGTGTGTGTCACCTGCAGGTCGGCGGAGGCGCGGTCGTGCGCGGCCTGGTCGCTGGCGTCCAGGTCGTTGGGGTCGAGCGGCGCGGGTGTGTGTGTGTGTGTCACCTGCAGGTCGGCGGAGGCGCGGTCGTGCGCGGCCTGGTCGCTGGCGTCCAGGTCGTTGGGGTCGAGCGGCGCGGGTGTGTGTGTGTGTGTGTGTCACCTGCAGGTCGGCGGAGGCGCGGTCGTGCGCGGCCTGGTCGCTGGTGTCCAGGTCGTTGGGGTCGAGCGGCGCGGGTGTGTGTGTGTGTGTGTGTCACCTGCAGGTCGGCGGAGGCGCGGTCGTGCGCGGCCTGGTCGCTGGTGTCCAGGTCGTTGGGGTCGAGCGGCGCGGGTGTGTGTGTGTGTGTGTGTCACCTGCAGGTCGGCGGAGGCGCGGTCGTGCGCGGCCTGGTCGCTGGCGTCCAGGTCGTTGGGGTCGAGCGGCGCGGGTGTGTGTGTGTGTGTCACCTGCAGGTCGGCGGAGGCGCGGTCGTGCGCGGCCTGGTCGCTGGCGTCCAGGTCGTTGGGGTCGAGCGGCGCGGGTGTGTGTGTGTGTGTGTGTCACCTGCAGGTCGGCGGAGGCGCGGTCGTGCGCGGCCTGGTCGCTGGCGTCCAGGTCGTTGGGGTCGAGCGGCGCGGGTGTGTGTGTGTGTGTCACCTGCAGGTCGGCGGAGGCGCGGTCGTGCGCGGCCTGGTCGCTGGCGTCCAGGTCGTTGGGGTCGAGCGGCGCGGGTGTGTGTGTGTGTGTGTGTCACCTGCAGGTCGGCGGAGGCACGGTCGTGCGCGGCCTGGTCGCTGGCGTCCAGGTCGTTGGGGTCGAGCGGCGCGGGTGTGTGTGTGTGTGTCACCTGCAGGTCGGCGGAGGCGCGGTCGTGCGCGGCCTGGTCGCTGGCGTCCAGGTCGTTGGGGTCGAGCGGCGCGGGTGTGTGTGTGTGTGTGTGTCACCTGCAGGTCGGCGGAGGCACGGTCGTGCGCGGCCTGGTCGCTGGCGTCCAGGTCGTTGGGGTCGAGCGGCGCGGGTGTGTGTGTGTGTGTGTGTCACCTGCAGGTCGGCGGAGGCACGGTCGTGCGCGGCCTGGTCGCTGGCGTCCAGGTCGTTGGGGTCGAGCGGCGCGGGTGTGTGTGTGTGTGTGTGTCACCTGCAGGTCGGCGGAGGCACGGTCGTGCGCGGCCTGGTCGCTGGCGTCCAGGTCGTTGGGGTCGAGCGGCGCGGGTGTGTGTGTGTGTGTGTGTCACCTGCAGGTCGGCGGAGGCACGGTCGTGCGCGGCCTGGTCGCTGGCGTCCAGGTCGTTGGGGTCGAGCGGCGCGGGCCCGCAGCGCGGGTGCCAGATGGCGGCGCCCTGCAGGAACATCTCCTCGCCGTCGCCGAAGGGGTCGCCGCACTTGCTGCAGCGCGCGCACGTCGGGTGGAAGTGGTGGTTGTCACCGGCCTGCGGACGCGGACCACATGCTTACTAATGGATTTCCAAAGTTTGAGTTTGAGTGGCAGATGACGAGGTGAAAGGTGAACCGACAGAGAGAAATACTCCATCCAAACGTTCAAATTATATCATGGATTTGCTACAAAGCGCGGCAGTACAAAAAAACTTTTTTGTTAGTTTAATTTTTTGCAAAAAAAAAAATATTATTTTTCCATTTTTATTTGTAATATCTTATACAAATATTTGCTATGCATTTATTTACATCATTAACAATACATTTTATGATATGCTTATCCCCAATAAAATTTAACTAACATACCTAACTGTCGAAATCTGGGTGTACTGTACACATCTGCGTATGCTCTGAGGGGGTGCCCTCAGAGCATACAGGTGTTATGTTATGTTATGATATTAAGTAAACAATAAACATTCAAGAGATTCTATTGCAGAAATTACGAAGATATGCTGTCTATTATCGAAGCTGTTCTATTTTATAACTCCGAAGATCACCATCAGATCCGGACTTATACCTTCCATCATCAGCTTAGCAACATGAGATGAATGATGATTACCAAGCACAAATATGTGAATTTCTTGAAAAAGTACATTATATGAAAAACGTAGTGTGTGCCTAAAATTTCAGGGTTGTCGTCGATTTCCCTGGGATCCCATCATCAGATTCTGACTTGGTGACCACCAAGTTAAGACTTTAAAGGATACTTCTAATTTTTATTATTCTTTAGGTAGAAATTAAAAGTAAAATTACCTTGTGGTAGAAAAAAATCATTACTACTTTTTTATTATAAAATGGGCCTGCACTTGACCTGGATCACGCCTGATGGAAAGCGATGTATGAGGTCTATGATGAAACGAGCGTGCCCAGAAGATGCCTGTTCACTCTTGCTTTGAAGGCAGACGGGTTAAATCCCACATTTAACCAGATCAGAACAGATGCTGGCAGAGAGTTCCACACTTTGGCTGTGCCTATAATAAACGTGGAGGAGTCTAGTGAAGGTCTAAGCAGTTGGGTGTGGGGCTATCAACATCCGGAACGCGGGTAGCTTGACCAACCAGTTTGGTGGAGATCTAGCGAAATCGCAAATTTGCGCGCCTCTCTTCCAGTATAGTCGTTTTTTTGGTACGGGAACAACCAATGCTTATCTCCACCGCTGTCGAATATTTGTGTTGGGCCAGTTCAGCTGCCTCTGTAAGATGGTCATAGAGTCTTGTCGTCTCCTGATCATCGCTATGCGACCTGTTAACACCGACATAAATAGTTTTAAGAGAGCAGGTGTCCGCCAGTAGCCACAGAGTGGAGAAACCCGCAACCTCATAGCAGCGGAGACGTTGACAGCATAGTGATCGCGGGCGTACACAGTTACACACAGACCCCAGCCTGCTTCTTAAACCTCAAGTGAGTATCCTGGGTAGTTGAGGTACGCCACATCTAACGGGGTCGCTAACTAAGTTTTCGTCAAAAAGAACAAGTGCGACTTCTCGGTCTCCAGGTGGTGAAGGACCGGATTGATATTTGAGTGCAGTGTCGCCGTCGTTTAATCGTATTCCTTTTTTTTCTTCGCTTCATGGGTTTAGAGAGTTTCAAAGGAATTCTAGAGAAACCGAGGCGAGTCCAATTTACTAAACAGCTTCCACGGGCAAAGCTCGACAATAAGGAAACTCACTTGGAGACTGCGGGGGCGCCCGAACCTCCCCGAAGATCTCGCCAGGTCCTCCCTTCCAGTCGCCGACTGGCATGCCGCACGGCGGAACATTTCGGGATTTTTCGCGAGGTGGCGGGGCAGCCTTTCACACGTGGCTGGCGTGCCAGTTGGGCCCCCAACTTCCTGCGGTCGACCAACGGCAAGACCCTGCTTCGGATCCCGCTACCCTCCAAAGTGAGTTACCATGACAAGGTACACTCCTGGGCTGAAACTAGCCTTGGACAACTCAACTACCTACTGTCGAATTCGTGGCACTGAAACTCCCACGCATCGACGAAACTGACGAAGAGACGAAGCAGGCTGCTTGACGCCGGATTCCGGTGGGAGGGTGTTCATTAAACCAGGCGGGTGTTAGCCATACCACCGCAAGGTAAGAATTGGCCAGTCATATAAGGTTTTGGGTGTGACTGTCCAGGATGCACCGAGCGCTCGGTTCAATTGAGTCACTGGCGGAACAAACAACCGTGTGTCTGCGGTACACGAGGAGGCTTCTTCATGCTTCACAAAATGCTTCTGCAAGTGACACTGGAACATGATTAATTGAAGTATAAAGATGTTTCGTAAATTAGTCATAGTTGTGAAGAAACCAACGCCATCTAGTTTTCATTTTGGAAAACTTGAACTCAAAACGTTCGCTGGAAAATCGACACTAAGGTATCCATGCAATTTTGCAGACGAGTGTATTATTATCGCTATTTTCCTTTGTCGTAACAAATACAATAAATTCGAGAAACAAAACCATGAACCGCCAACATACTCATCGAAGCTCATCAATGATTATTTATTTATGTTACAATGAGCAGCGGAACAATGCGTGCACACGTCACACGTCACACGAAATCAAAACAAGCGCATCCCGTTGTGTGACGTCACAGCTGTGATACGACGCCACACGTCACGCCGCCCGCTACGCAACCATACTATTGTTGCTATCATTGAGTTATGTAACTCAATGAATCACATACTCCCTAAAGGAAATACGGAAATTAAGGGATAACATCGAACCGCTTCAGATAGGAAGGTTGAATGAACTTTGGGAAGGAAAAAGTTAACATAGTGTTTTAATCAACATGGTATGTGCAATGAACAGACGTACAATATAAGGAGATGTGTGCCCGAAGAATAAACGAGACATAATATAAGCGCATTAGAATCATCTCCACATAATTTAAAGCATAGTTACAGATTTGAGATGAAAATAAACTTTAAGAAGCAAGATATCCGTAGTGTGGGTAAACCACATCGATAACGATCTGCGATAAAGTACACAAATAAACGCGCGTGACTCACCACGGATTGTTACGCGAACAGGTAACTACTGTACAGATTGCTATGAGATACTAAATAAGATGTGGATTTGGAAGATGAGAACAATTCATCTGAGAGATGAGAGATATAATGGGACTAGGAAGGAATTCAGTGTATTGTGGTATAAATAAAAGTAGTAAAACAAATCAAATCATTGATTAAACAGATAATACAATCCAATTTGTTAGTAATAAAACATATACATACTTACATCTTAAACACTAGTGTTAGTACAAAATTATATTTGGAGAATTTTGGGAAAGGCCCTAAGATAGAACCTTGCGGAACAACAGATGTTACTTCGGTTATGTTTGATACTTCAGTTGATCACGACTCTTTGGAAGCGGTTATTGCAGATAAACGAAGCAAACTAGCATAATGAGTTTATTCGCATTCCATTTACGGCGAATTCATCAAGTATTCCAGCATATAACTCATCTTGTCAAAGACCTTCCAAAAATCCATGTTAATTGTGTCCTTTATTAACGCTGTCACTTATAAAGCTGAAAAGAGTCACAAGGCAGTTGTTTGTTACCTGCAGCACTTTGCCGGAGATGTACCGCTGGCAGTAGGCGCAGCGCACGCCGTACATGCGCTGGTAGTCGCGCTCGCAGTAGGGCACGCCCTCGCGGCCCATGTACTCGCCCTGCAGCACCGCGCCGCACTCGCCGCACGCGAAGCACCACGTGTGCCATTGTCTGCGCAAACGAAGCATTCTTCAATTACATAAATACATGATAAGAAAAAAAGCAGTTCCCGGATGGGTTAACCTCATTTTGCTTAACATTGTGCCTTAAATTTGCCTCCATTAAAACTCCCCGTGTACTCTCACCAAATTATTTATGATGAGTCGGTCTCGGTACTACCTGCTCCCAATTAGAGGAGGCTGGCGTCAATTAATATTTTACGAAGTTGACCGTCGGGTCACTTTGCATGAAGTCCTGTAGCAATAAATAAATGAGCCCAATTAGGCACAGAGATGGCGCGACCTTTATCCCGCGTGTCCTACCGCCCGCGCCGCCCTCAATCATTAACCACAGCTCACCGCCGACAAGTATGTTATTTGATACTCGTTTTGTCACGAACCATGACATTTACTTCGGGATATCAAGTTACTGTGAAAAGAGAGATAAGCGGTGCATCACCTCACCTGTCTAATGCTACGAGAGCTTGTCCTTCTGATAATTCTTGTCCACATCCCGCACATTCTGAAATAGACACAAAACATTACAATCTCACCATACAAAAATACCCTCAAGTCGTTTGTTGTTTTTCTTTTCAGTAATATTGGCAACCTGGTGAATAAGTACAGAAGGGCGACTATCATCGCATGTTCGATACTCCAAAGCTAATACAAACTTTATTAAACGGTCAATCACCACCAGTACCAGCGTCCTGCACGCGATTGGGCGATATCCAAAACCGTCTAAAAAGTGCGTGAGTTCGACAGTAATTTGTTCGTCGCGCGACTTCTGTGCCTGTGTGTGTAAGGCAGGGATCTTGGGTGCGCGTCAATGTCACGGTCGCTCAAAGTCTAGGGTCAACGTAATTCGCGTCTTGTCGAACTCATGGAAAGTAGAAAGCGTTAAAGTAAAAACCTATAAATATTGAAGTCCTTTAACACTTTTACACGGAATTCAGTTCCTTTGTTGTGTAGCTCTACTTGACGGCGCGCGATCTGTTCTGTCTATCAGCTAACTATAGTTTCTCTTGTAGATCATAGGTTAACGACACACATAAACAATTTTACAGATATTTACCTACTAGATACTTTTAAATTTCTTTTGCATGCATGGTCAATCGGTGATAATTAACAAAAACGATTTCCGATGTACGCTAACTACCACTCTCCTAACCAACAACTCAACAAACCTCGAATGACTCATCTCCCTGGATGATTCGTGAGTTGGTCAATTGGTAAAAGGCGTCATGCCATTCTTGGGTACCCTAACAAGGTGGTCTCCTCGTATAAAGGTCGCAAAATGTCGGCCCTCCTCTTGTAAGAGATGTGTATGAAGAGATATTGAATGTGACAGACCTTCCTTTAGGCCGTCCGTACCGTTCTGGTCGTGCGGCGCGGCGGAGGAGAGGCGCGCGGCGTGCGCGGCGGGCGGCTCGTGCACGGGCGAGGACGCCGCCAGCTGCGCGGGCGCCGTGCGCGCCGTCTGCCGCTGCGGCGCCGCCACGCAGCCCGAGCACACCACCTCTGCGCCCGTGTACGTCACCTTCTCACCGGACGGGAATGCGCGTCTGTGGCCAACAAAAAATTTACTAAGAATCTACTAAAGCGTTGGGATCCATCGAATGAATAGTTTGTTACTTTTTAATACAAACATGCTCAAATGAGTCCTTAGTAGTTTTTATAGAACGCATTTAGAGAGATGAAAGGGTGCTATTAATAAAACTCCGTTTTCATATCCAAATAAATTATTTCAACCAAATTAGGTCTTTTCGGTATCCAACTTTTTTAGTGCGGCCAGGTGTGGATATAAATAAACGTATAGATGTTCCCGCTCGCGCTAGGGGAGCGTACACTAGTGGATTCATCTCCAGTTGGTCACAGATATATTTAGTTATAATCAGTTGCCTATCCAAGCAAGCCTTTTATGTAAAACGTGTAGGCAAGGTTACTATAAATTGATATTGGTGGAGAGGTATAGCTTGTGGAGGTATTCACGTGGTCAGTCATAGTAGAAGCTGGTGGGTACTCACTTGCATCGGGCACATGTGAAGCACTTCTGGTGGTAGGTATTGCCGAGCGCGGACACCACTTCGCCCTCCACGTACTGGTTGCAGGCGGCGCAGCGCGTGCCGAACGCGCGCTGGTAGTCCTGCGGGCAGTAGTAGTGGCCGTCCTTGCAGAAGAAGCCGCCGCGCGCCAGCGAGGCCGCGCACGTGCGGCACGTGAAGCACGCCGTGTGGAAGTACTTGTCCGACACGCGCAACACCTCGCCGCTGCACTTGCCGCCGCACGACGCGCACACCACTTTGCCTTAAGAACAAAAACATTTTTATAAGTAACTTTGAATATACGAATTCTAAATATAAATTATTGCAGCTTTTGTCGATCGATGCCGCCACAGTCGATGAGATTGCAGGAAAACAGTACATTATTTTGCTGTATATTCCTTCCCTTATGGCGAAAATACTCGGTTCACATGGGACGGCAGTTTATGAGTTAGGTCATTAGTGCAGAAAAATGTAAAGTATATTATAGTAAAGCTGTCCTCTTGTTTACCTACAGGGGCGTAGCTACCGTATCAGCCGTCTCAATGATACGGGGCCGAGTAACAAGTGACCCCGACGTGTAGAAGAAAATAACCACAAAATCTCCCCACAACCTCAAATTATTATTGATACGAGGGTTGTAATAAGTGATTAACGAAAATTTAACTTATAGCGGCTCAATAAAGCTCCAATTTTTCGAGCTCGCTTCGCTCGCTCTTCACTAAAGAATTCACGGTATCGCGGTCCAGACAGCTCACAATTGTTCGATGCTATTTTTATTTATTTTGCATAAATCGATATTCATTATCCTCTTTTAAGGTTTCGCCACGCTAGAGTTCAACGAGCACCCAAAAAAATTAATACATGGTCCTATTAGGGCTAACTTGGCCACTGCTTACCTACAATGGGGGCTTATCCTAAGTTTTTTAAACGGTATAACTATCTGATACATAATGGCGAGCAAAGAGTGGAATACTTATACCAAACGATACCGACTGTTACGGATCATTACGAAGTAAAAAGTTTATGTAGAAACTTTTTAACTTTACTTCAGTTCAAGTCTGTACAAACAATACCTAAGTTAAGAAACCTTATTGATTGTATTAGTGTATCATTCTTATATTTGAATCTTCGACTTCCTATCAAGACTTTGTCGAGGACGAGATCACCCCACCCCAGTGGGACCAAAGTATTGCGTTTCAAACCCAAACAGCTAAAATGTCCAAAATAAAATTCCCTATTTGAACCGCCTTAACCGCGGTAGAGCTTCCCCAATTTGCATGATATAGCAGTTAACTGTGATACAATTAATTAACCCCAGCCGTAACGTGTCGAAATTACCATAATGACTGACCCGACGCATTTTGATCGAGTCATTCAAATTAAATTGGAGCATAAAATTAGAGTTGGAGGAGTAACCTGAATAATCGATGGGTCCGCATGAGAGGAAAACATAGAAGGTTCGTTCTATGCGGTCGGAGGAGCTTATAACGAAAGTGCAATCGTCACATTCCTCTTCACACAGATATAAAAGAAGGGCTTCTGTAGCTTCCTATTAAATAATAGCGTCCTGATTATCTATCTGCCCGCGGCGCGGCCAATAAACAGCGATTGTAATAAATGACCAGCAATGGTGTGCGGTCAATTGTTTCACTCGAACCAGGGTAGGTGTGCTCACACACGCATACTACAGAGCCGTGCATGTGGTCCGACCAGACGAGCCGGCGACGGCTACGTGAACAGATTTTTAATCAAGTTTCTGGAAGACTTTTTGTGTTTTCCATCAGAATTTATTTTCAAGTGGTTCTGCTAAATTGTTAATTTGATATGAGGGGTACTTTCAGAATCAGAATGTTTATTTGCCGCAGTTTTGTTTTTTTTTCATCCCTGGAACGGATATTTAAACGTAGGAACAACAGTTGGTTGCACTCATACTGCAGTAAAAAATCCACACGCGTATTAAACGACGTTTTGCAATACACTTTCGAAGAAATCAAAATTATAACGAAAAGTATTTTAGTCAGGAATTATTAGGAAACTATGACAATTTGCTTTTTTCCGCACTTTGCTTTCGCCAGGTTGAAGAAGAAGCAAAGGTATGATTAGGGAATGCAATCTCGTACGAGATTTCCGCTTAGCGAGATCTCGCGAGACTCAAAACCCAGTCTCGCGAGATCTCGCAAATTACGGGATCTCGCGAGATTGAGAGAATCGCAATTAAAACATATGCAAATGCTTGTTTTAAGAACTAGTAATTGACATGATATGTAATTAAATAGAAACTGCGTTGCTTAGTTATAAAAATAATGTAAGTTTTATTTTAAAAATCAACAGAGTACTTATTATTTTGTCTCTAACTCTAATAACATTTGTTTATGTATATAATTATTATACCTACTGTAGCTAATCAGTTCAAATTCTTACAATGTTGGTAACAAAACAATAATTATCTATATTTAGTCCTTTGTAAATTATTACTTTAGTTTCAATAATTAAGAGTAATAGGGACATTACTTATGGTAAATAAATACAACAAAACAAAAACTTAACTTCACAAGTTGTTAAATAAATGTTGTGAGATCGTATAAAAAAAGTTTAAAGTAGAAGTCAGATGAAGTTATCAAGGTACGGAAAGGCAGGTTAGTTTGTCTGAAAATGGCTTCTCAAAAAACTCATCATGTCGAGAGTATCATCTGACAGACGACTTCTGATTTTGCATGCCAAATACCCTGCTGCTGAAAAAGCTCGTTCTGCCTCAACACTTGTGGGAACCACAGTTGAGAGGCAGTTATGTACGAAGTTTAAAAGTTCCCCTCTTACTCCACCAGCTTCGTACAAATTCATTTCTTTTTTTATTAAAATGTCTTGTCGATCTCGTTATCTCGCGAGATCTCGTACGAAATTTGACGAGATACAATCTCGTAAAATATGGCCGGGATCTCGCGAGATCGGGATCTCGGCGAGACGAGATTGCATTCCCTAGGTATGATGCCGCTAAACAGCCTAATATAAAAATATAAAATTAAAATATTTTTGAATTTAGAACACAAATAAATGTTAATTTGTTTACATGTATTTTTTTAATAATCATGTTTATCTAAGATATTCTATTTATAAACATAATTTATAGACATATCTCTTTTCCGAGATTAAAAAAAAATAATCACCGCCGACTACAGTCATTGAACCCTTTTGGACAGTGGTATATCTATGTAGTACAGTATAAGTATAGTCTAGTAGTATATCTGTGGAAATATTTATTTCCGCACGTGTGCGGAAAAATATTAAAAATCCACGCATGTGAAATATATTGCATGTTGAACCTAATCGTAGTGCGATAAGAACCAGTTTTCGAGAAAGTGTTTTAAAAAATATTAAAATCCACGCGTGTGAAATACATTTCATATTGAACCTAATCGTAATGCGATAAGAACCAGTATTCGAGAAAATGCATTGAAAAATACAAAATAAAAAATTACATGATGGCAAACGACTAATGCCCGGTTCCTATAAACAAGAAACGAGTCGTTTTGCTTACGGATAGTAGTATTTTCTACGAGACGTATGTCAAAAGCGTTCCTATAATAAACGTTTCGTAAGCTAAGTTACCGATAGATCACTACCTACGGATGGGAGGATTACGAATTACGAACAGTAAGGCAAATGTATGCAGATGTCGGACAATGGTGTTCCTATAAAGAAAAAGAAACGTCAACAAGCTGTCAAAGTTACGAGTCGTTTACAATTTGTTTACCGCCCGATTTCGGTCGGTTGTCTACAAAAGTTTTACTTATTTTGCGTTAATAGCTTTAAATTATTGTAAAATGTCTCGTTCAGGTAGTAAATTTAAGTGATTAAAGGTATACCTACATCCTCTTCATCAAGTCTTATTAACTTTAATATTTTATGCATTAGGGACAATGCTATTATCAGTGGCTGACTTTGTTGGGGTATCAAAATCTTAGGCTTGTCGTATTGTCGGCGACGAGACCCTATCTGGGCACCAGGTTGCAAGTAGTGGCGGTACGTAGGTGCGCGCATTTCGCTACGTCGAACTAGAGTCTTATAATGTAAATTCTAATTAGATTTATTTAGTTAATTTTCATTGCGATATGTGTTCTAATTAGTTTTCTATAAGGCATTTAGTGTTAGTTTTCTTATTAGAATAGTCACAAGACTGAATTATGATAATTTGTAAGGGTTTGAGTAAGAAAGTTCGATCTCATATAATTACGTAACTTGAAAATGTGATTTTTAATTAGTGTAGATATTTTAACGAAATTAGTTTTGAAAGAAAGGTCTTCGCTTAAAAACGATATTACAAAAGGTTTCATGTTAATAGCTTTATTAGTTTAGGAGATATAGCCGAAAGTTTATAATGAAGCATGGAGTGCACAATTGGATTCTTGTCACTTTTATGGTTTCGCCCTGGGATGTGTTGATCGTCATTGTAAAAACCAATTTTAAGGGAAATTGTAACCTCTTAAATTGAAATGGCAAGTTATTTGAAATAGTGGGCATGCGGGGAATTAAAACGCTCTCTCCTATAGCAGCTCCGTTTTTATAATGTTACTGCCGTTGCACAGTCTGGTTGCATCAAGGTTTCGCATCACCAGAACTGGAACGCCAACTTTAAGCTCCAGCTGATGGGACGCCTCGCCGTTTAACTCCACTGAGAAATTCAACGGGGTAGGCAGTACTATCGTCATTAGCCATCACAGTGTCTATGGATGTGTATACTTTTGAATCGCCGACGACAATGTAAATTTTTTGTTTGTTTATTTTACTGACCCACTCGTTCTGTGGCGACAGGACTGCCCACTCACACAACCACTCTTTATTTTTTATATTAACCTACAAATTGAGAAAAACGTGCATGTCGTGTTCCTTCTTAGCCCTTTGGGATCCAGGGCCGTGGTATCTCTTCCGAACAGTCTCACAGCCCCGGCAGGCATCGGCCCCTTCCGTTTTGCTGAATTTGATTCGAAGGTTTGATCGGTTTGAGGTGCGCGTGGAACACGAACGCGCCGTCGACACGGCCTGTCGTCATAAGACGGTTGAACGGCGAGCTAGCCCATTACTCACCGTCCACAGGGTCTGAAGTCACCGAACGACGCCAACGCTGAAAAAGGACTCCCCCGTTTTTGTGATGTTGCATGTTGGGGTATCTTCGCTTGCAAGATTCAGCAGCAATTTGGAAATGGAATGTGCAGTCCGGCCACCCTTAAGCAAAGTTGCATCAATGCCCGACGAAGTCACAACCACAGTTATGTGACGGTTTGCGCAGGGGCTGAGCAATTGACTGCGGCGATGCACACACACAACGTCGTGACTTTTATCCAATTTTAATTTAGATTTCATTTTTAAACTTTTTAGAGATTTTATTTCGTAATAAGTACTACGTACAACGTAGTACTTATTACTTCCATGCAAAGAGTAAACAAAAAAAGAAAAATAAAACCAAATTAATTTCCAGCCATTCCGACTTAGGTAGTCGGAATGGCTGGAAATTAACTTCGACTAAAACCTATTTACGTAAATAATTAAATTTATCATAGAAATCACCTATGAGGTTACTAACAAAATTTTAAACATTAATATCTTTTGCGTCTGTTGGTCGATTTTGATGAAATAAACGCTAAATGTTACTCGGAACAATGCTTCTTATGTTTCAATATTATAATATAATATCAATGTTGAATATAATGAGGGGTTTTTACGTAATGCGCGCACAAACATACAGACAAACCGACAAACAGACAAAAATTCTAAAAATGGTAGAAATGGGTTCTGTTCGTGCTCCTTTAACACCCCTACTAATTTTTTTCAAAATATTTTCAATGTACAGAAACGCCAAGTCTACAGATTTATTATATGTATAGATTTGCATTGTGAATTATGTTCTAATTAGTTTTTTAAAAGGTATTTAGCGTTAGTTTTCTTGTTAGAATAGTCACAAGACTGATTTACGGTAGTTTGAAAGGGAAATTTTGAGTAAGAAAGTTCGATCTTATATAATTACGTAACTTGAAAATGTGATTTTTAATTAGTGCAGATATTTTTACAAAATTAGTCTCAAAAGAAAGGTCTTGGCTTAAAAACGATAATACAAAAGGTTTCATGCTAATAGCTTTATTAGTTTAGGAGATATAGCAGAAAGTTTATAGTAAAAATTGTTCAAGTTCAAAAGAGAATGACCAAAGTTGGTACCAAAAAGTCTCGCGCCTCAAAACCAAAATATTATAGTAATTAGTTTCATATTTTTTTACGGCATTACGCGTCGGGGATTTGATTTTTGAACTGGAAATATACTTTTCGAGTTTAAAAGTATGAATATTGTTTTACTCCCTTTATATGACGTTCCGTTTCAACTGAATATAAATGACGTTCCGTTTCAATTGAACAAACCCTTGTCTGTCGAGCGGACTCTAAAATTAATTACAATTAAGTAAGATCAGTACACCAAATCGATTTAGTTTGGTTTATTGCTATTTGCAACAAAATAGATTTTCTCAGCCTAAAGATTTTGATTTATCGATTACATCCCTAAATCCCGACTAGTTTATAGCACTTACTATACTCTATGGTTTATAGTTATCTTATCTGTGGCATCTGACATTTTTGCTGTACTGACTGACTATTGGCAATGTAAAGGTCTAAAATAAAATCGAGTTTCAGTCAAGCATACTGTGGATGTTACTTTAACTCGTAATTCTTACTAATATTAGTGTATTACGCTGTTTTTAGAGCAATAATGTAATGTATGTGTGTTAAAATACGTCGTTGGTAGCGTCGAAAAAATAGACCTACTTTTTAGGTTAGTTTCGATTTTATAAAATAACTCTGAAACGCGGGTTTTTTTTTCAAAAATAATTTTTGTAGGAGTTAATACGATCAGTGTAGTCTATAAAAAACAAGGTTGGATTTTGATGCAGCATGGTACGGGATTCCATACTTCCATGAGCATTCTCCTTTTGTCACATAATGTTCTAGGAAATTTTTACTTATGTAAATTTCGTGCAATATGTTTATGTATTAAGGTAGCCCGTGTAAATATGCATACAACCATGTATAATTTGTAAGGATTCTTTTTTGAAAATCAATAAAAAGGGGGTTCCAAAGGTGCCGAAACCTCTTGTAGAAAAAATACCGCAAAAAATGTTTCAAAAAACGCGGTTCTCAACCGAGTAAGCACGGCCCGTATATAAGACGGGCCCTGTGTCGGTTAGTCGCCAGTGTTACTCAATACAATACCGCCCACACATACACGGCGGGAGCCTTACACCCACTGTAGGTGCGTCGAGTCGGCACCCCTGTCGCTGGTCGTCACCCGCCGGGCCTCCTCCGGGTAACCGGAGGTCTCACCTGGCGGCGACAGACCGCGGTGAAGAAAACAGCGTTGTGCGACAGTGCGCGCCTACAGAAACTCTCATAGCAATCATACACATGGGCTCAACAGGCTGTGGCTATACAGGCCATCATACGACGGGCCCGTGTTGACGGGCCAAGGTAAGGCCTCCACGGCCAGGGTGCGAAGCCCCGTGACCGTCTGCCGCGCGACTTCCATGTGTGGTTAGTCGCCAGTCGCAGCACAGCCACCGAAGAGGCAGCATCAAGAAAGGAATCCGAAACCTGGGGAACCAAGAACACTCAAGAAAAGAAGCGTTTTTTATTCCTCCCCCGCCTCTACGTTGCATCGTTAGTCCTCCGGCGCCCGGCGCGTTACGAGCCAATGCAGTAATCGTAGCTACTAGTGTGTTGCATAATATCTGTCGATTAAACAGTATAGCTGATGTAGGTACCACCAGAGGTAGAAATTCCTATTGCAGAAGAAATGCCTGTACCAAATACTGCTGAAGAACCAGAATACAAAGAAAGAGCAACACTGATTTCAAATTTCTTTAATAAGTGAGTAATAACTCTGTATAGCGCTAAGCTGAGGTGTCAAGTTTAAAACGTTTGTCTGTTTTAAAATACTGTGCAGTGGCATTGTTTAATAATTACTTTTATTTTATTTCAGTTTATCATCACTTGAGTAGTTTTAAGTGTTAAATATCAAACAAGAAAATCTACTTATCCTGCTACATTCAAAACAAAGTCTATGAAGAAATGATTTTTAATGAAGGACACAGGCTTAGGGAAATATTGTTATTTTAAGTACTTAGCTATCCTATTAGTTATTGAAAGACAAATTTATAGAAACAAAGTTTATTTACCTAAATTATAGTTTTTCTTAATAATTATATTCTAAATTATTATGGCACTGAACTACATACGAAAACAAAGACATAAAAGTAAAAATAAAATACAAACTCTAAATATCATTAACTGTAACATTATTTTCATTTTGTGCTGATTTTAAAAGAGCAATTTCTAAATTTAATTTCTCCGTTTTCTTCTCATAATACCTTGCTTCTCATAAGGTTACGGGTGATGATGGACGTCTGAACATCACTGTCTTTTTACCTGAAATAAATAATGTAAATACTTTTATTTCATAAATTGCATGTGACCATGGTTCATTAGTTTACAAATTATGCGAACAGGTATAAGAAATTCACATAAAATAATAACAATTATAATATCTTGGGACAACCAACACTCTGCCATCTGATCCCAAACTTGGCAGAGCCTGTATTATGGCAACCAGAAAACTGATAAACATACTTATATATTTCTAAATACATACATATTATAGATAAATTACCCACCCAGATTCAGAACAAATAATCATACTCATCGCACAAAGATTTGTCCTGTGTGGGAATCGAACCCACGACCTCCGTCCTAGCAGTCAGGGTCACTAACCACTAGACCAACAGGCCATTCAATAATATGCTGTGTAAAATAATAATTAATTTAAATATGTACCTTTCTTTTTTATTGTTAATTGTCTGGACATAGGCGTGCCAAAGAAATACTTAGAGCTGTCTGTACTGGGAGAGTTGCCTTCATATATTTCAATTTTTCGTTTTTCATCTTTTACAACATTTAATTACATGTAAATAAAACAATATTATATAATTACAACTTTATGATGTTACCTTTAAATTATTCATCCTCACTTGCTGGGCTCTTTTACGGGCTGCTTTTTTTAAATTATCCCATTTTAATTTTGGTCTTTTGATTTGGGAACAGACCCACTCTTGGCATTGAAAGCTCGTGCCAGAGAAGTCCACGCATCGTCTTTGGATTTGTTTGTTGTAGCGTTCGTTTCTTTGCTGGTCAAGATTGGAGTGCTCTGTATTAGGTCAATCAACAAAGCAACCTTATCTTATTCTTGTGGTCATGGCTTTCTTCATTTTCTATGAAACAAACAACAATTTATTCCTACGCATTTGAACAATACCCAAAATACATTACACTATACGTGATACTTATTAACAAAATTACTTACCTGTGTAACGTCCATTGTAGAGAATAATAATTACGTTTTACAAAGAGTAGAATACCTACATAAACTAACGGATATGTTTTAATACAAAACCCTGTGACTGTGACAAAACTTGTGTCAAGCCAGACGTTCGCGTTTTGTCCACTTCAGTAGCCCGAATAACAAAATATACTTTTTAAATTAAATAATGGGGTTTCTTCAACGCCAAAATTATAAAATAAACATAAAAGTTAAGTTTTCTGTATAAAGGTATAAATATGTTATGTTATGTGTATTATGCACATGGTTTTACTCTAATTCTAAACATGCTTTATTGTAATAACGAAACGCAATGAGGGTCGGACATGTGTTGACGGAGGGCTTCGGTAAGTGGGTAACCAACAACCGTTCGTCGCTGGTAGCTCACGAAAAAATTTATAGGAACGCCTTTTAGCATCCGTTACTCGTAACTCAAAAACGAATGGTACCTTTTGTACAACAACGGATCGTTGTTTATAGGAACCGGGCATAAGTTAGTTTTGTTTCTGTATGAATGCACAAAACCAACCTCACCGAAGCGCGGTTCGTTTCGTTCTCCCTTGCGTTATCTTCACTTTGAACCTTTTTTATTTTAGTCGCAATTTCTCGTTGAATGGTAAAAAGAAAATCTAAATGATCTGGATCTCAGATGGAGGGCTAAAATTATCCTGGTCGCCTTGCTTGCTCTTCCTTCCTACACTCTCTTAAATCATAAACTTTTTAAACAAATCGACACAGTTAGACCTACTTCTGCACTGATACACACAGTTAGATATACTTCTGAACGAACAAAGACCTGACATGACCATCGTGAATCTGTTTGAATGGTCAAACTGGATGGATCATTACTGGCAGAGACTTTTGAATGTCAAAAAAAAAAAAAAAACAAAAAGAAGCGAAGCTACAGTCCCAGTCACAAGGCATAATAACTTGAGAAAGTACTGTAGGTGCACATTCCAAAGCGTAGATCTCTATGGAGAAGAATGGGCAAGAAACTCCATGGACACTCTTTTCAATCAAAATATTGTTACAAAATCTTGTTTACATCATTCATGTTGAGAATATTTATAGATAATTATATGTGAGAACGATGTAGAAAGAAAGACGTGCACATTAAGAGCGTCCAGAGTAAAAGGTTAAATCAACAATTTAAAAATAAAGTAATTAAAAAAATAAAACCGACTTCAAAAACATGGAAAAATAACTTTAGCTTCAGAACTCTATAATTTTGAAAATGGGTCAACAATTGGAGTAATCGGTGAACATACGTAAAAAAATACATACAGTCGAACATAGAACCTCCTCTTTTTATTGAAGTCGGTTAAAAATTGTCAAAGAAGTTTTGATGAAACATTAGCTTACCATACATGTCATGGTAATAGGCTTATCCCCAATAAAATGGAACTTAAAATACCTAACTGTCGAAATGTGGGTGTACTGGCACATCTGTGTACCCCTCAGAGCATATAGGCGTGATGTTATGTTATGATGTTGGGTAAACAATAAACATCAAAGCGATTGCAGCAATCAAGGCAGATTTGCTGTCTATTATTGAAGAGTTCCATTGCTTATCTCCGAAGATCAGCATCAAACCTTCACCAAATTTAAACGGGACCACCGCGAAGTACTGTTCTTCCTAACAAAAAAAAGAATCATCGAAATCGGTTCACAATTGGCGAAGATATCGCTGAACATACACACAAAAAGAAACATGCAGGCGAATTGATAACCTCCTCATTTTGGAAGTCGGTTAAAAATAAACCGTGGCAGCTAAGAGATGACCAGTCCCAATAAAACTCGGTCAAAATAAAACCTGACCTATCCGTGCCTCGACTGCCTTGCCACGCTCGCTCTTGCTATCGAAGTCATTTTGACTCTTTTATTCACATAGGCTGACAAAGTAACTCCTATATCTGCATGAATGGTGATAAGAAACCTAATGTATCTGAAGCAGGTTAGTAAAATTTTCAAGCTCGCTGCGCTCGCTGACTTTTCCGTCTGGCTAAGGAACGTTACTCGTTTCGCGAAAAGTTAAAAGAGAAAAATGGATTTTTTATTTAATTTTTATTGTAATCGAATTCAAGCCCTTTCCTGGCTGGACCTCGACAAAGTGAAAGCCCCGACACAAAGTCAGGATCAGCCCCTGCACTCATAGATCTACACTTTGCGAACTTTGTGATGCATTTCTTTGCGTAAACCACTCCTGGATTAGACTACGTGAACTTGCGCTCAGAACTGAAATATTATTTCAATCATAGAAATGATAGCAGCAAGTTCAAATAAATGAAGTCCAATAACCGTTTTTAGAGTTTGAAAGTAAAAGCAGGGGTGCCACAACTCCACAAGGTTTAATATTATGTCCGTAATGATGAGCCGGAGATGTGATGTGAAGAATCTTGGTAAAGCTCGACGCAGTTTTGCAGGTGCATTTACCACCAATATGGCACCAACAGATCAAGCTATCACCGTAACCCCTGAAACGATGTAGAGCAACAAAACACCGAGTCCATCCGAGCCGTACAGAATTGAAAGATAGTTTTGTGACTCGGGGAACACACCGACCAAATTGATCCCTTGTACTATAATGTCAAGCTTATAATCCGTTCGGGGTGAGCAGAGGGTGCATTTGTACTTTGTACCCTATTGTCGGTCAATAACAATGCAGCAATGCGAAGGGGACGAGCTTATTGCAATGTATTGGACGACCTAGTTCCGTTTATGGCCCAGAATTATTTGATAAATCATGTCGTACTGGATCGCTATACGGAGACGGGGGAGCAGCCTAGCTAAGTATATCTAATATTTTCAAGCAAATGCTATCCTTATGCAAATGACTAGCATAATGAACGATATGAAGTTGGTAGCTTCCAATAATCTGTTGTTGCCTAGTCTGCCTTGCGCACTTCTCACTTCACTAATCCAACACATACCAACACAGCACTAACCTACTTCTCTTTATTGACTTTAATAGCTTATAAAACGACAAGGTGTTTTCATTCTGAACTGCGCTCGGGAAATCCGCATTCAGTCAGTCAATAAAAGAAAACACTTTATTAAAGCGACAATCAATTCAAATCTCGGAATTCAATACAAAACACAAACAGAATGTATGAATGGAGTGGCGTATGTGATGCAAAAGGTTGCCTGCAGTTATTTGCTCAAAGGTATCACGTAATTGGGTCTGCGGGGCACGCCGGCGCGGGCGGTCGGGTAGTCCGCCGCGCCGCGCCGCGCCGCCTGCCGGGCCCCGCTCGCAGCGGCATTGCACTCCTCCACAAAGTGGCATTGGCACCAACGTTTTGACGAGCGTTGGGAGTTGGCAGAGGCGTGTCGGTTTTATTAAAGGAACCTGCACCAACGGTCGCCATCCGTCCACTTGTTGGCGCTTTGCTCAGTCCTGAGTCCTGTTGCAACACCCATCGAGAGCGCGCAACGAGCGAAAATGTCATACTCATCCTCAAAATCGCCACCCCTATCCCGTACCCGGACAAATGAAAAAGTTATCGAATTTTTAGAAGTTTACCAGGCACACCCAATAATATGGAGCAATTTCGATTTCTGTATCGGACATCTTCACGTTGGCTCTGACGGGACAGCACTAGTATAATAGCCAACGTGTGGACGCCTCATATTAACCGACCAACGTTGGTACGAGCGATGGCGGCAACATTACACAAACATAATTATATTATATCATACTTATCAACCGCTCATGCAATATTCGCAAGTTTGGAGCGAGTCTCCCAGTACAGTCGTAGAGAATTCAGAACAACGTTGTTACTCAAATAAACGGTTAATTCAAGCGACAAGAATGCTTAGTCTGAATAGAGGATTTAAAGGAACATGAAGCAATCCAAGTTAGGTAGGATTACTATATAATTTGCAAGGGATCTACAACTGACTTTGTTTTACAAAAGCTTTTATGATTAGTGCTAAGCAAAGCTTCTAAGCAGCAGAAGTTTCGAACCCAGGCAGGCGCATTACTTTGTGTAGTTTATTTCATCACCACTGCTCTCAAAACGGTGAAGAAAAACACCGTGAGGAAACCAGTATGTCCGAGAACCAAAAATTCGAAGACATGTGACATCTACCAACCCGCACTGGGCCTGCGTGGTGCACTATTGCCCATTCCCTCCTTAGAGAGGAGGCCGTGTGTCCCAGCAGTGGGAACATAATAGGCTGCTTAAATGCTATGCTATATTATTATACTTATGTTTATGCTATGCTATATTACTATATAGCTTTTAAACTAAAGTGGACAATAATACGAGTGCAATAAACTGGCTAGTCACGCACGAGACGTCGTCGGGTCGCGTCGGGCTGCTCACGAGACTTGCCCCGGCGCGGCGACACTTAGACAAGCGATGCACAGGGACAGCATGTGACGGCGCTTGCATTGACTTGGCATCGGTAAATAGACGGGGACGTTTGCAGACGAACGAAGAGCGTACACACCAGAATGTCCTTAATTTGGTTCACTTGATTCACTTTAGATAGTTTGGCTGCATAAGATTTAATCTTACGGCGACAACGTAGGATGGTGTTTGGGGTTGGGGTATGATAAAGATAGACTAAGATTGGAGATTATAAAGATAACTATATTTTAGTACTTAATACAAATGGGATAACTATTAAACTAATGAGATGAAGGAGATGAGATTGAGTCGCGCCCGATACACTGTGCGAGTCGTACTAACTATTTTACTTGTAATACCTACATAAAATATTCAAGGCATAGAGCGCGGTGTCGCAATTACGCTGACATGTTCATTATTGTTCGGTGATTGACCCGAACAGATGGTACTATATGTTTTTGGGGTTTGCTGTCCAGGGATAGCACCAGAAATCTCCCTAGGTGTATCTTTTTAGTGGCTAGGTTATTTGAGTATGATGTTACGTAAGTATTTACCATGCGTTGTGTATGTGGTGTGCGCTCACCGGGCGTAGTGATTGGACGTGGGTCGCAGCCTCTGTGCTCTGACGTCACGGGCCCCCGCACTATGTGGCACAAGGATCTATTCATACGTGCTCATCAAATTACGTAACCGTCACCATTACATAATATTTTATAATGTGACCCAAAAAGAACAATGAAATCAATAGTGCTGCATGCTGTCACGTATGGTAATTCATCGTTACGCCTATATTTTGGCAACTTCCAAGAGGTAATTAAACTTAACAAAAGGCTCGTCCGAAACTTGGGCATTATGGACAAAACATATCACGGCTATGTCATATTTGGAGACTCAATAAATTAAAAGAGACACAACAAAACACATTAAACAGCACCATACATCAAAGAAAAATATTTGTGTCTGTTATAATGAATTCTTGCACATGAAAGAGTAACGAACGCAAGCGGAACAATGCAACAAGGCGCGGATCTGAAGCCATTAGCCAACTGAACGGTACAGCCTCGAATAGTCAAAAGCGTTTAACTGAAATTCCGTGTAGTTTGGGTGCGGTAAATATAGGCTCGGGTTGGCGCGGCGCCAGGCGCTGGAACACCATACGTAGGGCGCTCTATTGAGATAGGTTATCTGTAGCGGCGCCGCGCTAATTTGCGACCAGGAATGCGGCACACGGCGCGACAGCGCCAGAGCAAGTGCCGAAGACTCGACCGACACTGCCAAAAGCAATCAAAGGCTTATTTCTATCCAGTGAGATAACTTAATTCGCACATAAATAGTCTTTTGGGAATGCAATAATGAAAGTACTGAATATCTAGCCGAAGCCCTTAATTACGCGCATCATTAAATAGGCAACGGCTAAACACATCACACTCGACACGTTCAGGATGATCGGTTCAGTAGTTTAGACGGAACAGGTAACAAACAAACTTACTTTCGCATTTATAATATTAATAAGTAAAGGATAAGGATAGTACGGACTAGTAATTCGTAGTAGTGACTAAGGATCCTGTAATCTCCTACTTCTAATCTTGAGAAAGACTTTAACTTAACTAAATCGAACACGGTAAGTACCCGTTAGGTGGCAGGTCGAGCTCGGCGCGGGAGCAGGGCGCGGTGGACGGTGGTGTGGTGGTACTTGCCGACCGTTAATGTACTCGATTAAGCTTAATGATCCAAGCGATTGTCATGAGCTACAGTTTCCATTCCATGTAGTTCGCGGTAAACTACTATTTCATTGTGAACATTCCAGTGTTTTACCGGCGCACGATTGTTAATTGACAGTGAGTCAGTGACACAGAGGCCCCAATGCCCCATAGTTCCGTAAACTTGACAAATTCAAGCTCCGGCTCAATCCAATTCTATAAAAAGTTCTGTTTGTAAATACTAGCAGCCGAGGCTAACAAGAACGTACCGTCATTTCGCCACAAAAGTCTTCCGGCGAATATTGCTCAATGAAAAACTAAATGGCTCTATTGGCATCGTCCGAGCAAGTTTAATTAAAAAATATTGGAGTTAAATTTGTCGATTTCAATAGGTTAATTGAATTAGATGGCAACACCGATAGCCTGGCAGGCTGGCGCCGCGGAAGGCGGCGACCAGATAAGGCTATTATGACGAATACGTACATCTGGAACTGGCACCATGTGATATAATAAACTTAAATGCGTTTTGTTCGTTTTGATTTTGAGAACTCTAATAGTGTGGTGTGTAAGTGCATTCTGCACGTTTCTTGAGAAACGCTATTATGTTGCTCGCACAAAGTTGACCGCACGGTTGACGCAGAGGCTGAGCGATTAGCTGCTGCGCTGCGTGTCGCGGGTTTGATTCCCGCACGGAACAAATATAATGTATGGCCTATGCCCTACAGGTAGTTGTTCCGTGTCTGGCTGTTTGTGTATGTGAGTTAAAATTTTTGTAAACGCACCCACGATACAGGAGAAATTCCTAATATAGGGCAGCTTTTAAAAAAACAGCTCGCAAAATAGTTGTTGCTTTTATACGTGTCGAGTTAGACTACAATAATATAGCGTTTAAGTCAAAATAACAGTGAAGAAGTACAAAAAATTCGAACATACGATACAAAGCACACAGTTTTTGCTCTAGTTATAGTTACTGTGTGACGTGAAAATCACAAAAACGGTCTCTCGGCCAGAGACAGCGGTGAGTCACCGGCAGACCGACGCGGCGGCAGCGGCACGACGGTACGAGCAGCCCGCGCGTGTCTGCAGCAGGTGGGCTCCGTCATTAGTGGCGTGATATTACATGTGCCGGCTCTGATGTTGCTGCTCTCAATCACCGATTGTATTGATTAATAAAAGAAGTGCGGAGGATGGACCGAACAAATTTTTATATGGCTAAAATCTTTTTCAAAAAGCTTTTTGTGCATTGCAGTTTTCAACTGAAAGCTACAAAAGTAGTCAAAGAAACAAATTCCTATACCAAAGACAGACCACACAGTCACACACAGACAGACAGACAGTCGTACTAAGTCATACATTTGCGTGCGCACACGCAAACTTATGCTCCTTGAGGCGACTGAGTCAGGCATCTAAATGAGATGGCGGCTCGTACATCGCGGCGTTATTGACGAGATACTTCACTCCGTCGATGATCCGGTGCCGTGTTACGAAACTACGTGAAGTTCCGAATCTCGCGCAATGCGTGCTACTGCGTCGTTTCGTCAACGGTCTCTAAACTGTGCCAGTACCCCATTGACATAACTACAACATGGCTGGCTATTTACCAGCTTCCACAAGTTGCGTATTGAGAATTAGAGAAATATTTGCTTAGTAAGCAATGGCAATTTTAGGGCATAATGTTACAAAACAACACCAAAATCTGCGTTTCGGAAATAGGTGCTCCCGAAGATCAGAAATGTTCCCAGTTAAATAGCGTATACTTTTGTAAAGCCTCGTTAGTACTCAATACTATTGTATCAACAGTTCGGGGTTCAGCAGTGTTCGCAAGCAACAGCACGAGTCCCGCGAGTGTGATCGACGCAATCCTCCGGGGACGCACCCGTCTTGTCACAACACTCACAACACTGCCGGCCGCAGGGAATACAGCTCAAAGTGAAATAGCACGAGGACTTACTGGACTTACGAAACATTACTTGGCCTGCTGAGTAGATTTCATAACCTCAATTTCAATTACGGTTACAAGTTTATATAATATTTAATTGATAACCTAACCGACCCGACAACTGCGAGAAATCACAAGAACGGCACATTGTGCATCAGATAAGCAGACGATGTGCTATGAACAAAGTTCTGTGGAAGAGAACAGACGACATCGCAATCTGTTCCGTATCTGCCAAGCGGGGCGTCGGCGCGCGCCGCCAGGCCAGACCCGCTGGCGATCTGATAACGATAGCGGCAAGGCACCACTGTGTCCTGTTATAATTGTTGAATCATTCGGAGAACAGTCCGATCGAGCGACACCGGTATGCGACTCAGATCATAATTTTTTATTGTCAGTAAAGAAGATCGCTTCGAGAAATAAAAGCTTCGAAATATGAGACTACCCGTCTGTTACAGTTCAGGTACGCGAATCAGGAAACTAACACCAAATCTGCACGAGTCATATTGTGTAGGCGGAGAAATTTTAGAAATTCAGCTCTGCAAAAGGATAACAGAAACCTAGACAACTGTTAGCTGGCATGATGTCATTGGTCACAATTATTTCCCGTGTGGCTGGGAAAGAGGCGGCTGTCGACTTGGGTGTGCCTACTGGATCGGTGTACGGCCTGTAGGATATATAATGCATGCGAACAGTGTGTCAAATGTCGAACGTAAATGTGAGGTGTTCATGTACGCTGACGATATGTGTCTTGTTTATGTCTCCAAAGATATAACTGAGGTCCAAAAGTGTATTCAAGGTGACTTTGAAAATATTAGCAAATGGGCACACAACAATGGAATAAGTAACATTAAATCTTTCAAAACTAAATGTATGCACTCGCCATTTGACATTTTCAATAGGCTAAGATCGGTGCTAAGTAAGTTTTACCAGTTGAAAAATGTATTGAACAAACAGACACTAATAATTCGAAGTGCCGATTCGCTAATAGGCTATGGACTCCTTGTGTACGGGCGAACCTTTATTACATAAGAGATATTAAAGACTTACAAATAAGACTGTAACAGTATAATATACAAGTATATGTAAAAGAGCGCCTCTCGCAATCAAACGTAAAAGTTTGGCGAGTTTAGAATTAAGCAACACTTACTATAATCATTCATTAAATAAATATAAAAAAAGTTGTAAGGACAACAAAATAGTTTCAAATGTTCAATGTGATGGCCACGAAATTGTTTCCAATGATGTTGAATCAGTTTTAAATGGAAAGTTACGTGGACACTAGACACGAGACAGATATCAAGACTTAGACAGCGTCATTTGTGAACCGGACTCATCAGCGACAGAATGACTGCAAATGATACGTATTAGCGCGCACAAGCTTTTTGTTCCAGCTCATTACTGCCATGCAAATACGTTGTTACAGTAATTCCTAGCATTACTCACTATTACATTCCGGATATGCTTAGTTGAATGTTGCAAAGAACAAAAGTTATATTTAATGAGTCCGCTCATTGACCATCCCAAAAAAATTAAGACCCATATTATTATAATGATCGCATGATTTCTTCAAACAATAAGACCGATTACATTGGAAGCTACGTCATCATAAGACATAACGAAGCTTGCACAAAGGAACTTCATCGAAAGGTACTATTCCTATGAATCTATGCTATGAATGATCGATTCCGGCAAATGTACGTTGCTGCGCACATCACGTCGGCGTGTTCTATCAGTTTATTTATTTTACACCGACTCTCTGATGCTCAAGATATTCTCGAATCCATACCCACATCTTGCTAAAACAAACATAAGTAAATCATCAAAATATTAACCAGTTTTACGTCACGTTCATAGTAAAACAAGACTAGTCTTAAAAATTACAATCTCCAAGCGAACAGAGTTTCCAAACGTCTATGGCGCACAAAAACTGTTTATCAATTTGGAGATCAGAGTGAATCGATCAGAGAGCATCAGATTTTCGCTCGACATCAGCCGCCTGTCAGATCCACGTCAGAAAGCGCAGAGGTCGTGAGATGAGCATCACCCGCGAAGCTACACAATTACCGTCACTTACTTCTTTTGTTCAAAAATTAGCATCGCGTGGTACCGGAGCTTTCTCGTATAATAGCTTATCTGCAGCATCTTAACTTTGGCTCTTTGTATCCACACGACAACCACGAATAAGTTTCGTAACGTTTTCTCTTAATGGTGTCATTACCAACAAAGAAGGCTGTGACCTAAAAATCCACCACGGAATAACCGAATACATTTATTGGTCTAGGTTTCATATGTTTGCGATTTTGGACTGAACAAGATCCCCGTTAGGCCATTTGGTGATTTGTTCTACAAAGTTGTAGAAAACTTTGTTTTGAACAAGCAGAAAGGCACAACCGCAAGGCGTGTCTAAAGTCAACATAGTTACATATTAATTTTGAATCTTCTTTGCAAACAAATGCAGTGAAACTGCGGCACTGGTGGAATAATGAATGCAAGTTGTTTTCAAATGACTCACATCCGACGGGGGTCTGCGACCACGTAGATCTTCATCAAGCCGCCTTGTCGGATGCACGAGAGCGAGCGACAAATCGTCGGCGTCGTGTCAATCAAACTGCTTTCTACCGACCGACCGCGACCTCTCTACAAAACGAGTGTTGTCATAGCAAGGATATACAACCTCATTGGACTCTGTGTAGGGTGAAAACATTGTGATGACTTCTGTGCGAAATGTCCTCAATTCTTTTCGAGTTTCTAGGTATGGTATAAGGTAGGTCCTATGAACTTGTGGTGGTTAGTTAGGAAGTAAGTACTGTGCTGCACAACTTTGTGGGTAGAAATAACGTCAGAGTATATTTTTGTAAGAACCGTCATGATTGTAATTAACGTCCTACACGACGCGCTCCCAATTCTGGGAACTAGGACGAGCCGCGGCGGCGGCGGACAGATGGCCCAGCCGGCCACTAACACAATCGCATAAAGATCATTATTACTTAAGGCGGACCAATTGAAAATTAACTTATGACTAATTTATTCGTCCTAGCTAGCCTGTTGCTAAGCTCCATATGAAGCGGTATTTTTTGCTACCATTACTCAGATCTGTTTTCAGTTTCAACATTGTGTTTAAAGGTCATCATTATTTGAGGAATACTTTTACATCGCTAGCGGCTCACCCGTCTGTAAACATTGGAGAACATGTTTACGCGACCTTCGCATTCTTCGCCTGATGATCATCAACATGACATGGGTTCTCTACACATTATTGTAGTTTCGCACAAGTGAGTGCAGCGGAGTAAAACAAACAATGATGTAAAGATAAGCTCGGCACGCGTCCTGCGTCCTCAACGACACACAACAGATAAATAAGAAAGGTGTCAAGAACAAGTTGATGTATCTGCACTGAGCTGTTTGTAACTAGTGGACAGATAAGATAACAGTCCAGACTGAGACCGACAAAGGATCACTACAACTGCACAACAAACACTCTCCGTTCCAAACATGAATGCACTAATAGTAAGAGATAATGATACTTAGTGTGGAACTTCTAACGCTCTAAAATAATGAAAATAACAAAACATGGAATCTGCGCTGGGCAGCTTAAAACATAAAGGACCAACGAGACACAAATGCTTCACACAAAGAACACTTAGCTGAGAAGACTTCTGCGGCATGGAGGGGAGGGCCATACTCCATTTTCGCACATATTTACAAATGTTTAGTAGTTTAGGGTCTGAAGTGGTGTCCAGTAGTAGTTGGCATGTGTGTGCGCAACCCTGGCGGCCCCGCGGCCCCTATGCGCAGGATGGAAACCACTTGCGCGGCCTCACTCTCCGATGGATTATAAAAGCCATAACGATGATTGTACCTTACACGCCGTTTGCCAGATTTTACACGCAAAATGTTAAAACACAAAAAAGGATTTGGGAATGAATACATAGGAAATACATAACATTTTGACGCACATTAGGGACAAAAGCTCTAAGGAAATTCATAGAATCAAGTTATGATAAGAAGGAACCCAAACTTTGGGAACTGAGCAAGTATACCCACGACAAACTGTACACGGTAACAAGAGCGCCAACCGAAAGTTGTGTTGTTTGTACGTATCATAAGCACCGTCGTTTCCTCGGTTTAATCGCCGCTTTATGTAGCCGAGAGGCAAGCGCGCGCTACCATTGTAGGAAGTCCAGAACAAACTTGTTTAAACAATTAACTATTTATACTAGTGCACCGCCCGCGCCGCCGCCCGCCGCGCGCCGTCATTTCACTGTGCGTTAACTGCGTTACCAAACGCAATAATAATTGTTCGAACTACGAGGAACGTTTCTATATTCTCGGGAGGACCACACGTAATTTCAATTATTATGAAATGGCGGAGGCACCATAAGTGCGACTAGTTCGTTTCTCACACGCCTCGTGAATTACGCAGGGCCGGGGTTTCTATGAGTGAGATCCATTTGTTGGTTATTTGCCGGCGAGGAAATGTCATTCCGTCAATATGCAATTAAGTGGTTATATAGTTGGTGATTAGGGGCGGCGGCCTGCGAGTCATCAGTGCGGTCACAATTACCACTGACATTAGAGTGTGAGGCTTTCACCGCGATCTCTGGGACACCTGGAGATCAAGTAGAAAGCTGGACACATACATCGGGAGCGAGCGAACCTAGCATCATTTTCAGCATCATCTTATTGCACGTAATTTAGACTACCTAGTGGACATTCAAGAATTGTTTAAGTAAAGAAAGAGCTGCAGTTTCTATAAAGGCACAGCAACTGCGCTTTGCCATGAGAAACTGTTGAGCTGTTTGTTGAAAGCAAAAATCTGCAAGTACACGTTACGCAAGTTGAAGCGGTCACAAATACAATATCAGAAATCATTTTGGTACTGTCGTAATATATTCGTGTCAATATCATCATTTCAGCCGAAAGACGTTCACTGCTGGGCATAGGCCGCTCCCAAGTGTCGCCACATTGACCGGGCCCGTGCGACTCGCATCCAGCGGATCCCCGCAACCTGCACCAGGTCATCGGTCCACGGAGGCCTTCCAACGCAACGTCTTCAGGTTCGCGGTCGCCACTCCAGATCTTTTCGGCCCCACCGGCCATCCGTTCTGCGAGCAATGTGCCCTGCCCACTGCCACTTAAGTTTGGCAATTCTTCGGGCTACGTCGGTAACCTTGGTTCTCTTACGAATGCCCACATTTCTAATTTTCACAAAGGACTTGTGGACGATAAACCCAACACCACCCTGGGACTACCGGTCACCCTCTCGGAAATAGAGCACGTTGCCGGATTTCAAAATTGTCGTGTCCTCCCCCTGTTTTCGGACTTCAGTAATCCTACAATACTCCATCGCAACCTGCTCAATTCCTCTTCGAGTTCCGTTATGTTCTCGTTGGTCCGGAGTGTACGCGTGTTGTATGTTGCCAGGTCAAGTCACCGGTATAGGCAGCCGGATCCCTTCCAGAGATTCTTCGCACCCCTTGCCACGCCGCGCGCCGTACCCTCAACCACTACCATAGTCGAGGGTAGACGGGCTGCCGGGTACTAGGGGCCATATCAGTGTTGCGCTCATCATAAGGGGGAGTTTTGCCATAATCGCCACGCTTGGCAGGCGGGTTGGCGATCGCAGTACGGTTGTTACAAAAGTACAGAGAACGCTGCTGCCCTTTGTCACCCACGGGAAGATATGGGGATGGTGCTATTTTTTTTTTGGTGCTATTATTTACTTGATTGTGGTTGTAACTGAGATTTTAATTTTATAATATTGTTAATTTTTATGTCAAATGTATACTTATATGATTTGAAATGGATTGAATTAAATGAATTTGAATTTACGTCCGACACCATATAGCACTCAATATCAGCGATTATGTAAATCGACACGATAACAGACTATTATCGGCGATATTATGTTTGTGATTACATGTCCTTACACATGATTATTCGGACTGAGTACGAATTTTATGCTAAGTGCAATAAAAAAAGTCCTGTCCATTTTATTTATTTTATCCTTTTATAGTAATTATTATATCCTTGTAGTTTATCTTAGTACTGAATCAATATTATTTTCAGATATACACGACCACTGCTTGTCTCTGCATCACCCAAAGGTTGACTGGTAGAAAATGCCTATGGCATTAAGTCCACACTTGGTGAACGTTGTACTTTGTGCTTGAAGTGTTAAACAAATAAACAACTAGTAGTTTTAGGATAATTGATACTTCGTAATACCTATACACACCTGGTGAGCACACTACGCGAGTTGTATCAGCATCGGCATTGAATTGGCCGCGATACAATCGTCTCAATGGGCCGGCTGCGTGGTGTAGCGGTGTACTCTCCACGAATTGTGTCACATGTGCGCAGTGCGTGTATTTACACGCGCGATTATATCGAGCCATATCAGGGACGAGTATTATGGTTACTTCCAATACGTCAATAGCAGGTAGTACATGTGTTATCCCCGTAGGAACCCCCAAAGGTTTAGTCAGTGATGCAATGCTCCACGCTATCGACCGATGATGACATCAAATCCCAATGTGATAGGAAACTATCGTAATTGGGCAATTTTCCAATTTTTCGCGAAGAATTCAGTTGCGTGTGTTAAAATATTTGTACAAACGCCACGAATTTATTATCTCTTTTCTTTTCCGTAGTTGTGTATGGACACTCTAATAGGTGAAGTTCTGGCTGGAGAAACGCATCTACCAGATTAGAACTATACCCAACAGTATCTTAAAACCTATAGCTGCCAGGTGGGGCAGTCCTATAACGCGGCATGGCTACGCGTACGGCTACACGCCACTGTCGCGTAGGTATAATTAATAATTGGTTTGATATTGTTTTTCTGGTGGAGGTAAGTACTAACACTAGTTTCTAAGTAATGTGCTGTACTGGTGGTACTAACCAACTCGACTATGTCTGAAATAAAAGAATTTTATTTATTTATTAGCTTGTGCCCGCGGCTTCGCCCGCGTGGTGTTCGATAATTGTCCCACGGGATCGCACTACCGGGATAAAAGTATCCTATGTGTTAATCCAGGTTATAAACTATCTGTGTGCAAAATTCATCCAAATCTAGTATTTGCGTGAAAGAGTAATAAACATCCATTCATCCAGACATCCATAGATCCTCACAAACCTTGCAATTATAATATTAGTAGGATTCCTTTATACGTCGGCGGTAAGAGGGCATGAGAGGGGGATCGGTTGCAATATTATTAAAGATGCATTTTTTTTTTGCAAAATTGAGCTGTAATTACTGCTACCAGTAATTACAGTGACGAACGTTAAGTTTATATGTACAGCAATAATTATAAGATTCCGTGTCAATCTATCTGTGTCCATTGTGCGCTATAATGGACCTGAAGACAATCAATAACGCGCGCACTCCCCAACATGACAACGAGTCATTACATTACGTACAGAGCTTTCTAAAGCTGCGCCGAGCGGCGTCCACTGCGCGTCACACACCGGTGTAATCGTCGCTCCATAGGACACAGCCGGTAATGGATGTCTAATAGTAGAAAGCGAAATACAAGCACGTGTAAGATGCAATCTAAGTTGTGAACTTACATTAGTTTGGTGTTGCCTTTCTCTGCGCTTGTTTTAATAATGATAAATTGTGTTTTTTGCTCAAAACTTCCCAGTGGGGGGCAACACTGGCTTATAAGGAATCATTAGTCTTCTTATGATTTAGAAAACAGGTGTAAGTCCTTTCTATTGCCGAAGCGTTCTTTTTCAGTAAGGTAACAGTGCGTTACACCACTGGATAAAATTCCCATCGTGTCAACTCACTAGTTACAC
Source organism: Eurois occulta (assembly GCA_950022335.1). Classification (NCBI taxonomy): domain Eukaryota; kingdom Metazoa; phylum Arthropoda; class Insecta; order Lepidoptera; family Noctuidae; genus Eurois; species Eurois occulta. The sequence continues at coordinate 344,803 of OX465499.1, forward strand.
CGATAAGGGTTCTTTATGCTGTAGGAAAAATATAAAAATAGTCGAAAATGGTCACATTTTGTTATCTTGTGCTTTCAAAATAAAGAGACAGGGCACTTGCAGGCAAAACGACCATAACCAGCCATAATGGGGCAACGGTAAGCACACGATATTACATAAAGACTTATCTGACTATCTGTATGCCGGATATCACCGGATGCTACGGCTAATGCACTTATGTAATGTCGAGTTTACACGGAGAGAGTTAAAGTGGCTTGGTAATAATAATGCACTTATAAAGGTCTACGGCAGGGTCAGCTCATAAAATTCGGCTTCCACAAGCTGGCCAGAGCAGCAGACAATGACAAGGCAACTTCACTGTGCGCACTTACGTAGCTATTTGGTTAAGTAATCTCGAGAATGGCAAACAAGTGAACAACAAATAATTAGAAATCAGTGCAAATGTGGTGATTTTAGACACTTCATCAGACAACGTATGTAAAAGACTATACGGCAGCTGCATAGTCATTCATGATAGACATAGGACGCAGCTGTATATTACCAAATTCTGCAGCGAACGATCTTTGCCTCGAACCATTTGCACTCTTTGACTGTGGACGTGATCACGTGACGCATGCGGTATGTATTAAACAGATACCAAGGTTTTACATTCAGGAAAGTACTTATCGCCATTTCGTTTTATATAAATTCATACCAGACGTTTCTAGGTTCCATGTGGCTACAATTATTTTTCCTTACACCTTGACCATTTGCAAACTGCGTTCACCTTGACATGACGTCTTACCTGAAAATAAACAAACAGCTTTATGAATACAAATACAGCTACAGTAGAAATGGCCTTAGTTTTATGTTTGAGAACAATAATAGATTTAACAAAGGAACTCTAGTATGACCTATCCTTATAATACCTAATCATCCTCAGCGTACAGTAGCTAAGGAAGTTAAATTCAAAATGAAACGTACAGGTAACCTTATAAAAAGCTACATGACACAAAACTGGCACAAGTAATAACGGCCAATGATGCTCTTAGTGATGCTTCTTGATAGCAAGAAGCATTGAAGACAATAGCAATAAACATCGACGACGCGCGTGAGTGACACTGGGCAGTGGGCACACGTAACAGTGCGCAGTGCGCACTACCCATGACATGTGTGTATCTAGCTGCAATATGATTTGATTACTGTTTACGCTGCGAGTACTTGAACTTGCATACACATACCATCCGTGGACGATGTTGTTTAGAATTCATACGAATTACGATAGCGCATCGTTTATTAGTATTGGGACTATAACTGTTATTATTATGACGTACATTTAGGAATTTCATAAACAAGCCTTAGTGCAACTACAGTACTTTCGCAAGTTATTTATGCCTTGTGAGTTGTGACTGTAGCTAAACTTTTTTTTTTACTTTCAAAAGTGCCTGTAATGGTCTAGTTGAAATAAATGATTTGTGTTTGAGTTTAGAATAAAAACTTTTTTGCAAAAAAATAAAACCGACTTAAAAACACCAAAAAGTGAAAAATAACTAGCTTCAGAAGTCGGTGACAAAAAAACTGAATCAAACAAAAAAAAGTCACCGACGACGTCTGAAGCTTAAGTTATTTTTGAGGATAAATTTCTGAAGGAATAGTTTTAACCCCTAACGGCATTTTATAGAACGCATTGTTTCCTTCTCGAGTGACACTACAGAGCAACGCAGAATGTAATTGTTTACTACCCCACGCGACACACGCCAACGATCCCTTGGGATTGACTCCTTCAAACTTGATATCGCGATTGGTACAGGAATGTTCAATGTTCATCTACTTTCCCTGAAGCCTAAATAAGGTAGTTCACCGATGTGACTACTTCAGGACACAATAAGTGATCGGAAGTGGTTGCAGCAGCGTTACATTCAGACTCACAGTCGAACCCGGTGCGGCGCGCAGCGGAGCAGAGCTATCGCAGATCTTTACCGGATAGTAGTTGTGTGGACGTGCCATTATGTTGCGCAACGAACACCTCTAATTAACTAATGTAAGTAGAGCATGACGCGTTGACAATACTACTACACAAAACTTTTAACAACACGAAAGTGTAACAAAAATAACACGATTTGCTAGAAGTGGACAAGGATACAATACAACGAATTGGATCCGGTTGCAATAATAGTGATAATAGTGTCTTCAATAAAACTTGTAGATAGATGGGTATCTAAATAAATAGGAGAGAAATCGCATATGTTTTGCATTTTAATACGTATTTCCCATTATATTTCTAACAATTTTATACGATCGTATCAGATTACCAAAAAAGTTAAAGTAACTAAATGATTGCATTTTGGCGTAATCAACGATTGCGTATAAATGCTAGACATTTCGTAGAAAATCAAAAAACCATCTCTTCGGTAGTAAAATTCCCGTAAAAGCATCCATGATTACTGCTCGCGGAACAGCAAGCGTTGTGGTCCAGCGCATGCTCATTAACATACTCTGATGACGAGAATGTATTGTTTGCGGTGACGTCACCCGCATATTTGTTGCCAAACATCGTGTGGCGAGTGTTGCGCAACAGTCGGCACACTTGTTCCATTCACAAGTACACTCCGCTCGAATTAGCAGCACGATGAGCGCGCTGTGTATGTAAACAATGCGCCTGTCGCGATTGTGATACGTTGGCAAAGTATTACCTCACAGACTTGTTTAGACTCGGTAAGGTCGAGGTTAGCAGTCTCGTTACCTCAAGACAAATGGCAGAACATGAACTAACATACGAGTTATTATGAAAAAAAAAAAAACAAATGTATTGCTGTGCACGAAACGACGACGCGGCGACGTAAGCGAACAAGCGGCAGCAGGAAAACGACGAGGACGAATAAATTGTGGAAATATACGTAATACTCAAGGAAAACCACAAAATGATTATACATCATAATTTGAATGTTACGAGTCAAGATAAACATTAGGTAAAACATGACCGCGATATCTGTTTCAAGTTAAATCTCAGTGCGAAGGTCCATAGATTCCCGGCCGCTAATTGCAAGGCACAGAGCTCGGGGGTTTCCTAGATTTTAAGATGTCTCTGTAACTTTCAGAGTAGAACTTGCTTTCCAATTTAGGCTGAAAGGTCAGCGTGTTATACTTCTCTATCGACCCTTTGCATTTCCTTGTAGTGCCAAGAGGCCGGGATGCTGGCTTCGCTGGACATGAGGCAGTACAGTTGTCGGTGCGTGTAATTCGCGGCGGCGCGGCGCCGACAAAAGAAGCCACGGGCCATTGATCGCGGTGCGCACAATGGGAACATTAAACGGGCCGATCACACCGATTCACGACAACATACGATAACATGCCGGTTAAATACCTTGCAATGTCCGGAACATTGTCATAATGTTCAAATAGTCGTAGTAACTCAGAAAATCTCGAATGTACTTCAAATATATTTTAAGGGAAACACTATCTTTGGCTGGTGTCAACAATTAGCTCACTCCGCACACATCACTATTAGCTGTGCTAACATATTACCGACGTGCCGCCTTGCAAGTCCGTGAGGAGATGGACTGGAATTCATACTTATTTCGACCACAACTTGACAACTGGGACGCATTTTGTACGCTAATGTAAGCTTACCCAGACCCAGTTCGGGGAAATCAGCAGAAACACTTTTTCACATCTGGATTAATGAGGTATAACATCTAGACTAGACATGACAAATGTCGGACACTTATCGCATCCTGAATTTCCGATCTCAATTTTGAGCTACTGGGAACTCAAACGAGAGCTCAGATTGGACGCCACGATAAACTTATGTTTAGTCGAACGAGCCCGAGAGAAACCTAGGTCAGCGCAGGTGAGATATCATATGAGAAATTAACACCTGCCGTGGAATTTTATAAAACGTAACTCAACATGATCCTTATCATACGCAAAGAGTTCAACGAGTGTCACTTGTTCAGATGTAATGATTGCTGTTTGGCATGCAAGTTCTGCAGCTGAACTCAAATGACGTGGTATTTTTTCAGGCTTTAAAATGTCTGTGCCGCTTTAAGTGATTTACTAAAAATAAACACTGTAGACGTGTGAGGTGTGACTGAATGTAAAGCAATATGGAAAAATAATAAGTTTGTTTGCTCCAGCGACCCGGCTCACTGTATCTGCCGCAGCACCGCGGCACGCTCCCGCAGTAACGGTCTAACGGTGATCGGAAATAGAGGCGCGATGGAGAAGTAACAGCAAGTGATCCAAACGAACCATTGAGCAGTTCGCACGACACACTATTATGTACAGACAGCTGCACGGCTCGTGCAAAAATTCAAGTTTCATTCAGGGGCGTTGTTCGCTATTTGTGTGCGGAGATTGAAGTGCGCCGTCACGAAACACAATCGTGGGGATTTGAAGATACCGTCATAAAAATATTGAATAGATATCTATCAGTGCTAAGTTTGCGCTCTGGCGTATATAAGCTTCACGAATACAAGGAAGTTCAGCTTGCCACGTAATGAAACATCGAGATCAGTATGGCGAAAATCGGTCCTATTTTTGTCGAATTTTATTTTGACTACCTAGTAACTCGACAGTTACTCAAAAACTGGGCAGCGGCCGAAGTAGTCCATGTAGCGTGCGACGCTAATAATAGCCGACACGACCTTTGACTGCGCGACGTGCTTCGTGCATGGACTTAACTTCTCTCTACACACACACTTAGCCACACAATACCCGACACCACCACCGCCGACTGCAGCAGCCTTGAGCTACCGTCTATTTGTACAGATCTTATCTCTGCAGAAAGTAAATGTACACTCACAGATTTTTATATCATGATAAAATACGATGACAGGGCAGACCTCGAAATATTACAATTGGTATTTACATACAAATGCTGTGATAATAATGTGTGAGAAGACCGAGTAAAAGGATTACTTAATTTAGTGTTGATGGCTGATCTACTAAATGTAATAAATACATAAATAATTCCCGACTTCGCGAGGAAATAGAAGGATTCACCATGATTATGTAATTGCTATTCAGTAGCAGTTATGTATCGTAGGTACTAGTGAAATCCGCTCGTAGGTGATAGTTGTGCCGATCACACATGTGATGAGCGTGCGGCGGCGGCGGGGCGCGGGGCGCGGGGCCCGGTGATGTCACCAGCTGATAGCGCGGCCGCTAATAATGCCAAGGGCAATCGCGTCACCGCTGCCACAGCGCCACACTGGCACTACTCCACACACGCAACGTGTCTCTCTACACGGAACAGAAGACCGACAACTACGAGACGTAAGTGCTTTCGGCTACGGCGCGTAGCCACTGCTCTACACAGCTATGCGATTTGCGAAACTATTACATAGGTACTGCCATTGCCGTGCACTTGTGCACTCATGTCATGCATGAGGTCTACTCACTGACTGTTCAATTGTGTGACACGTCAATGTAATCTTACCCTCAGAGTGCTCAGAGCCTGCAAAACCTTGTCCTTGAGCAACTGCCCAAAGATATCGGTATTAATACACTCGAGTGGAATGGACCTTCTGTTCATATCCCCTATGACTATGTCATAGAACTTCAAGATATTCATTTTTATTTACTGTAAGTTATCAGTAGTGGTTGACCTCTGATTCATTTTATATTGACCACAAGCGTGCCCGCAGCTTTTAATAACACAATTAAATTGATATATTGACGGGTGCGGGACCTGACTATTTCTTATGCCCTTAGTGTCTACTAAGAAGAAACCAACTGTTATTTGTTACTCATCACAAGTAGATTACTTCACCAACGATTATCTGGTTTGTTATTACAAACAGTGTGATAAGGATTTATCTCAGGCAACTTTAAATTAAATAACCATGATGTTTGTGAAGACGGTCTTGAAGCTGATTTGTCAGTAATGAAGTAGACATGACTAGCGCTAGCGCTAGCGGTGTAACTATGGTTTTTTTATGGAAGGATGCTTTTAAATAAAAAACACAATATTATGAAGTGGGTTCAGATTGTTGAATGGCCTAGTTTGTAGGTGATGAAGGAAACGGTCTGATTCGATTTAAACAATTGTGAAAATACACGAGCATTTTGTATTGCTCAATACATTGCGAGGTGTGCACATGGCGGTAGTAGCACCGGAGCACATCTGTTCCAAAACACAAGCATAACACATCGACGAGTTTATGCTTTGATTACCAAAACCAAATTACGTAAAACGGAAACGATACACAGTACACACAACTCTTTCACGCGTGGATTTAGTACGAGAATCGTTCACGTTATTATTTACGGCCATCCGGCTAAATAAAATGAACGAAAGAATTGGGTCACGGATACTGTAGGTGTACTAGAACTTTTAAATCACCTACAGTACAATACAACAGTCCTACGCTTCTATGAGAAGTTGCGAATCGGTGCCACACCTCAATACACTATCCCCGTTCATAAAGTAATGGAACGTATATGCGCCATAAAAGTTCCATTACGATAACAATACGCGAAGAAATGGATCAATGTCATTTGTGGTATTAAAGACCTTATCGTTACTACACAACATAGTAATACACGCGCTAATAATATTCAATCACAGAACATAGGTCTCTACAATTATAATAACAAAATTTGTTCAAAAATATAAGGTGCAACGTTTACATTTTTTCTTAAATCTATGTCCAGTTCGCCCATGATTTGTGCCTGAACTAGCTAATCCTGTGTTCAACTGTGTTCAAGCAATTGTATTGTAACGATAATTGATTAAATATTCAATAACATATCATATTAATCTTATTGGTACCTAGGTAAAAACGACACGGCGCTAATATTTTCTGCTAAAAACAGCAGCGAACTATTTGAAAACGCTCAACTTGGTTTTAATCATGTGGCTTCAAAGCTATTTACTAACACTAAATGCTGACAAGACAAAATATATTCACTTCTTCATGCGCAAGCCTCAACTTAATATTGCTAACTTCCATTTATATGCCCATCAATGTGATAACCTGTCAGTCAACATGTGCAACTGTCCTCCTATCCTCAAAACCTGTAACATTAAATACCTCGGGGTTATAATAGACGACACACTCTCTTTTACGTATCATATTGAAAGTCTGGTTAAAAGAGTGCGCAAATTAATATATTTAAAAAAATACGAACTTTTGCAGATTCAAAATTGATCACACAAGTTTATTTCGCCCTATGTCAATCTATAATTCATTACATTACTGTATCATTTCAGGGGGTGGCGCGCGTCAAAAACTACCCAGCTTCCCCTTGAAAGAGCTCAAAGAGCAATTTGAAAGGTAGCAAACTTCCATTCCTTTTACTTTCCCACAGATCAGTTGTATAAATCCTGCAACGTGCTGACTGTGCGCCAGCTATTCATTATGCACTTAGTTTTAAAACAGCACACCATGCTAACGTACAGTAGTACACGTACAAGTTTTGTCGTTTGAAGAAAAAAACACAACTAGAACCTTACCGCACTTTTTATTGTTTTTCAAAGTATTCACCACGTAGCCTAATCTGTGACGTAGCGCTCAAACTAGTTATTATAACATTTATTCCACTCTAAAGTGTGGGTGTTCAAAATTGCTGACTTGAAAGCGTCGACTGCTTCTTCACCGGACTGGAACCTTTGACCACGAAGACTTTTCTTTAGGAAATGTAAAGAAATCGTTAGGGCTTAGGTCAGGACTGTATGGAGGATGGTCAAGAATTTCTACTTTTTCCTGCTTCAAATACTCAATCGTTTGACGAGCGCTGTGTGAGCTTGCATTGTCGTGATGCAGGATGATGGGTCGCTTTGAGTTAGATTTTCGAAGTTCTGCGATGATGACTTGTGGTAAACAAACTGTGGTATACCAATCTGCGTTAACCGTTCTACGATCTTCAAGTGCAATAGTCGCAACATGGCCGGTTTTTCCAACGAACGTGGCCACCATCTTCTTTGAAGTGCTTCGAGAACGAACAACTTTAGTCGGCTCAAAATTGCCGGTAAATATGGAAACGACAGAACCCCATGAAGTAATACAGTAAGCCAGAATTTACTGACAAGGAGAAAAATATACAAAGTATTTTGGATCTGTAATAAATCGTAGCTTTTTGAATACGAATATCCGCTTACGAATTTTATCTTCTGTGATTGAATTTTACTAGCGCGAGCAGAGAGACCGAACAAACAATAAAAGAACAATAATTGTAGCGCCGACTGAAAATAGCGAATGATGTGTCGACGACGAGGTCAGTAGATGTTTAGTTATAAACAACATGATGTACACAGAGCGACAAAACGACCACGATTGCCGAGACAGATTGAGCAGTCGCGCGACATGTGTTGTCGCCAAACGCTCACGGGAATTAGTGCGCTCCGGAGTGACGGAGAATGGCTTTGTCAAATAGTAGAAGATCTACTATAAATAGAATTATGCTTTGTTTACTATTTCAACCGGATTTAATGTTTTGCTCCGGGGTCCAATACAATAATATTAGTAATATTTTAGCAAATAGCTGGTAGAATGCAGGAAATGCATGGATGAAAGCACGTTACATATTTTGCATAGCATTCATAACAAATAACAGTCCCGGCATAAATACACATTACTCACTAATGTGCAAGTAAATCCCCGATATACATATAAAATGTACTAGAAACTGTAACCCGACTCTATCGAAACAAACGCGTGTTATGTTGTCCTTCGTTCCACATTGTAACTGGGATGATCGAATTACATTGGAACAAAATCATTGTTGATTATATTTGTGATTGAAATAAAAGCAAAGCGTGATCGTTTGCACAGATGCGGCGACGGCGCGGCGGCGGCGCGGCGCGGACGAGTCGCGGGGTCGACGACCGCGCCGCGCCGAGGGGCGTTGCAGACGGACGACTGCACGCGATCATGCGGCAAAAATACCATACACCTAGCATTTATGCCACATTCAATGTCATCATTTCTCTTGAGACTAAACGCTAACGGAAATCGACTACATCTTGACAGTCTGATGAGACAAACTCGAGCGACACACGAGCGAGCGAGCTGGCGATGCAGCGATGCGATGACGATGGAAACTATACTGTAAACTACGCGAAGATATCGCGAGCTAAACAATGTGGGTTCACACCGAAAACTACGGACGGTGAGCGAGGGGGCGAGCAGGAGAGCGAGGGGAGCGTTTTGTCTCGCACCGGACGAGGCGGGCGAGCCGAGCGACGAACGAATAGCATCGCTGGCATCGTCGGATATTTCGTTCGCGTCGTTTGTATCGCTGACGTAGCTTAGCTCGGTAGTTCGCGGTGTGAAGCAAAGTATAAAAAGAGGTGAAACGATGCCCGGCCAGGTCGTTCGCTCGCTCGCTAGCTGGTGGCATGGCCTGCGCTTTAGTGCGGGCAATGCCGCGGGGACGCGGTGAGACGCGACATTTAATTACGGGTATGATAGTAATGATCACCAGTCAGTTGATGATTGTGATTGAAATTTATGCACTTTCTATAAGTAGATATCGCATCATTCTGATTCTGAAAAAATGTGTCGTCCTCCGAATATTTTTCGCTTTTTTTCACCGAATATTTTCTTTCGTATAAAAATTTCAGAAAAGTGGAAAATGTCGTGAGAAAAGTTTTGAGTATGATTGTGGATGCGATGGACTGTGTGAAGAATGAAATGGCACGAAAAGGGATGTCTGAAGAGATGAGAGATGACGAGTAATAGAGAAGTATGGAAAACAAGACATGCTGCGCCGACCACAAATGAATTGGGACAAGGGCAAGAGAATAATGATTTTCTTTCGTATAAAATATGTCCGTCCACCACAATACAGAGTCAACAAGTCATGATCTGTTCATCAAATCGAAAATGACTTCAGCTTCATAGGTAGATAAACTTCTCTATTATACAGACCAACTTTGTAAGGATCATTTTTGAAAACAGGTCATTTGATCTTACTGACATTGAAACACTCGTTCAAACTCAAACTCAAACTCAAAGCATTTATTTCAATTAGACCATTACAGGCACTTTTGAAAGTCAAAAACAAAAAAGCTAAGCTACAGTCACATTCACAAGGCATAATAACTTGCGAAAGTACTGTAGTTGCACATTCCAAATCGTAGATCTCTATGGAGAAGAATGGGCAAGAAACTCCATGGACACTCTTTTTAATCAAAATATTGTTACAAAATCTTGGTTACATCATTCATGTTGAGATTATACATATATGTGAGAACGATGTACAAAGACGTGCACATTAAGAGCGTCCAGAGTAAAAGATTAAACTAACAATTTAAAAATAAAGTAATTAAAATAAACCGTGACAGCTAAGAGATGACCAGTCCCAACTGACAGCGCCCGTTCACGAACATGACGCATGGATCAGCGCCATTCAACTCAACCACATTGAAGGGAACTAAATGACCCGACACACCCGCCACCATCAGCGAGACATTTGTGTGAGCATGACATTCTCTCAGCCACCAGGGCACATTCAAGTCAATGAAGATAACTAAATGTAAATGGTAGCTTTACAGTACATAGTACTCACACATGTGCTATGCGATTATATAATACTAAGAGATTGAATCTATACAATTCAAAGATAGTTTTACAATCTTCTGCAGCTTCCACAATAACTTCACATGGTATTTGCCCCTATGGTTGTGGAGCAGGACCAGCATTGAGCCAAGCATTTTTATCATCAATGTAATCCCCCAACTTATAATATGCTTGCCTACATAGTGTGCGTTTTATACAAGATTTAAATTTCGTCTCATTCAGTTGTAGAATGTGGGGAGGTATTTTATTGTAACATTTTAAACAGTACCCCATGAAAGATGAGTCTACTTTAGCTAGCCTGAAACCTGGTTGAGTTAGTTGGTCCCTATTTCTAGTATGATAGTGGTGTCGGTCACCTCTTTTACTAAATAAATGCAAATTTTTCCTAACGTACATGATGTTTTCATAGATGTATTGACAAGGTACTGTCATGATGTTAATTTCCTTAAACAGTTCTCTTAGAGAATCGCGTCTACGTAGATCATATAAGGCTCTGATAGCTCTTTTCTGCAAAATAAATATAGACTCAATGTCTGCAGCCCGTCCCCATAGTAAAATACCGTATGACATAATACTATGAAAATAACTAAAATAGACTAGCCTCGCGGTATCTACATCAGTAAATTGACGGATTTTTCTAACAGCATATGCTGCTGAACTCAGCCGTCCTGCAAGAGAAGTTAAATGCGGACCCCATTGAAGCCTTGAATCGAGCGTGATCCCCAAGAAAACAGTTTTTTCGACGAATTCTAGTTTCTCTTGATTCAATACTATGTCACTATCACTACTTTTGACATTCGGTAGAGCAAATCTTATACACTTCGTTTTTTTCCCATTTAATACTAAATTATTCGCGGTGAACCAATTATGGACCAGCAATAGGGCGTTATTTACGTCGTCAAGATTTGTGGCACGTCTGTTTGTCTTAAATATTAAAGAGGTATCGTCAGCAAACAACACCATTTGTGGTTGGTTTTTAAATAAATGGGGTAGATCATTTATATAGACTAAAAAGAGGAAAGGACCTAATATCGAACCTTGCGGTACACCCATACTCACTTTTAAACCCATTGAATTGACACCATTTATTTGTACTTGCTGATGTCTATCGTTTAAATACGATTTAACTAAACTGAGCGCAAGTTTCCCTAAACCGTAATGTTCAAGTTTCAAGAGTAGGGTTTCGTGGTTTACGCAATCAAATGCTTTCGAGAGGTCACAGAAGATTCCTATGGCATCTTGTGCCTCTTCCCACGCCGTAAATATGTGTTTTAATAAGGTGACACCGGCGTCAGTCGTGCAACGTCCTTTGGTGAAACCAATTATTGTTTCTCATGTAAGATTTTATTGGTGTTAAAGTGTGTGAGCATTTGATTAAGCATTACCTTTTCAAACACCTTGCTGAAAACCGGCAACACGGATACGGGTCTATAGTTATTGGTGTCTTTACTGTCCCCGGATTTGAAAAGTGGTATTACCTTGCTGTATTTCATAAGGTCCGGGAAGACTCCTTGGTCCACACATAAATTAAATATTAAGGCTAAGAACGGTGCTATAGTGTCAATAATAGCTTGACAAACTTTAATGGACATTCCCCATAGATCTTCAGTTAATTTGATTTTGATTTCCTTAAAAGCTTTAATGACTGTGATGGGGTTTATATGCTTAAATTGAAACTCAACCGGACAGGCTGTAACGTTCGCTCTCAACAAATCAATAGAAACCAAGGGTGAGGAATTTAAGGTTTCAGTAGTTTTAAGTGGGATACTAGTGAAGAAATCTACAAATTCTTGAGCAACTTCGTTTTTAGAGCTTATAAGACCACGTGAAGTATTTAGTGTGATATCATTATTATATTTTTTATGTCTATTAGTTTCACTATTGATAATTTTCCAAACCGTCTTTATTTTATTATCGGCGGATTTAATCTTGTTGCTAATGAATAAGGCTTTAGCTACCTTACAAGTGTTTTTAAAAATTTTAGAGTAAGTTGCAACATATTTATTAAAAGTTTCTGAGTTGATGTAAGGCTTAAGGCCGTACAGTTCAAACAATCGCTCCCTACTTTTCCTAATACCCTTAGTTGCCCAGTCACTGAACATAAACTTTGGGCAAATAGATTTAGTTTTCATTTTTAATGTATTATTAAACTCGGTGTAAACTACCGAAAAGAATTCCTCATAAAAGTGATTTACATTTTCAATAATATGGTCCGGAATACCTAAATTACTAATTAAGTTATTATTAAATTTATTTAAATTACTGGGTGTCATTTGTCTGGACTTTATCTGAATTTTTTGTAATGGTGTGTAGGACTCGAAAACAACGGTTTGACCGCTATGATCAGAAGGAAGGTAATTTACAATTGATTTATCCAAGTAGTCGCAGCAACAAAAAACATTATCAATACATGTTGCAGTATTTGTAGTAATTCGGGTTGGTTCCGAAAACACGTTTAACAGATTAAATGATTTAAAAAGATGTAATAATCTACTGCTATTTGAATTTTGATCTAAAATATTAACATTAAAGTCACCACAGATTACCAGTGATTTATTACCAGTTGCAAGCTTTGCTAAAGTATCTTCCATTACCGATTCAAAAATAGAGTAGTTTTGATAATTTGGGGGTCTGTAAACGCACACTATAACATGCCTATCCAGCTCAACACAAGACAGCTCAATATTATGTTCAACCGATAGATCAACAATATCACTACGAGGCTTAAATTTAATACAATTTTTAACTAAGATTAATGAACCCCCACGAATCTTAGCTTTCCGGTTAAAGCAACTGCCCACACTGTAATTTGCGTAATTAATTAGCATTTCATAATCTTTTAACCAATGCTCAGTGAAACAAACAATTTCAATCTTAGTTTTTTCTAAAAACAATTCAATTTCTAGTTGCTTTGAAGAGTTGCGTTCTACGGTATTCAGTCGACCTAGCTGACCAGCTTCCTTCGTCACTTGCTGTTTTGTAGGCCTTGCAATAATCAAGAAGAACGAATACTACTAGCAAGTGACAGAACGGTTGCGTTCGGGTGCCCACGTACTCGGTTGGAGACTTGGAGTGTAGTGTAGGTACCGGATGTGTACGAAATGCGTTTCCGCGATGCAATGCGTCTGAATTATTAATAGTTGAACAGACCTGCCGCAAACTGTGTGCGGACGTTGCTTCCGACTGCTGCATAGACAAGGCTGTATTATATAATGTGCATGCCCTAATTGCTGGCTTTATTTACGACTTCAAAGTTAGCATACTGCATCACATTGTTACTGTGCCAACAGTGATCAGAGAACCCAGTGCGAAATGGAAATCGCAAACAACATGGAATTTTCTTTCTACATAAGTGAAACTTGGCGGTAATAGTGAACTGCAACTTAGCAAAGGTTCTTTTTATGCGAACTCTGAAGTGTATGAGCGGAACTGGGATCAATACAGAAATGCTAACCGTGACTCGAGCTTCAGGTTACGAATTACTGTCTCCTCGGGTTTATCGTGACAATGTGTGAAGAACGCTAATAAAATGACGGAAACCGCCCGAATGTTGTTTCATTTCCTGGGTTTGGACAATAAGATGAAAACGACAGTATCACATGGTACTGGGATCAATCCATCTTCACTGACATGACTATTGTAGCCAATAAGCCTGATATAGTGGTGGTGGATCGATTAGAGCGTCTCGCAATGATTGTTGACATAACGGTCCCGCATGATGAGAACCTCGTGAAAGCCGAGAAAGATAAGCAAATCAACTATCTTGACTTGGCTCGCGAGGTTGTCGACATGTGGGATGTGGACTCAGCGATCCTTGTGCCGATAGTCGTGTCAGCCCATGGCTTAATTGCCAAGACCCTCGACCAATACCTGAAGAGGCTCTCGTTAGGCAGCTGGCAAGGGCTTGATTCAGAAAGCGAAACTCCTGGACACAGTTCGTATTGTTAGGAGGTTCCTCTCTCTGAAGCCCTGAACGCTGGTAGCTTGGACCCTGTTCTCGATACCGGTGGGCTACAATTTTTTACATTTTTAAATGTTTTTGTTTTATATTTAAAAATGTTATTAATTTGTAAATATAGGACAATAAATAAAGGACAATAAGATTATTATTAGGGTTTTTGGCAGTTTTATAAAATGATCATAGCTTACAAAGTAAATAGACTAATAAAAATATAATCCTCTAACAGCAATATTGACAAAGGAGCAGTAACAGATGAAGATGTAGCACCAGACACGAGGTCACCGACACAAAGATTCGCTGAACAACCATGTTCACGTAATGTACAACATGTTGCATATAAATAATTAAGTGCACGTCGATTCGATAAATACCCAAAGCCGTTCCTGTAAATATAATAAAGTAACGGTACACAGTCATAGTCGCATGCTCGTAGGCACAGCACATCGGTACCGGTGCTGTACTGCTGTCGCATTGTGTATTCATAGCGAAGTGCCGGCACGCGCTCCGCATGTCAACCAACCAGCATGAGTCACCAGCACCAGCGCCACGAGCTCACACGACACGCTGCCACACATCTTCTACATACATAACATCACCTGTAATCCCCGAAGGGTTAGGCACTGGTGTTACTAGTTAACAACTACACCCACATTTCGCCAGTTATATTTCAGTCCCATGCAATAGGGGGCGAGCCATCAACTGGGCACAAACCAGACTCCGTGGCTGGTACTGAGAAATTCCTGATGGAAAACCCAATGACACTTTGCCCAACTCGGGAATCGAACTAAACCAACGAGGCAGTCCATCTTAATGCATCACATACTTACATCGGCATATAGATTTATGCCAGCTTTATAAATAAGTAACAGCTTTTTACTGAGACAAACAGACAAAAATTGAAAAAATGTGTTTTCGTTTTATGTAGTTTTATGTACAAAAATTGAAAAATGTGTTTTTATGTTGTATATGTTGCAGGCAAAACTCTTAACCAGTCAAAAGTACTTTTAACTAGCAAAATCAGTCAAAAGTAGTTTTAACCGTATGCTTTCGACACTACTACTTTTGACTGAAATAACAGTTAAAAGTATTTTTGCCCAATGGAGCTGGTTAAAAGTAGTTTTGACTAACTGATTCCGGCAAAAGTAGTTTTGACTAACTGATTCCGGCAAAAGTGGTTTTGACGGTGACCAGTCAGTTCACCAAACATTAATTCAAAAATTTTTACTTGACAAGCAACGATTGGCAAAAACATTATTTGTCATTTCATCATTCTACAACAACAAGTTTACCAAATATTTCACTTAGCAAAATAATTATCCGATAAACTTTTATTTAATAACGTAAAATTGACTTAATATAACGTAATTCAAATTTAACAGATGCTGACAGAAACCCTAACTCTAGACGGTCGACGTCAGGGGCACCTCGAGGTTCGGTTAGTTAGATTCCTGTAAACCCTGCAGACAGAAATAGGAGCCCCAACCGAATCCAAATAGGAGATTCCAACTAGTTAATAGTGCTTTTGACTGATGCTTTAGCAGTTAAAATTAAGAGTTTTGACTAAGAGCGTCAGTTAGAACAACTTTTAACCGCAAATTTGCAGTCAAAAGCACTATTATCCAATGATTTTAAGTCAAAACCACTTTAGACCAACCTGTTCAGTCAAAATTACTTTTGCCTATTTTATTCAGTTAAAAGTACTTTTGACTGATTAAGAGTTTTGACTTTCATATGCATTCAGTAAAAAGCTGTTATTTTGGTATTACAAACAGACACTTCAATTTTATTTAATATGTATAGATATTAGGTCTGTCAACAATTGTTCACACTGGATACAGCGACATCATTTTATTTTTATTCTTAAACATCCAGTAACGAATAATAATTAATTATCAAAATTAAATTACAGCGCAACAATTACTTTACAAACAACAAATGCAATAAATTTAAAATAAATTCGGAAAATAAGCTAAGCTTAGTAAGTACTAAGCGCCAATATTCAATTAAATAAAATTAAAATCGAAAATAGTGAAATACAGAATTAAGACAAAATGAGGTTTTTTCTAGGCCAGCTTCCACTAAAAAAATATTGATGGCGCTGTACTCATTGTAAAAATTTGTTTGTCTATATGGAGTGGCGTTCCTTACCTTTCAAAAGTGTTCATTCCTAGTTCGTGTGCGTTCGTCTTTCTTCATTCGATTTGCGTTTTTGTTGCATAACTTGCAATGCACTTACATATTTCATTTTGCAACAAAAAATTGCGTTTTGCAAAGCACTCACAGACACAGAGGGTGTGATTTTTAAACGCCACCTGGAGGGAAGTACTCTAAATACTGGAGATAGAAAATTTTACTAAACGGAAACATTCTTTTATTTTTAAAAAGAAAATAATTCTGAATTTAAAATTCGCTTGCCACACTCGGGAATCGAACCGGCTAAATTCCAAAAAAATAACGACCTGTACTTTTATAGAATTAATCGATAGGGTTAATCATAAGGATCAAATCTCTAACAAACATGATAAATTAAACGAAAGGAAAACCTAGAAAAAATCTCATTGATTAAAAATAAAATTTATTAATTTTGACAATTACTGGTAAATAGATAAAATAAAAATACAAACGCATAGAATAAAATTGTTAAACTTAAAACAGAAAAAAAATTAAATTTAATAACAGTAAAATTGACACACTTGAACCTCCTCGTTTAGCTTTCAGGTAGGTAAGTCCAGAGTAACTTAGGGTCAGATGTCAATTCGTCTTTTAGACGTCTTGTGTAATCCTTGACTTGACTTGACAAGTAGACACGAGATTTGCACAGTGTTTACTAATTGAAACTGGATGACTACTACAAGTAGATAGTTATAAATATCCATATCTCTCAGATTAAATGAATT
Organism: Eurois occulta; assembly: GCA_950022335.1. Lineage (NCBI taxonomy): Eukaryota > Metazoa > Arthropoda > Insecta > Lepidoptera > Noctuidae > Eurois > Eurois occulta. Next base: position 362,166 of record OX465499.1, read on the forward strand.
TTATCATTCGTTATCAACGAAACACATCATTATCTAGCAAAAAATGTACACAAACTGTGGTATTACAACATTCGTGGAGCTGTACGAAATCATTTAGATAGTGCGAGGGTGGTCAACGTAGTTTGGTATTTCAAGGCATTAGCCGTTAGAGCAGCTGACACTATCTGGCAATCAGAAAATTTCTCTAAAGTAGAAAACGAAACGTCTACTCCATAGAGATGACAACACAGGAGTTCCACTCAATTGTATGCACTGCAATTGCAAGGAATTTAGTCCACGAATTAATGATTGTTTAGCCGACAAGGAGTTTATCCGATAGAGAACTGAAAATACAGATACATCCTCAGAGAATAGTCAGCACGCAGCTTTTGGTCATATCTTGCAAAGAAGGACCAGTGGCTGCTCTGGCAGCGATATAGGACGCTGTCTAGTCGTTTAGACAATCTATCAAATAAATATTTTGTCTATCTGTAGTCTGGAGCGAAAAGCCGAGACATATTTAAATCATACCATAATCATCGCGAGGGCACCACGACGACGCGAAAGTGTCGCGATAAAATCGCCGGCTGAGCACTGATTGTAACGAGACATCCGTTCTACCCCGCAATGTATCCACCGCCATCTATTACGTCACCAACTGAATTATTTATTGGGCTAAGATTACATCTGGTAATACGTTCACAAGTCCCTTTCGAAACTGAGAAAGGAACGATGTAAAATATAACCGAACCAAATACTATTGAAGATACTTGGACTGATAAGCTGATAAGATTACGTTTTGTCACAACAAAACGTTTGTTTCGATACTAGCTAGGAAGTGCAGCGCGCTTAGAAACACTTACTTTGTGTAAGTGTGTAGTACTAATGATTTTTATTCCCCCTTACATTCCCCATTACATTTAATTAGCTAAGAGACAAGTATTTGGGACAAGACAGTTGAGTGAACAAAGAACCAGCGCAGGAGCACAAGAACAAAGCATGCGCTGGTGCGGCCCCCGGGTGCGGGCGCGGGCCACTCGAGGACAAAGACAGGCGCGCCCGGCTGCTTGACCGAGTGCCGACAGGCCCGGCGCGGCGGTAACGACATGCACACGCCATCACACGTCCGTCATTAGCTGAGTCGTTACGTGCCGACTGCCGGCTCGGGCTCACCTATACGTGTACGTAACGAGTCGACGTAACTTGAACATGGATATAGGTGTGCAACGAGAAAGTCCTAAGGAATTGAATTAGTTGGTAGGATTCAATCGCAGAAAAGTATCCATTATCATATCACATTCAGAATCTTGTTTAAAGTCAACTTCCTCGATTCCGGGGAAAACGAATCGTTAGCTGAGATTTACAACGCGGATAATTTCCTTTGCGGGGTGCGTATCTGCGAACATCTTACAAGGTGTGCTTCATGTGCCAATAATCATTTATTTCCACGCGCACGGCATGCGGCACTCGCGCACAGTCGCACACGGACTCAGCTGAACGCAAGTGACAGTGCTCCATAATGTTACCTAACTGGTCCAATTGACCCGGATGACGCGCCGCGCGCCGCCCGCGCCCCCGGAACATGCTTTTTAATACATAATGTTCACAGCACACGTTATTGCTATTAATGTATTGTGCTATGTGACTCATGGCTGCTTTAAGTTCCGCACACGTATGTTTTGGTCTCAGTCCACCTCCGTGTGGTATTCTCAACATTGGTTGAGAAAGCAGAGCATTGAAAGAGCTTGTGATACATTAAACATTGCGCGTGCTTTCTTATGCATGTTTCTGTTTGACTCGCTTCTCTATTAAATAGAACGTTCGCCGCTCTAATGACACAAGATAAATGGCAGCGTTTAAACAATTCCGAGAGAAATGTTTTACTGTAATACTATAATGAACGTTTGTTTTGTTTCAACGAACGGCAAACCGTTCTATTCTGAAACCACAACAAGTTTTTATAAATAGAAGGGAAAGGTCATCCGCGCAGGTTAGTGGAGTTCAACTTCAAACGGAGAGTTTATCACGTAGTGGATGGACTGCGCGGCGTGCGGCGCGTGGACACAGCGGATTACGTTATGAACGGAAATATGTTATCAAAGCGGAACCCTTGCGTAGGGCGGCGCGGCTAGGGCTGCGGGACACCAGACACCACCACCACTTACAAGTCCAGTCCAGACTAGAGATAATTAGTTCTGTCCAATGACGCTGCCCGAATGAACGTACGGAGAATGTGTTACATGCTGATACTACACAGTACACACACACATAGAACTGATAAGCGATAAGGAATAAGGAAAAAGTCCCACTAATACACAGGTGTGAGAAACGCTAGCTGCGATAGGCGAGATTACAACACGCTAACAACTCTCGACATAATGAAACTATTCTATTTTATAAGTACCTAACTAGTTAGTGAAACTAGAACAGTCAATTAAAAATAGTCACTTTGTGGAGTTGTTTTAAGATCGTTCACCATAATAAGTACGAGTAGTCAACCCTACGCGGGTCACATCTGCTCGATTGCTCTGGGAGTGGGATCAAAGCGAGCCCGCGCCCAGGCGCACATTCATCACTGTTGGGTCATACAGCTTGCGACGACCAACGACCCATACAGAAGGTTCATACAAATCAGTGAACAAAGAACGAACTACACACAATTATTATCAAAGAGCAGATTTGGCACGGCTGTTTATGACCTACAAGAGAGTGTCCTTTGTTTTAGGTCACGGTATTGACTGTATCAGGTAATTCAAAGTCGATGACTTCTTAGCCTGAATCATTCTGATGTCGTGTTGCTTGCTACAGCTCACAGTCCAAATTCAAAATATCTTAGCCAAAGGTAAGTTGATGTTTTTCTAAACTTCACCTAGTACGGCCTTCACGCGTGCAGATGTTGTTTTGTTTGGGCAACTGATTTTACTTTAACGTTTCCTTAAGGTTCCGGATAAAGCAGCCGGAACGGACTACGGACGGACTGGCTGCGGACACAGGATTTTGACAGATGCTTCAGTAAATATTTGACAAATCCGGGGTCCGGAGTTCGGTCCGGTCGGTTTGACTTTGAAAGTTAAGGACTTCCAAAGTTCAAGAAAACGAGCGCAGTAGTATAAGCGCATACATTACAGCTGAATTAGATTTTTTCACTTTTACCTTGATGGTAGCTTCAACAGAGGTTTGGCACACGAGCGGTTCCAATTAGCTGACGCATTCACTTATATTCAGCTTTACCTCCAACGATTAGATAAACAGATTAGTGGTCGGTTTTGGTGTCATCTAAATTCGATCAGTCACGTTAAACAATCAATATGCGTTTGCTGAATTCACGGGTGAGTATTGCCTCTACGTCAACGTAATGCAAATCACCAATGGAATGCAATTTAACTTTTTACCAGATAAAATGTCTGCTTTCTACTATACAATTTTGCAATGAGAAGAGATTTCAATCAATTGATCACTAATCTATTCGGCGTATAAGGAAAGCTAGTAACAGTTGTTGTAGAAATTTTTTTAAAGATCTAATTTGCTGGTGTCAATTACTTGTCAAAATGCTGTCACGCTAGCATATCCCTGATGACAAAATCCAATCAAACTGGAGCTAATAATTCCGAGTTCCATTCGTAATGTAGTTTCTAATTAAGAAGCAACAAGAGGTTACTGTGCTATCTTGCGGAATAATCGTAAGCTCTTCAAAAGGCTTATAGGTACCAAGAAACGAAACAAGGTTTCGCTCCCCGGCGGACGGCGGTTATGTAATACGCGCCAATTGAGATGGACGCCTGCTCTTATTAGCTCCTATCCTTGTTGAGCGTGGTGTACGTGCCGTGCATAAAGGCACATTCACGCCAACCAACTCCTTTCATCCGATTGAAATTTTTTTTGTGGTTTCTCTCGAATACAAGATATCATATTTGAAAGAAACATTTTTAGCACAGTCAGCTTAGTATTTTCGAATGCTAATTTCCGAGCCAACGTTCACATTGGCCCACATAACATAGCTAATGAAGTAATGAAGCAAACACTCCGCTAATGTGTCCATTAGTTGGGCACACACGGCTGTCCTTCCAATCTCTTTCGACTGCTACCTGCCTGGTACTTGTGACTGTTGCTTCGTGATAATATGTACGCGCTTAGAAGTGGATTTGCGGACATCAGCCCGTTATACCTACAATACAATAAATAGGTATTGCACAGCAATAATAAGAACAGAAGGAAAGGAACAGATTTATATCAGAGACGCTAAAGAACAACTTTTCGCTAAAGCATTTACGACACAAAGCCCTGCTGTCGAAGGGTGCACACCCTGCAGTTAGCCTTCTGCACCTTCTCACTGTGTGAGTTGACTGAGAGTAAGGGTTGAGTGGAAGCCGTGATTGAGAGCAGACGCCGCGCTGATAGATGAACATCAGGTATCACACGCAATCTACGACCGTACTGATAGAAACGTTTTCGTGGCCAAAAAGTGACACACAAGTGAATTATGCGTTGAAGGATTTCGACTTGACGATTGAGCAATTATGGACGGCAAAATATTTAAGATGGAATGGAATTATGAAAAAACAAAATAAACTCTTAAGCATGGCATTAAACCGAAACACCCAATACCAAGAAACCCATAAGGAAATAAACCAACAAGTCCAGTCTCAAGTATTTACAAACAAAATTATATTTTACTACAAAGACGTGACAATGAGATCTCTTCCCACGATAACATTTAATTGCTTGTAAACTACTACGAGACGTAAGTAAGTGCTAATACGTCGAGTTGACGTGAGAACATCACGTGGTCACTGAACAACACGCAGATACCTCCGCTCCGCGGGAAGCGCAGGAATCAACGCAATTGATGGAAGAACCGACCTCGACCACCAGTTAGAGACTAAACGCAGGGGCCGGGATCCTCCGACAGACGAAACAATTCGCGAACAAGGTCGCCCACTGATTAGATCCGAATGAATGAGTCCACTGTTTGGCACAATAGTTGGCAACTCAAGCCTGTGGAGCCTGCTACTCCGCTGACGTGGATGGTTTATGTGAAAAATGTGCGCCCAAACGTAACATCTAGTTACAAAACTTAGAACATACGGCAGCGACGACTTCGTAGATATGCAAGTAAACGGTCAAAATCAAGAATAATGCATTTCAGTGGCGCTACACGTAACCTAAATAGATAAACAGTAAAATCATTAGGCAGCATCTTTGATGCGAAATTTGATTGACCGGCGAGGTCGTTAAATGTCGTTCGTGTCACATAAAAAAACAGAACATAAAATGATGGCTCTCTCGAACTAATACGATGGCATATTTTTCCAGACGATTTTTCACGGTTTTATAGGAGCTGTGACAGACTGGAGTGACGAAAGTTCACCGTTGATCTTGGCACACCGTGTCTATGCGCCGCGGTGTTACCTAATTCTGGGGCACTGATTAATGAGTTGACACGTTCACACGTGAATAATATGAATATCGCATTCGATGAAAAGTTTATTGAATTGAACATTCCTGTCCGAAACGACACTGTTGTCCGAGAAATGATACACTTATGCAACACAACCTACAATATTAAATGTCGCATTCTTTCATTTCGACAGCCTTTGCGGTTCTCTTACTACAATTTTATTTTCAGAAGGTTAAGTCACACACTCCAATTCAATCGTTATAGATTAGTGATAAATAAGCCATGCTCAATATTATTTTAGTCAGTCGGTAGGATTTTGTTCAACGTCAACCACATCAAGATTTTACATGTGAATGAACACATTCTTTCGTAGCTACAAGTTATCATACTGCTATTGTAAATGAGAGTTTGGATGGATGTTTGTAACTAAATCACGGCAGAACGGCGAGGCGGAGCGGATCTGGATGAAATTTGGCACAGAGATAGCTTATAGTCTGGAATAGAGCTAGGAATTTTCTCACAAATACACATCAAAATTTTAATTTTCCACGCAAACGAAGTCGTGGGCAACAGCTAATTGTTCATAAATCTTAAATCAACCTTAAAAAGCACACAAGCTCACACTGCAAAAACATTCGTCACGTGCGAGTCAACACTAAAAACGGCAAGTCCAATAACATTCAAAAATAACTTGCTGAGTCAGCGCGCGACAAGATGGCGAGCTTACACGAGGTGTGTACATCGCTTGCACTTGACGACCAGCACACTATACAAGTGGAATGCGGCAACCGACAGCCGACCGCGCTCCGTCACCTTGACCTTGAGCCAGAGACGGCGCGACCCTCCGAGGATCGCTTATCTCTTCACTTCATATCCCTCACGTTCGATAAAAACGACGTATCTCTCGAAAAATTACCTCAAGCCATGACGTGTTCCACTTCACTTTGTCCTCGGTCGAGGCTAAATAAACAGCACATGGAAAATACTCGGCGGCGCGGGCGGTATTGAATAAATTATATTTCATTTGTGTACAGTTTTAACATTCATAGTCTTTAACAATTTCGACGACTCGTTTTTGTTGGAAACTGAGTCATTCGGACAACGCTGACGTCCTAAATGACTTCGCTGATACTTATCGCCGTATCACTATCATAAGTAAAGTAGCAAAAACTCGGAACAATTCGCTGGACAGTACAAAACAAATACTGTGAGTTACAAGAACGACATTAACATAAATATCAGCACATTATTTGTATTCCTATCGTGGATTGTTTGTGTCTTTTCCTTTATTCAAATGTAGTATATTTTCCATGAACCAATAGTATCATCGTTATCTGCGATTGGTTCGATGACGCATGTAAAGATTTTCTTGGAAAATCTACACATAAAGAAAGCATAAGTAGAAACGCACTTGTAAAAAAAAAAACGGCCAAGTGCGAGTCGGGCTCGCGCACGAAGGGTTCCGTACCATTATCTATAAAAAAATACGAAAAAAACACGTTTATTGTATGGGGACCCCCTTAATATTTTTTTTTTTTAATTTTTGGTATTTGTTGTTATAGCGGCAACGGAAATACATCATTTGTGAAAATGTCAGCTTTCTCGCTATCACGGTTTATTAGATACAACCTGGAGACAGACAGACAGACAGCGGAGGCTTAGTAATAGGGTCCCGTTTTACCCTTTGGGTGCGGAACCCTAAAAAACGTTGATCATATCGTGAATTCGTGATACGTACTAACGACAGATGTGTGGAATCACACGCGATTGTCATTGATGTTAACATTTTGAGAGCAATTAATTAAATTAGGAGTAAAACTGCCTTCGGGTTAGCAAGCGCGCGCGAGGGATCCTTGCCCTTCGAGCTGCTCTATAAATACATGCGGCTGTTCAAGTGTTAAGAACATTTATTGGGCGACTAGTGATTACGAACAGCTGGTAATCACCAAATTTGTTCGTATAGCTCCATCTGGAGTCAGTGCTACAATCGAGATCAGCACCCTACCTGACATCAACCGCAACAAATAACACATAATATGCCTGAAGAGTAAAATAGGAGTGGTTCACAGTAACCACTCCTTTTTTATTTTGTTATAAAATATAGTTTCCGCTCTAGGGGAGAGGCGTAAATTGATAAAATTAAATGTAAGCCTAAATACTGGCATTAACGTAAGAGGTAAACAGACAATTCGACGGTAAGCCACTTGGAGGAGCGTAGTTTTAGCTGACTACCAGGCGTTAGTCAGATAGCTAAAACTACACCCGTGCTTGCTTGAAAAACTAAAGTACATATTTGCTGACGTGTTGTCCTCTGCGTTTAGACAAAGTGAATAAAACGAAATGCATATTTATGAAATTAAATTACTGCCAGATCACTCTTCATTTAAAGAGTAATCTGACAGTAATTTCATGACGGATTTCAGAATATCAGCTTGTTGGTAGATAAAGTAATATCCTAGCAGAGTGCACTGTGCCAGACCGTCTGCTTCTTAAAGATCCATGTATTATACGGGCTAGGGTCGATCTGCCGCGATCAGGTAATATAATTTTGTGTTATACCTTAATTTTTGAGATTCATGGCTCGCGTTGAACTAAGACATATAAGCGTATGCAATACTTTGTCATCGATGTAATGTAATCTATAGTGTATCAAAACAACCGATCTATGGTTCGGAGGTCAGCCGCCGCGAGCCGCGTGTCGCAAGCGCTAACGCTGACTGACGGTTCAATGTCACGCGTTATCACTGCAAGCCGCTGATAGACGCTCCCAATCTTAGTCTTGGGTTGCTAAATCTGAACAATGTTAACGTTTGGGCACAGAATGTGCTCTTCTCAGTAAATTTCTAAATCATTGAAGAACTTTTCAAAAAAATTCGAAAATTATGACTTGCGGATATCTTTTGACAAGGTGGATCACACAATTGTTTTGGAAAAGCTTGCCTACACCTATATCCGAGACCTAGACCATACCTAGGTGGGAACCTTCTAGTTACGGAGATACGGTGGATTAAAGTTCCAAATTTTTCACAAGTTTATTTTTAAATACTTGTTTTTAATGTAAGATTTTCAATAAATACCTCCACGACCCCAGTACTATTCAATGCATCGATCAGCACATTCAGCACAGTGTTTTGAGTGCGTAACATTGATTCCTAGCGCAAAAAGTGAATTTTAACCAAAAAAAAAACACGATTCCCAGTAATATTTTTTGCGTTAGGTTTCTTAGTTTGATGTACAGACGCCAGCAGGTCAACCTATCCGAAACTGTCAGACTTTCCCAACCAACCTTGAATCTAATGCTTTAGAGATAAAGTTGAAAATCTATTAAAGAAATTTGATAGATTGTAGTAGCTTGATGTGCTGGCGTCTGTACCTTTTTTTTTTTTTTTTTTTTTTTGTTGACGGGGGGAAACCTTCAAAAGGCGACCGGTCTTTGGGGATAAGACCGGGGAGTGTGGGATTTCTACCTCACTAAAACCACCCCGGTGGTCACCATCCGCACATGGGAGGAGGCACCGTTTCCTCTTAAAAGACCTGTCCGGAGCCCCCTCTGTGCAACGCCTGTGAAGGCACATCCCTGGGGAGATTGTAAAGAGTTCTCCCCTGAGCCTCGCTGTGCAAGTGTGCACGGCAGCACGTGACCACTGTGCCGCTATCTTTTCTGAGGTCACTCGGTGGGCGGACAGAGTCCCCACTCTGAACGCCCGCGACCTCAATTTCCCATCTGCTTTATGCAGGCGGGGTTTCGGCGTGTTAGGCATCGAGGCGGTTGCCTCCCCGACGCCTTCTTCTCCGAGCTGGATCGGCCCTCTCACGGTCCCGCTCGGCAGCCTCCTTCTGAACCATCACTGTCTCACAGAACGAGGCCACCTCCCTCCAGTTCTCAGACCCAGCCAGCATAGCTTCCACTACTGCGGGCAGAGACAGATCTTGGCCGATCCTGGCTACGAGGACTCGCCGTTCAGAAGCCCACGCAGGGCATTCCTCAAGGGTGTGCTGTGCTGAGTCCAGACCGACTCCGCAATGATGGCAATTCGCCGTGGCCTCTCGCCCAATCTTATTCAGGTACTCGCCGAAGCAACCGTGCCCGGTTAGTACCTGGGTGAGCCTGAAGGAGATGCGCTCCCTTCTTTTCAACCAGACTTCGAAGTGTGGCAGGACGGCTTCGACAACGCGCTTACGTGATAAATGCGGCTGCTGCAGCCGCTCACGCCACTGCTCGAGCGCGTGTCGCCGTTCCTGCCGCCTCAGCCTTGCAACAGCGATTCCTGGTACGCTTGTACCGTTTTGGCGGATGGCGCGGATTCTGTTATAAACCCTCGCGTCCATATCAGCCAGGATGTCTAGCGGTGGAAAACGTGCCAGGAGAGTAGCCGCCTCAAAGGACACAGTACGGTACCCTCGTGCGATTCGAATAGCCATTTTACGCTGCAAGCTGTTGATTTTAGTCCTGCAGCGTCGGACACCTGAAAGCCTGTTTGACCAAACAGGTGCCCCATAAAGGACCATCGATCGCACAACCCCCGCATAGAGGCGGCGAACTTCTTCTCGTGGCCCCCCGAGATTGGGTAATAGTCTATGCAAAGCACCCACTGCCTTGCCGACTCGGGGAACTAGGCGCTCAAAGTGCTCTTCGAAGCCCCACCGACCATCCAGGGTTAAGCCGAGATACTTAATGTAACGGCCGACCTGGACTTGCGCATCTCCAACTCTGACGAGCGAACTGGGTGGGTCTCTGCTTTTCGGCAGCTTATGGAACCATATTGCCTCAGTTTTATGAGGCGCTATCTCTAAACCCAGCTCGCGGATCGAGATCACGACTTTAGCTGATCCAATCTCGGCAAGGTGGATGGTCTCTTCGTAGGTGTCCCCGCAGGCTAACACCAGGGTGTCGTCCGCATAGCAAACGACATTAACGCCAACGGGGAGGTCCACACGCAAAACCACATCGTAAGCGAGGTTCCATAACAGAGGCCCTAAAACAGACCCCTGCGGAACCCCACACGTAATCTCCCTACGATGAACGATACCGTCCCGATCTACATAGCGAATGTGTCTATTGCGAAGGTAAGCCCTGATGATGCATTGTAGGTAGGGTGGCACTCTGTGATGTATAAGTGCCGCCCTGATTGCTTCCCAGGGCAAGGAGTTAAAGGCGTTGACGATATCCAAACTTACCGCCAACGCCACCCCACCTCGGGATATTACCTGTTCCGACAGCGAGCGGACGCGCAGGATCGCATCAACAGTCGAACGCTGCTGCCGGAAACCATACTGGGAATCGGCAAGGTCAGGGCCAACACGAGACAGATGTTCAACGAGTCTTTCAGCAAGTATTCTTTCAAATAGTTTGGAAACTTCGTCGAGTAGGCAAATTGGACGGTATGCAGATGGAGAATCTGAGTCCCTGCCTTCTTTCCTCAACAATACCAATCTAGCCTCCTTCCAGCCCGAGGGGAATACGCCTGTACGCAGGCAGCTGTTGAACAGTCGTCTTAGGCGGTCCCCCAGAGCAGCCAAAGCCAGAACCCAAACCCGGCCAGGGATACCATCCGGGCCTGGCGCGGTGTTGCGAGCCCCCATACGTGTAACAGCTCTATCCAGCTCACCTTCAGTCACCCCCAACTCGTCAGACCAGTCTACAGGCGACAATAATGGCGAGGGACTATCCCTAACTATTGGAAAGAGAGTGTTAAGGACTCTCTCCAGCAGACTAGTTTCCATGGTTTCTGTAATAGGGGGGACCCATGGACGCAATTTAGCCATAACTAACTTATAAGGTCTTCCCCATGGATCCCTGTCCAAACCTTCGAGGAGCTCCCGCCAGGACCTTGATCTGGCATCTGTGATGGCGTGTTGGAGCTCCATTGTCGCAACCCGGTATGCTCTATAATCTCTGGCTATTTCTTCCTCCGTAGCTCTCGGCTGTCGTCTGCGCCGGGTGCGCTGATACTGGCGTCGTGATCTTAGGCAAATAACGCGCAATTGCGCGATGTCTTCCGACCACCAGTAAACCGCACCAAGTCGCTGAACGCTCCCGATTCGGGGCATAGAAGTGTCGCAAATTGATGACATTATTTCCCGAAAACAAGCCGCTTCTTCTTCTGGATCGGGCGCGATTGCCTGGGAAGGAGTACTTTCCGGCCAAGCCATGATGTTGGCAGCTGCAACGAGCATGTCTCGATTGAGCCGCTTGAGGGCCCATCGTCGCACCGGTAGGCAAGAATTTGAACGGCTGGGGCCGCCCGAAGGGTAGAGTGTCACCTTGAAGACTATATGGCGGTGGTCGGAGAGTGTGACCATTTCCTCCGCTACTCTCCATTCCGACACCATGCGAGCAACGGAAGGAGTTGCCCATGAGAGATCTACAATTGACTCCCCCTGCCAGCGAACGCATGTGGCAACAGACCCCTGATTTAAAAGTCGGAGGTCAAGTGACGCCGCCCAGTCTTGTACTGCTCGTCCTCTGGGGCTGTCCCGGGAGTTTCCCCAAACTCTGGAGTGAGCATTGAAATCACCCATGACTAGCACCGGACGTGGTGCGCATTTGCGACGGATGCTGTTCCCAACCCTATCTAGAAATTCCTCGAATTCGGCGAGAGAGATGTTCGGAGATACATAACAGCCTACTACGGCCAGAGGTCCCCATTCCACCGCAACAAGTCCTTGCCCTCTATCTAAAATAGAGCAGTGAAGCCCACCGCTTCCACTAGCCCAATAAACGGCAACAGAGTCCGTAGTGTCCCGAAACCACCGAGGGTGATCCCGAAGGCCGTAGGGCTCAGCTACCACTGCCAAGGCAACCGACCACTCCGCAATAGTCTGCATAAAAAGGTTTTGTGCGTTGCGGCAGTGGTTCAGGTTGCATTGGAGTACTTTTAAGGCTGGGAAGGCGAAGCGTCCATTTCCTCCGCAGGGTCTGCACCCAGTGGTGTTTGCACCGATCCTTGTAATGAGACGGGGATAAACGAGGCTTGTTTCTTGCGCGGAGCGCATTTCTTTCCTCCTAGTCGGTGATCTGCTGGTAGACCATGGTCTGCACACAACGGACACCGCATGGTCAGCGACGTGCACTCTCTCGCTTTGTGAGCACCCCCACAAGCATAGCACTGGGTACTACGGTCAACTGTACTAGTGCACCGGCAGCGGACGTGTCCAGGCTCGAGGCACCGGAAGCACATCATACGACGCGCCGCCAAGATCTGAACCCGTACTATGGTCCAACCTAGGCGCATGCGCTTTTCGGACGCCAGCTTTTTTATAGCCGCCAGGGGGGCACGGACCCATACGTGTCCTAAAGAAGCAGGCGGACGACGGATTTCACCTACTTTAACGTCTTCGGGGGAACAACCACCCACTTCAGCGATAGCAGATGCCACTTCCTCAGGAGTGACAGCGTCATCGAAATCCATGATCCTCGCCTCAGCTCTTTTCGTTGGTCGTGAAATTATCACATCAAACTCAGTAAGAACCTCACGCATGCGGCTGGCGAGACTGTCCGCCTTGGTGGAAGAATCGGCGCCAGCAATGGTAATCACCATACCTCCATCTGCAGCCCTTTTCTGGCCAACGGTGTCAATACCGATATCAGCTAAACGAATTTTCTGCCTCACCGTGGACATGACACTGCCGAGAGTGACAGCTGATCCATCTCTTACCGAGACTGTTATAGCCGCCGTAATGGGAACCCTAGGCAGTTTCACTAGTTGTTTCCCCTTAGCAGGAGTAGACGCCAACGTAGCAGGCTGGACTTTCTTGGCCTTCCTCCCCACCACAGTAGACCAGGCCTCAGGTTTAGTCGTAACTGCATCCCGCAGAGCTTGTGAAGCCTGCGTGGACGCCGATGACACAGCGGGCAACTCCACTATCTCAGCCACCGCTTTGCCTTTGCCTTTTCCCTTACCTCTCCCCTTTTTCTTCACGGGATTAGGGACCAGACATGGATCGGCAGCTGGTTGCGCGCAAGGAAAAGTCGGCGATACACTCCTCGCGTCAGCGGCGAGTGGCGGACGTAAGGGCTTTTCTGGGGGTAATCTCTTCTCAATAGCGGCTAATTTGGCGTCAACCATGCCACCAATTTCTAACGCTATAGAACGCCGAAATTGGGCCTCTGACTCGTTAGATTGAAAAGGCCCAGCTGCTGCAGCGGCCTGGCTAAGTCCTATCAAAGAGGCGGCTGCGGTAGGGCTTGTCATTCGTTCACCCTGGCGACTGAGTACGGTGACCTGCGCTGTTAAATTCTCGACCTGCGCAGAGAGACTGGTTAGCTGAGCCTTTAAGCCTGCGTTTTCCAACTCTAACCTCTCAACGTTGACCTCAACGGCCGATCGCGTAGACAACTCAACCATTGCGGCTTGTACTGTCACTGCTGCCAACTTGAGGCTGTGGACATCACTCCCTTTGAGGTTACGCGACTCGTTTGCAACCTCCTCGATTTTTCGAAGGCTATCTTCGATGCAGTTTTTAAGTTCAGCCGTTGGTTGTTCCTGCATCGTTTTGGCCAACATCTCTGGTTTTGGCACGTTTTGTTTTGCCGTTGCTCGAGTTTTAGCCTGCTTAGCGGGTGGGCTCGCAAGGTCCGTATCTCCACCATCCTCTCCGCTGTTCGCCAGTGGTTTGGTAAGACTTAGTGGCGTAACAGGCTTCTTCCTGATCTCGGACATCTGCGTTCGCTTGCATGAGCGGTACCGAGATGATCTCGTCGACGTTTCAGAGGCGTATGACATTTGCGAGCAAGAAGACTCACAAGTGTCACTCGCCACCTCGTCAGCAATTGGAGTAGGCGGGCGCACAAATTGTGCACGGGCTGATACCCCCTTTGGCACTTTCTGTGCCTTCTTCTTCTTCTTCTTATCTGTGTTGGCTAAATCTTGTGGGCCATATTCTCTTCGATTGTTTGAAGGCAGGTCGATGGAAGCCTGCTCTTTACTTCCCGGTGCCACGGATGTGCTAGGAATAGAACCCAGCAACTCCTCATCACCGGTAAGTGAGCCACCCTGGCTCTGTGAGCCCATAAAGGACGGGTAAAAATTCAATTGGGGTTTTAAGCGATCAGTGTCCCCCCCAGAATACGTGGGACTGACCGAGCTCTGCTCGGTGAGGGATTCTCCTGCTGCGGAGCAACAGGTACCCTCCTGGGGTAGTTCTTTTTTATGATTCGCTTCCATTGTTATTGCTGAACTCAGCTTTGCCTTTTTTAAGGGGTGGGGTCCCCAATAGTTTTTTAATGGGGTTTTCTCCCCACGATCTGTAGCCACGCCTGGCTAGCAAACCCGTCGCCTCACCTCACAGTAACGTCTAATTAGCAGACTCTTACTAGAAGTGAAGCGCCTTCCCGCGCGATTGTGTTAGTATGACACGCGACTAGCACCTTTAATAAATTCTGGGTAAAGTGAACCACACAATCCTCATTGAGAGGCTGTGCGGCCAATGCTCTTTCCAGAACCTCAATCTAACCACGTACCGCCCAATAACCCGCTCCGTGAGTCATTGCTCGGCACTTGGCGATTAACCACAATCAGTACCAGATTCGCTCCTCGAAGATTTCGCAAAACAAGTCACGTGCCACTCATTGAGCCTTTGCATGGCACCCGACGAAAACCTCCCTATTCAGTCTCCAAAAGTTCAGAGAGTGAATTGCGCACAGTATAAGTCAACAAAAGGTGCGCTTTTCGCAGAAGTACGATGTTATGGACTCTGCCCCGTGTCCCGCTTAGTCTGGTCTCTCACTTGGACCTTTCCGGCATGAGTGACTCTACCGGCAGAGCCCCAAGGTCATTGAGACACGCAAGCCCCACCTGGCGTCTGTACCTACATAATGCTTGGTTGACGGCTTCGTGAAGGGTCCGTTTACACTCTGTATTGAAAATAATATTAAAATTTTGATATTATTCAAAACGTTGATAAGATGTCTTTTTTTTATTTGGGACAAGCCCGCCACAGTATTCCCAAACCACTCTCAAACTCTTGAAAGCCAGAATCAACAGTGGCGACCACCAGAAAATCGCCGAGACAATGAAGCTCGACGAAGTCCCAGAGCAACAATTTAACTGTCTTGAATCCCGCAACGAAATGAATCAGAAAAGTATACTTAGCGGAGCAGTACGAAAACCATAATTTCCACTTCCCTCCATATCATCAAGTGACAGAATGAAACAACACCAACAGGCAAAAAGGGACGTTTACAACTTGGATAAACCCAGTTGCCTAGCACCACGGATAAATATTATCATTAATGGATCCTAAGTTGTGAGCTGTTACATTAGAATACAATAATAGGTGTAGTGTATCTATTTAACCCTTAATTTGATTATGTTCACTGTGTTAAACATTCGTAAAAAATAAATATTGAGCAACTTTTATCTACTGTTTTTCGGCTTTTATTTTAATTATAGCAATTTTAAAGTATATTTATCGGTATAAAAAATAATTCTACTAGTGGCAGCATCATTCATCTGTCATTATCGAGACAAGATGTCAGCGAGGCGCGGGCACTCGATTCTTCGCAAGGTAAATGTTTTTATTTTACATGTTTTACAAAAGTAAACTAACTTTTTGTGGTTTTTATTTACTAAACAATGTTTATGCTTTGGTTTGGAATGGGTTTTACGTAATGTTTTGTGTTTTTGGTAAGTTTTTTTGAGACGAAAACTTGTTTGTTCATCACAGTGAACACTGCCAAATACTCGAACAAGTATTGTCAATTTGATACGTTCATTGTGGTGAACATTGCCAAATTAGGTATAAGTTTTATTTACAAATAATATGCTTTTACGTTGTGGCTTCTACGGGGTTTATTTGCTTTTTCAGCTTGTCAACAGAATAAAATATAAGACCGCACGCATAGAATACTAGCACGTGTTCCTGTCGAGCTTGCACCATCCGACACTAGTGATAAATCTGAAAATAACAGTGACGACGAATTGCCGCAACCTTCTTCAAGACTTGTTTCAACTTCTGCGGCTGCCATTAACTCTTCTTTAAAACGCTTAGATATCAATAGTGGTCCCAAACCTGAACATACTCAAAATGGCGATGAACATCTATAAGAACAATCTCATTTATACGACTCCGAAGCTCTCCAATGAAATCCAGTTTTGCAGGAAATTTGCCCTATTGCACCATCCAGAGAACCAAACTACATATGATAATGTTCCATCATTATCTTCAATAATATCGCTTCCATCTGTGATACAATCACCAACACTTGGTACGTCTTATACAAGAAAAACTAGACCAAAAAAGCAGATAGCTCCAGCTGACAAGAAATCGAAGGAAACTCCAAAATTTTCTCTTTCTTACAAAGAGAAAAAGGACATTTTTCGTCACAATGCTGTAACTGAAGAAAGAACCGAAACCTATGTCGATTTTCCTGATGATGACCCCCTTGATTATTTGTATTTATTTTTTTATGAAGATATATGTATTTACCGACTTAGTAGACCAAACCAATCTTTACTCCGTTCAACAAACCGGAAGATTCATGCAAGCATCAGAGAATGAGACGAGGGATTTTATAAGCAATAATATTCTGACGGGAATTGTTGAAATGCTATGCTATCTGGACTATTGGAGCAATAGGTTTCAGTTTGCAAGGCTCAAACAGATATTACAAAGTAAGACCCATAGCCGAAAAAATCCGAAGAAAATATATAAAGCAAGAAACGTGAATAAATTTAGTATAACCGAGATAATGATACCCTAGAAGGGCAAAAAAAAACCAGAAAACAGTACATGAAAGACAAGCCTGGTATCCATCATCTGGTACTATGTAGCATTTTCCTAGCACAAAAGAAGACATGGGGCGATGCAAGTTTTGCCAAAAAATACAAGTGTATTGTATAAAATGCAATATGAGACTGTTTTGTAGACGGGAAAAAGTCCTCGCATTTGTTTTTTTACATTTCCATAATAAATAATTTGATTTACTGATATAAACAGTGTTGTTATTTTACCCAATTAAATGACACTATTTTGACAATGTTTGCTACAATGAACATTGCAAATTACTTGTTGTTTTCAACGTATTTCGCAGTGTTCACTGTGATGAACATTGATTTCCTGAAAACCTGTAAATAAAATATTTTTTTGTCTATTTTTCCTAAGTTGTATTTAACCCTAGGACTTTAGAAATAAATCTTATTTCATAAAATAAAAAAACTCGGATCTCTGCCAAATTAAGGGTTAATAAATATGGCAACACTGTCTCACAGCCACAAGTAGTCAGGTAGCTGTCACTAATGACAACTGTCAAGGTCCGGATAGTAAATAACTCCAGGTGTAGCCTGTACACTATCCAACATAATTGATTTGCGTTCATTCTGCCAAAGACCGCACTCCCATAAAATATGATGTGCAGATTGTTCACATTCGCAGTCAGATGTAGAACATTGACAAAAAGGCGAGGCAACAAGCTTGAAGGAAAATAATTTGCTCTTAGTGACCATGACCTGTGAGAAATTGGGCAACACAGTGATCCACGTGCAGCCATGTCCTGGCCAGCCGTTCACGAACGGATGGAAAGAACTGGTGGAGGTGTCGTCCCTTGATGGAATGATCCCACCTATGATAAGATGTCAAATAGAATATGCGATTCTTATTTGGAATCCGTTCCACCTCAAACACAACATTAAATTGTTAAATCTCAAATCGTTTATTGGTAAATCCAAAATTAGAACTAGTAAATACAAAAAAGTTTTTACGCACTGTGAACTATAAATTAATTTTATCATTCTGGGATTCCGTACACACAATTAATGCAGCAATACATATAAGGTTTTAAGTGTAGTCTCTGCGCATACTTCTGGTGGTGATGCTGCATGGTTTGTGTAACAACAGATTCGATTATATTGAAATCACAAATAAGTTACGCTATACAGTACTAGAACTGACGAGGCGGGCGGCCAGCATGCCCTAGCTGTTCCACGTGAATTCATGCAGGATCAACACCGGGACACGAGTGCCTCTTCGTCAACTTGTGGAAACATATAACACACACTTCATGGACATACATAATTATCTTGCCTGTTTCTAGTAAACAATTTAGAACACTGGTAATTAATATTCTTTCACTACAATCTTAATCTAAAAGTAAGTAATTAACTCAAACTTTAAATTATATCAATACGCTTCATATTTGTTCCTATATTTACTCGTGGACAATTGTGTAGGTTATAATATGTTACCTATTTATGTAACGACTCATATTTTTAAACTTCAACATGTCACTGTTTTTTTGTCCCTAATAAATTAAATAAAAGTCATTGGCCGAGGGTGCCCAAAAATATAAACGTATCTATACATTTATGATTCGCCTCTCGGAGAGCAATGTATTGGCACGTTGTAAAGCTAGAACTGAAGTATTCTGAGCATGCGTAATGTAAACATTTGAGTATATTGCTCGTTTCGGAATGGAAGCTTGGGTTTTATCCGACGTTCGGCAGCTGGAGAGTGAGCCGACAGCCAGCCTCTCCTGAACTGCAACACAGACGTGAATGGAACGCCATTCGATCTATTTTTGCTTTCCAAACAACTTTACGATTACGACTGGCTGCCATTATAACAGTAATGATGAGATAGCTTTACGTTCTTTTAAATTAATCATTATATTTTCATTACGGGCTGATTATAGCGCGCGCCGTAAGATCCGGTTGAAAGTGTGATGGATATTGTAAACACGACTCGGCTCTATGATTAGTAGAATTATTCACGGCTCGTGAAATAATAGCCAATTTGCTTGTGATTGCAAGTGCCAATTGAAGTTATCGATCATTATTGAGTTTTATTGATGCTGGATCTATTAAAAATACATTGGTCGATTCATACGTAACATTCCACTCATTCGAATGTATTACAAGAATTTCAACTCTTTTGAAACTGATAACTCTAATATATGGAGAATGGACCACTCTTACCAATATTACCATTCGGTACCATCCCTGGCATAGAAGATATAAATTATGGCACATGTAGCAGTCCCTAGTATTTCAAGTGAACTCCCAAATCGTAAAGTCCAAAATGATTACAAGGCTATTTTAAGCGGAGTCATGCGCCCCCTTCGGCAGCACGGAGGTAACCCCTAAACCCGGCCAGCTGTGAACAGACAGACCCCTCCGGCTATATGTGGCGCGCGACAATCATTAGGCGCGGAGCATCCACTACAAGTGTGCCAGACTGCCAGGACGACGAGGCGCCAGTACCTTGTCGGAACAACCATAAGTAATGCCTTTCAAGCAAATGATACTAAATAACAATCTTTCACACCTCCAACCATAAAGTAAAGTCCTAAAAGCGACTGAAAATCTTTAGCACAATAATTAAGACTAATGATCAAATTGTCTTCCACAAATAAGAAGTGATATAGCGCTCAGTGGCAAAGGTTCCATACAACTCGATTCCTACCGGGTTCTCTTTGAGAAATGGCACAGTCAGTATTCTATAGACAAATAATATAATCACATTAAAGATATGTACTCCGGTTTACCTCTTACAGAAATTGACTCTTCACTACTGATAGCGCTGCAAGATATTTGTTTATATCATTATCTGACTCATCGTAGTAGTCAGCATACTGATTCGATTACATCATTATAATTACAATAGAACTTTTAATGACCGTATTATGGCGAGCGCTCATTCCACAACATTTGGGTATCGTACCAAGTGCACTGCGATCGCAAAACGTAACTCGAGGAGCGGTTTGGGAAACTATGAAATCCGTGGGATGTAAAACGTGATTTGTAAATGAATGGTTGCTTGTGACACAACACAAGGCACCGAATCACCGATGCATGGGCACATGTACCTTTAATACAGAGAACAATAATTATGTGGCTGCGGTCGGAGACGAGTCACAAAAACCGCGAGTGCTTCCCGTCTTACCGGCGCCCGTGAGAAACAACGCGCGTCCTTTTACTCAATAAAACTGGATGTATACACGTATTCAATCATTACAACTAATGATATTAAACTGCAAATGGATTCCGCATTCGTATCAACGCTGGCGTCACATCTCTGGACTGGTCTACATGTTGTAGAACACAGGCTTTGGTCTTCGGCTCGTAGTTTCAGTATCAACTTGTATAATCTGTGGAAGTGAGCGAGAGTCACGCGTGTGCCGGCCGGCGCGGCGTGTGCATGCAACTCATAAGCTCAATGATACCGATGATACGTGAGATTTATTCACATTATTATTGCCAGTCGTGTACTATTAAAGAGAGTGATGGCATAATACATCGATCCAATAAATAAACTTAATAACGAATAAATCTCTTAAAAGCATGGTGTTGGTGAGCCTCAGCCTCGTCAATTCCATCTTATTAGTTTAATCGAAACGAGTGGTAATTTCAGATAACGCATACATTGACACCGGCCGCAAGATGCATACCAACAGCCACATTCCGACAAGCAATATCGTCTAGTTTGCCACGACGTCTGTTTGTGTAATACCTTAAATATTTCTGCTATAACAGGCTACTTCTACACAACCACATTGTTTCTTCCAAGTGGTGCAGCAACACCACCCCTACCATCAAATATTTAACCAGGTCTACTCTATACCTAGACAGTGCTATTTTTGGTTAAAATGTGGTGTATCAGCTCTACAGGCAACTTCACTCGCTAACTAGATAGAACGTAATCACTAACTGACAAGTGTTAACTGTTCTGCGGCTAATTGAGCGCCGACGTCACCGGCTCAGCGCTCATCAACACTTGAGATAGTCCTTCGATGTTCGCTACTTCAATTATCAGCTGTTGCAGCCGTCGCAGCAGTCGTATTATAAATATGGTCGAGCTATCTTCGTGTTGACAGAGTACGACACAACTTAATAAGGAAAAGAACTCAAGTTATAGACGCTCTATCGTTCGCTAGAAGTTTAAAATGGAGATGGGCGGGACATGTGGCCCGTTATACAGATGACAGATGGACGAAGACTGTGACATTATGGAGAGGCCCTCACGGATATAGACGTAGAGGTAGACCGAAAGCGAGATGGAAAGACGAAGTAGAGGCAATCGCAGGAAAAGACTGGGCAAAAGTCGCCACAGATCGAGAAAATTGGCATTCTCTGGAGGAGGCCTTTACCCGAAAAGGGGTCCATTTAGCGTAACAACTATTATTATTTACTTAAATACGTTACCATATTTTATTTTATTTTAATTTAATAATGTCATGATTTGTATTATTTATAATATAACATGTTTTTTTACTAATTTAATTCAGAATTATTTTATTTTAATTGTTTCGTTATAATTTTGATCTATCAACTACCTAGTACTTTAAGAAGGTTATCGTTAAAAATGAATTACAAATAATATATTTTTGTAAATAACGCACAAAATGAATTCTAATTTCGCATGACTAAATTTATTATTGTTATGTAATTGTAATACCTAATGGAATTAAAAGGCTTTTTTATATTTTTTATTATTATTTTATTATCTTCGTGTTGATCTTGTAATTCGTCTGATATTATAGATGCAGTGTCTCCAAATGAACCGGCTCGAGACCGAGACGACAAATGACATCATAATGGTTATGAATGTCACCTTGCCGTGAGAAGTGAACCGGCAGCATAATGTCTATAGTAGCTACATGACTGCTTTGTAGGCTGCACTAGAAACTGAGCGCATTCACATTCATTGTCACGGCATTGATATTGATACGTCGTTCTAATCAGACACTAATTCGATTTGAGATTTTAATAAAAAAACATAAATCGAAAAGTAGAATTGAATAAATAAAAACTGGCCAAGTGCGTGTCGGCGCACCGCACAATTTAGGGTTCCGTACTTGCCCATCAAAATATGCGGATTTACCTCCGAACGATGATTTTTATTGTAATAATAAGAAACAACCTGTGATTCCCTCCCATCCATTATGTTTAGGAAAATATGTTAAGTGCTTTTCATAAGTTGGTCGACTATTACTCGTAAACTTGTAAAGCCTACTTAGGTGTGATAGTTTTCCTTTTAATAGCATTTTTCACACACCCTAACACAAAACCGTTTAACTGGTGGAGGAGGGGGACACTAGAATCTAACAAAATTTTTCACTATGAAGCTTAATATTTCACAAACGAATCCCTTAATCGAAAAATTATTTAAACAAACTCGCAATATTTTTTAAAGACCTATCCATCGATATACCACACTATAGGGTAAGCGAGAAAAAAATACTCACTTTACATGTAGGTACAGGAGATACTTACCCTAAAAAAAATACTTTTCGAGATTTTATTTTACTACTTTGCCGCCGTAACTAATCTGCATATTCATGCCAAATTACAGCTTTCTAGTACTAAGAGTCTTGAACTAAGCTGCGGAGAGACAGACGGACAAGGCAAAACTATAAGGGTTCTTTTCATTGTTAACTACGGAACCCTAAAAATGTGTACCGTAGAAACGGTAGGAAATAAAACAAAGCTTAGGAAAGATTTTGTATATAAACAACGACTACAATCAAAAGCACAACAACTTCCTTGTATTTAAATTCTCCACGCACTGACAATAAAATGATTAAATATCTACGCATGACATCAGTTGGACAACGATTGTGCAATATTACAGGACGAATAATGAATGACGGATGTTCCAAACGAGAGGTCTAATGAATAACATAACGCAACAGGTGAATTGGGACAAAATAATAACGTTATGTACGCGGTAGAAACTGCGATCGTTTTCGGAGGCATCGGAGCGCCTCGGCGCAGGCGCCGCGGTGCGGTAAATATCTCGTGCTAGAACACACGCCGATCATTAACGATCAATATTGCAACATGCTTACGTTCACTAGCTCGAACTCTAAAGTAAATCAGTCCTAGCCACAGACTCAAGTCGTAGACTACAACCACTTTGTTTTTGTTGCCAAAACACAGAAAACAATTTATAATCGTTTCTCACTCAAGTGGTTACAATCAAGTAGAATATAATAAAAATAAGAAGCAAACGTAGCCATTGAACAATATGAAACAAGTGACAGTAATAAAAGCCCGCTCAAGGTTACAAAATACACACCTGACGTCCGAGAACACAATAAAAATTAAAACTGAAATAACAGTGGATAAGTGAAACGATTGCTATAAGTAGCGGCAGTGAGGCACGTGAACCGAGAAAAGAACCGACGAAAACGAAAACTGCAAATAATTCATGTACAGGAAACGAACGAGTCGACAAGAAAGCTGTTTCGCTATAAACTGGCCAAATAAGTAGCGGCAGGAACACGGACCGGCAATCAATGGCCCCGGTGCGCGGTGGACCCAGGAGTAATTTCTCTGCGGTCGAGTTAAGAGCGGTTGTAATTCATTGAAATGCAAGCGAAATCGTGACGGCCAGGACTTTTGTATGCAAAGCGATACATAAATCTCATTGAAATCGACGCGCTCGCTGACGTGCTCACGCTCACGCTCCGTGCTGTTTCAACAAATAACACACAATTCAGAAAAGAACGTAAAAGCTATGGATTGCGAACCATTCAGTGCAATAACATGCATGTTACGAGTGTGAGTGAAATGAAGCTAAAGCAGGATCGTGTGCTGCACGTAATGACAGCTATTTTATTGTAGACTACGGAAATATCTAAACTGAAAGTTTCAGGGAGTCTTTCAACTATTTTTTTCTGCTATGGTTGTAAGCTTAATTTATCAATAATAATAATACATTGTATTTCAGATAGATCACGCTAATTGTGACGGTATCGTCATAAAAAAATTAATGAATGAATAAACATTCTAAGAAATCCGTGGAGGCGAGTGAGTGCCAAAATGTCACCGCAACCAACACAAGTGTGCCGTAATATTTTAGGAAACCTCAATCTCCAAAAATATAAAGGTAAACGACACGAAGACGACGCTACCGGCGGAATACAAAACAATCTCAAACAAACTCAGACTCCAAAACGAATCAATGAAAGAAGTTAAATCGTTTAAATCAATAAATATACAAATCAATAGCAAATTGTAATAAAGTGAATAACCGCAGTTACAAAAACGTCCGTGTGAATAAAAGCTAAATCTTTGTTTATTCAAAACCAGTTTCAGCGATTCGCAACGCGGATTAATTTGGACGCGCACATTATCTATCAAATGTGGATGATTGCGATTGCGACTTAGCACTCGCATACTCGCACCACACCATCAGTACTTTACAAATGTAAGAAAGATTGTAGGACTCTATCAGTGTCAAGTCAGTACTGGTCAGTCTATATTATAAATACTAAGTAATGAGCGACAAATATTTGATAAATGACGTCAATCAAGGTCAAGCACTAATGATGTAACCGCAACAACAATAGACATGGATTAATGAGTTCGTTTTTAATAACCAACTCTATTACCGCTGGAATGACGTCTACATCTAATGCAGCCTGCGACAGACCTTTAGTCGAGAGAGATGACATCATGATAACGTTGCTCGGATATAAGGCAGGGCCTCCATACAATCTATGTTATGATATAAGCACTATTTATATGCTAACCTCTCTTCGCTTGCTTCTCTCGTTCCTTTTCCTTTTCTCTCGCCTTTTTGTCTCTTCTCTCCCTCTCCTGTTTCTCTTTCTCCAGGCGCTTCATCTCCTTCTTCATTTCTTTCTCGTTCTTCTTCGACTTAGTGTCGTCGATCTTCTCGGACAAGATGAAAGTCCCCGTCTGGACCTTCGTGTCCACCTCCTCTTTCGGCCTCATCGTGTATCACACCGCGACACTATCAACTCACACAAGGATAAAGTAATTATAGCAACAAAATCCCCTGTAAATGCACTCTCTAAGAATTTATCTCGACGTTTCGTTACCGTGAAGAATTTCAATTCGGCACAGAGCGGGCGCGCGGCGGCGGCGGACGCTTTATCGTACACGTAGCTACGACCGATGCTCGCTATTGGCGAAACGGTATCGAAATTATCACTGGAACTCTTGAACGATTTCAAAAGCAAAGTGCGCGATGATACGGAAATCTATCGCGAGCGACGCGGAGCGTTGTGGCCGAAACGCGCGAAGCACCGACCGTGACTGAGCGTGCGCGAACACTGCGCCCCCCTGGCCTCGGCACTGAGGCTGACGAGCGGGCGACGCCGGCGCACCGCACCATGCGCGAGCGACGCGTGCCTCAAAAACTATAAATAAAGCCTCACTTCCTATTTGACATAGAATCAGAAGACGGTTTATGGCCGTTGAACCCATGAAACCATTTCGCAGCCGATGAGGATGACTAAAACACCAAAAAAGCGATTATAATTTTGATCCAAATTATTTTTCCAAATTATTACGTTCACGAGTTTTGATGCCAAGGTCTCAGGCCACAAGTGTCTAAGATTCTCAATTTTTTTAAGATTCTTTTACCAGCACTCTACCCTCGTTTTGCGGATATCCATTACTTAGCAAAACTTATTTTGCCAATTAATGGATGGATAGCATTCTTCAGACCAAGATAGGATTATATAACTACAAAACAAAAAAAAAACAAAAGCGGCGACTCTCTTCAAAGAGCCCTTAAAATTACTCAACGAGACTCCGACAATCCATGGACATACATGGTTCGATAAATAATGGACGCAAAAAATACTCTACACTCAAACTGGACGAAAGATGCAACAAGCAAGAGTCGCATTTGAAATCACTTAAAATACCTAAATGAGAGTTGAAAATAACATTTCTATCAAATCGCAATCGCAAATCGATGAAGCTAAAATCATTCACAAAGCAACAAGGTCGTGATCGTGATAAGCTAATCCGCGTTTCGATTATCTTGAGTGAATTCCGGCTGCGAAATTAGTATCTAATAACAATGTGTATTGACATAATCAATCAATTGCTTCATGGCCACTGTCAAATATGTGATTAGCCAAGAAGTTAAACCCTTGGCATGGTATACATCAAATTAGAAATCCTATCAGGAAGGAAGGCGGTGACTGGGATGTCAGCGAGTTATCCGCGAAACACAAAGATGTAAAATGCGTTGGTTTCATCGGTTCCCAGCAGGCGGAGCGTGTCGGGCGCAGGCACACTGAGCACAGGCGCACTGGGCAGTGGCAGCCGGCGAGAAAGCGGCCCGGCCGGGTAATAACTTTACAGATTGGGGAAACGCTGCACCGGAAGAATAGATTAATCACTGCGAAACCAACAGTAGGCTAGGAGGTGGGACACCAACATTATGTATAATACAAGTTGAAACGATAGGAATCGTCGTGGAATGCCACTCATCGCCGCGTTAGGTCCCCGAATCTGATTAGGCATCAACGAGATTTAGGAAAAGTATACCAAAGCAATAACTAAAGGAATAAGGGCATAAAATGATTGTTATGCATAAAATGAGAATCCGATAAAGCGCCATCCAATTATGGCTGCATTGCAAAGCTTTTGTCATTGTTAACATAAGACCTCAAGCAAATTGGCATAGTGATATCACCACGCTATGAGCCCGGCTATGCTCAGAATAACCAGGGGCAAATTGGAAGATTACAAGATATTTTGCGACATAAAGTTTGATTTTGAGAAGGCTTTGCCACCAAGGGTTTTCGAAGGGTATCTTCTTTCTCTTTTGTTACATGAGTTAGTTCTCTGTATAGTTTCTTCTTATAAACCAATCAATCACTGAATTTACATTTAATCTGTGAAACTTCTGCGTGGCATCTCAGTATTTTGATCTCTATAATTAAACCCACAGATGTATGCGTAATCGAAGTCCGCGCATTGATTCACGTTCGCGACGGCCGTTTGCGCCGCCGTGCGCTCGTAAGGAATGATATCTGCACATAGCGCGTACCCACCGGAGACGTGATTAACTCCGATCACCTTTGGCGATAACATTCACTAACACGCAGGAATACGCAAATGGAGAGATAATATTCAACGGAATGGGCGAAAGTAATCTGCACAAACACTGCGTAATACTGCATTATGACGACAGGCACACACACATGCACGTTTTTCACTCCACATATCTCAGTCTGTTGCAAGGGATTCGATTAGAAGTTCTCCATTGTTTCGTATTCGCACACGTTTGAGTACTCCATTAGCTGCCTACTCCGTGTCGCGGAGACACGGCGAGAGAGCGTTCAGCTCAGACCTTACATTAAGCGCGTAATTAAATCTGACTAATGCAAGTTTCTTTGCGGATAAGCTTTACTGTTACACTTTAGCAGAAAGTTACTTATTAAACTTTGAATTACGGCTGGGAAATTGGAACCGAATCAAGCGCGTAATTGAGAATTTTCATTAAGTTGTTTTTCAAGACGCTTCATAACCGACTATCATCAGGAACTAACATTTCGCTAATAGATTAATCACTTGATCTATAATGTAGGACAGTAGGAGTTTCTCTGAACAAGTGAACACTTTTCTGCGAGATTTCATTTGGTCATGTGTGTGCCTGTCGTCATAAAGCTTCAATTTTGCAATATCTCGCAGTCGGGGTTGCTACCAAGTTATCAGATTGAGCAGAGGCGCGGCCGTGTCTAAGTGTCTGCGAGAACCGCTGACGTCACGGCAACAAGTAGGTGTAGCTCATGTCTCAAAGGATCCGTGGCACGAACAGCTTCAGTCAGAACTGCGCAGACTTCGTTCAATATCGTAAACTAAATCCCCCTGCCCAACAAATTGTCCTATTTAAGCTTTTCGAAAGTCGACTTCAGACAGACAGTACTCCAGCAATCAATCTGACTTAGATAAAAAAATGAATTAGTTTTCTTTTGTGTAATACTTATAAGGTTCGACATAATGCCTTGATGTTCACAAAATAATAATATTCTTGTAATTGTTTAAGTGTAATAGAGTCTTAATCGTTCCTGCAACATTATGCGCCAGTTTTAATCTTCCCCTGTGGTGGAGTAAGATATTAAGACTTGCTATCGATGATCCTAACCTAACTGAAGTTAGGTTTGTCTTAGAAGTTGAGGACTCGATTTTTCAGGGAAAATGTATCTAGAAAGTGTCTGCCAATAGATTTGATTTGTGGATGAGTCGGCGTGCTATACCTATATGGCCGTTTCCGGGATCGGCGACCTGTGTCCCGGGACATTTCGCCGGAGACCGCACACGTGCCTACGACACACTTCATAGTTTATTACCTGTTTTATTTTATTTATTTATTTAACAGTTTATGTACACACTAAATACAGAAACCTGCAACCTGAACCTGTTGCATTGTACTATTGTCAAGGTCACTTTAAGAGCAAATTATTTTCCTTCAAGCTTGTTGACTTGATAGAATGAACGCAAACCAATTATGTTGGATAGTGTACAGGCTACACCTGGAGTTATTTACTATCCGGACCTTGTAGAAACCAGAACAAATTTCCGTGCGTTCAAGCGTTTTTGGAATACCTATTATTGGAATCAAATATAACAGCTCACAACTTAGGACACATTGTTGATAATATTTATCCGTGGTGCTAGGCAACTGGGTTTATCCAAGTTATAAATGTCTCTTTGTGCCTATTGGTGTTGTTTCGTTCTGTCTCCAGCTGTCATATGCTGTCTCCAGCATATCAGCTGGAGACAGCTCCAGCTGATATGGAGGGAAGTAGAAATTATGGTTTTCCTACTACTCCGCTATACTTTTCTGATTCATTTCGTTGCGGGATCCAAGACAGTTAAATTGTTGCTCTGGGACTTCGTCGAGCTTCATTGTGTTCATTGTCTCTATCGTAATAATGTGCTTAACTTTTGCAACGCGTTTCTTTTCACCCTCGATACACCTCGAATATAACGAGATATTTTACGCGTGAAAAGTATAAATCCATCGAAAATCGGTTGATAAACAAATTAATTGAACCGAAACCAGTCGAACGCGACCACTCTCGATCCTCCCAGTAACTCGACTACGACGATCTAGCTCCGACTCAGCACTCCACATCTATAGCTAATTTTGTATTGGTGTTGAACAGCGAATGTGAGCATAGCAACCGTTAACGTAACTGCCACGAACCTCACCAAGCGATGTGCTACCATGGTACAGAGGACGCAGGTTATCTTATCATAAAGCATTTTATGGTTTGTAGCTGATTGCCAAACAACCAATCGTATAACTTTAAAAACATATGGATCGTAATTCGTATGCGACCTACATAATTTAATTAAACGTTTTTTATTTGTTTTGTATTTCACTTATCTAATACATAACATTACGGTTCGTGGCTCTTATTTGTTCATGTGTCGGTGCCATCAACTTCTCTGAAATGTCATGTATGTAGGCAGTTAGTGTGGCTCGTTATTTCATCGTGTCGTGTAGGTCTCCTAATTCTAGTTGTGCTCGCGAGTGGGCGAGGTGGCTATAAAGTATTCAATACATACCTGAGACTAGACTTGTGTGGAATAAAGACATTACGTGGAGACTGGAGATAATGATACGAGACACGGAATCATTTGCTCTTCGGACAATTACGACTATCACTCTAGTCGAATTAGAAAGCTTATTCAGACAGAACTTGAGGACTCATAAACCTCCGACTCGTTAACGTTGTACACCAATAAGAGTTCAATATCTGATTACTGATTTCGAATCCTGAAAAAACGCTTTTGGAAATACTCTTAATCTGTTATAGATTGGTAGATTTTTTGACGCGGGCGCGACGCGGTTAGGAGTTTATTTCACAATCTCTCTCTACTCCTTTGAGTATTGCGAAGGTGATATGTAAAGTGAATGTCAAGTGAAATAATCATTTTATTATCAGGCAACAAGGCCCATAGATAAAATACACAAAATAATTTTATACAATGATAAACTAATACATATTTTAAAAACCTTAAAACTAATAATAAACTATACACTGAGTATTAGACACTAATGACCGCATGGAGGTATGGCAGAGCAAGGAGCTGCACGGGCGCTTTTACCGGGCCCTACATGGGCCCGATGTCACGAACGCTTTTTCCGGGCCCTGCATGGGCCCGATGGAGACCTATCAGCGTCCGTAGCCTGGATACGTTCCGGGGACCTCTTCGGAGAAACTGAAGGTTTTGTCTGTGCAATTATGGATAACTACCGGAGATTTATTGTGAAGGGCGGCACGGTTGACATATGTCGGGCATGCCACCGTCCAGGCGAATCAATCCGTCACATTATCTCCGGGTGTTCTCGTCTGGCTAACGGAGAGTACAAGCATAGACATAACCTTGTAGCCAGGATTATTCATCAGCAACTTGCTCTAAAATACAATCTTGTTGAATCGGAAGTTCCGTACTATAGGTATGTGCCCGACCCAGTTCTCGAAAATGGCAATATCACATTGTACTGGGATCAATCCATCATCACTGACAGGACTATTGTAGCCAATAAGCCTGTTAAAGTGGTGGTGGATCAATCAGAGCGGCGCGGAATGATTGTCGACATTACGGTCCCGCATGACGAGAACCTCGTGAAAGCCGAGAAAAATAAGCAAATCAAGTATCTTTACTTGGCTCGCGAGGTTGTCGACATGTGGGATGTGGACTCAGCGATCATTGTGCCGATAGTCGTGTCAGCCCATGGCTTAATTGCCAAGAGCCTCGACCAACATCTCAGGAGGCTCTCGTTAGGCAGCTGGATCAAGAGCTTGATTCAGAAAGCGGTACTCCTGGACACGGCTCGTATTGTTAGGAGGTTCCTCTCTCTGGAGCCTTGACTGCTGGTAGCTTGGACCCTGTTCCCGATACCGGTGGGCTACTATTTTTTTATATTTTTAAATGTATTTTTATTTAAATATTTAAAAATGTAAATAGTATGTTCAAAGATGAATAACTATACACCAATGAAATGAAATGAATGATGATGAATGAAATATAAGTGTTATTAAAGAATCCTAGGGCGCTATCTGTTCGTGCGAATATAATAGCTAGGGTTTGGGATTTCCCGACAATTTCAAAGTCCCGGGACACGAGACAGCCTACAATCAAAGTCCCGGGGATGCCTTGGACTTCGAGACTTTTAAGTTTTTTTTTGTGTTTTGAAGAATTTTAATTGATGTAATTCTTGGTGAAACGTATTCCAAAAGGCAATTATTTGTAAAATTAACAATTATTACAGCAGAAAATTAAATCTTAATAATTTTAGCGTTAATTTCAGTCTTAATAATTGTTTTTTTATTTCTTTTAATCACACACAGATTCTCTTTTAAGCAATTAAATCTTATATCTTAATCTGTGCGTTTTATAACAAAACGAACTTACCTAAAAATCATACCAATTTTTTATAACTTTACTATTATCTAGTAATTCTAGTATCTAATCATTGGTCATAATCACAACATTGATAATACTCATAATCACAGATTTGTTTCATAATTAAAAAAAATAAATATAAATAATAAAACAGACTTATAAATTAGTCTTTTAAATAATCAACTAACACATTAATTAGATTTATTTGCTGATATAATAAAATAGGCAGCTTTGTCCGACAATCTGTTTCTGATTTTTGTAATAATGCCACCGGACAAGGAGAACACTCTCTCTTTTTCAACAGATGTCGGTTTAATTGTGTTTAAGGCTTTATACAGTAGTTTCAAACTTTCCGTATATTTTCGAAGAGCCTGTAGGCTCTACAGTTCTTCCGTAAAGCCAATTGGTGCAGTTTTACTAATATTCATTAAACTAACCGATGGCGCCTAGGCTCCTTCAATTATTTGAAAATAAAAATAATAACATAACAATTTCGGCAATCTTGTCTCGTCTCGAGTCTCGACCCGAAAGTCCCGGGACTCGAGATAACTAAAATTACGAAAACTCCCCGGGACTTCGAGACACGACACGTCCCGGGACCCAAACCCTAATGATAGCCCGCAGATTTGCTCGGTGTTTGAGGGGCGTCAAAATAGCCATATTTAGGGCATTTTGTACGTCCTTTTGTACCGGTAGTCTGTGGCTGGATTACACGCAGAAACAGTACAGCACTCTACGTGTCCAATACAATAACGCGTTCAGGGTGCTGTTGGGGCTGCCTCGTTCTGTAGCGCGTCGGGGATGTTTGCCGAGGCGCGTGTGGATTGTTTCCACACAATCATGCGCAAGCGGTGCACATCCCTGGTGCGTAGGGTGCGGGCCAGCCGCAACAGTATCCTGAAAGCTTTTGCTGAACGTTTCGACTGTCAGTACGTGAACCATGCAGCAGTGGTCCACGTACTGATTAATATAAATTTAAAATCGCAATTTTAATTAAAATTAAATTAAAACAATATTGTTTTAATTTAATTTTGATTTTCATTTCAATGACTAGCTGTTGCCCGCGACCTACGTTCGCATGAAATAATTGTATAAAAAATATAACCTCTTTTTTATTCGGATTTTATTACCAAAAAATTTCAAGGGTTTTAATGTTTTTCCACGGAACCCTAATTATTTTTCGTAAAATAGAAGTAGCCTACGTTACTCCTTATTACATCAGCTATCTGCCAGTGAAAATCGGTCCAGCCGTTTCAGAGATTAGCCGGAACAAACAGACAGACAGACAAAAATGGTAAAAAATGTTATTTTGGTACATGTACCGTATATACATTCATATGCATTTAGTAAAACGCGGTTATTTTAATATTACAAACAATATTTTTAATTTAGTTTAGGTAATTGTATGATCCAAAGTTGATTGAAATATATAAATAAATAATAATAATTGGGTAGTCATGTTTCGGTTTCCTCTTAACTCTCGAACGCTGCTCAGGTTACATTGCGAAACCCGTTTACTGAAGCGGTACTCTGCTGTGCGCCATGCGGGCTGTAAGCCTCAAATGTACATTATTACCGTAATTTAGTGGTAGATCTTCAGTAATTAAGAGCGGTGGTGGCCCAAGAGCGGTGGTGGCCCAAAGAGCGGTGGTGGCCCAGTGGTGGCGGCCCCGACTTACGAACAGTGAGTCGTGGGTTCGAACCCAGGCAGGCGCATTACTTTGTGTAATTTATTTCATCACCACTGCTCTCAAAAACGGTGAAGGAAAACATCGTGAGGAAACCGGCATGTCCTAGAACCAAAAAATTCGAAGATATGTGACATCTACCAACCCGCACTGGGCTAGCGTGGTGGATTATAGCCCATTCCCTCTCATAGAGAGGAGGCCGTGTGTCCCAGCAGTGGGAACATTTAGGCTGATTATGCTGCTTCAGTAATTTGTGCGGTTAAGACTTGTTTTGAAAAACTTTTAGGTAGTTCTATTGCAAAACCAATCAAAGCCATACAGCAGGATGTCAATCCGACCTCATTTGATTGTTATTACATCAATAAAGCTGTTCGCTCAATACTCAATACTCATAATGAGCCGACAACAGTGGCCAGAGCTTTACGTAAACGTGTGGCTCGCCTTCACCTACTTATTGAAATTCGTAATTAAGCAGCGTCTGACTCATCGTAACATTATGGGCCATAAATCCTCGTCCACCGTCCACTCGTAAACCTGATCGTGAGCGTCGTGGCTGTAACGACGACGCGACGCGATGGCGGACGAAAGCAAAAGTGTTAAATTAAACGTTACGGTACGCACACGGCCGTCATACACCAGATCAACTTGTTTCTCTCATTTGTTAAGTATGAGGAAACAATGCTGTAAAGATTAGCCTCAATATCTCCAACAGCACAATCCGGTAAAAATGCAATAAGAAACGCCAGACTAATGATAAGAGGAGGATGGTCATGATTGTACGTATTATGTATTACGTCATAATATGCCAGTTAGTATAGTAATACTGGACTGGCTACAGTCAATCTTTAGATCACATCAATACCAATACATGAAATATTACCTCATGAAATAACCTTAAATAATTTTATGTGTACAAATACTTCCAGACTGTAGTGCCCGCGGCAACGTATTCGAGAACCGCTTACGTAATCTCGGGTTGAAATGCACAAAACATACACATCGAGTGGAGTCAACGAGGTGGTGGTACTGGCATTAGTGAGGCGCCTGCGCCGCATCGCCGGCACAATCGCAGCGGCCGCCAGTCCATAACATACTGACATAACCAGACTACGTCTAGATATTGGCTGACGAAGACGATTCGGAAGGACCATTCCAAATAACAAGAGAACAGCCATTTACACCTGAAATAGCGAACGGAAGTTAATTTAAGTTATTTTCATTGCTACTGCTGTTTACCATTGAGCCGATCATAACTATGCCGTCGTTGGCACAGGGTCTCTACCACTAACTATTGCATCTATTTGAACCCAGGAGAAATCAATTGGACTATAAGAACATTATATTAGATCTTATACGTTTTTGGACCGACTTTTGTCGGGCTCTTATCGGTTTCTATAACTTCTTAAGAATGTGTTGAGTTATTGCGAGCTTGCGGTAAAATGTCGGACTAGACCTTCGTTATATCTGCCGTAGACATCTTCTAGCGAACTTATCCCAGTCGCTCCGCAGCTAATAAAATTACACACATTCGTTATCTAACCATTGCTAAGTGTTTTTTCTAGTCTGCATTTCCTTCTTCTAATAAAAATGTTGTTAGTGTCCGCGGCAACAATCCAGGCCGTTCACTCGAGTTGTTTTGTCTCGTCTAGTGGCCTTTTTCTATTCTTTATAATTTGGAAGGCGCTCACGCAATCTAAACCTTTCGGTTTGATGGCGGCAGTCGTCACGAATAGACTTAAGTTTTCAACAGAACATCGAATCGATCCATTTTTTACTGAGGCTCTACTCGTCGTTCAGATGAGGCCAGAATGCATGAAATTATTATCTCCGATACGATAGATAACTGTTATGGGTGTAGATGACCAAATTAGATGTGAGCTAGCGTTGAAGACAAAACTATTGTCCGTGGGTATTCCCGAAGCAAAATGATGAAGCAGAATGATGGGGCAGTAACTAGAGCTACAATTTACAACTTCTAAGGTGTACCTATGAGCTGCGACTCTGGTTCAACTAATAAAGTAGATCTCTCGATTTCCAAGAGTAACACAGTAACTGCGGCTAAAGCGAGGTGGACACACTTTCTTAAGTTTTAGGAAAGAGCTGCGCAGGCGGCGAGCCTTAACAATTTACACTCGCAGTCAAACATGCTGACGCACATTCTTAATTTAATGTGAATTCACAAAACTCGTGATTGTTGTGAAGGTCAGTGAGATGTTGTGTCGAGAGGGTATGCAGAAGCTCCTTTACTATGCTATTTTTATACGCGTCGTTGGAGCTGCTTATTCTTTCTGTCCGTCTGTCAGTCAACTAATTCGCAGACGTGGTAAATCGCAACTTCTGTATAATTGGCACACTGATCGTGACATATTTTAATGACTCGGGGTGACGAATTAATTAAGTAGGATTTTTTGTTAATTATGTACGCATCATAGATTTGTTCAATCTGCTGTAATTAATTAATTAATTTACGCAATTATGCGTAGAACTCGTGTTCGTGTACAAGTCGCTAGATGAGTGTTCTCATGAAACATTTTAAACATTTAGATAGAGATTGAATTGCCAGCGGACTATATCACTTTACCAGTATAAAATTGTACGAGTAAATACATACACCAAAATTGTAACGATTTATTAATATTTGTAACGAATTTTGTTTTAAAAACTAAACACTTTTGTGATGGTATTTACTGTCACAAAAGTGCCGTTTCGTAACTATTTTGATCTTCATACATTGAGTCTCGTTTCGTTAACTTTTGAGTATGCGAATATTCTTTCCCATCTGGTAAACTTTTGTTCGGCAAGTACATACAGTTAGGGACTCAAGAGAACTACTTACAAATACCACAATGGGGGTTATCGCGCATGAATTTGCCACTAGAGGCTTTAGTGTAAGGTCTGCCGAAATGTCCGATTGTACAAGAGTGAGTGGTACATAGGCGGACTTAATGCCACAAGGCATTCTCTACCAGTCAACCGCCTTTATCACGTATTTTTTCTAATATTCACGATTGTGGTGTTGATTGAGTCATTCCTGATTAATTTCGTGTAGAGTAAGGTCTTCAAAAATGTCAGATGTCATAGTGTTGGCGCGTTGCGCGCTTGTTTATCATTTTTACTAACATTCACGATTGTGGTCATGATTGAGCCATTGCTGATTAATTATGACTTGAAGATTGTAAGTAGCAAGTTAGGATCTTATTTGTTAGTACTTAGAGGTAGAACGGTTTTTAAAAGTTTCATGCTTACTAATTTTAAAGAAAATTTTGAAAATATGTCTCTGAAGTTTACACTATGTTGTTATACGAAATAAAATAAACTTTTTATGAAGGTATTGGTACCTACTTTAAAGAAGAAAATACAATTAATGACGGGACCTTACTCGACAGTGACGCCATCTAGTACTTTTGAGGTTCTTCCCAGAACTTGTGTGTGCAGAACTGCCGACGCGGTTGTATAGTATGGGTATATAATTATGTAAAAAGACGATTTTGGCGGCGCCAACATCTTCATGATTCTGTTCTCCTAGTACTTACTGTTAAAGTTTTAAATTGAGTTCTCTCGTAACAAACAACAAACCTTTGTGTGCCAGAGAGAGACAAAAAATAGCAACATCAACAAGACGTTTAGTTGTAACTTTGGGAGCTGATCAGCTGACTGTACCGTGAAGATTAAAATAGTTACGACAGGGTACTTTTTTTCACTTGTGTTGCACTTTTTTTGTACAGTTGGCGAATCGAGAAAGTTACCAACCGGGATATACCTTTAAAATCCCAAAAATCGACAAATGAGTGTCGGAACGGTTGTTTTAAAAAGATACAGTGTTTGGTAGAAGTGGTAGATTTTTAGGGACAGCTCGCGTTAACGCAATACGCAGTAATTAGGATGTCACTGCCGCTGCCACTGGACACACCATGTCAGTATTACGAAAACGCAAAATTGTCTTGCAATGTGAAAAGTGGACTGATCTATTAAATGCTGTGAACAGAGCCAGAGGCCTTGCTAGTTATTACAATTATAATAAAATAATATCCGGTGTAACCGGAGCAGGCGGCGGAGCATGCGATCCGGCGACACCGCCGGACACCGGACACCGCGCCGCTCCACTGGGCACGAAGGCAGCCGCCGAACCAAATACCTCTGCGCCCACGCCCTTACCTATACCTACATACTACAGCTAATACTACATCTCAATGCTAGCTAAACAACAAACACAGGACTACGTAAGTTTATTCTGAGAGCTGCATGGGTTGATGAAATTTTGTGAACAATAAGGGTTTCCTTATTTTGAGAGAGAAGACAATTATTTTTTCCTCCACTTCTGTCAGTTACACAAATCCACATAATATATTATTATTATCTAAAGCTTAGGAAATGATGTTGTTGTAACACAAGTATTGTGGCTTTAATCATTATCAACAGTTATTTGTGGTCTGAAATCAGAGTAGATAAATTGAGCTTCATTCTAATGGGTACATATTCCAGTGTCATGAACAAATTGTGAGAAACGAGGTGGAAGCAAACATTTGCATTGATTACCAAACTGACCCAGTTCCACACTGCATACTGCAACTCTCTGCTGTACAAACTATGCGAGTATGTTCTCCTGCGCCACTCACACAATCATGCTAACTACCAGCTAATAACAACCTTTAGCCTAAAGTTAGGCTATTTATAAATGGTTATCTATTAGTTTATTACAGACCCCTAAGATGACCCACTGCCCCAGATTTAATCATTTATATGTAATAGTAAAATGAGTGATTTGATAGTATTGTATTGTATAACGGGCTGGTGTCCGCAACTCCACGTCCAATGCGCGTATTTTGCGTGCGGGATTTGATAGTAATGGATTTATTTATTTACGTCATGGTAGAATGCTGTTTTCATAAAAACATTCATACTTTTTTTTAAATTTGCAAATATAGAATATTTATAAAGAGTAAAACAAATAATTCTAATAAACTATGAAAATTTGGTAAAGAAGGAACAGCAACATTTATACACGGAAATATTGATAAAGAACAAGAGTGATAGGTACTGCTTATCTGGAATTACTTAAGTAGCATGCTTGAATGTGAACATGACAGTAACTAATGAGAATGTGCACAGATAGGCGAGAGATTGCTCTTGTGATACAGTGTCTGTCAGCTGATGTGATGAGACTTACTGGTGCATCACAAGGAATTCTTTTCTTTATGCAGTTTGTTTGTCAATAAAGTTGATTTTATTATGATCTTATTTTTTTTTTTTGTTTATTCATTTCAGTAATAAACTGTCTGAATACATTGTGACTTACAGTTTTTCTTTAAATGTAAAAGTACACCCTACAGTGACATTGAAACATTAATTATGTTTAACATATTGTACAGACCATTGTCTCAGAGCTAGAGAAAACAATGTGGAGATTTTCCTCTTATTTCAAACTAGGCAGCTAGTTAATAATAGCTATTGTAGGTAATGATAGTCAGCTTGTAAGACTCAGTGGGACATTATCTATCAATTGTATAGCAACTACGTATTTTTTGCATTACAAAAAGTTACGAATAGTGTGTCGGCACAAGGACGCGGCGATTAGCGACCGCCGCGCAGCACCACCTGCTAAACACCCGCCACTTAGCACCGCCGTCTAGCACACTACACGCTCATAGCTCACTGTTTCCAACCAAAATAAGTATTTTATTCTTCCCTAAACATAATTTTTGATCGAGCTTCGCAGCACATATTTTCCGTAAAATACCTATTGCATTTCTGCAGCAATAAATATCGAACGTGTATAACTCACGCGGCGTAATGAGACGTTAAATAAATGTTAAAATTGACGTACCTATGTACCTACGGCGCAAGAAAGCAATTATTTTAACCTCACTGTCGAAATAAGCGACGCATGAGAAAAATCGATAATTTCACCAATAAACAAGGAGAGCCGTCAAACTATTTCGATTCTAGTTAGAAGACGGCTGTGAAAATCTATCGGCGTCCTGATAGTATCGGAAAATACTGTTCTTTCATTTAACAACTCGAGAAAATAAAACCAAAACCAATAAATTACCGGCGTACTCACCCATTTTGTTCCGCTCGCCTGCAATGACCGCTGAACCGACGATTAATTACTTAAGTAATATATTTTTCATCATCACAATAACACTTATTATGCCACAAACACGAATTATCCGCTAATCTATCTTGGAACTTAAAAATCCTCATCAAATTAAATAAAAATCTGGGCTAGTCGCGCAGCGCAACGCTCCCACTGCCTTACAGATGGGTGACAGAAAGCAATCGCGTTCGGAAATTAGAAACTTAGAAAGTATTCGATGCGTTCTGAAATTTACTTCACTATCACAAGTGCGCTCTTGTTCAAATCAAGATTGAAACTGAACCGATAACAGTCACACCACACTAGATCAAGCATTCACGATTCACGCTGTCCAGCTGTCCTCAGCCTCGGTGTGATATATGAAGCATTGTAGCGTGGTAAGAAAGATAAAATTTAGCTAACATCTTGGACACAAATTCACACAATCATTCTTTACAAACGATTGATATAATGGGGGCTATCGCGCATGTATTCGCCGCTAGAGGCGTTCGTGTATAGTAAGGTCTTTAGAAATGTCAGATGTCATCGTGTGGGCGCGCTGCGCTCTTCTTTATAACGTATTTTAGCACGCCCTGCCCCCCCTGGCGACGCTCGGGGTGAAGTTTCCCCCCGACGCACATACGAGTATTGGCATCAAAAATGTGTGCCCCTTAGTGCCCCAATTAGATATTTATAGTTTTCAAGTTATCGCGGTTTTATGAAAACCCGAAAAAACTACTCGAGTTGCAAGACTGCCAAAACGCCGGCGGCGCTTTGACTATTTGAGACTGTTTCTGCACATCTATTTTATAGAAAATGTTTTCTGGTTTTATCCTAGGCCAATAGTTTTGAATGATACAGAAGAAGATGAAGAGAATTGTATATTGAATCAAAAAGAATCAGAAAATATGAAAATGAAGAACAGTCAGACATAAATGTACTAGTACAGCAACCCGAAGAACATTATTTTGAATGTAAGTTCATGATCCAATTTATATTTTTATGGGACCTTTCAGATGTATTTGTAGAACAGATGACAATAGATGAAAATATTTGAGAGTTATCGATAAAGTTGTAGTTGTTTTTCACACTTTTTTCAAATTTTGTTTCAGAACTAAAAAAAAAAAAAAATGATTTGATTTGATTTGAACTCACTAGAAGAAAATGACACTAATTTTAAAATAATAATTGAGAAAGAAACCTACAATCAAGAAGTTTTTGTAACAAATGGGAACAGTTAGGCCTTTGGTTGTAATTTGAGCTGTTTAAAAATTACTAAAGAGATACGAAAAGGGTTTATTTCTACATTTCATTTCAATTGTCAAATGTTCAATATAGAAGTTAAAATTGCAAAGTTCCAGAAAATTCCGCAGACCTCAATCTAAATGACGAAAGCAGTTTTATTTAATTTATTTATTAATCACAAAATCCACAGCTCTTTGAAATTATATATTAAAATATATAACCAATCCTACAGCCAATTACGGATTTACAATTTTATACAATACGTACATTGCTAAGTGTACAGCGTGGATGAGTGTGTAGGAGTGTGCCAGAGGAGTTGCAAAAATGGGTGTGTGAGTATGTTATAGTAGTGTGTAGTGATTGTCTGTATACCTTTTGTTCAGTTCTATATAATTAGTTTAGATGTATTTGTCAGTTCGTCACATACTGACGTTATTAATTGTTTCCTGAATATACTTTTTTTAGTATAAATATATCAAGATGAGATTTATGTCTATAGGGACGGGATTTTCTGCACTGGAACTGATAGCAGCTTCTCTTAACATACCTAGGTATGAGTGATAAATTGTATGCAAAGTGCCATAAGGTTTGTGAGCGATGGGAATTGGCCAAGGAACAAAGCATGGCGGTAGCAGCTCAAGAGGAATATGACATGGCTGTGCGCAATGGTGACGTAGATTTACACGCGAGTACCCATGATAACTGTGGTAGATGACGCGTGCTGGTGGAAAAGATCTTATAGGAAAAATTACAATGCATTATCGGGCGCGGCGGTTATTATAGGCTACAGGACGAAAAGTTTTATATATGGTGGTGAAAAATAAGTAGGTACTGCGTGGTTTGTGCTAGAGCAGAAAATAAAAAAGAGACGATACCTGAGCTCGTCTGCTTTAAAGAATATGAAGGCTCTTCTAGTGGCATGGAAACTACAGCACTCGTTAAAGGATTTAAATCTTCACAGCAAACAAACACTCTTACTTCAGAACGATGTACTGAATACGTGGTAACCGTTTTCGCGTGTGTGTCCCTTCCACTCCGTATAATAATTGTGCAGTTTGATATGGTCCATAATGTTACCTATAAAACCGTACTGTCTTTCTTTCTAACTTGTGTTATCATGTGCACAGTTTTATCAGTATTTTTAGACGTAAAATGCATTGAAATCTTTAAAGCGGTTTCAAAAGAAATTTTGTACAAATTGACATAAAGCTTGTAGTAAGCTAATAGCTTTTTATACACTTTTGTTTTATTTTTTGCAAAACATTTTCCGTTGGAGGAGCTCGTGGCTTAATAATAAAAGGCGCTCGGGTGAATCTTTAGGTTAAGCCGTGCTTGCCTAGGTTGGTCCGTGGATGGGTGACCGACCACCCATTACATACTGTTACAGTTTCCTCCTTGCCTCGGAAAGCATGTTAAGCGGTTGGTCCCGGCTCCCATATATAGATATTTGGCAGTCGTTATACGTAGTCAGTGTCCTGAGAGTGACAACCAGTCTTACTCGAGGATATCGTATTACCCAGTACTAACTGGGTTGTAGTCATGTAAAAAAATACTGGTATTCAGTTGCATCCGGTTAGACTGGAAACCGACCCCAACATAGTAGGGAAAGGCTAAAGATTGCACAAATTGTGTGTGCGTTACGATTGCTCCGCCAAGTTTTCCAAACAAAAAAAAACTTCGTCAGAAAAATTGTCGCTCGTGTCTGAACGAGCCCTTAGCTTTATGTGAATGCCATTTTAAAAAACCAACTGTCAATAGAGTGTCACTTACGTACAATTTAAATCGTTAAATGAGCAAATTAATCTTTTCCTGTGCTGACGCTAACTTCAAAATTAAATACAAATTAAACTAGCCATTGAATTTCAAAACTATTCAAATTAGTTTCTTAACCACTCTGCTCGACAAGATTTTGACACATGACACACCAGCTGAATCGGTGGGGGTGATGCGATTTGTCATGAAATTCAAGAATTTTCGTGAACATTCAGCATTCGATTTTATGATGATAAATATGTCACGGCAGCTGTTTCACACGATGAGTTTGTGTTGAATATCTTCAATACCGTGTTGAGGTTGGTAAAACGGCGTCAGTCTATTGCCAAATATGTGTAAAATACATATTACGGCACGCTTCCAAAAAATAGGTAACTTAGATGCGCTGGAAATAATGTACATAGACAAGTTTCTCGTTTGCTAAAAAACTCGAAAAGGAAAAACAAATACAGTAACATTCTATCTGCGTTCTTATTTTTGCTATTATTCATACATAATTTCATAAAAAAACACGATCAAAGTCTTGACAAATATTACAAAAAACTATGTTGAAAGTGTTGCAAAATGACACTTCTTAGTGCTGACCGAAACCCAAGTTCTATCATTACGATTAAAAAGTGGTATTCAGCCTAATCGATACTCGCAATGAAATCGAGTTTAGAAAAAAAAAAGAGTTGAGACTGAATTCTTGGTATAATTTCGAATAATAATTAATCATTTAATTTTATCTTTTTTAATAATTTCATTTAGTAATTATTCAATGCTTTTGGTTGACTTCAAGAGAAGGAGATTTATAAGTAATAAAATAAAATAAAAACTTGATTCTATGTAATCATTTTGATGATTTGATCTTTCTTTCCGTTGAACTAGCAGCGTGAAATTTGGCAAGAAATAAGTCTCACAG
The DNA here is from genome assembly GCA_950022335.1 of Eurois occulta. Classification (NCBI taxonomy): domain Eukaryota; kingdom Metazoa; phylum Arthropoda; class Insecta; order Lepidoptera; family Noctuidae; genus Eurois; species Eurois occulta. The sequence goes on from OX465499.1 coordinate 405,358, forward strand.
TTCAAACAAAGAAAAACCTGAAAATGGATCGATTTTCAATTTAAAATTTAAATTAAGAATACGCTCGCAATTCACCATTTTAAAGTATTTTAATTTACTACATCATTTATTGTGAATTTGGTTTTCTAATATCTGGCGGTTGGACTGGAAGCCGACCCCAACATAGTTGGGTAAAGGCTAGGCAGATGATGATGAATATCTGTCAGCGTCAGGATGGCTGGACCAAATGAGATATGTCCTTGAGATCATGTGCACTAATTATTACCTATTTGCTACTATTTACTACCTATAGTGAAATATTTGCTACCTTTTCGTTAAGAAATTTATCAAAGAAATAAAGTGGTCAGCCAACCTGACGTCAGGTTGGCTGACCACTTCCAAGTTCTCATAGTTTTAGCGTTGTATTAACCGCGTTGTTAATGTAAATATTTATTACCTGATTGCTACCTTAACATATATTTTTTCCACAACTCTAAGAAGCTCCTATAAAAAGTTATTAATAAAAGCCATTTAAACGCCTGTACATCAAATATTGACATCTTTTCTTCTCAGAACAATTGCTAACAATGTTTTTGTAGGCGCTTAGTGGCTTATGAACAACTTGTTTCTGGATAATTTTATAATTATTAACATATCGCATTTATGTTAAAAGTATGTATGTACCTACTTGGGGATTTATTAAATTGATATTTATTAAATTACGATATAATATTTGATAATAATTAATTGACGTCCTAGATTATTTTTATTTAAAACTACCTACAATATTCACAACTTAAAAAAATCACACACCACACAACAACACAAAAAACAAAATACTACTACTACTACTGATACTACTATTGTCAATACTAGTAATCAAGTTTACTGTAAATTCATCAAAATGCTTATTGAAAATGCTTCACTGCAAAATATTTATCAGAGTCGAACGGAAATTTTGAAGCAGTATTTTAATACAGAAAATATATCTGACAACAGGATTATTATTAGTTGCGAATGTAATGTGGCGCACATTTTTGAAAAAATACTAATCGATGTAATATATAGTGCGGACAGAATCGAATCTTGCACAAATACAGAGTGTCCGGTAAATCTGGTTAAGCGTAAATGTGCCTTTTTGCCTTTGGACTAAGTATAACATAAAATCATTATCAGAATCTGCCAATTCCAGGATAGACCCTGAAAATAACATGTCTAGTTGTCATACTGGATGCACAGGTATCAAGACGTTTGAATATGAACTAAAAGATTTGATTGCTTTTGAACTCAATTCTGAAGAAGAAATATATTTATACGATATACCAACTATAATTTCATTGAAAAATGTTGAATATAATTTAGCATCAGTTATAGAGTTTGTTCCTTCATCGGCTCCGAGCGTGGGAATTGGTCATTATAAATCTCACTGTTTTAGAGGTACTTCATTTCAATGTTACGATGACATGTCAAATCGAATAACCAAAAGTCATAAAAAAATGTTGGCCCATTGCATCATTTATGGCAGAAAATATAAATAATGTAATATATAATTAGAACCCGACAGCAATTTTTGAATCAAAATTAAAATCAACAAAAAAATTTTTATTTTGAATCATGTATTAATTGACGTAATTAAATAATTTCGAATATCTTGTTCTTTTTCTATTTTTGACAGCCTTCCATTTACACAGGAGAGTGACTAAAAATTTTAGTCTTAGTAGTTTCAATAATTTGTGCCCGGTTGATGGCAATAGGCTCGCCCCTATTACATGGGACTTAAACATATCTGGCGAAATGTGGGTCACTGTGGGTGTACCTACTATGGGAAGGTACACCTCTGTCTAACCCTTCGGGGCAACAAGGCGAGATGTTTTGTTATGTAGTCTCATTTATAAGGTCGAAGGTGGGGAGACGGGTGAAGACATTTTACACACATACATTTTACATACACACGGAAAGTTATTAATTAAAGACAATAAAACGCCTGCACATAAATTAATAACGCCAAGTCTTATTTTCGTAATATTGCTAATAAAGGTTTTGCAGGCACTTTCTAAATTTAACGTTAGTTTATAGGAGCTTTAATAACTTTTTATAGGAGCTTCTTAGAGTTATGGAAAAAATATATGTTAAGGTAGCAATCAGGTAATAAATATTTACATTAACAACGCGGTTAATACAACGCTAAAACTATGAGAACTTGGAAGTGGTCAGCCAACCTGACGTCAGGTTGGCTGACCACTTTATTTCTTTGATAAATTTCTTAACGAAAAGGTAGCAAATATTTCACTATAGGTAGTAAATAGTAGCAAATAGGTAATAATTAGTGCACATGATCTCAAGGACATATCTCATTTGGTCCAGCCATCCTGACGCTGACGAATATCTGGCGGTTGGATATAGAATGCCCAGGATCTCGGTAGGCATAATAAAAAAATAGTTTGATCCGTCAAAGATACATTATATTACTTATTCTACAATATTGTGTATAGTACGGTTGGGTTATTGTGTTAGGTTGGGACAAACTTTTCTTTTGTTTAGATTATTCTTTCCCACTGCTGGGCAAAGGCCTCCCCATACCTTTTCAACTCTCTCGGTGTTTTGCCTTCTCTGGCCAATCAGTGAAGAACGAGTGAGTCCAAATCGTCACGCCAGTGTTTCTTGGGCCTGCCTCGGTGACGACGACCGACAAACTTATTGTCCTATATTTCGCAATCAGCAGTGCATAGGCCGTATCCTAAATAAACATTACTTTCTTTTTTCAAAGCGGTTCACTGTCCACTCTAAAACCTCTTTTTACAACTGCAAAGTTCAGGTTATCCATCATAGGCCGTGGGCCGTGTGACTTGAGTGAGGCCGTGAACAGCTATAAGACAGAACCCTTTTTTTTTTTTTTTTTTGTAGGGTGGGAAATCATCAAATGACTCCTCCCGCTCTGGGCGGAGCGGAAGGGAGTGTCAGACTCTTACTTACTAAAAACCACCCATGTTCCTTCATTGGCCCTTTATGTTCCAGGGCCGCGGTATCTCTTTCGAACAGTCCCGCAGCCCTGGCAGGCGCCGGCCCTTGCGGGCCCCTCCCGTTTGCTGACAACTCTTTGAGGCGCGCGTGGAACACGAACGCGCCGTCGACACGGCCTGCCCGTCGTCATACGACGGACGGACGGCGAGCTAGCCCATTACTCACCGTCCACAGGCCCGCGCCTACGGTGGCCGAGAGCCATCACGGCGTGGCCCCCGACGCCCGGTGCTTCTCCCGCGGCGGCTGGGACGTGAGGAGGTTCTCTCCCTCTCACGTTCCGCCGCCTCCTTCGCTAGCATGACTGATTCGCAGAAGGAGGCGACGGCTTCCCATTCCCTCTCGCCCCGGACCATGGCTTGAACCAGGGCCGGGTGCGAGAGGTCGCCGCCGCCAATCGCCGCTACGAGGACACGGCGGTGCTCCTCCCAAGCGGAGCAGACCTCGACGGTGTGCTCCACCGTCTCCTCCGGTCGATCCTCGCAATTGTAGCACCCGGGCGTTTCCTCCCACCCGATTCGGTGCAGGTACCTCCCGAAACATCCGTGTCCGGTGAGGACCTGCGTCAGGCGGAAGGTGAGGGCGCCGTGGCGCCTCTCAAGCCACTCCTCAAAGAGGGGACTTATCGCCACTATCGTGGCGTGCCCTGCACGGGGTTGCGATAGTCGCTCCCTCCATGTCGCCATGAGATCACGGCGGAGGTCTGTCCGCCGCGCGACAATATGCCGCGGCAGCGGAGTTACCCCCCGGCTCTGTACCTCCGCGCGCCACTCGTGCAGGCGCGCGAGGACTATGGCCTCCAGATCCCATGGCGGCAATCCGGCAAGGAGGCTCGCCGCCTCGCGGGAGATCGTGCGGTACCCCCGGATCAGCCTTACGGCTACCACCTTTTGGGGCGCGTTCAGGTAGTGCTTTGCACGCAACCTCAACGAACGCGCCCACACCGGGGCCCCGTAAAGGGCCATGGACCGCAAGATCCCCGCATAGAGCCTCCGGCAGGAGGCGTTTGGCCCCCTCAGGTTGGGCAGGAGCCGCTTGAAGGCAGCCCCGGCCTTTTCCAGTCTGGGAGCCAAACGTCGGAAATGCTCCACGAAGTATAAGACAGAACCCTCAGGACAAAAGTCCTACTCGCATTTCTAGAAGTTTACTTAAAAATACAATTTTATAGTTTTTGGGGTTGCTACTAATGACAATTAAAAGTATTGGTCGGTGAAGGCAAAAGATAAAGAAAATTGGAAAGCCATGGGGAGGTTTGCCCAGCAGTGGGAGAGAACTGGCTGATAAAAATAAAAGTATTTGTAAATAGTGAGTACCTAATAACCAATTCAACCTAACCATAAACCAATTTTGTAGACTAAATATAATTTATCTTGGTGGGAACCAAACAAACACTATGGCCTACCAAGATCCTTGGCGTTCTATATTCAACCAACAAATAGAAAAAAAAAAATACAATAAATTATCTAGTATTTTTAAATACAATATAAATTGGAACAGCGAGTGCATTCCTAATTTAAATTTTGACATGGAAACGCAATCGGCGCGAATTTAACCATAGATTAATCTGTTCTGTTTATTGTTGGGTCGGTTTTAATACCTAAAATGTACGAAAATCTATTAAGATTAGCATTATAAAAGCTTTAAAAAATATTATAACATTTATTGTATTTAACGCTTAAAACAAAATTATTTTAATTTCTATCTATCGATTTCTTAAATTCCTTACATTTAATTACTCGATTTAATCGAAATTTACAAAACAAGAATCGATTGAAATAATCGTTTTCACACATCACAATAATTTAAAAAAAAAAATGGCCGTCAATTTCGAATACAAATTGAGTAGTGGTAATGAATATTACGTGTTATTGGTCCTGAATTAGTAAATTACGCTAAGATCTGGGCATTTTCATGTTGTTTATAATATTTGAAATTATATTTGTCACATTTGTTATCGAATCTTTATGCGTTTGTGTGATATAATGCGAAAAATAAAAATGTAAACACGCACTATTGGCGCGAAACTTCGACTTTAGATACCAAAATTCATCATTACCACTGCTTATTTAAATTGAACTGTGGATGAATTCGTCACATAATTAAATGACGAGTTAATTATTATCAATAAAGTGGAGTTTGGATGTCCGAAAACCACATTTTTTATGATTTTTAGCCTCGGCCAGCACTGCTGTCAAAATGGCGATGACCGTATTTACGCACTTGGATTTTGTAAGGTGAAATTAAGAAACTTGCGCGCTAAATACAGAAGTTTTAATGGCGTTGACATATGAGCTTTTTATCCAACTCTCTTAATTAACGCACACTCATAGTATTTGATTATCAGAATATTAAATATTATCATAAATAATGAGGATGACGTATGACTAAAATGCTAGCCCCTTTCGGGGCCGATACCGAGCCAGCGGAGGTTTGTATGTCAAGCCCCCGAAGGGGCCCGTACCGAACTATATGGTTAAAATACCTACTACATTTGAACTAAAAAGGTTTTATTTAATTATAATTGAGCTAGATGTTGTCCAATATAATTGCTAGTCTGTAGTTAGAGATTTCCCAAATCAAATCGAAATTATGGTTACCCTGCTCGAACATTGTATGAGATGACATAATTTTTAAGATTACACGCGTTGAAAACTGTTCTGAGAGTAAAACGATATGTCATTCTAACGAGGTTAAAATGCCGAATAAAATGTATGTTCACACCGAAATCCTAGCAATTATAGATAATGAGATATCAGCGTACAAAGTAACGTTTCGACTGCGCGGCCAAGTAGTTTTTGTTTTGGACAGATTTCGTCTGTTTAAGTAAACTTTAGTAGTATTTATTGCTTTCGTTATTTTTGATAAGACCTTTCTTCTTGTAATAGCGCGACCATTACTTCCAAGGTGAATATTTCGTAAAATATTGATCCAGACCTTATAATTCTTTTTTCGACAATTTTTGACAAATCCAGTCTTCAAATTGACAAAAAGAATTAGATCTCTAACCCATATAGTTGCTGAGATCTCTATTTGAATATCGCGGGTTGGTTGGAGCATTCACCTTAAAACCCTTTTATCTTTTACAATGCTACCTACTTTGACAAATTTTTGGTTTGTTCCCTTTGATTTTGACAAATTTCGACAATTTTTCTGGCGAAGTTTTTTTTTGTTTGGAAAACTTGGCGGAGCAATCGTAACGCACACCAAATTGTTTTCATTTCAAACCGAATTAAAAAAAATAAGAAGCTTAGGTAAAAAATAGGTACCTAGGTACTAGAATTATATATTCACTTACAATCTATGACATATTTTACTAAATGTAAGTTACCAAGTTTTGTTTTTCAACAGCCACGCACGTGTGCAAGTGCATCTGCATGCGTGACTCACACACAGCGAGCGCATGAATTTAAATACCGAAAATAGCGCTTGCCGCTTTTGTTCGGCTCGGTCTCAATTTAAAATATGAAAAAACATAAAAGGAGATCGAGCGGGAGCGGTCCAAGTAGCGTCGGTGAACGAGGTCTATAGTTTCTTGAAGCTGATGTAAAGAGCATAAAGTTTTGTTACGGCGTCAAAAAAATTCCTCTACGGAGAAAAAGTTATTGATCTTTTAAAATGAACTAAGTACCTATGTAACTAACGATTGCAATAATTACATATACCGTCGGTGATTATGACATTATTTTAAAGCTTGTTAGAAGAGGGTTTTTCTTTGTTAAGGAGAAAGTAAATCGGTGCCGGGAGAAAAATGTTAACCGCCATAATGTTAAAATTACTGCCAACAAAAATGTCTAATTCACACACCATTTTTTTGTTAGAAGAGGGTGTTTCTTTGTACACAAGCAAATCGGCGCCGGGAGAAAAAATTTAGGGGCCGTCTCCACGAGGGAGAGAATCGCGGCGATAATACGTATTTGTATGGGATAATATCGCCGCGATTCTCTCGCTCGTGGAGACGGCCTCTAAGAAAGTGTATAGAAATACGTGGCAACGACGATAATATCGTCGCGATTCTCTCGCTCGTGGAGACAGCCCCTTAGACGCCATAATATACTGTTTACTGACAACAAAATAGTTCAAACAACAAAAGGTTCTAATATTTGTTTGCCATTCTATGGCGAACATGTAAGTTTACAACCCTATTTAAAAACTGCAAACTGGTGCCTTGAGACAGTAAGGCGGGCCACGCAGCTGACGCCGCACACACGTAGAACAGACGAGATAGGAATCTATCTCGTTTGATCTACGTGTGTGCCGCGTCAGAACTGGAAGGTGTGGAAGGCCTTTGCCCGAGAGTGGCACAGAAAATGCTTGAAAAAAAGTATGAGCAGAATGATGATTTAAATTCGTTAAGGGCTAAAATCCTTTAGTACTGTGCGGTGCAAGCGCGCAAAACTCGCGCATTCCTCGCATGATGATCGGCTTGGCGACTTGTGCAAGCTTACTGCTTGGCACTTGCGCTGACAGGCGAAATGTAAATAAATACGAAAAATAAAACAAAAAATTTCGAACAGCTTCATAAAATAAGTGCTTTATTGATTAAAAATTAGTAGGTACAGGTACATAATTTGAATAAATCGTAACGTGACTGTTAACAAAAATTAGCTCAAATAATGTCCGTGACATGTACCTATAAACTTATTTACAGATTTTGGGCGAAAATGAACGAAAACAATGAATTAGATCAAATAGTCTTATTAGTTGCAAGCTTTCTAAAATCCCACAGCGTTCAGTTGTTCATCGCCGACGCCACGCGATACTTGCTCCCGCGCACGGCGACGCATGTTCGCGCGCGGCGCTATCTCTTAGTACAATATTCGGTAAACTGCAATTTCTCCATCCCTAAACGACAAGGCGAACGAATAACTCGTATGCACTAAGCAGAAGAATAACTATACATCTATTAATTATTACTTTTAAACCAATTTTTTTTATTTACAACCGTGAACCTATAATAATATAAATATTTAGAACCTTATACTCTCTGTACAATGTCGTTAATTTTAATAGACTCTTCATTTATCTCTTTTATTCGCATATTTTTTTTAATGTCTGGGCTGACATTTTTCGAGTTTTTACTTCATTGTGAACGGCGGAGTGAGCGACACCCACTCGGAAATGATTTCATAATATGCATATACTCAAGCTTAGTTATCAAGTCGAAATAATTTACCTTTAGTCTATACAGTTTTCAGCGCTCTTCGAGCTTATTTTGTAATTTATTCATCAAATAATAAAATACGTAGAGTTTGAATAATAGTTGCAATACACACAAGTGTCTATGCCGGCGGAAAGTAATCGGATGGAAAGTTAATAACACTAAATACTAGCTACGACTAAATGTTAACAGATTCAAAGCTTCCTGAAGACAACGTCGCGTCCAGTGTTGTTAACGTTCCATCGGCGCGCGAGCGGGCAGCGACCACGTGACCGGCGAGTAGCTGCGCGGCACGCTGTGAGGAACCGACTAGCGACTGTATGTACATGACCCTTGCAATCCCCAACCTTTATCGCTTCTGCTGCTAAACACGGTACAGTCGTAGACATATTATTCAATAAAGTCTACGCATATTTACATTTTCATCTGGTCGCTGCAACAATGACAATAATTCGTAACCATCCAGGTTCAGTTTCAAACAAAACATTTCTCATAACAGCAAGGTAACGTTTACGGCGACTCTTCACAACAAAATTAATTTGTATATTCATAAATAAAAATTAGATCTAAACCGGAATAAAAGGAAATGATGAAACACCACTAAAATATATCACTGCAATTCAATAAGTGCTACTAAAGTAAGTAAATTCAACTACAACCGGCGGCGCGGCGTCGCGGTCTGCCGGACGACGTGGCGAATTTGAACGCCTAACAATGTCATGAGCGAACGTGCGAATTGATTGACTCGTCACACTCCTTTAATTTGGCCTCCCCCACACGAAACTATGCATTACTCAGTGGAGCCACGAGCTACAGAGCGCACCCGGAGCCGGACACGACTCGGTCACGAGCCGCGCGCGAAGCGAGACAGAGCTGATGACGCTCATGTCAGAAATTGACGAAAGTTACAGGGAAGTGACATCACTATTGTTGTAAGGAAACCAGGAAGAGTCGTCGCGCTCGGTCCCGCGGCGGCCTCTGCGTCCGGCGCCGCTACTCCTCGTCCGTGTCGGGGTCGCTGGAGAACTCGGCGCCCGCCGTCTGCAGCCGCGGCGGGAACGGGCCGCGCGTCTGCTGCCTGCGGGACAGCACACCGTGAGCGCGGCCCGGCTGCAGCCCTAGGCCTGCAGCCGAGCGATACGTACGCGAGGCGCCGGTAGTGGTTCAGCCACTCCTCCAGCATCTGCGCCTGCAGCAGCGGGCGCGCGTGCAGCGTCTGCCGCGCCGCCAGCACCCCGCCGCCCGTCTCGCACGCCGACACCCAGCGCCGCACCACGCCCTCCTCGTCCGACATCTGCACACACAGGCACACGTCCACGTCTGCGCACACAGGCCCGCCAGCGCGCGCAGGCCGCGCGATACGCACCTCGTCCTGCGTGAGGAAGTGCACGGGCAGCAGCTTGCCGTCCAGGTCCGTGAGCGGCAGGAAGGCGCAGTCGGCGCGCGCGTCGCGGCAGATGTAGGCCGGCTGCAGCGGCACCAGCGCCGAGAAGTGGCCGCGCGTGTAGGCCAGCGCCAGCGGCGACTTGCAGCAGCCCTCGGGCTCGCACAGCAGCGGCAGGTACAGCCCGCGGAAGCGCGCGTAGCCCAGCGCCTCGCCGCGGAAGGAGTTGACGACGTCCACGCCGTACACCAGCAGCGGGCGGCGCAGCACGTGCGCCAGCGCGAACACGTGCAGCTGGTGCAGCGCCGCGCCCGGCCGGCCCGCCGCGCCCACCAGGCGCGCCCACTCGGCGCGCAGCTGCGGCTCGTCGGGCGCGTACTGCAGGCGCGCGGCCTGCGCCCGCTCCCAGCCCGCCCAGCGCGCGTACAGCCCGCGCGCCGCGTGCGCCAGCGCGTCGCCCAGCGCGCCGCGCAGCGTGTTGTGCCGGTCGAACACGCCGTAGGCCGCCTGGCACAGCGCGTCGGGCAGGCAGTCGCCGGCCGAGCGGTTCCACAGCGCGTACAGGCGCGAGCCCAGGCGCTCGGTCAGCTCCAGGCTCCAGTTGATGAGCGGCGGGTCGGCCTCCAGCGTCTGCTGCGCGTCGCGGTCCAGCAGCTCCGAGAACAGCTGCTCCTGTATGGGCGCCGGAAGCTCCTCGATCTCTGCAACGAACACGTTGCATCCGGTAGTTAACTTGTTACTCTTTACAATTTAACAGTTTGGATAATCTGCTTTCCATACGAAGTTGCCCTCTAGCCAGCCGTAAAGTCAACATAACCGAAGGGTGAGGCAGAGGTGTACCTAATAGTACACCCACATTTCGCCAGTTATGTTAAGGGCCCAGTCCAAGAACATTGACAGCCCATCGAAATATTCGCGCAGATTTATAATGTTTTTTTGGCTGACGTTATTAATCACATTAAAGTGCACTGGCAGACACAAGACGAAGAACGAAACAGTTTAATGTCGAGTGTATATTGCGATAGATCGGTGAAGTGTGTTACCGGCGGGGAGGTAGAAGGTGCAGAACTCGTTGATGTAGCGGCACGGGAAGCTGCCCTTCTTGTAGCGCACGCAGCCCGCCACGTGCCGCCGGATGGCCGACGCCAGGTCGGGCGCTGCAACAACCACACATACATTGGGATATAATACTAGTCTTTATCACTCCTAGATACGTAGACGTACATTCTTTGTAGAATATTTTAAAATTTTATGGGTGTAGAATTTTACTATGAAAGTATGAAATAGTAGAAATATTGTTGTTTAAACGTACGAACGAATGTTCTCGGTACATCATGTGCACCTAACTATAGCTATGTAAGTCAAACGTCATACAGTCCACCAACCTACTTTTTAGTGAGAAATAAATCTTTGTAAAGGACACACGTCTATTTAATTCAAAATCCTGCAAAAACAAAAATCAACCTTATCGCTCTCAAGATTGTATTACATCTCATTCACATGATATTCGCAAAACCTGGCGGGATCCCGTCATCTTGACGTTCATAATTAATTTATTATTTGAATGTCAACACACCTCAATTCATATCTCGAGAGGGTTAGGCAGAGTTTACATTAGTATATTTACATTTCACTAGTTATGTTCCAATCTCATTTAGGTGGCGAGTTTATTGCCATCAGACGGTATAAATTCAGACTCTAGATTTGTGCCCAGTGCTGAGAAATTTCTGACCTAACAACACTGCACAGGAATCGAACTCAGGACCGCACAATAAACCGTTGTACTGATGTGACCACTAGATAGCTATAGCGGAAAATGTTGTATTAAATTGAGCATGTTGGTCTTTGTCAGTTCTGCAATGATGCGTCATAAATGTGCGTCTGTTGCATAAGGGCTGCTCTGGCGTGGGATTCCCGCCGCTACATGCTCGGTCCAACACCATCATTATTTCCCTTACTTATTTTATTCTTGCTGTAAAGTCTTACACTGTACACGCTTTGATGACGCTGTGCTCTGCACCAGACGTGCGTCATTTTCGTTATTATAAAACCACATTCATTACATTTAATGAGAGTGCAATTACTGCAACGCGGTGACTGACTATAGAGAAAGGAATCGTCAACAGTTCTACTTGTAATTTATACGTAATAAATCGAGTGTGAACCAAGTGATCTTTTCTCTACGCATTTCAATCCAACAACAACTCTGCAAGTGTACGCACCGTACATTTTATAGTCCTTCGAGCCGGATTCCAGCTGTCAGAACTGTGAAACCGCAATTGTTCTAGACTTGCTCAGGTTTTCTGCGTAGTCGGGAACTAGAGGCATTTTGACGATGTACATTCCGTCAGGTGATCTTCTCAGTTTCTTTATAATACTGTTCACACTGGTTGGAAACTGAAATTTACTAGTCAAACGATTACCTTACAACACAACAAACACGTCGTAAACGGTCAAAGAAGGCGATGTAGTACTGGCATAAAATGTTCGGTGCGTACACTTGCAGAGTTGTTGTTAGGTTGAAGTGAGTAGAGAAAAGATCACTTGGTTCACACTAGATTTATTACGTACTAGCTGTTACCCGAGACTTTCGTTCGCATGAAATTATTATAAAAAATTAACAGCCATTTCCCTTTTTGAATCGAATTTTGTTACCAATTGCAAGGGTTTTAATTTTTTTGCACGGAATCTAGTTCTTATTCTAAAATAAAAGTAGCTTTAGTTACGCCTTATAACATCAGCTATCTGCCAATAAAAGTACCTTCAAAATCGGTCCAGCTGTTTCAGATATTAGCCTGAACGAACAGACAAAAATTGAAAAAAAAAATGTGTTTTTGTTGTAAGTACTGTATATACTTTCATACGCATTTAGTAAAAAGGTGTTATTTTGATATAACAAACAGACACTTCAATTTAATTTATTTGTATCGATAAATTACAAGTAGAACTGTTGACGATTCCTTTCTCTGAAGTTAGTCACCGCGTGGCAGTAATTGCACCCGCTCAATAAATCAAATCAAATCATAATTTATTTGTTAACATAGGTAAAAAAAGTACAGATCTTATGTTTGATGAATAGAGCGCTATGTTATGCCAGGAGGCGTACAAATATGGTGTGCAAATCTAGCTGTGGATTACAATCATTAACTAAAATATTTGAAAATCATGCATAATTATGGTATTAAATTAGAATATAAATTGAACAATTACATATTATTTAATGCTCCAATAATTATGTCAGACATAATTATTTAAATGTCAAAAATCTATGTCAAAATTATTAAAATGTCATTGCCCACGAGCACGACACTAAACCTAGTTCGGACTAACTGGAATTTTAGATTACTGCAATAATAAAATGATAATTAATTAAAAACAATATTAAAAATTAGATACTTATAATACATTATTAATTAATTAGAAAAAATTAATAGAATTCAAGATGATGTCATGTAATAAAGAAAAGAAAAAACAATTAAACAGTAGTCAATATTAATTATCATTAAATATAGATGTCAAATTATCAGATTATCACAACAGATGTCAGTAAAAAAAAAACCGGCCAAGTGCGAGTCGGACTCGCGCCCGAAGGGTTCCGTACCATTATCTATAAAAACGGCAAAAAAATCATATCTGTTGTATGGGAGCCCCCCTTAATATTTAATTTATAGCGGCAATAATAATACATCATTTGTGAAAATTTCAGCTTTCTAGCTATCACGGTTTATGAGATACAGCCTGGAGACAGACAGACAGACAGACAGACAGACAGACAGACAGCGAAGTCTTAGTAATAGGGTCCCGTTTTACCCTTTGGGTACGGAACCCTAAAAATGTCAAAGATTCAATCATATTTCGTCATAAAAAAAAAAAAAAAATATCAAAATACACAATTCGATGTCAAAACATAGATTGCAGTATTAAAAAAAAATAAGAAATGTCAATTAAAAATTATAGTACTATTCTTTCCTTCAGAAACTCATTTACATTATAATAGGATCTACTTACCAGAAAGTTCGTTAAATGTTTTTTGAATAGGTGAATATTTAATATTTTAATTGATTCTGGTAAATGGACATAAATAGTTGGTGCCATACAAAAAACACTATTACGCATCAGAGCTGTTTTGGACTGTCTCGAGCACAACATATTGGCGTGTCGTCGACTCCGGTTATTTCTGTCAGATAGCTTGGGAAATAAATTCGGATTGGTATTAACGACAACAACTTCGAATATGTACATACAGGGCAGTATCTTCATTATTTTACATTTAATAAAAAAAGGTTTACATGTATCTGTAGATTTTAAACCAAACATTGTCCTGACACTTTTTTTTTTGCTTTAAAGATAAGTTCCCTATTGGCCGAGTTTCCCCAAAAAGTAACTCCATACCTTAAAATTGAACTAGCCTTGCCATGGTATGCTGTAACAATAGCGTCCGTTCCTATGACTGGCGCAAGTTTATACATATAAAGCATAAGCGGACTTGCTAAGTCTCTTCGCCAAATCTATCGTATGTGCCTTCCAAAGTAACCGCTGGTCTATGGTTAATCCTAGGAATTTGGTAGTGTCAACTTGATTTATTTTGTTGTTTCCGTAAAGAATATTCATAGTAAAATTTTTGCGTTAGGTAAATGTTTAATTTAGTCTTGTCTATATTTATCTTACGGTTATTGTTATTAAGCCATTTTATGATTGATTTTATAGTATTAGTAACGTCATTTTCATATATTAGTTTGTCATAATTTAGTTTATCTTTACAGTCAATGGTAACTGTGCTGTCGTCGGCAAACAATGTCATGTGATGTTCCGTTACTTTTGGCAGGTCAGTTATGTAAAGTATAAATAGAGGGGGACCAAGCACGCTCCCCTGCGGCACACCACATTCGGTTGTTTTTTGATCCACTTGTGTAATTTCCACATATTGTTTTCGTTTTTTTAGATATGACTCGATAAGTTATTAGTTTAGTCGAAAGTTGTAGGATATTTATTTTATTTTATTTTATTTTATTAATGAAGTAATATATTGTGATCTACGTAGTCAAATGCTTGAGTCATGTCACAGTAAATTGAACAAACCGGTATATTTCGGTCAACATTTGCGATTACATTATTTAAAAAGTCATATAATGGTTTTGTTTTTCCTAAAACCTTTTTGTTCTTCAGTCAATATGTCTTGCTGTACCAAATATTTGTGTATTTGTTCATAAATGTATTTTTCAAATATCTTAGAAAATATAGGAACAAGTGCGATTGGCCTGTATGATTCCGTTTTATCTCGATCGTTTTTTTTGTTAAAGTGGTATTACAATCGCAGTCTTTAGTTTGGTCGGAAATATGCCTCGCGATATGCATAAATTAATAAAGGTAATGAATGTGGTTTTAGTAATAAAATTACGCACCACATCAGCAAACCGTGTACATTTGCTCTCTATTACGCTATTCATATTTCATCCCAAATTATATCATTTATATTTACGTCCTATCAACCCATACAATAGAGGTTGGGACAATTACCGACGACTAGGTCATGCAAAATATATGAACTCTTCGAGTGACCTAATGAAGATGAGGCAAACGACGCTTAAATAAATATTCACCTATATAAGATGGAGACCTCTTGAGGCCGGGCCCGCCGCCCGATATCCGCGACAGAAGCGTCGACAGAATTTCTTGTCTCTGAAACCTGGAACATAACGTAAAACATTATTCAACTTTTGCTTACAAGTATTACAAATATATTAAAGTAATAAATTACTTGACGACTTTAATCAAAACAATCTGGTTAATTGAAACTAACATAACATCAAGCCTGTAATACCCGAAGTGTTAGGCAGAGGTGTATCTAATAGCATACCCACATTTCGCCAGTTGTGTGTAAGTCCCATGTAAGACGTTAAAAAGTACCAGGCTTGCCAGTACACTTCGTGCAATACGCCATAGAACGGTTATGTTTGACAAGAACGCATTTTGTATGGGCCCTAAAATATATAATAAATTACCTAATCGAACCCTCATGCTTAGCAGTCGTGCTTGCGACCACTAGACCAACGAGGCAATTGAAACTACACTAACATTAAACCGATATAGGACGACTCATACAAAGTGGCCAGTAAACTGCAGCCACTTTAAGGTCGTTATCCCAAAGACTTTTATTGTAAATTGAATCCTAGAAAATATTGTTACGTCGGTTGCTTTACGAGAACATTCAAGATTATGTGCGAGTCTCGAATGTTCTAGTAAGGACCTGTCTATAAGATTAAAGTCTAGAATGTTCCACGATAGAACTGTCTAGAAGATTCGAGAAAGTTGTAGAACTTTCTCGAAGGACGATGTTCCACTATGAACTGTGAAGAAGGTTCCTGAAAGTTGTGGAACCTTCTCGAAAGGATCGGTCGGCACATATATAGCCGTCGTGTTTGCGGGATCAGTCAGTTGACCGAACTCCTCACGCTGTACCATGGCTAGTTCGTTGAGGCTACTCCACTCGAACGCCCGCGACCTTAAGAAGAGAACCTCCTCAAGGAACAAAGGATCGACGTGGCGCTCATCAGTGAGACACTCCTGGGACCTGCGGACCAATTCAGGTTCCCAGGGTACATATCCTACAGGAGGGATGAGAAGTGGCCGCTCGGCATCTCCTACCGCGGCCTGGCAGTGTTGGTGAACCGAAGGATTGCCCACCAACCTCTCCCCAAGGCCGCTACGCCTACCTATCAGGCCCTTGGCATCCAGCTGCACATCGCCGGCAAGGACGTCAACATCTACGCCGCCTACCGTCCACCGAACTCGGCCGTAAACCTACCAGAGCTAAGGCCTCCTCTCATCGCCACTCCCACTCCACTCCACTTCCACTCTCCTTGCCAGCGACATGAACGTCAAGCACCCGGCCTGGAAAAGCCGGAAAACAGATACGGGGGGGAGACGACTTCGCGGACGCAGAGGCCCATGGATACAAGATATCCGGCGCCGGACGTGCTGGCTATCGTGATCCACAAGGGCCTGGACTGCCAGGTCATCCAACAGGTGATAGACGACGAGCTACAATCCGACCACCAGCCGTCCTCGTCGTCTTATCGGAGATGCCGACCAGACTCTCGCCTCCAGCGCCACGTCGCATCACGGACTGGATCATCTTCAAGGAAGTGATTGAGACCTGGTGGTCTCAATCACACGTCTGCGGCGGCCTGGATGCGACGGGCTAACAGGGGAGGTCACCGCTTGCATCCAGCACGCACTGGAAGAGGCGACAACCACCATGCCGACGCCAACGGACGGGAGGGGTTGTTTACAAGCCCCTCCCCGCCCACCTCAAGTTGATGATCGCCCAAAGAAGGCGACTTCGCAAGCGGTGGCTGGAAACAGAATGCCCCACAGTCAAACGCGACCTGAACCGTCTCGCGGAGAAGGTCAGGGCCAAGTTGCAGGAGTTCAACACCGCGGGTTGGGAGGAACGAATAGACGCCGCAGAGGGAGACTGCACGTCGATTCACAAACTCTGCAGAGCTCTCACAAACACCCCGCGGGGCCCCGGTACGACCTCTACGCCACAGCGACGGGGCCCCAAGATACGCCGCAGCAGACCGCGCGGAGATCTTCGCCGATCACCTGGAACGTCAGTTCCAGCCAAACCCGGCCATCAACACCGATCACATCGCAGCAGTCGAGAGGCACCTTGGAGAGTACTCCGCCTCGCCGATTGCCTCTGATGAAGCCCCCCTCCACTTCTCGCCTTGCGCAGTTAGACGCGCCATCTTGCGGACGATGCCGAGAAACGCCCCGGGAGCGGACGGGATTACGAACACGGCGTTGCGCCACCTGCCATTCCGAGCGGTAGCTGCGCCGGCGCGCCTGTTCACCGGAATCCTGCGCACAGGGGTCTTCCCGACTGCGTGGAAAGAAGGGCGCGTCATAATGCTGCTCAAGGCCCACAAGAACGTTTTGAAACCAGAGCTATCGGCCCATCACGCTTCTCTCCGCTATCTCCAAGGTGTTTGAGCAACTCCTGCTGCGACACCTGAGGCCTCACACAACTCCGCGTCCGGAACAGTTCGGGTTTCACTCGGATCACTCGACGACGCTCCAGCTGTCGAGGGTACTGCACCTGCTCACCGCGGCGGTGAACAAGAAGGAGCGCGCAGTTGCAGTATTCCTCGACATGGAAAAGGCATTTGACCGAGTGTGGCTCGTCGGTCTGCTGTATAAGATGTCGATGACAGACGCGCCTCGTCGTCTGATCCAGGTGGTCTCCTCCTTCCTCACGGATAGGACTTTTAGGGTGGTGATGGTGGACGGCGTGCTCTCGAACCCCCGCCCCATCGCCGCCGGAGTACCCCAAGGCAGCTGCATCTCTCCGTGTTGCTACTCCTGCTTCACCGATGACATCGCACGCGGCCATCAAGATGCAGCGCGTGCTCGCCCTGCTGTCGAAGTGGAGGTTGTTGGTAACGTGGGAAAGACACAGGCGCTGCCGTTGGAGGCTACAAGCGGCCACCACCCCTACAACTCCAGGGAGCCGATGTCGAGTGGTCGAATCAGGCCAAGTACCTGGGGGTCACCATCGACAGTCGGCTCTCCATGTCGCCCCGCGTCCGCACGATTGTCGCGAAATGCAGGAGTGCCCGCTTCCTGCTACACCCAGTGCTGCGGAGTCGCCTCCCGCTGCGACGCAAGCTGGGAATTAAATAAAACCTACGCCGCCCCAGCTTGGCTCGCTTTGCGGGGGTGCAGCGAGTTCCAACGGATCAGTCAGTCTGATTTTGGCTCCAAAACGAAGCGAATCAAAGTGAACTAGAAGTGCGATATTTAAGTGATCAGTAGTGTAGTTGTGATTAAGTTTTAAGTGTTTTGTAATTAATAAAGTTATTTCGTGTTTAATCGGTAGTATTTAATTAACCCAAACCCAGCTCGTAACAATATTTACAATCTGGAAAAGTTAAGATGTATTTTAAAGGGTTCAAACTATCTAACTATCACATTGGTCTGAAGGCACATCTGATGATTTCCCAACCCAAACAAAAAAAAGGTTTACGTATATCACGTAAAAAACGAAGGGAACTATGGAATGCTACGTGTGATTTCATAATGTTTTGAAAAAAACGATCACTGATTTCTTTGACATTGTAGCGGCATTCGATTACTGCTGACTTACCTGTTTTGGGATTGTAAATTAAAATTTATTCAACTTTAATGTTATGTGGTCTAGGTTTACTTATGAGTGTCGTTTGTAATAAAAAGAGGTGCGATGAAAATAAGAATGCTGTAACGCATGACGTTGATTCAGGACAGGCCTCCTCTCTGTGGGACGGAGTCGGCCAGAATCCGATACACGCGGCCACGCGGGTCCAATGCACGGTGGTCGATGTCGCATGTCTCCGAATGTTTGGTATCAGGACATTACGGATGCCTCATGATGTTTTCCTTGACCGTCTTGATTCGGGTGTCGTCAGAAACGACGTCAGTGGGTACCTGATGGTCGTGAGGTACGCGTCGCGGGTTTAGCTGGGTACCTGATGGCGAGGTGCACCAGCGTGTGGCCGGCGTCGAAGGCGGAGGCTCGGTTGAGCAGCGCGACCTCGGGCGCAGTGAGCGCGCGCGCCGGGTCGCCGCCCGCCGCCAGGTACGCGTCCACCAGGCGCGCGTCGCCCTCCACCACGCCTGCGGACACACAGCCTGACACTACACACAAGCGTTTGTCATTGTCGACGGGATGGACCGAGATGGACCTACAGTACAGCTACGTTTCGCCAGCAATGACTATTCCTTGTAACAGGGGCATGTCCATTCCCATCAATCGGCGCAATAGGGAAATAAAACAAATTTCGACTCCAGGCTGTTACTGACAAATATCAAATGAATAAACTCAACAAGGCTCGGCAGTTGCGCCGTATTACATATTAATTGCCGCGGTTTTCTACGTAGTTCATATTTAATTAAGACATTATAAGACACTAACCGAGACAAGCCTGCAGCCAGATCCAGTCAGTGTTGTTGTTACGTCGCTTGGAGCGCCTGTTGTTGGGCTCCAGCTCGTGGATCGACGCGTTTTGGCTGTTGCAGAGGTCGTTTATACCTGCAAGTCGAACAATATAGCGTGTGAGACGAGATTCACTACAAGTACACTACATTCGCCAATTTGAAAAACAGGTCTAATACCTACATAATAGGAGTCTTCCCAGACTCAATGAAATACAGTAAGGTATAGCTCTGTTCAAACTTTATGCCGGCTCGGTAGTTAGCTGCGAGTGACGGTCTGCGCATTATACAGTAGACAATGCGTCCATGCGCCTCGCTGATACCTAAAATTGGGTTCTGCGCAGCTTTACGTTTGATGTTTCGAGCCGCAATAAAGTTTGAACTGTTATACCTATGCTGTCCGTCAGTCGCAGCTAACTTCCGAACCGCCATAAAGTTTGAACAGAACTATAACACGAGTTTTCGAATCTGCGACCAGTAAAGACACCCATAACTATAGACTTGTCCGTGTTACGAGTATTTGAGAAGGTAAGGCTCAATTTTTACCCGACTGCGGTGAAGCCCAACAGTAGGGTTATGTGTTTGACCTGTATGTTTGTGTGTATGTATGCCCGTTTCTTTGTTCCCTCGTAAGTCGTAAACGGATGAACTGATTTCGATAACTTATACGTTATTAGATTCGTCTTGGTGGCGCGAGTGTCACTGGTTACATTTAAACATTTGTCGGGATTAAAGGATTTATTCCGTTAGGCACGTATATCATGTGAGCAGCAGATGGGTTTCGTGCAAAGAAAATACACTGGGTGCGATACACTGTTTCTATTAAACTAACGTACTTGACATAAACACTGGGCGTGGGCACAATGAATCGGGGAACAGCTCCAGGACGTAGGGTAATCTTTTCGTGATGTCACCACTGGCGCGCTTGCGATTCGTTTTACGTCCGTAAGTCTACGACATATTTATAAAAGAAACAGTGCGATTTTGAGCACCATATTTTGGGGGGACGATTTTTTTTTCTTCCGACTCTGGCTGGGTTTTCAAAATGAAGGGGTTTAAACGATGATCACAAAAATATATATAACTTATAGGTATAAGTAATTAGAAATGACAAACCGTGTAAAATAATCGCATTTTAAAAAGTTAAATCGCCACGCAATCTTTCACATCACTAAACTAAAAAGATGGAAATTAAAAAAAAAGTTCATCCACAGACAGACCTTGGCAGTCGTTGCTTAACCTTGATCACCCATCCACAGACCAACCTTGGCAACCGTTGCTTAACTTGGATCACCCATCCACAGACAAACCTTGGCAACCGTTGCTTAACTTGGATCACCCATCAACAGACAGACCTTGGCAGTCGTTGCTTAACCTTGATCACCCATCCACAGACAGACCTTGGCAACCGTTGCTTAACTTGGATCACCCATCAACAGACAGACCTTGGCAGTCGTTGCTTAACCTTGATCACCCATCCACAGACAGACCTTGGCAGTCGTTGCTTAACCTTGATCACCCATCCACTTGCGACCACTCGACCAACGAGGCAATCTCACACATATACTCCTAAATAGCCACGCGAACGAAGTAGCGGGCAACAGCTAGTTACTCATAAACTTGTAAAGCCTACTTACCTGTGATAGTTTTCTCTTTGGTATTACGTATACTACCAGCGCAAATTTTTTCCCACACTCAAACACAACCGTTTAATTAGCACTTTAAAGCTTAATATTTCACAAACGCAATCCCTTAATCGAAAAATTAAAAAGTCGCACTATTTATTGTATACCTATCCAGAGACACTCCAAAAAATTCCTACTTTACGTGTACAGGAGATACCCTAAAAAACAAAACTTTTCGAGATTTTATTTTACCACTTTGTCGACGTAAGTAATCTGTATATTCATGCCATATTACAGCTTTCTAGTACTAAGAGTCTTTGGGTTAAGCTGCAGACAGACAGACGGACGGACGTGGCGAAACTATAACCCAAGCAACACATAAGCCAGATAACAACATGAACATGTACTAATAAGCAGTTTAAAGCTTTATTACATAGCTATTAAAGCTTACGGGAGAGCCAAATGCTGCCAAGTGGATGTGCTGTATTAAATGGTTTTTGGGCTACCAGTATTCATTAACCGTAATAAATTATATTTAGCACTGACCATGCTGCATTAAAATGTTCAAGTTCAAGAATCCAGAGGGCCAAGTTGCAAAATGGATTGAACTACTACAAGAGTTTGACTTCGTAACTGAACATCGCAGTGGGAGAAATCACGGTAACGCAGACGCCTTGTTAAGAAGACCTTGTCCTGAAAGCTGTAAGCATTGTGCCAGGCAAGAGACTAAGGAAGTAGTGCCCGTGAATATGCATAGAACAGATCTCAGCGATGAATGGAAGGAAACCCTACAGCAGGCTCAGCAAAATGACTCTGACATTAAACCGATCTTCGAGTGATGATGGGATCCCAGGGAAATCGAGGGCACCCTCAAATTTTATAGGCACGTGTTACGTGTTTTTTCTAAAGCTATTCAAGTATTCGCATTTGGGAGTCATCACCTCATGTTGATGAGCTGATTATGGAAGGTATGACTCCTAAACAGTTAGGGAGTTGGAGGATAATTCTTTAGTAAAATATTAACTGTGAACCGATTTTCAAAATTCTTTTTTTCATTCGAAAGAGCATACTCCCAGGTTGGTCCAATAGAAATATTGTCATGATCGGATCATAGACTTCAGAGATATGGAACGGAACTCTTCATCAGCAAATCTGTCGTGATTGCTGCAATCGCTTGGATGTTTATTGTTTACACTACACTATAACATAACATCACAGATGTGTACAGTACACCCACATTTCGACAGGTATGTTAAGTTCCATTTTATTGAGGACTAGCTGTTGCCCGCGACCTTCGTTCGCGTGAAATTATTTTTTAAAAAAATAACCCCCCCCTCCCTTATAAAAAAAGCCCCCTAAAAAGGGGTTACATTTCGATCGGATTTTATTACCAAAAAACTTCAAGGGTTTTAATTTTTTTGCACGGAACCCTAATTAAAATTATGTTTTGTAAAATAGAAGTAGCCTAAGTTACTCCTTATTACATCAGCTATCTGTCAGTGAAAGTCCTATCAAAATCGATCCAGCTGTTCCGGAGATTAGCCGGAACAAAAACCGACAGACAAAAATTGAAAAAAAATATTTTGGTATATGTACCCTATATACATTCATATGCATGTAGTAAAACGCGGTTATATTAATATTACAAACACAAAGTTCAATTTTATTTATTTGTATAGATATAGATAAGCCTATTGTTAGAAATGAATGTATTAACAATGTAAAATAAATACGTTGCAAATATTTGTATAGGATAATGCAACTAAAAATGGAAAAATAAAAAAACTTTCTTGCAAAAAATTAAACCGACTTCAAAAAAGTGAAATTGAATTACTTTAGCTTCAGAGGTCAGTGACAAAAAAACTAAATCAAACAAACAAAATTTTACATAACACCTCGACTCAGTGCAATAAGTAGCCAACCAAACGTAGCTTATTATTGTATTTATATGATTATTTTGTGTATCTTCGATGCCAAGTGATTGATCTATTGAAAGTAAGATCTTACTAGGAACTTAATTTAAGACTACAATAGATAAATAAAAGGAAATATGTTTTGATTGTAATAGTGTACTGTTGATTGTATTTATATATTTTTTCAATTTGATTGAGGCCAAATAAAAAAAAATGCTTTTATTGTGGAAATCTTTTCTTTACTTTATCACAATGTTCCGCCAGTCCCAACACCCATTATGTCCTGCCACGGCTAAGGCCCACTGCACCTCAGTAGCTCCCCCGGGCATAAAATATGAAAGATAGATCGAATAGATCTTCAATATGTATATCGTTAGCCTTAGTACATAATACTTGGATCAAACAATTACCTACCTTCATTCTTGGATCAAACAATTACCTACCTTCATTCTTGGATCAAACAATTACCTACCTTCATACTTGGATCAAACAATTACCTACCTTTATTCTTGGATCAAACCATTACCTACCTTCATTCTTGGATCAAACAATTACCTACCTTCATACTTGGATCAAACCATTACCTACCTTCATTCTTGGATCAAACAATTACCTACCTTCATTCTTGGATCAAACAATTACCTACCTTCACTCTTGGATCAAATAATTACCTACCTTCACTCTTGGATCAAACCATTACCTACCTTCACTCTTGGATCAAACCATTACCTACCTTCATACTTGGATCAAACAATTACCTACCTTCATACTTGGATCAAACAATTACCTACCTTTATTCTTGGATCAAACCATTACCTACCCTCATTCTTGGATCAAACAATTACCTACCTTCATACTTGGATCAAACCATTACCTACCTTCATTCTTGGATCAAACAATTACCTACCTTCATATTACTTGGATCAAACAATTACCTACCTTCATTCTTGGATCAAACAATTATCTACCTTCATACTTGGATCAAACCATTACCTACCTTCATTCTTGGATCAAACAATTACCTACCTTCATTCTTGGATCAAACAATTACCTACCTTCATTCTTGGATCAAACAATTACCTACCTTCATTCTTGGATCAAACAATTACCTACCTTCATTCTTGGATCAAACAATTCCCTACCTTCATTCTTGGATCAAACAATTACCTACCTTCATTCTTGGATCAAACAATTACCTACCTTCATTCTTGGATCAAACAATTACCTACCTTCATTCTTGGATCAACACATATCTTGAAATAATTCCCGTGTGAGCCGTTTCAACCTCAAATCGGGAATACTCGCCAACCGGAAGTTTTAGCGCAAGCAGAATCGGCGTCGCCTCCGCTCTTGTAGAGCTTCTTCGAGCATTAAAAAAGCAGTCATTGTATTGATTTTCTAAAAAAATCCGTCTTAACAAGTGCTAAACTCAACTTTTCGGACGGGCAAAAACACATCGGGAGTAGGGACAACTGTCAAATCGAGTTGTCAATTTGTCAATCATTCTTAGTTCGTGCCTCGAACTAATCTTATGTCCGTAGGTGCTGGGGAGTAGGAAACGGCCGTAACTACGGGTTTCGTGCTTAGAGAAGAGAACCCTGATTTAAACTTTTTTTTAAATTTTAAAGTACATTGTCCAGAATCGCCCTGTGTACAAACAATATCAGACATAGAAGATAATTAATTGTCTATTTTATTATATTAGTTGCAAATACTTTTGTAACACGGACTAGCTGCATGCCAAAATAAACATTATAAAGTATTTTACGCGACTAATAACATTAATCACCGCCATCTTCGCCAAACGTCATGTCGTATCGAAAAAGATTAGGGATGCGCGGTGCGCCCAACCAAACGATTGTAATCGATCGATTAAAAATTTATTGAATTATTGCATACTTTTTAATCTGAATCACATTTTGAATTTTTTTCGAATAAAGAGTGCAAATAGAAGCTACAATAAAAACACTCAATCACCATTCCATATTCCATGCATTATTATTACATCTTTGTAATTGTATCGGTGTGTTTTGGTGACTTTCGGAACTAGATTGCTAAAATATGTATTATGGATTGCCCCTACATTGGGCATTGTTGTAGCAAGTATATTGCTGGTGCTTGATTGTGCTTAGTTGTGTTGTGTGTGTATTTTGATGTGAATGATAATTTATTTTAGTTTTTGATTTTATTTTATATTAGTTTTTGATTTTGATTTTAATTTATTTTAGTTTTTGATTTTAATTTAATTTATTATAGTTTTTGATTTTAATTTATTTGATTTTTAATTTTTGATACGGATTGTAACGTTAATGTATTTTTAATTTCTGATGCTGCTTTCAATGTTAATTTATTTTAGTTAATTTGTTTTAACTTAAATCGGTCTGTATGGATCAAGTTATCTGAAATAAATGAATTTTATTTATTAATTAGAAACTGAAACACAATATCATGTGTTTCAGTTTCTTAAAAATCAGTCGGAGCTACGAAAAAGTATACCTACCTAATATTCGTTGTTATGGTTCGATTATAACCTCAAAATCTGATACTTTTTTTGGAATAAATCTATTCTGCAACTAGTCCGCTGTAAAAATAAGATCTTAGAGGAGTTTACTAATGATCGACCATACAACACATAATTTTCCGATGCTCTTGGTTCCAGGGCGAACAATGTATGGGCGCAGAGCAATGTCCTTTGTTTGTTTTTAGCTTTTCACTTTTTGTACCGCAGTCGGGCCGCAATCTTATTAATATTTACTGCGTGTGATGCCATACGTTACGAACAAGAAGGTGTCATACCCAGCGCGGACCTTGCGGCGGAGGGCGGCGGGGAGGGCTGCGGCGCGGGGTTGCTGCTGCCGCACATCGCGCACTTCAGCGACTTGGGCCAGTTGTCGTATGTGCACGTCTGCGAACAAGTCTAATCGTTAATACCGCATCGTTTACACGCGGGGCCCGTCTGCTTTATCTATGTCGGCTAGGCACCGATACGACTTGCATGCCGAGAAATTGGGAGAATGACACGGATATCTAGACCGACGTGAAGATGCATGATCGTCTATTGGCGATCAATGATGGCCTGGCCACCTATGCTTTACTCCAAAACAATATTAAAAGCATGCAATGACGTGGAAGTGGTGAAGAAATGGGCCAAGAAAGTAGTTCTATCGACACTCGAAGAAGAAGAATGGACGTAGAATATAATAGTTCTCTATTTGCAGAGAAAATAGGTACAAGTTATAGATGTTAAGTTTAAAATGATCCTTAAACTAACTACCTTAACTAAGGCATGCAAACAGTTTAAACTTACTAAAACTGTTTATATGCCTTAATCACTACATAGTATAAAACAAAGTCGCTTTCTCTTTCCCTATATCCTTATGTATGCTGGCGTGATTGAAGATGAAGGTTTATATGTATAATACATGCACCCGTGCGAAGCCGGGCGGGGCGCTAGTTAATAATAAGACTCATAAAAGACTCGCCTGGTATTAACTGATTCGCCGGGTTTTTTTATCATCTAGTTTCCAAATAAGTAGGAGTTTCAGTTAATAGTTTACATGAGGTCGGGATAAAGGATTGCTTAACAAATTGGCAACAGACATAATGTTTCCCTGACTGCACATTAGTGTTCGTATGCACTGACCGGACAGGGCCACTTGGCCACAGAGGAGGCGCTGGCGCCCTGCGGCGACGATATCCGCAGCGGCTTCAAGCGCTCGGCCACCGCCTCCGCACCTGAGGAGCAACGCAGATATAGAGTCCAGCCGCTAGCCTAGGACACATGCTTGCTCTCTACGAGAGACAATGGGCTGTAATCCGCCACGTAGGACCAGTCGCGTTGGTGGAAGTCTTAGATTTTGACACAATTAGCGGGGGAGGAAGAGTCGTTAGCAGGAGTGGTGTTCATCAGTGTCAAGTAACTGTTGATGTGATAATGATGCTACAAGTTACCGCAGATGTCGGGCGAGGGCAGCGCGCTGGCGCCGTCCTGCAGCCGGAAGATGTCCTCGTTGAGCACAGACTTGGGGCTGCGGCACATGGTGCACTGCAACAATTTTAAACTCGACATGTTTCATCATCGCCACTCACATTACACGAGACAACAAACTAAAAAAAAAACACTTGGCTGATATTTCTTATTGCATACTAGTACTAGCTGTTGCCCGCGACCTTGGTTCGCGTCAAATTATTATAAAAAATAGGACTTCTATTTTTAATCGAATTTTGTTACCAATTTCAAGGGTTTTATTTTTTTGCACGGAACCCTGATATTTTTCTAAAATAAAAGTTTAAAGTGTATGTTAAACCTTATAACATCAGCTTTATGCCAGTAAAAGTCTCGTGAAAACCGGGCCAGCCGTTTCGGAGATTAAACGGAACAAACAGACAGACAGACCGACAAACTGACAGACAAAAATTGAAAAAATAATGTGTTTTTGTTACAAGTGCCGTATATATTTGCAAATGCATTCAGCAAAAAGCTGTTATTTTGATATTACACACATTTCAATTTTATTTATTTGTATGTACAAACATCAAACACTCAATGAGAACACATATATTTATGACTTCATCATCATCGGTCATCGGCTTAGGTCGTGCTAAACTATTCACGTATCAGAACACTGTCGCTAGCGCGAAGTGGCTGTTTGCTAGGATGAGAGTGCGAAAAGAAAGGATGTAACTTAGTTAAGCTAGACATAATTTGAATATGCAAATAAATCATTCGAATAATGCCCAGATGACCGCTGCTAAAGTTGCAAGAACTTTTACTCGTTAGCAAAATGATTAAAATTTGTTTAGTAATTAAGATAGCTCGATTTATTTAGATCTGAGTAGATCTACGCCGCATGAAGCATGGTCGTGACAGGAGAGCGCCGCGTCACGTCAGCGCGAGCCGCTCACAAAGTGAAAGTGTTAGCAGTTAGATAAAGCTGTATGCCTATATATACAATACATATAATTGATATCTTGAGATCTGCAACCGCAATCGCTGATGCTGTTTTCTTGGTTGTAGAATATAGCAGACACAACGTTCAATCGACATCATCTATCGTCATAGTTTCCCAGATTGGTTTGATAGTCATCTCAGCGTGCGACCTAGTTTATTCTAGACAACAATCCAATCAAAATGCTCGAGAACAAAAGCAAGTCATTCTGAATACGTTAAGCGTCCACACAATACACAAAAAATTATAAAAACCAGTCTTTGTGCTTTATCGTGTAGTTATGACTGCCTACATAAAACGTTATTAATTAGCGAGTTACATTTTTTTTCTGTTTTCTCATCTGCAGTCAACCCTGACTATGATCAGATGTGTGGAAAGATGCATCACATTTTTCAGAATCAGGACCGGTGTCCAAATTCTACTTAGTCAGGCAGCACAATATCAGCTTTCTTGAGTCTCTTAGCATGATTTGGCATCAATAGTGAACGTGAAAGGGGATTTGGATGGTTGCTTAATCTATCTTTGTATATCTCTAGGTAGCGCTTCGCTTCTTCTAGGATCGTTAGGATTTCTAGGCTCATGGATTTCTGAGTTGCAAGCGTACCAGGGCGCCGCTGCTAGGACCCACAGGATACTATTTTGACTTCTTTGAATGCACATGATGTTTGATTTGCTTGCGGAAAACCATAGTTGAACCCCATATAGGTTTTATGATGGAACAATAAACTCTAAGTTTGTTACTCAGGGTGAGTGAAGATTGTCTGCCGAATAGCCAAAGCAAGTTCTTGAATCGGTAGTTTATTTCTGTTCTTTTTTTCTTTAGGTGATCCTTCCAAGTCAACCTACGATCCAAGTAGAATCCCAGGTACTTCACGCATTGTGACTGCGGTAGTGTCCTGACCCAATTTGACCGGGGCGCAATTTCCATCTCTGCGTGCAAAGGTGATGTGATGCGATTTGGGTGCACTTGTCTTTATACGCCATTTGTTTAGCCAGTCATAGGTCCTGTCAAGTTGATTTTGTAGCATGCTGCTCGTTATGTTGGCATCCTGATTACAGACCAGAAATGCGGCATCATCAGCGTAGGTTGCTACAAATACATCAGGGCATTGAGGGAGGTCGCTAGTAAATATGTTACATAAAACTGGGCCCAGGACGGAGCCCTGGGATACCCCTGCAAGGCACCTGGCGAGAGAAGATCTAGTGTCTCGTACCTTTACTTGAAATTGCCTATCACTAAGGTATGATTTCATTAGACAGTAAAATGAGTAGGGCAGGAGCAACTTTCTCTTGCATAATAGTCCTTTATGCCATACTCGGTCAAAGACTTGTTGGACGTCGAGGAAGGCTACCGAGCAACATACTACAACTACTTCTTTTCTAGGCGTTGTCGTATGGTGCGGTAGACTTGGTGTACCTGTTCTACGGTGGAGTGTTGCTCACGAAATCCGAATTGGTGATCAGGTACAACTTGGTTTTCTTGTAGGTGAGATTTCAACCTGTTCAGGACGACCCTTTCCCATAACTTCGATAGTACTGGAGTAAGGCTAGTAAGGCGGTAACATGAAACTTTATTTTCCGGCTTCCCAGGCTTATGGATCATTACGATATGTGATATTTTCCAGAGAACAGGGACATAAGAGAATTTGAGAGAAGCATTAATGTGGATAGTAAGAAAGACTACTCCTTTTCTTGGCAGCTTCTTAAGAATTTTCGGTGATAACACCGATCGATTCAGATCGAATCCGGGTGCCTTTTTAGAGTTCATCGTAGATATTAATCTAGACAGTCCCGTGGGGATGTTGGTCGCAGTGGGGCACAAAGCTGCAAGTCCTGGTTGAGAATGTCTTCTATTTCAGGATCATCAGGAACTGCAGATTCGTTCGGCTTGAAGAAATTGGCAAGGTGAGTTGCGAAAGCTTCAGATTTTTTTTGATCTGAACGAGCCTATGAATTGTCTGATCTGATAGGGGGGAAGCATTGCTGAGGTTGTGCTAAATTCTTAGTTGCTTTCCAAAGGGAGTGAATTCTTTTAGCTTCAGGGGTTATTCTCTCTAGCCTGTGTTGTAGGGCATCATTGTTAGATTTCACAAGAAGGTTTTGAGTTCCTTAATGGCACGGTTAAGACGGGTTTTGTCCCGTTCATTATGTGATGACTGCCAGATTCTACGACATTCTCTTTTCTGCGATTTTTCTTCGGACTTCGGTCGGGGTAGGTGCACTATGCGCAGAATATCTTAACTCAGGGGTGCTGATCCACGCTGCCACTTGTAAAAGATTGGTGAAGCACAAGCACGTGTCGTCTACGTCTTCAGGGGACTTCAGAGGTACTTTGAGATTAATGTTCTCTTCAAGGACCACTGCCGTAGGCTTGATGTTTCCGATTTTGTATTTAAGTTTACTAGCATTTAAGTAGCAAATACTACTAGTACTACAACTAAGATAGTTGTACTACCGATGACAATAGTTACAGTGAAGAGATTTGAGCTTACAAAATCTCGCTTGCTAGTCCGCGCCTTAACCGTTGCGATATTGTTTACGTTGAAGCTTCGGACACCAGATGAGATTTTAACAGTAAACAGACTCAAGACAACGTCACATATTTTCAGTATGAATGCCAGGCAAAGGAGTTGGGAATGTCATGACAGTTACCAAAATTCAATCTGGCAGTAACCAGAAGCCATATTGTGAAAAAGAAGTCGACAAACTATGTTAAGTGGGGACATGGGCGTCGCGGGGGGGCGCAGGGGGGCAGATGCTTTTCCTACCTGATGCCACAGAATTGGTATTAATCAAATCAATCTTTATTTGTATTGAATTGGTATTGTTGTAATTGTAGCTACAATAGAATTACTCAAACTAAAATATTTTTTAAACGTTAAAAATGAGCCTCTGAGTACTGCCGCTACAAACATACACATTTTCTTTAAACCAACGCGCGCGGTTCGTTATTTGAACCCTGTGAAAAACTTTTATCACAAAGGCTCTTTTTAGGGTTCCGTAGCCGAATGTCAAAAAACGGAACCCTTATAGATTCGTCATGTCTGTCTGTCCGTCCGTATGTCACAGCCGCTTTATTCCGAAACTATTAGGACTACACAGTGGAATCTTGGTAGGTAGATGTATTCTGTGAACCCCTTTACGATTGTTATAAAAAATAAAAGATTAAGGGAATTTCTTCCCATACATGGAACTGAAACTGAAAACAATTTTTTTCATCAGTCCTATAGATAGGTCATTAAAAATGACATTGAGGTTTTTTTCTCAAAGTCAATCGTTTGAAAGATAGACACCTCCAAAGCGAAAAAATGTGTTTCCCTTTCCTCTAATTTCTTAAGTAAGAAAAATTCTGAAAAAATCTATGATTATAGAACGTAAAAAAAACTTGTAACGAAAATTAGTTTGAATAAGATTTGTTTTTAGTTTTTGAGATATGGGACTTTTTAATTTAGCAGCAGTAACTTTGTTTTCCATTAACATACTATAAAAACAAATTTAGTTTTGCTGTTGAATGTAATACAATAGGTACAACATACTATTTAACCTTTTGACCGCCACAGTCGTGTATAGACAACAAGCCAAAAAGTGCCCAGCACGCCACAGTCGCGACTACACGACAGACTTTTAAACGTAAATAAAGCTTATTAAACAACATTTATTTTTTTATTTCTTTAACTAATTATGTTCCTTGACTCATTCTTATTTATATTAATTGACCTTCTTTCTTTATATTTCATCTATATTTACAAAAGATGACAAAAACTTATACCAATTCTAAAGTTCGAAAAACATAGTGCCCTCCACGCCACAGTCTCCATAGGACGACACTAGTGATGTAGCTAACAGGCAATATAACAAGAATATCGACCTGAACGGTAACCTACGTTATAGATCATTTCTTTAAGTTATTCTACAAAATTTAAATACGCGCGTTGATATTGAAGTTTTATAATTGAACAATCATGAAAGTTTTATAATACCGAACTATTTACCTGCTCATCAAATGTCGGTGTCAGTTGATTATCGATAAATCATAATGACCATAATGCCCATCCCTATCACACTGTCAAATCGTCTGTGCCTGGAACGCCACAGACATCTATTCGTGACAATCCTTTGACGTCATACGCGGAAAGTTTTTAAATAGAGGTGCACCTTTTTTTATTAAATTTTAATAATAACAATGTGTGAAAATAATTTGAGTAGGTACTGAGGAGTTAATGAATATATTACAAGGAGTCGACAATGACACTTACATAATGGCAGAAAGTGCGGAATAATTAGATTTTTTTTTTAATTTTAATTTCGCCCATTACGTCAATTAGCCCATTTCGTCATCATCTTCTTCATTTTCCAATGAAGAAGACAAGAAGGTATGAACAATGTCGCTTACAATAAGTTCTCCTGAAACTATTAAATCATCATCGACGTCGACAAATCTTTGAATGTTGACTATTATTGTCGTTGCTGGTGGCTAGGTTCCAATCTTAAATTCGACACAGACTTCATCGCGTGTCTTCCCACTTTCTTAAACGGATATTAACTTCAGTTTTTCACGTACTGATAACAATTTGAGCCTTCGTTTCGGCATTTTTCACCTAAACATCCGTATGATAGTAAAGCAAAACTTAAACTGAAGGTCATTGATGCTCAAAATTAATTAAAAACAAAACGATGTTATCTCAGTTACAGAGTTTAATGCATAAAAAATTCACTCGTTGTCTCAGTTAGAGAGGTAACTATGACGATAAAATTGAAAGAACGAATCCCAGATATAGAGGTTTGCTTCGTCCCACTAACAGAGGTAATTCAGTGCCAAAGTGTTCGGACCTCAGCATAATTCCAGTTATGGAGGTTTCTCACTTATCCAGGTCCTACTTAACCAAGTTTCACTGTAAATTACTACTCCGTTCCGTCGTGGGTATATACGAAACCATAAAATAAAATCTCTATTATTATTTCGATATTATTAATAAATAACGGTTGTGCACCTCTAGTGCAGAAGCGAGCAAATTTTAAAAATCCGTGCCAGCCACGCCACAGTCATCTTATGACGACAAAAAAGTACTTCATGATTGAACATAGTGGTGTGATGGTATTGACTTGATTTTATCGATTGTTGTTTTTAATTGTGGATATAAATTATAAAGGACGCTGAAATTTTGACACAGATCATTATAGAAGGACACAGCGGGATAAAACAAAACTGCTGTATATTATATTGGTGGTATTTTACCGTTTATTAAAGAAATAAAAATAGTAAAAAAATGAATAGTCAGTTTTTATCGATATAATTCTGAACTCACTACTATTTTGTAGGCGTTTAAGGTGAATGCTCCAACCAGGCCCGCGAAATTCAAAATTTCTTGGGTTTTTTGCAATTTGCAGGCCAGTGCTAGGTTGTATGTTGATTAAAATATTATTCGCGGCTGTAAGACATATGTAATTACAGAATTATAATCATCAAAATCACCAATACAACCCTCAACGTTCATAAAGGTGTAGGAACAAAAAAAAAACAGAAAAAGTCATTCCTACACCTTTATGAACGTTGAGGGTTGTATTGGTGATTTTGATGATTATAATTCTGTAACTACATATGTCTTACAGCCGCGAATAATATTTTAATCAACATACAACCTAGCACTGGCCTGCAAATTGCAAAAAACGCAAGAATTTTTGAATTTCGCGGGCTGGTTGGAGCATTCACCTTAAGTATGAATTCTTAGCTTGGCGCTGAGGGCACGTCTTTGTGTTTTTGACGTGGCGGTCAAAAGGTTAAAAAATAAAAAAAAACTTTGCCCCACTCTAGGAATTTCTCCTGTATCGTGGGTGCATTTACAAACATTTAAACTCACATAATACAAACAGCCAGTCCCGGAACAACTATCTGTGCAAATATTTGTTCCGTGCGGGGATCGAACCCGCGACACGCAACGCAGCAGTGAATCGCTCAGCCACTGCGCCAAACGTGCCGTCAAAATATAATAATATGAATGAGCCTTCAAAATATTTTTAATATATTTTTTGGTGCTACGGAACCCTGTGTACGACTCGCACTCGGCCGGTTTTTTCTGTCTCTGGATTGGCACTCCTATTGGACTTTCGCATGATCGACCGATATATAGATAAAACTTAGAAATCAACTAGGAGTCCCTTGCCCCGAGGCCTTAATAGGCAATTATAGCATACATACAGGCCATTAGCATACATTCGATAGGCCTGTTGGTCTAGTGGTTAGTGACCCTGACTGCTAGGACGGAGGTCGTGGGTTCGATTCCCACACTGGACAAATCTTTGTGCGATGAGTACGATTATTTGTTCTGTATCTGGGTGTGTAATTTATCTATAATATGTATGTATTTAGAAATATATAAGTATGTTTATCAGTTGTCTGGTTGCCATAGTACAGGCTCTGCCTAGTTTGGGATCAGATGGCGGTGTGTTAGTTGTCCCAAGATATTATATTATACACAAGGTTGCAAATTGTAGCATGTTGATATTTCGATCTCAAATTACATAATTATCTGAATTTATTCGAGACAATTATGTAAAAATTTTCGAGCTCGCTTCGGTCACCTTTGCAACCTAGTTTCTCTTCAATTTTAACTTTGTCTATAAGTCGCCCAGGTAACTCCAGTAGGTCGAAACAATTCTAACCTGTCCAAGGTAGTGTTAAAATTTTCGGGTTCGCATCGCTTGCTCTATAGATTACTTTCTCTTGAATTTGTCTCAAAATCACGTCATGCTCCCCAGACACCCCATCATCTATTTTGCTGTTTATAAATTCATATCACAATTGTGCGCAATGTGTACCGAATTAGTACATACTTAAAAAATAAGTACCTTAACAAGTTAACAGGTACAGGCTGAATGATGGCTTGCTGTAGAGCATCTCCGCAGCAACCCCAAGTAAAATTTGAATACATTTCATGTACTTGCACACTTACTTATTAGGCAAATAAGTGGTTGATAAAAATTGTATTCTTATTTTTACCACTGGGTGTGCTAGCTGTAGCTACTTAAAATCTGTATTTAAAATATCGATGATTGACACATCACCCGCCTCAGTCAGGTAATGAGCCTTCTACATATGATTCTACGATGGCCGCCGGGTTTTGTAAGTGATGTGAACTTGAAAAGTGTTACAATGGAGTAGATGGATACCTTTCGTGAGAGTGGGAAGTTTTCGTAGGTGCACACGTCGCAGCACCACTTGGCGCCCTCTGTTGCCGGCACAGAGCTTGCTGTCATCTGAAGCAATTATATGTTGCTGATTACGTCACGAGGAGGCTACTTGTTCATTGTACTGCTTACGTTACGCGCGTATCGTCCTAAAGGTGGCGAGATTCTACTAAGTCCTACACCTAAATTATTATTCCAGTAATTAGAGTTAATTTACCAGGCACAAAATGAGCTAACGTAAAAATATATACTGCGGCTTATTCGGAATCCCGCGTTTTTGGAAGCAGCATAAGCCAGACTTAGAAACGAATGGCTCAGCAGCATCACGGTAACATAACAGCACGCCTGTGATCACCAAGTGTTAGGCGGACGTGTACTTAATAGTACACCCACATTTCGTCCAAAGTAATAGGGGGCGACCCGTCGCTGCTACTGAGAAACGCCTGATGGAAAAACCCAATAACACTTTGCCCGACCCGGGAATCGAACCAAGGACCTCCTGCTTAGCAGTTGCGGGTGAAGCAGGCAACGAGGCACTTCATAGTAACAGCTGAATTGCGAAAACCACTCCTAGGGCTACGAAAGGCCAAACTGCTATGCTTTCAAGGGCAAACTGTTGCCATTGACGTGTGCTTGAATGAACACCTAAATTGTAACTTAAGTTCTGATTGAAATGATGTTTGACATTGCTTATTTGTCACTGCCTAAGCAAGCTAGTGATAAGTTAGTTGTAATCGCTATTGTAATGTAGTGCTTTGTATTCACCAGTGACACCTGTGCACCGGGCATGTTTTACAACCGAGACCA
This sequence comes from Eurois occulta, assembly GCA_950022335.1. Lineage (NCBI taxonomy): Eukaryota > Metazoa > Arthropoda > Insecta > Lepidoptera > Noctuidae > Eurois > Eurois occulta. The sequence continues at coordinate 441,351 of OX465499.1, forward strand.
CTCCACTAGAGCAAGCACTCATTGTCTACAGTGTGAGCCAACTGCCTACACTATGGCTACCTTAACTAATATGCCCGTTGGCCATAAATTCACTTTAATGAGCAGTCAACTGATACTAGCTAATGATTACTCAGCATCCTGCCTGCTTCAAATATTTGGCAGTGGATCAGTCACAATTTGCCATAAATTAAATACACACATAGTTGAGTTTAGACATATCATTCCTTTTACTCACATTTTTAATTATTTTGGTCAGCCAAGGACTGCATGGTATTGTCAGTTTTCTAAAAAACAAACAAATAATCCTATTGATATGATAGGAATATTTGTTTTTCTTCATAACCTATGTTGTGTCGCACTGCTGGGCAAATGCCTCCCCTTTCTCCCAACAAACTTGTGTTTTGTGCAATTTCTGGCCACGCTTGCTCTGTGAACATGATCAGATCATCACACCACCTTTGCCGTGGTCGACCTCGTTGGCGATGCCCACCCTCAGGCTTCCAGTGAGTGACGATCATTGCCCACCTATCCAGGTGCATCCGTGCGATGTGGCCAGCCCACCACTTTAGCTTGTTTGTGGAATATTTGTTTATCTTTTAAAAAACAATAAAGCTTTAACTTTAAATGTAATTCTGTATTGATTGAAAATACCATTACAATTATTTGCAAGGTCATTATGATAACGCAACTACTAGCATTAGGTCAGACAAACAGCCCCAGCTGCACACCACTCATTGTATGTGACATGTGACCTTACGGGTCTGTTACTACTTCCATTGAATTAATGTTATTGAGAATAGTAATGAGTAAGTCAGTTATGTATTGTACATTGATAACTTGCAATAATTAAGATCTACTTATAAATAAACAGATAATTCTGCTTTAGTGCCTCAAAAGCAGAAATAAATAGGAAATACAGAAGAAACTTTTGTTGCCAGAAAGATTTGACCAAATTATAATCATCGCATTCCTGAAATGTTTATGTGACTTTAGTGACTACTCCTACTAAGGACAACCATCACTATAATACAAAGTTATCAGAGTTATAACAGAGCATCATAGATATGTAAGATCCTGCTATAAAAAGTCACCCAGTACCTCTGCAAAAATATTAGAAACGGCAATAGTATCACAACCATGTTAATATAGAAAGTATACCGGATTTAGCACATTTATTGCGAAATTAATGTCGGTCTCAAACTATTAACTAGTGCATGTAAGTACCTTCAAAATGTGTATTCAGCATGCTAACTAAACACTCAATGAGTCTTATAATATTGATGGTAGATACAGATATGGCACCAAGTTCACTCACACTAACCGAACAGTGTTTAGTTACTCATGTACAGTACCAATTTAAAAATATATTCTAATAGAATAACAAGTTCAAGTGAGTATGAAGAGTAGGTAGCACGAGTCTTGTCCCATTTATATATGATGTGAGAGATAAAGCAAAGGGAGTCACCTGGCTGATGGTGGTCTGTGAGACATTGGTTGAGGCATCGATTGTGGTGCACTCGGCCCCCGGTGCGCCCGTCTCGCCGAGCGACGCGCTGTTCCTGCTCCCGTCATTCTGCACCTCCTCACTCATCTTACCATCAATTATAACATTGAGAATAAACTTCACGCGCAACACTTCACAATCAACTACTATGAGGTTCTCATTATATGAGATTCTTTAGTATTGCTAATCTTCTATTTACACAGGTGTGCTGTTTGTCGACCAATATTTCTTTACGTGCGCCTGTAGACAGTTTCCTGTGACCTAAAAACAAACGTACATCATGAACTAACCGATGTGAATACAAACAAATACTCACGGACTGAGAAAATAGAAAGGAGAGTGTTTTCACCTCAAGAATTTCTTATTGGTATCATTGACAGATCGCGACACAACATCGTGAATGCAAAACTTATTTAATATAGATCCGAGGTTGTTGATATGAAACTTGGCATCGTTCTTCCTAGAATTTTGGCGTCGTTACACAACATAAAACATCGACAGTGCGATGGCATAAGGTCAAGACTACTAGAGCGATACGATTTACTTACTGTGCTGCCGATGTGACGATCAACTTCGAACAGTTTTGCTCGTGAAAATTGCCAAAGAATGGATGAAACAAACCCGGGGGAGACGGAAGAAAACATAAAAGAAACAATGGAGATAGAGGCAATTATGTTTATACGGTATTTTGACAAATTTTGTGTCAATTTTGGTGTCATTCAACGAAACGAGATGGCTCACTCCACTCACCTCTTGTCAAAATTGCATAGTACTGAACTGTAATTGGATACAAATAGCTAATGCTTCCTTAATACCAGTATTCTGCCAATCACAAACATGAGTCTTCATCATGACAAATCTTCAACCAATAATAATAAAGGGTGTAAGTTTATTCAAAATGGCTACCCTAAAAAAGTTAAAGATTTCTGTCTCTGGTTGTGCATTCCGTTTTACGTACACGTCGCGTTGCGCGTTAATTACCAGTATTTTAAATGATGCGATTGGAATGTACGATGCCTGATCCAAATCGTACGTCAGTGAAAATCTGTGCTGAAAATAATGAAAATTCACGAATGACGAATGGTGTCATGTAAATGACAAATTTTTGGTATAACTGTTTTCCGCATTTTCAAAATAATAGTTTTTTACTCCACGCTGGAATATTTTAAAATGAATTAGTACTTAATAAGTTAAAATTCAGTTTATGAATTCGAATGAATTTTAGACGCATTTTGTCGAAAAGTTCCTTGCGGTCGTCGTCATCCTCGGGGAAAAGTCAGAAGAAGCCAGAGGAAGTAGCGAAATTGCAAAGTGAATTAGAATTACTCAAGCAAACAATCGATTCTTTAAAAGTTTCTGTAGAAAGTAGAGATGCAGCAATAGGTACTCTAGCTCGTGAAAAAGAGAAAATATATGTTGAACTAAAAAGTGCACAAAGAACAAATAGGAACTTACATCAACAACTTGTTGATGAAAGGTGAAAAAAAAATATTCTTTCTTACTGTGTGTTCCCATTGGCAAAACATTTACCTACACAAAGCATGTTGAAAGTGAAACTCTATAAGATGTCTGCCCCTCTCCTCTTAGTTGAAGTATTTTATGTGCTCAAACAACATGGTTAGAACGCACACTTCCGAAACAGATGCAACCGTGTACGGGTAGGCAGAATGGGTACCAGCTGGATTATTTTCAGGGAGGTGCATGCTTTTTTAGCTCCACCAAATGCAAGGCTAACGCCTAGGACAGCTTCCCGGCGCCCAGGGCAGAACGTGTCAATTCAGAATAGTTTAAAATCCTACATTATATGTATATATATATATTTTTTGTTTTTCAAAATTTTAGGGACATTCATTCTAAGGAAAAGGAATTTTTCATCAACGAGATTAAGAGATTGCCTAAACACGACGAAAATGAAATAAACGTTCAAGAAAGTAAGGACGTAAGTAACTTAAAATACATACATACTTGTTTAATAACAATCAATTAAGCATTGTAGATTTAGCTACATACTATCAATAATAATCTTTTTTCAGTTATCCGAAAGTCAAGTAAAGGTCTCCTTACTTGACGAATTAAAAGTTAAGGATGAAATAATTTATAATATCGGTGCTAAGTATTTAAAAATGAAATCGAGCAAACTGTTTTTTCAAAAGAAATTCGAAAAATTACAGTTTCAAAACAAAAAGGTATCTGTTGCTGTTGTTGTTGTCGGTTGTTATTGTTGCTGTTGTTGTTGTTATATTCTTCCTAATATTTTCGGTTTCCGGGCACGGATGGTTGCAGATGCTATACACGTATATGTTTCTCACAAAACATGTTTAATATTCACATAATAATATAACATGTTGGACTTTCTATTTCTCTCTTTAATCTCATCAGAAAATGTGGTTTTATGTGAATGTTTCATGACTACGCAGTTAACGCGACACCACTCACTGTAAAAGCACAAGTTTGTCATTTGTTATGATGAACGGTTTGCACTTTGTCTCTTGCCTTAACCTTTTGACCATCATAGTCACATATACGTGACAAGCAAGCACGTGCCCTGCACGCCAAACGACACAAATATGTGCCAAAATGCTAGGTGAAATTGTGCCTTAGCGTGGAGGGCACTCGCGTGCCTTTATGCTCTGGCACCATAGCGGTCTAAAAAAGGTTAAGGCCGTTTGAAGACGCCTGTTTTATTATTTTTCAGACATGCGAGAGTATTATTTTATTGTTACAAGATAATAGAAAAACCTTGGATAGTCTTCTAGATAAGTTATTAAAATCTGCTTCAGTATGTCCAGACAGTAAAAAGTATTTAAAACTATTGCAAATCAACGCCAGTTTGCATTACGAAAATACTCAACTTAAAATACATCTTACATCTCAGCAAGAGTCGCCCAACAATGCAATAAAACAGCACTCGGAGAAGTGTTGTCGGATTGATGAACAAATACCGTCTGGAAGTAAGTCAGAACACACAATGAATCGTCACTCTTCTCGTTCAAAGTTAAAATTACATAAGGCGCTCGAAGGTGTTAAAAGTTTCAAGTACATTCATAGAACTTTTTCGCCGCATGACCGAGGTACGATTTGTAGATCAGTTTCAGATTCTTGTATCGTGAGATCGACTTTAAGTGAACTATGCTAGTAATATACCTACTTTAAATCTAAATAAAATTGTTTTATTACGATACTTAGTAAAAAAAAAAATCTATAGAGGATTAAAAATGGCATTGATGGACGCTAGCGATAGCGTCCAGGCAGACAAGTTCTGGGCCGTGGCCTCTAGATTGCACACGCTAAAAAGAAGAAGTTCCATTGCACACTCTCTGAAATGTAACTGACAAAAATCGTCGCTCAATAGCTTCCAACGCTTGTAGCTGGTACCTGGCTGATCCATCCCAAAGTTGCGAACAGTATTCCATGCACGATTGAACTTGTGCTTGGTATAATGTGAGTAGTTGTACCGATGTGAAGTTCTTTCGCGCCTTTGCGAGAATACCCAGCCACGGTAATAATATCTACAGTAGTGTATGTATATGTTACGGCTAAAGATGGGTGTGTACATAAACTTAAGATTAGCCGGCTAAACTTAAGATGGTGTGAACATAAACTTAAGATTAGCCGGTTAAACATAGGTCCTGACGTCGACCGTCTAGGTTTAGCGTTTCCGTCAGCAGGTCGACGGATCCCCGCGCAAAGTTTAGCCGGCTAATCTTAAGTTTATGTGCACACCCATCTTTAGCCGTAACATATACAAAGGGTTGGAACGCGAGTCATACCTACACGCCTCGAGTTAGGCATGTACTACGCTCGCAACCAGTTGAACCAGTCACGAATGCCCCGCACTGACGAATGAACGTAGTGATGGTTTAGTAAGCAGTAAGCGTGCGATTTGTGAATATTTTATTGAAATAAATACTTACAAGTATTTACACCTTGTCCATGTTTTCCAAAAGTATTTTTAGTTAAACTTTTTATCCGAATGCGGAATAATTTAAAAATATTTCCGTCCGTCTCAGTCAAGGCGAAAATATCTCTAGATCTACAAATCAAAAGACACAGCTTGTATTTTCATTGAACATTCCTATTTCATTCACAACAAATTTCATTTTTTTAAATAAAAAATAAAATATTTACAAGCACAAAACTAGAAAGACACTCAACTAAGTAAATGAAATTAAAATAGATACTGTAGGCCCGGCAGCCCTATCGCGTGCGTACGTACCGCCCGGCTGCAGGTAATTATTTCAAGGATAGGGCCGAGTCACAATACTGTATAATATTTATACTGTGAGTTGTGACCCAACTTTTTAGCGCCTAATTGGGCCAACTTTGACTCGATGTAGGACCCAACGTTGAGGGTCGAGGTCAGAGTAACACCAAAAACTTCAATCGGGGCGGATACATTTCGGATCAATATTTTGCGTTAATGATGATTTATGGTGACTGATGAATTTATATTAGGTATTCTTATTTTATATTTATTAGATCATTCATGTGGCCTAAAAGTTGATAGCTAACGACGCGATTTCAGAACGTAGCAAACATTGTCTATGAAAAAGTTTTTCGCAACAATGTTGCCCACCATGGGCTATTTTCCAATTTTGAGGGAGTAAGGAAAATATGGGTAATATTTTTAAATGTTTTAAGAAGGTTTAGAACAATCAAGTTTTAAGGATTTTCAAACTATAATTGCGTGCTTAATCTGTATACATACACAAACATTCCTTGAAACAAAGTTCCCAATCTCAAAAAGGTATTTGTAATAATTATCAATGTTTCGAAATAATTATGTTTGACATTTATTTAGGTATCGTTCTAAGAAAATAATTAGGTACTTATAATTACACATATTAGTAACTTAGTAGATTTATTTTAATTTAGATTTGTGTTGTGACTTTATAGAATGAGTAGTTTATTATTTTATTTTATTCGAGAATAAGATGAGTTAAGTAGGTATTTAGGATCTATCTATGAATAATTTTCCACAGTCACCAAAGTTAATGATCAGTGGTGATTTTGAAAGTGGGGTGGTGTACAAAATAAAGTATTGGAAGGAGACTCACGAGTGTTTTATTGGCAACATTGATCTCCAGATTTGTGTGCGCCGGCATCGCACGTGAACGTGTCGCAAAAATCTCAATAAATTAGTGAAATCACCATGTCGGACGAATATTTCTATGGTAAGTCTTTATCTTTATACTATTCTGCTTACTTTAATAGTTTTATTTGCATGTTTCGCATTGTACTTTGTTCTTAATTAAGATTAAAACATAGCGTCAGCTTTGACACCCGGCTCTCGCCATTTTATTTCAGAATACTATCTGGATATTTGTTTCAATCGCTATTTGTAGTGTTATCATAATGTTTAATTCGTTTGCGTTCTTTGTAGACTACAAATGAAACGTATTTAAAGTCGAAACTGACTTGCCGCCATTTTTGATTAGGGAAATTGAAATGGCCAATATCTTCTATAAGTTCGTAAAGCCGTTGCTGAGCAAAGAATTAATACTACATCCCACGCGAGATAAGTGCTATTGATTTTTTGCCAACGCATGGTGATTTTGAAATGTGCGAAGTCAGTGGTGGTTGGGCGCGCAATTTGAATGTGCGGCGTCCAAGCCGCGACCGATTATACATGCCGTTGAGACGCCAAGCATTTGCAAAAATACCAACTCTGCTGATACATACAAAGCTCGCGGCGAGCGCCGTTGTTGTTTATGGTCGGCGTCGCGATGTCAGCGTTTTGAGGTTATGATGACAAAATTAACACGATGCGGTCGCCTGCTGCGATGCCGCCATGTCTCACTCTAGACGATACCGATTGTATGAGTCTAGTCAAACATGTGTATAACGTTGGTGACTGTTTCAGGTGTAACTCTGTCGGCGTCACATCAGTCAGAGACATGGGACCCAGAGGCGAAGGCGGAGTACCCCCGCAGCAACAAGCTGCTCATACGTCAAGCACTGTTGGGTCCAGATGCAAAGTCTGATGAACTCAATGTTGTTCAGGTATTATTACATTCTCTCAGTTAACTAGTGTATGAGTTAGTGAAACATAGATTAAAATCTAAAGTATGATGCATGAAGAAGTGCTGTCTCACAGTCAAGACTCATTTATTCAAAGTGTTTTAAAGTTTGCTTTGTATTTAATTTAAGCTTTGTTTGAACTGCATTGCATCATTGACGGGCAATATGTGGTACTTTCACTATCTAATTGTTCAGAAAACGATAAATTAGCACTTACAAAGGCCGACTCATCCAGTATTTATCTTCTGTCAGTCCTATCTCTATAGACTATCAATCATCTAGTCAAAGTTTTCCATCGCTGAGGCAATGCAGCTATTTTATTTGATGTTATTTTGTGCAGGTAGAAACCATGTCACTGCAGGAGACTGTCAAGATCCCGGTGGCAGTATTGAAGGCGGGAGAGACAAGACAAGCACGTCTTGACATTGAGTTCCCAGATGCCCCTGTCACATTTACTCTCATTCAGGTATTGTGTAGTTTTTTTTTTAAACTGTTTGTTCTCAATTGACCATTCAAAGTGTTCTTAAGGAAAAGAATTGGATTGTTCCAACTTATTATTTGTGTAAAATGACCACCACACTCATGATAACTGGGTTATTTTTGAACAAATAAGTTCCATTTTATTTTGGGTGTACTGTTATATGTTCAAATTCAGTGATCCTTCAAATAATGATCTGCATAAAATTTACAAAAAGACTGAAATGATGATAAAAACAAACCATTGGTAATTTGATGGGCACGCGATGTCGTTTTGATTGTTGCACTGCCTACTTGTGATTGCTCGAGGCATTTGTCTGATCTATCAGTAACACTAATTTAAAGTGATTCCACAATGATGCATATGTTTAAACATAGTATTGTGTTATACAGGGATCAGGGCCAGTGCATTTGATTGGTCAGCACCTCCTAGGTGCCCTTGTGGAGGAGTTTGAGGACATGGAGGAAATGGAGGAGGAGATGTTAGATGAAGAGGAAGGAGATGATTCTCAATTCAAGGTATGTTCATTTACCTGGACACTTTATTTCAAATACCACTCCTTAGCTGTTTTGTATGCTGTTTAGAGTTATATACTAATATTTAAGTGACTCAAAATTATGCCAGTGATATAGTAGATTGCTGAATTTACAGGAAGATGAGAATAAAAGGAAAGCATCGGCAGGCAAGCGCAAGACTAATGAGGTACTGAAAACCTTCAACTAATATCAAATTACAAAAGTGACTGGCTCTGTACACGCTCTACAGAGGGAAAAGGATCTGTGGCCCAGTTCTGTTAAACAATGACAGTTCATGTAAGATTTTAACTAAATCTTTGGTGACATGCAAAGTTGATTTAACTCATTTCACTGTCATTCTTCATAAAACTGGGCTTGTACAATGTATGGTGTCTAAATTCTATTTTTAAAAAGAGTTATGAAAATTGGCTGTTGGTTTTCTGTATACTCATTCAGTAAAATAACCTTTACCTTCTGATAGCTGGATAATTTCACAAAAACATTTTAATGAGCAAGAAAGGCCGCCTTGCACTGTAAAAGTAAATTACTTAATGATACTGAGTGGTTACCCTGTGCATCTTGTGCTATGGATGGCCTTTTTATTTTGCATAAATTACATGATTCCATTTCTGGATTGGGTTGAATATTTTGGCCTGTGGGTTGGAATGAGGAAATATAATAATTTATTATTATTGCAGGATGAAGATGACGAAGAGGGAGAGCCTAAAGGGAAAAAGGCGAAAATGTCAAACAACGCTAAAGGCAAGGCTCCGTCGCCCAAGAAGAACGCCAAGAAGTGAACCGCCTGCCGCGCCAGCCCCGCCGGCCCGCGCCCGTCCGCTCGCTGACGCGTCGCATGCGCGCCCAAAACAAGAGTCAGACAGACCAATTCCATTTAAGACTGACAACACCCTCGATCACTAAACTTTAGGTACCTATACTTTACCTAGTGTAATTATAGGAGATATTTCGTTGACGTTAGCACCCCAGGCCAGTAGTTGGCAGTGCGGCGCGGCGGCGATCGGACGGGCGCGGCCGGCGGCCAGCGTATCTCTTAGTTGTACGACATAGTGTGGTAATTCAGTCTAGGTTAGTGTTGTATCGACTCGAGCGTGCCTGGGCGAGTGGAAGTGTGAGTATTTGTTCGTGATAGTTACTTATTGGTCGAGGTATCTGCAAACTTGTCGATCCGATCCTGCGTGGTTACCGACGATCGAGTGTGATTTCTTCACTTATTTTTTTTATATTTTCTTAACTAAATTTCCATTCCTTACTGTGGTATAGTGTTATGGATGTCAAATTTAATATTAAAGTAAGTCTTAAATTCACAGATGTATTTTTAAGTTAAGACATAATTAAGCATAATCAGTGTACTTTTAAGACATTGATCATTTTGTATGGAGTAGCTACCGGTCGACATGTAATTGAATTTGCTAACGATTTCTCATTTCAGAATGAAAACTGATAATCTATTATAGTTTGTTTGTACATATACATTATAAAAGCATAAGAACGGTAACAATAAAAAGCATTTCTAAACATTCTCACACCTTTTATTTCTCTCCACAGAAGCTCCCTGTACTAGTTTGTACCATACCTCTTGAAATGAAAATACAGTCCACATCAGCAACTTGTTTTGTTAGTAGACCAAGCAACACTGTCTTGGGCCCCCTGGCATTAGAACAATCGCGTATTTTGGATGCATCTACTTGATCACTTTTTATCTAACAATGCCTGTAAAATTCGATTTCGTTCTCTTTGTATGTTGTTTGACTCTTCCACAGCCCGCACTAAACTTTCGAACTTATCGTTATCTTTCCTATCCTGCACTTCTTGCATTACTCTCTTTATTTCAGTTAGCATCATATCATCTAAGTTCACACTCTGGCTGAATGTACCTGTTCCCGTGGGCTCATCAAATATTTTTTCAAAGTATGAATAGTATGGCCAGTTATTAATTTTTCCACTTTCTCTCTTTTTTTCAGCAAGCCTGATGTAGGTTTGTTTCAAGTTACGGAATTTTCGATCACATTCTTCTGAAGTCAAGCCTATTTTTGGAGCAAACAACCTCCACACATTTTTCTTTTTGACTAGAGGATCTCTAAATCTGTCTCTGTTGTCTACATAAAACATTAAAAGCTGCTTGACATAATCCTCTTCTTGTGATTTGTATGTTACTTTAGGTGGTCCATCAGTGGTGCTTGTACAGCTAGTTGGTCCACTGTATATCTCTTCAAAATCTTTATAGTAGCGCCACTTAGTTATACTTCTCCCTTTATCTGCTCTCATTTTTAGTCTAATATAAGTTTGTTTTAAATTCCTAAACTTTTTGTCACAATCTGTGGGGCATTCCCCTACTGACGCCGCTATCTCTTTCCACAACTCTTTCTTTTGATATCTTGGATTTTTAAACTTATCAGCTATTTGTTTGTACTCCTCTATAAGCAACTTAGTTTTATTTTTGTCCCAGGGACCTATACTAGGATTGTAATTGTAAAATATTCTCTCAAAATAGTTATGATATTGCCACTTAATCGGTTTTCCAGTTTCTCGGCTCTTTTCCTTCCAATTGAAGTATGCTCTTTTTAAATTCTTGAACTTGTGGTAACAAATGTACTCTGTTGTCCCTAACTGTGATGCTATCTCCCTCCAAACGTCTTTTTGTAAGCAGTCAGGACTTCGGAACTTAATCAAGTTCTCTATGTAGAGACTAAGCAATCTTCTTACTTTGTGCTCCTCCCATGGTTCCAACACAGACGGTGGAAGTGATTTACATTCTTTGAATACCTCTTCACAGGTGTTGTAATGTACCCATTTAATCTCTTTGCCCAATCTTTTCTTCTTCAACAGTCTGATGTAAGTCCTCCTCAGGTTTCTATATTTTTTACTGCATTCATCAGAACTTGTACCCAAGTGTATGGCGATTTCTTCCCAAAGGGATTTATCTTTTATTACATTTTTAAATCTGCTATCCAAACACAATGTAAGTAGTAGTTTTATTTTGTTCCTATCCCAAAAGTTGTCATCATCTTTGGCCTTTACTACCTCCTTTTCACTTTTTTCTGAAATGTTTTCTTGGATTGCTACAGGAGTCTCGTTAATTTGTATATATTGTCTGTTGTCTCCTGTATCCACAATATATCTCGCCTCCTGCCCTGTAACTGATGAAAATGAAGTAGGTAAGTTTGATTTACTTCAATAGAACGAATGTTGTTACTTAGGATATATCAAATACTAGTTGATAATCAGTTGCATCCGGTAAGATTGGAAGCATACTAATAATTTTTAGGATCCAAACTTACTCTGTGGATTCTGTATGGTGAAGTTATTGCTACTGAATATGACATTGCTTTGATCTTCTCTGAGGACAAACCAGTAACTTTGGTTGTGGGGATTGTTCATATCCATAATGAGAGAAAGTTAAAAAGCGTTAGTAGTAACCAGGATTTTAGATTGTAAACAATCACAATGTAAGTAAAACTAGTAATAGAAGCGCTTTCGAGCACAACAAACACTGGATGTGGAATTGATATCACAGATAACACATTGTGAAAAAAAAAAAAGAATCATGCATGGAACTATGAGTTACTATTTTTATCCGACTACGAAAAAGAAAAATAGCAGGTTATGATTTTGGCCGATATGTATGTTCATTTGGTCCCCTCATAACTTCTTCTGATAATTTGACAAATGAGGTATCGCTAACAATAAATTATAAAAAAGAAGGAATTCAAAGTAAACGAAATCCGCTCCAAAAATCCTAATAGGCCCTTTTAGCTTTTTTTAAAGATTATTTTTTAAAAATCTTAAATTAGTTCTAATTTAAGTTTTTAGTACACAATGTTGTGTGTCACTGGGTGGGTGGCGCCGACAATAAATTAAACTGCGTATACCTCATGACGTTCCCAGTCTGCATACAAAAATTCCATCGAATATATTCAGTAGTTTCATCACAGGACATTATTTCCATTTTCAGTTGTGTGTATGTAACATGGATATAAACACTAAACACATGTTGCCAACTCCCTACTTCAAAAACATTTGCCATTTTCGTTCCTTATATAAATGCGAATTAGTACAAATTAAGTTCTATTTCGTTACAAAAATTTGCTGCCGCTTTTTGTTGGAGGCGAGGTAAACAAACACAGTATACTAGGGAAATTTGACAATTACGCATAAGAGATAATATGCATTGCTACCTAAGATTGCTACAAACGGACACGATGAAAAAACAACCACTCAGTAAAGAAGTATACATCTTGATAAATTAGCGTGGAAATTTACAATAAATTGTCCTACGACAACAAATGAAGGCTGATACTGTATAATAAATAATACTAGGGGAGAAGAGAGCCCACTCTCTTGTGCCATTTCGAAGCATCCAACTTCGAAACGCCATCTGAATTTCTTGACGGGAACTATGTTACATACATTATACATTGTATACAAACATTCATTTTCATTAAATGATCGTAATTTATTAAATATATCGTCATTAAATTCCCAAATCGCATTATGATCAACATACGACGTAAACAGCTGCTATTTGCAAAAAACCAATTAGAAGGTATACATACATACACAACATCTGAATTTCTTGACGGGAACTAAGGCTCTATAGGTAAATAAAATGAATGTATGTATACAATGTATAATGTTACATACATTTTAATATATATAATGCGATTTGGGAATTTAATGACGATATATTTAATAAATTACGATCATTTAATAATGGAAGGATAGTAGCTACTATTATATATATTTTTAGGATCGTGATTCAGTAAGTAAACGAGCCATCAGTATATTCGCGATTTCGATCAACATACGATGTAAACACAGCTTCTATTTGCAAAAGGTAGATAAGATAAGATAAGATACTTTATTTGCATAAAACATGGTATTCAAGGTGTTATTAAAAAATACTGGATCAAACATGTTTTGCTTAAAACTAAAGCGTGCAAACTTACTAGAAATATATGAGGTCATTGAAATATATTACATTGAATTCCTGTCCTAAAAATTATTAATACTATAGAAATTATCATTATTGAGCCATCTATATAATTGGATTTTAAATAATTTATAATTCAATGTTTTAAATATTTTTGGTATTTTATTATAGAGACGTACACACATAGCCAGAGAATTTTTGTTATATTTCGCTGATCGAAGCAGCACATCTAGCACAAGCCTGTATAGGTCAGGCCGACTTCGAGAGCTTATTTTCTCTGCTGTTTTAAATAGTTCTTTGTGTTTTTGAACGAACATGCATGCTTCATATATACAAGGTGTTGAATTCCGCTTCTCGGTAAATCGTTGAGACGTAGGTACGAAGTGCAAGATGACGGACAACTATTCTAATGTCGAGTTGGTAGAGATGGTCCGCCTGTATGCCATCAGTGGAGACAGCCTACGTGGAGCCATCCGGATGTTCACAGAAATGTTTCACGATCGGGAACTCCCATCACAGAGCGTCATGCTGGCTGCTACACAGAGACTGCGGGATCATCGGCAGTTTGATGTTCCTCGGCATGCTCAAGCTCGCGGCAGCGTAGGCCTGCCTGTCGCCCTGCAGGAAAATATCCTGGAATACTTCCAGCGAGACCCACGGGCAAGCACGCGGGAGGCTGGTCAACACTTTGGAGTGCACCACACCACAGTGTTTGGCCTACTGAAGCGTGAACTGCAACACCCGTTCCACTACCGCAAGGCACAAGAAATTCACCCAGGTGATAATGCCGTGCGGATTACATTTTGTCGCTGGTTGCTAGAACACCAAGACGCCAACATCCTGTGGACGGACGAGTGTTTATTTAGTTGAGTTGGCGTCTACAATGTTCATAACGAACATTGGTGGGCTCACCGCGACCATTCCATAACCCGCACGTAACCAAACGGCATGCGTTTCAAGTGTATTTTGGACGGAATGTGTGGGCTGGCATAATAGGGGAACACGTGCTTGGACCCTACTTCATCGATGGGTACCTCAACAGTGCCACATACCTGGAGCTGTTGCGTCACGTTGTCGAGGAGATGTTGGAGGATGTTCCCCTGGCACTCCATCGCAACGTCTACTACCAGCAGGACGGCGCTCCCCCTCACTATGGTCGGCAAGTACGTGAGTACTTGACCGAAAGATTTGGTGACCACTGGATCGGTCGTGGAGGACCTGTGGCCTGGCCCCCGCGTTCTCCGGACCTGACGCCTCTAGACTTTTATTTGTGGGGAGACGTTAAAAGGTTATTTTACACGGAGGAAGTGACAATTGTAACAGAATTACGTGCAAGGATCATTAGTGTTTTCGACACTTTAAAAACGAATGTGTTAGTGTTACGTAAGCTGAAGGAAAACCAGCTACGTCGTGCTCGATTGTGCGAAGAGTGTGATGGTGGCCACTTTGAACAATATCTCCGGGTAACTTAAGTAGGTAATTTATTTATTTGTACATTTTGTAAATACGTTGTTAGCTTAATCAATTTTATTAGTGTAAATAAGTTGATTTCAAATTTTTAACTACGCCAATAAAACCTAAGAGTCGAAAGTATCACCACATACTTACACTTAACTAGCACGTCTTTCCATTTCCATTAAACGTAGAAAACATTTTTACACTTAGTAGATCGGTACACCAACTAAGGAAGGTATTATTGCCGGTCCTAAGCCCGTTAAGTAGGAAGGAAAATTTCAAATCAACCAATTTAATCCACAAATAAAACAAAATGACTACGAAAACTTTAGGTTGAAGGATAAAGCAAAACTAACATTTTATTAATCATCTGATAACAGGTCAGTGAACTTTTCTTTGGCGCACTAGTATTACTGTCATTAGTAAGATTTCCGTATTCCAACGATGCTCAAAAATGAGTTAATTATCAAGCAAAATTTATGACAATAATGTAATAATAATATTAGGTAAAATTATTGCTACCGGTCATTGCTTGGTCACGCTCGCGCGCGCTAGCATGTCGTAGGTAAGACGTCGACTCTCATGCACACAGCTGCATTGTCGCTGTGTGCGTAGTCGGGTGATTCTGTTTTATTTGAATTGAATTAAGGGTTTAATTCTGAAATACTGTTAAATTTAAACAACAAAAAAAAAGCAGCGCTTTTTAGTTATTGCCCACTACCGTACTTTCAATTGATTATTTATGTCTTTTATGACAACCTCCTGAAATTTGATGAGGATGCAAAACAACACCTTGTATTTATAGTGAAGGCAACGGTAGCAAATCAAGCTCTTTAAATATTGGTTGACATGATTCGTATCTCACGCAAAAAGTGGCAGAAAATTATGTTAGACGATTCACTCTATGCCGTCTCTAGAGGTTTTGTCTCTATGCTCAATGGTAATCAGTTGCAACCACAGACAATTAGTCGAGTAGATTTGACAAAAAAAGAACGCTCATGGCACCTCAATAAAAAGCATTTGACACGCGCTGAGAAAAGAACGACGACGCCATTATTTGTTTGTCGTTATACGTGACTGTGGTGATAGTGATTTGTATTTGTTAACAATTACATGAGTTTTTATGTTTAATGCATACTGATTGAACACATTTCATATTTTACTACGGACTATGTGTAGAATTTTAAGTTAAGATATAGGAGTAATCTGACGGTGAGTTAACAGACACAGCCGGTGCGCGTTATTTTATTTAGAATTAGTAAATTGCCATTTAGACTACAAGCTATTAGAAAAATTATGTATGCTAATTGATTGGTTATTGCTACATACATTAATGCTGTAATGTAAGGTTTCTGATAGGGTTTGGGACCCGTTGGCGGGAAACAGTTAGGCTGTCCTGTCATTGTTAATTACTCGTTCAGAAATTGACGGAAACTTCGAATAAACTGTAACCCGCGAAAATCAAATCTCTAGTATTTTTAGTAGCGAAAAGATCTTTAATTTCTAATCAATGCATGTAGCCACTGCAATTGAAGTAGGCAATGCCTATATTTCGGTTTTCATAGCCTTTTCCTTCGATATTCTAACAATAAAATGCCAAGAAAGGAAATATGTTGGTTGTACTACTAATTAATGTTGAATGATATAACTAAAATGCTACATTGCTTAAAATTATTTTACCTATAATATAGTAAGTTAATATAAGTGAGCGAGAAGTATTTATGTGTGTGTGTGTGGACTAGTAGGTGATTTATTTTATTTATTAGGGACTTAAAACAGTTACATGCTACAGAAAATATAAAAAATCCTTAAAAAAAAGAAAAAGAAAAAAAAAACACAAACACGTAACCTACACCGATATCCATGTCTTAACAAAAGAATAACAGACTATGCTAGATCTTTCAGAATACGAAGCCTTCTGTGGAGTTTGAGTGATGTGGGTGCAGGTGTCTGTTTTGGTGTAGTGCTGGGGGTGTGTGAGTGTAGGGGTAAGTTTGTGGGATTGTAGGTGCATGAATATGATTTAAGCTAAGTGAGCAAAGATTATTTTAACTAATTAGATAACTAACATTTTAATATAAAAATTCAAAATTCATCATTAGAGAAATCCAATGTGTCCGAGATGGAATGCAAATATTTTCTCACTCACTTTGCTCAGTAATACATTCTAGACTTTCTGAATTTTGTATTAGTTGCCAGTTTCTCCTATTCTCATTTTTGTATGAGTGAACAAAAATAACCAAAATATCCAAGAAGTGAAAGATTTTGAGGTTTCTATGCTTACTCTTGCAATCTCTTGGTTCTCAAAAATTTTCTGCATTTGTCAACAAACAAACTAAAATGCTAAAAAAATCGAATCTACCTGAGGTAGTGCTAATTTTGAGCTTGCTTTGCTCGGTCTGACATTTTGTGTGGTTTAATTCACTTTTTTTTATTTATAAATAAACACAATTTCTGTAGTTTAGTCAAAAGAAAACCCTATCTAATTTGAGGTGGATGCTAGTACAAAGTATGTATGAAAACGTAACACATCCGTTGTGGAGTAGGTCCAAGCTCTTTTCATGAAGCTGAAAATGCACACCCCTGGAAATAATGCTGCCCTGTGATGTTGTGATGATTTGTGATGTTGAAATTAATCCAGAGACTTGTTCAGCACTATTTCTCCCTGGAGAGTAGTATTTAATAAGAAGTTTGTTAACCTTTTGAATGCAGTGTCACATATACGTGACAAGCAAGCGCATGTTTTATTAAAAAAATATAATGCTTGTCAGTCTTCTACAGACTGTACTTCGGAGAGGAGCTCCTCGATCTGATCCCACCATCACCCTTTTACCACCGGACTAGCAGACATACTGCGGCGTACCATCCACATTGTCCTCCAAGTTTATTATGCGCACAGCCAAAGTGGGGAACTCTCTGTGTTCCCTCCCACATAGAACCTGTCTGCCTTCAAAGCAAGAGTGAACGGGCATCTTCTGGGCACACTCATTTCATCATAGACCTCATCCATCGCTTTCCACCAGGCGTGATCAAGGTCAAGAGCAGGCCCATTTTGTACTAAAAAAAAAAAAAACATTTTCCAGGGTCCGAGACCCATATAAAATAAAAATAGATAAATCAAATCAATCTTTTTTTGTGAACACAGGTATTACAATAAAGGTCCTATGTATACATTTTAGTCGAGCTACGTCCTACCAATGAAATTGGTGTACAAATATTAGTTTTTTTGGAATAAGTCTGAAACTCAAATACAAAGTCAAGCTCAAGTAAATAATGTTAATCAATGTATTATTAATAAATAATTAATCAATTATAATTTATTTTTACATGCATGTCAATGGTAAATTATATCAAAGGTTTGTAATGTCATTAGAATTCCATATTCATATAAATTTAGTATTAGTGTCAAGAAAAGATAAAATTATTCATTTTATCTTTTCTTGACACTAACACGGAGACTACAGTATGCTTTTTGCAAAAGAAACATTTTTAATTGTTGTTTGAATGCCTTACCATTCAGCTCCTCCCAATGTTTAAGCAATTTATTAAATATAGTGGGCACCATACAGACGATACTTTAGCGCATGAGTGCCGTTTTTGCTGAATAGACTCTGAAGAATGGTTATATCTCAATAAAATATATGCAATTATTGTACACGAAGTGACGGCGTGGTGTTGCGCTGCGTGGTGTCGCGTAGCCTTCCGCGGAAACGCCGATACATGACACCCTTCGGCCAAAACTCTTCCTTGAGGAAGGTCTCAATATGATGAGTCGGAACTCGCACCACGAACGACTTGAAATTCGTGTTGTGGCGCGACTCCAACTTCTCAACCCTCAAGGTCCAGCTGGTCTTCGCTCGGACATACTCCACTATCTCCTCAACCTTCGTGTGATGTAGCCAGGACACATAAAGCTGCGTCGTTGGTATTGCCGGACGCAGCACATTGGGTCCAGCCAGCGCGGTCCCGCACTGGTTCCGACTAGGGGGCTTCTTCCTCTTCTTCCTCGCCACCTTCACGAAGCCTTCCTTGTCACATGTGCCCGTAGCTGGGCCTTGCTATTTCGAACCCCCTGTTGGCAGGTTCACTATTTCCAACCAGTATGTAGCAACCTGCACAGATCTATCATTAGCTTCATTTAAATTCAGGATGGGCAGAAGAGGTGGTGGGGTATATCCTGCAGAGGGGCTCCACACTGGCATTCTATTTGGGATTGGTAGAGCATACCCCATTTGGCCAGATTATTTCTATGGCAGCTAACCTGGGCCTGCCATCGGTTAAGAGATTTCCAGATTGGCCATTGGTGTGTTCTGCTGGATTATTACTGAATACACCTGAAATATATACAAATAGCATACTTTAAATAAAAACATTTTATTTTGTTTGGCAGAGATGTCAGGCGGTCGGCTGGTGGTGCTGGATCGGGCCGGGCGCGACGTGAAGAGCTACCCGCTGGCCGAGGGCCTGGCCACCCTGGGCAGCGACCCGGCCTGTGATATTCGCTTCATGCTGCCCACTGTCAGCCCGCACCATGCCACTGTTGTGGTTCATGCTAACCAGGTAATGTCCTGTTTTATCAACTTCTGCATGCAAGTGGTTCAAATAATTAATTTGATGGTCGATGTTTTGTTTTTATAACATGGTTAATTTAGAAAGGACCTCCTTTTTTAACCTATACTTACATAAGTAACATAAGTTTTCTCCGGTCAATCAACCTCCTTTAACTCCTCTATAATTATTTATTATCCTAAACGCCCAAATTACTCATAATACTCGCCGTACTTTGTCTTAACTTTGTATTGGGTTGGGATGGTAGAAGAAACAGGTAATAAATGAATATTCATCCTATTAAAATGATATTGCATGTGGGAGATCCATACGGGTTAGGAGTATGGTAATGCTGATGAGAATCATCTTTCTTCTACTTTCAATGTATTTATAGTGTAATTGTTACTAGAACAACCCTCAAGCACAAATCTTGCCTTAATCTATAATATGGGCGACTCGTTTGTTCCTGTCAGACAGTGGTGCGCAACGTGTGCTCGGACGACACGCTCGTGAACGGACGCGTCGTCAGCGTCGCCGCGCTGCGCCACGGTGACGTCATCGGCATCGGCGGGCGCCGCCTGCGCTGGGACTACGCCGAGCCCTCACGCCGCCGCCCGCAGGCGCCCGAGCCAGGTGAGCATGGGATGTACAGACCTACATCACCTACCGTTAATCCCAAATAAGGGTGCCTGGTGAAATTATGTTTGGATCTTATTCTGTCACATAGAGGCGTCATTGGGCCATTCTAAGTGGAGAGGGAGGAAGATTAAAGAAGAATTAAGTAAGGAATGATATGAAAGAGAAAAGAGTGAATAATAGAGTAAGAACTGACAGGAGAAAATGAAAGGGAAAAAGGAATGTTGCCATCTCTTGGAAAAGGTCAAGAAGATGATGATTTTGCATCACTTTTTTCTTCGTTACAATGAGGTTGCTGCTATCGAGAGGTAAAATTACGGTGAAAGGACTGTTAAGAGTGTTTCTGATTTGTTTCCTTACTCTTGCAGCGCTGCACGTGGGGCGGGCGGGGCGGGCGGGGCGCGCGGGGCGGGCGCGGCGCGGGTCGGGCCCGGCGCGGGTCGGGGCGGGCGCGGCGCCCGACCCGGCGCTGCAGCTGGCGCGGGAGATGTCCTATCGCGCCTCCATGCCCGGTAACTACTCTATTTTTCATTTCATTTCTTTGCCAAGTACCTTTTAACCTTAAAGGGAACCATTTTAAGAGTCATATTCAAATGTAAGTAGAATTCTGCTGCAGATATCAAAATAAATATCTGCAGACAGATATGAGATGGTGTCCCCTCTCTGAATGTAAGCGTGTTTCGTGGTCCATACTAACCCATGACATGTCATTGGCAGGCAGCGCCGGCGGCAAGCAGGTGGCCATCGTGCAGCCTCAGAGAAGAGACACCGGCGATCAAATTGGTAAGAACTTACTGGCAACAAACGCACATTTTACATATTGTGCCTAATCGTATAACCGTATATGTGCCGCTAATGTGGTGCTTTATTCTAGACAAGAACCCACCGCGGTCACCGCAGCAAGCTCACAAACGGGCCAGAACATCCAAAACCGATCTCGACACATCTGTCAGCGAAGCAGAACAAGAGAAGACTAAGCGCAAGTCGACAACGCGACTGAGCCCAAAGAACTCCCTGTCGAACTTGCAAACCACGACGAAGGCGACGCTGTGGATCGAGTCGCGCAAGACCAGCCCTCGGAAGAGCCCCAGCGCGCAGACTCCCCGCGCTGGGCGCGCCACGTCCGCCCGCAAGCCCACGCCGCTGCGGCTGGCGGTGCTGAAGCGCGCGCAGAGCGCTCACAAGCTGACGGTCACGAAGATTGAGGGACCACTTAAGATGGGTAAGTGTTTTAGTCAGTAAGAGTCTGACACTCCCTTCCGCTCTGCCCAGGGCGGGAGGAGTCATTTGATGATTTCTCACCCTCCAAAAAAAAAAAAAAAAAAAGATGGGTAAGTGTACCTACATTATGAAATTACTTATTTTTTATATAAAACCGTTAGTCACATTCAATTAGTTATTTGAATTTTACATTAGTTATTAGTTATTTTGGGTTAAGCTCGCCGTTGTACATAAGCTATATATTGTAATGTTGTGTATATCTTTTAATTTTGTGTGCAATAAAGAATAATAATAACTGTGGTAGGTAAAAGTAAAAAGTTGATTTGTCATTGGGAATGGATCGGGTAATTCCAAAAAAATCCTAATTTTTATAATTACGAATTGTCTAGCAAAAATCCCATTTCGATTGCTGGTATCAGTAATAAAGTTTCGTGTGTACACTGCACTAGCGACCTCGAGACTTGCGCCTTCCTACGTTAGTGTCTAAATAATGTGAGTGCAGTGACCTTGAATTAAATGAAGTTGGTAAATATATCGCAGCGATAACTCCCACCGCAGCGCCTTAGTAGCCGTCATTCATTATCATATTCACGCGGATCGCGCGCGAGTAGCCGGCGCACTGCGATTTACATACATATTGTTACGTAATCAAATACTCACTGACTGCCGGGTGCATGCGCGAGACACACGTATCATTTGTTCTATCATTTTGCTTTAATTGACTATCAAATTAAAAAGTAAGTTCCTACTTCTGAAGGCTCTACTAAGTATAAATAAATATTTGGTGTGTGACGCCTTTTCTCTATCCAGTATCGCTTTTTGTTGCAAGTCTTTTTATTTCAGCTTGTAATGATCTATTGCACGCGCTGACGTCACTATCTTCTGCGACTGCATTTCCCGTTATCTGTTAGCTTTCGTGACTCAATTACTGAGCTCATGGAGATTTATTAATGGAATTATGTAGAATTGTAGTTGAGTGAAGTAATAATAGTAATGTCTGGCATCGCGTCGTGCAGATCACACCAAGCAGGCGGCCATACGTCTGATGACCGGTCACACGCCGAAGCCCAAGCCGTCGAGTCCCTCGTTTGTTGTGAAAAAACCCAGCCCCGTACGACGCACGCCGCGCTCGCGCAACAGTCGCGCCACTCCCAGTAATAGCCGCGACACTCCCGGCAAAAGTCGCGCAACAATCGACAGCAGTCGTGAAGCATCCAGCAACAGTTCCGCAACACTCGAAACAAGTCGCGCAACATCCGGCAACACTAGCACCAGGAGAAGTGGCGTCGACCGCACTGTGAGTACTAACACTGACTATTCAGTTCACTATGTAAAACATCAGTAACAATACGCGCCCAATAATATCGCACAGCGAGTTTAAGAAAAAGTTCCGTCTTCGTCCTCGTCAGGCGCCACTCGTACCTGTGACAGGTGTCTGTAACTTAGCCTAATTGTCTTGCCGTCTGGCCATTAAACTGAGTAAAAAAAGATCATCTACATTCATTATTGCAAAAAAAAAATAACCGACTTGCAAAAACACAAAAAAAAATAACCTTACTTTCGGAAGTCGGTGGCAATAAAGTCAATGAAACAAAGTCACCGACTTCAGAAATGTTTTTTATTTTACCCTTTTGATTTGAGATATCCTACACAAATTCTTTTCACATGATAAAATTACTCTGTAACGAGAATTATATCATCATATCGATATAGAGGAAGACGAAAAAATACGTATTAAAGAAGATAACTCATACCTAAACTAACCAAGTTAATACATTTTACATAGGTGCACCGCGCGCTTCCTCTACCACATGAAAACCAAAAAAGGATCACGAAAATCGGGCCAGTAATCGGTTCACGTACAAGATAAACTAAAAATATTCATAACCTCCTCCTTTTTTAGAAGTCGGTTAAAAAAAGACGCGAAATCGTATATTTATTAATTTTAGTTATAAGAATAAGCGCCTTCTGCCTACACGCTATAACCTTGTGTCGGCGGCGAGCGGCACTAGCTATAAATTGGAATTGACGCGCCCCTTCAATGCGCTCCGTTCAGTGATAGCTAATAAAATAATGCACATTGCAGTGCCGGCGCGCGGCGATACGATCTTATACTTCCAACATTTTTTGTTTCATACAAGGAGTAAACGGACCCTTCACGAAGCCAAGCCACATCAAGCTACCCGAAATTGTCAAATTTTCCCAATCAACCTTGAACCTAATGCTTCTACGCAAAAATGATTGTTGGGAAACTACTTTTCTTTGGGGTGAAAAGTCACGTTTTACGGAAAAACTCAATGTAACGCACTCAAAACATAGTGCTGATGAATACCTTGAATAGTAAACAGGTCATGGAAGAACTAGTATTAAAAAAAAACTAGTGAGAAAGTTTGAACTTTGACCTCCAATATCTCCGTAACCAGAAGGTTCCCAGGTATGATCTAGGACAAAAAAATATCGTAATGACGGGCAGAACAAGTGCCTTTGGCTTCGTTAAGGGTCTATTGACGCCCTATAAAGTGCATTTTTATTATTTAAGTATTTATGTTTGAACGAGAAACAGTGCATCTTAGAAAGAAGTCCGTTTTACAGTTTAGGATACAGGAACATAATATTAAACTCAGTTAAACTCCTTTCTTACTTTTTTTCTATAAAATTGATTTAAAAAAGTAATTATTAGCATTTGTTCAGAAAAACTAGAACCACTAATTAATTAAGTTTTTGTAACTCATTTGGATAAAATGATTTAAACAGATATCCAAGCATAGTGGTTACTATATCGTCGACTGTTACGATTACACTATTAAATTGTTTTACGGGTACATAGTGAAAACATGCGCATTCACTATGTATTAAGATAAGATAATATTTATTTGCTTAAACATGTGTCATACATAATATATAAGTAAATATATGCATGCAAGATGGCAACAATATTATTAGGTACAGGCATGTTTGCCACATGATGTGACGTGCTAATGTCAAGAAATATTATTAATTAAAGCATTCTCTTAAAATAACAATAAATTAAATCATCATTATAATAATATTCTCTTATAATAATATTGTAATTGGGATCGACCTATCATCACTGACAGGACTATTGTTGCCAATAAGCCTGACATTGTGGTGATAGATCGATTGGAGCGTCGCGCAATGATTGTTGATATTACGGTTCCGCATGACGAGAACCTCGTGAAAGCAGAGAAAGATAAACAATTCAAATATCTATATCTGACTCGCGAGGTTGTCGACATGTGGGATGTGACTACAGCAGTCATTGTGCCGATAGTCGAGTCGGCCAATGGCTTAATAGCCAAGAGCCTCGACCAACATCTGAGGAGGCTCTCGCTGGGCAGCTGGATCAATCGCTTGATTCAGAAGGCAGTTCTTCTGGACACGGCGCGTATTGTTAGGAGGTTCCTCTCTCAGAGCCCTGACCACCGGTAGCTCGGACCCTGTTCCCGATACCGGTGGGCTACTATTTTTTATATTTTTAAATGTTTTTATATTATTTTATATTCCAATATTTAAAAATGTAATTAATGTGTAAAAAAAATGAATAAAGAGATAATATATTGTAATAAGTTTAAAGTAACTAAAATCAAATGGAACATCAAAAACAAAAATAAGTTATTAGGATTGTTACACAATAATCATGTCCTCACAATAAAAAAATAAAATAAAATAAAAATAGAAATCATTAAACTAACAAATTGTAAATTAACAAGCACATTATAATCAAATCAAATAAGCTATTATGTCAATACAAATCTTTCCTCTAGGAACTCGTTAATGTTATAGTATGCTTTATTAACTAAATATTTCTTAAGTTTTTTTTTCAAGTGTACATTATTAAGCTCCTTCCAACTTTTAGGCAACTTATTGTAAACTATTGGAGCCATATGAAAAACACTTTTGCGGATAAGTGCCGTCCTACAGGGAGGTACACTTAATTGGGTTTGATCACGCCTGTTCCTGGGAATTCGATCTGCTTTGCGCGGAAATAATTTAGGATTGTTCCTGACAAACATAACGGTTTCCAGAATATATATGGATGGCAATGTTAAAATTTTATGCATTATAAAAAAGGGTTTGCAGCTGTCCGTGGTTTTTAAATGAAATTTATGCAATTATTATTCAATTATTAACTTTTATCATCATTTCATTATTTTCTTAGGTAACCATTCTAGAGATAACCGATTCGGATGAACGAAATTCATCCCTGCGAAACAGAAGCTCATCGCGCCGCTCAGGACAAAAAAGCCCCAAGAAGTCGTTCCGCTCGCTCGGCTCGACCAGCCCCAGGAAGTCCGCCCTGAAGGACCCTTCAGCTAAACGAGGGGTGCGCAAGACTGAGTCTATAAAGTTCGACCTGAGCAACTTGGAGAACAACTCGCAAGACTCCGACGTGCTGATGTTGAGCGACAAGACGCAGGCGTCGCGCTCCGACGATGACGTCACGCTGCGCTACTCCCCCTCCCCCTCCCCCTCCCCGCGCCGCTCCATCCACTCTCGCAGCAGCCGCATGCTGCAGAGCTCCCTGGGCAGCAGCAGCCTGCAGCAGAGCTCCCTGGGCGGCGCGCGCACCCTGACGCCGCAGTCGCCGCGCAGTCCCAGGCGCTCGTCGCGCGGCAGCTTGATCCTACAGAAAGCTCTCGACGAAACGGAAACGTCGTCGTACACGCGCCGCACCACCAAGTCCGTGTCGGACAACAGTCACAACACGACGGTTGCGACGGCATTCCGGACGCGCACGCTGAGTCCGCGGCCTTCGCGCAACGACCTCGAGTCCTACTCCATCGTGGACCTAGTCTCCATCGACACCGATGAGTCCGCTCTCTCTGCGTCTGTGTATAACTCGGCGGGCTCCACATCCAGCACAGCCTTTGGGACACCACAAAATAGTACCGGTCGGAAAACGAGATCTACCATCGACCCGACGCTGCTCGGCTCGAGCACGCCGTACGTGAAGGCCCGCGCCAGCCAGGCCAGACGCTCCCGCCGCCCCAAGTCGTTGTCGACGCCGGAGAACTCGGACGATGCTAAGAAGCACATCTCAGTGAACAGCACGCGCATCTCGCGCGCCTCTCGGAGCCGCTCGCGTCTCAACGACAGCGAGCTGCTGCTGCTGGACGATGACGACGACTCGCCCAGGACCTCCAAGAGAATCAGTACCACGTCTAAATCCGGCCGGGCCAGCGCGCAGACAGTCGGTGATGACACGGAACTGTCGCCCACGCACAGTCCCGCACAACACGACGGCACCTTCACCCCGGAGAATAGACACAGCCCTGAAGAAGCTAGAACCCCTGTTCTTAGTATTCAAAGTCTTTTAGAATCCAGCCAAAGTTCTTTTGTTTCTCAAAAACCGACAAAAAAAGGCAGACCGTCGTTCAATACTAAAAGAAAGACCATCGGAGGAGTCACGGGACCTAAAACAAGAGTCGGTGCCAAGTCCAAGTCTTTGAGCTTTAGCGCCAGGAAAACTAGATTGAGATTAAGCAGTGAGTCCGTGGAGGTAGTAAATAAGACCGATGACAGTGAGATAGTGACACCTAAGAGTGCGGTGAAGTTAGTACCCGAAGGAGTTAAGAACAAACACTCGACTGCCAAGAAACCGCAGTCGAAACGTTCCATCATCGACGACTTGAATGAGTCTGATATCGTGAAACAGCTGTTTAACAGTCCTGTGAAAAGGAAACTGTCGCAGAGTATGACAGAGTTCTCCAGGAAGCAGCTGTTCGATGACGACGACTTCGTGCAGAAGAAGCGGCCAACGCGTAACACCATCGCTATAACCGGACGAACACCCGACAACTCACTGCTGGATCACACAGAATCGTACACTCCCGAGATATTCGTGAGTCCTATCAGCACTCCCACTCGCAGTCCCAGTCTGGAGGGAATTAAACTAATGTTCGCCAAAACGACTCCCGAGAACGATCTACGAAACGTCAGCGGCGTGAAACGTCTACTGCGCACGCCGCGCACGAGGAGATCTATCAAGAATGACTTAACCAACGTATCCGGAGTCAAGCAAATATTTGCCAAGAGTCCTAAGAACCGGTTGAGCGACGTCCGAGTTAAGGAAGTGTTTGTTTCGTCCCCTAAAAACGACTTGCGGCGCGTGACCGGAGTCAAGTCTCTGTTCCACACTACTAACAAAAGAAAGTCGCCGAGAAACGAATTGGACGACGTGAGAGGAGTGAAGAAACTGTTCAACACGAAGAGTCCGGCGAACGATCTGCGGAACGTGTCGGGAGTTAAGAGAACGCTGCGCCGACAGAGTCCTAGGAACGACCTGCGTGACGTGCGCGGACTGAAGCGCGTGTTCCGGGGAGAGAGACGGAACGACCTCAGCGACGTCAGTGGAGTCGAGGAGCTGTTCAACTTGTCTAACCACTCGTCGGCGACCGTGTCCACGCGCGCCGAGAGCTTGTTCGACCAGCTAGTGGGCAAGCCACAGGTAAGGGCGGTGTATTCTAAAACATTCTCCTCGAAAATTGTTCAGAAGACCAAAAATCCTAGAGGAAAGTCTCTCCACGCATCTCTAGACCAAATTACTGCCGCTGACAACAACTGGTTAGAACAGGAACTTAACAAACGACTGCAAATCAACAATTATCTGGACTCGTTGAAATCTGCCAATAGATCCAAAGAGAACAAATCGAAATCATTGCACGCATCTCTAGACGAGGTGACCGACGTCGACGTGTTGTTAGACCAAGAGCTGAACAAGGAACAACAGATAAATAAATACCTAGAATCTATGAGATCAGTCAACGACTCCAAGGCTAATAAATCAAAGGTGAACAAATCCAGAGCCAACAGGTCGAGGGTCAGCAATTCCAAAGCGAACGTGAGTCGTGAGTTACTGAAGTTGGTAACAGAGACGGTGGAAGGCGACGCGCCGCTGTGCACGTCGAGAGCACGGAGCGGCGGGAGCTCCCTGCTGCCGCACTCGTCGTCGCGGCGCCCGCGCTCCCTGCTGCCGCACTCGTCGTCGCGGCGCCCGCGCTCCCTGCTGCCGCACTCCACCCCACACCCCGTTCCGCACTCCACCCCGCTGCGCGCGCGCGCGGGCCTGCTGGCGCGCGAGCTGGCGCGCGTGTCGCCCATCCGCGCGCACGACCTCACGGGACATGATACTTCAACCACGTAAGTTTGTTTTCTTACTGTATTTTATGATTTCGGTCAAATTAGTACTGAATACGTGGTAACCGTTTTCGCGTCGCTGTCCCTTCCACCCCGTATAATTTAACATAAATAATACCTAATCTTATCTCATCTGAGATATAAAGTTATTCTTAAAAAAAAAGTACTCAAATGGACACTGTTTCTGTAGAATTTTCAGTAAATAATGAGAGACTTATTTTCAAATTAATTCCAGATCTACGCAACCAAAAGAAACGACTGAAGCGAGACCAAAGAGCACAAGAGGAACGAGGGCTAACATGGAACACGTCGAAACTGCAGTCGAACCTGAAATTGTGAAGCCATCGCCTAAGAAGACTCGCGGGAGGGTGAAAGTGGTCAGTCCTACAGCTAAACCAACTGACCCGGTTAAGGAGAAAGCCGCCGCAAACGGTAGGAAAGCCAGTCCTGAAAAGGTTAAAGTAGAAAGTCCTGCTAAGACTAAAAAAGCGAATCCCGCAAAGGCTAGAAAGGCAAGTCCTGCTAAGACTAAAAAAGCAAGCCCCGCAAAGGCTAAAAAAACAAGTCCCGCAAAGGCTAAAAAAGCAAGTCCCGCAAAGGTTAAAAAAGCAAGTCCCGCAAAGGCTAAAAAAGCAAGTCCCGCAAAGGCAAAAAAAGTAAGTCCTAAAGGTAAAGCAGCAAGTCCAGTTAAAAAAGCCAGCTCTGCAAAGAAATTAGCCAGTCCTGTTCCAGTGAAAACGACGCGCTCTCGCAGAAACAATGTTTCTGCGCTAGAATCAAACACTAAAAAGCGTGGAGCGTCGTTAGTTGTGGCCAAGAAGTCTCCAGTCTTGAGCCCGAAACCGAGGGCGACGCGAAAACGAAAAGAACCGGAAACTACCACAAAGCCTATTGTGACTCCTAAAAAAACTCGCGCGACTCGCAAGAACGAATCTGTGAAAGATGACACGCCTAAGACACCAAAGAATACCAGAGCTAAAGTACTGAAAGCCACCGTAGTCGTGAGCAAGCCTTCGCCGCAGTTGAAGCCGCGCGCGACCAGGAGGGGACAAGCCGACCTGCCTGAACAAGAACCTACCAGAAAGACACGGAAAATTGTAGCTGTGCAAGATAAACCTGAATCTCCGAAGAAATCTCAAATACAACCTAAAACTAGAGGAAGAAAGACTGTTGCAAGCGAAACTATAGACAATGCGGAAGTTGAGAAGCTTAAGGCTAAAGCTAAGAATGGGCGCAAGACAGACGAACCTGCTGCCAAAAAGACAAGGAATAATAGACAAGAGAAGTCTATTGAGGAAGCTAAACCAGTGAAAACCCGCGGCAAGAAAGTAGAGCCACAAGAGAGTGTGGAGTCGGCGCCAAGCGCGCGAGGTCGGCGGGCTGCCAAGTCTGTCATTATTGCACCTGAGGTTAAAACTCGCAAACGTAAATCAGACACAGCCCCAGACAATGAGATACCCTCTAAAGTGAGGAAATCAAAGGAAGTCGCAATGAGAGGCAGACTTGCGACTGAAGTGAGCACAGAAACTAAGAGCACGCGCAAGAAGTCCGCAGTGAAACAGAGTAAAGGAGAGAACGTGAGTGACGCGCCGGTGAAGGCCGCTCGTGGCAGGAAAACTGCGGAAGTGGAACTGGCGAAGGCTACGAAACAAACCGAGCTGAAAACACGAGGTCGAAAGGTGAGCTACATCCACGATTGTTTTACACTTCACAAAATATCTATGACAGTAAAGACATATTTTTGGTGACATTGTAATTCTGATTGCAGGCCAATATTGAGAATGTTCCCGCAAACCAGGTAACTAAGAAGCGTAAAAGACAAGCTGCAGCAGAACCATCGCCTGCGAAGGAGAGGAAGACTCGCGCGACTCGCGGGAACGCACAGCCAGAAGGTATGGTTACTATATTTGTTACTACAGTAAATACACTACACTTGCATCGCCTGTTGTATGCCAGATATCGATAAAAAGTGGTGGATTACAAAATGATGAAGATCACTGCACTTCATGACGTCAGGCTGTTGCATCATATTTTATATTTCTTAATTTTTGTCCTGATTTTGTTCTTAAAATAAAATGATAGAATAAAACGTTTTTGTGAAATGTTAACAACTGTTTGTTCGTGAACAGGCAAGCCAGTGGGCCGTAGCCGCCGGAGATAGCGCCCGTTCATCGTACAACAGCAACTCAAGTACAAAATTAAATAGTTTACTTAAATAAGGTGAGTCCATATCATTTCGTATTCATTCTCACAAGCCCTTTGGTTGCCATTAACCCTTTGGTTGTGACGTAAATATCTGTCATCATAGTTGTCCCCACAACTATGACAGATGCCAAATGTTTACGAGACACTTCACGGCGCGTA
Source organism: Eurois occulta (assembly GCA_950022335.1). Classification (NCBI taxonomy): domain Eukaryota; kingdom Metazoa; phylum Arthropoda; class Insecta; order Lepidoptera; family Noctuidae; genus Eurois; species Eurois occulta. Next base: position 472,205 of record OX465499.1, read on the forward strand.
TTTTTAAAACGTTTTTGTCTCTTAGGCCCTTCGCACATGGAGCTACTCAAAAATGACTGAACTAATCAGTAATTACGATTACAAACCAGTTAGAAATTGTATCTCGCACACGTCGCTACTCAAGTTGTAAGGTTTCAGTCACTTCTGTTATTTCTGTTTACAAAAGCACACGGTTAACAAGTGGTAAACATGTCAACTGGATCGAGCGAGGACGACGACGATATTGTATTTTACTATTATCATAATAGACGTCGAAGGAATATTCGCAGGTTTTAAAAAATACTCACCTGTCAAATTAAAGACTTTTCCCACTGCACTCCAAGCTCTTTCTGTTATATAACAGAAAGAGCTTGGAGTGCAGTGAAGAAAAAAAAAAAGGAAAACCAAAAAAAAGGAAAAAAGAAAAAGAAAGGAAAAAAAAGAAAACAGAAAAAAGAAGAAAAAGGATATCCTTTCGTGAATATTCTGTTATTTTATAATTATATTCATGGGTATTTTTCCACCTCCTTCACAAATTGAATATTTAATGTTTGCTCATTCATTTTTATAACAAAAATCAAAGAAACTCGGGAAACCAGTAGCGTGGTGACCGGTACGACGCGTCGCGCGTGATCGGTTGCTAACGCGTTACTGACCAGTTAGTAACTAGTCGCGTCGTGTGCGAACCTCCATTGAACATGTATGGGCTGTGACGCTCAGGCAACTTGTTAGTAATTTAAGTTTGGTAACTAGTTCTTTTTAAGTAGCTCCATGTGCGAAGGGCCTTAAGTTACGATAGGTGGCTCTCTACAAGTTTGTCGTTGGAATCGTTATTCAATTAGTTAACAGAATGTATATGGATTCGTATAGTTGAACAAACAAAAATAAAAAAGCATAACAATAATGTCACGTGACCACGTGCTGCATTCCGAATAAACGTATGTGTATGTTTACACGAATGCAGAACAATAATAATGTATAGTCTACATTAGGGAACGCAGAACCGGTTCCGTTTTAAAGAACCGGGATTTTTGGGACCTTCTGGCCAAAGAACCGGGATTCCCGGTACTTTCGATACTTTAAGTAAACCTTTATAAGATAGTAGAGTTGAAAGTGCTGAAACGGAGAAAATAAGAGAAAGACTAAATGACAGGACAAAATAAAACTGTAATTATTATGATGTTTCAAAATGGCGCAAAAAATATATTCATAGCACAGATTCTGTTCAAATTGCTAAAATATTCCTTAGGCGTCTTCGAACCCTATATTATCACGCGGCTTACTTAAGGGGCTCAAACTCAGTTAATTTTTAACTTGATTTCTTCGACGCATCTTTTCGCTAATAATGAACCGTACATTCTTATTAGTCCTAGATTTGTGAAATTTTCGGTCAAACGATGTGAGTGTAGATTCAGACTAAATAATATCTCCTGTTACGAATGGATTTCTCGTCATAAGATATGGAAAATTTATGGCCCTCTGTTAATAGTTTCTGTATTTCGCCGATCAGTTGTTGTTTTCTTTTATCTGCTTGTTTTAATACAATATTTTGTATGGAATTTGAAGCCTGGAATACTCATGCTACTAATAAGTATGCTTATTTGCTACTAGGTAGCGTGCTCTCACTGCTCTCTGTGCCTGTAAAATACTCATGCTCTTTTGCGTAAAGACATGCTAGTTGAATGTTACTAAGTAGGAGAAGAAGAAAGGGGGTGAAGCGACTGTTGCGGATCGAGATCGAATCGATAATAGCATGCTCATAAGCAAACCTGTTCAGACGCGCTCGAAGCACGCCCCCTTCTACCCGCGCCTCAGGCAGCATGCTCGAAAATCAAACGTCGGTTGATATTTTAGCACGCTCTAAATAAGCATGCTCATCATTACTAGCAATGTTGTTACACACGTGCTACAAATGAGCACTTGCTCAATAAAAGCATGCTTTCGTGCTAGTAATGAGCACGTCTGTCCGTACCTTTAAAATTAGAAATACATATTCTGAAGGCGAAGAATTTTTTTCCCGAAAGTACCGAAAGAACCGGGATTGGTTTAGAAAGTCCCGGTTCTTAAAATGATGCAAATATCCGGGATTTCCCGGTACTTTCGGTTCCGGGATTTCCCGGGATTATTCACTAGTCTACATACTTATCACAAACAGCTCAGCTGTTAGAAGTGTTTAGTTTAAGAGTATTGGCTAACCAAAACAAACACTTGAAAACGGGCGCAAAATATGCCCCCTCAAACGGTTTTTTTTTTCGGTTCATAATGCGTCATCCTTTCGTTTCAAATAACTTGAACAGAGGCAGTATATCTCTCTTGTTCTTTCTCCTAGACGTGCAAGTTTGAGGAAGATAGATAAATCAATATTCCTAGCCAGGAATTGAAACCATTGGTTTTGGAATTATTACACCATTCGATAGTATCGCTAATAAGGATTAAATTCTGATGACATATAGCAAACTTAAGAGAAATCATAAATTTTTGTATTTTTAATTAATGTCATTGATTGATGACACTCGCAGCGCATTCGATCTTCACAACATTATGTTCTAATTTCAGTTTTATTAACTCTGCGGCTAAAGGCCATAGTAAAAAAAAATCGTAAACAATTGAAAAAACCGGCCAAGTGCGAGTCGACTCGCGCACGAAGGGTTCCGTACCATTATCTATAAAAACGGCAAAAAAATCATATCTGTTGTATGGGTATTATGTAGTATTGGGTAATTTTTAGTATTTGTTGTTATAGCGGCAATAGTAATACATCATTTGTGAAAATTTCAGCTTTCTAGCTATCACGGTTTATGAGATACAGCCTGGAGACAGACAGACAGCGAAGTCTTAGTAATAGGGTCCCGTTTTACCCTTTGGGTACGGAACCCTAAAAATGGTGACAACAAATTCCTCCTTATAGCTGGCGCTGTCAACTGGTAATGTCCCCAAGAGACTGGCGGCGTTGCCACGCTGTATTATCTGTGTGTCTTATGTTTTTATCAAAACTGAACTCTCCTTTAGTTTGCCGTATGTCATTATTTCCCAGAATTTGATCCGTATTATTTATTTTTATTTATCAGTATATGTTACATAGAGATCTTACATTAAACTTTGTTTCACACATACTACCATTGCTGGTGTAGAAATATTAAATAATAAGCTAGTTACATGCAAATCAAAACTATTCTAAAGATATAAATTTGAATTTATAATTTTAAACTGGTTATGATTAATTAAAAATGCATTATTTCTAATTACAAAAATCAATGGTTAATTCAGGAATATAAATAATAAAGTAAAAAAAGAAAAATTTGATCACAATGTCAAAGTACTAATGTCATTATTAAGATCATAATTACAATATCAAAATGTATGATTTAAAAATTCATTGACGGAGTAAAAACACATGTCTAAGAGCCAAGCAAACATTTTACATCTAAACTTATTAATTGGTAACATTCTGCAGGCTGGTGGTAATTTATTAGGGTTCCGTACCCAAAGGGTAAAACGGGACCCTATTACTAAGACTTCGCTGTCTGTCTGTCTGTCTCCAGGCTGTATCTCATAAACCGTGATAGCTAGAAAGCTGAAATTTTCACAAATGATGTATTACTATTGCCCCTATAACAACAAATACTAAAAATTACCCCATACTACATAATACCCATACAACAGATATGATTTTTTTGCCGTTTTTATAGATAATGGTACGGAACCCTTCGTGCGCGAGTCCGACTCGCACTTGGCCGGTTTTTTATAAATTTTAATTGTCATACAACTGGCATTTCGACTGTATAATTGCAATCTCTGAGCAGGTACTAATAATTTCTTTTGTTCAGTCTTTCAGAGACTGTTCATTTAATAGAAATAAATTCCGGGGGGGGGGGGGGGTTAACGCTCCCCACCAGCCCTGCCTTCAGCCCTGCCCCTGTGGTAGATTTTCAAGTTGTAAGATGAAGAGAACGCAATAAGCCGGCCCTCTATTTATTTTAGTTAAATCAATGAGTTCAGAAATAATATCACGGTCGACCTAGGCCCAGCCCAGGGCGGGGTGGTTAAGACGCCTAGTTATGACCCCCCCTTCTGGATCCGCTCTTGGTACTAATAGAATACAAGAGCGAGGGAAGAGAGCTTCAAAATTCAAGCAGATCGCCTCCGCCCTGTGTATTAGTTTCTTTTTGTTAATTCATACAGCGATGAGAATAAAAGTAACTCAAAAGGGCAAGATGATAGCGAGCTCGAAAATTTTTGCATTTAACGATAAGCAGAAAGTTAATATTTATAGCCGAAAAAAGGTTTGTCAATTTGGCGTGTATGATTTTGGGGGGTCATCCCTTGTGTCCCCCCCTGGGACCGCACCTGCCTACTCGATAGGTCGGTAGTCACATTAACATTTTTGTTTTTTCAATATGGACTCGCCGTATTGAAAATTTAAAATAGATTAAGTTACAGTTTAATGATAAAACTAAGTGTATTTGTGAATGAAAGGACACATTGATAAAGCAGATGCATTGTTATCAGGTGAATCTAGAAACAATCAGCTGTGATATAAAAACTTTTTTGCAAAAAATAAAACCGACTCCAAAAACACAAAAAAGTGAAAAATAATTTTAGCTTCAGAAGTCGGTGACTTTTGTTTGTTTGATTCAGTTTTTTTTATTTTTTTACTTTTAGTTGCAATATTCCATACAAATATTTTTCATCATCAGACCTGTAATGGCACTTGTAACCCAGATGGGTGCAAAGTTTTAATCAATATACATGAATTAAGTCCAAACTCAAGGTAGCTACTGTAAACAGTTGAGGAGTTCCCTTAACTATCCTTCGTCTTCATCATCGGACCCCTTATGACAGTCACAACCCATCTAGGTGTAAATTTCTCATCAAAGGACAAAGAGCACTTTTAGTATCACTTTTTGACGCGTATGGCCATTTGAGTTAATGCATAATTCATAATATTATTTTAATCGATTTTTGACTTAAATTCATTGAAATAATTGGTGGGGTTTCTATTTTCATTTTAATTAGTATTTAATACAATAAATACGTAATTTCTTCCAATATAGTGAAGCGACTCCTTTTTCAATTATAACCGATCGATTAAACATTAACATAAATCGTGGAACAACAAAATAATCTACATTTGCAACTAAAAAGTGTTTATAGTTGTCATTATTATTATTCTTTAATTATGTTACTATTTTTTCATTAAAAAGCAATTTCTAGGCAAAAATAAAACAATTAAGATATAATTGATTATGTTATGACGCCGTAGTCTATTGTTGTGTCACAACACTATTCGATGAAATGTCAAACAAATTGATGTTTCTGTTTAGGCGATTAACACACGGCACCGCGCACCGCCGCGGTTGGCGGTGAAGCGGATCTCATGTCGCATTGACCTCTATTAAATCCGTCGATGCCTAACACACGTACACCGCCTGACCGCGCGTTCGTGCGGTGCTCTCACCGCCACCGCCCCTCCGTGCAGCCGGCCGCGCGGAGGGGCGGTGCATCACACACGGGGCGCCGCATTACCGCTCGAATCATCGGGTGTGCAGGATGTGTTGCAATTTAAAAATGGATTTTGATGTTGAAAAGGTTATTTTGGAGATTGAAAGTCGCTCTGCTATATGGGACATGAAAAGCACACAATATAGTGATATGGGAAGAAATTGTCCTATTTAGAGTTCTGCTTCGTAAAAATGGATGAACCCAATATCTTCTTTTTTTTCTATTTAGACCATAAAAGCCAGTTTATTGCCACCACTTCAGCGTCCATTCTTGCAGTGTCTGTGATCAAACTGGTCAAATCCGCGTTAAATCCAACCGCGCTGACAGGCGTGTAAACCGCCTTACCGCGCGGGGTGCCGCTACGAAATCCGCTTTACCGCCACCGCCCTCCGCGGCGGTGCGCGGTGCCGTGTGATAAGCGCCTAAGCCGAGAATATGGTACGTATCAAATCAAACAGTCACGCTCGTATTACGAAGAGCATGTCCGTAACGAAGGGAAATATGAAATTGAAGTGGCCATTGATATAGAGGATGAACTGCCATTGGTACTGGGAACGGACAAATATCTCATAAGAGGCAGGATTAGATCGCGGCATATTGGCAATAAGGTTTATTATGCATATATTTTAGTTAATAGTCACACCACCAACCGTGTATCAGATATTGCTGGTTATTATAGTAATTGTTTAGTGGGCAACCGAACAGTAGGCTGCTGTGTTCATGTGATGACTGTTCTGTGGTATCTCAGTTGGGCACGCTACCATTCTATTAATGCTCCTGCTCAATTTTTAGATGACATGTTTTATGAACATGTTAATTATGACGAGGAAGAGGCTGAATAAATATTTTTTTTATTTAATTGTACTTTTTAATTCTTCCACTACCTTACTATATTCTTATTTTATTTATGATACACTATTTACCACCTCTGGTGTTGTGGTTCACCCACTTGTTTGCGCAGAGGTCCCGGGTTCGATCCCGGCGTACATGCTCGTTTTAGTTAGTGGTAGGGCTGGTTTTAAGTCCACCTGGCTAGCTACCACCGTCTAATCTAAATCTACCGTCATAACAATTTAAAACGTTTTCCAACAGTAAAAGGTAAGATAGCCAGTCCCTCTGTGGTTGGATACCATGAAGTGTGCTGCCATCTTCAGCCTTATCATTGCTCCCCATCAGGCGAGATGAACGTCAATTTCAGGCTATTCCCCGTTGTTAATAAAAAGAAAACCATGTGAAAGTAACTATTAATTAATTAAAGGGTAAGTTGTGTTGTTGATTTACACTTCACAGATAAATTGTTAGAAATGTTGTTTTTCTGAGAAGATTTCTAGACCAATGTGTTTAAATATCTTAAATAATGAACATAGGTAATACTCAATTAATATGTAAAAAAATAATGTAAAATATTTGCCAGTTAATAGCGTTTCAAAATGAATTGTTTTGAGATGTAACATAACCTCAATAGGTACTCAACTTATGTTATTTTTTTCAAAAAACCCACAATATTTAATTTTGAATTTAACCTTGTTTTAAAGTATGACACTAGCACTTTTTTGTGTCTAATTTTCATTACTATACTGTGTCAAAAGATGCGCAACCAAGTGCTATAGTAACTTGCTCAATCTCCTTTGGTTTGATTAATTTGAATCAAACCCAAACACAAACGCACTAGTCGCCACTACAATTTTTGAAAGCTCCCCTCTAGGATGCCATCATCAGATCCCGGTTTCCTTATCATGGGACCACCCTTGAAGTATCTCCGTTCCAACAAAAAAAAAAATATCAAAATCGGATCATAAACGACGAAGTTATCCGCGAACACACATAAAAAATATATACATATACACCATTATTTTTAGGTCGTTCTGGAGCCGAATACCATGAACTCGATCATCGAACTCGAAACGATTGGGACTATTTAAAAAAAAAACTAACCATAAAAAAAACACGAAAGAATAAATTTAATGTTTTTTTTGAAATAATGAGAACTGAAATGCATATGTGTGTAAAACGTATCCACGATTGGCAACACATGCGAACGATACCCATTGAAAAATTCATTCATCGATCGATTCTCATTATTTTACAAAAAAAAACATTAAATTTATTCCTTCGTATTTTTTTTTTTATTGTTATTTTTTGAAAAAAGTAGTCCCAATCGTTTCGAGTTCGATGATCGAGTTCATGGTATTCGGCTCCAGAACGACCTAAAAATAATGGTGTATACAGGGTTATTTATAAAACACCAGAAACCTCTTAAGAGGTCATTGTACTCATCACTATGAACAACTTTTACTATGGGACCAAACCTGAAATCGCGAAAAAAAAATCAGCTGTTCCCTACATTTTGACGAGTTAATCGATCATAAATGAAGCATTTTCAGTATGGCACCGCGTATAAACAATCGCTTACCAAAGTCTATACTAGAAATCCATCCATCCATCGATGAATTAAAAAAAAAAATTAAGAAGATTGTTGCTATTTAAAAATGTTATAGTATTTAGGATTATTTAATAGAGGATGTAAGGGCATTTATTGTTGTCAGAAATATTGTTTGATGTGACATGGAATTAATGCTCTAATTAATTATCTATTACATATTATTTTTTTAACATTTATTTACATAATGTTGTTTATACACATTTTATACATGCTTTTATAGCATTGCATTATTATTTGCTAATGTTTTATTATTATTGGGCACGGTGAAACTACCAAAATTGTGTTATTATTATTGCAAGTAATTGTAAAATAATGTAGTGATGCACTCAAAGCTTGAGATTTGCATGCCTCAAGGCTTAATATGGTTGAACTATACTCTATTTTTAACAACTTTATGTAATTAGATTACCCATGTTAGCAAATACTATATTTTGAATTTTGAAATAAAAAAAATTAATCACTTACTATTTTAGCGCTAAAAATCCACCATTTTGTTTTTTTTCAACCACCTATCTAAGAACACTTGGGTTTTTAAGACGAATATAACGATACCTTAAGTGTCGAAATCCATCGTATTTTTCGACACTATCAAGGGTACCAAAATTTATACTTCCCGTTGACCTAGCTAGCGTTGACCATGTTTGGCAATAAGCAATGTCTTACAGCACATGTAAAGGAAAACATCCGAAAACCGTAAATATTTAGTTTAATAACAAAATTCCTACAAGTTTTTACGGAACCCTCTGTGCGCGAGTCCAACTCGTACTTGGACGGTTTTTTTTTTAAATAACTGATGAAAAATGTCTATGTTGTGGGGCTCAGAATGATGTACTGAATACGTGGTAGCCGTTCGCGTCGGTGTCCCTTCTACCCCGTATAATTTTTACATGCTATGGTTTACAGTCCTTATCACAATTACAATGTTAGTATTAAAATAAATGGATTCCACTATTTACATATTATTTGTTTTTTTTTTCAGATGCGTGCAGACGACGCGTGCTTTATATTTTGTGAAGAATTTTTATTAAAAGTATTTTTAATGTTGTAGCGTTCTTCCGGGAGTTTGTGTTCAATGCATATGTTTCTGACAATATTATGTACAAAGTATGAAATAATAGTTAATATCCAGGTGATTTCTATTCATACTGTTTAGTCGGCAACGAATCTATTATGGAATATATTCCAATCGCATAGTTATCTGACACTGATGATGTGCAACTAGCATGATATTTTAGTACAATTGATGTTATTCAGTCTTCTCATTGAGTGACTTGTTGAACAACTGTAGCAAAATGTTTCTGTGTTTGTTACATACTTGATATAGTTATACATTTACAAAAATGTAGTTGTAGTTCGGTTCTCCCGCACACGCGAGGGGCTGCAGTTTGTTACCCTCTGGCACGAGCAGACCACCCTCAAGCCAGATCTAGTGTTGTATAACTTCGTAGTACAGAGCTTAACGTAGCAATGCACAAACGGCTTCCACTTTGAATCCTTACTATCAATCATGTTTGCTACTTATTTATAATTATGATTTTAAGCTCTTTTTATTGATAGTTCTTTCTTATTTTTTAGTGTGACAACTGTAACGTAGAGTAGTATCTTGAGTAGTAGTGATATTTTACTGTAACAGGATTTAGTTGAGGAATCCTAAGGAATGAATTTAATTTAGTTTGAAAACATAGTCGGTGCAAGGTGAACGCACATTATGTTCCGAGTTTTTGTACTCTTTTTTTATCTTCATCTCACTTTCCAAGTTTCTTATTCTGGAATTAAATCTCATTTGACGCTTCCAAAACTAGTTTAGTATTTCATATTATTGGAAATATGATAATGCAATGAAGACAATATCATATCGGGAACAAAGTAGGTACATTGTCCATTGAGAAACGACAGATTTAGATATAGAAGATTGACACGCGTCAAAATTATTATTCACATAAGAATTGGAATTGATATTTTAAAAATATTGTTGCATACCTTCTAAAAATAAATTTGTGAATTATGGATCGCTGATTTTATTTCTCACCTGTAAGGAATGTTAGGTTAATCTCTACATCGTGCTGTCACCTCATCAAGGCACCTGTCTCATCGCACGAGGAAAAGACTAGCGACTATTTCCTCGGTCAAGAAACGTACAAACTATTTGGGGGCACTGCAGTGCCCCCGCCAAGTCGAGCAAAAAAAGGCACAGCCGTACTATTTCCTTTTCTCGAAGCCATTCAGGACATTTCCGACCCTCCGTAACTTCGTTGTAGATAAAGCGAAGCCTGAATTTTCATTGACTAAGAGGGCATATGTTCCCTAGGTATATTCCTGAATTACATTTAATTTGAACCTGTAGATTATGAACTATGCCAGTCAAAGGTCCTTCATTTTGTCACTGACTCATTTCCTGATCATCATAATTCTAAGATACGTGTAGCAGACACACAAGCTTCAAGTTTTGAACACAATAATTAGTACTTAGCGGCGGTATCTTCAAAACTTTAGCCTATAAAGCGAGGAAAAAATAATCATTTTGGTCCAGTTTTCTAGATATTATTAATGTGACTCAGGTTGGCTGGACAAATCTTCAAAATAGCTTGCATTTAACTAGGTCAATAGGTCACCTTATGTGACGGCTAAACACCCTTATTTCAGAATTTGTGACGCTACAGAATCTTAGATAATCGATCGAAAACGTGTCCAGCCATCTTGAAAAACCACTTTTCGCTGGTCTCTCAATCTCGGTAACGGAAGTGATTTTGACGACTTTTTGCATATCAACGGGCGTCACATAAATTTGTGACGGGCACCGAGCTAAAAGTTTTGTGATAAGTACAGTGGTTTAGTAAAAAAATGCAAAAATCTGTGTCCAGCCATCTTGAATTTACGTTTAAAACTTATGGCTGGCACTTCCGAATCTCAATAACGGGGGCGTTTTCGAATATAGTTCCTTTACTAATACTTGGTGACGCAATGTGTGACAGTAATAACGTTTGATTTATAGCGTCACATGTAAGGGTTTACGAGAAATCAATAAAAACTTAAATGTCCAGCCAACCTGAGTTCAAGATGGCTGGACACATGTTCTCCACTGCCTGATGATCTACGACCTTCGAAATGTGTTCAAAATGTTGTGACGGGCACGATAATGATAACCTGAAATTGTGACGGAGAAACTTTGCGTAGTTTCAAAGATATTAACCATTTAAATTTTCCCATACAAACATCCATTAATATTGTGAGGTGACCATAATTTTACATAAATAAAGGATTTCTTTTTAATCGATTAATTGGCCGGTAGCATCCACGCCTGCTTTGTATTTGATTTCCCCGTGGGAATAAAAGGTTTTCCTGCAGTGAAAAGAGTAAGTATGTGTTAATTAAAAATAATAATTGACCACCAGCGCTGCAAGAGAGAGCCCACTTGTATTTCGCGTTTAGTTCATTATCTTATGTAACTGAAAATGAGAACTAAACTCGACAGCCGGCAGTGTATGTACTTTTCGAAGTGTTATAACTAATCAGAGTACTAGTAACTATTAATTAATCTGCGGTAAGACAACCTAAATAAGAGATTCGACCAGTTGTCCTAGTAGTACCAACTTTAAGCAATAGATGGCGACACCAACATCAGCTATCATGGCAGTATACTTTGTCCTCCGACGTTTTCGTGGTAGCCCGCGAAATTCAATTTTTCTTGAGTTTTTTGCAGTTATTTTTTTCGTCCGCGGAAACAAATAACTTATAGATATGTATGATGATTCTTATGGTTATAATTATGTAAATACATACTTGTTATTGTCACGAATCATATTTTGATTTCTTTTAACGAACGAACGCAAAAAAAATTGAAATTCGCGGGCTACCACGAAGGAATCACATCAAATACATTTTTTACGCAATTTGTAGATTTAAAATTTTGAAACCGATATTGTTTATTTAATTATTATTCTGATAATTAAATAAACAATTTTATTTACAGCAAACATTATTTTTTCATTTAAATACCTTCAGAGCATTAGTTTAGTTCTCCTGACATACTATATACCTACTAAAAATAATAGATATCTGCACGTAAATAATCAATAACATTTAAAAATTACACCCCCCCCCCTTCCTCACTTCTACATTTTTGTCTTCTATTGATTTAAATATCTACAGTTGTTCGTATTAGTATCACCAATACACGGATTTTCGTCCATTAAAGAAAACACCTTAAAATATACTTGTCCTACATAAAACCTACAATATTGGTTACCCTACTGCAGTGTTTGTATGGGGAAATTTAAATGATCAATATCTTTGAAACTACGCAAAGTTTCTCCGTCACAATTTCAGGTTATCATTATCGTGCCCGTCACAACATTTTGAACACATTTCGAAGGTCGTAGATCATCAGGCAGTGGAGAACATGTGTCCAGCCATCTTGAACTCAGGTTGGCTGGACATTTAAGTTTTTATTGATTTCTCGTAAACCCTTACATGTGACGCCATAAATCAAACGTTATTACTGTCACACATTGCGTCACCAAGTATTGGTAAAGGAACCATATTCGAAAACGCCCCCGTTATTGAGATTCGGAAGTGCCAGCCATAAGTTTTAAACGTAAATTCAAGATGGCTGGACACAGATTTTTGCATTTTTCTACTAAACCACTGTACTTATCACAAAACTTTTAGCTCGGTGCCCGTCACAAATTTATGTGACGCCCGTTGATATGCAAAAAGTCGTCAAAATCACTTCCGTTACCGAGATTGAGAGACCAGCGAAAAGTGGTTTTTCAAGATGGCTGGACACGTTTTCGATCGATTATCTAAGATTCTGTAGCGTCACAAATTCTGAAATAAGGGTGTTTAGCCGTCACATAAAGTGACCTATTGACCTAGTTAAATGCCAGCTATTTTGAAGATTTGTCCAGTCAACCTGAGTCACATTATTATTATACGAACTGCTTAAATAACTTTGTAATCCTATATACATAATATGCGATCACAAAGTAACTTCAACATTTCATAAAATTTTTCGTCACCCAACGAAATGAAATCGACTCAACCTATTAAGACATTTTTTTTATTTCCTCGCTCTGGGTTGATAACAATTTTGACTTTGAAGTTGCACAAATTTGAATTGTAGTCATTCACCCGCGCCCGCTTGGTCCGTTGGGGTGGGAGACAAAGTTGGATGTAGTGTCAATAAAAACAGATGTTTGACTTGGATAATGCTTTATTGACTGAATGCTCCATTGCAAGTACCAGGGTATTATACCTTGTAGTTTGTTGGGGTGCAAGGATTCCTTTCAAAAAAGTTTTTTATTTATTTATTCAGAAATACAGAGCTTTGTTTTTTACCAAAACGCTTAAAAGCTAACAATAATCATATTACAATGTCAAAGAGCACCTTATAATCACAAGTACAAGTTGTCTTATAACGTTACTACAGTTTGCCCAAACAACTGCTTCAGACGTTTTTAAATTTTAATAAATAGATCAATAAATGAAACTCGGAACTGAATTAGTTCACCAGAAACGAATTCCATTCCATCATGGAATTCGTTTCTGTTTAACGAATTCAGTTTAGTAACCACAATAATACTTCGCCAGATCCGACCCCAGGAGCTCATGCTCAACAGAAGCTTTAAGTAAGTTAAACCAAGTTTATCCCGATCTGTGTGAAAGGGCAATTTTAGCAACGACAAATAAAATAGTGGGTCAGATCAACACAACAATTTATTTTATTTTATTCAAAAGCAACGAGATTCATTGCCTTCGTATAAAAGTAGCTTTTACGAGGTTCCTCTCGAATACTTAGAATCGACAGCTTAACTTTTCCACTGGAACAGCACATACGAGGAGTTTCCTTTTCCAACGTTTAGAATATACACTAATCCATACTACCACTTCTATACCCATACTAATATTAAAAAAAAAACCACTCAATCTGTCTGTTATCTGTACACGCATAAACAACTAAACAGATTTTAATGAGGCATATGAATGCCTTTAGAACATAGGATTGCGATAGCACGTTCCAGAAGATAATTTCCGACAAAAGCGCGGGTAGCAGCTATTTCTAGTGTACGTTACCCCAGCAAGAAAGTATCTCCTAGAGTTATATGAGTAGAACGTATAGTTGGTGCCTTATCTGCTGTAAGTGGCCCCCACATAAAAAATGCCTGTTGTTTTGGAAAAAAACGGAAAAAACGATTCTTGCTGGGGTAACGTTTTTCTAGCAGGAAAATTCTAAACGAATGATCGGAGAGAGAAAAATTGTGCATGGCCAGAGAGCTTATATGTGTGCCTTAATGTGCCCCCAAAAATAAAATCTGCACCCCTTCAGGTTTCCGAGATATTGCATTTCCTGCTGGAGTAACGTTTTGATGAATCGTATATCTCTAAAACCATTGCATGTGCCCCTGTAGAATAAACATACACGAGTAGCTCTTAAGGGGCACACCTTAGTGCCCCAATTAGATTTAAGAAAATATTTATAGTTTTCAAGTTATCGCAGTTTTATGAAAACCCGAAAAAACATCGCAGCGCTTAAATGAGACAAGGTATAAGTTCGCTGAAAACTGTATTCGGTCCTTCTTGACGCTAATAATAACCATACAAAGTTTCAAAACTGTTCATGCATGCGTTTTTGAATAATCTTGCTAAAAGTCAAAACGACTTTTGACGGCAAAATACAAGGAACCGGCTCAATCCCAGATGTGTAGGTGTAAACTAAAAACATGTGCCTTTAGTCAAAAATATATGGTGAAAATATTCAGCTTGGAATGTTTCGCATTAAGTAAATATTAACAAAAAACCAAAATATGTAAACAACGGCTGGTTATCCGACCAAATTCCAATGACTACTAAAAAGCGACGGATTCATACATTCATCAATATATTCATTCATACAAAGCACTTGTACCGAAAAAAGTTTTGAGATCTGATGTAATTTATTTATCATATAGAATGACTTGGCAATCGCAAACCGCAAAACAATCTACACAACTAAATCTACGTTGGTTCGCTAGCTTTTTTTAATTAGGAGTTAGCGACTATTTAAATTTTAGATTATTCTTAGATAATGCGAGATAATAATCGATTAACAAGTCATTCTATATAAAGAAATATAAAGATAAAGAAATTACATCAGTTCTCAGAACTGTTTACGGTAGAAGAAGTGCTTTGCGAGACTTTTGTACATCTTGGTTTTTGATGGGATTGTTATTATTATATTGTACATAGGTTTCGTGTCAGTCAAAGAGATACATAATTATATTAATAGTCGATCGCTGACTGTTCACACCGCACCGTCGCGTTGGGGAGAATTCTGTATTAAAACCAACTCGTTTTTAGTCGCAGCTATACTCGTTTCTCGCTCACAAGCGGTGGTCGGACAGATGCCTTGAACTTGACGGGGTTGGAGATGCGGAAGATGTTGGGCAGCAGCTGCGCCAGCTGCGCGAACAGCGGCGCGGCGGGCGGCGGCAGCGCGAAGTGCAGCGTGCGCAGCTCGGCGCCGCCCCAGCCCGCCGCCTCCAGCATGAAGCCCTTCACGCACTTCAGCACCAGCTCCGCGCGCCGCACGCACCACGCCGCCGTCATCTCCTGCACCGCGACACCAACGTACTATAGCTCCACGCGACCGACAACATACTCGTACTACTTTGACAGTCGTTACAGGTAGTCAGTGGCCCGAAAGTCTGACAACCAGTCTTACCAAAGGGTATCGTATTACCCAGAACTAGCTGGGTTGCGGAGGTCAGATAGGCAGTCGCTCCCCGCAAAATACTGGTATTCAGCTGCATCCGGTTAGACTGGAAGCCGACCCCAAAATACTTGGAAAAAGGCTAGGCAGATGATGATGACATACTCGTAATACTTACAATATGTGTACAATACGCTTCATTTTGCTCCATATATGTTACTATCTCAGATAACTGAAGAACAAACGAGATAAAAGAGTGAATGCGCATACAACTGAAGCCACTTGAATAGTCACCTAGTCAATGTGTTTACGAAAATGAATTAAGTTGTCAAGGAAACGAATCCACCAAGAATCATAAGTCAAGCTAACGAAGTGTAAGATTATTATAGTGACAAGTCATACCTCAGACATCTCATGCCTCAGCAGCAGCGGTATCGATATGCTGGTGATGTCGTTGCTGCAAGCCGCCTTCAGGATGTTCCGCAGACCCAGTATCGCCGGGTGGCGCGATGTGATGTCGCCTGCAAATGTTACAAATGCTTTATATGCTACTTAATCAGTTTGATCGTAGCACTTCTAGTTTGCTATAAAGCCGCAATATTATGGATGCAAAAAGCCGTTTCTCATTAATTCAAACCAAAAAGCTAATTTCATAGCAATGCACTTTAAACTTTATGCAGATAATAATTCGTTGTTAAAGCTAAAGTCAGGGTATCTATGCAAAACTAGAAAATACATTGCAAAAACAAATCGTGTGGGCGGAGGAGCTCCCCTTTTTATCAGGCGCCATTTATCTATGTCTCCGATTCGTCTTCGTACCGTCTTACAGGAAACTCTTCAACTAGTCACAAGGACCTTTCACATTAGGCGAATGCCTTAACCGGACGCCGAAATGCCGAAATCGAGCCACATTTCACAAATGGGATAAACCGTGCACTGTATACAATGGGCTAACCACTGGACTGACCGCCGAGACACGACTCGGCTGCACTACTCAGCACTACAATGTCCATAATAGCTTTCCGTTCACAGCTTATTGCTTCAACGCCAGGGGTAGGATTAGGACATCCTAACCTCTGAACACTGTTTCACTGTGTAGAAACGGACCTCCCAACACGAGTATAAGACAGAACAACACAAGGGTAAAAGGTACAAAGGGGCGTTTACACAAAGGGATGTTGCGCCACTAAGGAAGAAAGGTTAGGAAAATAATTTATTCTTAATCCTGTGAGATATTGGGCAACACAGTGATCCACCTCCAGCCATGTCCTGGTCAGCCGCTCACGAACAGATGTAAAGAACTGGTGGAGGTGTTGGGGTGATCCTATAAGAGTTCCGTTTTAGCAGACCGAGGTCCGGGAACCCTAAAAATTTACGATATTCCAACGTCCTTCTACCTC
Source organism: Eurois occulta (assembly GCA_950022335.1). Taxonomy (NCBI): domain Eukaryota; kingdom Metazoa; phylum Arthropoda; class Insecta; order Lepidoptera; family Noctuidae; genus Eurois; species Eurois occulta. The sequence continues at coordinate 489,216 of OX465499.1, forward strand.
GACCGCTAGGCAGCAAGGAACATTTATATACTCTATGGAGAAGAATGTCAAACAGTACGTACAAATAAAATGGCACGGTTTTGGCGCCTCTTGGTGGCTGCCCCCGAAAACTCCCGAAAGCGGGAAATTCAAAATCGAATTTCTTTCAGATATTTATATAAAGGTCTGCCCACAAAAGCAGAACTGGGAAACTGTAACCGTGCATTTTAAAATTAATTAGTATGTTTATTTTCTATAATATTTTAAGTAATGGCATTGGGATATCTATATGCCCCTTTCGGATCGGACAGGTTTTTTTAAACCGACTTCAAAAAAGGAGGAGGTTTCTCAATTCGACCGTATATATATATTTTTTTTTTTTTTTTTATGTTTGTTCGCGGATAACTTCGTCGTTTATGAACCGATTTTGATAATTTTTTTTGGGTTTGATTAATTTGTATTGATGAGAAAGGACAATGACCAAAGTTGGTACCAAAAAGTCTCGCGCCTCAAAACCAAAATATTATAGTAATAATTAGTTTCATATTTTTTTACGGCATTACGCGTCGGGGATTTGATTTTTGAACTGGAAATATACTTTTCGAGTTTAAAAGTACGAATATTGTTTTACTCCCTTTATATGACGTTCCGTTTCAACTGAATATAAATGACGTTCCGTTTCAATTGAACAAACCCTTGTCTGTCGAGCGGACTCTAAAATTAATTACAATTAAGTAAGATCAGTACACCAAATCGATTTAGTTTGGTTTATTGCTATTTGCAACAAAATAGATTTTCTCAGCCTAAAGATTTTGATTTATCGATTACATCCCTAAATCCCGACTAGTTTATAGCACTTACTATACTCTATGGTTTATAGTTATCTTATCTGTGGCATCTGACATTTGTACTGTACTGACTGACTATTGGCAATGTAAAGGTCTAAAATAAAATCGAGTTTCAGTCAAGCATACTGTGGATGTTACTTTAACTCGTAATTCTTACTAATATTAGTGTATTACGCGGTTTTTAGAGCAATAATGTAATGTATGTGTGTTAAAATACGTCGTTGGTAGCGTCGAAAAAATAGACCTACTTTTTAGGTTAGTTTCGATTTTATAAAATAACTCTGAAACGCGGGTTTTTTTTTCAAAAATAATTTTTGTAGGAGTTAATACGATCAGTGTAGTCTATAAAAAACAAGGTTTGATTTTGATGCAGCATGGTACGGGATTCCATACTTCCATGAGCATTCTCTTTTACACCTAGATGGGTTGTGACTGTCATAAGGGGTCTGATGATGAAGACGGTTAAGGGAACTCCTCAACTGTTTACAGTAGCTAGCTTGCGTTTGGACTTAATTCATGTATATTGATCAAAACTTTGCACCCATCTGGGTTACAAGTGCCATTACAGGTCTGATGATGAAAAATATTTCTATGAAATATTGCAACTAAAAATAAATAAAATAAAAAAACTTTTTTGCAAAAAATAAAACCGACTCCAAAAACACAAAAAAAGTGAAAAATAATTTTAGCTTCAGAAGTCGGTGACAAAAAACTGAATCAAATAAACAAAAGTCACCGACTTCTGAAGCTAAAATTATTTTTCACTTTTTTTGTGTTTTTGGAGTCGGTTTTATTTTTTGCAAAAAAGTTTTTGAAAACATAAACTGGGAAAATTTACGATATTATTGCAATAAGATTGAGAAAATAAAATATTTTTTACCAAAAAACCTTATCTATACATACAAATAAATAAAATTGAAGTTTTTCCATTGACATTTCCATTTTTGTCTGTCAGTCTGTCTGTTTATCCGGCTAATCTTCGACACGGCTGGACCGATTTTGACTTTCCCACGTCGGACTTACCAAATCAGCAGGGTCAATTTTGTAGGCTGATTGTGCTATGCTTATGCTGTTGTATGAAGCACTCACCGGAACGCAGTGAGGAGTCATCGACGATGAGGTGGAACACGACGTGCACTTCAGCCAGGTTGCTGTGCTTCGTGATGAAGATGTCGCCGGTCTGCAGGTTGCGCTTTGTGCGGAACCGCGAGCCGTTGTTGTTGGACGAGTTGGAGCCGTTGGCCACGTTCTCTGCTTGCTCCTTCACACGCTGCTTGTTGCGACGTTCCACCTGGGTACATAACAACATTACGCCTGCTCCGCCGGGCACTGTGTATCTACAGTACACTCACATGTCGCCAGTTATGTTTAAATCTCGTGCAATTAAGCTGTGAGAGCATTTTGCCACTAATCGGACACAAATCCAGATTCTGAAAACCTGAACACACTTTGCCCAACACAGGAATCGAACCCAAAATGGATAAGAATAGGGGGTAGGTAATTAGGAATCGGTCTTGCAAAACCTCGAACTCTGAGAACCTAATCGCTTTGCGAATATAGTAAGACTGCCTTGTTGCATTTTTCTTAATAATTAAGTTAATAAGACAAATGCAACAAGGCGGTCAAGCCTCTTCTTACTACTACAACTTTCTGGGATTTAAATCTAATACGCCTCGAATTATAACACGCTTCGAATTCTAATATGCGTCGGATTAAATTAGCGAAATTCGATAGGCGTGATTTCAAAAAATATAACATAAATAACTTTTTTTGTTTACTCACTGGTTCTTCCACCTTCTCGCTAATATCCCGGAGCTGATGCTCCGCGTCAGGGAAGTGATGCTCCGTGCTGCGCGCGGCCGCGTCCAGCAGCAGCGTGGTGGGCGGCGCGGGCCGGCGCGGCGGGCTCTCGCTCAGCAGCACCACGCCCGCCAGCTCCGCCGAGTACAGCGACAGCGACGTCTGCAGGCGCCGCGACCCGTCGCTGGGGCTGCGCAGTGCACAGTGCAGGCCTAACGTTACATAAAGTCATCTGGACTGGCCTTTTGAGTAAAGACACAGTCTGTGAAAACCTGTCCCAGCAGACGTACTGAACGAGTGAACGTATACTGACTTGTCAACCTGCTCGACGGCACACAGGTCGAGCAGGTCGCAGGCGACGATGCGGATGTTGTGCGTCTGCTTAAGCTGGCTGCCCAGGTGTATGGTAAAGCTCTCCTCCAGGCGCTCGCCAGACGGCGCGGCCGGGGACGGGACTGACACCGCCTCGGGCGAGAATGTGGCTAGGGGCGAGTTGCTGCAAACATACAAACTACATTATAGGCCCACATAAAACTTGCAGCTGCGAGAGCCAGCACTAGCTACTCAGTTACCTGGGTGTATTAAGAGCTGAGGTGCTCTGATACTCTTCAAGGGTATTCATGAGCCAGGTACGATGTTGTGCGCGCTGTGTCTGTCTCAGCGCGTCCAGCTGCGAGCCCCAGCGCCCCTGCACCAATGCCTGCTGCTCAAACTGCTGTGCCGCTAACTCGTTGATCTCTTCCTCTGTTGTCGTTGTACTTAGAAGGCGTACTTTTTCTTCCATTTCTTCAGTTTGACTGGCAAAAATCAAGATTTACTTTAGAAAATAAAATCAATTTTTTTAGGAATAGTACTTCTCCACACACACTGCTCCTGTAGACTATAGATCGCGAGTGCGAACGCCACACTTGCAAAACTCTTACAATATTGTTTTTAAGGGTACTCCAGGAAGTGCTTACTTCTGTGTTAATTTCTTGATATCTTCATCCCTGTTCTTGAGTGTATTCATGACAGTCTTGGCATAAGAGTTCTCAACTTGTAGAATAGTCTCAAGTGCGGGAGAGTGCACAAGCTTGTGGTACGCAGCTGCAAACACCTCCTCATCCGACGTGCCCTTCTGCTCCGCAAACTCCATGACATTGTCTTTGAACAGCTTTTCCCAGCCCTTCACAATGCCTTCCACGTTGATCTCACTGTTCTTCAGTTGGTTTAGAAGCTTCATGTCTCTCTCATTGTGGAAGTTTTTAGTTTCTTCTGCTACAAATTGTGCTAGTTTCTCATTCAGGTCTGGAATTTAAGTCAGATTTGATTAGGTTAATTTATTGGTTTCGTAAATTGGAAGTTAACTTGTTAACTGGTAACATTATGTAGTTAGAGTAGAGTAGATTGCAAATAACTGGAATAAGTGCAAGGGTCCATCAGTAGACTTGTTTTGGTTGGTGTATTTCAGATTACAACCCATTTACAATCAAAAAACCAGATTCTGAATATCATAAATTTCAATAATAATGAAAACATTGGATAACAGAAAGTGGGAGGGTAAGCTAAGATAACTACTACACTGTTCAACTACACCACTGCTTCGAGCCATAATCAATACATGTACGTGCATATACAATCCTAATGTTCTAGGCACAATATTAAAGCAAAATGCATAATGTCCGGAAAGCATACCGCCGATCAGACTCAATGGGGTTCCTTTGCAAAGGGTGGAAAAATTTACATACTTGGGACATGTTTTGACTGTTGACCTCAAGGATCACGCAGACATGGAACGGGAGCGGAGGGCGTTGTCTGTTAGAGCGAACATGATTGCCCGCAGATTTGCTCGATGCTCTAATGAGGTTAAGGCTACGCTCTTTAGAGCGTACTGTACATCGCTTTACTCATGCAGTCTGTGGGCCCACTACTCTAACAAAAGTTACGACGCCTTCCGCATCCAGTACAATAACGCGTTCAGGGCGGTGATGGGACTGCCCCGATACTGCAGCGCATCGGGTATGTTTGCAGAGGCTCGCACTGACTGCTTCCACGCGACCATGCGCAAGCGCGCCACGTCCTTGGTGCGCAGGGTACGGGGTAGCCCCAACATCGTACTGGTGATGATTGCGGGAAGACTGGACTGCCCCTTCATCCGACATTGTTCCGACAGACATGTTGCTGTACCAGTGTCGGAGAGAAGGTATTAGTTATGTTTTGATGTTGTTTTGTAATTTTTAGTGATTATTAGCTCTGATTTATTTTGATTTCATTTAATAAGTTTTATGTGGATTTTAATTGATTCAATGTGATTAGTCTGATTTTATTTTATTTTTTATTTGGTTTTATTTGATTTTATTTAATTCTATCTTGATTTTCTTATTTGTGTCTTGGGTGATTTTTATCAATTTATGTGTGGCAATGGGTGTAATATACCTGAAATAAATGAATTTATTATTTATTATTATTATTAAAGCGTAAACTATTAGATACCTTCCTCCAAATACACAGGCAAAACGAACATGTTGATGACCCTCTGCACGAGTTCCCTGGTGGACCCGGCGTGAGGAATGACCACCGGGACCTCCAGCTTGAACATCAACTCCTCGTTGGTGCATGTCGGGAACGAATACTTGAATGTCTTCGTTATATTCTGGCTAATTTCTGTAGCCATACTAGCCATTGTTTGTCATATATTTACAACAATCACAACTTCACAAATCGACTCGATTGGAACGATTGTCAATGTCATTGTGACAATGTGACATCTTCTTTCTGTCAGTGATAGAAAATGTTTCGTTCAGAAATTGCAAATCTGCTCCTCAATAGAAAAAGGTGGTCCTTATATGGTTCCTACTGAATCTCGACTGCTCGTTTGTAATCCAGTTATGGAAAATGGAAGTTTTCTATTTTGCAACACACATATTAACGTTACAAGATGACTTTTTTTTTTTTTTTTTTTTTTTGGAGGGTGGGAAATCATCAAATGACTCCTCCCGCTCTGGGCGGAGCGGAAGGGAGTGTCAGACTCTTACTGACTAAAAACCACCCATGTTCCTTCATTGGCCCTTTATGTTCCAGGGCCGCGGTATCTCTTTCGAACAGTTCCGCAGCCCTGGCAGGCACCGGCCCTTGCGGGCCCCTCCCGTTTGCTGACAACTCTATGAGGCGCGCGTGGAACACGAACGCACCGTCGACACGGCCTGCCCGTCGTCATACGACGGACGGACGGCGAGCTAGCCCATTACTCACCGTCCACAGGCCCGCGCCTACGGTGGCCGAGAGCCATCACGGCGTGGCCCCCGACGCCCGGTGCTTCTCCCGCGGCGGCTGGGACGTGAGGAGGTTCTCTCCCTCTCACGTTCCGCCGCCTCCTTCGCTAGCATGACTGCTTCGCAGAAGGAGGCGACGGCTTCCCATTCCCTCTCGCCCCGGACCATGGCTTGAACCAGGGCCGGACGCGAGAGGTCGCCGCCGCCAATCGCCGCTACGAACGTTACAAGATGACTGCGTAGTTGGTCTAGTGGTGGGAATTGCCTTCTGTTTCTTTTGTGTGATCCTAGGTTTAATTCCCAGGTTAGGAAAACTGTTCACCTGACTGCTCATCCTTCAGGATATACAGGCTTGATGTTATTTTTATGTTAAGTTTTCATTTGATTTTAGATGTTATCTTCAAGCCTGTATATCCTATGTAGCCTGTTATCGATCACAACCAATAGCCAGATAGAATTCTACCTACAGTTAGCTAACCATATCCCGCCTCCTGAGGGCGTAGACATCATTCAATAACTTGGACTTCTGCCATTTGTGTTTGAGAAAACTATTAATTTATTTATGGACACACAAAATACTCAGGACATTACATTAAGATTCAACTATGAGACTATTAAAGAATGCCTAGAGGAATCGAGTAAGTTACTACCCGTCCCTTTACGTCTTTGGAAAGAACAAGGGTTCTTTCCAAGAAATTGTAGGTAGCTGGTAGGTTGGGTATGGTTCAGCAGGTTGGCTTTCTTGACGACTTGGGATTCGAACCCAGAACCAACAGCCTTTCAAATAATATCAAAGATATATGGTTTGCAAGCTGTGAGTATTTGTTAAAAATAGCTTGAAGATTATTTTGGTATCTACAATGTGTGTTAGCAACGTGTTGTTTAGTAGAGTGTTGGGTTTCATCAGTTTTACAGAGTTGAACTGTAGTAGCAGCAGCTCTAGCGACCAACAATTCGAAGCTACAGGTCGCAAGCCCACCTACACGAGAGTTCCAGTCAGTTGGCCTAATTTCTTGCGGGAACTCTGACAAGTACCTAGAATGCATCAAGACGTGTTTTTTCTTCTCTAAGATAAGAATGTGATCTCTGTAAGTGAAGCGTTTCCAAATCTAAGTATCTGTATATGTATAATGTATGAATATAATTCTACCTACTACGAGTAACTCTGAGGGTCTTGTCTGACTATGTAGGTGCATCATGTGGTGTAATGATAAGATTCATGTTTCTGTAAAAGTGTGACCTTTAGGACACATCATGTCATTTAGTTCAGACTTTATAGATTCTTTATTTGAAACAGAATATGAATACATAGTATTCCTTATAAATATCTCTTCTGTATAGTTGGTCAAACATAGTACGGGGACAGTACTACACAATACTTTGGTAATAGTAGAACTATATTTTCATTATATATAAATTAAAAAATGGAAACAATAAATTAATTACATAAAGAAATTAAATAAAAAATGTTGTCGGTTCACATCGTGGTCTTTAATCCGATGAGTTTGAACCGCGGCGGCCGGGCGGTGTTCTGCGTGCGCGTCTCAACACCTCTCGTTTCGATGATGACTATGATGGAATATTTACGCGGCCTCGCCGCCCTCCTCCTCCTCAGCGCTGGCGGTAAGCATGGTGATCAGCTTCGTGGTGTCGATGAAGCCCTTGTCGTCGATCTCCATCTGGTCGTAGGCCTCGTCGACCTCATCGGCGGAGAACTTGTCGCCCCAGGTCATGAGCGCGTGCCTGAGCCTCTCGGAGTCGATCTTGCCCTCGTCGTCGAAGGTCTTGAAGGCGTTGATGACGACGTCGTCCTCGTCGGAGCCGCCGGACATGCGGTTCGCGAAGAGGGTCAGGAGCTGGGTGAAATTGATGGGGCCGGATGCCTCACCAACCATATCGTCGAGCTCCTTCTCCGACGCCAGCCTGCCGAGCGAGTCGAAGGTGGCGCGCAGATCGTTCTTGCCGATGATGCCGTCCTTGTCGTGGTCCATTAGCTGGAAGGCCTGCAGAAGAGAGATGCATCGTCAGAACATGTAGAATATAAAAAGTTTCTAGGAAGTGTTAAGAACCCTTCAAAGTTTGTGTATTGGGAAGTTCTTACCCAATGTAAAATCTCTTATATCTTTAGCGACGTAGTAAGCTGTGCCAAGTTGTAAACTGATGATGTGTCACGAGCGTACAATTTTGAAAATGTGTGCATTATGAAAGACAATGATAACAAGAGATGGCCGGCCTTGTTTACTAAACAGGCGGACGAGCACGAGCTAAACACGATTGTGACATAATTCGTAAAGTTCTAGATAATTGACGCAGTTATCTGTTCTGTGGTAAGATTGATCTGACAAACTTTAATGATTTTTATTTTAAGATTCTTTTACTAAAAGATTTCCAGACTCAAGCAATTACTCTAGTCAGGGGGAAAAAGATCGCTGCTAATTTTTGATTAAAGCGAATGCACTAAATCCTGCTTTTACATTTTTGATGCCTTCAGTTATAAATACTTTTAAAATACTACGACAGACAATTATTTAGTGCTACATTATTCTAGTTTAACCAACAAACCATGTACAAGCTTGTAAAAAGTCTAGGAGAGGAAATTTTGTGGTGATGACTGACGATGCTTACCTCCTTGAACTCAGCGACCTGCTTCTGTGAGAACATGGAGAAGACATTGGAGCCGGTACGCTTGGCCTTGCGGCTTCCGCGCGACGACTGCCTGTCACTGCCTCCAGTGGCGGCGGGCGCAGCTGGTGCTGGCGCCTCTTCTGCTGGTGCATCTTCCTTTACCTTCTTCTTCTTTACTTTCTTATCTTTATCCGCCTGTAAACAATGTTATTCATTAGTCGCCTTTCAAAAATCTTAGTTAATATGTTTGTTCAATGTTCAACCTGTGTTCTCCGTTTAGTTTGCGTGGCTCTAGTTTATATCCATGTGCCGTGTGTGTGTGTGTGTAGGCCGTTGAATTTCAGATGTTGAGCTGCGAATTCCTCATTGCAACGTCAGTAGACTTGATTATTTATAACTTTCCTATTTTCGCCATAGTTGGCACGTGAACTACTTGTCCTTTCGTCATCATTGGTGTTTATTCCCGTATTGAACGTTTCTAGTTCGTCTACATGATTTTATTAAATTGTTTGATTTCTAGCTTTATTGATTTAGAATTTATTTGGTTGTCGATCATTGATTGTATGATAATTACCGCGTGTTTAACCGGCCGAGTCCCGATTAGGCGTGGCTAGTGGCGCCTCTATATTTAGCCCGCTCGGCCTGTGCCGCCCGCCTCATCTCCACTACTCAGTTACATCATGTTATTTATAGAAGAGCGCGTGCTCCCATTTCTTCAGCTTCAGGTTTGAATTTTTAGTTTTATTACTAATTTTATTACTACTTATACATTTTGATTTGTTTGAAATTTAAGTTATTCATATGTGTTCAGATAATTCTCAATTAATTATTTCTACCTTTGGCTCCATTCCAGATGGACTTCCTCAGTCTTTTGGCTTAACCGATGCATATTCAGACTTTAAATTAAGTTAATTTAGATTTTTAGGTATTTTATTTTAATTTTTATCTAAGTATTTATCCCGCAACTTGATTTTACTTTCGAAACCGGAAACATTCTTTTTTACGATTGTCTTATTGTTTTAGTGCACTTGCATATGAATTAAGGTCTGCTTAGCTGTTCCAGTAAACGTTTACTGCATTGTTGAAATGTACTGGTAAGTTATCACCACCAGCATCGATTGGTCCACTGCTGTAGTAATAACACTACATATTAACTGTTATCGCGGCGTTGTTCATATTATTTGCTTTGTTATTAGTTAAACCGGCGACGTGTTCATCGGTATCTGCAGCGCGAGTTTCTTCAAAGTGTTCACCACTTCATCACAATTCACTGTACTATCACTTATGTATTCACTGGTGTCACTGTGTCTTACACTTACCATTGTGTTGTGTGTTGGACGATCGACGAAGGAGAGACTGTTCCGCTCGGCAGTCCCACCCTGACTCCGAGTTTTCGTTCCCTCTCGGAGATCCAGGAGAATCCCCCCTCCACCTCTCCCCCCTCCCGGCGGCCGCTGCGCTAGCCATTCCTTTTTTAGTTCGACAAATACGATAGTCTTCGAATCAGCATCAGAACGGTTTGGGCGGCTCGCTGGCTCAGCCGTGGCAACGCTTTTATTTGGATTTAAAAATAATCAGCTCACCTGTCACTGTTTCCTGGGTACAACGAACGGCTCAATTCTCTACAAATATAACTTTTTTGAATGGAACTTTTCCGCGATCGTATCTCCTCTGTCACTTGAAATACGTTGTCCTCTACATCTGCTGGTTCAGGATCGCCGGATACTTTACCACGGCCCGTCGTTTAGTTATATTTTTTGATTGGTGTACAACTCGGGGCTATATTGAGATTGAGATAGTTACTTACTAGAAGGAGATGGTGGTTTTGGTTCTAGTGGTTTGTTGGAGATAGTTTACTAGATGTTTATCTTCAGAAGTCCCTAAGTCTGTTGAGGTTCTGATCCGGCGTGGTGGATAATGGGCGACTCGTTGTCACAGAGAGAAGGCCTGTGTTCAGCAGTGGGCACGTTGTTGAGCATTATGCAGGATCACATAGTGGGGGACAGGCTTTGTTTATGTGGAAGTTTATGTGGCGTTTATATTAGTGGCTTCTAGTTTAAAATATGGCGTGTAGGGGGCACAGTATGTTATGGCAGGAGTAAGGTGTAAAACTGAACAATCAATGTAAACGTGCAAGCAAGCGATACTTAAAGAGTGTGCAAATGTAAGAACATAGGAAAATGTAGGGTGTAATGTGTTTATATCGGTGTAATTAAAAGAGCTTCGTTGGGCTGAGCTGGGTTGGTGGTCTGTGTGGTCACGAGAGCAAGTTACTGCTTACCATGATTTCTTAGGTTCGATTCATAGGTCAAGATAGTAGGTATAATTAGGTTATTCCATTACTTTGAATCTGCATAATTATGTGTGTGGTTAATGAAAGCAAAAAAGTTTAAAATAAATCTTTTTGCTTGGTATCGGTATGTGGTATGTCGGTGCCTGGAGAGGAGGAGGGGTGCTAAAGAAAAGATGGATGCACTATGTGAGGGAAGGTATGAAAGGAAGTCAATTCAATGGTAGAGTAACGGTGGACAGAATGGAACAAGAAAACGTGTTGCAACCCCCATAGAAATGGTACAATATACAAAATTGTAATGTCCCCCTACAATATAGGACTTAAACGTATCTGGTGAAATGTATAGGTTCTATATGGTAAGCAGCTGCTTTGCTCTTAGGAGGTAGGCTTGATGTTATGCTGTGTTAGTAGGGTATTATTTTCAATTGTATGTTGTTGTTGTGCACATTGCATGGAGCTTGTCAATGGTTCAGCGGAGATCAGCAACTATTTTTCGTAATGGGACACATTATGGGAATAGGTGTTTCTATCACGAAATAGTATTTTATAGTCCTGGTGCAATGACGGTATCGGGACATTATTAGGTGATGTAGGTAACCTGCAACGGTACAAAATCGTATAAAGAGGTGAGATCTATGATTCTTTTCCAGACATTTGTTAAGCTTCGCAATCGTTTACTTCTCTTTGTTCAGAAATTGGACAACCCATGACTCTATGACTCATTTGGCCAAATTGATTGTGGCGTTGTTGTGGCTGTATAGGACTGCGCTAGTTCTAGGGTGGTCTACCATAATCTGTGCAGAGGAAATAATATCCAGAGCACTGGGCAGGGCAAGGTGACAGATAGCTAATAGTTGCCGCTCACAATACACGTAGGCCTTGTATGTATGGTAACTGCCGGCGCCCAACTAATGGCCCCTTTTACAACACCCACGAATGGTGAAAGGAGAGTCGGTAACCTAATTTACAGCCGGAAACAGTAGGGATCGTTTAGTTCTTTTACCTTATAACTTATGAACATAACATGCCAGTTTTCTCTGAACGGGTAGGTAAAGTTGTATCGACACACGTCTTGTACACACACACTGCCACACTTTTCAGCCCATATTTATTATCAAACACATCTATTACCACAACCTTCCCCCAGCTGACACACGTCCACTACTGGACGCTATGGGACCCCATAATGCCTCATATTGCTATGGTTCGAGAACAACTCCAGACTCCGGACTGTAACTGACCACTTCCTAATTAGAAAAACTCAATAACTTTTTGTCCTACTTTGGAATCGAACCCAAGACTCCAAACTCAACCAAGACCATTCAACGACGTAGTCATTTCCTAAGTATATTATTAATATCCACGCGATATGGAAACAGACGCAGCCCTACATTCTATATTGGTTCGTATTGAACTCGTGGATATGGAGCATTCTTGTCGGTCTGCCAGCTGCCGGGGCGCGGACACTAAAGTAGACCGGTTTACGGTATTGCACGTACCTACAATACCCACTCTTAAGAATAGATGGAAATGGACACTGAATGCGTGGGAAAGTTGAATGAATTCGTATTACTAATCTACAGTGCATGCATTGACTGCAAACAACTACTTAATACACCCAGACTCAGAGAGACCTTTTTAATGGGCAACATCCTTACTAATATTATAAATGCGGTTTATACTTTTTAGCGATTGCAGCTTAACGGATTCTATTCTGGGATGGGAACACAGGAAGGCTAGAGACTACAGCTACAGTTAGCTTACGGGAATTTCATTCCTGATAAGTTTCCGTGGGATAACTTCCGGCGTCCACGCGGTCGAGTCGGCGGGCAAAAGCTAGTAACTTAAGATACTTGGGGAGTTGTGTTATTAACCAGTAACTTTCATGACTTAACTAATGAACTTGTAACTCCTATGAAGTATGAAAAATATTTTAGCCTGCAACACCAATACATTCTTTATGTTTATGGAACATGGGACAGGTTTCTTATTGGGAATGAATCTTCATAAACTATGCAGGACTTTCAAGTCCTGTGGTCCAAAGGTCCGACACCAAACATTATATTATAAGAAACCATCCTCAAAAATAAAAGACACTTCAGTTCACTAAAATAGGCATAATACATACAGAACTATATTTTATCAGCCAAGCATTACCCCATTAGCCCGTCGACCTCCATAGGTGACGTCGGTAGAGATGAGATCTAAAGGATGTTATTGCCGCCATTACGTCGCATAGTAGACGAAGCAGTATTACGCTTGTCTCGGTAAGAAAGTGTTTGTTCACTAATAAATGAGTAGGTAGGCTAACGACGCTTTAGTTTAGGCTTTCCCTATTTCCTTTAGTGTCAACAGCCCGACTAAAATCTTCAAGCAATACGAGACGACAGACAAACAGGAGCTACAGAAAGTGATATTCTATTAGTGATAGGTACCGATGATGGACATGTCACAAACTAATGAGACTGATATTCGCTGCCGCACTTAGGTTTGTCTATGTTGTTTAAAACGATTGTCGCTTATCTGAGCTCTCTGGGCAGATTACTTCATTACCCTCATTCAATTCCTGCAGGGTGGTTGTGAAAGACGGACAGGAAAGAACTTATGTTACACAACTATGAACAACATTACATTTTGTTATGTTATGAACTTATGTTGTACACTGTGGGGGAAATCTGATAAGTGGTTCTAAAAGAAGCACTGTTCGATTTTTACAAAGACAATATACAGGATGGAAGGGACGACGTACAAACGATTACCTCGTATTTAGTACATCATCAGGTCAGGTGTGTAGTACTCGCAGCCGGCGTGCGTGTGTGACCAGATGTAGGTATGACCGTGGACGACTGAGGAGTATGTAAGGATCGTAGCAGGAGGCGTTCTGTGCCACCTGCCACCATGGGGAAAAGGCGTTGGTTTATGTATGTATACAAACTATTGAGAAATTTGTCATTGTTCATTTTTTTTAAATCTGCTGTTTCCTAAAAAAGTGCAACACCTACACGGGTCAACATGTCTGGCACAACTGATACTGATACTGTTAGCCTGCGCCATCCCACTGCTGGCCCAAAGACCCTCCCCATAACTTCCAGTTGTTTCAATCCAGGGCTAATGTGGAAATCCTATGAAAAATTTCTGTGTTTCGGAATGATTTTCATGTAGATGTTTATAGTGATGTAGGTATTACGTAAAGTGCCTGTGTCTGTGTAGGATCTGTTCTGACGCATTTGGTCAGTATTGAGGCCAGGGCTTCCACAGCTGACGAATTACTTCGACCTCCACGTTTACCTATACAGATATACTGCTATTCTGATGCAAGCCAAGTCTAATATGAAAGCTTACTATTACATCTACTTTAAGTACAGAATTTACATATATTATGAGCTAAGGGATTCGGAAGTAAGACGGTCTAGTTTCCTATTTCTGCTGCATAACTCACTTTGTGAACTTCTGACTTCCTCGCTGCTCAAATCATCGACAGCGTGACCGTGGAATCTGGCTCCGTGTTTGTTTAGGTGTTCGGTCTTGAGTTTTTCAATTGAAAGTGCGCATTATAGTGATGTAGGTATTACGTAAAGTGCCTGTGTATGTGTAGGATCTGTTCTGACGCATTTGGTCAGTATTGAGGCCAGGGCTTCCACAGCTGACGAATTACTTCGACCTCCACGTTTACCTATACAGATATACTGCTATTCTGATGCAAGCCAAGTCTAATATGAAAGCTTACTATTACATCTACTTTAAGTACAGAATTTACATATATTATGAGCTAAGGGATTCGGAAGTAAGACGGTCTAGTTTCCTATTTCTGCTGCATAACTCACTTTGTGAACTTCTGACTTCCTCGCTGCTCAAATCATCGACAGCGTGACCGTGGAATCTGGCTCCGTGTTTGTTTAGGTGTTCGGTCTTGAGTTTTTCAATTGAAAGTGCGCATTCCTCGAAGGCACACCAATACTTCTCTTGTACTTAAACAAGACCCTATTGCCGTGACTCTGGCGCTGGGCTTCCACTAAAAACTGTTATTAGAAGTCAATAACAGTTCCACTTCCTTCGACTCAATACAAACCTAGCATTGACCAAATATATAAGTAAGAAAAGCATATACCATAATCCAACGTAGCTCACCAACACCATTGCATGTAAGGCAGCCATTAGGAAACGCTACAGAATGCAACGCGAACAAAGCCCATTCATTTCACAATAATATCGGTTAAGAAAGTATTGGCAGTTGGCACATTGCGAAACGTCCATCGGAGACCAGTTCGTGACAGTGCCACTTGGCAGTGGAGTGGCGTGCTGGGCGAGCCGCGGTGGCACTGGCGGAGTGGAAGCTCACTCACAATGTATGAAATGGTGAAGTTATCCATCCATAGTAATATTATAAATGCGAACTCTTTCCGTCTCTGTTTGTCTGAATGATACCTTTCGGATTTCGATAAAATTTTGCACACAGGTCGGCCATGATCTAAGTAGGAAATAGGATATAGGACTTATCCCGGTAGTAACGTTAGTGGATAGTTTCTGAAATTCATGCGGACAAAGCTGCAGGCAAAAGCTGGTAAAACTTTATAAGGGGAATATTATATCCCTAGAATATGAGGTAATCGATGATCGGGAAGTGCCAGCCGTTTGACACTTTCACATTTCATATAATGGTTGAATGTCAAGGTCGAAGAATTGAAATTCAAATGTTTATTGCTCAGCACAGTACATTTTATGTACCTATTCCTTTTTCATTTTTCAAGTGAATGCGAAGTCCATCCTTTTTCATTTTTCAAGTGAATTCGAAGTCCAGTGTTGTACCAATTGCCCCACACTAGGAATTTCTCCTGTATCGTAGGTGCGTTTACAAACATTTAAACTCACATACACAAACGGCCAGACCCGGAACAACTATCTGTAGGCCATACAAATATTTGTTCCGTGCGGGGATCGAACCCGCGACACGCAACGCAGCAGTCAATCGCTCAGCCACTGCGCCAACCGTGTCGTCAAATTGATATTGTATTGATTTGATATTGTACGGGTTTGCTCGCACTTGCTAGATTGTGGAGGGCAGATAACAGTCGCTCCATGTAAAATAGCTGCATCTGCTTGGACTGTAAACCGACCACAAAATATTTGGCAAAAAGCTGATGGTGAAGTTAGGTGACGAAATTATGAATTTAACATCGTCAACGATCTGCAATGAGCATACTTCGTACTTTTCTTTTATACTGAGTTTGTTTACAAAACATTGAAGTGTGCTGTGTGTCTAGGTAATCCTCGTGATACTACTAGCAACAATTTATGGAATCTCCAGCAGATTTCTTTTTTTTTTTCACAGATGAGCAATATGTCACATATCTCTGCGTAACGAGCAGTTATGAGATACAACTCGTATTTTGTGCGTAGATGACATCTAGAGATTGTGTGCCAGATGTTAATTAGATCTTTAATGAACTTCATGTTTCAAATAACTTGTCGGTCATTGACTATCCTGTGGCGAATTGTAAGATGTGTGTAAAATTCTTCATCGTCATTAATTGACGTCAGTAGTAACGTAGATAATATTAAAACTATATTAATGTTATGTGCGTCGTGCATCAGATATAACATACCCGTAATGCTGCAGTACGCTACACTCTTGTTAGGGTCGACATTAAACCGGCACAGACGGGCCTCAAAGGTCAGCTTTGTTGCAACAGATACTGTCGTTGCGGATGTTCTGAACCGAACCAGTGTGTAGCATAATCGGCCAATAATGTTTCCACTGCTGGGACACAAGTGGCCATTAATCCAGCACTTGGGCGCAGCGTAGCGCGGGAACAGCAGTCTAGTTATTGCAGATCACGATCCGAAGTTGATATATTCGCCGGCATGCATCACTCGAGCTCTGGACCATTCTCGTACACACGAGAGTGCAGGTACACGTCACGAGCCAGGAGTCGAACCGCGATACCATCGGTGTGGATTACAATGACCTTATTTCAGCGCGTGACTCAGTCTGCGCCCGAAATAGTCAGCCGGAGCGCTGTGCGGGCAAACCGACGTCACATGCGATTATTTTATCTGAACAACGAACACATGGGTACAGAAGTTTCACTCCTGAGTATCCTCGAGAAGTAACTTGATTACATGAAAGGCTGATCGTCGCTGAAGTTATTCAAGTGACATTATCTTGAAAATAAACTTATAATTAGTGACATTGTCACAAGTCATACCTCATTTTTATTCAAATTAGGTTGATTGACCCTTTTTGAACGTTTAAAATTATCTACGTACTTCAATTCCGCAACACATGTGCAATAGTTTCGATTACAATGTCAATCCCTTTTCTTTTTTGGAACGAAGTTCCTTATCGCGCGTTGCGAAAGGAGGCTAGACGGAAAATAATCTGACGAAAAGTTGTAACGACACTTTTACCCGACTGCGCGACGCAAAGGAGGGTAATGTGTTTTTGCTATAGTAAGCTATTGTAAGCCGTGCGGCGTGCGCATGTTTCTATGTCTGTCTCTCTCTCTTATAGAAAGCAAGCCAGACATTATCGTTTCGTCTTTGGTCTGTGGATGGGTGATCAAGGTTAAGCAACGCCTGCCAAGGTCTGTCTGTGGATGGGTGATCCAAGTTAAGCCACGGTTGCCGAAGTCTGTCTGTGGATGGGTGATCAAGGTTAAGCAACGACTGCCAAGGTCTGTCTGTGGATGGGTGATCCAAGTTAAGCAACGGTTGCCAAGGTTGGTCTGTGGATGGGTGATCAAGGTTAAGCAACGACTGCCAAGGTCTGTCTGTGGATGGGTGATCCAAGTTAAGCAACGGTTGCCAAGGTTGGTCTGTGGATGGATGATCCAAGTTAATACATACACATACATCATAATAGTTACTATGCTTCAAACAAAGTTTTTAATTAAAAATAATGGTAACTTCGCGCGGACTAAACGTTTTGCGTTTAGTCAAAACAGTGCTTAGACGCCATGACGTAACGTAAACAAAAGATAAAATAAAAGAAACTTAAGAACTTTGTTCCATCCGGGTCTCCCTTGTTTTAATATTAAATGGGCCTACTTTTGACCTCAATCTAGTCCTGAGGACAGAGATGAGGCCGACGATGGAACGAGCTAACCCAAAACAAGCCTATTAACTCGTGACTTAAATAGATTGGGATCAGATGAACTTGGGAACACCGACGCAGGCAGGGAATTCCACTCCTTGGCTGTGCGCATAATAAGCGATGTAGCAAAGCGCTTGCGAGTGTGTGAAACATCGACAAGGAATGGGTAATACCCTGCAATACGTCTGGACTCCCGATGGAAGAAGGGAGATGGCGGAATGAGCTCGTGGAGCTCTTGGGAACACTTACCGAAGTACAGCCTGTAAAAGACCGACAGACATGCAACTTTGCGTCGGTGGGCCAGGCTATGAAGCTTGGTACCCACCAGCTTATCGTCACCAATGAGCCTTTTGGCTCTCTCCCTTTGATGTATACTATAGGAAAATAAGTCAAAAGTAATGAGCAGCTTGTTCTGACACACAACGGATAAGGAGGAAGTAAAGTAAAGTCAGACTTAACATATTTAAGAGCTGATTACACTTAGGCTTTATCTGTAAAAAAAACCGTCAAGTGCGAATTGAATTCGTACACAAAGAATTCCATTGCAACAAACAATATACTCGTAACAACAATTTTTTCAACGCTCATATATTTTCTTAGCCTGTCGTGTGTCCCACTGTTGGGCAAAGGCTCACGCAGTTTCACGAAAAAGCCCATAACTCAGAAACTAAACATCAAATATTCAAACTAATTTTCGTTGAAAGTTCTTTTTACGTTCTACAAACCTAAATTTTTTCCACCTCCCGACCCAATTTTTACGGATTCAGAAGCGAATATCTCATCAACCATTGACTTAAGAAAAAAACGTATTTCAGGAACCTCGTTATCTACCTATTATTAAGAGTTTTTCTTTACTAGAGACCTAAAAAGAACCAAATTATTACTAAAAGAACGAAATGAACAGGTATTGAGTGAAGGTGGTTCGAGAGCGTCTGTTTGTATTAACATACCGTAATTGTCTGTTCTTTAATTATTTATGGAATCTTGTGTCGTTTCTTCGTCGGTGCCTACCGTGAATTGTTACTCGGTAACCAGGATCGCTATGTTCGTGTTATTCCGGTACGCGCTCGTTGCGAAGGTCGCCTATTGCCCGATATGTTGCCATCCTAAACATACACACACATAACATAATAATATTACGATTTTCAGCAATGACTGTAATATTGTACGTGCTGTTTGCTGAAGTGTGGCGACTTCTGAAGGAGTCACTCATGCCCGTTCTCCACAACACTAACGAGGCCTGAACCTTGATGCCTTACTGTTATTGCTCTGTGTGTATGAGCTCTCATGGACAATAGTGGTACATACCTACCTGTCTCCACCAGTCAACCTTTGGGTTAAATAGGACAACATTGTGATAGGGTACAAAATAATATCTAAAAATAACTACCTACTTGTTTATTTCAACTTTCAGCTGATCAAGTGTTTTATTTAGGTATTAATTCAGTAAATAATGGAAACGAGTTCTAATGTTAAGCATTTATTCTGTTTTTACTAGAGAGATTAAATCAATTAACGATCTGATCAAAGTAAGCTCAATGCCCCTTTGCACTCACACAAAGCATTAGAGGCATTCTGTAGAATTGTCAACGCTCTTCTCTAAGAGTTGAGACTTAGAATTCCAACAGTGCAATAATATTTAGGTGTTGCTCATTGTTAGTGAAAACGAGCATAAACTGTGTTCTGTAACACCGAAACACTAAGTAGCGTGTTGGATTTGTTCAGTACAGAGTTTAAAAAATCAGAACTTTAAGAAAATAGGAGTAGAATCACATGCAAGAGATATTATGCTTGTGAAATGTTGCCCAATCTCCGTTATATGAACAATATCCAGGAAATATCGATCATTTACAAGTTAAGTACATTAGACATGCGAGTTTTACCGTCAATGCAATAACTGCCTATTACCTGGCATCCTTCGGTAGACACGTAACGATCGAGATCAGACGCATGTATATTAGACAATTAGAATGTCAAGTAATTTTCAATTGAAATGGGACATCTATTGCTCAAGTTATTATAACGATAAATGAATTTTATTTTTTTATTTTATAAAGGCAACATCGGCCTGAAACGGTCCCACTGCTGGGAGACACATGCTTGCTTTCACAGAGAAGGAGTGGGTCGTCATCACAACATAATGTACACGCAGGCCCAGTGAGGAATTAGGAAAATAACATTGCAATTAAAGTGTTAATATGAATGTTGTTGGCGAGAAAGATGATAAGGCTGGCATGGAGGTTAACACTAACATGATGGCTTACAGAGAGCTCTATTTCGTTCAATGGGAGAAGGAGAGGACGTCCAAATTCAAAGATTAGTGTATAAGAGGTGAAAAGATAAAGAAGAAAACGTGTGGCGAAAAACGAAGGGAAGCCCAGTGTACTGCGTAACACGACACCCCTTGGTAGGACTGGTTGTGAGACTATCGAGCTCCTGAACGACCGGCAATGATCCACCAATGACAGCCGGGACACGCGGCTCATGGATGATTTAACTGTATGTGATAGTTTTCTCAACTTTATTATTTTCTAAAACCCGGCATGATGCTTGGTCAAGTGTTTTCCTAATATCTTTGTCACGGAGGTGAAGTGGAGAATGCTGACAAAGAGTACCTAAACATTATGATTGTAATTGTATCACGTTTTCTTTGGCTCATCGGTTCAGAAATGATTTTGTTTAATTAGTCAAGTCTCTTTTGAGGTCAAACATAATAGAAGAACTCGACTGTAATCCCCGATGGTTTACAGGTCTTGGTCTGTTTTGAGATGCATAGGTAGAACTCTCGGAACATATTTATGTTAATAATTATAAAAATAATAATCCAACAAAACAGTATTTGGAAAACGTATACCTAGATGTGACAGATGCAGAACTAAATTAACTTTGACATTGAGCTTGTTTGAAAAGAGAATGCTCATGGAAGTATGGAATCCCGTACCATGCTGCATCAAAATCAAACCTTGTTTTTTATAGACTACACTGATCGTATTAACTCCTACAAAAATTATTTTTGAAAAAAAAACCCGCGTTTCAGAGTTATTTTATAAAATCGAAACTAACCTAAAAAGTAGGTCTATTTTTTCGACGCTACCAACGACGTATTTTAACACACATACATTACATTATTGCTCTAAAAACAGCGTAATACACTAATATTAGTAAGAATTACGAGTTAAAGTAACATCCACAGTATGCTTGACTGAAACTCGATTTTATTTTAGACCTTTACATTGCCAATAGTCAGTCAGTACAGTACAAATGTCAGATGCCACAGATAAGATAACTATAAACCATAGAGTATAGTAAGTGCTATAAACTAGTCGGGATTTAGGGATGTAATCGATAAATCGAAATCTTTAGGCTGAGAAAATCTATTTTGTTGCAAATAGCAATAAACCAAACTAAATCGATTTGGTGTACTGATCTTACTTAATTGTAATTAATTTTAGAGTCCGCTCGACAGACAAGGGTTTGTTCAATTGAAACGGAACGTCATTTATATTCAGTTGAAACGGAACGTCATATAAAGGGAGTAAAACAATATTCGTACTTTTAAACTCGAAAAGTATATTTCCAGTTCAAAAATCAAATCCCCGACGCGTAATGCCGTAAAAAAATATGAAACTAATTACTATAATATTTTGGTTTTGAGGCGCGAGACTTTTTGGTACCAACTTTGGTCATTGTCCTTTATGATCACCGCTGTTAACCGAATTAACAATTTCTTGGCTTCCAAACGATTCTTAAAGTGAGTAGTGAGGCATTGGTATGAGGTTAGTTATAGTAATAATGACGTAATTACGTAATTAAAGCACGGTCATTATTGTAATGATAGTTGTAAAGCTAAGGAGCAAGTATGTCAAGTCGCAGCCAGAATACGTTCGTCGAACAAACTTAAAAATAGCCCTTCTATTTAAGTTTGCTCATTGCTCGGTAGTGTCTGCTTTACTGGTCCAGCATCATTCAAAAACTGGAAACAAATAATTCCAAATCTGACGAAGGTACAAAAGACTTGACTCGATCGTATCCGAACTTACGATGGGATCGCAGTTTACAGCATGAATCTGAAGACTTGCGTTACGATTTCTGTGTACTAGGGAAACTGAAGAAACGATGGATGGACTATGTGACAGCTGATTGGGCTAAAATGGCGTCACTACTGAGATGACGGATTCTGAACAAAAATAAATGGGTTTAGTATATTATGTAGATGATGAAGTAACATGAAATCTGAAATCATTATGAAAGCAAGGCACACATCACCTTGACAGGCGTGATCTTTTGGCAATTTCCCTCACTAGTCTAGGAACACGAATGTTGAGAAAGTAGACGGGTGGATCGAGCGCACACCACACCTTTATAAACTTCGAACCCAAAACAACAATTGCTCTACAATCGCATTTGCGTCCATGAGACCAACAGAGCAGCTGCTAGGTTGGGCACGATACTATCATCACAAACATTCAAATATAGTTTATACAGGGTTTAAAATGACCCTTAACGAAGCCGCCAACCAAGCATTAGGTATGTACATCAAACTAAGTAACTTTTTTTGGGGTGAAAAATCAGTGTAACGCACTCAAAACATTGTGCTGATGGATGCATTGAATAGTATAGGGGTCGTGGAGGTGTTTAAAGATAATTATATTAAAAAAAAAAAACGTGTGAAAAAGTTGGAACTTTGACCCCCAATATCTCCGTAACTAGAAGGTACCCGGTATGGTCTAGAACAAAAAAAAACTCGTAATGATGGGGAGAACAAAAGCCTTTCGGCTTCGTTCTTGTTACACCCTTTATTCTATAATTTAGACACGGCTACTGCGGCTAGCGGGTCAAGCAAGGTAATGCTCTTAACTCACCTCATGGCCACACCCCCCACCACATGGCTTGTGGAATAACACCCAAGTACTGATGACACGCGCTAAAAGATGTTTATTTGGTATTCATGACCAGTGTGGCTGCATGAAAATGAAAAGCAGCATCAACTATTCATCATAGTTGATGCTGCTTTGCCTTGTTCGATTCCATTCTAGATAAAAAAATCGGAATACTGGATGGGTAATGACGTCTTTTCGTCTAGGTACCCAAAGCCCAACAGCTACCTGATAAAAAAGATGTCTGCCGAATACAAAATAAACTGTAATTGTTAAAACCTTTAAATTCCGTCGTGTTATTTAAGCTGCTCCAAGCAGCTTCCTGGTTTCGATGAATTCAATCATTTTCTCCGGTTTACCGCGAAAATCCACGAATGACGTCTGATCATTTCCTCCCATACGACCTTAACATCTTGCATCCTGCTCTAACTATCTACCTGTCTTGTTCTCTAAGTTGTACTTAAGCGTTAAGTCAGTGCCTTTCACTCCGCGAGAGAAACCAGTGGCATCATGCGTGTAGATACGAAGTCTGGTTAACTTTAACTATAGTTTAGTGACAATGATTTACGGGTTTAGTCATGTGAGGCCAAAGTTCTTGTGTTTAGTGTATTTTGTGTTGATTAGTGTTGGTAAGTTGGACCAAATATTGATTAAAAGTTTGTGGTTGAAGTTTTAAATCCGGTTTTGCTTGTTTTAAGTTGATTTCTCTATTGTTAGTCATGATTTAGTTTAAGATGAATATGGAAACGATATTGTTGTTGTATCGCAGTGTTGATAACTTCACCACCTGTTCAGTAACTTCTAATAATCGGTTACGTGATAAAAACTTTCCAATTTATCAATATTCTGCAACAGGTTCTCAAGATGTTAGCAGCACAGAGGCAAAAAAAAAAACAAAGTTTTAACTAAAATTAACAATTTAAGTATGAGTAATGAATTTAAACTTAAATAATGATTAAGAATTAGAAAATTTTGACACAACACATCATTATCTTACAATCATTAACAATAACCGCAAATAATTTGGAACAAAATGATTAAGAAACAAACTTTCTAAAGTGCATAAGATATCTCTTTGTTGGTGTCCAATCACAACAAAAAAAAAGAAATGTCTCAAGGGCATACAGTCGACGACGAGCGCCGGGTGTCGAACTAGTTACCAATTGCGATCACGTTTGGGACACAGTCGCATAACTGGACACTAGTGGGTTAAGTACGGTTTAGACAATAATGACTGGCGGGTCTTGGTGGAAAAACTAGGATTCAGTATATATTATGTCATGTTTACTATTGTCTACGGTTTGACTCACGTGTATATTTTATACAATACTCATTAAACAGGGTCCCTCACTCATGAGCTGATAGCACAATGTCTGCCAGAAAGTGGTATTTGGGCTATTGCAACTTAAAATGTTTCAAACGCCGAAACTTGGAATGTAATTTCGTAAAGCATGTCCGCGGTAAAGCAGTGTCTTTAAACCGCAGGCATGTTGTTTACAAAATAATTCGATTTGGAGAACTGTAGATGCATCAATCCGTATTCCCTTGTCAAACATACAAAATGATGACAGCATTTTAGTGACGTTACGAAAACAGTGCAAACTTAATCAACCTCTATTGCCTGTTTCAGAATTATCAAAATGCCTGGTCCTGCGAGCGTACCTATCGCAGCACGGGCTGCACGGCGAGGTGGAGTTCTCGCACAAGAACGACACGCTCATCAGCATCCGCACCAACCTCAAGCCGACGCTGCAGTACCCTGACGGCGTGTGGCGCTGGACCATCCACGAGTTCCCTGTCGACTACCGCGACCTCTCCGAGGGCCGGTGCTCCGATGCCAACCTCGGCAAAGAACTCATTGATCTCACTGAAGAACTAGGCTACCTCATCATACCAGGAAAGGACCACGCAGAATTCGAAAGCAAAAATACTCTCACCGGCCCAAACGGACTTTGGGGCAAGAGTATAGTCTTCGAAACAGCTGAACGAGACAGGATAATATGCGCGTCTATATTATCAACAGACAAGACTTACGAGAAGAATGCGATGGCAAGGTTCACGTCCCCAGTGGCTGGGACGCTGCATTTCAGATGGCTATCAGCCAAGGAATCTGACGAGTCAGACTCTTATATCCAAGCAGACTTATATCATACCAAAGGTGTGTCAGAAAAAGTACCATTTACAGAACATAAGTGGAAGTTATTTGTGACGGACATTTTTGATGCAGACAAAGGCAACTATGAGGACAATTGTAATGTTCTTCAGCTAGTCTTTGATCCTGAAAACAGCGGGGATGGGATGAGTGTGGGAGATCTGGACAGCAGACTGGGACTGATCAAGGTGGCGACGGACGCGAACGTGATGAAGACGAGGACGCTGTTCAAGGATGACGTCATCAACGTGCTGCGCAGTGACATGGAAGTGACGCGTCGGAGCCTGTACGTGGTCATCTATGACAACAGACACTCTGATAGCTTCCTGGCGTGCGCCAAGTTGAGGCCGATGGCGCCGAAGAGTACAAAGTGAGTTTGGTTTCAATTCTTTACATTAAACAAGATGTTTTTTACGTGAATATTAAATGTCTTTCAAGCAAGCGCGAAATACATGTCGCCACGAACTGATCGGCATAATTATCCTAAATCGCGCAATGGGTTAATTTTTGTAAGAAATATAGAGACTCAACATCAACCGTCAAAAAGTAGCCCACCAGACACAACACCCTTTTAGTCGGAAGATATACCCTTCTAATCCTTCTATGGCGCATGAGGAAGTTTACACCTTGTTCCTCATACCTATAAGCCCAATGTAAAGAGAAGCAATGCTTTCAAGCGTGCAAGCGTGGGCGCACAAACTCATCGGTTGGCAGTTTGTATTATAATTTTATGAGCTATTTCTGGCCCCACACAAAACAATGAATAAATTACATGTTCTTGTTTAAAATATTCTAATAGGTATAAAAAAACCAAAGTCGGTCAACGTCGAGCGCTATATTCACCTCTAGGGCTGTTTGTTTCTTTTCCTTATTACTAACGAAATGCTACTTACCTTACTAATATTATAAATGCGAAAGTAAGTTTTTGGGACAAAAGCCCACCACACTCTTCCCAAACCACTCTAACTCCTGAAAGCCAGAGTCAACAGTGGCAACCACCAGTAAAGCGCCGAGACAACAAAGCTCGACGAAGTCCCAGAGAAACAATTTAACTTCATTTAAGTCTTGGAGGGATCCAAGACAGTTTCAACGAAATTAATCAAAAAAGTATAGCTGACGAGTAATAAAAAACATAATTTCCACTTTCCTCCATATCATCAGGAGACAGAACGAAACAAGGCCAATAGGCACAAAGGGAACAACTGGGATAAGCCTAGTTGTTTCGTAGGTACAGAAACGGTTATAGGGTACCTTTCGTCTCGATAAAAAGTACTGTTCCCGAGGAAAACAAGAATAACGTTCTTATGATAATAGATGGCGCCACGTGTCTTTCGCATCATGATCGAATTATGTTATTACAAGCAGAGTAGGTACAACCCGAATTGATTGTCAAATTCTAAATTAATGTAAGCGAAGCCGCGGGCAAAACCTAATGATTATATACTTTAGTCTCAACTTTATTAATTGGTCGGTCTGCGACTTCTGTGTTCGTGTCGTGTGGAACAATGCTCAGACTTATGATCTATATCCTGTTAATCGTTCGAATAATCATAAGTAGGTATGTACCTCAGGCAGTTAGTAGGTGGACAGCATTATCTGTATTTGTATCAGTAAGATCGTCGAATCTTTCAAAAGTTTAGGGGTATGAAGAACAGGGTGTAAAGTTTTTCATCCCCAAAAGAAAAGAGAGGATCCCCCGACCAGACGGGTGTTGTCTCTGGTGGGCTACTGCCCGACAGTTGTTGTCGGGTTTTTCTATACAGTCTCAAGTCGCGGATAACTTTAATAGCGCGATTTGGAATTTTGATGTTAGTTCTTCATTTGTGTCAAAAATGGCGCTGTAATACTTTTTGTACATACGCCGATACAAACGAATGCAATCAATAATCTGGCGAATAAACAACACCAACAGTAGACATGTGGTAGATCAAGGGTATTATTGAATTCCTCCCAAAGAATGTGTTCATTGTAGCAGTGTTCGCAGAAGGACTGCGTCCGTGCCAATGTACTTCTATGTTTGTCAATTACCTTGGTATTCGAAAAATTTGTGCAACTGTAACTGTACAAGATAAGTGTTATGAAAACTTCAGCAAGTCTTGGTTTCAAAGACATTATTAAGCTGTTATAAGACAATTCTACTTATATTTCGCTATCGTGTTTGGTGGTCAGACGAATCTCCTGAAGAATGAAGCGTTACAGTTTCGTTTTTATTTGTCTATTGAAAACTTGCATTAAATAGAGTAGAATGGATGTTGCCACACTGCATACTCAGCCGCTACTGTTCCCGTTGCTGAGCACAGCCTCCTCACTTTTGGGATTACAGTCCAGTGCGGGCCGGTGGATGTCAGATGTCTTATAATTTTTCGTTTGCAGAACATGCCGTGTTCCTCACGATGTTTTCCTTCACAGGCAGAGTAGTGGTGATCAAATACTTAATTTACACAAACTAAAGTGCCTGTTTGGATGTAAACACTCGGCCTCTCCACGGCCGCTACCCCTGCTCCATACACTGTGTCACTGTTCTCATATTTTACATGGATACCCACCACACACCCAGAGGACCCAGACCCATGTCGTATGATTCTTACCTTGCTAATTGAAACAGTCATCCATTATGCATTCCCTGACCTCAGAGCTCTAATAAACATGGACGGCATCCGCGGCTCCATCGACTTCACGCAACGCTCCCCCTTCGACCCCACGTGGACGAACTTCCAGCTGGGGGCGTCCGACGGGGACTACGAGTCCAATCTGCGCTTTGTCAGCTCCATGCTGCAGTACAGCGTGAAGGAGCTACCTCCCAAGCTCGTCGGGGACGATGTGGGTAATTTTTGCAATACCACGGGAGGGATCTACAATCCGTCTGGACTTGATCTGAACAAGCTGCCTCCGCCAGGTGAGATTTTAACCCTGATAGTTTACCACTACCGGTGTAATCCCCGAAGGGTTCTCTAGAACTCTATTGGAAGAAGGGGAACTCTATCGTACCCACCCATATTTCGCCAATTATGTTAAATCGCATGTAATGACCTATTGCCATCAGTAAGGCGCGAATCCAGACTGTGGTGTGACTTTTATAATTACTTTGATAGTTATCTCATATAAATGCTCATCAGCAATACAGACTAGTCCAATCTGGAGAGGTTGTAACCAACTCATCGAAAGAGACAGTAACCAGGTCGTTTTAATATATTCGACATGAATCATACACAAAGATCTATTTCAGGAGTGTTTCTAAGATTAGTGCCCCAGATTTGTTATTAAAAATAGTATTTTGAGTAAAGCCAAGCGAATTAAACCAAGCGGGAACACCTTATTCCTGCAAAAAGTATATCTTATTCATTGTTATCAAATGCTTCGATATCCTCATCTATTATGGCATACCTCTATAAAAAGATGCACAATTGTTGTCTCAGGGGTTGAATAGAAATCTTAAACATTCACAACCCCGTTTACTACAACCATACCAAAGCAGACAAACGATGATGGATTGTCACGGAACTTTTTCGGCATAATCTTGTAGATAGCGTCGAAGCGTCGTCGCTTGGGGTCGAGCCAACAGTCAACAATTAGGCCAGCCAATAGAGATGTTTACGTCTTCATTACGATGACGAGTCACACCGTAGGCATTCTCGCGATCGACATGTTTCCAAAATAACTCTCAACACGACAGTAATTGAACAAATACTATTGTACTTTTGTCTATTTTTATTGCATTCCACAGACTGTACTTAGGTGGTACTTACCTTTAAATATAATGAGATTATCATGGATCCTGTCGGTCGGGCAGAGCAAAATAGTGGGAGGAACGAAGCTTTTAAGACTTTACTTTAGTCTTCACAGCTGTACCTATGTATTAGCTATCTGTAGTATAGCGAGAATGTGCTTACACATAAGACGAGACAAGAGACAGGAAGGAAAAGACAAAACGATGCTAGACCGAAACCAAGTCGAAGTCACAACGTTTCATTGCGTAGGGAGTAGGGACACGTTAAAGTTCATCCTTGTATGGTTTCAAAATTATATATCACAGATTGATTTACCAAATTAGCAATATGCAACAGTTCCTTTTTTTATTGCTTCCTCTCTTCATTACTCACAGGCATGGGCACCCAAGACCAGTACCCCGTAGGAGACCTGCTGGGCAAGCACAAGGATCGGACAGAGTACCTAAACCACAAGTACCTGCTGCCCGGCCTGGCTAACGAGCTCAGCGGCGCCTACTGGGACATCTACCTACCCTTGCAGGGTGTTAATAGCGTCGTGCATCGAGCGCTGGTGCTGGAGAGGTAAGGGTTTTATTTTGGGTGTTCGTGGTCGTCGATTTCGTGAAACGGTTAGTGTTATATCGCGTGGTACTGGTAAAAAACATGGAGCACGTAGACACCGGGACGCAGAGTGATCGGTGCACTTAAGGAAATCACTCTTAAAGTAAGAAGCTGTGGTTCTTGTGGCAAGTGAGGAGCCTATAATATCGAAAGACAACGAGGAAAAGATGGCCTGTCTATAGATGTTAGGTACACAGAGGCTACTGACGGCGCGGACAATGAAATACGAGTATTTGGTATGGACGATGACAATCTTAGAAGTGTACGACCCATACATACCATTGGGAGTTACGATACGGAATTGTAGTTTTCTACCTACAAGACTATTTTGAGTGACATAAATTAATTACAAATAGCTTCACATGAAAATGCCATTCGCTCGCTATCTATAATATCTATCTGTAACCTTACATTAGTCATATCCGCCAACTTCACCTTTCCAGGCGCCACCCAAAGCGCAACGTCTGCGGCACGATCCTGCAGTACGAGGCGGACACGGAGTATCAGACGCCGATGGCCTCAGCACAGGTGATACTCCGTTACCCACTGGTGGGCACAGTAGTGTTCCGGCAGCCGCAGGACAAGCCCTGGGACGACACTACCATCATTGTGGAGAGCATGGTTAGTTAGTAGCTAAAGCTTGAAAAGCTATAATAATATTTATTTGAACCAGGTTAAAGCAAACGAAAAAGACAGACACAGGTTGATTAGTTTTTATAATACATTTACCGCCTGGCCACGACCTTCATTGAGGCTCAATCGAAACGCGTTTCATGACAGCCAAAGTCAAAGAAATTGCGAGAGCATCGTCTTCACCTGAGGAAACAACTGTCGCATGACGCTAGTTGCATCGCACGAGATCTTAACATGGTGTTAAATGTTCTCAGATAATTATCAAGCTCTGCTTTGGATTTCATCATTGGCATTGGATGTCTTTTCAGACTGGTTATCTGTCTTGTTCAAATGAATGTGTGTTACTATAGGTCCACGCCGACGGCGCGAACGTGAACAACACTCGGGACCACCGCTGGGCCATCCACGAGCACGCCCCGGGGCCCGACTACTACAACTGGACGGCGCGCTGTCTGAGCGCGGGCAAGGTCTTCACGCCGCATGCGCTGGACATCGACACCCGCCATCCGGAGTCTTACTGCAGGCCTGGGCTCGAAGGGCTCTGCAGGCTTGGGGACTTCACTACAAGGTTGTTGTCTTTATACTAACTGCACTTAGTAATGTCCACGGACATCCAAAATCGAATAGGTCAGGAGATTTAGGATTATAAAAGCTGACGGATTTTTTTGGAAGAAATTGTAACTTTTTCCAAAAAACATCTCTCAATGACTCAGTCGACGAGTCTTAGCGTTATACTTCAGGTAGTTCTAAATAATTTGAAGACCTTTTAGAGCTTGAAATTAATTTAAAATACATACTACCATTACACCTGAGTGCAAGGATATAGCAAGCAGTGGTGACCCAGTGTTCACGGCGGCCGGGACTAACATTGGAAGCCGATGTTCCAACCCAGACAGGAACTCTCAGAAAAACTTTGTGAAGAAACCTGCACTAGCCAGTGAGGTAGATCATGGCACACTCACTCTTATAAAGTGGACGCCGTTCTCCCATTAATGGGGAATTTTAGGTAGATTTTATATGACTCAACGACCAGTCATCACTGAACACATTATCCCTCTCAATTCCAGACATGGCACGCTCCAAGTGGCCGGCAAGAAGGTGGACTCAGCGCGTCTGACGCGGCGCCTGTTCACGGACACTGTCATAGGGCTCGCCGGGAAGCACTCCATCATGAGGAAGTCACTCGTCATCTACGACGACCACGGACCCGTCGCCCGCGGGGAGCGGATGGCGTGTTCTATGTGAGTTACTTTTAACTCAAAAGTCAAATTAAGCAAATTACATATTACAGTTCGGCAATACGACCGCCCTTCGCCACTTTCTAGGGTAATAACCTGGTGAGAAGCAATGGCGGAAGACATTCCTTATCAACACATCTGCTGTTCCATGTTAATGTTGGTCCCGTGAACCGCTTTACTACGATATGTAATTGGGTTCAGTTTAAAAAACTTGTTCTCTTGCTAGAACAAAATCGAGTCATCTAAAAATAAAAATCTTTGTCCTGTTCAGTGGAATGCTTACATGTGTTCTATAACTGTGTGTGAATACAGTCGCACAGAGATGAGATTGCTATGCAAATAGGAACAGGCTCGCCATCTCCAGTATCTAATATTGAATTTTACTGATAGAGTCCACTGCTGGTCAACATTCGGTTACAACAAAAGGTCCGACAAGATGACATAAGACTTGGCTTGCTTAAAGTGACGAAACGCGCTACTGAATCGCTGTAAAAGTCGCTTTGGCTACTGTTCTTAAAAATCTCATCGTACTCGGATGTTTGCTGAATGAGACTGCTACGAATCTTGGTGGTTAGTTCCTTAATATTACAAGAATCCTTCCTTCATGTTTTTCCGCGCAGCGTGAATGGCCTGCACCGTCGCAAGGCAGTAGTGCGCGACTGGTTCGGTAACGGCGAGGCGGCGCCGCTGAAGGGCCGCATCGAGCTGACGCAGCAGTCGGAGTACGACATCACCAACGTCGTGGTCACGCTCGACGGACTGCAAGACGTCAACAACTACAAGATACACGTGGTGAGCTTGTTGGCATACAAGGTTCGGCGGAAAGGGTTGCAAATTAAGACGGTTCGAAAGATTAAAAAGAAAAAAAAAACGCAAAAAAATGAAATATGCAAGCATTAATGATTCTGTTTTCATACAGACTAGTCCGTCAGACTGTAAGTTCTAACTAGACGCGGTGTGTTGTGTGTTGTTTATGTTTAGATTACAAATGGAAGGAATCTGAGGCCTAGACCAGTAGCAATTGCTTACAGCAATTTTCAGGTCTTCTTTTCTTAATTTTCCTTTTCTCATTGCAGGTGCCAGTAGAGAAAGACCTGGAGTTCCCGTGTGAAAAGACCACGCTCTATGACACCTTCAACCCGTTCCATGTCAACAAGAGTTTAAGTCCACCTCCTACTAAAGGTACAGTGTGCTATTCTCCTTCAATTAAAAAATAAAGTCAAAGTTCTTGTAGTAAGTATTTTACCATTGTTCTGAGATGTCAGTAGTAACGCTGAGAGGGGACATCACATACTGTAACACTGGTCATATTAGTGATGTTTTTCAGAAACGTCAGGTACCAGCGTGTGATGGCATATACCCTTATGTATATGCCAATATCTCACTATTTAACAGTCAGATATTCTCAGACATCCGCAAGAGAACCAAGGTTACCGACGTAGCCCGAAGAATTGCCAAACTTAAGTGGCAGTGGGCAGGGTACATTGCTCGCAGAACGGATGGCCGATGGGGCGAAAAGATCTGGAGTGGCGACCGCGAACCTGAAGATGTTGCGTTGGAAGGCCTCCCACTAGGTGGACCGATGACCTGGTGCAGGTTGCGGGGATCCGCTGGATGCGAGACGCACGGGACCGGTCAATGTGGTGAAACTTGGGGGAGGCCTATGTCCAGCAGTGGACGTGTTTCGGCTGAAATAATGATGATGACGATGATGCCATCACGTGCGTGTAACACGGAGGAGTATGTAATGATCGTAGCAGGTGGGTTTCTGGGGTTACAAACCACACCTTCTGCCGTGGGAAAAGGTGTGAGTTCATGTATGTAAATGTAAGTTTCCAGCAAAGAAAAGAGCTTTCTTTGTTTGTAAAACAACAGAACCAAAACGTATAATTTTTACGCTTCAGGTACAGCAGACCAGTACGAGCTAGGCGCCCTGGGCGATAAGTACGGGCTGGTGGAGTCTCGCTCGCTGACCACGTACTACAACGAGACACAGGTGTCACTTTTCGGACCGTACAGTATTCTGGGGAGGTCCGTCGTGCTGCACCGCAAGGTTTGTAGAATTTGAGGCTGAACTGTCAACTTACAGAACTGAACACACAAAAGCTACCAAAATGAATTCTACGCCAACAACATTGAATCTAGTTTTCTAAAGATGAATGTCGTTACGAGCTACTTGCGACATGCACGATATAGACGTGTTGCGACAGCGGCGGCTGATGAAACAAACGCTAGAAGTACCCAGCTATAGGTAGTGTCAGCATAAGAGCGAGCGGAGCGAACGGCATGTAGGGGAGTGTAACAAGGCACGCGCGTGTCACGTGGCGGCGGCGGGATCAAGTTGAGATTATAAGTCAACATGCTACTCAGTTGGTTTCTGAAGTTGAAACCGTTCGTCCTTGCAGAAGAACCGTCGCTGGGCGTGTTCGTCCGTGGAGCGCGGCTACAGCCCGTCGGAGGCGCGCGAGCTGCGCGCCATCGCGTCGTTCCACCACCCCGGTGGGTTCGCCAGCGGGTACATCCGCTTCACGCAGCTCGTGCACAACGACGCCAGCGCCAGCGACACCGTCATCGAGGTCAAGCTGCGCCATCCGGGCGTAAGGGACACTAACAAGGTACGCGCTCACCATGGAATTCTTGACATTTGATCAAATTAAAAGTGGAAATAACTATTTTAATAATGTCCGATTTAAGTGTGAGACAGTTATCTAGCAATAGTATGGAGGGAAGGTTTAGAGCCTCTCTCACAGTTTAAGATTTTTATACAAATAGTCGTACAGAAAGGTACACCGTGGGTTAGCACCACGGGAATCAAGTCCGTATCCGATCAGAGAGCTTTTCTTGAATCTGTGTTTCTTTATGTTATTGAATGGTGGACTAAAATGACCGACGGACCATCCGAACACTACTGTCTAGATGGATACGGGCAAACCCAACACCCGTTTTTTTAACCAAACTATAATAATTTGACCCTAATAATGAATCTATAACGAGAAAGAGTGATAGTTAAAGTTATGCTTGATTACAGACCATGAACCACAACTGGTCGATCTTCGTGAACCCCGTGGGAGTGGATGCAGCGGTGAAGGTCACCAACACGCGGTGTGTGGCGGGAGGCTACCGCTGGAACCCTTACTTCACGCAGCTGGCTGATCCGCTCAACGTAAGTTACACTAATAATGGTAGAAAGGCGATAAACGGTAAAGCATAGTATTGAACGCCGCCGGCGCCGGCCCCGTTGTGCCTATACTGTCTTTTACTGATCAGTCTTCTCCACAATTTTCTCTAGTTAAGACAGATTTCCATGGCCTAACGCACTGACCAATCACTAAACTGAGTACTTTCAAAACTTATGAGAAAAACTTTGGATAAGTTACAGAAAACGGTATCAACATAATTAGTGTGTACTGTACGTACATACGAGTATATGAGGTAGTTTCATAGTAAATGTTTGCTCAAGATGTGGTAACTTTACTACAGACTTTAAAATAATGTGTGATTTGATTCCTGTTCATAGCACGACCTGTACAGCCAAGAATGTGGACCTGACAATCCACTTCGGTGTGACGTCGGAGATCTTACTGCAAGACTGGGAACAATAAGTTAGTATCATCATTTCATCCATCACTATATCGACTTTAAATGGAGTTTTTGAAAGTGTAAGTGAGTCACTCATTCTTTTTGAAGGCATTGTTAAAGAATCACGCAAATATGCAGAATTCTTTAACAACCATTGTAATTTCAAAAGACAATGTCGAGTCAGCGAAACCTTTTAGAGTTTCCTCGAATCTCCCGCTAAAGATTTGAAAATGGCTTGTCTTGTACTGATCAATGGCAGATACGATAAGGTATAGGTAATTCGAAAACATTACATATCGAGTTCTGTTAATAGTACGTAAGGCGACTCACTATTGTCCAT
This sequence comes from Eurois occulta, assembly GCA_950022335.1. Lineage (NCBI taxonomy): Eukaryota > Metazoa > Arthropoda > Insecta > Lepidoptera > Noctuidae > Eurois > Eurois occulta. The sequence continues at coordinate 524,252 of OX465499.1, forward strand.
TGCGATGCAAAACTGACGTCGCGTTTGTCAATCATTTGTGAAACCAAGGACCAAATCATTTTAATTATTTGCCAAATCTCCGAACTGGTCCAGAAGCTAACCATCAGCAACTCTTCACCGCCAGACATAGGCAGCAACCGCCAGATGTTCATGGACAGCAACTTCCCGCTGGAGGGCACGGTGAGTGCGATAGGCCGCAGCATCGTGATCTTCGGGCCCGAGAGGAGCTCTGAGCGCTTCGCCTGCGCCAACATCGAGCCCGACAAGGACATCATCAAGTATGTCAACATCATGAAGCCGCCGAGGTTTGTGCTGTGAGTATCGTGTATTTATTTTACGTATTTTTATGGTTTTCTGACCGAAGAAGCGGTAAGGGCTGATAAACAAGGATCGTGATGGTAATATTTGTGATTTCACTAATGTAAAGAAGGAATATAGTTTAAAAATAAATATATATCATCAACCCCTTTCCCAAGCTGAGTGATGTTCCCTTTGATTGGTCATTGTGGCGTCATTAAGAGATGTGTAGTCAAATATCAATGTTTCGTCACCGGTTCACACCAAAGCGTTACAAGTTTCAACCAATTACATGAGACGCGAGAGGTGCGATGTTGATTGCAAGCGATATGTTGATTCCGCAGCGGCGCGTTCCTGGCGGACGTGCGGCGCGTGCTGGGCGCGCCGGAGTGGATGCTGGCGCTGGACGCGCGCCGCACGCGCGCGCTGCACGGCGGCACGTGCGTGCAGCTGCTGCTGCACTTCAGCGGCCCGCAGGCCAACCAGCTGGAGCTGGACTTTACCAAGTATGTACAACTAATCTAAATTGGCATCTCGTAAAACGTTCGGACGTTGTTGCCTGGGCAAACCTTCTGAGGCTCAGGGCGCTTACTGTTCAAGAAGAGTGTTTTTGTTTACAAACTAAATGCGGCTCCATCCAGGAAAACATTTTGGGCTATGATGTGTTTTTGCAACATTTACATGAATGTATCGGTTTGTTCGGTAATAAGTTTATAACATGTTCGATTTGCAAGTCAACTTATAGAAGACGTCAAGTCTTCTATATTATTTTATTTTTTTATTAGTCCTTAACCATGACCGGACCGCAACAACCAAAGCATAGTCATGACATTTCCCTTCTGTTTCAGATTGTTAGCATCAGGTCGCCTGGACTCCCCCAGTATCTTCATCCCTGGTTACGTGAGCACTAAACGGAAAAGGACCATCTCGTACCGACCGTGCGGCACCACGGACCCCAATGAAAAAAAAAGTAAATGTTCACTCAATATTTAGTTTAAAACACAAGCACTGCCTAGTACCTACCCCTTCATGTCACGGATCCTATGGATTGCAAAAAATATTAAGGGATTAAAAAAAAAACAAGAGTCAAGCGAGGGAAGGCGTGAATCGGTCCGCTGTCTACCGCTTAGCTATTAATATTATCTCTACAAAACATGCACTCGATGGAATGCTCCATTGTATTGGTAAAGTCGATGAAGCATGGGAAGCTAACTACCGAAGTCAGTCTGTTTACCGAGTATATGAAATTATGATTCTACAAGTCGTGTGCCCGATGACATTCCCTGTCGACAAAAATGATGAACTGCCATACAGAATTTCATCCTCTATTAAACCTTTTTAAAGGATTAAATTTCAAGCTCCCTTCCTTCCTCACTCTCGTCATTTATGGAACTCTTGTGAACCCAGCGGTTTCGGTTTGTGCTATGCGATGTCTGTCAGTAAATTAATTTAAGATTGTTTACGCAGACTAGGTTTTAATAGTCACAAAGATTGATATGATATATTCACACCTTCATTTGTTTCTTCGATATTTTTATAGATCTTGAAAACTTTTATCCATCACAACCTGTCTCATTACTTTAAATTTTAAATCCACATCTCTCATGCAACCCTCTGTGATACAGGACTCCTCTTTCAAAACACAGACAGTCGCCATTCCATACATATACCTGCGAGCGAATCTAATTAATTTGCTTCGACACAGGGATGCTGTATATAGGGTCGTACGTAATAACTGGGAGAGTCGCGGAATGACTGATAAATTAGGACATTCTGTTATCATGCTAGTTTTATTTGCTGTTACGTAATAAAGGATCGGGAACTGTTACCACTAGTCTTTTTAAATGTTTTTAAGATTTTTTTGGCAAGTTACATTGTTACCCACATAGGCTTACTTACAAATAAACAGGTTAAATGAGCTCGCGAGACGAACACTCGCAAGGGGAAGATTGCACTAACCCCTCGCCCTACTTGGTATGGATAAACAATGTCAAGATCTCATCTCACAACCCCAAATATAAGAATATCATATTTTGATATTCTTTCATTCAGCATAATGTACCCCACACTATGCTGAATGAAGAATATCAAAATAAAACCCACGTTTTTCTAACGGATTGTACACAGACGCTAGCACATCAAGCTACTACAATCTGTCAAATTTCTCTAATAGATTTCAACTTTATCGCTATAGCGTAATATTAAGCAAAAATATGTAAAATAATAGAAAGCTTTGGACGTTTCTGAATTTTTGGTTACGATATCGATTCGAGTTCATGTTGTTTTCCTCGCTGAGCTTTTCAGAAAAACAAATTGAATGCCAACAATGTTCTCAAAGTTCTTGAATTTGTACGGCTTTCACGAAAACTTGTTTCATGTTCAATTGTTTTCGGGGTAGGCCAACTTGCTATGAATGGAATGGAATCAAGGTCACGCGATAGGTCACACGTGTAAACGTCGTAAGACTGAAGTACGCACAAGAGCGCTCCCAATGCCAAAGTATCTCTTTTCATTTCATGGCTCGCTGGATGCTGGCATGGATCGCTGATAACGAGAATCTTTTAACACGGTGAACTTATTGTTAGTACTTAATTATTGTAATGTTGACATTTATCAGCTACAGTTTGCTTCAAAGCTGTGATCAGCTATAAACAGCTTCTGGAACATTTCGTGAACTGCATTGTAATGAAATGATGTGGGTTGACGAGTAGTTATGTATTTTTTGTTTGAAGTAACACAATTGCCAGGACAGCAGCAAAACAAAAGTGGAAACTGTATCGAACACTTGCCGTGTTCGAATAGTTCTTAGGGATGTGTTTGTGTTGACTGTATCAGACTAGACTTCAGGAAAGTTGAGTTCGACCTTCTTGTCATGAAGAATACGCATGCGATTTTCCCTAGCTTGCGACCTTGGCCTTGCTTAAAGAATATTTGGCATGTTTCTCTTAGATTGTGTTAGGTCTGGGACTCAGGATACTCATGCATATGTTAAGAATACTGTCATTTCCCCCGAACATTATCATTTATACCTTTCAGGAAATCACCAATATGACTAGATAGACCGACCACACCCAGCCTCCCACTTATCCTGCAACCACATAAGTACATTGATCACTACATTGGCATGCACTAGTGTGCATCTCTTTGTCGTTTAAGGCACAGGGCGCGGCACGCATGCGCGCCGGCTCTCCGATCGATACCTCAGGTCTTCTGCGCGCCTAGTACATAGCCGCGGTCTGGCTCGAGCACAGGGGCCAGACAGGGGGGAATGAGGGGATGGAAGGGGGTGCAATGGAATATTCTACGTTGAATTATTGAAATGGTTTGAATGTTTGTTCAGTTTTATGTTGTTGCAGTACTTTTAGTGTTTAGTTGTGTCTTGGAGCCATGTTTTCATCAATATTTTATATACTTTATTCCGTATTTTAATTCTCGATCACCACGTGTCATGTTCTAAATATTAGAAAAGCTCAAGAAGTTTTTATGTAGGCGTATCGCTTTCACAACTCGTAGAGCCTACACAGAGATATTTTCAAACGATGATCCAATCTCAAGTTTTACAAGGTATTATTTAACTGTTAAACAGTGTTATGCTACAAATGGTGAAAATATTGGCACACATACATAGGTAACCTCACACCTTTTCCCACGAGGGTAGGCTGAAACTACAGAACGCAACCTGATGCCATCCTTACATACTCGTGTGGCTCCACGGTCCACGTCCACGGTCAAACATTTAAGTCATCAAAACAAACCAAAACTAAGCCTATGCGAAACAAAAACATTATTATTTCGCTCGTAGTGAATGTCCCCCACAGTCAACAGGCTGGCATCTTGCCACTATTTGTTTATTTGTTACCCCTCGTTACTCCGACCACCATCGTAATGTTACCCTCTAAACTATTCCTTACCTACCACAATAAGTTACATTTCCTGGTTCAACAGGTTTTTTGGCAGCTCCTTTAAGTTAGGGGCTAGTGTTGGCAGAAGTCATGAGTTTTATGCGTAATCAAATTAGGCTAGAAAGTTGTTGTTATTCATACTGATTATTTGGATGCTTGAACTCATTTTCAATCATTATTGGTTCTGGGTTTTTTGTCTATTAACTTTTAGCCACATAATGTCGTTTGGCTGATTGTGTCTTGGTCTTGGAGATAATTTGGTAGAAATGAATGAGAGCAAGCTTACTATCATTTTACGTCGATTTTTAGTTCAGTTTCCTTCCGGATTATAGTATAGAAAACGTATTGTGAGAAACCAAACTATAACAGATCTCATCACCGTCGCTCCTAGGTGATCACATTGGCAGTAGGGTATGCGAAACCGGGTTTCGGTCTTATAGTAAAGCCCAGGAAAAACCGGGTTTTACTATGGGACCGAAACCGTGTTTTTGCCAATTTTGTAGAACTTGGCTGCGAGACCGTAATGATTCACGAGGCAAATTTTTAATTTTAGTTATTGATCGAAGCTATTAATTGCTCCACGCATTGTATCATATTATCCCATATACCTTTTAGTTGTAGAGCCCGTAAGCAAATGTTTTTTTTTCAAGTTGAACGATTTCCCTTTGGCCGACTCACTGACAATTTTCATACGCGTCTCTAAAGACGAATTGAATGGTCATTGATTAATATACCTCAAACTCTCCTCTGATGTTGAGAAAGACTTCCAGGCTAGCCAATGCAAGGCTTACCTCTAAGTCTTTAAACGGACTCCGGACAAAGGTTTGTTAGAATCAGAAGCTCAGGTAGAGATTCATACATGACTCCGACCTGGAGTGCAAATATACTGCTGTTCCAATGAGGCCGCTGATAACAAGTCCGGTATGCCTGTTACCACCTGCACTTTATAAGAAATAATGGACTCCAAGTTCAAACTAGCTGAAGTCTAGGCAGACTGCCATCGACGCGCACGTAGCGGAATGATAAGGGGTGGCCGTTTTATTGCCAGTACCCGAGCACTTAATTATCCGAGTCTGATTTGCTACTGAGAAATTCCCAACGAGTTAAACCAATAACTCGTTGACCGACCATGCTTTGATGCATCAAAGCATGCTGTTTTAGTTTAATTCAACAACGAATTAGAACATCTCGCTAACCAATTTCTTGTATTTCCAGAGAACTCGTACTTCTTCTCGTCGAGCCCGTCGTCGTCGGCGACGCTGGGCTCCCCGGCGCCGGCGCTGCTGCTGCTGTGCGCTGCCGCCCGACTGCTGCGCCTGTAGGCGAGGGTAGCGATTACTTACTAGGTACTCATACCAAACTGTACATAAGTATATTTAATACATTGCTTGTTACATACGTTACATACGAGTTTTATTTTTTTGATTCCAAACCATCGCTGCTGTGATCCCGGGCACAGTCCTTCCTCAGTTCTCACTTGCATTACATAACGATCTCTTGTGCAAATACTTCTAGGTCCAATGTTGCTTGGCTGCGCATTGTCTCTCAGTCAATTAAAGATTTTTGTTTTTTTTTCTGCAACAGCATTTAAACCAAAAAGTATGCATTCAAAAGACAATCTTTAAATACAGCAAATTGCGCAGAGACCGTAACTAATAAATAACACCTTTCGCCAGTTAGGTTTAAGTCTCACATAGTAAAGGGCGAGCCTATTTCCATCAACCGCACGTAATTGTATCCACAGTCTGCTGCTGCAGCTGCTACTCAGAACTTCCTCATAAACTTCGAGGTACCAACAATATTTCATTAAAAAATATTCCTGAACGATACTGCATTAACATCACACCTGTTTACATGATCAGATTGTACTTATGTAGGTACTGATTAGGAGTATCTTGTAGGCTAATCATTTCAGCCACGCGACTCGTTAAATAATTGTAATACGTTAACATGCTAAAATCTCATTCTGCAATGGTAGTAAGCTAGATGATAGCCACCATTTCCTTCTTTATGTTTGCCTGATCTGACCTTGCTGTGCTGACTAACCAATATTTCATCCACGACATGAGATAATCTCAAATGTTTCTGGTTGATACCTGAAGATAAAAAAAACGAGGTGTACTCAAGTTATAACTATGCTTATTTCTATAATTATCTAAGACCTCTCCTAAGATCCCTTCGTCATTAAGTATTTATTTGCACAAAGTTTTTTAAAACTTCTCCTTAGAACTTATATTTCTATTTCATGCTAAGTAAACTGTCCTGCAATCGATCGCTTTCCTTGCATTATAAATGCACTATTATGGGTAATTTCACGAAGGCGCTTCTCCATTACTAATTCAGTATCGACTGGCCGCCGCTGGTACCATTATTATGCAGTTTGAAATTCTTTGCTGACACGCAAATGCCACGAATGATGCATTAAATATTCACGTAGGTACAATAAACCGTGGCCTACCGATAGAAATAAGTTGCCAGTTCCCGTGTTCACGAACATTAAGCGACTGACACACACAACGCCTACCGTTGAATTAGTTTAATGTTATTGAAAACGGGCACAGACCCTTTCCTTCTCCTTCCGCTGTATCGTTGTTGTTGTTGTGTACTTGGATCCCCGACCTTTAGAAGCGGACCCTAAGGCTCAATTTACATTACTACGGAATTTTTGTTACGAAATCTTCTACAAAGCATAATATTTATATTAATTAGTAACGTACTAACTAGATAAGAGCTGCTAAGTGTGGAAATTCCCGAGAATGCGCGAGAATTCTCCGAAAGATACAAGACTTGTTTTTTGGTACCTATCTGTACGTACTTAGAGTACAATATACTTTAATGTGCTGGTTACCTAATTGCTTGTCGTATTTTCCATTTGAAAATGGTTCGAAAATACATTACGTTGTACACATCTATGGACGCCTTGTAGTCTGGGAAACTAACGTCTTGCTCGTGAATAATTTAGTCCCCTTTGGCCGATGCAGCGACCAGCGTCCATTAAATGTAAGTTGAAACAGTTTCATACCGTTTACCGGCACGCGAATACCACGTGCATCATAATAAAGTATTCATCAGCCCTTACGTGGCCCTCTTGTGGCCTCGATACTTGGAATATCCCCCTGTAGTGTCGTACAGCGGTAAGGTAGATGGGTTTTCCCGCCGCGTGCGGCCGCCACTGCCCACTGCTAACTTCATCGAATGTTAGATCAGAGTCAGACGTTCGTACGGCGCGCGGCGTGTTGACAACGGCCATTATTAGGAGTTATTCAATAGTTCATTATACAACACCAGCTATTAATAAATGATTGCACTTAGCCTGCCGCGTTTATCTGGTTGGTCGCAAGCGCGACTGCTGAACATGAGGGCCTGGGTTCAATTCCTAGGTCGTGCAAATTTTTATTGGGTTTTTTTTGCCTTGGAGTCTACATTTCTGCCCGGTTGATAGCAATAGGCTCGATCTATTTATTTTACCTTACCTAAAAATAACTGCCGAATAAAGGGAGGTACACCTTTGCTTACCCCTTCAAAGATAATAGGCGTGATGATATGTTCATTGCATTCTAACGAATGTCAACTGTCAGCGCTGAACCGACAGTTGAAAATCAAACAGTTCGTTTTTATTTGCGCATTCATTTTTATACCGCCTAGTGTTAGTAAAAACGTACATAACTGCTTTCAATGTGGAACTGTCGGAACCATTTAATTTTTACTTTTAAGTGACAGTACCAAGATATTGGAACGCCAAACAACAGAGGCTGATTTCAAAATGTTCAAACAAACGAAACCTGTCGGCAACACAGACGCACATCATAACTTTCCCCTGCTCGAGACATCCTCTCGGGCTCTCGAAGCTTCAATATACGAAATAATTAGTACACAGTCGGTCTAGACGCTTGCAGGAACCCTTAGGTACGAGGGGGCGGTTACATAAGCGCCATGTACCGAGCCGAGGGCGCATGCGCGGCGGCGCGGTCGATAGCCAGCCGAGCCGGAGCGCGGCGCAGCTCGGCGCAGACATGGCCCGCGCCTAGCCCGAGCAACATGCGAGCCACTGCCCTCCTCCTGCTCTTCCTATACTCAGTTCAGGCCAACTTAGAAGGCCCATTCCTCTTCTTTGGACCAAAATCCTTAGAAAAATACAAAAGGCCTGCGTTAAAGTATCTCGATCAAGATGAACTCATGCGGATATATGGAGAGCAGGCGGCGATCGTCGTGTTCAACAACCAGGACTCGGTGCCGCTGTCCAGCGGCTACTTCCCGCGGCTGAGGAAGATGCTGGAGGGGCAGAGCACCCTGGTGCTGCCGCAGGACTTCCTCGACGTGCATCCGGACTACATCAGTAATGAGACGCAGGTGGGTTCTACTGACCGTTGTACTCAACGCTCAATTATATACTGTAGGTATCATCAATGTTTAGTAAGTGGTTACTTAGAGAGTGTGAGTGTGGGTACCGTGGCCCTTGAGTACGAGTACGAGCGCCAGTATGAGTTGCGTGATGTGACAGGTGAAGGGGCTGAACTTACTCTGCGACGACTTCGTAATCACGTGTGAACACCACTACATCATTGTCTTGACCCGGGTTTGTCATTATTTTAATTGAATCATTGAAGGAAGCTCCTCAAGATTGTGGGGGCTGTTGGGGTGGATGGATGGTGGACTGTAAGGAACTTGTGCATCAGAATGACTGTCTAACATGGATCTAGTATTAATATAAAATATAAGTACCTATATTCATAATCTATACTTATTACTTATTTATATAGGTATTATAATATTATACAGGGTTATCTGTAAAACACCAGAAACCTCTTAAGAGGTCATTGTACTCATCACTATGAACAACTTTTACTATGGGACCAAACCTGAAATCGCGAAAAAAAAATCAGCTGTTCCCTACATTTATGATCGATTAACTCGTCAAAATGTAGGGAACAGCTGATTTTTTTTTCGCGATTTCAGGTTTGGTCCCATAGTAAAAGTTGTTCATAATGATGAGTACCATAACCTCTTAAGAGGTGTCTGGTGTTTTACAAATAACCCTGTATAGCTGAAGAGTTTGTTTGTTTGTTTGTTAAAATCTCACTCGCGATAATCTCAGGAACTGCTGGTTTGAATTGAAAAATACTTTTTGTGTTGTTCATTTATCGAGCAAGGCTATAGGCTATATAACATTACGCTACGACCCTTAGGAGCCGCGCAGCGTGTGACACCGCGGGGAACAGCTAGTTTATAATACAGAGGTATTCATAATGCCTCTAATTATAGATTAAATTAAGCCCGCTTGGTTTTTAATTTAGCAACTAACTATTCTTTTATTAATGTAGGGATTCCAATATGATGACAAAAAATATTATATTGGGGTGTTCAGTAAACCAACGAAGACCTTGTCGATTGCTGAAGGGCGGACTGTAGTGAAACAAAATGGCGACGGGTGATCTCTGTGAAGTGGTGTAGTATTCGAGATATTGCGTGCAATTACACCATATTTTTTGGAAACAAGCGTAATAAAGCCTCAAACTTAATTTAATCATGAAGAGTAAAAACAATTTTTGTAAACTATCTCGAAAGCTACGTCACTTTTCGGGGTCACTTTGAGAAATTTTGTTTCATTAATTGTTGTCGTTCAGCAATCGCAAGGTTTTCGTTGGTTTACTGGACACCACATCCACCCCACAGGTGCTGACTCTGCAGGGACCCTGGTCGGAGCGGGATGCGCAGATGACGGAGACCTTCGCGCGACTGCAGGACATCTACGGGACAGGCAGGGTGTTAGGCATCTTAGGTACTTTTATAGATGATTTCATTTACTTAGATGTTTTACTTGGATGAACGAAACTTCAATTTGAGTAAAAGGATTCTTTAGGTATATCTTTTTGTTCGATTTTTGATTATTTTAAAAACTATTTTGGATATGTGTGCATACATACAAAACGTATATGTCAGATGCACACATAGAACGTGCAAAATACACACATGCAATACAAACACGTTGCATGCATACTCGCACATTCAAGCGTGCATCACCGAAACAATTTTAAAGAAAATACATGGTATGACAATAAATGACGCTGGGAAATGATTTCGTTGGGACGCCATTATTTATTATCTATAAGAAGGACAACACAGTAACATTTTTTATACGTTTAGGTAACTCAGTATCGCAGAGCCCGTCGGCCGATTACATCGATGGTGAGCCGTGGTCCCGAGTCCGCCGACAAGTGTTGAACGAGACTTCTTCCACCAGCTCTCCTGAGGAGGACAGGCCTTCGAAGTTCTTACAGAAGTTCGCACTTTATAATGCCACAGGTAAGGTTTGAATTAAACTATCAACATTTTCAGTATTAGAAGGAGAAGAAGCTTATTCAATGTGATGGGGAGAAGGATTGTATGTACTTCTATTTTACTTAGGTCTTTGAGAAACAACAACTTATATCCATAGACCGCGGGATACAACTCATTATTCCTTCCCTCGCTTCTCTCTTTAGCTCTTCTGATCCTAAACTATTTTACGCAGGTCTCCCAGGCAAAGGTGCCCTGCTGTTCTCGTCAGGCTGGCCAGAGCTTCGGCGCAACAACGGCACAACCATCATACTCAGCACGCCTGTCGGGGAACCCACCATGAAACCCACCAGGCTTTACACCATCATGGTGGTCCGCTTCGTGGATGGGGACAGCAAAGATAAGGTGGGTTCAGTGGCGTAGCGTGCCTTGGCGGGGCCCCGTATAAAAATTTGTTTGGGGGCCCTTTGTGGAAGCTGCAGAAGATTGTAAAATATCTTTGCATTGTATAGATTCCATCTCTTAGTATTATATAATTGCATAGCACATGTGTGAGTACTATGTACTGTAAAGCTTCCATTTATATTTTGTTATCTTTCATTGACTGGAATGTGTCCTGGTGGCTGAGAGAATGTCATGCTCACTCAAATGTCTCGCTGATGGTGGCGGGTGTGTCGGGTCATTTAGTTCCCTTCAATATGGTTGAGTTGAATGGCGCTGATCCATACGTCATGTTCGTGAACGGGCGCTGTCAGTTGGGACTGGTCATCTCTTACCTGCCACGATTTATTTTAATTACTTTATTTTTAAATTTTTGGCTTAATCTTTTACTCTGGACGCTCTTAATGTGCACGTCTTTGTACATCGTTCTCACATATATGTATAATCTCAACATGAATGATGTAACCAAGATTTTGTAACAATATTTTGATTTAAAAGAGTGTCCATGGAGTTTCTTGCCCATTCTTCTCCATAGAGATCTACGATTTGGAATGTGCAACTACAGTACTTTCGCAAGTTATTATGCCTTGTGTCTGTGACTGTAGCTTAGGTTTTTTATTTTTGACTTTCAAAAGTGCCTGTAATGGTCTAATTGAAATAAATGCTTTGACTTTGACTTTTGACTTTGACTTAGGAAGGGTAAAGATTTCTCACAAAAGAAAAAAAAATGTTTGCATAAAATTACAAGAAATATTTATTCATCCTAATTATCTGTCACTTTTTCCAAAATTTTTACAAACAATTCAAATTAAATATACACTTTCCTTGCCTTTTTTCGGCAAACTGATTTATTAAATCATTTATAGCAGATGATGACTTTAGTTTTTCTAAAGTTTCTGCCTCTATGAAAGAAATTGCTTTTTTTGATTTTTGTCATTTCTGAAAAAAAAAAAAATTTGTGACGTTTTTATTAATTTTTGCTTACGCACGTTGGGGGCCCCCGTGGCTCGGGGGCCCCGTATAAATGATACGGCAGATACGGCGTTAGCTACGCCCCTGGGTGGGTTAGCAGTATAGCATTTAACATTCCCACAGCTGGCACACAGGCCTCCTCATTGTGAGAGCGAGTGCGCTAATGAGCTGTAATCCACCACGCGGGCCCAGTGCTGGCTAGTATGATGATGATAGATGTACTAGATGTGACATGTCTTCGAATTTCGGGTTGTAGCACATGTTCGTTTCCTCGCTTCGGTTAGCAATATGATGATGGCAAAAAGAAGATGTCTTAGATCTTTTACCGTTTTCTATATCTCATAATTCCCTCTTCTAGATAACTCTGGAGTTCAGTTTCAAACAGTCAGCGGGTTGGTGGACAGCAGTGGGGGTGGAGGTGAAGTTCGGCCTCGAGCTCACGGGCATAAGCCTGAAGGCGCCCGCCCCGCCTGACGCCCCATCCGCTGTACTTGGCAGGTCGTACCACTGCTCGCTGCCTCTGGTCTACTCGTCAGAAGACGCTACGCTAACGTTGCCAGATATACAGGTTTGTGACAAAACAGCACCTTACTTTTTAAAAGATATGACAAAGAGAGAGTGAACACATGTTTTGTCTTGTGTTACCAGATGCAGATCTTCATGGACAACACGGAGAGGTTCGCTGATGCTTTCGACTGCATTGGCTTCACAACTGTACCAATCTGGTAAGTTTTGTTGATTTTCAAACTGGCAACACTCAACAACACATTTGTCTAAAGAATTAGACTCGACTAATTACTATTGTGTTTTGTCCCCAGGTCGGGCTTGATGGTTTCGTTCATCTTGCTGCTTGGTCTAGCCATCTCCATACTGATGATCTTGGACATCAAGACGATGGATCGCTTTGAGAACAACAGGAGCAAGCAGCTGACCATCACTGTCAACGAATAATTTGTATTTATCGAATAACCCTTGTATACATTGTACGCCTTCACAAAATGTTCTCTAGTGACATGTTTAAGTGCAACATATCTACGCACAAAATGTTTTTCTAGTTAGAAATTTCCAGAATAGGCTCGTAGGGTAATCCGTAAATAAATGTTATGCGTTTTAAAGGCTTTACCATATGATGGGTATGAGAAAGTCTTACCTTTTAAAAAGCAACATAATCACTCTTTGGAGGCTTCCTTTAGGGGAGACATAGTCCATCACGATTGTCACCCCGAACCAACTCGTCACGTGCAGTGAGATAGCGCTCGTTATGATTTCTGTATATTGCTTCGTGTGTTGATCTTACTGAACGTGATAACCATGTCTTTCCATGCTGGTCTGGGAAAGAAAGAAAAACGTAGAAGGGCCAGCTGCTTCTCATCCCGCGCAAGTCGTAAGAGGCGACTGAGGGAGCAGGGTTCCGGTGCGCGGCGGCGGCCCAGCCAGCCGGCGCCACACTGCGCATCGCCTCCATCCCAACCCTTTGCTAGCAACGCTTCAGGAGATCATCCTTTCCTGAAGTGTTGTTCATAGACTATTTTTGTACTAATATTTTAATCGCTGTTTTAAGCCGGGAAAACGCTTAGCAAGAAATATGTCATAAGGTAGCATAATATCTGTCTCTGTTCCTGTCCTCTTGTCTTTCCTTAGGCTAAGGTTAAGTTAGATGTAAGTTGTAAATATAGTCTCGACAATGTCTCGTACCCTGTGTATTAAGGACGTTGTTTATTTAGGTTAATGCCAACGATACAAACGATTGTAAAGTGAAATATAATTAAATCATTATCAATGTTACAATTGAGAGTTTTCTTAACTCATTCGTGAAAAACGTATCATCGTAATAATCATTCTCTTGCTTTATCCCAATGTTCTTGCGGCGAAACTAATTTGAGATGTTTTCCTGCATTACATAGAGATGTAACTGGGATTTGTCTAAGATACTACTTATCTTCGCTTGCATTAGGGATACATGTTTTATTCACTCTTCGGCCTCATCCCCTACCAAAACGCTTCTTCTTCTGCTTCGTGTCGCTGACACGACAAGATTTATATTTTGCTAGTCCAGAATTTCGCCACTTCCAAGACGTCGTCAGTGACAGCGTAGAGCTCACTTCAGCTGCTTGATGGCACGAACCGGACATTCCCAAAACCATCCCAGACGGCTCTTCGGTTTACCAGCTCTTATTGTTATTTCAATCAATATTGAATGATTTTCGAAAGAAAAGGCACAAGTTCTCTCCGAGCTCTGTCGCGCTACTGTTATAACTCGGACATCTATGTTTACCAAAATGCTTTGTCAAAGTCAACCGTTTATTTCAATTGACTATGTTGGCTCTTTGGAATGTCATATCAAGGAAATACAATTGATACCAGTTGCCCATACTAATAGTACTTCATCGGCCACTATCTTCATATTATCAACGGTGACAATCAGCGCTAATTCACCTCGCCGTGGCATGCTGCATGCATAACAACACGCGTGTGTGACAAACGAGCGCTGGCTGACCCACAGCACGTGATGTAAGGCACTGATAATATTCATATTTGCCGGAACAGCAGCACTTCTGAGAAGAGCGGCGGCATGTTCTTTATCTGCGGGCCTTACCGTTGAGATCTGACTACAGATTTTAAGTTAAAAGAAATAATAATAAGCAGTTTCTCTGTACATACTTAATATTTAGGTACTGTGCCTGTTGTAAATTCTGTAGAGACCTCTATACCAAGATGGAGACTTTACCCAGGGCACAATACGTACCTAACATACGACCCCCGGCCCACCTAGCGGCCCGCATAGGTCTTTCATCCGGCCCGCGAGCTAAAACGTTATAAGACATCAATAAATATTGCCCGAACATTACAGAATGCAGACCGCATCATTGCAGTCTAGTCTGGTGAAGTTTGTTTTATTCAAAATGTAGAGGTCACTTTGCATTTCTTTTGGCCAGCCGGTTACAAAAATACTAAACTTGGCCCTTAATAAAATTATGTGGGACACCCCTATACTAATCCATCCTATCCGAACTCAAACGGCATCATGCTTCCATCCTTAATATTACAAATGCGAAAGTAATTTTGCCTGTTTATCTGCCACCTTGTCGCTCCTTCGGCTGAACGGTTTTCGATGAAGCTTGGCACACAGGTAGACTATGATCTGGAACGATTTTCGAAATACATGCGGGCGAAGGCAAAAGCAAAAGCTAGTAAAACAATTCAGTAGGTAGCAAACAGAACGGCAGTGGCTTGTTCATGTTGTCAACATAAGTAACGCGTACCTATAGGCACGAATGCATGCTGTTTCTGTGTTTTTACTTGCAGAAGATCCTCCAAAAAAATGTCTTCACCTGGGAATCCAATATGATCTCCCCAAGCATGTTACTGCGATCGTCAATCACCGCTATACCAATAAATTTATCATAATTAGGTTACTAATTTACGACATTAACATAATTAGTGTTAATTACAAATGAATCAAACTAATAAATGAATTTGAATTTGAATGAATTTGCCCAATAAGCCGTTGGGTCATTGATCCACTCTCGCATATTTTGGCATCGCCTCACCTCAACAAATAAAAACTATAAACTAACATATTTCTCCACATTTGGCGCCAGTCAATGCGAAGCATTCACGTTCTATCCTTTTAGGGGTAAATAGAACGGTAGCTGACATTGACAATAGCAGGTGATGTTGTGCTCGTAATGTTGCCAAAAATAAGTCCACAATAACGTGTATGTATAATAAAAGAGTAAGGTTTACGCTGACATTGTATCAATAATCTTCAATTTATGAGCGAAAACAACACGACGACGACGCTCTAAAAAAATCTCCTTCTTGAAGTCGGTTCAAAAGGATTGCACTAACCAAATGCAACTGTATACTATGGCTGTTTACAAATCAATAATAGAGATTACCGAGTTCCATTTAACTACTTATAATATCCTGGAGAATCAGTATTCAGTGTATGTCGTCGGATATAAGTATGTATCCAAACATCTTAATCTCTGTGAGAAAAGAAATTGATATATGCTAAGGTTCACGAGCCCGCTCTGTGTAATGTCATGAATCATGATATTATAGGTTGAGTCTCAAACTATAATTATGGGCAGTCCACATTAATTTGGAAATCATACATATCATATTCATTCATATTCATTCATATTCATTTGGAGACTTTAAAACTTTATGACTTTTTCAGTAGAACTTATCAATCTAAAATCTTCGTAGTCTACATGACTTTAACGTTCATAGTTTATTTATTTAAGTTGAATCGACGTCATTTAGAAACGATGGCTTGAATCGACTATTGTAAGGTACTTTGATTTATAAAGATGGCACTCTACAAAAACAATACTTGTTTTCATTGTCAACTTCTACATCACTGACTAACCGTTTCCTAAATCATGTGACATTAAGTTGTTTCATCAAGTTATCGCTACATAAGTAAACCGCTTTCTAGTGCGAGCTCAATAATCCTGGCCGACGGGTCCTAAGTGTGTTGTCAATAAAAATAGCATCGCTTTTATTGTGCACATTCCTTCCTAGAACCGGGAAAACATTACATGTAGTGAGGTCTTTATTGAGTGTGAAGATACGAATATCGTGAAGGCGTGTTTAGTTTTAAATAAAGAGGATGTGACTTTACATGATAAAAAGCCATGAACATGAAGGCCATTAGAGATCGTATCTTGTTTGATATTGTAACTTCTACCAAATCTCAGTTTGTACCTTAAGAACCTACAGGGGGCTGTCCAACGCTGATTGGAAGAAGAACCGAGCCGTGGTATCCAGATCTACAGGTGGAGGAAGAAACACTGTACTCTGTAGGAGGCTTAAGTAGTAGGAAACGACACAACCCTTTATCCTGCAGCATCTAGCCTGGCCTTTCCCTAAACTATGTTGGGTCGACTTCCAGTCTAGCCCAATACAGCTGAGTACCAGTATTTTATATGAAGCGACGGCCGATCTGACAATACAACACCCCTTGGTAAGACTGGATGTCAGACTTTAGGCTTTTGACTACTCGTTACGACTGTCACTGAGATCGGGACCGAGAGCAAAGGCTTAACTTGCTTTCCGAGGCACGAAGGAAACTTGGTATGTAATGATGGTCACCCATCCACGGACCAACCTCGGCAAGCACGGCTTCACCTTGAAGGTCGTCCTATGCGGCTGTTATTATTTAGCCACGAGCTCCTCAAGTTGAGGAGCTCCTCAACAACACAACTTCGTCCTCCACAAGACGGAACTACATTCTGGAAGGCAAGCGACATTTACATATTTTTTAATGATTCTTGTAAACCCTACAGAACACATCGTTCATGTTTCCTCAAAAATGGTAATCTTTCTAGATGAATGCATATCTATCATTTTAGAGTTCAACGATCTTTACTCATTTTCTAACATTAATAAACCCAGCCTACAGTCACGAGCACCAATATGTATGATTACACTTACCTAAATGTAAAAGCAATGTTCACGAGAAATAACAAATAATAATAACGAATAATAAACAACTTGGAGATCTTTACTCATTTTAACGATCTTTACTCATTTTCTAACATTAATAAACCCAGCCTACAGTCACGAGCACCAATATGTATGATTACACTTACCTAAATGTAAAAGCAATGTTCACGAGAAATAACAAATAAAAATAACGAATAATAAACAACTTGGAGATCTTTTTCATAAACACATGAGTTTCAGAATACTTTGTTCGTAACAACATAAAATTTTAACCAAAAGAGTAGGAAAGAAAATCAATTATTAAAAGTTGTTAGGTGTGTACATATTGGTGCTCGTGACTGTACCACACCTGTACATTGAACAACAGCCAACAGTGTCATCTCCACGGCAATAAAACCCATAGACTATGTCAGCCATCACGCGAGACAAAAGCGAAAGTTGTTCCAATGCTTGATCTATAGCCGCCGATCGTGGACCACGAACCATGCTGCTTCATCGTGCGCCATCGTGTGGAGGCCATGCTTTCCCTCGCAATAGGGGAATGAAATTTTAAAACTTATTGGAAAACGCATTAAATTTTGATGGATGGAAAAGATTTGTTTTGTTCTTAGGAGATGATATGGTGTGTCATGGACTCGTTGTGCTCTGAGGGTATTATGAGCTTGTGTCTGCCGGAATGTGGGTCTTTAAACTGGCAGGTGCAGCTGGCATCTTTACATTATTATAGAATGCAACGTATTTGATTTACGAGTTTCGTTTTTACAGTTCCGTACTTACCTCAAAATGTAAAAAAGGATCCCTTTTATAATCACTCTCTTGTCCGTCTGTCCGTCTGTCTGTCCGTGTGTCATCACCGATTTTTTCAGGACGGGTGGACCTAGCAAGTTAAAATTTATACCAGAACTGAGGTCTACAGTCCCTATTAGGTGTATATCAAGGTCCTGAGTCAACACGATAAAAAGAAATGGGCAAATTTAGATTTTCGCGAAAACTTGAAGTCCCAAAATTTACCAAAATTTTCAACTTTTTTATTCTTCGGAATTTTTCCTTTACTTGTGTTGTAAGACCTTGCTTTTAACCATCATTGACAATTGTAGGTCAACTGGAAGTACCCTATAGGTTTTGGGTCAAAAACCTGTATGGTAGTTCCCGTTGACCTAGAATCATGAAATTTTGCAAGAAGCATTGTCTTACAGCACAAGTAAAGGTAAAAATCTGAAAACCGTAAATATGTAGTTTAATAACAAAATACTACAAGTTTATACGGAACCCTCGGCACGCGAGTCCAACTCGCACTTGGCCGGTTTTTTGAACACACAATAGTTATCTGAGGCTATGCTTGAGCTCATACTCCATGCGAGAGAAGTTACACAACAACTTCGGACATCAAATCTATGACAGCACTGATCAGCAAAAAAATCGATGTTTTTTAATGATTTTCTCCAAAGTTTTCCACAGAGTCTATTCTGAGCACCTATCACCCAGGTCGTCGATCCAACTGGTTTTCGGTGTGGAAAATAGCACATCCACATTGTTCCAGGGTTCTTACAGAAGTAGAAATATTACTTAATTGCCATCTCGTATTTGGCAGGCGCAACGGTCAGTACTGGTTCGATCTCTCTATTAGCTCGCTATAGGACATTAGTTGCTCATAATTATGTTATTTTGTACAAATGTCTGTAATTCTGTTTGTAATAACATGGTCTGCGGTCGTCTAGCTTATGGACATAGAGAGGTTGATATGCCGTATAATGGGATAATGTATTTAATTTGTGTGTGTAAGTTATAAGTTGAAGCGGGTGATTCATGATTTCTTGTAAGATTGCTCATTTAATTATCTGTACATATTTATTTATTTAATGCATAATGTACACATAGCTAGGCCTAAAACTAGTGAGGAGGTACATGACCCTGTTAGGGCGCAGCAAGATGACTCACAACTAAAACATGCAAAATACTGTTTTACGTGTAACTATCTGTGTTATATTATAATGTTTACTGTATTAACATTTTTAGATTACAAATGAATCGTTAATTGAGCACTATTCGTGTAAAAAACAGATAATGAAATGTATGAATACTATACAAGCTCGCTTCATCCAATGTCTTGCACCACACCCCAAACTTATATTTCCATCACAGTGATAAACTTTCACTTATTAGCGCGGGCGGGGGTGAGGCACGTATGGACCGGTTGCGGGGGGGGGTCGGAATAGCTGCCATTATTGAAATTTTATTTAAATGGCGATGGCACACTTATGTACGGCGACCTACTGCGGCTATGTTATGCACTAGTTCAGATAATCGATGTTACGAGTCTGTTTCCGATCGATCAATACTCCACTTTTGTTCTCTTCGTTCGATGCACTCGCTTCATACACCATGTGTCTTTGCATTCGTTCTTAAAGCTGACTAAATCCACGAACCTGTTGTGTATGTATCTATTTAGGTGATATTGCAAAATTAGGGACACATACACTCTGATTTTTGCCACGTCGATCACCCTGGATCAGCAGAGTCTGGCTTACTCGATGCTGGCTGATACAAATATAAAACAATAAAGTTCTCATTACACGTATGAAATAGCCTTCTAAAATAAAGCAGAATTAATCGTGGTACAAGAGAAACCTGACATACCTATAACCTTGGCAATGTATTATAAAACTTAAGAGAGAACTGCATAGTTAATCTAGCGTGCATATCTTATTACTTACAGAGAAGCTTGTGGCTAAATAATAACAGCCGCTCGGGTCGATCTTAGGTTAAGCCATGCTTACCTAGGTTGGTCCGTGGATGGGTGACCACCCATTATATACCGAGTTTCCTCCGTGCCTCGGACAGCACGTTAAGCCGTTGATCCCGGCTGTCATTCGTAGATCTTTGACAGTCGTTACAGGTAGTCAGTGACCCGAAAGTCTGACAACCAGTCTAACCAAGGGGTATCGTATTACCTAGCGCTAACTGGGTTGTGGAGGTCAGATAGGCAGTCCCTCCACGTAAAATACTGGTATTCAGCTGCATCCGGTTAGACTGGAAGCCGACCCCAACATACTAGTAGTTGGGAAAAGGCAGGCAGTTGATGATGATATCTTATTATTTACGTTTGTTTGTTTGGTATCCACTTTCACGTCACTGTGGCGAGGTCGTGAGAAGACATCTGATAACAAGTGCAGGCGCGTGCATGACATCCTCATGTGCAGGAGACATATGAAGAGATCCCTACATTTGTGCGTCTAGCTATAACAACTGTGTAGCTGAACTCGTTATGTTTTAGCAACAGTGGATAGGTAGGGGTGGTAGAATCTACAACGCAACAGGCGAACTGAGCATCATACCTGACGAAGCAGAGTTTTGCGTGAGATTAGGATATACAACAGTTCGCCATCCATCATCGGGTAGGAGTAGTCCACCAAACAATACACTCTGGACGGAGGATCCTCCCTTTTCTATTGAGGATGTGGAACTTTCCACCCTTTTTTCTCACAAGTCTGTACCCAAAATCAAATCATTTGTTTCTTTACAAACGGTATAAAGACGTTTTTATGCGTTAATGTCGTCAACATTAACGCACCTACCAAAGCTGCAAAGATAGGACGATAATCTGTTTTTGATCAAAACTCATATTTTACTGTTAACTTAATATTGTAGCACTTCCTTTGATAACTGGTAAAGAAAGACAAGATTAAAATGAATTTATCTGTATATTACTCCAAAGCCATTCAGACATATGTGCTACAGCGCATATTACCGATGTTGTAGATGCGTAGGCAGATACTTGTGTTTAGAAAGTGGTAAAATTTTGTCACATTATTAAACAAGCTTTAGCAGTTAACACAGGAACCTGTTTTGTATGACATAACAACATATTTGATAAACCAATACGTCAAAGGTGGACAAAAGGCTTGTCAACATTTACGATTGAATTTACACATAAAACCAACAACAAAAACAATTTTGAAACGTTCCTCATTTTATTTAACAAACTGTCAATGACACTATTTGACAAAGTCCTAATTGGTGCTTGATAGCATCAGTCAGGAGGAGGTTATTTCTAATCTTCTTGACGATACACAATATCTTAGTCACTGTTTTAGGGCAACCAGGTGGTCTCCACAAAGTGACATCCTATCAGTGTTAATAACAATGAAAAAGACAAAATGAATGCTTTTTGATTTTCGGACAAGCCCGTCACACTATTCCCAAACCACTGCAACTCCTGAGAGCCAGAATCAACAGTGGTGACCACCAGAAAAGCGTCAAGACAATGAAGCTCGACGAAGTCCCAGAGAAACAATCCCGCAACGAAATTAATCAGAAAAGAATAGCGGAGGAGTAGGAAAACCACAATTTCCACAATTTTAAATTGTATGGGATTGTCAATTATCTAGTAAAAGTTAGGTAAGTCGTTTGACCAGGTCCTCTCGTTGACCTACAGCTGATGTATCGAGCACGAGCATCACAATTATTAAAAGAGCCAGGTTTTAGAAACTCTTCCTACGTCTTTATCTCTTGCTGTCGATGGACTAGCTTAATATTATCTTGTTGAAGCAATAAAATATTTCCGAACTGTGACAGTAAGTCCCACCATCCATAAACACTAGTTATGTTAAATTGGTAACCGATCTTGTCACGATAACCGATGAGTGATGCGAACATTACGCACGAGGGCATGCGACGCTAAGCGATCACTTACGAACACTTGCGTATAGCGGGACAGATGGACGTTAGGGTGGGAATACAGTGGGGTGAAAGAATAACCCTTTATTTGAAGTTTCGGTTTTTTAATTGCAATTATTGATTTTACTTTTTGTATGCATTTCGTAGTGCTTGATTTGCACTTTATTTTGAGCAGAGACAATAACCAGAGAGCCTAGACAAATAGTAATCGTTTTCAAAGCGTTTCCTATTTGATTTCTACAATGGCTTTGAACAGCATTCCTGTATGCTAGCGGTAGCATATGTCAATCCGACACATTTTTGACTTTTCCATCATCGCTGAAAGACTGTCACGTTGTCCTTCCTCTAGCCCTGTGGAGATTTCAGACCATACAAGTTCAGGTTTCCTCATAAAGGTATTCTTCTCCTTAAATTAGCAGTATGTAAGGGGGGTTTCTGTCTAATGTCTAATGTCTATTAACGGCCGCTCCGGTCGATATTCTAGGGTAAGCTGTGCTTCTCAAGATCAGGCTGTGAATGAGTGCCCATCATTATGTACCGAGCTCTCTTCGTGCCTCGGAAAATGCGTTAAATCGTTGGTCTCTGCTGTCATTTGTAGCTATTTGACAGTCGTGACAAGTAGGTACCTATCGTAGTACCCAGTAATTGGGTTGTATAGGTCAGGAGGCAGTCGCTCCATGTGAAATGCTGGTATTCAGCTGTCTTCGCTTACACTCAAAACCAACCACAACATAGTTGGGAAAAGGCAGGTAGATGATGAAGTTAATTAGTGTCTTAAATTGAAAATAGGTAAATATTGCCAATTCTTGAACTGACAACTAATAGAGACAACACCATAAACCACTACGAACTTACGTAAAATTGTTTAGTTTGTCAAATCAAGACATCTCGGTAAGAGCTCGAACAGCCTATTACAAATTGCAAGGCAAACAGCACGCTCTCAATGTTTATCCAACCCAGAGAACAAATGCCAAGTAATGAGCAGAGAGCGTTATCTAATATCTAATAAATAGGTAAGCGTGACTTTTACCTGCTTA
The DNA here is from genome assembly GCA_950022335.1 of Eurois occulta. Classification (NCBI taxonomy): domain Eukaryota; kingdom Metazoa; phylum Arthropoda; class Insecta; order Lepidoptera; family Noctuidae; genus Eurois; species Eurois occulta. Next base: position 547,311 of record OX465499.1, read on the forward strand.
TGTCAAGATCTAAGATATGCTAGTGATTGGAAAGCAGTAGTGGGCAAGAATGTGTGAGTGTGGGCGGGATTCCCTGTGCTTAGAGCCGCGGGTCATGATAACAACATGGTTGGAGTGTTTACATATTGAAACTGTCTGGTCGCAACTGCGTCTGCGGCTGCTAAATGTTGCTGTTGGTATTTGGAAACATCCCGAGATCTGGAATTGTTGTTTAGCATTAACTTTCTTTATTTCATATCATTGTCAGTGAAATTGCATAGGAGTACAAACAAATACACCATCAACGAAGGAATCATTTCGGAGCACTCTGAGCTGTCTTTTCTGCTGTTCACTTTATTTACATGTTTATAGCATGTATTCATATGTGTGTGTGTATTTTTATGTGTTTGTTTGTGTTTGACGACACGGTTGGCGCAGTGGTCAAGCGATTGACTGCTGCGCTGCATATCGCGGGTTCGATTCCCGTACGGAACAAATATTTGTATGACCTACAAGTAGTTGTTCCGGGTCTGGGTGTTTTTCTATCTATAATATGTATGTATTTACAAAAAAAAATGTATATGTAGTTTATCAGCCATCTAGTTACCATAACACAAGCATTAGGTTGCTTAGCTTGGGACTAGATGGTGCTGTGTGAAATGTCCAGGGATATTTATATTTATTTATTTATTTATTCTAAAAATACATGTATTCTGATGAAATACAGTGATACTGCGGAGCTTCATCACAAACGACCTCCTGTCATGTTCCGTTCACCTTGAGGGCTCAACACTTTCGATGTAAAAGAGTTCTGATAGAGGCTAATTAACTTCAATAGGTTCCCATATTCATTGAAACGACAAAGAAGAGGTACAAGGCATAAAATAAAATAAGAAAGAAGAATAACTACAGCCCGCCTATTTGTCCTGTCTTACAATGACCATAAGTCTATTACGGGTAGGCTATGATTATGAAGTCCCACTCAGTGTGTCCCAGACCTCAACCGCGGTGGCTGGTAACTAGTGGCTACATTCCGTGTACCAGTAATGTGTCACCACTCACCGGCCATTACGCTATTATCTGCTCATCGACGTTATGCAGATGGCCGTCATTCCGATCAGCGCAGCGGTGCACACGCGACGCTAGCGGTACACGTTACATGCCAATCTGGGGCCCAATTCTGCTATTACTATAGACGACAATAGTGTCAGATTGGTCTGTCATTGATTTCATAATTGTTGATTTTGATAAGTTTTGACAAGTCAAAATCAACAATTATGATATCAATGACAGACCATTCTAATGGTAATTCTAATAGTCTGTCATTGATTTCATAATTGTTGATTTTGACAAGTTTTGACAAGTCAAAATCAACAATTATGAAATCAATGACAGACCATTCTGACACTATTGTAATAGCAGAATTGGGCCCCTGTTCGGTAGACGCACTATGTGGTTAGATTGCAGCTGTAGATTGTGACAGGGTGTTGAAGGAGATGGAAAGATAAGCTGGACATCAATATAACATCACGTCTGTTTAGCCCGAAGGGTAGGGCAGATGTGTACCTTAGTACACCTACACTTCGACAGTTAGAACGGGTGGAAGGGACACCGACCGTTCCATACATTTTGACCGTGTAGGTATTGAACTTTTGTAGGAAACAGCTGTTTAAAACAAAAATCCGATGACAAATTTCTATGTGGGGGCGTTCATTATGATGTACTGAATACGCGCATTCCTTAGTGCGTCGGTGGCTCTTCCACCCTGTATTTAAGTCCCACGTAGTAGCAGGTAAAGTGGACTGTTATTTGCATTGGTCGCACACGGAAACCTTCTCACGTATCCTCCAACAATATATGGAAAGAGGGAAATCTAGTGCAGGTGGTAAGACGTAGCTTTAAATAGGTTACTAGAGGAAAAAAACTCATAGGGTATGCTGTTTTGATGCTGTATGAGATGATATCTGGCTCACGGAAAAAGAAACCATAACTTAAACTGTTTTCGTGGTGGTTGTTTCCTATGAACATGTATAATAAAAACTGTTACCAATAACGCATGTTACCGTTTATGTAAGTAAAAGTAGAAGTGGCAGTGGAGAGTCCTAAAACATTAATTTGTGGCTTGTGTTGAAGAACTCTTACGAAATGTGTGGTTTATATTCAAGGGGCCAATATAATAAAGAAATTAACATCAACAAGTTTGTATATTTGGATGTTGGGGGTAATCTTCGTAACTCCTAATCCGATTCAGAAAATTCTTTCACAAATAGGAAGCTACATTATCCTCCTAATTTCCGACCATAAGGCGAACAAAACCGCGGTCAAAAGCTATGTCAAAAAAAAGTAAGCAGATGTAGTTGGTTTCAGTTTAAAGTTTTGTCCTGCTAGTGCGTAAAACTGCAAACACGCGAATAATCAAAATAATGTGTTAATTGTGGAAAAGAAATCGATTATCGCAGACATCATCGTTCTAATGGATTAGCTTAATCAATTACCGATCGGGATAGTATAGCTCTTATGTTTTTAGTATCAATTTTAGATTTACAATTTGCTTTATTTACGCTTGTTCTTTCTTTTGTTTGTATGGAAAGTTCATTGACAGTGTGAGTCATTTAGGTTTATAAGTAAGTACTAGGTCCAATATCCAATGTATGTATAGAACACAGCTGAAAGACAGACATGGTTCAAAGAATGGAAGTACTGCTTGAATAAGATGGAGTTTTACTATGAGATTCATTCTGAATATGAATAATAAGTCTGATGTTGCATAAAGTTTAGAAGGCCAGAATCTATCTTGTATTGTACATGGGGCTTTTGAGACAATGACATTCTATCAGTAATCATAATGATGAAAGGGAAAGTCGAAAATGTATGGGACTGAGATTAGATCACGAACGTGACCTAGAATCACTATAACACAGAAACTGCATAAAAGTTGACAAGATGTAAGAAACAAAAAGGAGATGTATTAAACCGACTTCAAATAGATCATGTCAAGAAGACGACGTCGACAATGTCCTAACGTTAATCACAACATATTACCCACCTACACCATTCACACAAGATGACAAACACTCTTTCTCTTTCACACAACGTATCATCAGCAGCCAGTTACAACTATTAAATAAAAAACACGGCACACAATAGAAGCCGAATCATGACAGTGACGAATGTGCTTGACAACATAATTACTGAGCGTCGCTTATAATTGGACATGTTGCATCTGTTGTGTGTCGAACTTGGCATTGAAGACTAAGAGGTGGAGACTGATGTGGTGGTGTTTAAGAGTTAGAAGACTACTTATTTTAAATCACTTCAGAGAACACGATATAATAACGTCCTGATGAATAAGGTGCGGTTTGTGTTGGGGAATCTTGACTGTGTTGGTAAAATAATTATTTTATCACCACTGCTCTCAATACAGTGACAGAAAACAATGTGAGGAGAGTATTAGAACCAAACGCGGCTTCCATCAACTCGCACTGGGTCCACGTGGTATGCTGTGCTGTGCTGTGCTGTGTCGCAGCAGAGAGAACTTTATAAGCCTGATCAAACGTATGCTGTGTTATTACTATTATCATGGTTACGTCTTTAATCATTAGAAACAACTGATAGAATAGTAATCATTTCACGACGTAAACTATACCATAAACGGAGTTGTTTTCGATTCAATGAGTCAGTTCATTTAATTGTGAATTGGTACATAATGTACTGTTGTTGGTTGTTGCAATTACGAAAATGCAGTTTTTCTTTATTTAAATATACACCTTAATAATTTCAATTTATTGCATTTGCCTCTAATAGAAATAATCTCTAATGAGCCATCTTCACGACTTATAATAACTGTCAGTATCAAACACAACAATGTGACGAGCATGACATACAGACAGACAGGTGTACATGGCAGACGTTTTTATGTAATTACTCAGCTATGTGAAAGGTCTGTGATGGGTCCCACGGAGGCAAGTACTGACGAGCAAAAAGTGGAGCCATTTGTAATGTAATCTGTAGTGATTTTTACATGTTTGTAGTCAATAAGGAAGAAAAGAACGATGACAGACAAGAATGTGGAAGAATTCTAAACGAGGCTTTGTTGGAGAGGGGTATAGAAGCAGGCACAGGTAAGTTGAGAGGTAAGGTATGTTTTCAGTAAATCGCTTTTTATTCCAATGTCAAGTCGAGAAGTCAAACAATCTGCTGAAATATTTTCTAGCAGGATTTAATGGCGGGAATTCCTTTAAAACAATAGACGAAACTGTAACTGTGTATGATTATCCAAAATTTCACAATTTTGTACGTTTTGTTTCAAAAAAATATAATAAATCACGCCTCCACTGGCAACGAGCGTCACCCTTTCAAAGCCATCATTGACATTGCGTCAGGGAGTTTGAATAAAATCAAATATATAAACAACATCTTGATTTTTCAATATTTAATTGTAGTAGTGATAGTTTTGTATGGCGAGATAAACGAAAATATCGAAATATTTATTTTTTCCAACAGATATCTGCTACGAATGCGTAACGAATGGGAGATTTGTTCGCTGATTATAATTACATGTAGTTGGATATTACTTCATCACTGCATAAACTTTACATACTTTTTCAATCATGCAACCACCGCTATTTTGAAAAACCGGATTCCAGTTGCAGATTATGGTGGCTTTGGGACTCATCGATTACAAAAACTAGATTATTATAAAATGTTTTAATTTGACGATGCTATAGGGTAGCATCGTCAAATTCTTATAATTTCTTCAAGTCATTATGAGTATTGGGTGTCCGGATGAATGATGTTTAACATAAATCCTCTCAAGTTGTTTGATGATGATGATGTTATCTAGCCTATTTGACCACAGCGACTGCATTCGATGGCTTTCTAGGGTAGTTGTCGAGAGCTTTGATATACTGCTGTTTGGTTAGACCTGGAAGTCTTTAAATAGACCCCGGACACAGGTTGGCCGAAGCAAGGAAAACCTCTTCAGCTAGAGATTCATAGTTCACTTTGTCCTGCAGTGTAAATGTGGTGTTGCCTCACAAACGATGGGACGCTTGATATCGTGTCCTGCCGGTTCTGTTGTTTGTACATCACAGAAGCTGATGGACCTTACCCGAAGTGCCAACCTTGAGCTGACTCAAATTAGCTTGTCATCGACATGCTAAGAAGAAGATGTGCGCTCAAGTGACTGGCATATCCAACTTTAGCTGAAAAACTCTTAGCACAAAACGGATATGACAGTAAGTTACTAGTCGGACAGATACCATACTTAATCTTTGTTATTTAAGAATGTTAGTGTTACAGACGTTGAACATGGATTCACACTAGTGAAAGCTATAAAGTGTCATACTATACTGCGCACAGGTGGTCCCAAAATATAATGAGGCTACAAAATATCTCATAAACTTGTAATTTTTTCTCGTTCAGATCAATCGAAGACAAAAGACGAAACAAGCGTGATAGTGAAAGTTGCCAGTGTTGCCACTCATTCACACACACACACACAGAGGCGACAATTAATTATAATAATAAACGCTGGTGCCGGTGAAAGGTGATTGATTCGCGATAAACTCGGCGCCCGCGACGTTACGGCTGACGGAATGTGACGCATTTGTTGACTAGCAGCTTGTGGTGCGGCATGGGAATAAAGTCGAAGTAAGAGATGCTCGAGAAGAGCCAGATGGATTTGAAGATCCAATGGATTAAGGATAAGAATCTGAAAATGTAGTATCTGAGTGTACAAATCTGCTGTCAAATCTAGTTTGGGTGACCAAATCTACTAACAGCCGATCATATTCTTCTTCGTGTCGCTGGCACGACAGTATTTATATTTTGTAAGCCCAACACTTCGCCACTTCCACAGCGTCGTCGGTGGCAGTGCAGACGTCATTTCGTCTACATGTTTTTGGGCTAAGATAGCAGAATATTAGGTTAAGCATAGTTTGTGACATAGTTCCACAGCCGATCATAATGTCAGTTGGCGTCAGAACAGAATATGACTTGAGGTTGGCTCTATTTCACGGGGCCACGTCTTCATTGTCTTCACGTCGTCATTGTCACGCGGGCCTGTGGATGGTGAGTAATGGGCTAGCTCGCCGTCCGTCCGTCGTATGACGACGGGCAGGCCGTGTCGACGGCGCGTTCGTGTTCCACGCGCACCTCAAAGAATTGTCAGCAAACGAGAGGGGCCCGCAAGGGCCGATGCCTGCCAGGGCTGCGGGACTGTTCGAAAGAGATACCGCGGCCCTGGAACAGAAAGGGCCAAAGAAGGAACAAGGGTGGTTTTTAGTCAGTAAGAGTCTGACACTCCCTTCCGCTCCGCCCAGAGTAGGGGGGGGTCATTTGATGATTTCCCACCCATCAAAAAAAAAAAAAGGTTGGCTCTATTTTATGCTCCTAGCTACATAGAATCCAGGTGTCAGATTAGCACTGACTGCTTTACGCGACGTTTGAACTTAAGAAAGACTAGAGTCTATGGTAATCTTAACAACATTTTGGTATCTTTGAAAATTCCGTCATCTTTGTCTATGGATTTAAGATCTTGTTTCAGTCACTTTCTTCACCTACCAATACCACGTAACATTTTATCTCTAACTTCATAAATCATCATATCGACCCGACCGGCTGCTTCACTGATAGCTTGCCCGGTTGCGTAACATAAAGATATACATCTATCGTTCGACTACCGATCCTTATCTACTAGATAGTATAGCTGTCAATTTGAGGAAATAAATAGAAATGCTGCTGTAACGTCTGTCGGCGAATGATTAACGAATCGTAATCTTGAAGTGATCTTGGAAGAAATGATAAATTAATGTATTCATAGCATTGTGTAACTTAATGCCTAGGATGCTTAAAGGTGAAACTTCCCTGAATAAAGTGCTCTCTGACTTTGATGGTCTTGTGTCAGCACGATCTGTGATATGCGATGGGTAGATTATCCCGCCAAAGGTTAAAAGCGGCTCAACTTTCTAGGGTGCTATGAACCCAATAAAATATCTTAAGTCTACGAGGATGGTTTTCTAGTAAGTAATTTGCCTTTCTGTTTTAATAATATCAAGTTCTGGATTCTCTTGGGAGATATTGCCCTAAAACAATCTAGTTACTATTCACTGTCTTCCAGTCCCAAGTCGCAGGTTGAGAGCCAGGGGACCTATCTGTGGGACATAATGTTTGTATATTGTCACTTAAGATGTCTATCTGTATATTATTATAGTTGAGATTAGCGATGCTGCTGAGCGTCATTGCCATCTGTAAGGATCAGGATTCTATCTGTTGCTGTAGCTGTCGTAGCTTCTAAAAAACATCAACTTCTCATGATGTGGCCTGTTCTTGTGTAACACCATCTCATAACCTGAATTTGTTTTCCGATGACTCATACATTCATATCCGTTTTGAATATTCAATTAATGACCACAATATCCTAATAATCTGATGTTTAACGATCAAGATACATAATCGGATCTGATTTGTCACAGCGATCAGAACGCTTGTTCTGATAGACATGCACGTTCATTGACTCGACTGGGGAACATTCACTCGGGTACGCTTGTTACGTAAGGTGGACGTGCCTTCATTCATGCTGTGAATGATAGGGTGTTGTAGGGCTGGTACAACTATGTATTTTTGTAGGCAGAAAATAATAGAGGTGAAGAACTGAGAAGTCTTCGAGTAGGTAATGTCGTATTATAATAGTCTTAAGTCCAGTCGTTAGTCTTGAAGCGTCAGGGAAAGGTGCTTTCAGCGTTCTTTGATGATGTTGTAATGGTTGTCCCAGATCTGATAAAGAACGGCCTATGATTTCAAACGGTGAAACGCTTAGTTTTTTTTAAATGAATTGGTCGTTATTTTCAAGATTAGTCTTAAATGTATAATCTTCAGAAAGCCTTCAGCGAATTTAGATATTATTAGTCTGGCAGCCCTAAAATATTTTGACATAAACACGAAAAATACCGTTTTATTTGGCCTTCACCTCATGTAAAGCTACTTTTCATAATCACTTGTAATATCATCACGTCTACGTAAATCCGTACATCCTTGTCTATAATTAGGGTGTAAATAAAGCATTAGCATTGTTTGAGGCGATGGTGCCGTAATAGCGCTCATCTTGAGAGTCCGTGTCGGCAGGTTGCGCTCGCGCATCGTTGGGCGCGACGCGCGTGCGTGACCGAGGAGCTGACTGCTGAGCGTAGGGTTCAGTGGGCAAGGCTTGTTATGGCGGCAGACAAGTATTTGTTCCTACTTCTGAAGTTCTGTATACAGTACTTCAGATGTACCTTTAGGAATTAATTTGGCCAGTAGAATGCAATATTCCAGTAGGCAGTCGTCTGCAAGTGGGTTATTTGAGCAGGACAAAAATAACCATTAAAATTGGAGTTTTCGGAGACAAAACCAAGGTCAACCTGTATTTTACGATTCTTTTACTCTTCTAACATACGGAATCTTCTCAAAATCTGCCAAATTATTTAGTTAACCCGTGCTAGTCTGACGTAACGCGCGGTAACCCGACCCAAGTTTTTGTCGAACGAAAGTTGTCTGTTAGGTAATGATCAACTAACACTAACACACATCTATGCTATCCTGGTGGTCGGACAGTGTCAATTACTCGTTATCTAATGTTTTCGAGCTATTTGCAGCTAAATGACCATTTAAAATAAAAATATGTGGTGGATTTATGTAACTGATTTGCTAAATGATACTTGTTTGTGGGTTGCGGTTTGCAATTTCTTTGACAAGATGATTGTTATGCTCGAAACAGTGCACAAAACCTTCCTGATATGCCTTTTCCAAATGCTAAACTATCTGTCAGAGATGTTGGGCTTTAACTCTTTGGAGGTGAGTAGAGGCTTTAATCAGCTCATGGTAGCCTGTTAAACCCTACGGGGACTTATCGACTGCTCAGGACTCCACAGCTTTTTCTGCCGGCTGTTTGAGCCCGACAAATGCATCGGACACTGTCAGGCTCGTCGGCACAATCTGTTCGCCCAACCGTTTTCCACAACTGCAGCCAGAGCTGAATCCGTCGTACCCTAAAGGTGCTCAACGCCTTTTGTCTGCCAACCCTGAATGTGACGATTGTGCGGATGATTGGAATAAAGTAATGCGTAGTAGTCTTGTGCAGTATACAAGGGACTGTCCACTATTCCGTGCTAGTTTTAATTTAATTAAATTATGTACACTTATACGACTTGGTCAACTTGATCGTATCTTCGTGTCTATGTTAACTATGGTGGTGGTGGTGGTGGTGGTGTTCAGTTAACTATAACAATAAACAAAAAGTAAATGATGGGCCCCAAGGCAGGTTTTTTAAGGCACTAGTCTAGCTGTAGTCTTTTTATAGATTGACCAGATACATGGGAACATTCATTCAATTCATAGTTATACTAATGTCCGTTTTCAGTAACACTAAGCGACATTAAAAAAAATCCTAAATATTATGGCAGCAGTAGTAGGCTCAAGTGCGAACCAAAGACGCGCTGATGCGCCTCTGATTTTTCGGATTCATGTGCGTATTGTATAAAATTATCACTTGTTTCGGTGGAGGAAAACATCGCGAGGAAACCAGCACGCCTGAGAGATATTTCTCGATGGCATGTAAGCCAAGTTCGAGGCCCATGGGGGGCATAAAACTCTGTCACCAGGTTAGCCACTAACCACACGGTGTCGGCGATGAGCCAAACTTGGAAATCCGACAGGTACTGACTGCGGTTTTATTTAACCTTTAAATTACGCGTTCGTGGTGTTCGTGAAGACTACTCTTAGACTCGGCGAGTAGATCACCCGGCGAATTACAGGAAGTGCAGTGTCCGAATAGCATATCTGGACAGCATCGAGAAAAAGAAGGCTTTAGAACGCAAGCCCTTACTACCCTCAATGATGCCTACGAAATCTACGTTGGTTCTGCCAAATCTGATACAACCAACATTAACTTCAAATCCGAGATCCTGGCCTACTCTAGGAACCCGCGACACGGCATCGATGAAAAATCAGGTTCCCATAGGCAACCCTACGGCTGACACAAATGATGACACCACGAAGGAGATGTTTGAAATCTTGTTAACATTAAAAAACATAAAATCACAATTTGCTGCTTGCACGTCTTGGTTGGACAAGGTCATGCTGGTTCTCTCCCACCTTGGTAAATATGTCTGATTCTGCAGAACTCCGACTGCTATCTTGGAACTCCGATGGAGTACGTTTAAAGATCCATGAGCTACTGGATTTAGCGGTGAGCGTTTTATCTGTTGATATTATTGGTATTTGTGAAACTAGAGTGACCCCAAATTCAACGTTAGTTACACCTGGCTTTATCTGTTACCGCCAAGATAAACATTTTACTGGCCGTGGACAAGGAGTTGCTATTCTTGTAAGAAATAATCTTAATCATTCGGTCTTAGCTCTTCCAAACACTAAAAATATTGAAGTTGTCGGTATTACTGTTAAAATATCAGGAATTGATCACATTGTGTTATCCATTTACCAGTCACCCAATCTGCCATTGCTTCGTAGTGACCTTGAGTTATTGTTCGGCTTGGGCTCCCATGTCATTATCATGGGAGACTTTAATGCCAACCACTCACACTGGCTCAGTAGCTATACTAACACGCGAGGCAGAACTCTTTTCAAACACATGCTTGAATCTGACTACGTTATACACAGTCCTAGTCTACCTACCCAAGTGAATTATTGCCCCAATCGCAAACCAACGCGCCCAGACCTGGTGTTATCTTTAAATGTAGGCTGCATTAGTGATATCGAAACGATTATAGCATTGTCATCGAACCATTGCCCTATATTCTTCACCATTGGAGGCTTCCCGAGTCGAAAGGCAAAAACCCGGTTCTTTAAATTTCACTGTGCCAATTGGAGTGAGTATCGTTCTCACCTCAATAAAAACATAACACTTAGTTCTAAGACGTTTAGCACTAATGAAGAGATTGATACTGCCGTAGGTCATTTGCAACAAACTATCATTGATGCTAGAGACTCCTCCATACCGTCCACGACTGCTGTGTTTAGCGATACCCCTACCAAACTTCCCCGGTTTGTTAAAAAATTAATTCGCTACAAAAACTACTTGCGTCGTATGGAACAGAAACTGCCCAGTGGTTACCTTAGGAGGCTTAACCGTAGCAATATAAACACTCTACAAGCTCACATAAACACAAATATCCGTAACCACCTTGATAACGTCTGGAACGCTAAACTGGCTAAAGTTGATAACCCTAGTCAAGATATCTGGCGTGTGACTAAATCCCTCAAACCTAGATCTGTGAACATACCTCCTCTTAAACTCTCCGATGGGTCTCTGACGACTACCACAGCTGAACAATGTAATGCGTTGGCCGAAGCCTTTTATGACAATATGAGCCTTACCACTGGCTGGGTTTGTGACTCTGAACTCGAGGCTGAGGTATCGAAATCCATGTCGATCATTAATAATTGTAATTTTACTTCTGGTTTAATAAAGCCGGTCAGGCCTTTTGAGATCCGTAAAACGCTGACTAGGCTTAAATCCCGTAAATCTGCAAGTCATGACGCGATCCATAATGCACTGTTAAAAAACTTGCCACAGAAAGCGATAGTTTATATTACAAAAATCTTTAATGGTTGCTTTGGCCTGGGCTATTTCCCTAAGATCTGGAAAAAAGCAAAAATAATACCACTTAAAAAACCTGGAAAAGACAGTACTTCACCTACAAATTACCGCCCTATAAGTCTGCTACCTTCTATTGGTAAAATGTTTGAGTCTGTAATTTATATAAGACTATTACGTGCCACTGAGCAGTTTCTGATCCAAGAGCAGTTTGGGTTTCGTGCTACTCACTCAACTACCCAACAACTGGCTAGGGTGTGCGAACACGTTTCCCATCACCTAAATCTCAAGCAGTCCACAGGTATGTTTCTGCTAGATATCGAAAAAGCTTTCGACACAGTGTGGCACGAAGGCCTGCTGCACAAGTTGCTCAGACTTAACGTGCCTATGCCCCTCATTAAACTTATACGGTCGTACCTTGCGGATCGGAAATTCCAGGTACACATTGGAAACACCATTTCATCACCACACAAGATTCCAGCTGGCGTTCCGCAGGGCTCGATAGTGGGACCCTATTTGTTTCTCATTTTTGTTAACGATATCCCTATTCAGCCTCGAACGAAATTGGCTTGTTTCGCTGACGATACTGCGTCTTATACCTCTTCTGATGATGCCGATTTGATCATAGGTCGCCTACAATATTCTATTGACTTGCTTCAGGATTACTACAAGAAATGGAAACTAAAAATAAATGAGGGTAAGACTGAAGCAATATTTTTCTCACGTACTAGGCAACCCCCCACAAGAACTTTAAAAATAGCAGGCCATAAAGTACCTTGGAAAGCTTGTGTGCGTTATCTTGGGGTTAAAATGGACAACCGTCTAAACTGGTCCAAACATATTGCCGACTTACGTTTGAAGGGCGCCCAAGCCCTTGGTGCTTTAAACCCTATTATGAACCGTAAAAGCAAATTAAGTAGCGGTACCAAATTGAGGATTTATACTACACTTGTCCGTCCGTGTATAACGTATGCGTGTCCTGTTTGGAGTGGCACATGTCTTTCCAACCATCACCTACTGCAAGTAATACAAAATAAAGCTGTTAAAATAGCGTATAAAACTAAGTTTAAAACAAATCTTCAGAGGTTACATGAAACCATTAAACTTCCTTTGCTATTTAATTATGTAATTAAAATATCATTAAAATTTTATAATAAAAACAAAATTAATACTAATAACCCCTTGATTTCAAATTTGTGTTCATCAACTGTAGACAAATTACCGTATATCGACAGATACGGCACTTACCGCTTACCACATCACTACCTTTTGTTTCCACCAACCGAGGTGCGGGCGACCAGCGACTAGACCCCCGAGTCGCTCGCTGCCGTCCCTGTTTCGGTCGCTAATGCATTGGAGCGCAGGCGGCAGGGAGGCTCCGTCCGCTGATAGTTGACTGGTCGCGCGTTTGCTTGTGTTTACATACGTAGACTGCGTGATCAGTTAACTATTAAAATATTTTCGACTTACCTACATGCAAGCAGTAAATTATAATTACTAAATAATTTACATTTTTTGTTTTTTAAACCCATATAATGTGTGTTAAGTTTATGTTTTTACCAGCTTAAACTACTTGTCCTAATTAAAGCTTTGAAAGGCGAATTGCCAGCCTAATAAAGTGTCTAAGTTGTAGTGTGTTAATGTAGCTTAGGTTAAGTGCATTTTGTTATTGTTTATGATAAATAAAGATATTTGAAAATGAAAATGACTCTTAGACTGCCAAGTGCCGAAGCACTACGCACTGAAGTAGTTATCAAAACAGCTTGCTATGTCGAACATAAACATATACGAGATCGTCTTATACTTTTGTTCAATGAAAGTGTAAACGCAAGTACTAACACAGTGTGGGCTGCGGGACTGTTCGAAAGAGATACCGCGGCCCTGGAACATAAAGGGCCAATGAAGGAACATGGGTGGGAGCTTTTTTCCATAAATGCAAGGTTGATTCTACAATTCGTTGTTGGCCTTAACAATCCGGGTCCATACACATTTATTAACAAATGATATGATACACCGTAACATTGGTTAATAGCAAAACGATTGTCTATCGCAGTTTGCTCAGTACATTTTTCTTTAGGCATTAGGTATACTTTCGTTGTATGTTCGTCCTAAGACTTGATTACTGCATACAGCTATTCTTGTTTAAGTCATATGTCCTATGTCTTCAAATGATATCGGTTGAATGTTACAACCCTCACTCAAAGCAATTGTAGAAATCACCGAAAAAAGGAACATGGATTCGTTAAAGACTGGCTTTGGTCATCGATTTTTTATATTGCGCCATGGATATCATACAAATGTTTATGATCGCCGCCGTTAGGAAGGAATATCTGTCCGTAGTTCTAATTTTATTCACTTTCCCAGCAACACAAGCAGATCTATGTACTTCCCGTGGTTACAGTCGACCCTGACAGTGACAGTCACGTCCAAGCGCAGGTAAAAGTAAATGTCGCGTGTCTAATGTTTCAAGTAAAATCTTTTTCGAGTAAAATCAATTCGTTCGGTGTACCGGATGCATGCGCCGAGCACAGGGAGGGTTGACACATTTCCTGGATACATTTTTTAGGATAATATTTGACGTTTCACTTGATTGGATACTTGAATAGCGTTGATTCGATTTTGTTTTTCTGTCGCAGTGCTTCGGTTTTCGGAGCTACCTGTACAGTTTTGACAAGAATCAATCAACCAATCCAGTCTATTGTAGTTCACGACTGGACATAGAACTCTCCCACGCTGCGTCACAACAAACTGTCGTCCACCTCCTGCATTCTAGTCAAATTAGAATGCAGGCTGTGGATGAGGATGATGATGATTACATAACCATTTGAGAGAAAAACGGATGTCTCTCGCAAAGTGAACAGAAAATGTGACAACGACGACGGTCAAGTGTGTTTCGTTTAGCCATTAGCATCCACACTTCCGAAAGTTGCACAATGTCATACACACCCAACAATTTTACACTCAACCTATTATGCATCTTATTCTTATCTAGCGTAGAGAAGAATATGCTTTGCACATTAGGTATGATATAATATGACCTGTGACCCACTGTGCTAGGATATACAATTATATTTTGGTCGATTTAAAACGCATTATTTTTTTTTAAAGAAATAAAACTGTGAATCACCGTTATGCTGACATACTTCAATAATGACTTAAGTATTCATAAAATAAAATAAAATGGTTGATGCATTTTTGTGCTTTATAATATAATCTAAGTTTTAGATAAAATTATAAATGTTTTATTGCGGGTCAAATTCTCGTGCCCTGAATGGAATTCGCTTAAAATGTAATTGCTTGCAGATAAAATCATGAAAGAGGCGAATTTAGAACGGTCCTTTTAATGAATCCATCGGATTTACCTACGTCCCAGCTTCAACACCCACAGTTCTAGGTTATTATTGTCACTAATGGAAAGATTGATAACTATGACAAGGTATGGTCCCTACGTCACAGTTCATCCTGCCGCATGCCGCGATAACGACAAGTGGTAACAGCTTTCCGTCTTTGTACAAAGATCTTCAACGGAATCGAGAGAAGCTTTCTGCCACACAATTATGTCAAACCCATGCGGTTTTGCCTCTTCCATTTACGTTATCGTTGATAAAATGTCACTTTGCTCCGGATAAAGGCTTTACTCAATTCAACCCTCCTCATTAAACGCCATATAATTATCAGTAAAGAAGCACCACGCGCCGTTTCTTTAGTAATTGTTTTGTTACTGCTTTACCCAGAAGTTCAGCAGCAGAAAGATGCGTACGCAAACGATTCCCACAGAGCAGTAATGTGCGACACGCAACATTATCGCACCGCGTGTAATCTCGGTTTAATACGGCGGTTATATTCACATTAGACGCGCGTTTAGCTGGCTGTGGTGTTGCGGGGTCATACGAGGTTGAGCTGTCAAGTTGGAGAGGCGATGTGGGTGTTATGGCAAAACGATTGGTCTAGCGATATGTAAGCTTATTCGAATGAATCCAAATGACTGACAATTAATACCAAATGGAGTACGGTTGGTTTAACAAGGCCCTCAGCGCAAACATGCCGAGATGCCGATGCCGAAATACAAAACGCTGCGGAAAACTTCTTTCTAATTTCCACTTGTCCAGACACTCTGGTCTGGACACCTACTTCCTGACTGCGGGGAAAAGCGTGTTGTGAGGCTGTGGGGTAGTAACCCACCACGCGGGCCGAGTGTCTCTTAGTGGATGTCACAAGTCTTCGAACTTTTGATTCTAAGACACTTGGCCGGTTTCTTCGCGATGTTTTCGGTACTACATAGTTTTGAGAGCAGGAAAATGTGAAAAACCAGTGAGATATCTACTTACTACAGAAAGGGAAAACGTCAATCCAACGTCTTATCTAAATAGTTTATTTATTTATTTTTCAACACCGGATTAAGGAAGCTTCTCGATGATATACGAGCACTTTGCACGTAGTAATTATTAAGAGTAATTAATTTCAATGTTCTCCTCAGTAATATTTAGTGACCTTGGGCTAAGGTTGGTACAAATTATTGTTATATAACGTTCATATTTCACGCCTCGTTTAACGTGAGATATTGATGTTGCTTTTTCTGTTGTTGTTATCATTAGTAATAATTTTGTTTTGGCTTTAAACTACGCATTCAAGACCCCATTCTTGGATGTTGGGAGCCAAGGTCTACATTTAGCAGAAGTCGTTCTTTACGTAAAATGGTTTATGCAGTCTATTTAGCAGGCTTTGTAGCCTTTGTAAATAGGCTTGCCGCAATTTGCCTGATGTAAAGCAATGATGCGGCCTAGGGTGGAGCACGCTTGCCTAGAAGAAACCGATTCTTCACTCGAAATTTGAAGAGATCCAGATTATAATGATCGGGGAACAGAGAATCTGGAATCACAAGAAAAGAGAGGGCTATACCCAGCGGTGGGTGAAGTCAGGCAGTGCATGATGATGATGTTGATACGTTCACGAACGGTCTCTGTCTCCGTATAAAATGTTATTCTTTCTTTATTTCAAATGCTACATTTCGACTTTGTTTAAGGTTAGTGACGCGCCAATGGTGAACCCTATGAGCTGTCTTAGGAGTTCATAGAGGGCCGACTCTTACACTGATGAGTTTCATCACACATGATGAGAACGACGAAGAGATTAGATAGGAACTGACAATGACAAAACAACAACTGACAAAACTGACAGAGACAATGGGTAAAACACGCAATTCTACGCAATCTACTTTTGCAACTATAAGTTGTCATTTATTTTAATATATTAAAATAAAGTCACTATGTCCGTACACGTTAGTGTCTGAAACCACCCAGTCGATTGCAATGATATTTTGTGAATGTATAGTTGGTTCTGGCTTGAAAGATAGGATAGTTTTGGAAGCGATATATATAGGGGCAGGTCGCTAGTAGGTACTTTATAATATTATAATAAATTATTGTAGAGAGGTAAAGTATGAATGTATGGATGTAGAGGATAATCATCGAAACTACTGATCCGATGCTGAAAATTCTTTCAGTAATGGGAACCTTTATTGTTCTCGAGTGTCATAGTGGATATGTAACGACGTTCCCTTGGGATAATTTCCGACCACAGCTTGAGCCAAGCCACGGACAAAAGCTAGCACAAAATCTAAGTTCTCTAGGTAATAGACAAATGAGTTACATTACCGTACTAACAATTGACGCTCGATCCGCCTCTGTAATCGAGCGGCTCCATGAGCGCTGCGTCGGATCACTCGGCTCATAAATCATGTCTGTGCTGTAGCGTCTGTAGCCGCTTGCGCTTGCGCATGGGAAACTGCGGCGGAAGCCGAGACCACCTGTCGCTCTGGATGGTGTTATGTTGTATGTAGCCAGTTTGGAAAGAAATTATAGAAGTTTACCGAATTTTATTTTCTTGTTTTTGAAGTGAAAACTTCTTTAGCGGCGTTGAGCACTTTTTCTGTAATGGGTATAAAATCTTAAACTCGCGTCAGGACACGTGACCTGATCGAAAAAGCGTAAGACGGAGGGAGTTCTGAAGTGTTAAATTTTTAATGTAATATAAATTGTCATGTTTGTGTCCGATAGCGCAATAAATGAATATTGTATTTTACCACATAAATGATAGTACTTTTATATTGATAATTAAAGCAATTCGTGCAAAATTATTCCCTAACCATTTCAAAATATCAAAAAAAATGCGCAACGTTAATATTCAAGTTTTCACTTCTGCCGGCACTCCCGGAGTGCAACCCGTTTTTTTTTTTTTAACATACACTAATAGTTTTCCTTTATAACTGATACATCATTATTGCTTACATTCTATTTCTTCTTAGATATATTACCGTTGTTTGAAAACTCCTATTAATAACTGTTTAGTATGCAATGGCACTGTGTTTAGTAAATATTTGTCCTCTATTAATGTCTGTGCTAGGCTATAGTCACTGCATGATGCTATTGTATTGTGTTCCTCTCAGCGTGTAGATGTTTATCTAAATTGTGTCGGCCTTTATTTGACTACGAGAATAGCGTCGGATTCTGTGACGTGCAGACAGCAGGACACGTAGATATGTATTGTATTACTGTTATTGCATCATTAACTTGATTTTATTGAGCAATAAAATAATTTAATATATGTTGAAAAATCACGTTTAAAACTAAACAGACTGAGTTCTTTCACACTTCTGTATTTGTATAATTGTTGTTTTAATATTTACATTAGATTAAGGAAGTGTGCTACTTAATAATATAGTGATGTGAAACTCCGTCCATGAACTCTGTTTCTGTTTTGAATACTTGTTGTCATTTCTTTTCTTTCTTTCTTTTATTCCACCACGGTTCTTTACTGTTTACTATAAATAACTTATGTACATCAAATACATTTGGTTGTTTGATTGTACGTTTACGTAATACACACCCCACAATTCAATTTTCTTTCCGAGCCTGCTCCGTCTCACTCCAGGGCATGGCCTCCGTACATTCCTTTCATTTCTCTGTTCTGACGGAACCTGTCCAGTCGTCCCGCCATCTCCTTCGTGGCAATTCTAATAGAAGAATTGAAATCATAACATTAGGTTTATTTTTCTGGATAGCTCATTGTTTGTACATTCAGTCGGTCATCACAATAACATCAATGCTGTCATTCATTCAATATTATCATTCAACAACTCAATAAATTGTTTAGTCTCACGTTATGCGGTCCAAAAGCTTTCTCGCGTCGCGTCTGGGTGCGCATGAGCTTCGCTGCTACTCGTGAATCAACTCCCGCGCACGCTGCACGCGCATCTGTGTTTTGCGTATTGACGGCGTTCGATTTATCGATATTCGAAATTTATTTATTTCTTGTTTTGACTATTTTTTTTGTTGAATGTGCTCTGTGGACTGGACTCGAGTGTAATTGTGATTGGATTCTTTAATTTCTTTTTTTTTGGATTTGTCTCGTTTACTTGCTGTAAGTACATACCTACCTACATATATTTTTCATATTAAATATACTTACTAACAAAAATTAAGATGTGTTCAAGTATTTTTCCTGTATATTTACATTCTATGTATGTATCTTACACATATATAATACGGCGTTGCAATTTTAAAAACTACTACCCTGTAATAATGGACTGCGAAAAAGCATAACAGACGATGTCTAGGTACTCGGTTCAAAGTAGTAGCGATTTTAACTTTCATACATATTTATTGACCAACTATTTTTCAATTTTAACCATAAATCTACACCCGGCTTAAAAACTTTCTTCTTAGTCTTAAGTAGGCAATCAATTAACACTTTACAAGACGATTAATCTTTCCTAGTTATAAGAACAATTGTCGCTCCATCGAGTACGGTCTCGCCTCACTAGAGATCAAGGCCGCGGGTTCGATTCCCTGGCGGTGCAGCGGTGCCACATCGGCCACATCTCACGTCGCGTCGATATGAAACTTAATTATTGGCTTTGTTTCAAATAGAGCGTTGATTTTCTCCAAACTAGCGTTTCTATCATCGTATACCGTTAAATACTCAGAGAAGATAAAAGAAGCGATGGATGGACCGGTTAGAGATGAAATGAATACTGAGATGGGAGACGTATGGGAGAAGAAGACTTGTTGAGCTTGCTGAGGAAGGTTGCGAAAATCCAAAAGATGCTGGTAGCGCAGGACTGATCGTTGTTGCAATCCTTGTAGACTTGGGCAACAGCAAAGTATATCTTTTGATCAATAAGTTTGGTGGTTGAAAGAACGACGATGAAAAAAGTACATCTGAAAAGTCTACCTGAAAAGCCTACTCTGAACATGACCCTATTTTTCATTTACGGCCTTGCGGCTTGTAATAAATTGTAGGTAATCTTATTTGTGTTGGCCCATAATTTGGCTAAGAGGCAAGCGTATTCAGTGGCACCCCTCAGTCCTTCCTTTTATTAGCTGTCAGTGGTGCTGTAGGGGCTCCATCGTTTTGTGATTCCATGTCAGGTGCTTGCAATGACATCGCGGGTAAAAGAGAGACGGTATCAGGACTACAATAGTTGCTTGAAAATGAAACTCGCCGGTTATTTTCGTACTTAGTAAAGACTTGCCGAAATCACAATACTTGCACCTGATTTAGCAGACAGGCAGTTGACTCATTCCGGCCAAGCCATGGTCCGGAGCGAGAGGGAATAGGAAGCCGTCACCTCTTTCTGCGAAGCAGTCATGCTAGTGAAGGAGGTGGCGTTACGTGAGAGGGAAAGATCTTCACCTTCCAACCGCCGCGGGAGACCAGGGCGTCGTCGGGGGCTATCTCGTCGTCCGTCCGTCTTATGACGACAGGCCGTGTCGACGGCGCGTTCGTGTTCCACGCGCGCCTCAAAGATATGTCAGCAAACCAAAGGGGCCCGCAAGGGCCGATGCCTGCCAGGGCTGCGGGACTGTTCACAACACAAAGGGCAAAAGAAGGAACATGGATGGGTTTTAGTCAGTAAAAGTCACTTCCTTCCGCTCCGCCCAGAGCGGGAGGGGTCATTTGATGATTTCCCATACCAAATTAAAAAAAAGGCAGTTAACTCATTGCCAGCAACCTGATACAAATACAACTGTAAACAATTTCATTGATCATTAAAAATTATCGAGCCAAAAGACGTCCAATACTGGACTTATACCCAGCATCGCCACACCGACCGGTCCTGTACTTCTCGCATCAGATGTAATGATACACAAACATGCGTCATGCGTGTCAAAGCGCGACCCAACATATCTAGATTTCCATGTGTTAAGGCGAGGTGGGCGCACATTTGAGTTTTTTAAAACCATCTGAGACAAAGAATATAGGGTTTAAAAATTTAAAAAAAATATATGTTATAGTTAAGGATCTTATCTAGTCACAGTCGCATTCAGTTGCAAGACCTGATGAACTTCACTCGATAGAAAAAAATCGCAAAGTTACCCCTTTTTGTAACTTTTTTTCAATATTATGACTAAATTACTGTTTTACATTTAATTTTTATACTAAATTAAAGAAACTAATTAGTTCTAGACAAAGTGGCAGAGTTTGACTTGATAACATTATTTTCTTAATTACTATGTTTTAAAATGAATTAAAAGCGTTCGCGGCGGCTCGGAAAGGGCCGATTAGTCGCGCGCTGGCGCTTACCGACGACGGACCTGTGTCAGTTTTTTCCGCGACAATTTCGCGTACCATACCGTCTGTTTTTGACCAAGTTTATTATAATTGTTGCAAGTTATAATGGGCAATAAACAACGCAAGTGAAAAAAGTCGTGTAAAGCAATAAAAGTAACAAATAAAAAGAATGCACTCCAAAGATATGTCACAGTACAAATATATACAGTATTGTGACTCGGCCCTGTCTTTGAAATAATTACCTACAGCCGGGTGGTACGTACGCGATAGGGCTGCGCCGGGCCTATTGTAAATATTTTAATTTCATCTACTTAGTTGAGTTTCTTTCTAGTTTTGTGATTGTCAATATTATATTTTTATTAAAAAAAATGAAATTTGTTTGAATGAAATAGGAAGGTTCAATAAAAATACACTTATTGCAATTTACACAAAAACCCATAAACAAATCAAAATTTTATCTTTACAGTTCTCGAACCTACTAATAGCGAACTGGCTGTTTATTTTCAATTAGTTACTCAAACTGCCCAATTATGATTATTTTATATTCTTATATTTTATAGACAATTATTTCGTTTATTAACAAAGCTCTAATTTATCGCTACTAGATAGTAACAAATTTTGATCATAGAAAAAATATTTCATAAAAGTCAAGTAATATTACTTATCCAACTGCATATTTCTATGCTGTGTCGCTAGGCAAGGTCACGCGAGTTCACGAACGCGCTGTGTCCACGAGAAGTATTTTGCGCGCAGCCTACAGCGCTAAATGCCTACTTTTGCAGTCCTACCTCGCCTTAACTAGAAACGATTAATGTCCAACACTCAAGGCTCGAAACGAAAGCCTGTCCCGTCGGGCAGGTTACAGCATTTCACCGCTATATTTATATACGAGTTGATGAGGGACTGACCAGGCGGAGGCTTCGAGATAGTTTCCTGATGTTGTGGGCGGCAGGGAAACAGTAGATTAAGAACTAGGTCCTTACACATACGATATTTGACGTACTATGTCTATGTTTTGTTTCATATTTTGTATTGGTACAATATTCTCTGTATTAAGGCAGTCTCACTTCTAATTTGAACTCAACGGGGACAACGGGCATATTTTGAGAAGCATATATTACAAGAAATTAACGGGGACAGCGTATGGGGACAACGGGCAGTAATTTTAATTATTTTATTAAATTCCCTCTGTCCCCTTTAACGGGACATGGCCTATGGGGACAACGGGCAGTAATTTTAATTATTTTATTAAATTCCCTCTGTCCCCATTAATGGGGACATGGCCTATGGGGACAACGGGAATACATCAAATTATCGTACCTCCGTTTTTAGCCACTCATGCCGTAATCCCACGAGGTATTCCGTGTAGATTGACACTTTACAGAGCAACCATAAGAATATCGGCTCGGGACGGCTGCAGTGGTAGTTAGAGCAGCAATATATGCAAAGAATTTGTGCTGATATTTCAATGTTTGCAAAAGGCTGCCAAGCTATAACACCAAGATAATATAAACTCATATTTGCACAATTACTTTGCAATAAACCTTTTGAGTTTTACAGGCGATTAAAAAATAAAATAAAATGCCCATGGGTGATATTCGCATCAAATTGCTCATTTAAACGGAAGGCCTTGCGAGGATGTGGCATTAGTGGCACGATTGGAATAGAGATTATTTATGAGATGATATATGAATATGACATAAAAGTTTGTAAAATGTCGTCGAAGCTAACGAAATCTTCTCAATCAACTAGCAAAATTGAAAGTGTGTGGTACAGAGGTTTTAGGTAGAGGCATTAGGTAGATAATGTCATAACCATAAGAGAGAAGGAATATTAAGAAAAGGCAATTTCATGAAAATACTCTACTAAAGTTTATCCTTGGTACGGAACTACGAGGAAGTCTTATCAGCCACTAAGGCCAGACGATATTTACTCGAAGATTTATAAGCTTTATACCATACTAAACACATATTAGATTAAATATTTAACTTAGCTGCCGTATCTTCTTTGTTTAGCGTGGGCACAAATGGGTCTCCAACCTCGATTTGATAACAGACTGTTTAGTATTTTGCGACATCATTTTGGTCATTCAGAACCTCTCATAATATTAATGGAATTATGAGCCACTCGCTCTCACAAGGAACAATCCTCTGTCCCAGCAGTCGAAACTTTATAAGCTACTCTATAATTTCAACGTACGCTTATTGGATATCCTCAGTAACCACTCCCATGCTCTCATCATTATGAATAATTATATTCCAATCATAATCTATTTTATCCCGCTCTATAATCTTCATGACATTTCCCTCATATTTCTCTCAAGGCTCAATTAACTCTTACTCGGACGGGAAGGAAAGTGCTTGACCTATATTATCTCTTATTTTTCATGGTTTCTACTAATTACCATTTAATTGGTTTTAATTTATAGGAAGGGCTGTGTTTTATGAAATCTTCAGTGTAATGAGATTAATGACTGTCATTTTTTTTTCACCTAGTGCTACAAGCAGTTCAAGGTGAGTCATAAATTAAAATTAGAAACTATTAATATTATTACTTAAACCTTTATTCATATAAATACACATTTTTAAATATTTCTTAAAAGAAACCATTTATAAAAAATCGTGGTCCGCCGGTGTCGGGAGCAGGGTCCAAGCTACCGGTGGTTAGGTCTCCAGAGAAAGGAACCTTCTCACAATGCAACTCGTATCGAAGAGCTGCCTTCTGAATCAGGCCCTTGATCCAACCGCCTTAGGAAAGCCTCGAAAGATAGTCGTCGAGGCTCTTGGCCATAAGGCCTTGGCCGTTACGACAATCGGCACAATGATAGCAGAGTTCATATTCCACATGTCGACAACCTCGTGTGCCAAGTCGAGATATTTTATTTGTTTCTCTTTCTCAGCTTTCACGAGGTTCTCGTGATGCGGGATGGTAACATCGACTATCTTTAGGCGGCGCGCTGATCGTCTATCACCAATATTAAAATAATTGTTGACTTTAGCTATTTAACCTTTGATTAGCGATTATATAGCAAAGAACAAAGTGTGGTATGATTAGTACAGTGAAAAGTTTATTGTCGTGTTAATTAGTCACTCTCCACTCTTAATTTCTTCGCTTGTTTTATCTTGATCCTCCCTCACATTTATTCTGTCCATTTCTGTACTGTACGCGTCCCTTTTGACGCTTACAGTACAGATTATGCTAAGCCACACATGCATTATGCATGGCCGTCACCTCAGAGACTCACTAGCGCGTCTGTAGTGACACCTAGATCAGTCGCCTAAATACCACCACATATCGGTAACTGATTCACGTTGTCACCTACTTCGGAAAATCACGCGTTACCGCGTTAGTGGTAAATGACCGAAGATGTATTATTATTGCCAGAGGCCATGGCAGCTTGCATTTGCCTTTCATTGTCATTATTGTATTTGGTAAAACCTCGGAAGGTCATGGATTATACTTTTGTCAAAATACGACGCTACAGACGCTAGCACACCAAGCTACCCGAATTTATCAAATTTTCCCAATAAACCTTGAACCTAATGCTCTAGCGATAAAATTGAAAATCTATTAAAGAAATTTGACAGATTGTAGTAGCTGCTGTGTTGGTGTCTGTACATGAAAAACGTTATGGTTTCGTACAAATCTAGAATTCGGCAAACGTCGAAGCGTCACCTCCAGGTGGCGAAAGACGAGTTAGACATACTCGGGGTAGCCCACTTTAGCCCGTAGGAACCCTTTCTGGGATATCCGTTAAAGACACCCTCCTTAACTATACGCTTTTAAACCATTTCGTTTAAATAAAGGAAAAGAAAATCGTCTGTCTGCACCAGTTACATACTTAAGCGAGTTACCTATCTCAATCTACATAATTTGTTCACACTGCGTCACTGTGAAATGAGAACAGTGAATCAAATCCGCGCAAACACTGGAAATTGTTACACGTTCCGTTTGACTTCGCGAGAATTTTAAGAATTATGGTAATTCGTATAGTTCAGATAGTGTGAGGAATTATAATGAGTGTAGGTCGAAATGTTTTTTGTTTGTATGTCAAGGTAAACCAAATGTTATTTTTGTCGGTGTTAAGTGATCACCGGTTTTGGAAATTCACTTCTGCTAAGTAACGATTGTTTTTTTTGTTAAAACTATAATAATAATAAAGAATCGAATCCAATCGTTAAATAAGCACAAATGCGTGTACCTGTAGATGCTTAGAAAACCCTTACGTAATACATGCAATTACAAAATAACATACTAACAGCAAAGAAAAACAAACAAATTGTCTATCTATTTATGTTACAAAAACACATAAATGATTATGAATAATACTCACTTTAATAACGATACACTGCGTTATAACGTTATAATAAGTAACGTTATACATAATCGACCACGATGACTTGCACTCAATGAAATGTCTACATATAAACAAGTGATCGAGTTTATTTAGTATCGATTTGGTTCCGTTTTCACAATACATTCTCATTCGATAACTCCGGAAAAGGAAGTTCTGAATTATGTTGGTATTGATCGATGTTATCGATCGAGCGATAACGATTTAACATGCACTTAACTAGGATACATTATTAACGTTGGATATTTTATCGTAATAGTGAAAAGAGAACAGACATACCCCCCCCCCCCCCCTAACCTACTTATTTAAGCACCATTGTTACTAACACCAAAATACTAACATATTTATGGACCTTACTGTCTGAAATAAAGTTTATTTTTATTTTTTATTATTATAACATCACACCAGTAATATTCGACGAGTAAGAAACAGGTGAATCTGTATAACGCTCACACTTGCCAGGTACATACATTTTAGTCAACACAGCACAACAGAGTAGAAAAGTCACGTTTACATTAATTAGCACATACATCTCATACCTATTTATAATTTTAATAACACTTTTCACACAACAAAGTACAATGAATCATAATTATCTACAACAAAATAAAAAAAATGTAAGACAATTAAAACTACTGTTACGTAATAATAAAACAAACATGAGAATAAATTCGCGTGAAGAATCGTGAGTTTTTCTCACTTGTATACAGTCATTTAAATTAACAATGTAAAGTGTAACAAAACGTGTTTTTTAGCATTTTTCGCTGCTATTTCGTAAAAAACTGTAATTGCTTCTCTGTTGAAAATTAATTCTTTAGAGCCAATTAAGGTATGTTTTTGCAAACATTTTTATGCGAAAGTAAATAATTCGAATATTTAAAGTAATCATTCATTGCCAAACACCAATTATTTACAGGCTGGTGCATTATTGCCGCTTCTTCTCTGTATGGACAAATTCGAACCGTGCATCTAGTTTCAATGTTTCTTAAGCACATGTACTTACGACAAAGAAATCAAATACTTATTTTGAATTTGAAACTAGACGTTGTTATAAGTAAAGTATCAATCTAGTTATTCCAAAACTAAAATTATTTTGAGTAGAGGAAACATGATTATAGTGCAGGTTTAACTTGTTGTGCATTTCCAAGCGAGTCGTGAGTTCGAGTCGTGAGTTCGAGTCGTGATTGAGACAGAAACCTAGTTTCACAAATAGCACAGAATACTTATGGGCGCAGGGAGGCGGGATAACTAATGTTTCAGGATTCTGTTAGAATATAAAATTAACTGAGATACAACTATCAAGAGAGAAAGAAGTATGGAAGAAGAAAACATGCTGCGCCGACCCCAAATAAATTGGGATAAGGGCAAGAGAATTATGATGTGATACAACTATCTGTTTTATAAATGTTACATTATTAGGTGATAGCTTTTGCCGGCGGCTTCGCTTGTAGGGCCCATTATCCCACAGAGACGTACTTACGGGATAAAAATTATCCGATGTTCTACCCCAGCTCAGGTCTATGTGTGTTCTGAATATCTAAACCCGTTCAGTCGTTAGAGCATGAACAGTTAATAGACAGACTTTCGCGTTTATAATATTTGCATAGAAGTAAATGATATGTGTGTGCGTAAGTAGACGCATTTTAGGAATTCTGATATCTGTTACGCAAGCAAAATTAGCAAGATTATAATTACAATCCGGAATCAGTTTAATTTATCATCTATTAATAATAATTAAATAGGTAGGTGTTGTTTTTTATGTACATATTACATACTAGTAGCTATAATTGCGACTTCCGTTCACGGAAATCCGTGACAAATACTTTCACATTCATTTTCCTAACAAGACGGAAATGTGAATAAACTAAATAGAATATTGACACACACATTTGCTCTTTCTAGATTATCTGTCAGCCCAAACTCAAATGTTTCTCATTAAAAAAAAATCTTTAATTCACTGACAAGTGACAGGGAACGCACAGCCACATCTGCTGGTTCCATAAGCACGACGTTTTGCAGGAGTGTTTCTATAATCAAAGTATGCAGTATGTCTGTAGGAGTATGAAAGGAGTTTTGAAAATTCAACCCCTAAAGGGTTTGATAGGGGATGAAAGTTTATGAGGAAGTTCGTCGTATTTGCCCGTTTAAACGCCATCAGACACACGACTTGATATTAATACGTAAGAACTGTTGATTTTGAACACCAATATTTGTACAATTTTTAAAGAATATATAATTCTTTAAAAATTAATTTCGCAAAATAGGTAAGTACAGGCATATTGCACAAATTATGTCGGTCGAGCAGACAGGTTGGAAGAAAACGCGATGTACGTACTGGAACAGGTATAATGGCAGTATTACAATTTTTGCATAAAACTAAAGTGGTGACGATCGTTCGAAGTATGAAGCGAAAGTAACCGTTCCCGACGCGCGGCGCCGCCGTCCGGTCACCGAGGTATGCCACGTTGCGCCGACTCAGCAGTCGTCTTCTTGTCGCCTGGCTGATGCAATCGTAACATCTCCCTCCCGAAGATCAGCGACTATTAGAAGATTGATTCGAGAATAGCGCTGATAATCTTGGTTGAGCACCTGCGGTGTGGTTGTTAATTTCGGCATTTATATCGCCGCGGTCAGTTTCGCCACTTGTTTGTTCTGGTGTTGTTTCCGGAGTGCGCCTTCTTATATATCTTCGTAGTGCGAATGCGATTCCCAGTGCGCCTGCACCTAATAGTACTAGGTAGAGTGGTGTGATAGTGTAGTACACGCCATAATTATCAGATGTGTTTAGGGTCATTGGCGGTTCCATGATCATCTCCTTATTAGCAATATGGAGGCTATGGAGGTTGACGGAGTTGAGTGTTAATTTTCTAGCTTCAGCATTGTAATTGGTTTCGTTGCTGAGTGGGATGTTCATAATTTTCAGTACTTGTCCTTTCAATCGGTCGTCCTTGTTTGCCAGAATTAGGTTCGAGGTTTGCACATCACAGCCTTTCGGGATTGTAATGAGGTAACTTCCTTGCACTGTGCTGTATTGAGTGTCAGTGCAGGACAAGCGAATGCTTGTAGGCGCAGGAAAGCTTGCTACGTAGTGTCGGTCGTCAAGTGCTTCCACGGCTTCAGTTTTTAATTTGGCTACGATGAATCGGCAGGATTTGTCAACTTGCTGGGTGGATATGAGACGGTGAATGCAGTCGCCTTGACTCTTGTAATGTTGATTGATGCTGTCCTCGCAGAGATAGTATTGGCTGGACTTCGGGCATTCTGCCTCTATGTACATAAAATCTTTATCGTGAATTGCTAGGAAAGGATAGGATGGAATTATCACTTTGTCATCTTTATTGGGAACTATGGATAATTTATAAAGGTCATAGGTGTTGGGAAGGACAACCGGGAACTTAAACACCAATACTAAATTTTGGCCATTATAATAGTAACCTAACTTAACTATGTCGAAATATTCCCTAAAACTAATGTTCAGTAAATGTTCTCTACCATAGAGGGCATTTAATTGATCTTTCATCCTGTTGAACGTATCTAATCTAAACATAAGGAAATGTGTGCTCTTAGCACGTATAAAAGCTAATAAGTTTTCTAATCTAAGCATTTCGTCGGATAACGAATCGATGTTATCCGCTAGCATTATCATATATTGAACAAGGTGGGCGTACTTAACTAAGTCTTTTTCCTGACGTAACTCTCTAATCATAATCTCATCTACTACTTCCTTGATTTTGTTCTGATTCTGGAGTAGTTTGTTAAGAATTTTGGAATTTTCAGACATCCAGTGCTTATTTAAACTAACTCGATTATTTAATTCCGTGACCATCTTATTTTCATTTTCCTGCAGGTTTTTAATTGCATTATCGTAACGGATAGCGTCTGCATAGTCCAGATTTCCGGAAATACTCTTAATAACTGAACCTAGTCCATCAATAAGGCCTCTCTTGACGCGGTTAGACTGGAACAATTCTAACTGGTCGGACAGCTCCGTGATCTTGCTATGAAGATATTCGATATGTGGTTGATATAAAGACAGCGTTTTATGGTGGAACTCTGGTGAAATATTATTTAATTGTTTTCTTACTAAATCTATATTACTACGAATAATGTCTAAGTTAACCGGTTGGACAAACGAGTGGTAATGGGAGATAACTTTTGTTTTCCCTAGCATAAAGGGTAGGATGCCCGGTCCATTGTCCAGACTATTCAACGTTATGTCTTTCGCTTGCGCCAGGCTCAGGCCCAGGAGGGCGATCCTGTAACAAACGATTGCTGTTAGGAACCCGTTTCAGGCGAGACTTAGCAATGGGACCACGTTTCCTTTTAGTGTAAATGTGGATCGGTAAGTCGGCTAAGACTGTGTCGCGTGTAAATCTAGGCGCCAGTTTTTGACGGCTAGCCATTGGATTATGTACAAAAATATGCTGGTCTGCGGAATATTCTTGTTCGGGTTCCCTATCCTTGTTAATATTTTCGATAATCCGTGTACGATCGTACAGGGATGTACCATTAATCATCTCGAAAACTCTTTGCATTTTTGCGCGATGTTCCTGTGTGTAAGACTGTAGTATATTTTCTGATAGGTTAATATCTAATGGGTTACGGGGATCTAAATGGCCAGTAATTATATCTAAAGGTCTGCATTTGGTAAAACTGTGAATAGAACTGTTGTAACCTAGAATTGCATATGGCATTAAGTTCATGGCGGTATCTCCACGGTGCTCTAATTTTAAAATACGTAAGTGTTCTAGAAGTGTGGAATGCAGCCTCTCCACCATGCCATTTTCATTTGGTGTGCATGCTGAAGTTTTGTGGTGTTGTACTTTATGAATTTTGGCAAACTCCGAAAACAGTTGATTTGTAAATTCTGGGCCTCTGTCTGTGACAATAGTTAAGGGAAATCCATGGTGAGTACTAAATGTTAGAAAAGCTTGTATGACGCTGATCGCTGTCGCATCCCTTAGGTAGTATGCTTGAGCATATTTTGAAAATGCGTCAATGATTGTAAGATATTTTTGTGTTTCAACACTAAGTAAGTCAAGATGTACTATTTCAAATGGTTTGGTTGGTGGTGGTACTATGTTAAACTTTTGTTTAACAGGGTTTCTATCGTACTTGGCTTGACCGCACACATCACATCCGTTTATATATTTTGTTATGTGTTCCTTCATTTTCGGCCAGTAAAATTTATTAGATAAGGACATGTAGCACTCATTAATACCACGGTGATTGGTTTTACCCTCGTGGTACTTGCGAATTATCTCCTGTTGTTTTAAATAATCTTTGACATTTTCTAACTCTACTTTTGTTAAGACTAAATCCATTGATGAACTTTTAAATTTACTCTGGATAATAGGGATAATTTCGTACATGGCTAATGGGGGATTAATGAGAATACCAGTCTTTACCTTGGGGTTAATATATTGTTTTACAGCGTTTACGACATCGTCTTCGAGATTACTCTTAGAAATCTGAATATGTGTTTTAACGTGCGACTCAAACGGTTTTGAAACTGAAGGGTGGCTTCTTATATCATCGACCAATGTGAAAATGATTTGTTTATGGTACTTGTTAAGTGGGAAATCAGTTATCGGAATTTCTAATATTGGATTTTCGGCGTCAGTGTGAACAGTATCAGTCTTTGAATTATTCAATAGTGAAGATGGTCCTTCCGTAGGGTTGGCTATAAGAGAACTAGTCTCTTCGTTGTGTAGTTCGATACGGGATAACGCGTCGGCGTTGGTATTGCACTTTCCTTGCTTGTAAACTACGGAAAAGTCAAATTCACTTAGTTTTAGTCGCCATCGAGTAAGACGCGAGTTGGGTTCTTTGATGTTCATTACCCATTGAAGAGGCCTATGGTCTGTGACAATTTTGAATTTTCTGCCGAATAAATATGGTCTAAAATATTTAGTAGCCCAGACAATCGCAAGGAGTTCTTTCTCGATGGTGCTATAGTTGATCTCACTACTGTTCAATGTTCTAGAAGCGTAAGCAATAGGCTTATCCGTGCCTATGGTTCCCTGAGACAAGACAGCTCCTATCGCTAAGTTCGATGCGTCTGTCGTTAAGACAAATTCTTTTGAAAAATCAGGATATTGTAAAATGGGGTCATTAATTAATAGTGTCTTACACTTCTCGAAGCAGTTAATGTAATTTTGGTCTAACGTAATTTTTGAGCCTTTTTTTAAACATTGTGTCATAGGTTTTGTTATTTTCGCGAAATCGGGTATGAATTTTCTGTAGTAACCAAGAAGACCCAGGAACCTCTTAATCTCGGTGGGAGTTGTTGGGAGTGGATAATTCTTTATTGCGGATATTTTGTCGGGGTTCGGTTTAATGCCGTCTTTGCTAATGACATGGCCCAAGTAGGCTGTCTCGAGTTTGAGGAACTCTGACTTATCCATTTGAATTTTAAAATTGGACTCACGTAGTCTATTGAATACTTTTTCCAAATTGACCATATGTTCCTGTAAAGACGTAGAAAAGACTATGACGTCATCTAAATAAACGAGGCATATAGTGTTTTGTAGGTCTCTAAGAACATTGTCCATTACACGTTGGAAAGTGGATGGACTATTTTTTAAACCCATGGGCATTCTCAAAAACTCGAAATGGCCATGTTCTACTGTGAATGCTGTTTTGGGAATGTCTCCAGAGTTCATTTCCACCTGGTAAAAGCCACTGGCTAAGTCTAAAGTCGTGAAATAGTTACAGTTGCCTAGTTTATCCAAAATATCTGCAATATTAGGTATGGGGTACTTATCATCCAGGGTTTTCTCGTTTAACTTTCGAAAATCTACTACTAATCGCCATTTAGTTTTACCTGAAGCATCCGCCTTTTTAGAGACAACCCATATAGGGGAACTCCATGCAGACTCCGATGGTTGAATAATTTGCTGGTCTAACATCTTATTAATCTGATCTTGTACCTCTTGTCTATGCGCAAAAGGATACCTATAGCTTTTGGTATATATAGGAATTTCGTCACTGGTTTTAATTGAGTGTTTTATTTTATTGGTAAAAGTCAATTTCTCCCCTTCTAAATAAAACACGTCTGCATAGCGAGCGCATAGTAATTCTAAGTTAACTCGTTCCTCGTCGTTCAAATGATCCATGCGTAAGCGCGATAGCACTTCCTTTACGCGTTGAGGCGTTTGCTCGGTGCGCGTGCACTCAGTATTATAAAGCTGCGCACACACCGGGCGGTCCATGGAGAAAATAACGTCACTACGATTGGGATTATGAATTTCTAATATACCCTTCTGGTTTTCTACAGTAGTTAAACACTCGCTAATATGACAGTTAGATATAATCTGTTCCGGGATGATTACTTCTCCGTTTTGAATATTGATTGGTAATTTAGCTAATTTTGAAGAACCGGCGGGTATGATATCTTCGTATAGATTAACGTTCTGTGAATCGTAAACCCGTATAGGATTTATCGCATTTTTTGTTACTAATGATTTCGTCTTAAAATCAATGGCGGCTTCCCATTTGTCTAATAAATCTGACCCTATCAATCCGTCGAAATAGTCGTGGAAGTTATACACAAAAAGTGTGATGCAGTCCTTATCGTTTAATTCGGAGAAGCAAGGTAGTGTTATCGAGTAGTTGCTACGTGTCGCAGCGTGTACATTACAAACTTCGAAGGGGTCATAGTTCAACTGTACGTTATAAAAATAAGCTTCTACCGCGTTAGGGCTAATGAAAGATTGGTTAGCGCCTGTATCTATTAGAAGTTTTAGAGGAGGATCTTGAATTTGTAAGTAGGGAAGCTGACGTTGTGTTTGAAGGTTGACCTCTATCTTGGTTTGTCTAATTTTTGAGGGTTCTGAAAATTCTCCTTTATAGAGTCTGATTTAGTTGGCTCGTTTTTTGCCGTATCGTTACTTTCCTCAGGCTGTGGGTGACACTCCTGATCATAATCGGTGTAATAGTATCCTTCATAATACTCGTTAGGTTCGTAAAGCACATAGCTATCGGTATCATAATTTCCGTAGCCGTAATAAGCAGAGCAATCATTGAAATTCATCTCCCTATTCACGAGATTATGAGTAGCCGGGGGATTACCAGATTTAGTCCAGTCATGTCCTTTTGTTGCGTTAGTGGGTGGTAAAAGTCTAGGCACAAAATGGGTGACGCCACTCATAGGTCTAGACTGTTGAAAGTTGCTTTGCGGTACAATATTACGCGGTATAACCCTAAATGCATTATTTTGGTTATAATTAGGAGGAGGAGCACGAAACATTTGTTGCGTGCGTGATGGTCCGGCCTGATTTCGATTATTTAAATTAGGTCGCCATATTACGGGTGCTTGTGGCATTATTGGTTGGCCGAATGGACTCCTATAGGGTCCAGGCATATTAAAGGCGAACGGTCTAGGCTGTGGCATATTGAAATCAGATGGTAAGGGCACAGGTCTAGGTGGCACGACTTGGGATGTTAATTTCTTATCTGAAACTTGAATATTACGCTGTTGCAAGTACACTACATTTTGTTCTTCATGAACAAACTCTAAGGCCTTTTCGATGCTTTCGGGTCGCATACACCTAATCCGCGAACCTAGAGGGTCCTTGAGGCCACGTACGAACGCCTGCAATGTCAATTTTTTATATAAGTCCCTTTTCGCGTTGATAGTAGTCGCTACTTCCTCATGTAAAGAGACATATGTCATTAACGTGCTGAACAGGTTCTGGCACTTTTCATAAAACTCCTGAGGGCTATCAGGCCCTTGTGTCAGTAACGCTAAGTCATTATATAATGCCGTCTCATCTCGCTGGTCTGAGAAATTATTTGCGAGAGATTTGCGTATACCCGTCCAATCCGATGGGATGCCGTTCGTATTGATCAGTCGGGCTGCGGGACCAGTTATTTTATTTAATATGCCGTTAATAAGAGCAATTTCCAAGAGTCTGCTAGGCGGACTTGCTTTTGTAACAAGTTCATCTACCAGCTCGTCACATAACTGTATGAACCTAGTTAATACGTTAACGTTACCATCAAATTCGGGCACCAAACGAAGGGCCTTAAAAATGCCATCTAAATCTGCCATCTTATTCTGTCGACTATCAACTACTAACCTAACACTAGAGTCTGAGTTAATTTCTCTACTTAAATCTAGGGCACTATACTTACTACTACGCCTACTTTCTAACCTAACACTCCGTGATTCTCGTGAATGAAAAATCTTGGAAAATGTGTAGGTACAGGGAACTTAAGGACTAGGGTGAGCAATCCACTAAAACGATTTTAATGTACTCACATGAATTGTTGCATCTCGTCTTCTCACTGTATCGATGGCTGGATACCCCTGCTGCAAGTCACGACGTGTAGATTCGGATCCTCGAACGGCCTCGATGACCGCCACGTCAGCGCACAGGTGCTCGTTGCTTCTCGAGGATCCTACCGACTGCGCCAATTATGTCGGTCGAGCAGACAGGTTGGAAGAAAACGCGATGTACGTACTGGAACAGGTATAATGGCAGTATTACAATTTTTGCATAAAACTAAAGTGGTGACGATCGTTCGAAGTATGAAGCGAAAGTAACCGTTCCCGACGCGCGGCGCCGCCGTCCGGTCACCGAGGTATGCCACGTTGCGCCGACTCAGCAGTCGTCTTCTTGTCGCCTGGCTGATGCAATCGTAACACACATGTACACAATCCTCCACACACAAATCGTACCTTCTTTACGTCTTATTCTAAACGTCTAATGAAATGACACGTTAACTTTCAGCACGACGGCTTGTCAGTTCATGCCTGTGGTTCATCCCGTTATCATAAGCAAAGCCTAGCAACTAACGGAACCTCTTAGTTTTGTCGCCGTGTCGCCAAATGTCGCGCAGTAACGTCCAGCAAACAATGAGACAGTGCACATACAATTATGATTATGACCAGTTTAGGTATGTGTGTTTGGCTTGCGGTATTCTGGTGTCAAGAGTAGATAGCCCATGGAGACCTACCTTCAAGCAGGTACGGTGCATAGACAGACGAGACAGTGGACAATAACTGTGATACCTCTGCTTGGTCGATGTAGGATTTTTGTATGACATCAGGATAGTATATGCAATATTGTAAATGCTTTCTATGGTGTGGCTTGGTCTGAACTACATATCATAAGGCTTCGAAGTTTGTTTGTCCATTTCGGCATTAAAGTTCATCATAACAAACACAACTCATGTGTTGCCACAAGTAGCATAGTCTATGAGGCTTTTCTAAAGACCGAAATAAACTGAATCCAAATATGACATGTGCAACAACACAGCCAACTTTTTTCTTGTTTCATGTTAACGACTGCGAGAAAACCGGAAAATCAACAATTTCCACAATAAAAACACTAGTATCACAACCTGTCCTTTAGAAAGAGAGCTCATAACGTTTTTCATATACTTTCATATCGCTTCGAGCCTCGCAGAGTATCAATTTGCCAAGCCCATAGATACTGCTCGACCACAAACTAGATGTTAGTCTATAATCTATGGGCATAGTAACCTCTTTACCTCGATAGAATCACTTTCGCAAGTCTTCTTATGTCATTATTTATTTTTATCTTTATTCGATTATTTTTATAAAGAAATAGGCGATTTTGTTGCCGACTCTGAAACATGATTCGATCAGGTCAACTGCGAATAAATGGTTGAAGTTAACAATTCATGTGACTATTTGAAGTATTACAACATTGCTTATTAGCAAATATGCATAATTATCGTAATTTACATTAAACAATCATGCTACTTTTGCACGCATGATTTTCGAATGCTCAGCAACGAGAGGCCAAAACAATACGTCTATTCATATAAGTTCCATCA
The DNA here is from genome assembly GCA_950022335.1 of Eurois occulta. NCBI lineage: Eukaryota > Metazoa > Arthropoda > Insecta > Lepidoptera > Noctuidae > Eurois > Eurois occulta. The sequence continues at coordinate 583,619 of OX465499.1, forward strand.
TTATCAGAATTCATTTGTTACTAACTTAACTCTCCTGTTACATGTTAAATTAAATATATATATATATTTTTTTTAACGCGTTTTAAAATTACGGTAACTGTGGCTAATAAGTATAAATATTTGACTGACCCACAATATTAAAAAGCTAACTTAACTCCTACATGGTAACTTTAATCTCATCGAAGTTAATTACAGACGTTGACCCAAAAATTATAAAAATGGCACTAGAAATAAAAGACAGTCGTAGAATAGTGAGGTGCCGACTCGATGGCCGAATGTTGGCTGTCGTTTGGGGACAGGTGAGGTACAGTTATGGCATTGTGGGGTGGTGCAAGTTGTAGAAAGAGGCGATTTAATGGCAATTAAACTGCTAAACACTTTAATTCAAAATATGTTTGAAAATGTTGTCGAAAAAAGACTGGCTTTACATAACGCGTAACACATGCTTTACCTGGACCTCTATCCATTTGGTTGCTATTGATAACATTGGCTTTAGTAGACCTGTAGCTGTTTATTCAAACGATTCCATCATCATCTTCCTGCAGTGCCCTTGTCCCATGTTACTTGGGGCGCGTGCAACACGTTCCGTTCCATTCTCTCCTGTCAATCGTCACGCTATTATTTATTAATTTTTCCTTCATAACACTCTTAACACAATCCACCCATCTTTTCTTCAAACGTCCATTGTTCAAACGATTCCACAGCAGTAAAGCAATACTGTCAAGAATGCAGCCGCGACAAGTATCTTTAATTAAACTATTCAATTTTAGTATTTAAAATTAACTACTTCTACATTTTACTATATTGTATCCTCGTAACGAAACCGAAAATTAATTAATTATTACGCAATACTTTAATTCCTAACACAGTGCAATGAACTGTACAGACGCATAGGTATTTAGGTAATGCAAAAAGGATTAAAGTAATTTATTCAAATCACCGGTGGAATAATTAAAAACGCGTTGTACTAGTAATTGCCCTGACTCAGCCGGCAGAGCCGTACCTGGTTTCACTTGTATTTAAAACTTAATTATTGATTTTTCCCCTAATTTTTTAATATACTTTATGGTAGGTATACCAGATAAATTTATACCTAACAACATTATAACATTATAATTAATTGTGTAAATATACAGCGGCCTTTTCGACTTGTGTAAAGTTAATAGAATTATAGGACAGCGTGCACAATTTTATGAAAATTAAATTATAGGTATTTATTTTGTAAGTATGCATCCATCCACAAAAGTTTTACCCACCGTAATGTAATCGCTGCCGTCTATGTTTTACACCCTCTATTCCAGTTATCATCTATTACGTTTAGTCACCTCAACACTACATTTCTGTAATTTCTCACAAATCGAACAAACTGTTTGTGCAGTTCAGTTTAATCTGGTCAACGGTATTACGGGTTTGTGACGTTTTTCCGTCAACTGTTAGGTAGGTAAAAACTGGTATCTTATTCTGTAGGTCATCGCATTACTAGGCGTGTTTATATTTTCTATTTTTCATGAATAAAATTATCCGAAAAAAATGTAAACTTGCAAAAAGGTTGTGAAAAAAGCTACAAATTGAGCTGTTTGATGAGTGCACGTTTTGCATGCAACCAATAATACCCGTTTTCAGCAAAGCTATGCGACACCTAAGGTTTTCAAGGTTTGAATTGAGCGGAGAGAAATTGCAAACATTAGCTAGAGCTGAAATTATAACAGTGCAATCATGTTTAGGTGTTGCTTAGTGTTTGTGAACTTGGGCAGTGGTCGTAGGCTCGGACCCCAGCGACGCATTACTCTGTTTCATTTATTTCATCATCACTAGTCTCAAAATGGTGAAGGAAAACATCGTGAGGAAACGGCATGAGCTAGAACTAAAAATAAGAACACAATATGTGACATCTACGAACCCGTTCTGGGTCCACGAGGTGGATTACAGCCCGCGCCATCTCATAGAGGAGGTCTGTGTCCCTATCTCCCTATGCCAATGTTTGTGGAAATGGAAACAAGAATGGAATGGTCTTTGATAAGAGCGAGTTTCCTCCGTGCCTCATCCCGGCTGTCCTTTGTAGATCTTTGACAGTTGTTAAGGTAGTCAGTTTCTCAAAAGTCTGATAACCAGTCTTACCAAGGGCATCGTATTACCCAGCACCAACCCAGTTAGGGGTGGGGTCAGATAGGCAGTCGAGCCCTTTAAAATACTGGATTCAGCTGCATCCGGTTAGACTGGAAGCCGGCCCCAACATTGTTGGGAAAAGGCTAGGCAGGTGGTGGTAAGAGCTTGTTCACACTCACCCACGCATTGACGAATTCGTCTTTAATTGGAGATGTGACGTGTTTTAATGTGCCGTGTGACCATAATTGAAGCGGAGGCGTATGAAAATTAGTTTTGGCGCAATGGCTTTTGTCACCTCCTGAAAATGTAGGTAGTTGTGGAAATAATCGAGTGATTTGAAGAAAGAAGGTTAATTAAATTACATAGATCCCAAGGTCGTTTCGAAATAATCCTAATTTAAGAAATGAAATTGTTAGTGCAATTATTTAAGAGTTTTGAGACTATTGCAATAAAACCTTGAGGATTAGTTTGCAAGTCGCAAGTCCACAAGCACCTGAGTCATGTTATAGTGCTACATATTTCTTTGATGGCGATTTAATAACAGTGACGGAAGGGTGCTGCTGATAAACATTTGCGAAATATTGTTTGCGGAAATTGGATTGAAAGTCAAAGATAGCGGCGTTCGTTCCAACTGAGACCAATACAACACTATACTAAAAATCTAGAACAAATTCTTGACGCATATCACGATCAGTAATACGAGTATCAGATTCTTATCTCCCATCCAAATCTCTTATCAACTTTCATCTAATGATATAATATTACATTGTACTCAAGACAGCAATTCTTTCACAGATCGAGACGTAACTTCAAAAAATTAACAAAAAGACAATGGGCACGACGCCCTACCACTGGAACTCGAAGCAATCATGAACGAAAGTCGAGAGCGAATCCGTCGCGAGCGCGAGAGGGAGAAGAACACATACACCTCTCCTCGTCTCGCGCTGCGCCGCGTGCTGCTATTGGCTGAGGGGCGCCAGTTCCGCGAGGCGGCTGCGATCTTGTCCAGGTTGGGGCCTGGGGTGCTACAAAGCGTAGCCTCGGAACTGCCTATAGACCTGCTGGTTGAGGCGCTGCCACACTCGGCGCATCTTATTGAAACTCTTTTGAACAGGTGAGTGATGCAGTTTTTACTGATAGTCTTGCCGAGGAAGTGATCACACCTATGGACGAGGAATCGGCTTGAGCAGGTCACGTTTCATTATATTTGTCGCATTTAGTTGAGCCCGGTGTGGGGTCGCGATTGGTGGTGGTACTACACTCGAGAGCAATGAATCCGGGTCACTTAAAGAATGTTAAAAATCTCGGAAACTAAAAATGATAGGTTAATGCAATAAATTGTATTTAATAGACAATGTAATACTCCTTAAATGAGAGTAAAAAAAATATGAGTCGCCATACATTTTATTAACACAAAATTACATAAAGAAAAAAACTGCTGATCTCTCCTTAAAACAAAAATAGGAAACATGAAATTTTTGAACTTTAATACGATTTTCTTGAATTTTAATACTTCGTATTGCCTCCTCGTGCTTCCATTACTGCGTTTACGCGGTTTGGCATGCTGTTCACCAAGTTCCTTATACGATTTTGGGGAATATTCTCCCTTTCCTCTGTGAGAGCAATTTTGAGCTCACGAAGCGTGATTGGGGGAGGGTTTCGTTGTTTTACGCATCTGCCTAGCTCGTCCCAAGCATGCTCGATCGGGTTGATATCCGGGCTGCGCGCTGGCCACTCCATACGAGTAATGTTCATCTCTTGAAGGTAGTCATTCACAATCCTACCTGTATGAGGTCGGGCATTGTCATGCATAAATATAGCATCCTCACCTAAATTGACCATAAATGGACCAACGTGATCATTGAGGATTTCTTCCACATATCTTACGCTAGTTAAAGAGCCGTTTTCTATGATCACCAGCTCTGTGCGACTTTCAGAAGAAATTCCGGCCCACACAAGTACAGACCCACCACCGTAGGCTACTTTTTCTTCGATGCATGCTTGCTTGAATCCTTCCCCTGGTCTTCGATACACTCTGTGTCTTCCATCGTGCTTGTAGAGCATAAATTTTGATTCGTCGGAGAACATAACTTTTGACCAATCTTCAATACTCCAATTTACGTGGCTCTGGGCATATCTTAGTCTTGAAATACGATGCCCACGCTCCAGTTTAGGGCCGTTTGCAGGTCTAAAGGGTTTCAAGTTAGATTCAGCAAGCCGACGTCTTACTGTCCATGCACTTGGGTTACTTCCTCCGAGGCGTCGAAACTGATTTGTGAGTTCAGTTCCTGTGAGAAAGCGATTTCGAAGCATGGTGTTCACCAAGTATCGGTCTTCTCGTGCTGTGGTACACCTGGTTCTGCCCGTTCCTGGTCTGCGTAGGTTAGAACCAGTTTCTTCGTAACGTCGGAGAACTCTTTGTACTGTTGACAGCGACACACCGACAGTCCTGGCTGTATCGCGCTGACTCCGGCCGGTTTCCAGCATTGTAAGTATTCTGGTGCATTCTTCAGGCGTAAGCGACATAATTTCAGCTTGAATAATGAATATAGAGCACTATCAACATGGTTTATGTACCCACATAAATGACAGATTACAAACAAAAGCAAAACCAAATGCTGTAATTTCGTAGTTCCATCTTCGAAAGTGGCCCTTTTTCAAATTTGATTTTTTTATGATATAACTTTACAATAACTAAGAAGTTTTAATACCTTCATTTAAGGAGTATTACATTGTCTATTAAATACAATTTATTGCATTAACCTAGCATTTTTAGTTTCCGAGATTTTTAGGATTCTTTAAGTGACCCGGATTCATTGCTCTCGAGTGTATTTGAACCAACTTCATCGAGTTAAACTTTGTGACATTATCGTCCCGCGTGCAAACACGGCAAATAAAATCTCGACAAAGTTGGTTCAAATAATTAACAGCATCAATGTCTTTTCTGTAATACGTAAGAAAGTGTTAATAGTTTTCTCTCACTATCTTACATACCTTTACAATTACACAATCAAATATCTAATAGCTAATCATCATTACAGCACATAAAGTAAATGAACTGCATATTCTTCGATTAGCGAAGGTCTTTCTTCCCATTCTCTTACGTCTAGATAGTAGAGTTTGCAACCACAGATATGAGTGATATGACACAAAACGAACTGTAAAACAATATTGTGTAGTGGGACCATTAATAGATGAGTATAAAAGGATTTTTACAAACAACGAGTGAAAACAGGCGCAAGCGCACGTAGACGTCTACTTACTGAGATCTCAGAATGGGATGCTTAAACGTTACTTAGCATATAAACGTCCACCACTGGACATTATCCGCCCCCTAGAGTCACCACGTGGAGCGGTCCTGTGGTCTAGACCACGTGATATTTCCACCTTGTGGGGGGCCTTCCGGTACGGGGTTTCTATTGCAGAATTTTTCAGCCCTATCGGCCACCAATCAATCATCCATCTTGGTCACTTTACTTGACTCAAATGAAATAAGTCTCTGCATCACGCACTCTTAAAACCGTCAACCTTTTGTCATCTGTCTATTTAGTGGCAGAGTCGCCGTGATCCAACTCCAAGTGATTCATTGGAGTAGTTACCGCGGCCGTTACGTTTCCGATGTCCGTTATCTTTGTTCTGAGGTCTCGGTTGACGGCCGACAGCGGTCAACTGCGGAGGGATTACAGTAAATGTAGTGTTCTATTCATGTATGGGTTGTTGTTGGTGATCGAGATTTATCATTTAAATGTATAAATGCAATACGTACATACATTCATAACCTCACGCACGCTTTTGTCCCATGCGGATAGACAGAGATTACAGAACATCACCGTCTACGATCCTTACATACTCTAAGTGCTTCGTCCACATTTAAATATTTGGTCACGAAGATATAATAATAACTTGAAGGTACAGCGATGTTGCCAGGATTGATCCCAAATGAGGTTAGAACAGAATATAACGGTTTAAACATGGTGAGCGAAGATTTTCTCATCGAAAGTGTGAAAAGGCGACAAACGATTAATTTCATTTTCATTACTTTTCATTTTTTAGACGTTGCCCCTCACTTGGCTTTTCTCCTGAATTGTGGGTGCGTTTACAAACATCTAACATAAACTCAGATACACAAACAGCCAGACTCGGAGCAACTACCTGTAGGCCATATAAATAATTGTTCCGTGCGGGGATCCCCACGACACACGATTAGTATACCATAGTCAAACCACTACTGGTGGCAATAGCAACTCCTCATTACTGCATCGATCAGAGCTGAGAGCCAATTAATTGAAAATAGACTTTAGTACAAAGCCTATGCTACGCTATGCATGACATTCGTGTTACATTTATTTGACGTTATCGATTTATTTCATTAAAAATCGACTCGGCAGTTTAGGAGCTATGATAGAACATAAAAATGTTACAAATATCGATAGACAGCCAAAATCATAAGACTTTTTGACTTTTCCGTAGTCGGGTAAAAATGAATTCGACACTAATATGTTTCTTTTATTGTGATTGCACGATACAATAAATATTTAGAATATTGAAATCAAATAATTGTTTATGGTATCTAAATTCTTTATGGTTTCAATTTATAAATTCTTCATGGTAATTTATTGTAGAATTGTTTGCAAATGCATTAAAAACAAAATGTTTACAAAATGTTTAATTTATAACTGTCTAACAGGATTAATCACACATAAGTATTCTATTAAATTGCTAAAAAAGATAAATTGGGAGCTGATATTAATCTCTTAATTTGGCTAATTAAAGCTTTAAGTGGTTTCATTAATCTCCTAATAAATATTTATAAGTATAATTAAATCTGTCACATTAATGGATTATCTCTAAATGAATAATTAAAGGATAATTTCTAAATTCCTCATGTCAGTAAGATTATACGCCAAGTCGCCAATACAGCACACCTACTATCTTCGATCTAAGATTACTGGCATGCTAACATAAGCTACACAAACCACAAACAATAATCAACTCTTAAAGCTACACAATAAAGTCTATAATAAGTAACCTCCACTTAACGTGTTCATTATAATATTATTAAGCTCATACCGTACCATTCAAAAATATTCCTTACATCCTTGTGTTAAGAGTCAAGGATGTCATACAAGTTAATTTACGGGAATTTCAACGAAAGTACCAGGCGACCGGTTCCCTCGATATTTAGTGTTCAGACTACTTTCACATGATTTATAACGATAATGACCTTCAAAATGGAGTCTTGAGGAAACCTGAAGCTGAGGCATTCTATATCAGGTTTGGAGTCCATTGCGCAGAAAGCAGCAAACTGGTGAACGAAGTTGGGAAAACTGCTTACATGAACTGCAATGGAATAGTAAGTAATAGATGGCTACATTGATATTAGTGTACTTAGATCATTACAATCCATGAAGGAATCCTGGCAGATAGTCAATGTCCGTCAGTTTCATGAAACGAAATATCAGTAAAGGCAGTATGAAAGCGGAATGTATTCGCAACTTCATTAGCATAATGTAAAACATGGTCTCTTTCCTCATTTCTGTTGTAAGAAATGAGAATCAAAGGACGATTTTACTTCATCATGCAACACCGGACAACATCTCCTCTGTTTGATCATATACATATATCATTCACGACCCAGTTCTTCTTTATCACTAACATAACAATTGAATAATAATTCATTTGAAGGTTCAAAATAAGATCAAAGATCCACATGTCATCAATGAACGCTAAATTGAGTGGTCTAGGGAGAATGTTCATGCCTGTGTTATAAATTGGCTGATATATACATATATCTGTATATATATATGTATTAATATCCACTGATTATCAAGTTTTGAGTGTCAGAATGGTTACTTGTTATTTACTGTGTCTAAAAGTATCTCTAAAAAGGTGTGTAGGGAAAAGGGTTTCTATCAAGAAAAGACACAGAAAGACAAGACTAGACTATTCATTTATTTCGATTAGGCTTGTCAGATATTTATAGGTAACGTTAATTACCTATCAAGCTACGTCCATTCGCAAACCTAGGTCTTCGTGGAGAAGAATGGACAAGAAACTCCACGGTATCATCTTTTAAAGTATTATGCCAGAACAATTATATGTTGTCCTGGACCCTTCTCAAATTATAGCAATTTATCAGTGAAGATAAACAATAAGCAATATAAACCATATTATAACACATAATTTATCAGTAATATTCATAGTATAATATCAAATAACTTACATAAACATTGTAGAAACTTAGGGTAATGCAAATAGGTTCCAGCTTTACACTTTTGGTATCTCCATTACTATGTCACTTTCAAACGTAATAATAAACACATGGCACACACAATATTAAATACCTCTCAGGGTATATCTTGTCCTTAGAACAGTTGCAGTATAAAAAGCCCCGAATTGGCGACAACCTCTATTTTTATACACGTCAAACGTCAAATACTCAGTACATCCTACCCGCCATAATAAACCAATGGCAATTGGTCACATATTATAGCTAAATAACTAATAACAGAGACAACAACTAACAAATCCTCTGTAAGGGAACTATTTTAAAACTTCATTAGATAATTTAGCAAACTAGTAAGTATTTATTTGTAATCTATTTGTTTAATCGGATAAAATATCAACATCAACTGATAGTTCAGAGAATTGATTGAAACAACTTCATATATAGGAATTGCAACATAAGATCTGGGACACATTATAAATATCACTTCAATATTACTAATTCATTTTAAAGTAAATAAACATTTAACTTGATTATTCAAATATAACAACTTTCTTTCGTTTGGATACTAAGCCTTTTAAGCCACAATAAAAACTATTTCTATAAAATACATCGTAGTATAAAATACCTTTAGGAAAATGTATATTAGGTTAATTTGAAATTATAACCTTTCTGTTATCAAGATACTAATTTACGATGATTATAAATATAGTTATATTTTTGAAATGCAACGTCGCCATACGTCAATGTTATTTTACGTTTGACAGCCGACGTTGCTGGATTATCGATTGTTATTAATGTAGCCATTACTGAGAGTTGTTAAACAGTCAGATATTCTCATACACATAAGGGTTATCTAACACCTGCCAGGGCTGCGGGACTGTTCGAAAGAGATGCCGCGGCCCTGGAACATAGAGGGCAAAAGAAGGAATGGAAAAAAATGGAAATGAAGGATGGGTTTTAGTCGGTAAAAGTCTGACACTCCCTGCCGCTCCACCCAGAGCGGGAGGAGTCATTTGATGATTTCCCATTCGAAAAAAAAAGGGATAATATTCACAAAATCACCACGTTGTTGAAGGCACATGATTCCACAGTGCTTATGTTGGTAGACAGATGTCCATCTGTTTGATACCATATGGGTGGAAAAAAGTGACTACTTTGATGAAGAGTAATAGAGAAGTACTAAAAAAATTAGGATATGGGCAACAGAATGGTGATGATCTGTTACAACATTTTCAATTGGAAAAGAGAGTATTTTGCGGTTAACGTCAAGGACCGAAAGTCCTGTTGTACTCGTATATTGACTTTATGAATGACTCTTGCCATGATTATAAGGATTGTTTTATTACACCTTCAAAACATGAGATGTAACCGTGACGCTGAACACGCCATATTCTGTGATACTACTCTTAAGTAAGACATAACACATTACATCTACTTACATAGAGCATGATTAAGTAATCAGTAATCACACTTGCTACACGCTATATAAGTGTATATTACAGCATAATAACTTCCATTACTCCAGTCGATTGTTACTGATGTTGAATAACATTAGTTAAGCGAAATGATTCAGCGAGTTCATAGGTCAGAGGCAAATGACATACACACAAAGGTACGCGGTAAGGTATGTAAGTTTGCGCATCAAACCGTAACTCTTGTCTACGAGTCTTCAATCGAGCCAACATCACACCTGTTATCCAGGTAGGGTTAGGCAGAGGTGCACAGTGAGGTCAGTTCACCAACATTTCACCAGTTATATTCGTCGCATGTAATAGAGGGCGAATCTATTGAAATCAACAGGGCACAAATCTAAAATCTAATCTAAATTAAAATCTGCATCCGTGTAGTTATACTTCCTAGATTACATTTGTGTGTGTAGTTTTTCTGATAGGTTCATTAATCAAAGTATCTTCTGCCGAATCACTAAATAGAAAGGATAATTTAATTTAATAACATACTACCAAAATATAACCCACATTGCTCACACATGGGATTGGAAAGCTCAAATATATTCGCGACAACGATTAATTACACGACTACGCTCCGATGATGTCGGATTACCAGTAACAATTTATTATTTCTCCCGCCAAACCCGCCATCTTGTTCTGTACCTGTCTGTACTGACCCAGGCATTCACTTTTACTGCCTAGATTTTTGACAGTTCATGAGGTTTCACTTTCGTGAAAGGTCCCTAATGCAGATGATACGTTAATTGTCGGTTATGCTTGATTGCTTACGTCAGTTCTGCATGATTTGTTTTATGAATATGAACGTAATGTTTGATTGGTGTATCTAAGTTTGAATATCGCTGTCGAATGTTTTTATCGTCCGTTTTTTAATTTCTTACGTAACTTCTTTAAAGATTATTTAATGGCTTAGCACTGTGTCTAATTCTTCTAAGCGAAAGAATAATATTGAGGTGCTAAATGATAATCATACACTTCGACCATCTAAAGGCCCAAAACATTGAGTTGAACTTTCTGAGGATGCCATCATATCCAACCCGCTAATCAAAGCCAACACTCACACTTCTAATACCTTACAATCAACTAATACATAGTAAACAACCACATTACACTTATCATCCACAAATACCAATCATTAAAAACAAAAAAGAATCAAGGTACGCCGCCTTTGAGTCTACCGAAACTTACGTGAATGGTCTTTGCCACCATAATCGTGTAATGATATACCGGCGCTGGTCTGCGGGAGAAAGTGCACCGGTCAGACCTGTTGCCAGACCCTCGAATTTCGGGGGACGGTGAAATTTATGAACCTGTATCGATTGGTTCTTGTAATATGTCGCTTTATTCAGTGTTGAGAATGTGGGAGTCTTATATTGTAGGTACGAAAATTTAAAGAAAACCGATGGTGAAAATCAATTTGTACAGATTTTGTGTTAATATGATAAATGATAATAGGATATCTACCTATATATTCTATTTGAATAGCACTAGGAATCGAGAGATACTGCTAAATCAGTCTCCTGAACCATCAAACAAGAGAGCTATGAATAAAAGAAAGCTAGGAAGGAAAAGCAACTACTTACTGCTTTTGTGAACTCCTTTTGAAATTTTTACAAGACTAAATAGGAAACCAATGGCCTAGCTACTAACAATACTGATACAAAAGCCTCAGGCCTTTGTCGCAATGTCGTATATTTGTTTATGACTTTCATATTTTATTGTAATGTCTTACTCCACTCCACGTTATACGAGTATTACATCCAAACACGCAATAATCTCCGACGTGAATTTAATGTTATCTGAAGCGTGAAGAGATTACCACTTGCCTGTCATTTTGTAATAAAACTTATGAGATCTTGCTTTCGGCGAACATTTTAATGTTTTTGTGAGTATTGCAAGCACACTGACACCAATGAGTGATTTGATAATAATGAGCTTTAAATTTTAGCATCGTCACCGGCGGTCGATTAGGCGGTATTCAACATTTAATAGATGGACAATGACACGTTGACATGAGAATATATTATGATGGGTAAAATTCTGGACATTCTTAATCTTGATAAATGGACATGATTATGCAAATGAAACACATAACATTTGATGTATGTATAATAATAAACACTTCTGTATAGTAAATATCATCAACTTAAGATATAATAGACTCTTACGACATTTAAAATCTGAAGATGTAATACCATTAGCAGAGTCAACTTACAATTGTAAACATACAGACAAACATCATAATAGTTCTTTGAATAGAAAGTGAAGCATGATCGTGTGTCGTTGACTTTCAACAATTACATTCATTACTACTAAAAACTGAAAGGTATTCACGAATGTATGGACGTTGCTGAAAAAGTAATAGCTCACTACACGATTGTTTCAATTAAAGAGCAAAAGTAATTCACTAATACTACAATAACTGTGAGAATAATATATACGCCACTCATACCATCAGTGAAGTCAGTAGCTACATTAGGTTAGAAATATTACGATGATTCGCGTCAGACTAATAGATAGAAAATACTTTTACACCAAAATTGTTACATCGCTGCTCTTTAATGATATGGCTATTTCTATGGATACAACGGCTGTCTTATCGTTGACTTCAATATCTTCCTGGCTACCCTAGAATGGGCCGAACGAACAAAAAAAAGGACAAAAAGATTCAGGTAAACTCAAATAATTTATTTCAATTAAACCCTTTATAAGCAGTTTCAAATTGTCAAGGAGTCCAAGTGCCCGTTCCAAAATATAAATGTAATCGCCGGAGGATAAGGTAGAGGTGTGCCTAATAGTACGAACTAAGTAGTAGTAGGTCTAAGTACTAAGTAGTAGCAAATGAAGCCATCTAGCCGGCTATCAAGCAGTTGAAAGGCTTGAACAACAATTATTACGAATACTTGAAGAGAATTCATAGCTAATCACAGCCCAGTCGTATGTGCTTTCCCATTCCCATATAACTCCAAGGTTCAAGGTTCAAACAGTGCATCACATCACAATCTTAGAAACAATTTCCACAGAAGAACCGCATGAACGAGAAACGAACAATAGAATCAAATCGAACTAAATCAAACAATCAGCAGAAAAGCAAATAAAAACCGTTGCATTTACTCTAAACGTTGGTTATCTTGAAAACTCGTCGCCATCATTGTAAGGCATTGTCCCACCGTACACCGTCGACGAGGAAAAGAGTGGCTACAAACTAGTGTCTATTTTCTCGCTCAAGAAACGATACATGACTAGCTCGGGTCCGCGACGTCGCTCGCAACATGGTCGAAAATTATCCCACGAGAACCTCGTAAATATATATAGCCTATGTCACTTGGGGAAAAATGTACCTTCGCTTTAGTGAAAGAATTTTCGGAATCAGATCAGTACTATATTACCCCCAACATGCAAACTTATAAACTTTACGTCTTGATACCACGAGGGACTCTCTTTATACCCGGCGAGGACTACGCAAACAAACAACTCGTAGTTGCTAGCTCTAATCGTTTCTCGCTCATCGCCGACACAGCGACCGTTGCTTAAGACCCATAATAAACTATCATTGTTAATTCATGGAAAATATGATGTGAGAATAGGAGCGACTATAATGATGTGCATCTGGATCGCGAACCGTTATGCTCTTGCGCAGTTACTGGTGCCACATTTGATGGTGTATGGTCAATAGGTGTCATGGTTTATAATGGTGTTGATAGAGCAGCCGTGGTTGTAAAGAAAATAAATAGCGAGTGGACATGGGTGTTTACAAATACCGTTATTAAAAATGGTAGTGAAGCGAAGTGTGCTATCATAATCATGATAGAATATAGATAGTTAAAATTAAATAATCAGAATGAATGGCTTTCACAAAGTTTTGAAGACGCCCAATTATATTTGAGAGTTCAGATGAAAAGGATAGTATGTTGATTTAATAGAGTATTCGTATTGTAGTGTTGTGTATTGTATTCTAAATCATTTGTTATGATCACTCATCAATTATGATTAAGTAATCCAGACTGAATTGTAATTTTATACTTGCTTGTCGTAAACAATTAGTTTAGTGTAAACCCTTTTAGACCATGTTTAGGCCATTAAAACTATTTCCTTAATAATTATTCTTTTTTTACATCTTGTCTTGGGTTTGCATAAAGTGGTTGTGTAGAGTGTTCGTGTTTGCCAGTAGAAGAACACATTATTAGTGATTAATAAACTTTTGTGATATTTTCTAGAACATACATATCTAGTACGGTACCTATTATAATTTAAGTAAAGGATATAAAAACCAAATTCGAGGCCATCGAAGTCAGTGGTGCGTTCGTCCTTGCAACAGTAGCATATGCAACATTAAAGTATTTTTATAGCAAAATATGTAGTAATTAAGATGCTAGGAATGGGAGCAGCTATTATAATGATATTACGAAGAATGTTAATGAAGCAGACGTAATGGTTGCTGTCGTATCGATCCGCCATCTTTTAATTAAAGGATGCCCTTAATACTAAAGTTATTTGTAATAATTTTTTATGCAATGGTTGCTATAATATCGTTTTTTTATATGCCTACCAATCCATTATTTCTTGTGGAAACTTAGTACCGTATCGTTTTAATGCGAACTGTATCGATCGCATCGCCTTTGGTATAAATAATAAATGCGTTTATGGATTCCAGTGTGAGAATTTTAAAGCTGTGTCTTATTGATTTCTAACCCAGTCAGGTCACTTAGTACTTCGCGTAAACGAAAGTTAAAGAGGTTTTACAATACATGAAGTTTATAAAATTGCTTTTAAAAACTAATTCTTGACCACCTTACATTATCGAAGACCGATAATAGCCTAGTGAACACCGCGGGAATCCGTTGGATGAATGGAGCACAACGGTCGACGTGGCGACGCTTGGTGCAGGCTTCTGTCCAGCACTAGTCATCTTTCGGCTGATATGCTAAGGACACATTTTATCCACTGAGCCTTTAATCTTAAGTTTCATTAAAACTTTATGTAACTTCCGATTTCATCCACAGACTAGTCTCCCTGGAAGTGACTCCCCGGCCGGACGTGCAGTGCGAGGCGATAGCATGGCGCCTGGTGGGCCTGTTGGGCGTAGACCAGGGCTCGGGCCTGAGGGCCAGGACCGCGCGGCTGGCATCCTCGCTGGTGCACTACACGCCGGACACCAGGGATGCCATAGATGCGAGGAGGCGGCAGTTGGATGCTGCTGTACAGGGTAAGATATTTAGACAAATATTTGGATTTTAATTTAATACTGATATACCCCTAATAAGGGCAGGAAAGAAGAAGAATGACGATAATGATGATACTGTATTTCAATCGAACAAAATATGGTTATAGAGCATTAATCAGGTAATCCCAAATTCACGATTGGGAACACCTAAATTCCAAATGAGCCTAGGCAGTCAAAAAAAGGGCAGTGTTTGAAGAGGTTCCGGAATAAACAGTAGAAAAAGACAGAGTTCATATAAAACCAAATGGAAGCGTAATTCTAGAAGTTAGTCTATTAAAAACATCGAAGCAGAAACACCGTATAAAATTGCCTAACTTTAATTAAATCTCATCAAAACATCCTCAAATTACTCATATAAAATCCAAAACCAGGCTTACATAATTATCTAAATAAACCAGCAAACCGTGAAAGATATCTATCATAATATTTACCCATCACTTCCATGTGTGTGCTAAGGGATGCCACAAGGTCGATCCAAAACCGATTAGTGATGAATCAAAGGCATAACAAGATGGCCGGATAGCTGGCATCCTACAGCGGATGCCATAATTTAGCCGAACGAGGAAATATTCACTAATTACGTTGTGTTTCCTTTACCTTAGCTTGATGATTTCTTATCGTCCGTGGGTTTTGGTGCGGAACGTTGACTGTACTGCAGTGTTTTGGTACTGTAATTACTGTATTAGCGTTTGACTGTTCAGTGAAGTACTAGGGCAACTTATTGGTCATCGCAGGCTATTTGAATTTTAGAATTAAACCCTCTTCTGTTCTCATAAATAAAAAGAGATTCAAAGCCGCATCTTATGGCAGTAGACCATCGTTCATATAAGACTTATCTGTTTATCATCTGCTTAGGCTTTTCCCAACAATATCGGGGTCGGCTTCCAGTCTGCTGCAGCCGGTTGCAGCTGAGTACCAGTATTTTGCACGGATCATGGCATGAGTTTTTCTGACTCTGACTTTCTGTTACTACGTCACCCATATTTGACTTATCAAGCATCAATAACCAAACTTTCCCTCCATCCCCAGGGCTGGGCACCCACGGTCTGACGGCCGACGCGACGGGCTCGCTAATCTCGTTGCACGTGGCCATGAAGAACGAGCTGCAGAGACACGTCGACGTCTACAAGCAGGCGTTGCATAAGCTGGAAGAGCTGGTAAGAAAAAAGCTCATTACAGCCCGCTGCAGATCGTAGCATTTAGTTTTTCATTATTAGTAACTAGAAGTTTGAAGATTGTGATACCGTTAAACCAACTTAAGTCGTCTTCACTTGACGTTGGCGACACACCAAAAAAACTTGCAATTTTTGGCTTTAGGCACGGGAATCTCGTAAAGTTTTATGGACAAACTACATATTATAGGGATGCTGTATATATGATCGAGACTTAGTACGTTTCGGCACAGTGCGTAAAGTATGGCGTGCTAGGTGCTGCCTTGCTCGCCTCTCAATAAGCAGATGTAACTAAAATCACTACGCTCACGCTCATTTTTAGGGTTCCGTACCCAAAGGGTAAAACGGGTCCCTATTACTAAGCCTCTGCTGTCTGTCTGTCTGTCTGTCTCCAGGCTGTATCTCATAAACCGTGATAGCTAGAAAGCTGAAATTTTCACAAATGATGTATTTCTGTTGCCACTATAACAACAAATACTAAAAAAAATTACAAAAAAAAAATATTAAGGTGGGTCCCCATACAATAAACGTGTATTACGTTACGTTTTAATAAACGTGGTGTACGGAACCCTTCGTGCGTGAGCCCGACTCGCACTTGGCCGGTTTTTATTTTTAATAAGTACTTGGCGAATGTTTGTTCCGATTCTCTTGACATATTTTATTCTAGTCACGTTTACCGTTTGTATCTCTAATCTGTCTTTTGTCCTGCAGTCGCCAGTCACCATAACCCAAGACCCGGCATCGTCATCCCACCAGCGTCTTCTGGCGCTCTCCCACGCAGATGTGGAGAGGCGCCTTATAGATAACAAATCCCTCCTCACTATCGTAGACAAGCCCGCCTTGAGGCAGCTGCCGACCCTGGTGGATGCACTAGCAGCCAGGGTCGAGAGCGACAAGGCGGTGCTGGCTTGCATCGGGCAGATCAAGAGAAGTGATCCGAGTCTGGATTTGACGGATACGAGGTAAGATGGTTTTAAATTAATCATTCATCGTGGTTGTTGTATATGCAAGATCAAATTAAATTAGCTAGCGACTCTACGCACGTGATGGTATCCATATCCAAACACGGTAAAATAAAAGAAAACGTATTTTTGTACTCATATTTAAAGTACATACCAGACGTGGGATTTTCTTTTATTTATCGTGTTAGACGTGTATTGACCTCGTCTACAGAATTTCACTGGCTAATTTTATAAGATCCTGAATTTCATTGATGATTTTTTGGAGCATGTGCTGGATTAAATTTTTTAAAGGAGAAGATGAAAATATTGTTAATTGAATGTGTATGGTCAAAATGGGTTTCATAATCATCAGGGGTTCATATTTGTACATAAAATCATTTTTAACCGACTTCAAAAAAAAAAAAAAAACAAATATACCGAGTTAACTCATCGTAACACGCGTTTACGCTGAGCACGCAGCACCGCCAGCATGCGTCATTTTGCAACTATGCATTTACCGGAAATTCAATAGAATTATTTTTCTTTGTATTGTATTCAGTCTTGCATCAGCCATCAGCTTAATATCCTGTATTTTTATAATTAAATTAATATTGTAATAAATAAATATTTTTTTAACTAAAATCCCGACCGCCGAAACTTAACTGGCGCAGTCGGTAGGATCGCGACGTTCTAAGATCGAATCCAACTCTTCATCTTAAGAGCGACGGTTCTCAAATCGTTTCTTCGTGATCTACAAAGAACCTATCGCGCGGTCGGACACCTCTACGGTCATCGGGATAAATCTCCGGAGAATTGGAGGAAGCTGCGCTGGCCGAGACTCGACTCGACAGGAGATGCAGTGGCTGCTTTGGTAAGTACTCTTATTTGCCAAGTGTCCTTGCTCGATTTCCTGCCTTATTTTAATTTGTGTATTTTATGTTAATCTATGTGTATCTGTCTATAAGCTAAAATCGCAGTAGGCAACCACAAAATTATAATAAGTAGCGTTAAGTATCCCACGAGTAAATTCCAAGTGTTTAATTTGACACCTCTATTGTTTTACGCCAAGCGCCACTAGGCAGGCAAGCTACAGAAAAACAATGTCGCTCAGGGATTACGATGCTAACTATAAACCGTACAAACTAATCGCAGATTTAATGCCAAGATATGATGGTAATCCTAAATTACTCAATTATTATATTAGGGAAGTAGAAAACTTATTACAGTTAACTTCTGAGGCAGATCGTGCGCACCCAGCGTTTATCTGCTTAATTAAAAGTAGGCTCAGTGGTCCAGCCGTAGACGCAATAGCGTACGAAGGCTACTTAAACTCATGGCCATCAATTAAGAATGCGTTAACTAGACGCCTTGGTGAACCACGAAATGAAATACAAGTAATGCAGGAGCTAACGCGAGTGCGTAAGTCTAAGGGAGAAGATGCTGAAAGCTTCGGCAAACGCCTCCGTGAGCTGTTGGATACTCTGTATTCCGTAGGGGAGCATGGCAATAAATCGTATTACGAAAAGATGGTTATTGAACAGTACATAAACCAGTTAGACTTCCACGTCTCGTTGGGCGTTCGAATCGCTAAACCGGACACCTTCGAAGCAGCCATTATAGCGGCTAGACAAGAAGAAGCTAGGCTTTCATATAATAGAGCTAATTACAGTAATAATAATCCTTCAACGTCACAAGCAAAGCCAAAGGAGTTATCTAAACCACCAGGCAATAATAATCCCATCCGTAATACAGTAAACCCATTTGTACCTGGCTTTATTATTCCCCCACAAAACTTTGTACCTCAACAAAATAATATGACCCCCGAACAGCGTCAACAATGGGTACAATCCGTGTTACCCTGGAAGGCCAGGCCAGCATCAGGTAACTCTAGACCAAATGGTTCAAATAACTTTAGGAATCAACCTAACATTCCAAAACCACCGGTTCCCACACCAGTATCATCGGACGTCACAATGCGTACGGCAGGTAAGCCAGAAAAACCACAGTTCGCTCAGCAGTTGTTCTACATTCCGATTCAGATGGCCACTCAAGATCAACCAGGACCCAGTGACATAGGGTTCTATAACGATGTCACAGACGGCAACGGTAACGGCATATCGGTCGAGCCGAATGCAAACACGGACGAACAAGAGGTAGGTGGTGACCAGGATTTTCCCTTGGACACCAACCGAGACAGCCAGACGTAGTTTCAATAAATTTCCAGACCAAGAAATATTTACCGTACATAATACTACCAGAGTTTGACGGTAAGTTTCTAATAGATACAGGGGCCAGTCATTCAACTATAGCAACTGACGTAGTTGCAGGCACCATATTTGAGTACTGCGTAGAAACAGAACCCTTTCAAATTAATACGGCACACAGTTCATCAGTTCACGACAAGGTAGTTTACCTTCCCTTACCTCCCGCGTTTAATAGCGATATAACACATAAATTTCTAATATTCGACTTCGATCCTAAATATAAAGGTCTTATCGGAATTGACCTTCTGCAAAAACTGAAGAGTAACATTGATTTAAATAATAATGTTTTACGTACATCTACAGCGGAAATACCAATACACTTTAGTTCTCCACCCCAAAAGATAAGTATCGAACCTAGATGCGAAAAGATAGTCAAAGTAAAAACCAACTACTTAGACGGACAATACCTTCATGACGATTTAATCTGGTCAGATGGTTTAATGTCCCCAGCAGCTATAGTCAACGTTACAAACGGTTCTTTTAAAACATCGGTAATTAATCATAGTGATCAAAAGAAGTGTATCCCGTTTAACCCGTCAATTGAATTAGAGAAATTTTCCAAGGTCAACTATAATAATAATCACGATATTAATACCATACAGGTTCAATCCAACATTGACCAAATATTAAATGAAAACCTTCAGAAAATTCGTACAGATCACATGAATGAAGAAGAAAAGCGCGAAATAATCCGGATATGTTATCAGTATAGGGACTTATTCTATGCAGAAGATATACCACTCACTTTTACACACGCTGTTAAACACGAGCTCAGATTAAGCGATAATACACCAGTTTTCGTACGTAGTTACAGACAAGCTCCTCAACAACGCGAAGAAATTTGTAAACAAGTAGATAAGCTCCTTCAGCAAGGTATCGTGCGAGAGAGCATATCTCCTTGGTCATGTCCCGTGCATATCGTACCCAAAAAACCCGATTCCTCAGGCAACGTCAAATGGAGGCTTGTAATTGATTACAGACGACTCAACGATCGTATCATTGAAGATAAATACCCCTTACCAAACATACACGACATATTAGATAGATTAGGACGAGCGCAATACTTCACAACCCTAGACCTTGCTAGCGGTTTTCACCAAGTGGAAATGCACCCCAATGATATTGAAAAAACCGCATTTACCACTGAACGAGGACACTATGAGTTCCTTAGAATGCCCTTTGGACTCAAAAATGCACCAAGTACATTTCAAAGGTTGATGGACCATATATTAAGAGGCATAGATAATGTCTACACCTACTTAGACGACGTAATAATAATATCTACGTCATTGCAGCAGCACATAGAAAAACTAAAGCAAGTATTCGAGCGATTCAAAACACATAATCTAAAGATTCAGTTAGATAAATCGCAGTTCCTACAAAAACAGGTTAACTTCTTAGGACACGAGCTAACAGATGAAGGATTAAAACCAAACAAAGACAAGATAAAAGCCGTACTTAACTTCCCCCTACCTACGTCTCAGAAGGAAATAAAAGCCTTCCTAGGTTTAGTCGGATATTACAGAAAATTCATAAAAGATTTCGCCAGACTTACGAAACCAATGACCCTTTGCCTTAAGAAAAATAGTAGAGTCGTACACTCCCCAGACTTCTTAGAAGCTTTCAATAAGTGCAAACAAATTTTAACTAACGCCCCAATACTACAGTACCCGAATTTTGATGAACCTTTCATCCTCACCACCGATGCTTCAGATGTAGCATTAGGTGCGGTGTTATCTCAAGGAATAGTAGGATCTGACAAACCAGTAGCATTTGCATCCCGAACACTATCAGATACCGAATCTCGTTACTCTACAATAGAGAAGGAGCTACTCGCCATAGTATGGGCAATTAAATACTTCAGACCCTATCTCTACGCTAGAAAGTTTATCATCTACACAGACCACAGGCCTCTCACTTGGCTAATGTCATTAAAAGATCCTAACTCTAAATTAACTAGATGGCGTTTAAAACTATCGGAATATGACTATAAGGTTGTATACAAGAAGGGTCGTCAAAATACTAACGCAGACGCTCTATCACGTGTTAAAATCTTTCATGGCAGTGTTGACTCTCTAGCTGTTAATTTAGACGATAACGAAGATGATGAGATAATTAATAGAATATTCGAAAATGCACGTAGGGAAGCCGAAAATCAAATAGACACAATAGCATCCAATGAAAATATACTACCACAAAACCCAAGCATTCCTGAATCTCATATAGGCACAGATAGTATGAGTATAGTATCAGCTGAATCTGAATTAGTATCTACGAGACATACACAGCCTGATAACGAAGCTAGAGGCATACCCATCATTACAGACGCTATTGACAGGCAGTTGAAGCAGTTCCACGTTAGGTCCACGCCTGGATCTACGTATAGAGTAGATAACAGATCCACTAACTCAAAAGTAGTTATAAAA
Organism: Eurois occulta; assembly: GCA_950022335.1. NCBI lineage: Eukaryota > Metazoa > Arthropoda > Insecta > Lepidoptera > Noctuidae > Eurois > Eurois occulta. The sequence continues at coordinate 605,447 of OX465499.1, forward strand.
GATGTCTTTATCCCAGTAAATAATACAGAGTCCGAGATAATTAGATTCCTTAAAGAACACACCATCGCTGACCGTGTATTCCATTGTTACTTTCATAATGAAGAGTTATACCATGCCTTTTCTAGAGTCTACACAACAATATTTAACGACAGAGGTCCTAAACTACTTAAATGCACAACACGCGTAACTCTTGTAGAAAACAAACCTGAACAACAAGAGTTGATTAAGAAATACCACGAAGGTAAGACGGTTCACCGTGGTATTCAGGAGACGTACAAGCAGTTGCACAGAAATTATCATTGGCCAAACATGCTCCTTACAATTCAAAGCTTTATTAATCAATGCGATACTTGTTTGAAATCAAAATATGAACGCAACCCTCTTAAACCACCCCTAGCTATAACCGATACGCCTCGCAAACCGATGGAACATATATTTATGGACTTATATTCAACCGGAGGCGCAACGTTCCTTACAGTCATCGATAACTTTTCTAAATACGCCCAGGCAGTCCAACTAACAGCATGCAGCAGTGTCCATATAGCTGAAGCACTACTAAACATTTTCTCAGTGTTAGGCTTACCAAACAAAATAACCACAGATTCAGATACTAAATTTGACAACGATGTTATTAAAGAAATATGCGCACTACATAACATCCACGTACATTTTACAACGCCTTATAACCCTAATTCTAACTCCCCTATTGAACGTTTGCATTCTACCCTAGCTGAAATAATCAGGATTCAAAGAATGACTAACAAAGATGACCCCATACAGCTAATCATGAAGTACTCTATAATAGCATATAACAACGCTATCCATTCGGCAACAGATTATACACCTCATGAGTTATTATTCGGACACACAGCATCTAGAAACCCATTAGAATTATACTACCCAAAAGAATTTTACCAAGACTATGTTATTAAGCATCGTGCCAATGCAGAAGCAGTTCAAGAGTGCATCGCTGCACACATGTCCAAAAACAAGGAGCAGGTGATTGCTAAACGCAACCAAGAAGCAGAAGAGATGAAATTCAAGGTAGGTGAAACTGTTTATAAACAGGTAGCAAAGTCAGCACGCAGTGACAAAACGAAGCCAGTCTTCAAAGGACCATACAGGATTATACACCTTCACCCAAATAACGTAGCCGAAATAATAGGTAACCATCCAAATTCTAAGTCCATTAGAGTTCACTTCAAGCTACTACGGAGGCCTCATCTTGTTGCAGGACCTTCATCGCAGGAGCCGTCGTGCTCAACACAACAGCAACCGTAACCATTACCCATGTAGATAATGACAATGGGATCCTCCTCCTAAAACAAGGTCAACTCCTTAAACAAGACAACTACTTTAGCCTTGCTTGCGTTTACAATATTACCAATTTGCACTTTACATCTATCCAATTGATGTCCTTATATTCAAACACGAAAAACGCTGAGAATTCGGCATCTGGAGATTTACATAAAACATATAGGAATCAAATAGAATATAGCCTTAGTATTATTGGTAAGAAAATTAAGTTTTTATCGCCGCAAGTTAGAAAGCGACGCGGTCTTATAGATGGATTAGGTACTGTCGTTAAGTCTATCACAGGTAACCTCGACCATGAAGATGCAGCTAAGTTCGAAGAAGAAATCTTTAACATTAAAAACAGAGTTAAAAACGTTCAGGATTCACAAAGGAAATCCTTAGTATTAGCACATAATACTATAGATGAGTTCAGTAAACAGTTAACAAAATTAAACAATAACCAGAAACATTTGGCTAGTTTATTACAAAATATCACTAATAATTCCAACGACTTATCTAACCATTTACGTTTCTTAGATATTTACGTACAGATAGATTTTAGTTTACAGATAATTTTAGATAGGTTAATGTTATTAGAAGATGCTATGACTTTTGCTCAGATGGGCACCATGCATCCTAGTATTATAAGCCCTCAGAATCTAATAGAAGAGCTAAGAAATTTAGAAAGTATGTTTTCGTTTAAACCAGTAGCTAGTATTAGTATTAGTAACATATACAGGATAGAAAAATCAATCAAAGTTAAAGCTTACAGTACAGAACACTCGGTTAATTTTATTCTCGAAATCCCCTCAATTACCCCAGAAACATACGACCTTATTCACCTTTATTCAATCCCAAATAAAAATAACCTTACTATAATCCCTAAATCCAAATACCTAGCACTTGGTAACGAAGAGTACGCTTACCTGGAAGAAGACTGTCAGCCACTGACCGACGACACCCAGCTCTGCAAGCTCCTCGACACCAGAAGAATCGAAGACACAGATGACTGCATACTATCACTCATTCAGCATCACCCAGCTAATTGCACCCACGCTAAGATGAACTTAAGAAGAGGAAAAGTTCAGAAGATTGGAGATAACAACTGGCTACTAGTCCTCAGAGAAGACGAAGTCACCAAAACACAATGCAATACCAAGACAGACTACAAGAAGCTATCTGGAATTCATCTCGTTACACTAACGGAAGACTGCCAGATGAACATCATGAACAAGACACTGCGGTCTCACACTGACACGGTCGTCATCAACGAGGTTATACCGTTACCAGAGCATCATCAAGTCTCAGAACAATCAATACAATATGAACTTCAATTAGAAGACATCTCATTAGACAGCATCCATGAACTGATCAATAGGGCAGGAGACATATCCGTGCCAGAAGAAGATTATTGGCCAATTATAGCAGCTACACCTAGCTGGAACACAATCATCCTATATATCCTACTGGTCGCTGCAGCATCCTGGAAGCTGTATCAATGGAAAACTAAGAACATCCCGGAGGACACCAAGGGCAGCGCGGACGCCGCCAGAAGCAAGAGTTGCTTCTATCTTATGGAGGGAGGAGTTAACTCATCGTAACACGCGTTTACGCTGAGCACGCAGCACCGCCAGCATGCGTCATTTTGCAACTATGCATTTACCGGAAATTCAATAGAATTATTTTTCTTTGTATTGTATTCAGTCTTGCATCAGCCATCAGCTTAATATCCTGTATTTTTATAATTAAATTAATATTGTAATAAATAAATATTTTTTTAACTAAAATCCCGACCGCCGAAACTTAACTACCGGCCGAATTGAGAACCTCCTCCTTTTTTTGAAGTCGGTTAAAAAGGAGGAGGTTCTCAATTCGGCCGGTATATTTGTTTTTTTTTTTTTTTTTTTTTTATGTATGTACACCGATTACGCCGAAGTTTCTGAACCGATTTACGTAATTCGTTTTTTGTTTGATGCGGAATAGTTTCGGATTGGTCCCATAAAAATTTGATTCAGGTCGGCTCATTAGTTTTTATTTTATGAGCATTTGACTCTGAAGTCTGTTACTTGTTTGTTGTTGTGGAGTTACTTTCGCATTTATAATATTAGTAAGGAAGTAAGAATAAGCCTATTACCATGAAATGTATGGTTTACAATGTAAAATGAACGCATAGAAAATATTTGTATAGGATATTGCAACTAAAAATGAAAAAATAAAAAAAACTTTTTTGCAAAAAATAAAACCGACTTCAAAATCACAAAAAAGTGAAAAATAATTTTAGCTTCAGAAGTCGGTGCCAAAAAACTGAATCAAACAAACTAAAGTCGCCGACTTCTGAAGCTAAAATTATTTTTCACTTTTTTGTGATTTTGAAGTCGGTTTTATTTTTTGCAAAAAAGTTTTTTTTCATCCGTCTGATCATGTCTAAAATCAATAAAATCTATAAAATAAAAACTTAATTAAGCACTGCAGATGACTCAGCGTCTCAGGTCCCAGAATCGATCTTCAATAAGAATTTAATTCCGTCTGTACATTTTGCAGTGGATCCAAATTTTTGCAGTGGATCCTGATTTTACAGCAACAAAGTCTTAGCACATTATTAGGTAGGTACAGTCGCCAGCGCATCAAGTTACTACAAACTGTCAAATCTCATTCGATTTTGAACTTAACCTGCAACTGTTTATGTTATAAAATAATTTGGAGAAATTTGACAGTTTGTGGTAACTTGATGTGCTGGCGACTGTACAATAGAACCATATGGCCAGTTGGAATGAGATAGCCATAACTCAAGACATAGTGACAGGAGTTTGCTGTTATAGCCAAATAATAATACATTCCCAAAATCAGTCTCAAAAGTTGATTTAAATCTTAAAACGTAATTATTTTAGAAAGTGGTCGCTCGACTTTCCTTCCAGTATATCATTTAAGTCTTAAATTAAATGCTGTTAAATTTTGATTAAGATTCGATTGATTTATAGTTCATTAGATTACTTTCTTCTCATGCCGTTGTGTCATCAGTTATAGATGTTACGTCAGCTTGGAAGGCATAATCAGATTGATTGTAAACTGGTTTTTTTATGGTTTTAGGATGTTGCTATTTATTGATTAGACAGTCTGAACCCCTTAGCAACATAAACGCAGTGCACAAAAAACTAAACGAAAATATCTAGATGTTCATATATCGTATCGGTCAGTATGAGCAAAGACAATATGTGAACTAATATTATAAAGAGGAAAAAATTGTATTTTTGTGTGTGTGTATGTTTGTAATGAATAAACTCAAAAACTACTGTGTCGATTTCAATAATTCTTTCACCATTGGAAAGCTACATTCACCTTGAGTAACATAGGATATTTATTGCTTGAAAATATTAGGTATCCTTACTAAAACTTAAGTAACGTAACCCAAGGTGTAAAAAAGTGCCATGAAACGTCGCGACGTTTCATGGCACTTTTTTACACCTTGGGCACGAACGACGCGTCGTTCGTCGCATGCGCTGCGGAAACTATTGATGATAGAACAAAAGTATGCTCTACAATATTAAAGAACATATCAATATCTACAAAAAACTTCCCGATACCATATGTCCAACTATTATCGTTAGGTATGTCACAATAACCACTTTTTACAGTTTAAAAGTTAATAGAAATATCGACCAAAATTAGAACATGTTATTCATACTACTGTTTAAATCCATACCCAAATAAATCATATTGTTTTCAAAACTGTTTCTATTCATATAGATTACTTTTTGAATTGTTCAAATCGGCTATTCCATTCAATAGATAATACGAATTTAAATAGAAAAAAATAAGTCATAGAAATAGAAAAAAGAAACGCTGCCGCGTTGTGTACGTTATTCATACCTTTTTATTAATCTTTATCCAAATAAATTATTTTGTATTCAAAATTTTTTCGATACCTGTAGATTACTTTTTGCATTTTTCAAATCGTATATTCCATTTAAAAGATATTAGGAATTTAAAAAGTCACAGATCAGCCACGACACGGCGCTGCAGTGCCTTTTCTATGCTCTCTCTCTTTTCTATGCTATGTCTTTTCTATGTTCTATGCCTCTCCCGCACCGCTGGAATGCCTGGCCGGCATTGCAGCGGTGCGGGAGAGGGGCGGGCACTTCCAGAGCCGCGCGGCTCATTTGCGCGGTCGGCTCCCTACGCAGCAGACGTAAGGACGTAATCGACATTGAACATTTTTTGACTATTTTAATTGCAAACGTTTTTGTTCAAGTTAAAAAGTTCTTCTCAGAACGATTTATACATTGTTTATTCACGCTTTGTGTTTATCAAAAGTTCTATCCTTAGTTTATCTGATTTATTAAGATTAAATAGGTTACTTAATTAAAAAAACAAATTCGGATTGTAGGTATAAATAGATAATGTGGTACTGCTAGCAACAAAAAATATAAATAAAAGGTAAAAAAAATAAAAAAAAATATGTCCACCCGTGCGAAGTCGGGACGAGCCGCTAGTTTAAATATAAAGACGGGACAAAGCGAACAACAACTCCTCGCAATAACCTCACAATAACTGGTTAGTGTATTATCACTCTCCTACCCTTGTCCCAATTCATTTGTGCTCGGCGCAGCATGTCTTCTTCTTCCATACTTCTCTATTACTCGTCATCTCATCAAACACTTCCTTTCTTGGCATATCATCCGTCACACCGTCCATCCATCGTTTTTTTGGTCTTCTTGTACTCATACACTCATCAACAGTCATACCTACTCAAAACTTTCCTCATTCCTCCGCATCACATGCCCACGACAACGGATTACCACACAATTTTTCAGTCACCAGCGGCACTTTCAGACTCCTGTCAAACTTACCATCGGCGTCACTGAGACATGGGTTCATAGTTTTTGAAGTGAAAACTTCTTTAGCGGCGTTGAGCACTTTTTCTGTAATGGGTATAAAATCTTAAACTCGCGTCAGGACACGTGACCCTGATCGAAAAAGCGTAAGACAAATTTTCTCATTCGATTTTGAACTTAACCTTCAACATTTTCTGGTTTAAAATCATTTAAAGAAATTTTTAAATGTTTCCAATCAACTTTGAACCTAATGCCATAGGGATAAAGCTGACAAATCTATTAAATAAATTGCCACCCGCCGCGCGCCGGCGCTGCGCCGCGAAACCTAGTCCTCTGGCTATCTTCATCGTCCTTAAGATTGTGATAGAACCGTGGTCTTTGGGGGATTCGCACCGTGCTAACTACGAAGGCAATTTACGTGCTATTTACAAACGTTACGTACCTGTAGGTATGTTAGTGTAGCTAAAATTCCGTATTTCCTTGCAATTTTATTGATTGACGCATAATGACAAGAGATTCTAAAATCAATAAGACAGTGTTGTCTTTGAGTTTGCAGCTTTCTTAGTATCTAGTAGCTATTAAAAGTACTTGTGAAGGCTTTTAAGATGCAAGCACAATCATGATAATAAAATAAAAAAGGAAATCGTTCAATCGCAATAAGTACCTTCCGAGTATTAAATTGCTAAACATTTTCACTAAGGCGTTTGTTGTTTGGTAAAATAAAGTTCAGTTTATTTAAAAACCTGCTTTAAAAATGATTTGATTACAAGTATTTACAAGTAAGTTAAAAAGCACGAGTGTTATTGGTATAGGAAACCGATAAATTCTCAGCTAATTCTGTAGTAAGATCGAATGTGACGTTCCTGCTTACGTGCTTACTAAGCGCCTGTGAAAAGATGTATCGCACACATTTTTATGTGCGACAGATTACTTCCACACTTTTAATTACAAATTCTTTAGGCAGGATTCAATGATAACATAACATCCTGTAATCCCCGAAGGCTCAGGCAGGGGTGCACCGAATAGTACACCCTGTTCTTTATACTGATAAAGCAATTGGTGCAAAATTATTCCCTAACCATTCCAAAATATCAAACATGCTCAACGTTAATAATCAAGTTTTCACTTCTGCCGGCACTCCCGGAGTGCAACCCGTCTTTTTTTTCTATCACATTTCTTCTGATAGCCTGTTTCTAGTAGATTAACTTCTCTCGCACGTCTCGATCTCTTCGATCTTAAATCTCATTGACTAAAAACTGTTTCCCCTATGGTTATGTAGTCAACAATATAACGGGTATACCTATAACGAAGCCGAAAGGTGCTTGTTCTCCCCGTAATTGCGATATGTTTTTTGTTCTGGTCCTTATCTTGGAACCTTCCAGTTACGGAGATATTGGGGTCAAAGTTATTCCACACGTTTTTTTTAATATACAAGTTTTCAGAGTTATAAATTTACTTTAAATACCTCCATGACTCTTATGTCCTTCCGACAAAAGTGATATTTCACCCAAACTGTTCGCAGCAATCATTTTAACGTAGAGTTACTTAATTTGATGAGCAGACAGTTTACGCCTTGTAGACTTTTAAAAAGGCGCACATAAAGCCAACGAAATAAACGATCTCAATGTTTTACTGTTCAATAATTATTTTTAACGGGTACTACAACCACAATAATGATTACGTCCTTAAGATAGCAATAAAGATATCTAGAGCAAAGTGTTTTTTTATTAAATTTATTAAACACAATAATGCATCGTTGTTTGGGTTCCTATAACAATTAGCATTTATGGCAATGCTCGGCTGATTATGGATCATTTAATTATACGAGTTCAAAGGATTTTCTTTGAGTGCTTAAAAGTGTGAGTTTTCGTTTGTTTATCAAGATTTCCTGCGAAATATTTGCGTTTAATTAGAGAATTAGGAAAACTAATTTAGTGTGACAAAACCAACATGTATGCCACAGTCAACCACACCGCCAAGAAACAAATGAATACTTGACATCACGCTCTTTGATAAAACCATTTTCTTAAGCAGTAAAAAATATTTGAACTACTAACTAAACGGCGTTTAACGGTGACAATATTCCATAATTGCTATGATGAAAATGACTTGAACGCGGTTTAGATCTGAGTTGGTTGCCTTTAGATTCATTGGTGATACCGCTATTAGTGCGAGTCAGGTTTTACGGTTCATAGGAATACACCAAGGATATTCTAGACAACACGATTGTTTACTGGCTGCATGCCTAGACTGTTACCGACCTATAATTATGTGCACTGGAATTGATTCATCCGTATTGAATGCACTTAAAACAAAAAGACCATACAAATGAGGAACTGCACATATCCAATGATTGTCATACATTTCTCCATTATCCGCGTGTATAAAGACCTCATTAAGAAGGTGATACCATCAAGGAAAAGGAAGGCGTTACTTCACACATGATAATATATTATCTTGTATGTGTGTGTGTGTAGTGTAAGTACGTGTGATCTAGAATGAGTGTCTGCATTAAACAACTGCACATACGTAATCATTCTGTGTTTGTAATAAACAATTTCGCATTCATAGAGAGATGTATTGTGTGTGCTTTGAAATTGTTTAATCATTTGTTTTTTCATGGTTATGTATTTTGCTAAATATTTGTTTAATGGCTGCTGCTATGTTATAATAGTCAAAGAGAGTGACATACATTCTTATTATGGCATCTCAATAATACGCTTCAAGAATCTGTACATCATGATTATGTTATGAATATTCTTAAAATAGTTGATATGTGTCATACATAATGCTAAACTGAATTTTTTTACATATAAGATAGGCTGCCAAGAGACATCGTATTACCAAGTAACTGGGCTGTGGAGTTCAGATAGGCAGTTGCTGCATCTAGCTAGGCAGATGATGAAATAAGATAAACTACAGGGGATGCCACAACAATCCATTATTGCATAATTATTTTTACTTCTGCTCATCCGGCTCGAAGGACCAAAAATAATTTATGTTCTGGTAAACTGTCATCTTAAAAAAACCGATCGCTGTTTAAATCTAATTTAACGTATTTCTTGTAACATTCGTTTTCTCCAAAAAGTTTCTCTTTTACGATCAACCTCTAATTACGATGGGTGATGAAGATTTACTAGAACTATTCGACTTACAATCAGCTCTTCGTGAGAAAACCGAATTGGAAACAATAATGTAATAGCCGTGAAAAGTAATAGTTGTAAATTTGGAGTATTATAGGTACCTGTTATTTTAAAATAACTGTGTGATTTATGAGAGTAATGTAGTGTGGCATTGAATGGAGATTTTTTATGTAATATTTGTTATTGTTTTCGTCTTGTGATTGAAAGTTTGATTTTTAGTACCTTTTTCTTCACTGGTTACATTGGTTGGTCAGTTATTTGATACTAAAAAGATTATTACTTACTTAGTTTTTTAGGTATTTGAAATGTTAATTATGGCACGAAAGGAGGTGTCGGGTGAGATGACGAGTAATAGAGAAGTATTCCCTTCGGGAATAGAGGCATGTTGTCATGTTTATTTTGTTGAATGTTTTCCATCATTAACCTTCAAAGTCATTGGTGAATAGGCGTGTAGGTACATCAAAATAATAACACAAGATACAAGACACACACATTATGGTAAGTTTATTTGCCCATCACCCACCTGCACCATGTGCTAATTGCGTGAAACGTTACATGACAATTACTGTCTCACATACAAAGTGCTTCCCATACTACGTCCGAGAAATAGCGATAGTTCTTCATTACAAACTCTCGCATACATTAAAACGAGAGCTACTTAAACGTATCATATCACATGCGCCGCAATTGTCTGCAATTACTTTAAACGCAGCATTTATCACTTACACCCTTCATGGGACAATCAACTTTCTTTCTAACAATTTAAAGTAGACTTTTTATTGCAATATGGCTCTTACACCCGTAATTCAAAAATCAACTTTATTTCGTATGTTTAAAGCAGGTATTTTATTGTAGTAAGGATATACTGAATACATGGTGGAGATTGATATTTAATAACAGATTCACTTATAGGAGTCCACAGCAGCCTCAAAAAACATAAATGTAATGTTTGTCATTAGTAGTTATAAAAAAAAAGAAAAAAAACTGACAAGTGTAATCCGGCCAGTGCAACCTGAACCCTCTTTTAGGTCCCGTATTTATATTGATTTATTTCTTTATGTGAGAGAATTTTAAACCTTCCTATTCATCCTCGTCATTATTCTTTGCCCTTATCCCAATTTATTTGGGGTCGGTGCAGTGTGTCTTCTTTGTCCATACTTCATACGTAATCTCAGCACTCATTTCCTTGCTAGTCTTCCCTCTTGTAGCCACATTCATACATAAAACGTTATCCGCGACATTCTTATTCCCCTGCATCATATGCCCATACCATGAAAACCGATTACCAAGCTACTTTTCGGTCACCGGACTTTCAGACTTCTTATACGTGTACTCATTTGTTATCCTTGTAGCTCCTATTGAATTGTCCAATATCCTAAGTTGCCTCGGTTTTACTGAAGCATACCTATTAGCTATAGCTAAATAAAACATACTTTGAGAATGTTCCATTGATACAAAAATGTTCGCTATTCAAATTTGTGTTTTAAGTTTATTGGTTGGTAATACTAAACTGACTAATTACCAGGGGTTCTTCATTAACCAACTGAACCCTAAAATATTATTTAACTGTGACATAAGAGAGAAAGCTCACTTTCGCGCACCGTGTGACACATTACGTCACTTTATTTATGTGAAGTATTTTGTGCATTTAGTGAAATCTTTCACAAAAACGCAAATCATTGATGCATTTAGTTAAAGTTATGCTTGTAACCGGTTATTTTGAATAATTTATGCATGTTTACGATATGAAGATGAGCTGGGGCCCATGGGTGCGGTGGTAGCATGTGTTGCTTGTGCTTTCAGGTTTTAAGGTCACTGGTTCGATTTTCAGTTAAGTAAATAGTTTTTGTTTTGTGTAAGTCTTGTAATTTTTTAGTCTTCGGTCTTTAGCGCTTGTTATAAAAATTGGTAAAATTAACAAATTCCATCCATTTGTTCATTGCTACAAGCGTGGCTGCCGAGTTTGACTTTCTGGGTTCAAATCCCAGTTTGATGCATTTGTATTTTGCTTGATCATTCTTTTACATGTTTCATGTATTGTAAACCCTCAGAACGTGTTTTCATAATTCATTTATCACTTCGGTGATCTCACTGTTTTAACCATTCGTCTTCTTTATTTGGAGAACCTTATTTGTTACTTCTTGTCCCTCTGTCCACCTCTGTTGGAGCATACAGTCCTATTCAATATTTACATGTGAAGTTATTTGCCCCAGCTCGGCGGACTCTGGCACGAAGGGCGGCACCACACTGAGGAGGAGACGGAAGTTGCCCGTAGTGCACTGTGACTATGATGAGGGGTGAGTTTATCCCACTGTTGGGCAAGTTATAGAAAGAAAGACATATTTATTTGCTCTATTATATGACGCAAAATAATAAGTATGGGCAAAACAGCATCACATGCACAAATGGCCATCGGTGAGCTTCATACTGTGTCACTATGCGAGACAGCGCTGGTTGTCAGCGACGTTATCTAGCCGAGTCGAGTCGAGAGCGAGTTGGTTATGGTACAGTCAGCGCTTCTTCATGTGGTAGTACCTAAGGGAGCTTGCAAGATTTTCAAATGCATGCATTACCACTGTTAAATGCGGTTGTTGAGTAGTAAACATTTTGTATGAGGTAGTAAAAGTATATTACAAGCATATCACATGGAAATCGAACTTAAATCCGCTAAGTCTGCAAAGCTACCACTGCACTCGTAATAATTGTCGTCCTCCTGACCGAACTGCGGTCACGGCGGCCTGTCTCAGCGGAGATCAGCCATCGGCGCGGGAGATACTAGAGTGCACAAACACAGTGCACACTGCTCTCTTTCCTCACTCCGTGTAGTAGTAAACAGATGAGTAAGTACATGGATAAAACTCTTAGCTTTTCTCTTAAGTGAGAGTTTTTCCGGCAGTAAATTAGTTAGTGCTTTACCTACTAGAAATATAAGTGTTTGCAAACATGTACGAGTATTTTACTTTCTCTTACATATTCTTATGCCTAATGATAAATACACGTATTGCGTAAAATAATAAAAGTCCATCGACACGACTACGTGCGGTCCTTTTTTATTTTTTTATTTTCGGATGGGAAATCATCAAATGACTCCTCCCGCTCTGGGCGGAGCGGAAGGGAGTGTCAGACTATTACTGACTAAAAACCATCCATGTTCCTTCTTTTGCCCTTTATGTTCCAGGGTCGCGGTATCTCTTTCGAACAGTCCCGCAGCCCTGGCAGGCAGATTACGTGCGGTCCTTCTAGTTTGTTCAATATATTGGTCCTCCTTAGTTACCTGCATAGACGTTTATAGTAACTTTAAAATTAATTTAGTTTGTTTGTTATATTCAGTTGTGACGTGACAAGACGTGACGAGTGTCACATTTACATTTACATTCGATAGATTACAGGCACAGACCTATCTAAACCTAAAATTGATGAGAAACTGACTTGTATTTTCACAGCAAGTGTCAGTACTAGGTGTGGCACAAACCGTGAAGCCGGAAAGACACAAGAATCACTTACAAATGCATTGGCAATAAATCTCACTAAAAGTATTGTCAATTGCCTTGAAAACTTTCCACTATAAAAACCGATGAACTATCGGAAACCCATCGCATTTGAAACCGAACCTTACCTTCTACATGTTTGAATCGAATTCACAATAAAAACACACATATAATAGTGCCATACGTGGTATTCTGGTATTGTTCGAACAGAAACATGGAAAGTCAGTTTCCACTTTCCAAACTGGTTAGGAAATCATATTTAACGAATGGCGAAGTTAGATAAGCTCACACAAACGTCAATTTACTTTAAAAGCTTTTGTTTAAGTCGATCGTTACTTTACTTGGAAATGTCGTAACTTTAGGGTTTGTGAGACCACAGAGAAAACTGTTGTCGATGGAGTAACTGTCGAGTGTTTCTGAAATGTCAGTTAACGGAGTTAGGTCGATCGTAAAGATGGAGTTAGTGGCGTTTTTAACGAACGAAGGAACTGTCAATTAGTTGAAAATTAAGCGGGTAACTAACTGTGATGCTCGTTTATACTGATACTTAGGAGACACCATGGATGTGTACAGATAAGCACTTTGTTGGATCAGTGATCAGTTCAGATAGTTGTTATTACGAAAATGCAATAATATTTATGCTTTAATTTAGCTGTCTCTTAGTTTTAGTGAATACAGGTGTTAGTAGGTTCTTAGACAGGTTTGAATTATTCTGTTAAAAAAAGCAAGCACGTTCAGCAGCTCATATGTAGGTATTATTCGGTAATTGGACCCTACGCATTATCACAGAGCTAAAATCACTGCAAACAATTAATTGATTGTTTTTTAGGATTCACATATTTTACGGGTTGGATGGATGCTGGGCCTGCAAATCATGTACATCTTGCACATGAATTGCAGAATATTAGAGAGAAATTAACTTTTAAAGTTTGTTGGGACATTTTTCTAGAAATTGTTTTCTACAATATCCGGCTCGAAGGATCACACACATAATACTCGTAGTTGGCTATATTATTTTCAGAATATTATATTAATTAGGTGGCATAGGTTAATGTTATGTAAATTGCGTCTAAAACATTCTGGTCCTTAAGTACGGAGTGCCAATCAACGTGTCATTATTAAAAAAAAGATATCTGTTAGGTTAACAAAAAAAAAACACTGATTAAGTGATTTTGTTTTGACCGTTTTGTAGATGTTTATTCTATAGTGCCGGTAATTTATTATTTTAGGTCAAAATAAAATCACATTTTTTGCTTGGATATCTTTGGTTAGACGTGGTTAGACTGACGCTGTGTTAAAATGTGTCTAACTATTTTAATGGGACCTTATATATAAAACCTAGAACGCAGAGGGCAGGTTGACAGCTAGGTATTTGGCGCTCTGCTTGTCGTATGCGACACGTCGACGTAAGTTGATCTGGTACCCACCATGATTTCTTTCTTTTTCACCTACCGTCAGATGAGTTGACGATTATTATGAATAAAGTAAATCAGTCCAAGTAAACTAAAGAATAAAACCCCGTTACCACCAACGGAACCACAAAATCAAATTAAGATTCCTCATCTCTTATGAAACGCTCTTTAACAATAGTTTCCCATACATTTCTCCGTTGTGTAAGTTTTTACTCGCCTTAGAACTAACCATTGTTCGGATCCAGTTTACGATCAGAAGTCGTGGGAATCGGAGTTATATACTCGTGGTTAATGTTAGGGCTAAACCCAGTTTAACTGGGGTTATGTGAGTTTCGGAGAAAAGGCTTGTGAAATGTTTGAGTATGTTATAACAGTAAGTTATGGTTACAGTTGAAGCCAGTGGGATTATGGGCAATGATAAGGAGGTTGGTAGGCTGGGCTGTAATGGGAAAGATGTACAAGTATGTTGCTGCCCTTACTATCAATGCATATCATCGCGCCTGTAATCCCCGTAGGATTGGGCTGAGGTGTAGTTATGGGGGCTTGTCCATTGACATAAAACGGGCACCAGGCTGATACTTAAAGATTTACATGTTTGTATTAAGAAAATCCACAATGTTTGGGTAGTATCCTTAATATGAAATCTCAGTTAGAAAGTAACGTCATGATTATAGGTGTTAAAATTGTAAGAGGTTCGGCTAAAAGAAATAAACGCAAGTAGATTCCTAACTATTCTCTGAGGTCTTCTAGGTATTCACAGAATCCAAATAAAGTACTATAAAATTCGCCATAATATGTTAGACGTTCTTTCCTTGCTATGGTGTGCCATTGTCAACAATAACAGTCGTGTTAATAAAACAAAGCTTAAACAAAGAATTCCTTCCTTCTTTACAGGCCAGTAGCCGGGGTCCTGATGACGTACTCCCGCGGATGTGCCGCAGTCCTAGGCCAGATGTCGGAGGAGGAACGCAGCAGTAACAGCGACGCGGCTACTCCCAGGTCCACTGACTCCGCCAGCGATGGCTACCATTCAGACAGCGATGACTCGCAGCAGCATCCTGACAGGTATACCTTTACCTTATATCTATTAACACTCGGTTTCTAAAACGAGAAGACTGCCAATCACATGTCAGAAATTGGTGTAGTTAGATTTGTCGATTATCCCATTGGAAACCTCAGGGCCTAGTCCAATGAAGATAGGGTTCTGCGCCGACTTTTAGTAGGATTGTTCCGCGTTATTGCTGATAGAACGTCACGTGGTCGGCGGCATCAGGTGTTAGACTTCTTTAGAGTTTGTTTCACAGTACAGTTTGGTCCATGATAAGGAGGGAACCAATGCAAATGATGCAACTTCTAGTTCTAAAATGACTGCTGCTTAAAGTTGGCTGAACCAATTACAAAGCACATTAACGTCTTCAAACCCGTGTGCCACTATTAACTCTTCTTTCCAATACTTCTAGAAGTAAGCTGGTATCCCAGTACGCGGCGGTGTGGTCCCGCGCCGCAGACGAGGCGATACCAGCACTAGCTGCGCTTGAGCAGCTAAGACATACACCACACTTGAAGTATAAGATCGTCTTCTCTGTCGTTGTTGTAAGTATGCTGAACAGCACGTCATATTCGTTCACTTTTAAATCCACAAAACCCAGCCGTTGATTTGACTACTTTTAAACAACTACTTCTTTTTGCCACGAAACACACGCCAGGTTCATAAAAATAGATAAACTGATAGCAAATGCTAATTATAATGGAGGAGTAATCAAGCTAAGTGCGTGATTCATATTGTTTGGCTACTCGTAACAGTTTATCACGGATGCAAGCCGGATATCAAAAACGTGTCCAAATGATCCACCACTAATAAGATAAATAAATACTGTGTTGGTTATCCTTTTGGTATGGTCTGCTCGGCAATGTGATTACCATGAATAAAAGTATTTTCTTCCTTGTTATTACCGTGTTGTCCTTTTATTTGTTCCATTGTGCTGTCTTTTGTTTATATTTTATTCTATGTGCTATCCTCTCTTAGCTCTCGTTCCGCGCAGTCATCAGCCTTCGCGACCGCCGCCTGAACGAGATGAAGGCGCTGCTGGGCGTGGCGGACGCCGACAGCGGCGCCGGCGACCCCAGCGTCACGCGGCTCGTGGCGGCCGCCACCCGCGTGCTGCACACCACGGCGCACAGCTTCCCGCTGGGCGAAGCTGAGAGGACTGTTATTAACCAGGTAAGCTTGACAGTGCTAACCTAGCGAGCAACTAAATCGCGGTTGATCTATGTCGTCAGTCGGCTCCAAATGTAATGCCACCTCAATACATCAAACCTGCGTCTTAAAATATTACACAATGTGGTCTGGTGGCACTCTTAGAGAAACATGCTTGTGATATTGAATCGAACATCCACAATGCAAATAAAATACGCGTGTGTTTAATGCGTTCCGGATACTGATGGGGTTGCCATCGCGTTGCAGTGCGTCAGGGATGTTTGCGGCGGCGCGTGTAGATTGTTTTTACAAACACAATAATGCGAAAGCGCGCAGCATCGATGCGAATGATTGCTGGCATTGTGGACAGTCTTTATATCGTTCACTGCTGTCAGTTACATGTGTCACCGTATTGTGTTGTTTACTAACACTTAGTTTTAAGGATTATGTTACTAACGCTATATGAGCCTGAGTGACACCCTTTCACGTTGTTCACCAGATAGAAGTAGGCTAGCCAGTAGCCTCTGTGTGATGAGATTCACTTAGGCTGCTTCCTGGAGAAATATACGTTTTTAGTAGATTTCGAACATACTGTTCCTTGATAGTTATTTATTCCAGCACCCTGAATGTTATCTCTCATCCGTTCCTTATCTTGTGTCAGGTGGTGAGCACACTCCGCGAGTACCCGTGCCTGTCGTCGTGTGCGGCGCTGCACGCGCTGGTGGCCGCCGCGTGCCGCGCCGCCTGGAGCGTCAGCCTGCACTCTCCGCCGCTCAGGATCGACACCGACTTCACTCCAGGTGAGATCATTATCATCATACTCAGTGCCTGTCTCCTACCCGGACCAGCAGCCTGCACTCCCAGAATTAATATTGACCTCACACCAAGGGACGTGTTGTGCCCAAGAGAAAACTTGCAGATTCCTTTCAAAAGAGAGATATGAGATGATTGTGAGTCTTCGTTTGGGATCCGTTCGATCTTATAGAGACTAAAGTGCTCAACGATAAATTAACGGACTAAGTTCGGACCTGACACTATTAAAATTGCCCGCGCCACACGAGCAGAAGATCCATTCCCAAGGACAAGAACTTCAAGTCTCCCCACTTCTTGTTTAGCTACATCTTCCGCTTGAAAGATAAGCACATGCACAGAAAACTTTAACACATTTCTTTCTTTCCAGTTGTGATGAACCCCGAGAAGCACGTGCGCTTCTCGACGGAGAGCCGCGACGGACGCGACCGGCGCTCCGACCTCATCAAGTCCTTCGTCTGGCCCGCGCTCATGGACGGCAACCGCTGCGTCTTCCGGGCAGTAGTTCTTACCTGATGGACTGCGTTCATCACTAGCTGCGTCTTCTGGACTGTGGTGCTCAACTGAAGGATCCAGAGCATCCATGTCTGACTGAACTGCTATCTCTATTATTTATTATCTTTTCTTTTGTCACTCTCTGTCTGCCTTTTCTCAACTATGTTGGGGTCGGCGTGCGGTTCAACTTGATGCAGCTCTATTTAGCTTGAAGCGATCATGTCGTGTCTTGTGTCAGCCTTAATTATAATAGTAATAACACAGAGACACACACAGTAGACAGTTTGTTCAAATCTATAACGATGAGTCACATAATTCACACAATCTCTCAGGAGACAAACTATACAAGGTCATCTACAGATGACTGTAATTATTTATTCAACTATGTAATAGAATTAATATTATGTTGAATGTTAACGTCTCCAAGGGTTTCTATTTAATTTATCAAATCTGTCCCCGTAAGGACGGAAGCAGGAAAAATATTGGTGATTCACTTTCACTACACATAATCTAAAATATCATGACGTTGTTCATGAGTCCGTGTTGATTGTCAATGGACACTATGTAGCGGGCATAACAATTAGTAGGTACATTTGTTAGTGACACATACATGAATACACGTTGAAACACACGTCATGCTATTTAGTATAAAAATCATTCCAAATTGACGAACTTTGCAAATTCTTTGTTTCTTATCAATAACAGCGTAAGACTTATGTATGTAAATCTTATTCGTCATAGCTATAATATAATTATTTATAAACTATATTTTCTCTTGTACAAAATGTCTTCTATTTTCATTAAGGATAGTTAATATGGTAATAAAACTAGATTTAATAAATTATTATTATGTAACATTAACACTGAACAATAAATAATAATTTAAGCGAAAGTAATTTTGTTTTATTGTGACTAACGCTAACACCTGAATCATCGAGGTATCAGTACGATAAGATATGAGCTACACAAGTATCTGATATAAACCGATCACTAGATCGATCGCTTCAGTATTGCGTGAAATTCAGTGCAAACATGAGTTATTCTGGAAATAATAATCCTTACGGACACTATGGGCCACCTCCACCGCCCGGCGGTTGGCCTCCCCCGTACCAACCGTCACAGTACCCGCCGCCACCAGACTTCGGCTACCCTCCGTCCCAGTACCCGCAACCGTACTACGTTCCTGGTACGATCATGGTCCCCGTGGCGGTACCCCCCGCGCAACCACCACCACCGCCCGAAACTGGGCCGAACTCAACGTACATCACCAACTACATCTACCATGGAGAGACTACAGTCACCGATCCTGGTACTCAAGTGCAAGTAGTGGAATCTTCTGGAGAGTACGACTGGGTGCCTACAACCGCTATGATGGCAAACTCTTTGACTGGAAGGGCAGTTGTAGGAGGACATGAAGGTTGGGATGGCAGTCCTCTATGGGTGATCCGTGCGTGGCATAACGGAGACCTGATGCCGGGCAAGCTGTCTGTGAGACACAACTCCGCATCAATCGTCTACGAAGGGAAGGAGATTTCAGTGCAGAACATTGAAGTTTTGTGTGCTAAGCCTGACGACCTCCGTTGGGTTCCTGCTTCAAACGGCAATGTTCCACCTGGAGCTATCCCTGGTGGCAGAACGACGTCTGGAGAGACTCTGTACGTTGGCAGAGCAAGATACCAGCTATCAGTGACCCCTGGGAAGATCCATCCTAGTCACAACTCCTGCTACATCGCGTTTGCAGGACAGGAAGTGGCTCACAAGATGTACGATGTGCTGTGTAGGATCAGCTGATTTGTATACGCAATTGTGGTT
This sequence comes from Eurois occulta, assembly GCA_950022335.1. Taxonomy (NCBI): domain Eukaryota; kingdom Metazoa; phylum Arthropoda; class Insecta; order Lepidoptera; family Noctuidae; genus Eurois; species Eurois occulta. The sequence continues at coordinate 624,932 of OX465499.1, forward strand.
TTGAAAATTGTGAAATTGTGATTTTAGACTTATGTGAAGAGAACTTGTACTTGTGTTTATCAGGGGCTTATTATTTGTCGCGTTGTGTCGTGACGTGATAGCAAATCAGGCGATGTTGATAAATCGTAATAGAATGTCCAAACCAATATTGAGTCGGTTCGTTGCATGGTTATTGAAATATTGAGTTCCATGTCCCCACCATGTTATAGGGTGATTGACAATCGTTTTCATACTGAAATCTCATTAAAAAATTGTCATAATCTTAAACAAATTCAGCTCTCATCAAATATTTCATCGATTGAATTTATGTGTGTTCCAATCCATTATTGGTAAAATTAATCACTCTTTTAAGTGTATCTTGAAGACTGATTGTATGTTGTATGTAAGAGGAAAATATGTGTTAAATATGTATTAAAAATAAATGCGATATCTTTCATACCATATCGTTGATTTCTTTGTATTCCAACTCTGATGTAGGTGGTCGATATCTAATCAGTTGGTATTAAAAGATTAGGTGCCTATGACAAGAGGAACAGTGATAAAGAGCGAATCAATACACAGGTACTTTTGCGTTCAATTTATTTACTGCAATGAACTTGCAACTGATCGTCTTCAGCTGATAATTTATATCGCGTGGACCTCTGTGGGGAGTACCACGGAATACACCCACAGTTATCTTTCCCGGTTCCACATGTTGCATATGCCTCTTTGGCCGTAGTGCTAGTTTTTGTACCTTCTTGATCTCGTTGACATAACATAACATCACGCCTGTAATCCTCGAAGGATTAGGCAGAGGTATATCTAATAGTACACCCACATTTCGCCAGTTATGTTTAAGTCCCATGTAATAGGGGGCGAGTCTACTACAATCAACCGGGCGCAAATCCAACTCCGTGGCTGCTACTGAGAAATTCCTGATGGAAAAAACCAATAACACCTTGCCCGACCCGGGAATCGAAGCTAGGACTTTATGCTCAGCAGTCGTGCTTGCGACCACTAGACTAACAAGGCAGTCTCGTTGACGTAAACTTTTGTTTGTACTGAAACTGAATAAGCACCATCTGGTGACAATACTGGGAAGCACAATTGTTTTACGCGATCGGATAAGTTTACAAAATTGCGCAACGCTCTTAGATTGACCACACTATGAGTTCACGACATTGGTCAACTATTTCCCATTTATAGGTTATAGGGTAATACTAGGTATAAGCACCAAAGAACAAGCCAGAAAAGGCAGAATTCTCAATTTTGTAGGTACATACCATAAATCGACTGACCAGATAAAAATATCGGCAATAGTCTGATAATAATGTATATTCTAGGTTGCGCTGGATGTACCTGCTTAAGTACCTATTGATGTCTATCATTTTGAAGGTTGATGATGAAAATATTTATTTACAAAGATATGGGATGATTATTAGCCTACTAAAATAAAACCGCTGCAGTCTGAAACATTCAAACATAATGACATCACCTTGCCAATTGACTCTCATTCTTCACCACAACATTACTAACACGATTGACACACACGATTGTTAGCTTTATATCTGCGTGTTAAGAGCTACTGGAACTGCAAAAGAGATGGTATACAACCAGAAGGTACACAACGTTAATGAAACACTTTAGACAGGGCATTGTGGACCTTAAAATGTTGGATTAGGATACGAAGAAGGTGAAAGAATGATGGTTTATGCTCAGGTATACATGTAGTGTCTAATGACTCTATTAACCTCGTCAAGTATGTGTGTGAGAGTTTGTTTGAGGTGCCACTGTGAGCTGGTAAGCAAATATTATTTAAAGATTTTTGAATAGGGTTGATGAATAGGGATTTTAAGACGTGATACTTTTTTAAAATTAATATCATCTGCCTAGCCTTTTCCCAACTATGTTGGGGTCGGCTTCCAGTCTAACCGGATGCAGCTGAATATCAGTATTTTACATGGAGCGACTGCCTGTCGGACCTCCACAACCCAGTTAGTGCTAGGTAATACGATACCCCTTGGTAAGACTGGTTGTCAGACTTTCGGGCCACTGACTACCTGTAACGACTGTCAAAGATCTACAAATGACAGCCGGGACCAACGGCTTAACGTGCTTTCCGAGGCACGGAGGAAACTCGGTATGTAATGGGTGGTCACCCATCCACGGACCAACCTAGGTAAGCACGGCTTAACCTAAAGATCGATCCGAGCGGCTGTTCTTATTTAGCCACGAGCTCCTCACGAGCTTTTTTAAAATTAATAAAAAAAACAAATCCTGAGATGACTAAATCTTTCTCATTTTGTTTCAGCTCCTTAAAAGATTTTGCTTCTAATATTAACTGTGTTGAGGTGTTTTATGCACCCATCATAGACACACTAAGGAACGTTTCTCGGTTTCATCATAGCGGTCAGACATTATTTCTTATGGAGAATATAGGCAAGACAGTACTTAATGGTGACTGTGGAATGTGCATGTTCATTTTCATATACATTGTATAACAAACCAGGAAACCATGCCACAGATGGGTTCTGGTGGCCGCCGTGCAACTCATATTCAAATACGTCATAATCCTGCAATATATCACAACTACACATAAGTATATTCTATATCCCGAGGAATGTCTCGATTCATTCATATCATGCAGTACAACGATATCTAATCCGCCTAGATTATGGCTTATCAGTCCATTATTCACCAGTGATTAGACAGAGAACAGTTTAGTACTAGAAAGCATTATTAGAAATGATGAAATGAATAAATATCGTAAGTTTATTACACGGTCTGAAAACGATAAACATAAAACATGACAGAAATGAAGCAAATGATGAAATAAAAGCCAGTAACAGGTCTTCAATAAGTCTGCCAATCTTTAAATATTGTAAGAAATTGAATTAAATGAGAACATGCTTAGATGGAAAAACGTATAACCGTGGTATTGTCACAAGCAGTACTGAGCACTCGGTCCCGAGTTCTGAGTTAATTTATTCTCAGGACGGTCGGTCGAAGTGATATTAGGATTTTTCATGAGGACTTTCTCAGTAGCCATCCGGAGTCAGGATTTATGCCGGGTGGCAAATAGGCTCGCAACCTATTACGTTGGACTGAAGCAGAACTCCCCCGAACCCTTTAGAGATTACGTTACAAGCATGATGTTGTGCTACGGTCAGGTAATTTTAGGGTTAAGTACCCAAAGGGTAAAACGGGACCCTATTACTAAGACTCCGCTGTCTGTCTGTCTGTCTGTCTGTCTATCTCCAGGCTGTATCTCATAAACCGTGATAGCTAGAAAGCTGAAATTTTCACAAATGATGTATTACTATTGCCGCTATAACAACAAATACTAAAAATTAAAAAAAAAATATTAAGGTGGGCTCCCATATAACAGATAAGGTAAAGGGCCCAGTAACCGTTAAGTTTTGAACTTCACTGACTTTGCAGGTCTGCTATGCTAAAACTAGAAGACTTACAAAAAGAATAATTACATGACTAGACAGATAATTTAAACTAGTTTTAGTGCAATATTCTTTTTTTTTATTAGTCTATATTTTCTTTAACAATAATACAAAAAAATGAAACAAAGGGCTAATTGTACCAGTACCCGGTAGATTTGTACTAGTAAACGTTAAATTGTCCCTGAATCCGGTAATTTTCACCGCGAATTTGAACTCTATTGCTTTACGTTAAAGTTCACAGAAATGCTATTTTTGCATTTCTGTGAACTTTACTTAACTGTGTAAAATAAATAAAAAACGGCTTTGCCAAAGAAGAGACATTTTTTGTTCTCCTAAGCGCATGCTTGGAGAGAGGCCAGTTTTCGCTTCGTTGGAAGACGGGGAAGCTGGTCCTCATTCGGAAGCCGGGGCACCCTGCGGACTCTCCGTCCGCATACCGGCCCCATGTATTCCTCGACGAGGTGAGCAAGCTCTTTGAAATAGTCATTGCAAACCACTTCGCCGGGCACCTTGCGGGGATGGGGCTGGATCTTGCGGACCATCAGTTTGGTTTCCGCAAGGGGCGCTCGACGGTGGACGCCATCATGCGCGTGAGAGCCCTCACGACGGGGGATGCGGTGTCCCGGGGTGGGGTCGTCTTGGCGGTGTCTCTTGACATCGCCAACGCCTTCAACACCATGCCCTGGAGCTGCATTAGGGAGGCACTCCTGACGAAACGCTAAGGGAGGTTGCACGAGGTGGCGGCCGAAATTATGACACGCGGGGTTGCGATAGTCATAGAGAGGATCCGGCAATTGCACAAGTCCGAGGCTATGTGCTTACATGGGCCTCGGAATGCGCCACCGTCATGATCTATGCTGATGGTAGGAGGGGTTCCCATCGGCGTCGAGCCGACGTTGAAGTTCCTTGGACTCGTCCTCGACAGCCGGTGGTACTTCGTGGAGCATTTCCGACGTTTGGCTCCCAAAGTGGAACGGGCCGGGGTTGCCTTCAAGCGGCTCTTGCCCAACCTGAGGGGCCCAAACGCCTCCTGCAGGAGGCCCTACGCGGGTGTCGTGCGGTCCATGGCCCTTTACGGGGCCCCGGTGCGGGCGCGATCCTTGAGGAGGCGAGCCGCCCACTACCTGAACGCACCCCAAAAGGTGGTAGCCGTAAGGCCTTAGGATGTCCAGCGAGGCGGCGAGCCTCCTTGCCGGATTGCCGCCATGGGATCTGGAGGTGATAGTCCTCGCGCGCCTGCACGAGTGGCGCGCGGAGGCACTACGTCGCGGGGAAACTCAGCTGCCGTGGCAAATTGTCGCTCAGCGGACAGACCTCCGGCGCTATCTCATGGCGACATGGAGAGAGCGACTGTCGCAACCCTGTGCAGGGCATGGCACAATAGTGGCGGTAAGTTCCCTCTTTGATAAGTGGCTAGAGAGGCGCCACGGCGCCCTCACATTCCGCCTGACGCAGGTCTTCACCGGACATGGTTGTTTCGGGAGATACCGGCACCGAATCGGGCGGGAGGAAACGCCCGGGTGTTATCATTGTGAGGATCGCCCGGAGAACACGGTGGAGCACACCGTGGAGGTCTGCTCCGCCTGGGTGGAGCACCGCCGTGTCCTCGTAGCGGCGATTGGCGGCTCGCGTCCGGCTCTGGTTCAAGCCATGGTCCCGGGCGAGAGGGAATGGGAAGCCGTCACCTCCTTCTGCGAAGCAGTCATGCTAACGAAGGAGGTAGCGGAACGTGAGAGGTAGATAACCTCACGTGCCAGCCGCCGCGGGAGACGCCCTGGGCGTCGGGGGCCACGTGGTGGCTCTCGGCCACCGTAGGGGTGAGCCTGTGGACGGTGAGTAATGGGCTAGCTCGCCGTCCGTCCGTCTTATGACGACAGGCCATGTCGTCGGCGCGTTCGTGTTCCACGCGCGCCTCAAAGAGATGTCAGCAAACAGGAGGGGCCCGCAAGGACCGATGCCTGCCAGGGCTGCGGGACTGTTCGAAAGAGATACCGCGGCCCTGGAACACAAAGGGCAAAAGAAGGAACATGGATGGGTTTTAGTCAGTAAAAGTCTGACACTCCCTTCCGCTCCGCCCAGAGCGGGAGGAGTCATTTGATGATTACCCATACCAAAAAAAAAACAACGAAAAAATTTGTCGGGTACCTATCCACAGATCGAGTCATGTAAGTTTGCCGGTCTGAAGTTTGCTTCAAATTACTGCGTGGTTATCAATATTCATACTAAAAAAGCAGCGCGCCACACGATGCGCATCGAAAAGCCTGGTTTCAGAACAGCAGAGCAGTAACGCGAAACGTGCAAAAATTTGAAAATCATAAAGAAAACTAAAAAGGCAATCGAATCCAAGTGATTACAACACAAACAAGGAGCATAAAAACTACATTCTATTGATTCGAAAGAAAAGAGGACTTAACACAAGGCAATAAGGACGCTGTCGGGTTTAAATGCAACTGTTATTTCAAGTTCCACTATCAGGCAGAAATGCATTCTACAGTTTTAAAGGAAAATGAGACCTATTTCAAGGCAATAAGTACACAATAACGGGTTTCGGTACAACGTGTATTACCGGGTTGATCGTGTACCAATATCCGGTAAAAAAAAATACGATTTTAACGGGTACTAGGTCAAGTAGGGGTTTGTTAGTACCAATAGATGTGAACGGCAAAAATATTTATTTCTCAATTAGATTCACCTCGATTTATAAGTTATAATTATCGCGAAATAATATACTTAAATATCTTAGAAAATCAACACTCTTACTTTTATGTTATCCGTCGCAGTATGGCTCGCTCATGAATGCGACGTGGTAGTTTCGTAGTTCACTGACAGAACTTTGAACTTTCATAATATTCAGTTACAGCAAACTTTTTTTATCGCATGGTTTTGAGGCCATTAAACTTTTTGGACAATGATGCCATTACAATTGTACAAAATATTACCGAGAAGGTATTGCCCTTCACAAACTTTAATTTATTATTGGTAGAAAAATGCAATAATAAAAAAACTAACTTGTTAACGGGTACTGGTACACTAACGGGAATACGTACTTTTACTGATTTTTTTGCCGTTTTTATAGATTGGTACGGAACCCTTCGTGCGCGAGTCCGACTCGCACTTGGCCGGTTTTATTTAATCCAACAACTATTCTCTCATCAATTCACAGATTTAATATTTTGGTATGGGAACATAAATGATCTACCCAGAATCGAACTGCACCATCTCGCGACACATTACACCTCGACCATGGTTGATGGCCAATCAAGCTAATTGTGAGCAATCCATTGTCTCACTCACGACTCTGTTGCACGATTCTCAGCAGAGAGGTCGGTTGCGTCCAATTTAATTGCCATAGAGATAGATTTATTTGTGTTATTGGGAGTGTGAGTGAGAAGGGAATAGTGGAGTTTTTAATGTGATTAGAAAACAGTGTTTTGTTTTTCTTTGTGAGTGAAGTTTTTTATCCAGGCTAAAAAATCATTAAACCTATCTAGGTACAACATAACAAATAAAATGTAAAACACTCATTTGGTATTCCGCTTGAGGTTGTATTAAAGTTTTATTTACTTTGTTAGAGTGAGAATTTCGACACTGGTGTGCTCTTTGCTGCTTGTTGGGACATTGTCTAAATGGGCTAGAGAGAGAGAGAGAAGACTAACAGAGTTCAAATGTATCTCAAACTAGCTGTTGCCCGCGACTTTTGCGTGCGTAAAATTATTATAAAAAATATCACTTCCCATTTTGAATCGGATTTTTGCCTTGATTGATTCGCTATTCTGCCAGTAAAAGTTTCCAGCCGTTTCGGAGATTAGCCGGATCAAACAGACAGACAGACAAAAATTGGAAAAAAATGTGTTTTTGTTACAAGTGCCGTATATTTTCATATCCCTTCAGTAAAAAGCTGTTATTTTTATATTATACAGCGTGTAACGGAAGGGGGGTATCAACCCTGAAGGAGGTGAATGTGCTCATGAAACTCAACAACTTTCCCCAAAGAACATAGGTCGAAATATGAAAAAAAATTTTGGCCCTCCCTTTCAAAACTGTCTACCAGATGATTGATTTACTATGGGAGGGTCAAATTTTTTTTTCTTTATATAAAAAAACAGGCCACGTGCGAGTCGATCTCACATACAAAGAATCCGTAGCAAGAAACAATATACTAATTATATTTTTTAACGCTCATTCATAGCTCAACAGTAAAAATAAATTTGTTTTACACAGTTTACAGTGTGTTTTTAGTTTTAGTAGATTTTTGTTTTGTTATTCGTAATTTCACATTACTTTTGTGTGGCTACCTGCTCTCCAAATTTCAACTGTGTGGTGCCAACAGCCTCGGAGTACAATGGCTGTGACATACGGATGGATAGACAGACAGACGGACAGGACGAATATAGAAGGGTTCCGTTTTTGCCATTTGGAAACGGAACCCTAAATAGAAACTAAAGACATTTCTACCACAAACTCAAGTTTTTAAGATGACATTTCCGTTTGGCAGACAATGGACAAACATGAGAATAAGTACAAGAGACTAGAAGATTTAGATGAAGAAGGAGTTGTGACTCTTTTAGAACGATGGGACCTGGACGAGTTTGTGGACTTCGTCAGGGAGAGGCAGGTGGATGGGAGGAAGTTATTTGTGAGTACCTCAGACCATCGATTATTGGCTTCTTTATCATCCTAGAGAACACTACTTCGAATTAATTACCGGGTGAATTAACTTAACATAACATAACATAACGCATCGGACGGACGTAACGGACGCCTCTAATCCCCGACGGGTTAGGTCTATAGTCAACCTCTCCACTAGAATTGTGTACAGCATTGAGTACTTCTGTTAAACTCAATCAACCAGCTCATATCAAAAATGAATTAGTAGATTGATTCGAGATTTAGAGAAATGCGTCTACTATGGTAATGTTTTTAATGTTCATGATAGGTGTCAGAAGAAAGGGGATTACTATATCCAGCAGTGGGTGATACTGAGCTGAAGCGACGATACAGTAGGTGCCCTCCGGATGATGTTTTGTCTTGCACAAATTAGCAGTTGGAATATTTATTTTTCAAAACATTCCAGTCCATTTTCATATTTTACCATAACTGATTGTTATTAGTATTATTCCATTTAAATAATAAAAACGAATAGGAAATGTCGTTAACGGTAGTATCTCAACATGTAAAATGTGGATGACAGTAATACGAATGTAAATGTGTGCGCTGACCGGCCATGACACATGTAAAACAATATGAAATGGACAGTAATTAACCTTATCACTTGAGTGTAGGCTGATTTAATTAATAAAGACTAGACTAAATGCCTTAATCTGCATTAGCTTAATAGACGTACTATACCACTACGTAAGCTACCTTCGCTCTGCATGGCTCCTAAATTATTTACATGACCGTGACCATGATGAGTGATGACTGGTGAAATAATATGTACTGATGCCAAGGGTATATGATTTTGATGACTCACATAATCAGCATGTTTTTCTTAAAAAACGTATATCACAATACCTATTTTCAGGATGTCAGTGAAGGAATCGTAAAGCTATGGCGACCGAAAGTCAACGCTAAAAAATTCATGACATTCATCGAAGATATGAAATTGAATCCCAACAAATATTTAGAAAACAAAGACACTAACGCAACAATGGAAAAACATGACTCCGAAGAAAAAACAACAACAGTCAACATTCAGACAGAAGGTGCTCTTACGGACCAAAATGATATTGAATGCCAGTATCAAACCGTAACTCATAGACGAAAGGAGAAAGAAAATGTTTATACAACTGCACATTCAATGAGCACAGTAGAAGAATTGATTAGAAGGATAGTACCTGCAAAGAGTTTTTTATACAGAAACCAACAAAAAGCTGAAAGAACACCATCGTACTTGCCTATGGATGGTGGAGCTCCTAAGAAGAAGAAACTATTCAGACTTAGTTCATACGAATACCCGTTCTTCGACTTAAGAGCCAGATTCTCGCGACAAGAAAGTTCAAACGACAGAGGATACTACGCCATGAAGAGAAACAGCAGATACTACATAGCTAGGACATACAAGAAACCTGAATCTAAACCCAAATATAAATCACTTTCATCTCCTGAAGAGTTGAGTGATAAATATTCAGAAGACCATTTTTACGAAGACTTGTGTTACAATGAGGTAGAAAAAGAGATAAAAAAACCTGTGGAACCAAGAGTGACTAATGTTAAGCCTTGTATAGTGAAGATTCAAGAACTGTTTCAATCCTTCAAAGTGCCATTCTTCAAGAAACATGAGATGATAGAGGAACGGAAGATTGAAACTGTGGAGAGTGAGAAATCATCAAATATTTATGAGAATAGTGACTGTGTCGTTAATATGTATGACTCAGTACATGTTAACAGACAATCTGTCGATGGCAGCGAAGTTAAAGATCAAGTAAGTTCAAACTATTCATTTATGTTAGCCTGTGTGTGCTACGTCTCCGAGTAAATATGATTAGCCAGATATTAAAATAACAAGTACGAAAAACGCACATCCAGTTTTAAAATTTTATGAAAAATTTGGGTATAAACTAAATGAAGAATTAATAACATGGTTACCATCACACTTGTATAGTATAATAACATGGTATCATCACACTTGTACAGTATAATAACATGATACCATCACACTTGTACAGTATAATAACATGGTACCATCACACTTGTATAGACCTTTGTCTAATCCCCAAAAGGGTTAGGCAAATGTGTATCTATAGTACTCCAGCATTTCGCCACCATGTTATAAGGAGCGAGCCTATTGCCACCAACCGGGCACATACTCAGACTCCGGATTGGTATACTGAGAAATTCCCGATGGAGTAATGTTCATGATTTTTATCAACTTTTCTCCACAGCACACCAACTTACCAGTGGAAGAGTACCTCGAGCCAGTTCAGCTGCATAAAGACTACTGTGACGTCAACTACAGGCGGGAGAAGGAGGAGTCACTTCTAGGATACATCCTCAGCATCTTCGAAAACAGATTCGGAATTCGAAGAGGTAAGCTAATTTAAAGAATTCTGCTTCACGTGTCGATGACTTATATTTTGCAGTATCTATACGAACTTGAAGAATATTAAAAAAGTAGTTAAACGTTATTTTGCACTGAAATTACCTAAGTATTATTGTGATTTTGCTCTCTCTTCACTTTTCTAAGTAAGCAGGATTATTGGCTTGCAAAAAACTCGATTATGCTTCAACTTAATATTGCACACGTACCTACATTATTCTGAGCAGTAACCGTATCGCTGCAGAATATCGATATCATACGGCAGTTAAACCTTTGGGCCATCCGTTATTACCTACCTGATTTTATATGAATAGTTTGACTGCGTAAATCAACGCGACGGCGACGGTTGCATGTGTCTATGAAGCATGAAGGAGTTTAACATATTCACGGCAATGGAACGCAGTATAGATGCTTGAACATGAGTCCTAGCGTAACCAGTAACCACAGGTCACATGTCTTCGAATAGAACATGCTAATTTCATCGTGGTGGACGTTACCACTGCACCACCACTGTTCATTAACGCGCGTCTAGATGTCAGACACGCACAGATCAGCACTTTCTTGCATCTTTTTCCCTTTCTGTCATTTAGACTTGCCAATCACTAAAGCGCGAGGTCCAATCGCACGTTAAAGTGCTTCTGATGCGAAAGAATGCGGATGCTTACGACCGGACTTCTCGCTCCATCAAATGATGCCTTTGACAGAATGAGTTAGACATTCTCGAAAACGCTGAAGCATTTGGCAAACATTGAGAGGCCAGATTGCTTACAAACAAACAAATAACGAAATCCTCCACACAACACTGACTGATAGTAGCAAACATAAATTATTTCATGCAGCCATTTCATTAATTGACCTTGTGAAGCGATGCAGCTGCTTCTTAGTCACATGCGTTGCTAAAATTGGGACATTGAAGGACCTAATTTAAAATGAAATTGTGACAGCACCTTGCACCTTGCGTGGGTGACATTATTTCGTCTTTATGTCTGTCTCATTAACGATGTGCACAGAACTACATAACATCACGCCTCTAATCCGCGAAGTATTCGGCACATGTGTACCTTACCTGAGCACATCCACATTTCGCCAGTTTTTTTAAAGTTTCATGCAAAACTGGACTGGCCTATTTCTACAAACCGGCCACAAATCCAGCTGGCTGCATTTGAGTCATTCCAAATGGAAATAATCAAAGAACATCCTGCCCGACCTAGGAATCGAACTCCAAGACCTCATGCTCAGCGGTTTCGTTTGCGACCACTTGACCAACATGACTTTGTGACTTTGTTTCGCCTTTATTAAGTCTTACTTATTGACAATGTGCACAACATTAACTACATTTATAACAGTATCTTTGTCAGTAGGTAGACGATTAACAATATACTGTTCACTTGTACTTTCTCATCACTTTTTGTTATTTTATTTCCTGAACAACATGTGTCGTGTGGGTGACATGTGTGTAAGGATGGGCCGCAGTGGCTTTATATCGATAATGGAGAATCCATTATTATTGTAGTGTTTAGTACACACGGCGATACATCATCTTCCTGCCCTCGCCCCATTCTATGTGGGGTACACACGGCGATTCATCAATCTGTAATTTCCAGTATAATATGGCCTCGCTTTGTACAGATTTCCCGTACAATGAGAGATCTGCATAAACTGGGTTCTAAAGCTTGATGTGTTGTCGTGCGTACTTGCACAGATAGAATACACATATTAATTATATGGAGTCGATCTTTTGTGGATCGATAATAATTGTAGTTGGCACTTTCAAAATGATTAAATATGGGACATTAAAATAATGATTAAAGATACTGCACAAATAATTTATTTTTCTTAAATTTAATTTCCTGCACAGTCCTAAAGCTGCGTCTATGCTAGGCGAGCCGAACACGAGCAGAGCACAACCGGAGCACAAATTGCCTTGGCGGCAGTGCTCGGTGAAATCTTCCAAGTCCTTCTACGCTACGCGAATTCGTGTTCCGATAGTGTGATAGTTGATAGTGTTCGGCTCGCCTAGCGTAGACGCAGCTTAAAGATAAAAGTTAATAAAAAAATATATCGATATGAATGATGAAGGATCCATAACCTCCTTATACATCGTACACACATTGCCACTTGCACAGTGTAAGTACGAACAATACAATATTCCATTAAAATGTCTGTTTGTTGAAAAACATACTATTCCATTGATTCGATTGCAAATGAAACACGAAAAATGACTCTACTAGTAGCTAGTAATAGTAGTACAAGTAAACAAGTATATTTCATAATAAAGGTTGCAAACGCTTTCAAAGCGCTTCGTAATTCAAACTTTCCGTCACTGTTTACGCTGCTGATACCCTGAATGTAGTATTTATTCCCTTCGTATGGCGGGTGTTACGAGGAAAGACAGCCAACAGACCACTCGAAGGTCTTACTGAAATACCAGGCTGACAGATGAAGCCAGGAACCACATCCCACAATCCACACACAGATGTCACACAAGCGTCACTGCGGCTGCAAGCTAGTCTTGACAAAAAACAATAAAAAAGCGATGGTGGCGTGGAACAATTATTTGTTTACTCCTTATTAGTGCGCCGGGAGTGACACCGACCGGCGACCCCCATTCGCGTTGGGTTGGGCTACTTTACTTTCTGTTCGTTATATTTTGAAATTAAGTTAATTAAAGTGCAGTTATATGATAATTGTGGTTATGAAGGTGGAATATGTGTGGACTGTGGTGGTATCAAAGTGTCAGTGTGTAATGACACACACAACAAAAATAACGTTTGCCCTTTTACGCCCGTTTTCACCAACACTAGATGACACCTAAGTGATAGCTTCAGTCAAAGCGCACTGTTGTAATATTGTACTTGCTGCGTAGCACAGTGTACAAATATTTACGCATTCATTTAAGTGTCGTTTGCTTTTAGTGAAACCGGATGTGGTTCTCGATGCTTCTTCTTCGTTGTGTCGAGACGATCTGCTTGCAAATAGCTAGTTGGAGAGGTTGGCAACACCGCGATGTTAGCAGTAGGTTCGACATTTGACACAAAAACATGTGTAGCAAAGCGTACTATATTGATAAAATGTACAATCAGTAGGTTCGTCAGAGGTTAAGTCTGACCACTAAACTTCAGGCTATTAACCTATCTATCTTCGTTTATCTTTTAAAAGCCACATCATTATAATAATGTAATAGGCACACCCATAATTCATTCTTACTATAGTCAGAGCTACGATAGCTTTTATTGATATTCTTACCAATTGTATTATCTTTTTTTTTTTCTTTGAATAGCGACAAGTGGCTCTAAAACGTTGGAGACAGTGAGTCACGTCACGTCTGACTCACGTGTCCGTATCATTGCAATTGTTTCTAATTTAATGTCACACCTTAGATCATACACTCTTTTAGAAATTATGTCTAGATTTGGTCTCTACATGGTGTATTTACAGGTCACTCCCTCTTATAAAAAGAAGACGACAGAGGGACATGCTAGGCGGATTTTGAGAAGCTTGTAACTTTGATCTCTTTTACGGCTTCATAAAGCTACATCTTTTCTTCTTCTTCTGCTTGTCTATTATTTATTATTATCTCTGTCACCCGCCTCCTCCAGGCTTCCCTTCATTCTATCATGTCGTCCTTCACACAATCTTAGGTCCGGTCGGGCCAAGTGTTATTGGGTTTTTTCCTCAAGAATTTCTGTTGCAGTCTGGGAGTCAGAATTTGACCGTGGTTGGCTATCTCACCCCCTATTACATGATACTGAATAAGACATGACTGACGTATAGTGTGGGTGCCATCCTGCCTAAACCTTTGGTAATTACAGGAATTTAGTTGTTATGTCTTTTCTTTGGTTTAAACGCCCCATCACGTTGCGTTGCAAGGCCTCCCACTAGGTGGACCGATGACCTGGTGAAGGTTGCGGGGATCCGCTGGATGTGGGACGCACGGGACTAGTCAATGTGGCGACACTTGGGGGAGGCCTATATCCAGCAGTGGACGAGTTTCGTCTGAAATGAATGAATGAATGGATGTTGACACCATTAAAAAATAATTTCAAGATAGCTTCTCTTAAAAACTAAACAGATGTGTCCACGAGAACACTGCCGACCAACTGTACTGCAGTTTGGCAGAATATTGTGAAATACTTATTATGTAACCTTTGTTGAAAAAAAAAAAAAAAATAGTTTATTTTAGGCCTGAAAACGCGATTTATTTTCAGTTTATTGCTGAATTAGATTTTTTGTTGCTTTGAAATCAATAAATAATTGAGTCATTGAGTTGACAAAATAGTGACGTCACAGCGTGCTATTGCCATACAAAATGTAAGGGGGAATTGCGTTTTGACAGATCATAAAAAGTATGTCAATTGATTGGTGTATCAACTACCCTATACGCCCCATGGCGTATCTCTTTTCTACAACCAAACAAAGATCATAACAATTTGAATTAAAACTGGTAAGTATAGATAACTGTCTGTGATCATAATTATGAACTCAAGGCCGATTAGGATGTAACGAGCTGAATACCCTATTGCCCAAACTAGTGACACACTAATAGGCAATCATCAAAGAGATAACACCGCCATTATAACCATAGACACTACATTGTCACAGAGCTGTGTACAATAAAGTATACTCTATCTACCTGTAATTCATACGAAAGCCTTGTTAGTTAACATAGATAGATAACAATGATACCGTGAAATTAAGCGAGGTGAAAGCCTCACATAATAAAAGTGCTAGTGTTGTGAAAATGTGCTGGTGGATCACAGTGAGCGTGCCTCTGATGTACAACCTGGGAGCCAGGATCGGTACCAGCGTTGTGGATCTGTTCTATGATACAGTTCACTGTTTCACTGATGTGGTTGCAGGTACAGTACAACATCGATATCTACTGTAGCTTTTCGTGTCAGTATGTGTGACCACTTCGATTTTCGAAACTGCATAATAGATTTTGATTCGGTCATTACTGTCATTTAGAACTTTTTTTCTGAAAGGTTTATGTTTGTAAAATTTGACTAAGATAAAGCACATCAATCTCGGTATTTTGACTTTAACCATTGCCCTGTGTGGAGCAGGGGCAGGTCGCTACTTACAATGTAAGTACCTATACTGTGTTTTTATTTTTGACAGGATCGGAGCGGCCTAAACCAAACACATAAAGGGTGTATATAAGACCCATAACGAAGTTTTTTTTTTAAATACACGTTTTGAATTTTCACTGTAAACACGTCCACGACCCCCGCACTATTCAATCCATCCATCAGCTCAATGTTTTGAGTGCGTTACGCTGAGTCCTACCGTTAAACGTGATTTTTCACCTCAAAAGAAAAGTTTCCCAGCAATAATTTTTGAGTAAAGTTAATTAAAACTAAACTTCTGATCTATGTACTTAAGCTTGTTTGACGGCTTCATTAATGGTCTCGTTACACCCTGTATATCAAACCGAGTGATCAGTTTTGTCATAGAACGGCCGGAGGTGGCACCTGCACGCTTATCTGTGCTTCCATGTGTATATTGATTATGCTCTTTATTGCCTAATTGTGGTATAATCAACAACCATTTCCGTCAACAATGGTGTTAACAGCGGGTGCTATTTCTAAACGTTTGTGAAATTATACTAAAAAAAACAAGTTGCCGGCTTTAGTTTCGACTCTCAACGTCAAATAAACCACAGCAATGTGTTTACTCTACTTGAGTCAGTCAAAAATTCAGCCACTCTAATCCAGTAGAGTGACTTGTTGGAAATCTAGGTGTGCAGCAAATAAGGACGCAATCAATCGATTGAAATTAAATTGTGTTCCTTTACTTTCCACGTGGAGCTCACAATTTCCTTATCTTCACTTTCCAGAAACAAACGACGATCAGCCATCCGAAGACTCACAAGCAGATTCCCACAAGGCTGCGGCCACGCCCACCGATGAGGCCGCCCGCAAGTGGCCGGAGGGCCGCAAGTCAAGCACCAACATGGCCGACCGGCCGCTGCCCGTGCCGGTGGAGAACGAACCCTATTACATGAACGTGGACAGAGCGGAGGCTGAGAACCTGCTGAGGGGGCAGCCGGATGGCACGTTTATATTGAGGCCGTCGAGTCAGGTGAGGGTCGCATTTGTTTTTTTATAGAAATAGAAGTACTATTTATTTTATGGATGTTCTGTTTTCTACCGAGCCTTTTTAGTCGACTGTGCGACTCAAAGTAAGATAATGTGTTTATCACGCTATGTATCTATGTTTTTTTCTTTCTGGTGGCCGATTTTGATGATTCTCATGTGCTTGTTTTGCTTTTCAGTTGTTTTTTTTTTGGTTTAGTAATGTGAAAGATTCTGCAGTAACTTTTTTTGAAATGAATTACCGTAAAACATGGCAACTTTGCCCATAAATTTAAAAAATAAATGCTTAATTAATGATATTTTGGAAAATTTTAATAAATTGATTATTGTTTCGGTGCCACATAATACTATATGCTCATGTCTCGATACACAAAACTAAAAATAGTAAAAAAAAAGCATATTTATTAGTGAAAATAACAATTATAGGTGTTGGGCAAAAAATCATATACATTTGGTAACTTTGCCCACATTACAGATCTCCGTTACTATGGACTATATCACTATTCGAAAAGGACTGAATGAAAATACTGAGCAATGCAATAATGTATTAAATTATACGCCAAATATTCACATTCCTTGACCCTTAAAAATGAGTGGGCAAAGTCAAAAAGCCTTCTAGAACATTTTTCGTACAAAATGGCGATTGTTCAAGGGTTGTCACCATTGACTTAACTATTTAATAATTTTTAGTGTGGAATATTATAATATATTATAATGATAAATTATAAATAATATAACATCATTTTTTACATAATATGCTTTATTTCTAAAGTGTTCAAAAACTAAAAAATAATTTAAAAAAAAAACTAAAAAGTATGTACCTACCTATCTCGGTCTTTGTTTTTATATGAAAATAACAAATAACACTAAAATTTGTAATGACTTTTACAGAAAAATTATATTGCATAGTTAAAATTGCGATGACTCATCGCAATATTAACTATGCAATATAATTTTTAGTAATTTTAAGTACCTATAAATATTAGGTACTTACTTATCTTTTATGTTATTGTTATATAATATAATCAACATTTAGCGTAAATTAATTTGGATACATATCTACACTGACGGACAAATAAACTGCAACAAAGTTAAGGATTAGGTACTAGTAGGTACCTAATTTTGTGCAGTTTCATACACAATCTCTTCTCGCATTCATTTAGACAGTTCAGAAATTAACAAGTTTATAATTCGAACTTTGATTGAGAGAAGATAAATACTTTAACAATTATATTAGAAATTATTTTATGAATTTTATCGCGGTAGCGGTAAAACAAGAGTACCTAGGTAGTTTGATTTCGATGTAAATACATATAGTTTTTAAGAACCTAAAACCAATCAACAAAAAACTTTAAAAACACAGTCAGAATTTGGAAGATACGAGCCCTCGTATCTTCTAAATCCCGACTGTGTTTTTAAACTTTATATGTTGACCAACATTATTAACTGTTCATCAAATCCGAACCCTCCTTTTTTTACTAGGTTAAAAAATGTACCTCGGGTGACAACCCTAGTGAAAAAGAAACGTTGGGCAATGTTGTCAACGATATTAAAAAAATATGCTTGTGACTTTGCCCACCGTTATATTTTATGATTATACGACGCATTTAGCGAAGAAAACTAGTCTATGTTATTCATTTCCAATGTAATAACGGATGTATAAAAATTACTTACCTGCGATAACTCCAAGTAGTACTTCTCGAAAAAGTTTTTTTAAAAGATTTTGCCCGCAAAAAAACACTCTAACTTCAACGACGTCTGACAGACAACTGAAGTAACATCTGTGACAGCGCGTCTCACAGTTTTGCCCGAAAAATGATGAATTTTTTACCATAGACAAAATGTTCTTACTAACTATAGACAAATTTGGTATGTATTAAGTTTTTAAAAAAATACACAACTGGGCAAAGTCAAATGTCGAGGGCAAAGTTGCCATGTTTTACGGTACTTTGAAACATATATTTTTTAATCACCTTTAGAAACCCTTCGTTTTTTCTCCACATTCCAGCCTGACCATGCCTACACCCTCAGCGTGTCATGCACCAATGCAGTGCACAACGTGGGTGTGCGCCGGCGGCCGGATGGTCGGCTCGCGCTCGGCTTCCCTCGGCGCGGCGAGCAGAGCTTCGCCAGCGTCACGTCACTCCTGCGTCACCACCGCAAGCGCAGGCTGCTGCTCGTCGCTGCCGGTGACGTCATCGGCGCCACGACGTTGAACGAGACTCCTCATTACTATCAGAGTCCCAGCAGTATTCCTGTGCCGGTTTCTATTTAGTTTGGACGATCATCGTCATCTGTCGAGCTTTGTCCACCAAACCAGACCAAACCAGTTACTGGCTAACACGATATCCTGGCGATGACGAGACTAGTCGGGTAGTTAGGGGGATGCCTACACGTAACAGCTACGTCATCATAGCAACCGCAGACTGCAGCTGGTAGCTGCCGGTGACGGCTTAGGCGCCACGACGTCAAATTTGATTCATTATTACCATCAGAGTCCTAGTAGACGTGGAGTGGAATGAAACACGAAGTTCAAGACCGTTCACGATGGAGGACTACCGTGCACGCTCTCTGTCGTATCTAGGGGATTAGGATATTAGGGGATAGGATTTTAAGTCAGAGATATACAGAACTCCGACTAAAAGCGTTGGGCAGTAGCCGACCAGACACAAAACCCACCTGGTCGGAAGATCCTCGCATTCCTATAGAGGATGAAGAGCTTTACACACTGTTTCTCATACCTCTAGAGGATGATGATCATCATCTGCCTAGCCTTTTTACCAACTGTTGGGGTTGGCTTTCAGGGTAACCGAATGCTGCTGAATACTAATATTTTACATGAACCGACTGTCTATCTGACCTCCACGACCCATTTACTGGGTAACGATAATCTATAAGACTGGTGCGGTAGTTAGGACGATAATGTAGGTCTTTTTTTCAGAAAAAAAGTAACTCGGTACAGAGATAAGTTTTTTTTTGGGATAGGAAATCATCAAATGACTCCTCCTGCTCTGGGCGGAGCGGAAGGGAGTGTCAGACTTTTACTGACTAAAACCCATCCATGTTCCTTCTTTTGCCCTTTATGTTCCAGGGCCGCGGTATCTCTTTCGAACAGTCCCGCAGCCCTGGCAGGCATCGGCCCTTGCGGGCACCTCATGTTTGCTGACATCTCTTTGAGGCGCGCGTGGAACATGAACGCGCCGTCGACACGGCCTGTCGTCATTAGACGGACGGACGGCGAGCTAGCCCATTACTCACCGTCCACAGGCCCGCGCCTACGGTGGCCGAGAGCCACCACGCGGCCCCCGACCCCGGGTGCTTCTCCCGCGGCGGCTGGGACGTGAGGTTCTCTCCCTCTCACGTTTCGCCACCTCCTTCGCTAGCATGACTGCTTCGCAGAAGGAGGCTTCCCATTCCCTCTCGCCCCGGACAATGGCTTCAACCAGGGCCGGAAGTGCTAGGACCTGGGGTATAAACAATCGCGTACTAGCGCAATGATCACTTGCATATGCTAAGTAAGTTCGTATTGTAACTAATACGACCTTGTTTAGCATATTATGCAAGTCTTTACCTACGCATAATATAAGGCCTACGCAGCATTTAAATGTACCTAACTTAAGAAAAATACTCGAAACATATTATGCCAAAGAATATTTTGCAAGTAATTAAGTATTTAATTAATAAAACTTGACATTTTCAATTTGCACTATTTTAAATAATGTCTAAGTTTTAGTTTTTTTATTTATTTGATTGAAGTTTTGTATTAGATATACAATAATTATCAAAATCAGAATTGTCTAAGCGCATAGCAACGAACGACAGCAACTATGCCTAGTTATATCTATACGTATACCCTATGTTTGTTACAGTCCACTTACATTCAAAAATTTAGTAAAGAATAAACTGTCAAAGTGTCCACACGTAGTTTTACTGTGCATAAACCAAACAAGCAATATACAACCTTATCGCCGTGATCAAGAATCAAAAATTTTGTCATCAAACTAAGCAGAGAATCAATTATTATTTAACGTAAAATTAGACCAAGACAGTTTATGATGTACGTATGTATGTATATTCTTTGTTTTAATGCTTAATTTCTAACTTCTCAAACGCAGTAATATTTCTACAACCATGTTTAAAAAATATAACTATGTTCAAGAATAATTATGTTTTAAATATATAATTTTCCCACCACTGAAATGTTTTATTATGTGTGCGTAACAATCTAAACTTTGAAGTTTATTTAATTCGTTTATTTGATAAAAAAATATGAACATTGTTTGGAAATGTCTGACGGCACCGTTGGCGCAGTGGCTGAGCGATTGGCTGTTGCGCTGAGTGTCGCGGGTTCAATCCCCGCATGGCACAAACATTTTTATCTACAGATAGTTATTCCGGGTCTGGCTGGATACAGGCACGATACAGGAGAAATTCCTAGTGTGGGGCAACGTTTAAAACAATGTATAACATTAAAACTAAATCCAAGTAGTATTCGTTAGTAGTATACCTTGCTGTTAATCAACAAAACCGTTAGGGAATTAAAATAAGGGAATTGGCCATATTTATATTTTTCAAAAACAATTTAAACTGTCATGTCCAGGGGGTCTAAAATAGCCGCTTTAGCAGAATCATAATAGGATAATAATAAATATGAATTACTTTTAAATTCGTAAAATGGTCACAAGGTTAAAAAAAAAGGTGGTTCATAATAGTAGGTACGTCTATGACCATTTTAAGAAGATAAACGTAATTCATATTATTATCAAAGCGGCCATTTTAGACCCCCAGATCATTTTACAATATATGTTTATTTATTTATTTATTCATGAACACATACAAGTGTTTTAACAGGTTAACAAAAGTAGTCATGCATTGCTCATTGTCCAGTGACAAGTAATGGGCCTGGGTAGAAATAACTTACGCAATGGACAACATACTTAGTGTCACCCTCTGGAATTCCACTAAAGAGCTAGAAAATATGTCCAAACGCCGAGATACACTATTAAGTATTCTTACTGCACGAATCGCTGGTGCAAACTTTAATAAGTTTGTACGGGTTGCCGGAACTTCTAAATAAAAAAAAATTGAATTTTCTATTTTTCATATTAGGCTGTTTAGCGGCATCATACCTTTGCTTCTTCTTCAACCTGGCGAAAGCAAAGCGCGGAAACAAAGCATATTAAATCATAGTTTTCTTTAAAAAACTCCTCCCTCGGTCCCAACCGTAGCCTCCTGTCTGGAACGAGCAATCCCAACGATTCCAATATTTGTGGATTATTCAGCATGCCACGAAAAACCATACAAACATATTTTACCAGAGCGAGGTTGCGCCTTACTTCCAACTTATAGTATCCAACCATCCCTATAACAAAGAGAGTTGGATACACAAGTGGGTAGAAAGGGTAGACACCAAACTGCTTCCAGTACAGGTATCGGGTAAATTTGTTCTGCATCTTTTCCAGCATTTGGGAATACTTCACTTCATAAGGAAATGAAGATGTTGTAAGTGTGGACACGGTGAAATCGTTTAATATTGCAGTGATAAAACAATCAACTAAATTCTACAATCCTACATAACTGTTACGAGTTTATTTGTTTAGCCTTCATTTGATTTCCATTCAAGTTAATTTCGCAACGTTGATACTATCGGAGGTAGGCCCTAGGAATTAAGCAATAACAATAATGTCAGTGTGAACCCAGCAGGAAATAATGTGCTGCAATGAGTTTTGAGAAGAGTTTATAAGACTCAGAGAAGCTCTCACTCCACACTGCCATCATCATCATCTGCCTGCCTTTTCCCGTTGAGGTCGGCTTCCAGTCTCACCGCATGCAAGTCAATACTACTATTTTACATTAGCCTATGCCCGCGGCTTTGCCCGCGTGGAGTTCTGTAACTATTACCTACTACGTACTACCGGGATAAAAAGTAACTTATGTGTTATTCCAGGGTATAAACTATCTGTGTGCTAAATTTCATCCAAATCCGGTCAGTCATTTTCCATCCATCCATCCTCACAAACTGTCACATTTATAATATTAAGTAGGAAGTAGGATCAACAGTATGGAGCAATTACTTATGTGGCACCCACTGTATAACATGGTAAGACTGCGCTCTACATTGCCGTTCTATTAGACATATTAGGACTCTTACCGTCAGTACCTACTAGGTATGTACATACCTATTTACTTGATTTGTGCCTCGGTCGTCCCACAGAGTCTCGTCCCACATAAAAAATTCCCCACTTGTCCCAATTTGTATGCCTCGCTCGTCCCAAAACGTAATTTTCAATATTTTATTCCCCGCTCGTCCCAATTCGTATGCCTGGCTCGTCCCACATTTTTTTCATATGAGTTAAATTTGATTTAATTGTACAGTCAGCCTAAAAACCTGACTGACCAGAAAGATAAATAACCTCATGTTGCGGAAAATTTGATGAACTAATTCAATCCGAGACTCCACTATAATATAAATTATAAAATTACAAGTTACGCCACCATGACAGTTTTTTTCTGATCAAACTTTAGGTTTAGATTGAAGGCATTAATAAAGTACACATAGCCGACCCTAAGTACAAACCCTGTGCACCCCACTGCTTAGACCACTACTATTATTATTAACCTAGAACAAGTTTTTGAATGTTTATAGCTTCGGTATTTTTGTGCGACCGGATTAGAGCTTGCTCTCTCGCTCTGCTTTCTTTGTATTAATCAATTGACCAATGGCGTGGCTTTGCATTATCAGCGCAATCGGAGCAAATGCGGTTACAAAGTGCATCTGCTAATTTTAAATATGAGGTGTTTACATTAAGCGTGGTGTATTCATTGAGTGAGGTTCAATATTTGTGAAGTTTTAAAGGGTAAGTAATAATTATAATTATGTCGATTTTTTCATATTTTGTGAAGTCATGATAAATGATTTGACTTATATCACTATTGTAGTAATTATTTACTTTTATATTAGTTGCTGTCTAAGGATTATGGTATTTTATTATATGCATACTTAACTCTGTGCCTCCTGTGAAAAAGAGTACATCGCTACTTTTTAGGAGACGCAAATAAAATTTTGAAAAATATTTTTTTTCCTGTTTCCTAGGTCCTGTCATGGAGTTCTTTATCTATGGCCCTGTTTCACGAAATCGTCTAGTAATTTTTGAAGTGAAAACTTCTTTAGCGGCGTTGAGCACTTTTTCTGTAATGGGTATAAAATCTTAAACTCGCGTCAGGACACTCGCGTCAGGACACGTGACCTGATCGAAAAAGCGTAAGACGGAGGGAGTTCTGAAGTGTTAAATTTTTAATGTAATATAAATTGTCATGTTTGTGTCCGATAGCGCAATAAATGAATATTGTATTTTACCACATAAATGATAGTACTTTTATATTGATAATTAAAGCAATTCGTGCAAAATAATTCCCTAACCATTTCAAAATATCAAAAATGCACAACGTTAATATTCAAGTTTTCACTTCTGCCGGCACTCCCGGAGTGCAACCCGTTGTTTTTTTTTTAAATAAGTAGTTCTAATTATGTTGAAGTATCTCAGATAAATATTACATGTGTAATACATAATATATTTATCTTAACGTGGTACTTCTATAAGATAAATACAAATATGTATATTGATAGGTGTAATTAATAGTACTGTGATTTGGATTTGATTGTGATACTAAATAATAAAGATTTTCCTAAATTGCAATAGATCTTTTAATTATTAAAATTAAAAACATGCATCGCGGATGCATACCTAGAACTGGAAGTATTTAATATCTTTATGTTATTAGAAAAAACTATTATTTCAATTTATTGGAAGATATAGTACAATATTTTTTGTCAACTGTACTTTGAATTTGCCAGGAATGTGGGACGAGTGGTGACTTTAAAACTCAAGTGGGACGAACGAGGAATTCTTTGGAATGTGGGACAAGATAGTGGGACGACAGAGGCACAAATCATTTACTTTTGTAATTGTCAGCGAAATACCAATCAATTACTACCATATACGTGGGAGTCAAACACGACCACTTTGCGATTTTATTGTGTTTTTTTTAATTGTTGCCCCACGCTAGAAATTTCTCCCGTATCGTGGGTGCGTTTACAAACATTTAAACTCACATACACAAACATCCAGACCCGAAACAACTACCTGTAGGCCATACAAATATTTTTTCCGTGCGGGAATGGAACCCGCAACACGCACACGCAGCGCAGCAGGCAATCGCTCAGCCACTCCGCCAGCCGCGACGTCATATAAGATCAACGGGAAGCCAATAACTAGACTTTTGGTTTTACTATTGCACCACACACAACTAGAATTACGTCAGCAGAAATCCAGTGAAGACATGAGGATATGACGGCTCGTACCCAGTGCTATGTGCGAGCGCCAATCAGACACAAACAACCACCAATTGTTTACCAATTCGTGTAACCGCCTGCTATTACTAAACGCGCACATATTTCGTACTGCGTGGTACCGTTTTAGGGATTTCGTCAGCGAAGTGAAACTAATGGGTAAACCGATACCCTGCCAGGGCATCGTAAGGGAATCGGCACGTTCTAGAATCAAAAATTCGAAAACATATAACATCTACCAACCCGCACTGAGCCCGCGTGGTGGGCTACAGTCCTTTCCCTCTCATAGAGAGGAGGCCTGTGTGCCAGCTGTGGGATTACCATACGCTGACTACGTTCCGTGGTCCGCTACTCAGAACATACTTTACGACCGACACGGTATTTTAAGTAAATTAATAAAGGCATTTTTCATTTATTTTAGCCGTTCAAGTTCAAGTCCTTTAGTTTTTTAAAAACTAGCTGTTGTTCGCAGCTTCGTCTGCGATCTAGGCCCAAAAGTAGCCTGGGTGTCTCTCCGGATCCCAGGATACCTCAATTTTTTTTATTTCAGATTAGTGGTTTATGCCTGAAAAAGTAAGAGCCAAACAGACTGATTTACTTTAACACTTACCATATTACTTTAGTTAGTTTTATCTTGTATAGAAAAAGAAAATGAAGCAGAAGGCATGATTACTTAAAACTACATTGGACAGCAAACAAACCCATGACGTCGTACATTATCATAGCACGCCACACGACATGCACTGAAACACACAGGGACAGTCGCGCGCACGAATTGCGCACTTAGCAAAATTCAGCAGTGATTTACTCGAACAACATCAACTTTGAGATAAAAATTTGTTCATAGTAGTACAAGTTTCCAAAATACTATGTTAGTAACCACATACAATTACAATCAAAATAGTAAGAGAAAGGACTTTGCTAAGTGTTTACATATCAGAGTTCCTGACTGTACCGTAAACGGAAGTGTGAACATTGTTATAATTAACTTTAGGAAACTGAAAAAATATTGGAGCAACTGAGCAAGTATATCTGTCGCAAGTGCAGTACTGACTGTGGCAGGGTTGGCGATACTGGTAAGAATCGAAGGTAGATTAGTCTTGAGTGTTTTAGAGATTTCCAGACTTATAAGTACAATGGTTAATACCCGTCTCCACCAATGGTAGGCATCGGGCCAAAATCAAAAGTCATTTATTCAAATTAGATTGATAATCAGCACTTTTGGAACGTCAAAATTTACTAGAGACAGTTCCTACAAGCGCCCGCCCTTCGAGACTTCCTAGTGTTTCAGCTGGGTAGAAGTTGCTGAACAAACTCCCAAGCAACACATCTGTATGTTAGGTTAGAAGAACCAGATTCTATACTTCTTGGTGTGTAAGATAATAATCCAGTACGTTAAATTATTGTCACATGTCAGCTAGCACACAACAGTAATAAAACATTGGCCACATTAGCGGTATTCGGCGAACTGTTTCTGTGTTGGAAAGAGATAGAACTAGCCGTCCTGTATAGTTCCATCTGTCTGTCAATGTTAATTCTGTTTCCGCGTGGATTTGTCAATATTTTCCTGAACACGTGCGGAAATATAAGTCCAAATGGGTTCAATGACTACAGTCGGCGGTGATTGTTTTTTTTTTAATCTCGGCAAAGAGATATGCGTCTTTACGGCGTAAATATCTTTTGAGTATTTAAATTGTGTTTATAAATAGAATATCACAGATTTATAAATATAATTATTTAAAACAAATATTTACTTTTATGAACTAATTAACATTTGAGTTCTAAATAAAAAAAAGCTTTCGCGGCATCATACCTTTGCTTCTTCTTCAACCTGGCGAAAGCAAAGCGCGGAAACAAAGCAAATGAAATCATAGTTTTCTAATAATTCCTGACAAAAATACTTTCCGTTCTAATATTTTATTTCTTCGAAAGTGTATTTAAAAACGTCGTTTGATACGCGTGGGGATTTTTTACTGCAGTTCTCGGCTTCATAACACCCTCGCCTGCAACTCGGGTGTTAATTCCGTCTCGAATGCAATAACAAAGTTTCTCCACTTATCCCTTAATTTGTTGCGGCCATATTGCGCGTCATTGATCATCGGATAAGCTATTTCTGGGTGGTCCCGCGCGATTACGGCGCGTCCGATTAAAACGACGATACATCTAAAGTTACGATAGGTAGCTCTCTACAAATTATATCTTTGGGATCGTTATTAAATTAGCTAACAGATTATACATGGATTAGTATACAGTAGTTCTGTCCACTTAGCATCGATGCCACCTAGTATCTAGGCTGACTTCTAGATGGCGTTGTAAAACTATTACTATTACAAAACTATTAGTGAGACGTTGATGCTGCCATCTGTTGATAAAATGGAGGAAGAAAAATAGCCAGAGCAATAGCCAGACTTAGGGAGGTGTCATTTCTTTGTATGGGATTGGGTATCTGTACGTGGTTGATTGATTTAGGTGAATGCCTAAATATTATTGCACTGTTAAATGTTGCACTGTGGAATATGAACTCTCGTCGCTGAGCTGGGGTTGACAATATAACAGACTGTTTTGTTTAGGCAGTTTTTATTGAGGTTTCTTTAGTGTTAAGTAATGAAAAATAGGTTTTATAAGTGCAATATTACAGAGATACTCGTCGTACACTGTACTAGTCGGTACTCGTAGTTCGAGTCGGGTGGAAAAACTAAGTAACATGAGTAGATGTAAAATGGTTTAGTTAGGGTATGAGAAGGCTCTGCAATTGAGATTTGTCTCTTTTATAATAAATAGAATAAAATGCTTAACAATCGACACAGTTTTCTAGAAATTAAAACTTATTTGATTATCACTACAAAGAGGTCCACGGTGTTGGTAACAATACAACTTAGCCTCTGTTAGAACTGAATAACTAAAACGAATATCAATGATAATGAAACAAATTCTTCATTTAGCGTTTTCTTTGAAGAACCTTTAACATGTTTATTGTCTCGATCATCATGAGAAACGGGGCGTGGGACAATTTACATAGAGGAAAATATTGTCGCATATTTAGTAAAAAAATCGAAGGTCAGGATTGTGTTGATGTCATGATTAAGCACTTTATGTATTTTTAAGTCCCATTTACACAGGGAGCATACTTATAATAATAGATAGTTAGCATACTTATGATAATAGAACAATTGAAATACCAAGGAAAACGGGGTGAACAGGAACGCAGGGGTAATCGAGACAAAATGAAGTCAAAACAGCTAGGTACCTAGTTGTTTCCATTGTGAAGAACTAGAAGGGCCCAGATTAGCTGATTCAAATCAGTTCCACATTATCTTCATTTTTCAACAATTACTACAAACTAATTCAATTTTCTAAATGGGATACAAATTTCTATTCACCACAAACAGGCCAGTATATATCAAAACTGATAATTCAATGGATTTAAATTAAATGGAATTTCATGTAGGCTAGTCCATTTTCGGTGAAACGCCCAGAAAGCTCACATGAGAAGTCATGACCAATTTTTCATAGTGATTCGTACGTACATGTTCCATTTCCTTAAACACTCCTTGCAATCTAGGAAACTCTGAGGCGTTTTGCTCTTGCATGAAAGAACACACACAGTTTATCCACTTTCGACAACCCTGCAACCTTGGTTGCCCTTCGGATATATAGCAGGGCTTAGGCAATAACTGTGCAGTCGTATAGTTCTAGTCGGTGCATTAGGGATAACTTCATTGATAACTAATTGGGAAAGTTAAGAAATAAAGGATTAGGAGGTAAGCAAGTTTCCGAAGTTAGTGATGCATCAGCATATATTGCCAGGAAGTGGTGGAAAACAATTGGAAATTAGTTCTAGATTTTTCAGTTTTTTTTTTCTTATCAAGCTCACTGGTAGTGCATTGATGAGCAGTGGCTTCCTTACCTACATTTTTATATTGGTAGGTAGGTATCAGCAATACTATTGGACTGTTATATGAAAAGTGAATTTGTGATTGTTTGGGGAATGTTAGTTCGTGCAGTGTTTATGAATTAATAGAGCGTGTTGGAAATACTACTCTGTGCTGTGGGCTAAAATGTGAAGTAAAGTATATCTAAATGTAAAATAACAAAGGCAAATAAATAGTATTGTTTGGCCAAAGTCACCACAATTTAATCTTTTAAGACTAGAACTTTTGGCACTGAAGATCAGATTCGTATCATGCGTCTGCTATCTGCGTAGCCTTTTCCCAACTATGTTGGGGTCGGCTTCCAGTCTGACTGGATGCAGCTGAATGGAGCGACTGCCTATCTGATCTCCACAAGCAATTCAATTCAATTCTTTATTGCTTATCACATGTGTTTTATAAGATCTTAAAGATAATAATTAAGTTCACATTTACCCTGTCGGGCACAACAATTTATACAATATTGATAAGTAGTAGCATTTTTAAATAATCAACATTAATTAAAATTCATAAATTAATTCAAATAGGTAAGTAAATAATTTCACAAGATAAAATAGAGAAATAAAAAGTCGAATAAAATAAATTATAGTCAAATACATCATTTGTCATTAAAATAATAGTCAAAAACAAAATGTCAATAAAATAAAAATTATAGTCCAATACATCATGTCATTAAATTAATAGGCAAAATACAATCATGAGAAAATAATAATCAAATAAAAAATGTCAATAAAATAAAATTAAAATTATAGCAAAATACATCATGTCATTAAATTAATAGGTAAAATACAATCATTAGAACATAATCTATATACATATAATAAAACAGTAAAAAAACTGTGTCTGTACATTGAATATATTAAAAAAATAATAATTGAGGGGGGTTTAGAAACAGTAATAGAGCACGAAACCAAAAAAAAAATTCTGTCTGTTTGTCTGTTTGTTTGTACACGCTAATCTTCGGAACTACTTGACGGATTTGAATGATTTTTGTTTTGTTGTATAGGTATAAAGTCTGAGCAACACATAGGCTATAATTTATCTTGGAAACTTGTACACCTGATGCAGAACTGCAACAGACCAGCTAAACTATAAGAGATACAAAAATGGTACCTTAGCAAAAATTGTTTCACGTGATGAGCATTTTCTGCTAAGAGAATAAATTTGAAGATCTGAAACACCTGATGTGGAACTCCAAGAGCCCAGCTACACTATAAAATATATAGGAATGACGTCTTAGCAAGAGTTGCTCAGCCTAATGAACACTCTCTGTTGTCGTATAAAATTTGAAGATCTGGAACAGCTGATATGGAACTCCAAGAGCCCAGCTACACTATAACCTATATAGGAATGACGTCTTAGCAAGAGTTGTTCAGCCTGATGAGCACTCTCTGTTGATGTATAAAGATTGTAGATCTGGAACACCTGTTGTGGAACTCCAAGAGTTCACTGTGTAATTATAAAATAACATAAGCTGGGAGTACCTCCACGCGGTGAGGCGGTAACAGTTTAGGACTGATTTTCGATGAAAATTCTATGAATCATTGAAAATTTGACTCTACTGGCTAAAACTCCCATTTATTTCCTTTTCCATTTATCTTCGTGACACTGTAGCCTACCCGGTAACGCAGGGGAGCAGTCACTTAGATTTTAATTGATCAGGTATTTTCAGAATAAAACTATAACCATGCCTAGAAAGAGGTCAAATCTTTCCCAACGTTCCAAAGGAGCTAAAAGATTGAGGATCATAAGATCCCAAGAATCTAACGAAGAGCGTCAGGATAGACTTGATGCTGTTCGAGAACATCAGGCTGCAACTCGCTCTGTAGAAACCTCTTCGGGTCGCGAAGCTCGCTTGCGTTCTCAGCGTATTTATGCATCTACATCCAGGTCTCTAGAGACCAGTGAAGAATATGATGCGCGACTCTCCGCTGATCGTGAACGTCATGCATTGTCTCGCGAGTCGGAGACATTCACGGATAGAGAATTGCGCTTGAGTTCTCAGCGTATCTACGCATCTGCTTCAAGGTCTCTAGAGACAAGTAAGGAACATTATGCACGACTGTCCGCTGATCGTGAACGTCACGCATTGTCTCGCGAGTCGGAGACGTCCACGGATAGAGAATTGCGCTTGAGTTCTCAACGTATCTACGCATCTGCTTCAAGGTCTGTAGAGACAAGTAAGGAACATGATGCGCGACTGTCCGCTGATCGTAAACGTCACGCATTGTCTCGCGAGTCGGAGACGTTCACGGATAGAGAATTGCGCTTGAGTTCTCAACGTATCTACGCATCTGCTTCAAGGTCTGTAGAGACAAGTAAGGAACATGATGCGCGACTGTCCGCTGATCGTGAACGTCACGCATTGTCTCGCGAGTCGGAGACGTTCACGGATAGAGAATTGCGCTTGAGTTCTCAGCGTATCTACGCATCTGCTGCTAGGTCTCTAGAAACAAGTGCGGAACATGATGCGCGACTGTCCGCTGATCGTGAACGTCACGCATTGTCTCGCGAGTCGGAGACGTTCACGGATAGAGAATTGCGCTTGCGTTCTCAGCGTATCTACGCATCTGCTGCTAGGTCTCTAGAGACAAGTGCAGTACGTGATGCGCGACTGTCTGCTGATCGTGAGCGACATGCATTGTCTCGCGAGTCAGAAACGTTTACCGATACAGAATCACGCTTGAGTTCTCAGCGAATTCGCACATCTACTAACAGGTCTTTTGAAACGAGTGATGAACGTGATGCGCGACTAACTGCTGATCGAGATTATCATACATTGTCCCGAACACGCACACAACAAAATATTCATAATCAGTTAGAAAGTGAGAGAGAAAGGATTGCTGGAGTACGGCATGAAGAGACAGAAGTTAATTCAGTGTACCCTTGGGATCTGCTGCGGAGTAACGGGAAGAAAAGTTTTTTGTTGTATAGTCTGGGCAACATAAAGGCTATAATTTATTTTGGAAAATTAATACCTGATGCAGAACCGCAACAGACCAGCTACAGTATAAGAGATATAAAAATGGTGCCATAGCTAAAAATATTCCACGTGAAGAGCATTTTCTGCTAAATGTGAGAATAAATTTGAAGATCTGGAACACCTGCTGTGGAACTCCAAAGCCCATGGCAGCGCTATAACAAATTAAGGAATGACGTCTTAGCAAAAGTTATTTAGTCTGATGGGCATTTCCTGTTGACATACAAAAATGAATGATCTGGAACGACTCCAATCGTCTCGCTCATCCCGTTGTTTTCCCGTCCCCGGGCCTTAGAATTCTACATCAGACGTTTCAAAATTTCGATTTTGAAGACCCTGTTGTCGCTGGCATAAGCAACGGGATCCGCGTACGAAGTCGCGGGCAGAAGCTAGTAATTAATAATAATCAAATACAAAATGTCAATAAAATAAAAAAACAAAATTCAATAAATAAGTCTGTAGTTCAATCCACTTTTAAGTCATCATTAAAAAAATCATTCAATGAATAATAACACTTTTCAATTAATAGGTTTCTGACTCGTTTTATAAATATTTTGTCATTCTTTTCCATTCTAATGCCATTAGGAATTTTATTATATATTTTTATTGATGTAACGTGAGGGCTAGTGCTGTGTAATTTTAGCTTTGATTGGGGCATTACGAGCGTGTTTTCGAAACGTGAACGCACTGCATATCGGCGAGGCTGGTCAGAGATTTTAATAAAAAAGTTGGGATACTGTCTCACAAATTTACAAATTTCCAGAATATAAATAGATGTCAGAGTTAGAATGCCCAGTTTCTTAAAATGTGGTCTACAACTTTCGTCGGTTTCAATATGGACCAATATCCTGACACATTTTTTCTGTAAGATAAACAACTCGTTGATATCAACACTATTTCCCCAAAGAATTATACCATACTTAAGCCAAGCGTATGCAAAAGCGTAGTAAGTGGATAGGGCAGTTTTTATATCTGTTGATTTTTTAAGCTCGCGTAGTGCATATATAAAACTAGATGGCTTTGATTTCATTTTTTGTATGTGTGCTTTCCACGTCATGTGAATATCTAGGTCCAGACCTAATAAGGTAAACGTATCTACACTCTACACATTCCACTCTGATACCATCAAACGTAAAATTGATATCTAGGGGTTTTTTTTGATAAGGCCTAAATTGCATTATTTTGGTTTTCAAGAAGTTTATTTCGAGGTTATGGTCTTTCATCCAATTTTGTATGGTAAGCATGATATTATTTAAAGTGTCATGTAGGCGTTGAGAGTCATTACAAGAAGTCATTATCGAGATGTCACCAGCGAACAGTACACATGATTCCGTGATAATTTTGGGGAGATCGTTGATATAAATCAAGAATAATAAACACCCCGCAACACTACCTTGAGGAATTGAATTTGTAACACAAAGCGCATTTGAACGAATTTGGCTGAGTTCCCCAGTGTCATGATCCCAATGGTCAACTTCTACGAATTGTTCTCGGTTTTGTAGGTAGGATGCGAACCATTTATGAGTTATTCCTCTAACGCCGATTCCGTATAGTTTGTCAAGTAGAATATTATATAGTACCCTATCATAAGCTTTTGTCATGTCAAGTAAGATTCCAATCGCGTATTTTTTATTATTTAAAACGTCCAGTATTTTTTGCGTAAATAATATGTTGCTAAGATTGTGGATCTTTTTTTCCGAAAACCATTTTGAGATTCATCGAAAATCTGAAATTTTTCGCAGAAATCATAAACGCGATTGCACATTGCCTTCTCAAAAATTTTAGATGATGTCGGTAGTAGTGCAATTGGACGGTAATTATTTGGGTCAGACTTTGAGTTCTTCTTGTGAATAGGTTTTATAATTGATTTTTTTAACGCGTTTGGAAATATCCCTTCAGAAAATGATTGATAGATTAATTTGTAGAATGGTAATGTCAGTTCTTCAGCACACGTTTTTATTAATATGGGGGGTAATTCATCTAATCCGTGGCTGTATTTGCCTTTAAGCTGTTTTATTATATTTTTTATTTCTTGCGGTGTGGGTGGATGTAAAAACATAGTGTTATCAGTCGGTCGGAGCACAGGCCGGCCGCGTGGCTCTGCGTCTCCACTATGCTTTGTTTGTCCTACTGATGCAAAAAAATCATTGAACGAGTTAGAAACTTGTTTTGGGTCTGACGTTAGTTTATCATGGATTGTCAATTTAATGTTTTGTTGTGTCTTAGTTAGATTTTTATTAGTACGCTCTTTAATTATTTTCCACATCGATTTTGTTTTATTAGTTGAGTTTCTGATTTCCTTAATAAATTGTAATTTTTTTGATTTATTGACTATCTGTTTCAATGTTTTTTCGTATATTTTATATTGTTTTGTTAATACAGGATTTTTAGAGTAGGAAGTAAGAATTCTTAACAACCGTTTATTTTTACATGATATTTTAATGCCTCTTGTCAACCAATCCTTTCGTTTGTTTTGATTTAGTTTTAATGTTTTAATGGGTATACAGTCATTTAATATTTTGAGTAAAAGCGTCTCGAAGGAGTTGTAATTTTCGTCCATGGTTTTATCCGAGGTTATTATTAAGTTCCAATTAATGTTTTTTAAAAAAAGTTAAAAATTCGTTTTTTTGTTTTCCATTCATTGAATTTAGTCGGCATGGCCATGGCGTTTAGTTTTTTTACGTTTACTACAATTCCTTTATGATCAGAAAAACCATAATCTTGAACCTGAGTAATTATTAATTCAGACCCAAAGTTTATAAATACTAAATCAAGGCAGGTAGAAGTAGTTTCTGTCACTCGTGTTGGATTTTTAATACATTGGATGAAGTTATATTCTAGCATTAAGTTTATTAGTTTTTTAGTTTGTAAACTATTTTCCAGAATATTTACATTGAAATCACCTCCGAATATGTTTTTTTTTTTTTTTAGAAGTTATAGAATAAGTGTTAACTGTCTATAAAATATATCAGGCTGTTTGTTGTTCCAATATAAAGTTATAAGTATAGTTTTAAGTTTAGGCAATTCAATGGCACATACTTCTATTATGTATTCTACCGACTTATCCATAATATCCTTTCGCTCAATAAATTCCAAGTCTTCTCGCAATAATATGCATACACCGCCGCCTTCGTAGTTGTGTCGACAGTATGACGCAGCGAGGATGTATCTGTTGATGTTAATTAGTTCTTTCTTTCCTTGTGATAACCAGGTTTCCGACAAGCAAAGTGCCTGGTAGTGCCCGTTGTTTTCGTCGAGAAATGCTTCTAATAAGTGTAGTTTATTGTTAATACTCTGCATATTTTGGTATAATACAGTGATGTCAATATCTTGAGTGACGAAAGGTGCAAAAACTCGTGTTTGTCCTTGGGTGATCGGTGTCGTGTTCGTATATATTGTTAGTGCTTTCATTGGAAATGTTGTTTGTTTGTGAATTAATAGGTTGAGTGGAGTCAGTTTTTTTTTGTTTCAAAGTTTTGTTTTCTTGTTGCAGTGAGTTCTTGACGTTGGCCGTCTACTATTAATTGATTATTTTTGATGATCGCGTGGTGTCCCCGTTGTCTTGCTAAGCGTAGGTTTTCGTGTAATGTCTTTTTTTGTCGGAGAGCAGTGTCATTTAAATATTCGGAAATAAAAAGTCCTGTATGTTTGAAGTACATTGCGTTATCTAATAGATATTTCGTCATTCGTTTACTTATAAGTTCAATAACAATGGGTCTCCTAAAGTTGTTGTTTCTTCCTATTCGTGAAAGCCCCTCAATATATCCAGTCAGGTCAATATTTAAGATGTCTTTAAATGCTTCAACAACACGATACTCTATTTCGTTTTCTGATTCTTGATCGAAGCCAATTAGTATTGGGTAATATGATACCTCTTGGTAAGACTGGTTGTCAGACTTTCGGGCCACTGACTACCTGTAACGACTGTCAAATGTCTCAAATGACAGCCGAGACCAACGGTTTAACTTGCTTTCCGAGGCACGGAGGAAACTCGGTATGTCATGGGTGGTCACCCATCCACGGACCAACCTAGGCAAGCGCGGCTTAACCCGAAGATCGACCCGAGCGGCTGTTATTGTTTAGCCACGATTCGTATACGAACTAAAATACATACATATAGGGACGATGACTCCAATCAATTCGGTTACAATAATATTAAGACGAACGGTGAAACACACAAACAGACTTTACCAAAACTGTCTTAGCATTGCCTTTCTGTCTAACCGGGTGCAGCTGCGTACCGGTTATTTAACATGGAGTGACTGATAAGAGTCAATAAATTGAAACAGACAAATAGTGTGTTAAAATTAGAATTGTTAATTAGAGATATCGCTAAAAGTGTGAAAATAGCTAAAAAAACCGGCTAAGTGCGAGTCGGACTCACGCTCCGAGGGTTCCGTACAAACTTGTAGGTATTTTGTCATTAAACTACATATTTACGGTATTTTACTTTACATGTGTTTTAAGACATTGCTTCTTGCTAGGAGATTGTCAATTTCGGTCCAAGTGTGTTGCAGATGTACATTGTACCTAAAATGAAAGGTGTCACCAAGTACAACAATATTTATTATGGCAGCAAAAAAAATATCCCAGAGGAATTGGTATTTTTGCATTTGAATTTATCTTCTAAAAACAGTAAAAAGGGTGAAAAACATTTATTTTTGTTACCTGTATAGACAAAAAAAAAACAAAACTAAAACAAACAAACAACACAAAACAATAAAAAAAAAATTGTTTAAACTATTCTTCATCGATAAAGTAATCTAGAAACTCTGCTGGGCGATTAATATTGTCTTCGTGTCTGGTCCACCCCAGAAACCATACTACACATATTATATGGGAACATTTTAAACACAATTATTAACAAAATGAATTAATTAAAAAATTGAACTAACAACGTAACATTAAGTAATTATCGAACTTATGAGACCTTTTACCCTTTTTTTAAAGATTTTTTTTTGTTTGTTTAGTGTCTGACCTGGTGTCAGAGTTTTTATGCCGCCCATGGACCGCTGACTTGGCTTTACACGCCGCGGTTGAGAAATATCTCTCAGGCATATTGGTTTTTAATGTAGGTAAATACAAATGCAAAAATGTCTATTCCTCTGGGATATTTTTTTTTGCTAGGTACCGTAATAAAAAAATGTTGTACTGGTTGAGGCCTGTCATTTAAGGTACAATTCATATCTGCAACACACTTGGACCAGCACACCTTGTAAAACTGACATTCTCCTTTCATGATTCTAGGTCAACGGGACTTTAAATTTTGATTCCCTTGACAGTGTCGAAACATAATTATGTTTTTTGCGGCATAAACGGCCGTATTTTTTTTGTATGTTAACTTAGAAGTTTAATTTTTTCACAGTTTCAAGGGACTGTAGACTTGAGTATATGCTATTTGTAATTTCAACTCGATAACTCCATGCGTTCCCGAGATAAAGGGTCTTGCTAGACAGACAGACGGACGGACGGGCGGACAACAAAGTGATCCCATAAGGGTTCCGTTTTTCCTTTTTGAGGTACGGAACCCGGAGAAAGGTATCGCAATGCTCGCTGGACAAGGCGAGGACACACAGCACAGTCTTTTTAATGCAGCTATTCACGGATATTGGAAGAAGGCTGACCAACACTGTGTATTAGAGTGTAACTATACTTACACACGTTCGGTTATTACTTGATATTTCTATAAACGCTAGTCCAGGTAAATCCAGTTTCAATCATTTGATATTATGTTACGGCTACCTGTATACATTAGTGGAGAGTTGGACTACTCTTGACTGCCGTATCGGGCTGGTGTTCGCTAGTGGACCTGCTGAGCATGAGGGCCATGGTTCGATTCCTAGAACGGATAAAGTGGAAGTAGCAATCATCTTTAGTGCCTGTGCAGACGAGGGACTTTTGTTTGCCAGAAAGAAATTACCGTTCCTGTTCAAAGGGTCATAAAGCCTTTAAGTTTCTTGTATCGGAACAGAAGCTATCTATGTTCTTAGATAGTAATTTATGGCCAGAAGGAGTCATATTTAGGCGATTTATACATTTTCGACAGAAGACTACGAACGGTAATTGCGCTGCTGTGCCCGATCAAAAAACAAAATAAATATGGTAACTACGGAATTATTCAACTTCATAAGTTTCAACTGTAAGAATGTGAAGCGCTCAGTAGATGATGTACGGCAGTTGTGTCGAACATCCCACATAATTGCCTTACAAGAACATTGCCTACTGCCACATGACATTAATTTCCTGAGCTGTATAGATGATGACTTCGCTTATACGGGTGTATCGCCTATGGACACGTCAATGGGGATGATCTCAGGACGACCGTGGGGTGGAGTTGCATTGTTATGGAATAAGAAAATATTTAAAAATGTTACTGTAGTGCGATGTGATAATACTCGAGTGTGCGGTATTAAAGTGGTGATAGGGCAAAGGTCGATGATCACGCACAATGGTCCACTTTAAGGACTAAGTGCGGAAACCAAAATCCCTAACATAGGGCAAACGTCATTTTTAGCATTCAGTGTGTACATGCCGACTGATAACACGGTGAATCTATTCGAGTTTACGGATTGTTTGGGGACGCTGAGTGCAGTAGTGACTAATGAAGGTGTTGAGTGTGTTTACATGCTCGGTGACTTGAACGCGCACCCGGGTGAGCAATTCTATTATGAACTTTCAAATTTTTGTAACGACTTAGATTGGAAATGTGCCGATATCATTAAGTTAGGTTTATTGTCTGACACATATAGTTTTATAAGTGACGCTAATCGGGCGCTAAGATGGTTAGACCACTGTGTTGTAACTGAGTCGGCTTTTCAAACTATAGTCGATACAAACATCAAGTATGGTGTGGTCTGATCACTTACCACTCATTATTAAGTGTAATTAATATAAATAATGTAAAACCATAGGTTTTGCAGGAAAATTTAAAGTATAATAAAATAAAATGGGGGGAGAGAAACCTCGAACAAATAGATTTATTTATATAGAAAATTGTGTAATGATAGTTTAAAAGAAATTGATTTTCCGCCTGAATTTAGTCACTGTGGTGATAAACGTTGTGGTAACCGAGACCACATGCGTATAATTGACAGTATGTATAATAAGATTGTAGGTGCATTGTGTAAAGCCGCCTCTGAGAGTCATACTATTGTTAAGCCGAGAAGTAAACAACCTGTGATCGGATGGAACAAGCATGTGCGTGAGGCTCACGGGGTAGCTCGGTGTAAATTTATGGAATGGATACAGTGGGGTAAACCGAATGAAGGACGGGTTTGGGAGGAGATGCGAGAGAGTCGTAAAATCTTTAAATCGCACCTAAAGTGGTGCCAAAATAATAGAGAGCAGATAAAGATGGATATCCTCGCTTCTCACCATTCGAAGCATGACTTTTGGAACTTCTGGAAAACCACTAGTAGACTAAATTATAAGCCGGGATTACCCGTGAGCGTCAACGGCCTGAGTGAACAGAAATGTATTGCGGACGTGTTTAAAGATCACTTTATGGTGAAATCGCCATTGGGACCATCACGGTCATTCAGTATGGAAGGGTCATATGGACAGGAGATAAACACTAGTTTCACAGCGAAGGATATTCGGGAAGCATGCCGGTGTCCACCTGCCCAGAGTTCTTGCCATGTTATATACCTTTTGTATGGGACATGCGTACTCACCAGCAGAGATGATGAAGACCGTGGTGGTACCAATTGTGAAGAGTAAAACCGGTGACCTAAGCGACACGAGCAACTACAGGCCAATCTCATTAGCCACAGTGCTTGCTAAGGTTCTTGACAGTTTGCTTAATACACAGCTTGACCAGTATGTAAACACGCATGACAACCAATTTGGTTTTAAACCGGGACTGTCTACTGAGTCAGCTATCCTGTGTTTGAAGCAAACTGTCAAGTACTACTCCGACAGGAGCACACCTATTTATGAGTGTTTTCTCGACCTCTCGAAAGCGTTCGACCTGGTTAATTAGGACATCTTATGGCAAAAATTAAATAACATCTCTATGCCTCTCGAGCTGATAGAAATTTTCAAGTACTGGTATCTTAACCAGGTCAACGTCGTTCAATGGTCGGGCGCTCTGTCGGAGCCGTACAGGTTGGAGTGCGGGGTGAGGCAGGGTGGGCTGACCTTGCCGAAGCTCTTCAACTTGTACGTGAACGTACTGATAGAGGAGCTCAGTGGTACCCGTGTCGGCTGCCATATTGACGGTGTTTGTGTCAACAACATTAGTTACGCAGACGACATGGTACTGCTGAGCGCTTCGGTATGTGGGCTGTCCAGGTTGCTGGACTTCTGTGAGCGTTACGCGCTGGATCACGGTTTGCTCTATAACGCAAATAAAAGTGAATGCATGGTCTTTCAGGACAGGGGTCGGAACTGCCCGGATTCTGTTCCACCTATCAGATTGAACGGTATCCAGTTAAAAAGAGTTCAACATTTTAAATATCTCGGGAATATCGTGACCGCTGACCTGAGGGACGATGCGGACATCGATAGGGAGCGGAGAGCGTTGTCTGTGAGGGCTAATATGATCGCCCGCAGGTTTGTTCGTTGCTCGGGGGTCGTCAAAATAACTCTTTTCAGAGCGTTTTGTACGTCCCTGTACGTGGCCAGCCTGTGGGTGTCATATACCCAGAAGCAGTACAACGCTCTCAGTGTTCAGTATAATAATGCGTTCAGGGTGCTGTTGGGGCTGCCTCGGCACTGCAGCGCGTCGGGGATGTTCGCCGACGCCCGTGTCGACTGTTTCTACACGACGATGCGGAAGTGGTGCACATCTCTGAGGCGCAGGCTCCGGACCACCACCAACACCATCCTGAGCGTATTTGCGAACAGGTTTGATTGTCAGTACATTAACCATTGTTATATGATTAAT
The DNA here is from genome assembly GCA_950022335.1 of Eurois occulta. Classification (NCBI taxonomy): domain Eukaryota; kingdom Metazoa; phylum Arthropoda; class Insecta; order Lepidoptera; family Noctuidae; genus Eurois; species Eurois occulta. Next base: position 665,649 of record OX465499.1, read on the forward strand.
GTATTGACAAACAAACAAATGACTCAGAGGCAGGCATATCATTAGTCATTCATTATTACTTTATCGTTTTAATTTCTTTTAATTTGTTATTTAATTTTGGTTTTAATTTTAATTATTGATTTTGAATTTTATTTTAGTTGTCATTTCGATTTGAATTTTAATGTTGACTTTGATTTTAATTTTAATTTTGATTTGAATTTTAATGATTGACTTTGATTTTGATTTTAATTTTGATGTTGACTTTGATTTTGATTTAATTTTGATTTTAATTTTGATTTTGATTATGATTACAATTTTGTATTTAATTTTAGTTGTGATTTTGATTTTGTTTTTTGAATTTAATTTAATTTTGATTTTAAATTTTAATGTTTGCTTTATTTATATAACAATTGTGATGTATTTTTGTATGATCCAAAGTTGATTGAAATAAATATATATATTATTATTATTATTTATTATTAGTTGCGTTGTTTTTTCATTTATTGGTTTACGTCTGAATGGGGATCATATTCATGATCTTGGGCTATTAAATGGTGAAACTTTCTTTCTTAAATGAAACTCTTTTTTTCAGTAACTTAACAAGAAAGCAACGATGTTCGCTGTAGCGCTATTTTGCATCGCGTGCGCAGCGTACTGGGCATGGCGCCGGAAAAACACGAAAACGACCGAGCCGCCATTCTTCCCGGGAGGCTGGCCCATCGTGGGCCATGCACCCAACCTTATTGGCGATAGCTGCAGTAAGTATATTCTTTTCTAGCTGTTACTGAAAGGAATGAAGACTAGCAAAAAGTGTTGCGAGTGTGAGAGGAAGCACCGCGAGGTGACGCTTTAGAAGAACATATGATCTCCATATGACCTTATTGTAGAAGTTCTTCCGAAAGGTCAGAAATAAAGTACTCGCAACAACACGGAGTGTTTGCAGGCGTATTAACGTGGAGGAAGCACATGAGAATAAGGCGTGAATGTACGTATGTATGTAACGCACAAATGGGTTTCTGAAAGTCGCTGATGATCAAGGATCTTTTCAAATTAATCGTCTTCAATGTATGTTCAGTACGCCTAATCAAGTGAGACGCTTTCAATGTATTCTGCATTTCTACAACGACTTTCAACAGCTTTAAGATAATCGTGAATCCGATACATTGTTTGTTTTTGTATCATCACATCCGTATCATCATCAACCCAACAGCAACTTTATCATAAAGAGAACAAAGATGACCTATGACTTAACCGTGATGTGAAATGAGATAAAATAACCGTGATAGGACTGAACCTTATTCGTATTTGTAGAACTATGGGATGGTATCAACGACCTGGCTAAACAGAGCTACGACATTGGAGGAGTCGTATCTGTCGGCATCGGACCACGGACTGTGTACAGTAAGTACCAGTTCATTATGAAAGCCAACCCCAACAAACTCAAACTCAAAATATTTATTTCAATTATACCATTACAGGCACTTTTGAATGTCCAAAAACAGAAAAAAGCGAAGCTATGGTCCCAGTCACAAGGCATAATAACTTGAGAAAGTACTGTAGTTGCACATTCCAAAGCGTAGATCTCTAAGGAGAAGAATGGGCAAGAAACTCCATGGACACTCTTTTCAATCAAAATATTGTTACAAAATCCTGGCTACATCATTCATGTTGTTGTTGTTTGTTTGTTTCATGTTGTTAAACATACCTGTATTATGTGAGAACGATGTTTCATAACATGGGTGGCAAAGGCAAATTATAGCATTAGAAGTTTGCGGAATAGAGTCCAAAGTCACAAAAAAGGCAGGATCCACTGACTAGACGGGTGTTGTATTTGTGGGGCTACTGCCCGATGGTTGCTATCAGTGGTTGTGTAGTCAAAGTTATCTAGTTTGATGGTCTATACCACGACAAATATGCCCTCACCTTTCTGAATTTTCAGATATTATGCAGTGTTTATGCGAATCTCGTGGATAACTTTGCTCTGCATCACCGTTCATTAATGAGATCTTCCTATCGTAGAACAGATTACTTTACCACATTTCTGCCCTCGCAAAGGAATCTTTCAGGCGCGAGGGCTTCTTTAATACTCGTGACTTCCGCGATCCTAATGCTATCAAATTACTGCACACAATTCTGGGTCTAAGCAAATTTGAGTCGAAGAAAGACGCGGTAGGTACTACACCTAGCAAGACACACACAAACTAAATACAATTCCCACAATAATGCATGTAACTACCATTTTTTATTTTCCCTTACGTAGTAAAATTAAATTAAAACATGATTAATGTTCCTAACTATGGCCTTCATAGTATAACGACTATTTTCCAGTTGTAACCGACCCGGACGACAGCTTCACGGTAGCCAACACATGTCTCGAGAAGGATGGCTTCTACGATTTCGCTAAACCATGGCTAGGCGAAGGCTTAGTCACTGGCAAATGTGAGTTAAACATTTTCTATCACCTTTATCCAAAACATATCAACAAAGTAATTAACACTAGAAACGGGATATTTACCCTGTGCACTGTTTGTTTTGAGTTCCCGATATTTCGGTGCTGTTGCAAGCACCATGATCATGATCACGGATAAACTGAAGACTAACGTTAGTGACCATGACAGTTTAAAAACTTATATATCAACAAAGTGCCAATTTCGATTTATTATGGCTGTTAAAGTTAGAAAAAAAACATCTGCATTGATCAAGGCGATTTTATGCTGACTTTTACATCACAACGATCTACGTGTCAAGAGATTGTGATATGCGTGGTGCGACAAAGACTGCGAAGAGATCACATGAAAGAAATGGTTTGGAGGTGCCACGAGTAACCCTGACGTGACTGGCGATGTGACGGTACTCACGTTAGTTCCTGTCACACGCAAGTGTCGCTTGACGCTAATCACATCGCTAGAGGTTGTCAATGGGGTGTTATTTGTTTCTTCTATTACCCTAAAGTTTAGGATAAATTATCCAATTTTTTTTCACAATTGGTGTATGGACTAAACCAATTTAAAAAATTCGATAGTTTCACAATCTTAGAAGATTAAAACGAAGAGCAAAGAAATAAGAAGGTAGTAACTAATGAAAGATCCCTCAGATTCAATATGGAAGAATCATCGCAAGTTGCTGAATCCAGCATTTAGCCAGACACTCCTGGACACGTTTATGGGCGTCTTCAACAGTCAGTCCAGGAAGCTGGTGAAAGACCTCGAGAAAGAGGTTGGAAAAGGACTCTTTGACCATTGGACATACACGCGACACAACGCTTTGGAGACTATTTGCTGTAAGTATAGCAAATGTTGGAAAAATAAAAAAAAACTTCTTAAATAACTTCGTCGAGTCACTAAACGTTAACTATTGCAATAAAGAGATGGAACATATGAGAGCTGGCTCAGCTGGTTCAAAATACAGTCACTTACTTATTTAGAATAGGCTCAGAATCACCACTTTTTGAACATCGATATTACAAAAGAAAATCTCCAAAATACTCGCCTTTAAGCACTTCCCAAGTCTTAGATGTGGGGAGAAAAAATAACGCGATAAACTCCCCAGCTGTGGGAAGGAGGTAGCAACCTGTTGGGATGATAAAAGAACCAGGGCTTGTGACGTAACTATGTCCCACACAAAACCTCTACAATCGAACCATTTTCATTGACAGTGACAGCGTTAGGAGTAGACTTCACTGACTCGAACCTCAACAGCAAGTACGTGGAGGCGACAGAACTGATCCTCAACACGATGGTGGAACGGTTCATGAAGTTCTGGTGGCACAGCCCCTACACTTTCGCCTGGAGCAATGTCAAGAAGAAGCAGGATGCCTGTTTGAAGATTCTGCACAATATGTCGAACACGGTAAGGATGTATTTATTTGGTTGGGTCAGTGACATCCTGACTGTTGAAAAACATTTTAGCTACTTCCAAAAAATGAAGGGTCGCAAAGACCATTCGGCATGATATAGTACTGACTATCTTTATCATCTGTATACTAAAAAGGTTATAAATATGTTGCAGGTGCTACAAAAAAGAAAATCCGAGTTCAATGGAAATATTTGCGCTGAGAGGAGTATAATACCAGGTAAGATTTATCCTTGCTGCTTTTCTGATAAACCCATCTACAGGATTCAGCTAACTTAATAATGTTCAATTATTCTAGGAACCAAATTCAAAGCTTTCATGGACCTTCTGCTGGAACTATCGGTAGAAAAGGGAGTTTTCAACGATAGAGAGATCAGAGAGCATGTGGATACTATGATCGTTGGCGGCCATGACACCTCGGCGAATGTACTTATGTTCACCATGATATTGTTGGGATCACACCCTGAGGCTCAAGAAAAGGTCTATGCTGAGTAAGTTTTTTTTCCATCTGTTTCGGAAAGAATCTTAAGAGCAATGTGGCAGTGATGTTTTCAAAATGGCACTTATTTAAAATGGTAGTTGTATAAAGTAGTTTTGGTAAGTTAAAAATTACAAAATGCATATTTATTAACTAAAGGGTGTTAGGTTACTGTAAACCCTGCAGACAGAAATAGGAGCCTCGCGTAGCGGGGCTACGCTGACTACGCTTTTTTGGTGAATAACTGCCCACTCGTAACTGCCCATTTAGTTATTTTACTGCTCAGTATAATTATTAAATGATCAATTTTATTATTTTTTACGACTCAGTTTTGTTTACTTTACTGCTTATTTTTAACTGCTGAACTTGTTAATAAATATGCATTTTGTAATTTTTAACTTACCAAAACCACTATACACAACTGCCGCTTTAAATCAGTGCCAAAAAAAATAGGTCTAATGAATTCGTAAGTTTTTTGCCTTCGAGATTTTATTGACAGTTTTTTTTATTTCAGGATACAAGAAGTCCTGGGAGGAGATAGAGACGTGGAGAAGACGGACTTGTCGAAGCTGGTGTACTTGGAGGCTGTTCTGAAGGAGAGCATGAGGGTCTTCACGATCGTTCCTGTCCTGGCAAGGAAACTTGATAGAGATGTTAAACTAAGTGAGTACATTAAAGGTAGAAGGGAAACTCCGTGAAACTTTTACAAGACATTTAGTGAGAACATGCGATTTTAGACAAACCAAAGGGATAAATAATATAGTCGATAAATTAAAGAAATAGGTGGCCATTCCACATATTTTGACCAAGTCATAATCAGCTGACACACAGCTAACACAAAAGGACAAAATCAGCTGTGAACAGCTAGCTGACTTTGGATACTCTGGGGTCTAGAATCATAATTATACAGTGTCCCTTTCACCGTGCCAAGCTTACAGGATCGGGCGTTCCTCTTAATTAGGACAAATGTTTAGGTACTTAGAACAGTCGACAGTAACTGTTTATTTTTATTTGTTGAGTTCGTAGTTGAGCTTGTATTTCAAATTCATCAATAACGCATTAATTTCCTGTAGCATATTCATCTTACCCAATCATACCTACCATGATCCCAATCGTAAGTACCATCCATGTTTCAGAGAACTACACCCTCTCTGCGGGTCGGACCTGCTTCCTATTCGTGTTCGGGCTCCACAAGCATCCGATCTGGGGTCCAGACGTGCACGAGTTCAAACCTGAACGCTGGCTGGAACCCGGCAGACTGCCCGACAACCCTAATGCGTTTGCTGCCTTCAGTGTGGGCAGAAGGCAGTGCATTGGTAAGGATTGTTGACTAGTATTCTAATTTGAAGAATTTGTCTGACAGTATTTTCGCTGAGGTGTATTTATCTGTAAACGAGTCCGTGTTGATGCTGGACTTGGTTCTTTGAGCTGATTACCTCTTTTGAGCATCGAGTTAGAAAAGTTTCTTGTTCCAGAATCACTTAAATTGTCGTATCGATCAAATTAACTGGATATGACTCTGGTCGAATCGGATACGGATGATGGGTATGAAGCGTAGGCCTGTAATAGTCTGCTGTTACAGGCTTACCGCTTCACTGAGATGACGCCTCAGGTAGCAGTGCCGTGTGGGAGGGGTGTTGACGTCCGTCCGCGGGTGAAAGACTGAGCTTTCTGGACACCTCACCCCTCACACCACAGCTACCTAAGGCACCGTCCCAGCTCAGCGGTAGGCCTGAAACATCACTAGTTCTTTTTAATTTTTTTCTTTTTTTACTACTTTGCCTTTGCAGGTAAAGCCTATGCCCTGATGTCGATGAAGACGACCTTAGCCCACATGGTGCGAAGCTATAGGATCAAGGCTGACCACACCAAAGTCCGGCTGAAGATCGATGTCATGCTGAAGCCAGACGCTGGACATTACATCAGCATTGAGAGGAGGACGTAGAATAGCATGGGACATTGGATGCTGTTGAGAGATTATGTCTGATGAGAAGAATACAAAATGGTTTACCCTTAATTCATACTAATATTATAAATGATAAAATGACTGTCTGTTCGTCTGTTACCTTCGGGCAGAACGGATTTGCCTAAAGTAGCAAATGGATAGACCGGGTTAGGTTTGGCCATGGGATCTTTATTTTTAGGAGCACAACCCCATGGGATAATTTTCGACCTCCACACAGCCAAAGTTAAGAGCAAGTCAAGCAATGTAGGAGTCGGCTTCCAGTTTAACTAGATGCAGCTCAATACCAGTATTTAACATAGAACAACTGCCTATATGATCTCCACAACCCTAAGTGGGTTGTGGAGCTCAGATAGGCAGATAGGCAGCTTGGTAATACGATACCCCTTGGTAAGACTGGTTGTCATACATTCGGGCTTCCGACTATTAGTAATGACTGTCAAAGCAAAAATCTACATAATTATGTCAGCCGGCAGATGTTATAATTTATCATCTATCCATAAGCAGTCCCTGCCAAGGCCGGTCGACTTTGGCAGGGACTGCTTAACCTTGAAGATCAAGCCGTGTGGATGTTTAAGCCACGAGCCCTTTTCTCTGCTAATACACAGTTGCAATAGGAAACGTGTCAAGTGACGTTGTATCATGTGCTAACTATCAACTGTAGAATTGCTGAAGTAGATGAGGGGTTTATACATAATAATCACTATAAGCAGACAGGTCAGGCTTTCAAGATAACATGTAGTTTTATCAATACCTACTCTCTATTATGTAAATCGCGGCACGTTTAGGTACTAATGACGTTATACAGAGTGTTAATGCAGCGCCATCTCTGATCACGGGACAATACGACTACGGGTGTTATTCTAACTAGTTCGTATCATCTCGGTTAGATGGCGCCACTTTCTTAAGATGTATCCGATCCATAAATCAATGATCTTTTGTAGATTTTTGTCTGTGACTATATTATCTTATGTACCTTACTTAACCTATATTTAAATTAACTGATTCATTATACCATTTTGAAACGAGCAGCAACATTTTTTTTCCCTTCGCCTCCGTGGGAATAATTAGTGGTCTCAGCCCTGCTGACACGCTACAAGTCAGAGACAGAAACACAGACTGTAAACGGACCCTTTACGAAGCCGTCAACCAAGCATTCTGTACATCAAACTAAATAACTGTAACTGTGCAAAAAATTTTGCTCCGAAACGACTTTTCTTTTGGGGTGAATAATCACGTTTTACGGTAGGACTCAATGTAACGCACTCAAAACATTGTGCTATTAAATGCATTGAATAGAGCGGTGGAGGTATTTAAAGTAAAGTTATAACAGTCATCATATCAGCCCGGAATCACCCACTGCTGGGTATAGGCCTCCCCTGTCTTCTCGGTTCTGTGCGTCCCTTATCCAGGTGTTTCCCACGACTTTGACGATGTCGTCAACCCAACGAGCCCTAGGACGGCCCTGGTTTCTTTGGCCAAACCTCGGTCACCACTCGGTCAAAGCCTTGCTCCATCCGCCATCTCCGTGTCTAGCCAGATGTCCTGCCCAGGTCCAGAAACCTTGTATTAAAAAAAATAACAAGTGACTAAGTTGTAACTTGAACCCCCCATAACCACCCGTAACTAGAAGGTTCCCAGGTCTAGTCTGGAACAAGAACATGATCGCAATGACGGGGAGCACGAGTGTCTTTTGGCTTCGTTAAGGTTAGTTTAATTACACCCAATAATTTGACCTCCGGCAACCGAGGGAAGTCGATTGTGCCGCCAGACGATTCTGTCTCATTAAAGTATTTCAATAGCTAATTAATATTTTGCTATTATTTTTTTATTTACCTATTGTTTAACATTATTTCGGATAGTAAATACTTTGCATATTGAGTATTCACGCACATTACCGTGTTTGCTTTGTTGAATTGAGACTCAAACTAGTTATAGGAATATATTTAAATAAACGAAAATATTATTCATTATTTATGACGCATGACGTAGTTGAAACACGCACGAGCGATGAGAGTATAATAATACTAGGGGAGGGCCCCTAGTATTATTATACTCTTTGCATGATCTACTGGACCCATGCGCTGGGTAAGTATGTTCAACCATTTAACACGTAAATATTATTATCAGGATGTTTCATATTTCAAATGTATTATTTATTTTGCTTTGTACCTATTACCTAACTTGATGGTAAAAATAAATCGCACCTGGATGTATTTTATGTCAGATACGTTGAGTGGATCACCATTATTTTTCTTAGATATTTGTAATTTGATATGTAGACAATTCTTGATTTAGTTGCTTGAATTGATTAGATTAGAATTCATTAGCCTTTATTTTATCTCTGTACAAATTACTTACATTTTTAAATATTCACTAAAAAAACAATAAGAATATAGATAGATGTCGTTACAGAAGTCATCTGGATGGTTGCGCTTCCGCTGGAGCATGCCGCGTGTCTCGATGGTGCATGCACCGAAAGTTAAACTTTGTCCGGATACTTAATTTTTTTCTATTTCTTAATGATGTCTGTTAAAATGTTGTTGAAAAGAAGCATCGCGTCATTATTTCTGTTCTGGACGTTACTTCGGTCGGTCCAGTCGAGTATGCTAATCTCATCGATCTTTTTGTTTTTTTTAAACGACTAGGCGACTTCCAAAAAGACTGTATCTATATTTTTTTTTTTATAATTATGTATGTTCACTGCTATCTCAGTCAATTGTAGACCGATTTCCGAAATTCTTTTTTTTATTCGAAAGAGTAAACTCTCGAGGTGGTCCCATTGTCACCATGTCAGTAGTAAACGCATCTGGGAGTCATCACCTCATGTTGATGAGCTGATGATGGAAGGTATAACTCCTTAACGGTTAGGAGTTGGAGGATAAGTCTTTAGTAAAGTATTAACTGTGGAGTTTTAAAATTCTTTTGTTCATTCGAAACAGTATAGGTACTCCCAAGTTGGTCCGATAGAAATATTGTCATGGATTTCGGAGATACGGAACGGAACTCTTCAATAATTACACAGATGAGTACAGTACACCCACATTTCGACAGTTATGAATGTTAAGTTCCATTTTATTGCGGACTAGCGACCTGCCCCGGCTTCGCACGGGTGCATGTATTATACATATAAACCTTCCTCTTCAATCACTATAACTATTAAAAAAAACCGCATTAAAATCCGTTGCGTAGTTTTAAAGATTTAAGCATACATAGGGATATAGGTACAGAGAAAGCGACTTTGTTTTATACTATGTAGTGAAAAGGATACCTATTACAACTAAAAATGAAAATATAAAAAAAACTTTTTTTCTATAATTTATACCTGTTGCGTGGTGGATTGCTAACTTTTAACAGGTTTATACCTAAGATAAAGGTCTTATCGATGACTTACACACTACTCGCTGTGTTGAGCCTTTACTTCTAACTATCTATGCCCGCGGCTTCGCTTACGTGACCGCGTTTTCTTTTGGCATTGATTTATCTGTGAAACTTTTAACTCCCAGGGTCGATAGACTTTCCGGGCCTGGTTCAAGCCATGGTCCGGGGCGAGAGGGAATGGGAAGCCGTCACCTCCTTCTGCGAAGCAGTCATGCTAGCGAAGGAGGGGGCGGAACGTGAGAGGGAGAGAACCTCACGTCCCAGCCGCCGCGGGAGAAGCACCGGGCGTCGGGGGCCACATATGGTGGCTCTCGGCCACCGTAGGCGCGGGCTTGTGGACGGTGAGTAACGGGCTAACTCGCCGTCCGTCCGTCTTATGACGACAGGCCGTGTCGACGGTGCGTTCGTGTTCCCCGCGCGCCTCAAAGAGATGTCAGCAAACCAGGGGGCCGATGCCTGGGCTGCGGGACTGTTCGAAAGAGATACTGCGGCCCTGGAACACAAAGGGCAAAAGAAGGAACATGGATGGGTTTTAGTCAGTAAAAGTCTGACACTCCCTTTCACTTCGCTCAGAGCCGGAAGAGTCATTTGATGATTTCCCATTCCAAAAAAAAAAGGTGTGGAATTTCGAAAAACCCTTTCTTAGTGTATACCTAGGGGAAACCGGAGCAATGGCCCCCCATTGCTTCGGTTTCCCCTAGGTATACATAAGGGATATATAGGTATACATATATTAAGGGAAATCTTGAATAAAATCTTAGAAAAACAACATACTTAATGAAAAAAATCAACAACCATTTATTAGTGCCATTCATGTTCTCTAAACTTAACGTAAAATAATTATCTTAGTCTACCAGTCTTTGGTGCTAATCGAACTTAAAAAAAAAGAAACTACCTGTTTTGCCCGGGTCCGGGGTAAAATGGTCATATGCGGGACATAATAGGCATACACAGGCATATTCACCCAAATAAGGTTTAATTCGAGCAACAAATGTGAAAGGACTCGTCATCATTATTCTCTTCGCCGTTGCAAGAACAGTGGGCTCACCTGTGGCATGCACGGCAAGTGGCCCAACCCTCAGTAGATTCAGAGTACAAACACTCTCTTCTTCCTCCGATTCGTTTTCCTTATTTTTTTCATTTTTCTTCGTCCATCCATTCCTATCCAACCTTCCATCCATCCACCAATCCATCCATTCTGTCCATTGTTATCCAACCTTTCTCATCACATTCTGCCCAAAAATTGGGAGGAGCTCCATCAGTTTAGAGCTTTCGCTGGCCAAATTGCATATGCCTGTTTCCATCTCCTCCAAGCTCCATTTTTCATGTTCCTTTGGTAGTGGCGAACCATACTTGTATCTGGAGAAAAAAGATCACCTTAATACCTATAAGTACCCTACCCGAGGCAAAACGGGCATCCTACCCGTTTTGCCCCGCTCAAAATGACCCCGAGGTCAAATAAAATAAATGTTAACCTAATCAAACGAATTTATGGTAGTTAATTCACAACTCTTTCTAGTTATTTAGTCACATAATTGAACGTCGCAATTTACTTAATAACTGAGCATTTAACACAAACACGAATTAAAATAAAAATAATATCAAATGCATCAACTTACGTATTTTCGTTACGTCGACGAACGACGCGCATCTACACACATAGAACTACTTTTCTAGCTATCGCGAGGGCGACTACAACGCGATCTGACTACTTCCAACCGTCTCGGTTTATTATCCTGCGGAGGAGAGGGGGTGTCCGTCTTACCCCAGGGGCCCGTAATGCCCCGGCTTCCCCTACTCTTCACAAAGAATACACCCTTTATTTATTTATTATTTTCTTTGGCCAACCAACAATTGTATATACTGTTACATTAAAAAAAAAAGATTCTTATATCAAAGGTTAGTATTACAATTTCTTATAGGTTACCACCGCATGCCCCATAAAATAATTAATGATGTTACAGGTTATAGTCTAAAGTACAATTAAAATCAAAGTTTAAGAACAGAATTAAAGTCATATATAAATTCAATAATAAAGAACAAAATCAAAATTAAATACCTACTAAAATTTAAAACAAAATCAAAATAAAATACAAAAATAAAACAAAATTAAAAATCAAAAGCACAATCAAAATAATACAATACAAAATCAAATTCACAATTAAAATGTCAAGAAAGCAATAAAAATAACACAAAACAAAAATAACATAAAATCAAATTACAGCCAATTTCAAAAATGAATTGCAGTGTTACACACTATTAAATGTTATTCTGTGGAACTTGCCAAATGAGTCAAAATGCACGTCAATAAGCTCGCTGTACTCGTTTAGCTGTTTACAGATATGTCTATGATGATGTTTATGTCTTTAAGACCAACGGTTTAGGCTGTGCGTTGATATATCAGTCAGTCAGTCAGGACTTTGAATCTTATATGTATATATTATATAGACTGAAAAATAATTAATATATAACTTGCAACTACTTTTCCGCTTGCGCAGGGGCCTAAAAGGTGGATAATTTTGTTTTTGGTTAGTTTGTATCTGTCTCTCCGCTCACATGAATAATAATAGTAATTTGAGTCAGTCATAAAAGACTTTTTTGCAAAAAATAAAATCTTAAAAGTGGGAAATTGAAAAAGAGCACAAAGTACCTATAGGAGCGCGTTCGTCACGACCGCGCCGGCGCGTGTGGGAAAGGATGCTTCCAATAGGTACTTTGAACCGTCGAACACCGTTGATCAATGTGTCGTGACTTTAAAGCAAAGTGAGTAAATATAGTCCCATCAGTAGGATTACCATCCTTTTACTAGCGTAGCCGTCCCGTCGGGGGTGCAGACGCGGTGAGTGCATCGGCCAGAGTGCGGCGTTCAAGTTGTAATCCCGAACTACTTCAGAAAGAATTTAGAAGAAATTACATTTATAAAAAAGAAACAAACCTGCCATAAACAACTTTGTTGCATCAAATTCCTTACCGAAGTCAGTCACGCGATCCCGCCAACCGCATATTCAACACATTGCCGACTGAACCTTCTGTATTGTATGCCTAGGCAAAGTATGGAAGTTTTATTTCATACTTTGCCTGAACATTTTAAACATTCTCCAGAAACACACAAGTAATACAGAATACCTAGGCATTCTGGAACCCACCGTTCCCCTAGTTAGGCGATCATAATTATTATATGAGTGAAGTTAAACGAACACAGTTCCGTTTTGCTTCGTTCCCAGTGCAGTTTGCGCTTTTATTGGTTCCTTTTTATTTATTACATCATCACGCCTGTTATCGCCGAAGGGGTGGGCAGAGGTGTATCATAGTACACCCACAGTTCGTCAGTAAGGTTTAAGTCCCATCAACATCCTATTACCATCAGCCGGGAACAAACATTAAGTCAAAGGGCGGCAAAACTTTTTTCACGGGTGGCCAAATCCAACTACTTTTTAGTATTTTATTGCAATGGCTGTATTCTGATTCAAATTCAAATAATTAATTGTGGATCATGGGTTCATAAGATGTTGTGTTAAGTGCAGGTAAGCCTGCTATGTCCCGCCATTGAGGCATACAAAATGCATATCATAAGTTCTGTACATAATACGTAGTAAAAATACATTACACCCAATTGTCACGCAGTACATTATGATTAAATTAGTAAATCACAAATTAGTCATTCGATGGATTTGATTCAATGTATTGCCATTTAGAAATTCTGATACAGAGTAATAACATTCACTTAACAATAATTCGTGTAGTTTTTTTAAGGTACTTATATCGCTCATAGTTCTGAGAAAGGTGGAAGATTATTATAGATGCGAGCTTTGTTATACTGGCTACGCTACGGATTATAATATATTAGTCTAAGCGCTACGGTGCGCAGTTTGTTTTTGTGCCTAGTACCCTAGTGCAAAACTCAAACAAGTTTGGATTTGATTATAAGAACATAACTTTTTTATTCCCTGCAGAGCATGAAATATGTGAATGTGTGTTTGTTCCGGCTAATTCCGAAACGGCTGGACCGATTTAGATGGAACTTTTACTGACAAACAGCTGATTGTGTGAGGAGTAACAGGCTTTAGTTTTAGAAAAATGTTGAGAGTTCCTTGCAAAAAAATGAAAAACCTTGTAATTGTCAACTAAGTCGGATTGAAATATGGAAGTAATATTTTTATTAAATAAATACGACATTCAAATTGTGTAAAAAAAATACTTTAAAGGCGGTAAAAATAGGGGAAGAAAGTTTTTTTGTAATGACGTCGGCAAAAAAGCTTACGGCCCAGAAAATAAAAATATACGAGTAGAAGAAATCCAGAGATTTACGGAGTCATGTACTGCCCAAACTGCTGGTCCTAGAGACATGCAACTTGGAGGGTGTGTTCTTTGTGAAGAGTAAATATCCACTAATAAATGATTTTTGGGAATTCCACCCCTAAAGGGGTAAAGTAGGGGATGGAAGTTTAAATAAAAGTCCGTCTGTTTTGAAGTTAGGATCTTCAAATTTTGTGTTTAGGCTGACGATTGAAAATTGATTTAGCGCCTCAGCGTTTTTGATAATTCTACTCCAGAAGGGTTAAAAAGGGGGATGAAGGCATGTAACTATGTTTGTTACCGTAACCTTTTTTTTTTTTTTTTTTTTGTTTCCGGGGTGGAAAATCCACACGGATGTCCTCCGCCCTGGGGCGGGCGGAGGGGTCTGTCGGACTCTAACCGACTAAAAACCACCCCGGTGTTCCCTTCCCACACTTGCACCGGGGATCATGGGAACTAGTGCGCCTTCCACGATCCCCGGCTAGTGCCGGCCCGCTTCCGCGGGCCTCCTCAAGTCTGCGGGGGGAGTGAGGTGTCCTCCCCCCGGTACGCCATTAGGGGGGCGCGCGGAACACTACGCGCCACCACCTCGGGTCCAGTTATACGGGGGGGGGGGGACGTCCCCAAGTCCGCCGTCCCTCTGGACCCGTTTAGGGGGGCCGGAAGAGGGCGTTATCCGCCCTCCGCCGACGCCCGGTACGTCTGCTGCGGATCGGGAGAGTGGTCTCGACCTCCCTCAACCTCTCCGCAGCCTCCTTCTGTGAGATGACCGTTTCACAGAAGGAGATCACCGCATCCCACGACTCTGTGCTCCCGACCATCGCACGAGCGACGGCCGGCAGCGACAGGTCGGTTCCCACTACTGTCACGAGGGCACGGCGCGGCTCCTCCCATGCGGCACACTCTGCCAGCGTATGCCGCGCCGTGTCCTCCAGACAATGGACGCAGTGATGACACCGAGCGTCCGGCTCCCTGTTTATGCGACACAGGTACTTCCCGAAACAACCATGCCCCGAGAATACCTGCGTCGCCCGAAATGACAGGGAGCCGTGCCTCCTCTCGAGCCATTCCTCGAGCACTGGTCGGATCGCCTCGATGGTAGCGAAGCCGGCGGTAGGGCGCAAAAGCCTCTGT
The DNA here is from genome assembly GCA_950022335.1 of Eurois occulta. Lineage (NCBI taxonomy): Eukaryota > Metazoa > Arthropoda > Insecta > Lepidoptera > Noctuidae > Eurois > Eurois occulta. The sequence goes on from OX465499.1 coordinate 680,732, forward strand.
CGCCACTCCGCCACCAAGACCTCGCGGAGCTGGGACCGACGCAGATCGATCTCTCGCTGCATCGGTCCACCGCCCCGCGCCCGCGCCTCCTCGCGCCACCGGTACAGTGACGCGAGGACTCTCGCCTCCAGGTCCCAGGGTGGCGACCCGGCCAGTGCACAAGCCGCCTCGTAGGAGATTGTGCGATACCCCCTGATAGACCTGACGGCCATCGCCCTCTGCGGTTTCCGCAGAATCGCGATGCTGCCGGCCGTCAGGTCAGAGGCCCACACCGGGGCCCCGTACAGGGCCATGGATCGCAAAACCCCCAGGTACAATCTCCTACAGGCGGTGCTCGGGCCCCCCAGATTGGGAAGCAGCGTTGCGAGCGCACCCGCCGCGCCCATTAACTTGGGCGCCAACCGCTGGAAGTGGGGTCCAAAGTCCCAACGGCTGTCGAGCACCAATCCCAGATACTTCATGGTGGACTCGACAGCAATTGGGGTCCCACCGACCACAATATGTGATCCCGGCGGCGGCGCCCGCCGGGGGCCGTGAAAGACCACGGCCTCCGACTTGTTGAGGGCCACCTCCAGGCCCAGGCGCCGTATGCGGCCCACCACCTGTGAGACCGCAGAGGTCGCCAGCAACGCTGCCTCCCTGTAGGAGCTCCCCCGGGCCGTGACCAGTGTGTCGTCCGCGTAACACACCAGGGCCACCCCCGGTTGGAGCTCGCCTCTCAGCACCCAGTCGTACCCGATGTTCCACAGGGGTGGGCCAACGACCGAACCCTGTGGAACACCGCACGACATGTCGCGCCGGCCTCCGCCGTCGCGTCCCCTGTAGGTGACACACCTTTCCGCTAAATAAGCCCCAATGATGCGGCGGAGGTACGGGGGCACCCTGTGATAACACAGCGCCTCCCGAATACAGCTCCAGGGCAGGGTGTTAAAAGCGTTGGAGATGTCCAAGGACACCGCCAACATCACCCCGCCCCGGGACACTGCTTCCTCCGCCAGGACTCTTACCCGCATTATGGCGTCCACAGTGGAGCGCCCATGCCGAAAGCCGAACTGGCTATCGTCCAGATCCGGCCCCTCTCTGTACAAGTGGCCGGCGAGGCGGGCAGCAATAATCCGTTCGAAAAGCTTACCCACCTCGTCCAGCAGCACTATGGGCCGGTATGCGGACGGCGAGTCCGCTGGGCGCGCTGCCTTCTTGAGCAGGACCAGACGACCCTTTTTCCACTCACTAGGGAATTGGCCCTGCTCAAGGCATGCTGAGTAGAGTCCTCTCAGCTGGGGCTCTAGCTCTTTCAGAGCGAGGGCAAGCGCAACGCCGGGAACTCCGTCGGGCCCCGGGGCAACGGTCTTGGCCCGAAGCCGCGTTATGGCCGCCCTCATCTCTGGTTGTGTCACCTCTGGGACGCTGACGTCCTCCTCATCCGTTGGCTCTGTGGCTGTGGGCAGAGCCATCGGCGGCGGTACATGCTCTTCTCTAGCAGGGAAGAGCGTTGCAACCACTTCCTGCAGCAGCTGAGGCTGCAGACTCTCAGTGAGTGGGGGCGCCCAGGCACGAAGTTTCCCTCGGACCGCACGATAAGGGCGCCCAACCGGATTCACGTCGAGAGCCGACAACATCTCTTCCCTAGCCCGAGTCTTAGCCTCGCCGACGGCCAGCCACAGAGCCTCCTTGGCCGCGCGGTACACCTCATACAGCGCGGCCTCTTCCTCCGGAACCCGACGACGTCTCCTTCGGTAACGAGTGTACTGGCGTCTCACCTCCACGCACGTCTCGCGCAACTGCGCGATGACGGCGGACCACCAGTACAGCTGGCGCCTTGTGGGTTGGGTGACACGGGGCATAGACGCATCGCAAATTTGCGTCATCGCCCCGCGGAACCACTGCGCCTCCGCTTCGACGTCGACGGGTTCGTTCGTCGGTGACTCCCGGACCCAGGCCTGGAAGATTGCGGCTTCCTCGAGAAGTTCCCTGTCGATGCGCTTGTGCGACCAACGGGGACCGTCCATTTGCGGGGCTGACGGGCGACCGCCGCCCGCAGTCTGGGTGGAGACGTCAAACCGAATATATCGGTGGTCCGACAGCGTCTCCACCTCTACGGCGACTCGCCAGTCGCGTACACGGCCCGCAACAGCGGAGCTAGCGAACGACACGTCCACTATGGACCCGCCCCGCTGCCGCACGCACGTGTACTCCGAGCCCCGATTCAGGACGGCCAGGCCGGTCTCGACCGCCCACTCCTCCAACACCTCACCCCTAGGATCGGTGATCGGGGATCCCCACGCCGCAGACTTGGCATTGAGATCCCCGAGCAACAGCACCGGGCGAGGGTGGAACCGGCTCACGACCGCACCTAGCTCGACAAGGAATTCCTCGAAGTCAGCGAGACTCTTGTTAGGGGAGAAATACGCCCCAATTGCGACTATGCCGTCCACGAGGGCGGCCACCCAGCCGTGTCCTCGGGACGGACTGTCAAGAGTCCCGCTAATGATGGCCACCAAACCGTCTAGGTCCCCAGCCCAGTTATCGCGGGGGGGGACAAAATACGGCTCGGCGACCACTGCCACGTTGATCAACCACTCCGCCATGCTCTGGAGCAATAGATCCTGAGCTCTGGCGGCGTGGTTGATGTTCGCCTGGAGGAAACGGAATTGTGCCATTAATGGCATTCCATTTCCCCGGCTCCTCCATCCCTGGGTCGGGAGTCGGGCTGTGGGAGAGGCGCAGTTTCTCCGACAGCCCTAGACCTCCTCTTCTTGGCCTTGGGTGCCTTACAGGCCTTCCCGCCAAGTCTGTGCTCCGAGCGTTTCCCTGCAGCTGCGCAAAGGCTGCAGTTTGGCGCTTCGGAGCACTGGGCCGCCCTGTGGCCGGGTCGACCGCAGCGGAAACATAGTTCGCTGCGGTCGATTTGTGCAGTACATTGTGCCCGGACATGCCCCTTTTCCAGGCACCGGAAGCACTGCACAGCCCGCCTGGGCAGGAGTTTGACCCTGGCAGACACCCAGCCCACCAGAAGTCGCCTGCCATCTGCAGCCTTATTCGCAGCCGCGACCGGGCACCGCACCCAAACAGTGCCCAGCCCATCCGCGCCGCTGCGAATTTCGCCTGCCACCACATTGTCTGGCGGACACCCACCGTTTTGGGCAATGGCCGCCACTACTTCCTCCGGGGTCACCGAGTCGTCCAGCCCTTCCACGCGCAATTCAGCCGTGACTGTGGGCCTGGACACTCGGACGTCCTCCGGCTTGAGGACTTCCCGGAGTTTGGCGGCCAACTTGTCCGCCCTCTCCTGCCTTGCGGCACCCGACACGCGAAACATCTTGGCACCCGTGGCTGCCGTCCTGAAGACGAAACCAGCCGGGGTGCCAAACTCGCTAAATTGAAGCTTCTGCTTCATCTCCGCCAGGACCGACTTGTAGGTCACTCCCCTGCTTACGGCTTCGGGCTGCAGTGTGATGACTACAGCCTCGGAGCGAGGGGTAGTGACCCTGGGTGGTCTCGTGCCCTCTGGTCGAGTCGGTACCTGGGGCGGTGTCGGCTGCGGCGCCCTCTTTTTGCGCCCCCTCTTCACCACCGTCGTCCAGGACTCTTGGGTGGGGGGTGCGGTCGCCGGGAGCGCGGCCTCTTGGGAGGTAGAGGGCGCGGTCACACCCGCCGCCTTCTTCCTACGGTGGCCCTCGCCACCCACCGTCACCCGGGTGGGAGGTGTGGTCGCCAGGAGTGCGGCCTCTTGGGAGGTAATGGGGGGCGCGGTCGCACCCGCAGTGTTCTTTTTGCGGCGGCCTTCTCCACCCACCATGACTTGGGTGGAAGAAGCGGTCACCGGGGGCTGAGACGTCCGGACGAGGGGCGCGGACGCACCCTGCCCACTTACAGCCCTCCCAGGCCCCGCCGTGGGTTTTCTGCCCCCTTCCGCATGATTCGGTGCGACCTGTGCTGGCTTCGTCCTTGAGGACTCCTCCATCCTTCGCCTATCCGCTGCAAGCGGGGGCCGGAGGATCTCAGCTGGACGCAGCCGAGACTCGATTGCCTCCAGGCGGGCACTCACCATGCCCCCACACTGCACCATGCAGATTCTCGCCACCCTCTCTATGTCGTAGTCCGACAGACATTGAGGTGGTGGCGTCGCAGGTGCAGGGGCCGACGAGGGAGTCGCCTGCTGCTGCCCGACACTTTGCAGAGCGGCAAACTGTCGCTTGAGGTCCTCCAGCTCGGATCGAAGACGGTTGTTCTCCGCCCACAACCTCGCAGTCTCCTCCGAGGTCGTGCGGTTTTGGAGAACCTCCACCGCCTCCCTGATCCCCTCTGCCGCCTCTTTGAGGGCACGCGTGAACGAGCCCTTCAGGTTGCCGGACTTGGTGGCAACCTTCAGGACAATGTCCACGCCGTCCGTCACCTGGCGGCTGAGAGCCTCTGCTGTCAGGCTCTCCCCATTGGCCGCCTGAGCAGACCGCCGCTCCCGGGCCTGACGGGCCATTTCGGCGACCTCATCAGCTGCAACCGCTCTGCTCTGCGCACGCTTCGCGGCGTTGGCCTCCGCCTTTGTGCCCACAAGGGTGACCCCTCCGAGCTCGTCAATCGAGACCGCGGATGAGACGCGATCGGAGTCACTCGCTCCGCTGGCCACCGGGGTATCACGGCGCTTTAGAAAGCGACCCCGGGTGTCGCGTGAAGCTGCCGGAGTGTTTGCTCCGGAAGTCCCGCGACCTCTGCCCCTCCTTGCTGTCGGCACCTTGGCAGCCGGCAAGTTCTCCTCGCTTGAGGACAGACCCGCCGACCACGCGGCCGATCGCTTCCCCCAATACTTGGAGGGAGCGGCCGCAACTACTTGCGGTGTGTCTTCCGACTCCGTGACACACACCCTCTCCAGAACCACACGTGGTTCTGTTGGAGCGACTGCTCCCGTCTTTTGTGACGCAGTGCCAGAGTCTGACACTGCGTCCGCCTTCTCAACAACTTTTTTATTTTTATTATTCTCCATACTATTCCCACGATTATGGGGGATATAATTACGTCCATCCGGGCAGAGACCCCTGTACCACGGATAAGCAGATTTTGAATATTTATTACTCGCCAGGGGGTCTGCAGGTACCCTGGCGAGGGTCGCACTAACGACTGATTGTTCCCTAGGAACACCCGTCAGCCATACATCCCCTCGCGGTGCGCCGCCGCTTGAGATTCGGGGTAACTTTTTAAAGAGGTTTTCTACCTCGCGGTCCGGGCGGTTAAGCCAAGACCCTCGGTCCCTATCGAAGCCGCGAGACGTGATCCACGACACTTCGATGATGGGATTACGAGATCGGCGGAGACAGTGAAGGATGGAATCCTTCTCTGTCTGCTCGGAGGCAGGGTGAGTGCACACCGAGCCCGCCCTTGCTCCTCCGCTGTGCCCTCTGCTTTTCAGAGGGTCACGCGGAACAGCGCAGTCCAAATTGGACCCCCTCCCATGTCAGAATATTGGCCACGACAGTAACATTCCCCGAGGAATAAGAATCTCTTCCCATTCCTCGGGGAAGGATACTGCCGCGCCCAGGGTGCACCGTCCCAGCAGCTGCTGTTCCCTCCAGACGTATCGAGAAGGACCGGCAACCACTGGGCCCCCGAGGAGGTTTTCTGACCTAGCACCGTTACCGTAACCTGGATTAACCTATAGGTTACTTTTTAATCCCGGTAGTACGTTCTCGTCGGATATTTTTCGATATCCACGCGGGCGAAGCCGCGGGCAAAAGCTAGTTTTGCATATTTCTAACAAAGACCCTACGCGACGGACAGAGGGTTAAATACGTCAAGCTCATCCTCCCTTCTTGTTTTGTTTCGTTGGGGACGATGTGACCTTGAGTCAACCGAATACTTATAAATACTCGTATTTCATGGTATTACACATTTAGTAGTGCGTGTGTCATGTCAACACGTATCGAAACAAATTTGAAGTTAATAAATATATTAAAATAACATGTTCATAACAATAATAATTTCGTTAGTGTGTGTGTATTTGGGATATGTGATCGTTTGTCGTCGCTTCTTGCCTCGAGTGAATGAGCAGGTGCCAACATATCCAGGGAAGTTGCCCCTCATTGGACATTCTCACATGTGGCTCAAAAATGAAAGTAAGTTTCTGTTCATTAAACAACTCATTCATCAAAATCGCTGTTGTTGATGCGCTATGGTGGAATTAAAGTAATTTTTGCTAAAATCATAAATCGTACATCTCAAAGCAGTAGTCGGGTAAAATAGGAACATCTCAACAGGATTGATGTCACCAAGGTTGTGTAACAATATTCTGATTTAAAAGAGTGTTCATGGAGTTTCATCTGTAACGGATTTCTAATTCTTCTCGTTTCTTTTTGACATGGGCTTTCTAGCGAAGCTTTGCGTCTAAAGTCATACCAAGATATTTGGCAGTGTTTTCGTACGGTACACTTTTGTTGTTTATTTATACTGGGTTGTATTCTAATTTCTTATTAGCGAAGTCAATGTACATGAAATTGGTTCCATTCAACTTGATCCTCCACTGTTTGGTCCAATTATAGATTTGGCTTATTGCTTTTTGTACTTTCACCACAGCTTCTTTGTGACTGTATCCTGTGTCTATTGCGGTATCATCAGCAAAAGTAGCAATAGTTGCATTTTCTAGTTCTGGTATATCACATGTGAACAAAAGGTACAGGAAAGGGTCTAGAATACTTACTTGTGGTACACCAGCTTTTATTTATTTTAGTTCAGAATAGGCATTTTCTAAAGACTCTACCAGTTATATGATTCTAATATTTATCTGCGAACTGTTTTGGCAACATAGTTCTTAGTTTAAAGATCAATCCCTTGTGCCATACTTTGTCAAAAGCCTGGGCTACATCTAAAAATACAATGGTACACACTTTCCTATCTTCAAGAGGTTTTTCATTAGCTGTTGTAATTCTATGCACCTGATCTATCGTTGAATATTTTTTTCTGAATCCAAATTGATAGTCTGGTTTAATGTTGCTATTTTCTATAATAGGTTTCAGTCGTTTTTGAAGTAATTTCAAGCTTTAATATCTCTGGCAGCAAGGAGATAGGCCTGTATGATGATGCATCTTGAGGTGGTTTCCCTGATTTGGAGATCATGGTCACACGACTTCACAAAAACAGGTGGAATTAAATCGGGACCTATCTAATTTTTAAATTTTTATTAGAACTTCTTCTGACGTAAATTTAATACTACTTAGCACTCCATCGGATTCATTGATATCTGTTGTTACATTACCCTTTTGGGGCGGTAAAAATGAGAAACAAAAAACATTTGCAATGTCTGTTCTTCATTGTGCAAGTACATTCTGGCCGGAATCGTTGATTTACTATTACGTTTATTTTTAATGTAGCGCCAAAATGATTTCTGATCTTTTGATATTTCTGTCTCAATATATGGTGTTTATAATCGCTGTATTTTTGGTTGAATGTTGTATGACAACGGCTTCTGAGTAAATCGTAGCTCAACTTGTCTCGAGGATTGTTGTATTTACGGAATTTATTGTGAAACTTCTCTTTTCCAGATAGTTATTTTATGAGCGTTTTACTAAACCGTCACGATTTTTGCAATTATGCTTTGGTATATGCTTGTGGATCAATTCTTTTAACTTTGCATAGAATATAGAAAGAAGATTATTAATATTGTTAGATTGAGAGAATTCAAGATGCTAGTAGGTCTGACATGATTTTCATGAAATTTGGACATTTCAATTTATGCATAAATCATTCGTGGATTTGGACATGGCCAAAAAAGTACATTCCATAATTATACACTTACATAGTAAATATATTATATTAAGAAAAATAGAGAAGTGAATTGTTGCGTAGTTTTTAACCTCTCTGCACTTATCAGTATTGATTACAATATAATAAGTAATGCAAGTTGAATTCAAAGTATCATTTGTCAACTTTCGCCACTATGGACCGTTCGTAGACGAACACGTTCTACACCACGCATGCTACTTGTAGATATGTATGTGAAATGAACGACAAATGCTCGTACCTGAAACATTTGATTTAAACAAAACTGTATTCATTGGTATTTCTTACATGTAATTAAATTATATTTCGAAGTGTTGATACGTAAGATATATTTATTTCACACAATTATAGTAATAACGTAACCGTACCATAAAACGGAACGCGTTTTACAATGTCATTGTTTATGTCAAAATGGCGGTACTGCGATTGCACAGATCCTCCGTTGCGTACGAACTGTTTGTTTTTTTTGCGATTATCTTCTAATATTTTTGACTCCTGCTTATCTCTACGGAAAAAAATATTTTTACTTATTTTTACCAAGAAATGAGTAATTATTTATAATCTTTTGTTTTATTTCGTAATTCCCTTGTTAATTAGTAGTTAAACTGTTGAAGAAAAACGTCACTTTCGGAGTCTCAATAAATGTGAAAATAATAACCAATGATATTATAAGTATATTGATAATAACATATACTTTGTCTCAGTTTTCTATCAGACTTTCTCAGTTCAGTAAATGTTAATCAATATATGGTTAAAAAACCTTAGTTCAGGTAGAATGACCACCTGAAATAAGGATTTTGGATCTTGTTGAAATGCCTAATAATTCACAGCACTTCGTTATTTTAAAACGCCTTGAGGTTTTTAATAGCAAAATCATTATATCATACGCTTTGCCATCAATCTGATAGAAGGTAACATGAAACTGTTTACGTCTAGTTATTTGTAATGAGAAGTTCTTTGAGCTTTTTATTTTTTGCAATTTAATATGGCAATATTCACGAATATGAAACACCAAAAATTATCGTTGTACATTAAATTTGATAACTATGCAAACGCCCATACAGAAATTGGCCATGTCCTTTGGACGGATGTTATTCTTTGAGCCTAAGTATTTTGTATTTCCCTGTGATATTCTTATAAGCAGGGCAGGATGTCTAAGATCAAGTCTAGTTAGAAGGTCAGTTGTATGTGAAGCAGTAAAATGTTGCATATTGCTTATGACTAGGTCTATTGTTCTATCATCAATATTACGAACGCTGTTAAATTGAAAAAGACCGTTGATTGCTAAAAAGTCAACAAACGTTTCCGTTTTTTTAGAGTATTGTTATAGTTTTCTGGAATGAAATGAGTATATTCATCTAAAGCTGACCAATTTATAAATCCGATATTAAAATCTCCGAGGGTAAGAACATCATCAACGTTCTTTATAACTGTTCAATGTTACCTTTGGACATTGAATCAGCACTCGGCCTGGCTTACGCGCGGCCCAGTTAAGATAATGATTGGGTTGCATCTTACACGCATAGGACACAAAGATTTTGTACAATAGTGTGTGTTAAGAAAAAGTAGTATATAAGCGGTAACATTTGTAAATAAATCAGATTTTAATTTTATATTCTTGTCTCATTACCCCTCACTGTGGCCAAGACACCTTTAGCCATCTCTGATCGGTCTCGTGAGTCTGCGGGACTGGCAGTGAGTGTACCCTTCCCATACCTGGAAATCCTGTCTCCAATCCGTCTGTAACCTTAGGTCGCATGGTGCAGACATCCCGCACTTATTTATATGTTTATCTATTACATACTAGGTATATGATAGGTTAGGGCTTAGGGCTTAGGGTCGTAGGGACTGTTAGCCTTGTAGGTCTAGTAGGCTCCTTCAACTTATCATTTACTTTCATGTACCGTCACACCCTTGGCAGTATTGCGGCCTTACGTGACGTTTGTTAAGGGTGGATGTACAATAACATTACTGACATTATTTAAAAAGATTGACAAAGATTCGGTTTTAACTGGATAAGTGTTTACTGTATTATGGTGGTAAATACGAGACACAGATAGTTAAATTTTTAACGATATTGTTCATATTTAGTTTAACAGTCACCCAAAGGTCTTCGCTGTTGCTTTTCCAGCTGGACTCTGGCTGATGGAACATCCTGTGAAACAGCTAGAAAAACTCCACCGCCATCTTTTTTGGCATAATTGTGACATATTCTATCGCGACAGTTAACAGTGTACTTTGAATCGAAAAATTCACTATTCAGGATGTTTGAATTCAGACAAGTCTCAGTAAGAGCTATAATTTTATAATTATTCAGTAAAACATTTTGATACAGATCGTTGGTTTTTGTTCTTAGATCTCTTACATTCCTGCCAGGGCTGCGGGACTGTTTGAAAGAGATACTGCGGCCCTGGAACATAAAGGGCAAAAGAAGGAACATGGGTGGTTTTTAGTCAGTAAAAGTCTGACACACCCTTCCGCTTCGCCCAGAGCGGGAGGAGTCATTTGATGAATTCCCATTCTTCTCATCATCTCTTACATTTTGGTAATACACTCGCGAGCAAAAGTATGGAGTCACTTACTACTTGGTACTTGGTACTTGGAATTGATTCCGCGCGATCTTGAGTACTTAATAACTAGTTAAGAATAATAAAAATGGTACCATTTTAGAGGTTAAACTGTTAAATTGATACCAAATTCATTTAAATTACACCAGCAGTTAAGGAGCTATCCCGGATTGAGTGAAGGAGTTAGGAAAACATAAGGATAATGGAAAAATAATAAATTAAGAAAACAACAAAAATTCATTGATAAAAATTTTATTTGGCCTTAAAATTAAGCTTCAATATTTTGTATTTCCTCCCCTCGCCCTAATAACTGCTCGAAGACGGTCCTTCATTGACCTAATCAGCTTCTGAATCGATTCTTGCGGGATACCTTCCCACTCCTCTATCAAAGCCGATTGCACTTCATTCACACTTGAAGGAGCAGGATTTCTGGAACGAACCCTCCTCTTTAGTTCATCCCATACGTGTTCAATAGGATTCAAGTCCGGTCTGAGCGCTGGCCAGTCTAATGTGATGATACCGACTTCTTCGAGGTATTCAGTTGTGGCACGGGAAGTGTGACAACGAGCGTTATCGTGCAAAAGGAGGAAGTCACCACCGATATATCCCGCATAAGGAACGACATGTTCCAGTAGATTATCGGAAATGTAGCGGTCTAAAAGTTAGACCGCCTCCTCATCCCCCGGCTGGCACGAAAACAAGCTCTGTTTTACCGTCGAAGGAAATGCCGGCCCACATCATACAAGAGCCGCCCCCATAAGCCACTGTCTCAGCGCAACAGCACTGAGCAAATCACTCCCCAGGCCGCCTGTAGACCCGACCCCTTCGGTCACTGCCACGAACATTTCGGAGCTCCTGTTGGACGTCGACACCGGTCAAATGTCGATTTCGGAGAGAGGTTGACACGATAAAACGGTCATCCTTCTCCGATGTGCGCCGGCGCCGTCCAGATCTTGGTCTTGGGATAAAGCCACCAGTCTCCCGAAAGCGTTTACAAACTTTCGAAACACAGGACTGGCTTATGTGGAGCTGACGTGCGACAGCCCGCTGGCTGAGCCCTTCTTGCAATAGGGCGACGATTTGTGCTGCTTCTGTAGGTGTAGTATCCATTGTCGTCCAAGTTCAAGGGTCAAAAGTAGAGGAGATGTGTACCGGTCAACGTGTGAAAGCCGATTGATAAAGAATACATAGATATTGGACGTTGCGGCGCCCCGTCAGGGGGCGCGGCGAGCGGTCATGGTGCATCGCCCCCTGGCCGCGGCAGCCATACGTTGGCCTGTAAAGACAGGCCCGTCATTGGATTGCCTATATAGGCTACGGCCTGTTGGCGTGTGAACGCATTGTCACACGCCTGTGAGTGGTTGCTATTGTTATTTCCGTAGGCGCCACAGCGCTGTCAATACAGAGCTGATTTCTTCACGACACCTCGGCGGTCTGTCCCCGACAGGTGAGACCTCCGGTTGCCCGGAAGAAGCCCGGCAGGGGACGACCAGCGACAGAGGTGCCGACTCCGACGCACCTACGGAGAGATGTATGACTCCTGTCCGCCCCGCTTCCAGAGCTAGCCGGTTACGACACGGACGAGGAGCCGATATGTGTGTGGGCGGCATTGTGTGGTGTAACACCGCCCAGTGTGTGCGTTAGGGTCGCGAGCACGCAGCCGCGTCCCTACGCGTGTGTCTACTCGTATGTAGAGACGTGCATGTGTGGTTCTAGTTACGCGACATGCCTTATTAACTTAGCCCACGTCGCGCAACTGGGTGTATTTTGTGCGTGTAGAGTCGTTTTGTATGGGTAAGCTGTGTGTAGTCTGGTACAGCTTACCCAAGAGTCAAGTACGGTGGGGTGGCGTGATTTGAATTTGGTATCAATTTAAAGTTAACAGTTTAACCTTTAAAAGGTACCATTTTAATTATTCTTAATAACTAGTTATTAAGTACTCAAGATCGCGAGGAATCAATTCCCAGTAAGTGATTCCATACTTTTGGTCGCGAGTGTATATATCGAGCATTGCAAATGAGTTACTATAACCAGATACATGAAATGAGTTAGTTGGGGAATGATGTTGAGCTAATCACTGTTTTTAAGTAGAGATAAGTTTTCCAGGTTGCGAATAAGAATTGCGGCGTGAGGTATATCTTTGCGGACAAACACTCGTCCATTTCGAACCCACACAAACTTGTAGCCTAACTCCTTGGCTAACTATCTTGTGCCAGCGTGTAGCTGCTTATAAGCCGGGCACAAGTGCTCCGAAACATACACTGGCGAGCGTTCTCCTCCTATACCCAGGTATGAAGAGTTGAGCTTGTCTTGAGGTTGTTTTTTTTTGTTGTTAAAATTGACTACTGCCGCTATCAAGCTATCGCGGAGACGAGGTGTACGTAGTTTAACTACAATTGGGTGGGGTCTGTTATTCTCTGGGTTTAATTTGTCTACTCGTGTAGCGTGAACGATATCACCTCGCTAGTTGTATTACGGTGGTGATAACGTTTTCCGTCTTGTGTTCCGGAATCCCATTGATTTAGCGAATACTCTGATCAACCAATGACAGCCTCATAGCGTGGTCTGTGGATGTGATTAACAGACGTTCATTCTCAGTTTGTAACTTTTTTTTACAGCTTCTTTCTCCTCTCGCCTCGAAACTCTCAAATTCAGCCTGGATTTGAGAGTTTCAAATTGTGTGTTGTAGAAATTCATTGAGGCTTTGAAGTCTGATATTTGTTTGCCTCAGTGTTATGTTGGATTCCTCGTCGTCGGAGGAACCCTCGAGTATGCTGCTGTTAATACACTCGGCAGATGAGCTAGTCTTATTAAGCAATGGAGTTGAAGTATTAACCTTAGCCTGTTTGCCGCGACAGTCCTTGCAAGTCCAGGAAGATTTGCTGGTAGGCGTCATTGCTTGGAATTTTTTTTCACTTGCTTTTGCACATTGCAGATGGTATTTGGATTTACATTTGAAGCATTTTAGGAAACCCTTGCTGGGTAAGGTTTTAGGGCACCGTGAGCAGTTATGATCGTTCGGCGCCATGTTAGTAATGATGCGCTGGGCAATTTGTTACCAATGATTCAATGATTTGTTGTTGAATTTGAATTTGATTCTGTTCACCGTAATCCCGAAAGCAAGCGTGATGTTTATATGTATTTACACGTAGGTAGCGTTATAAATCATGCAATAATAATTCACATATTGGGAGAATCGCACCTGTGCAGTGCAGCCACGTCCCGCACGTGCGTGGTGTGCGTCGTGCGTAGCAGCGAGCCGGCCGCGTGTTGTCGTAGGTCAGGGATTAATGAATGGGCACAAAGGAGATCGCCAGAAATCCATACATCGTTGGGCCAAATATGAACAGTAATCATTTATGTATTATTTAATAGATAAAACACAAACATATTCATATCAGAAAGTTTTTTTTTAAATTCTATGGGAATTAGGAAGAAAATAAGTTTTTGGGTCACTAGGTTAGGTTATGCGGCAGATGGTAAGAATTGTACCTATAAAACGCCAAAATGTATTGTAAATACCATAGTCAAATAAACACATTGATTTAATTGTTTGTAAACATATTTGTTAATTAGGTAGGTAAAATAAACACAAGTTATTTTTTCAATATTTTATTCATCTTTTTTTTCATACTCAATTAATATATCATACAGGAATGGTGCTGGAGGTGTGATGGTATTTTGGTACCTTGCCACTGTTTGACGACAGTCCTTGCCCTTATTATGGAAAGAACTGCTTCATCATGTAAAGGCACACTTCCAGTAGCGTTGCTACGATCAGTAGGGATACCACAACTCACGCAATTCACCATTATCCAGTCAATAAGCAATCGGTGTCCAAGTCCGTAAAATCAATCCAAAGTCGTCAGAAAAATAGCAGAAATCGAATAATAAGCACATCCGCACGAGTACGAAAATGAATGACGGGACTTGACGGGAGTGACGTGACATTGACATTTTGACAAACATCGATATTTTTTCGTTTTGAAACAGTTAACCTATACACGATTTTGAACGATGTTATTGTTAAATAAATAAATAACTATTACTAAAACAACAATAATTTCATCAAATGTCCTTTTTTCTTTTATAAATGGTTATAATGTTCATGACCAATGCTAAAACAAAATAGATATCGTTTTTTTAGTAACTTCTTTAGAACTACTAGTTTTAGAACGAACTCGTAATGACCTGACAGCTTGTTTACGGAGCTAGTTTTAGAACTACATTCAATTTAAAACCATATTTCAAATTATAATTTTTAGCTCATTCCGGTAGAAAGTTATTATTGTTACATGTTATTTTTAATCAGTAAAAAATCTAGTCTTTTTTAATATACATATCGTTTCTGTACATACTTTGGCCCAAAACTGGCCATCTCCTTTTATGAACTTATTTGTTGATTACTCACGAACTGCGACGAATTTTAAGCTACTGTAAGCAATGATAGATGGTAATTTTTCACAGCTTCACAGTGGTATAACTCACTTGTATAAACACTGACATTTTCACATTAAAATAACAAAATGAACGGAGCTGAAAAAATTACGTGTTGTCGCTGCAAAGTGTAGCTACCTACTAGTTTTAATTCCGTGTCACCACTGTTTAATACAATAAAGTTGACTGTACCTATAATAAAATTATAACTTTTTTCAGCAATGGTTCGAACTATGTTTTCATTTGGAGATTATGCTTTAAAAGTTGGAGGTGTGACCAAATTCTTTATGGGACCGCTGCCTGTTTATGGTTAGTTAAAACTTCATTATTATTTAATATTTCTTAAAGCAATAAATTAGAGCAAAATATGTTCAGTTTATAAAAATAATGCGTTTACGTTTGTCAAATCCTTTGCCCCACCCTGTTTATTTCCAGTCAAATATCTTGACTTTGGCTCTAGTAGCAGTGGGAATTATATGTTTTTGTTTATGGTATTTTACAGTTGTAGCAGATCCCGTAGACGTGACCACAGTCCTGAACAAATGCCTGAAGAAAATGTTTGTGTATAGATTCATCGAACCAATGGTGGGCAAAACGTTGATGGCTGCTGATGGTAACTTACCATTCACATTTTTTATTCAAGATCATTAATTTTGTTTATTCAGAAGGTATTTCGAATCGTATAGAGATTTTTTTTTAAATTTCTTTGAGAATCAGTCAAAATTAAACAAGACAGTCCACAAAACGGTCGCCCTTCAACTCTTCTTCCTTGTGATGATGGGCTTCCATGGCTGAGAAGCAGAGGTGGCGGAAAACTTCCGAGCTGTTAAGCTGTTTTATTATGTGTATTACTATCCTATAGAACCAAATTCTTCTAACTTAAACACAGACATCAAATTTTCAGCTCTAATAATAATAATCTAATCTAATGAGGACCTTAATTCAAGCTATAAAAAGCATAATGACTAAACCACTTTTACATTACAAGCGATACGCTAAGAAGAAGATTATAAGCTGATTTAAATAGCACAATTATATACCTAACTCAACATGCAACACAAACCTATAAAATACTTGTCGCATGTTTTATTCCTCCACGCCCACGGGACATTCTCAGGAGGTGTTGACTCATCGATCATATTCAAGGATACAATTTATTGGTAACACCGTCTCTAGCGGTTTCATGTTATTCCAAATGTTTCAGTACCAACATGGAAGCGTAATCGTCGGATACTGGACCTATCCTTCAAGCAGCATCTCTTAGATGAATTTCTGGAGTTATTCAGTGATCGAGCTGGACGATTTGTTGCGCTGATCGCCGAGGATGCCGGCAAAGGTGAAGTGGACCTCACTGCGAAGATTACTAGGACTGTTGTGGAAACCGCTTGCCGTGAGTAGCTTTCCTCTTTTGATGCCTCTCCAATAACTGAAGACTCCAGTCCATTTACGAATGTTTCTCGTGATGTTATTCAGCAGTTTTGTAATGTATGCAATGTTTTTAATAATACTGAGATCATGTGTGAACGTACATATTATATTATGTCCGCGAACACCGACATAGCTTACGGAGTTAGCAGGGTAAGTAATTTATGATTTAATTAGCTGTGCCCGTGACTTCGTCCGCGTGGACTTAGATCTTTCCCAGCCTGTTACTTGCATAGGCACTTTGTTACGGGTCTATTTTAAATAAATGCTTTTGAGTTTGAATCAAGTCTATCTACCCTAATCAACAAAATCCAAAACGATTGTCATCCTAGCGAACAGACAAAGTCATGTTGCGTTTCATAATAACAGGCTGAGAAAGATTGAAGTCCACGCGGACGAAGTCGCGGGCACAGCTAGTTTTATAATATGTAGTGATGATAGTGAGGCAGAACAAGAGTCTATAAAAGTTATGTATTAAGATATTTCTTGATATACTACATTAACCTTTCGTGTGCCGGAACGTAGATCTACACGAGACACAATGGCTTTTTAATTGTGTTTATATACTCGGCATACAAGTGGTTAATGGCTTCATCAACTTAAGAACCAAATAAGAACCTAACTATTAAGTTTTGATATTAAACGTGCCAGAAATGTTTAATGTGTCTGGAGTCATTTGAACAGAAAAGGCAAGTCCGTGGGTATTATTGGTATTCGGAATTTAAGGCCAGGATATTCGAGCGCAGTAGGCCTTTAGCGTTACTTACCTACGCACGTGGTAAGTCGCACGAACAGACATTTCAAATGAACTCGGTGACCGCGCTGTGCATACCTTTGGGCCACAGTATAAAATTGTAACAGTATGTACAGTCAACTTCGTTTTAAGCAATTTGTAGCATACGCATCAGCCGAAATGGATTTGATGGCTTTCTGCTACTCTGGGGAGACCGTTTAAGCGGTCTTACGAATACGTTAAGATGAGGTCCACAATAGTTCTGTGCAGACAGCAGTAAAGATATGTGCAGCGTACGTACCTTAGACTGCGACCTGCACTCGTTGACCTCCCAGCTGCCGTTCCTGATGATGATGATGACGACGGTGTTGAATGACGATGAATCTAATGGCTTAATCAAAGTTCACTCGAGATAGTAAATACATTGTGATGCAATAAAAAAACGCGATCGGCTTGCTCATTTGTTTGTGACGAAAGGCCTGTCCTGGACCAACTATGTGACTTCGTCGAGGTGTTCTGAATATCCCATGTATTTGGAACCGAAACAAAGTTACTTGTAAGATTTAATACCTACCTTTTCTTTTGTTTAGCCAATTTTGCCCCACTTCTGAGCAAACACTTACCCCGATTCCTACGTACGGGCGTACGTAGGAATCGTACGTATAGTACGGGTCGGTTATTGTGAATTGATGAAATTACCTAGCCTTTTGATGCCGATTGATTGTAATAGGCTCGTCCATGGGACATAAGCATTACTGGCAAAATGTGGGTGTACTATTAGTAGTCTCCCTCAGCACGCGAGTCTCCCTCTAACATTAATTTGAAAACCTGTAACAATAACAAATAAAACATTCTTACTAACAGTAGGTATACAAAATTACATAATTTTCTTAAAGCTACCTGATAACCTACTTAAAATATTTCTTATAACAAACATGTTTTTTGGGCCTCTTAGAACGTCCAACCGGAGTAGTGTTTATAACATTAGGATTAATATCCACATTTGGACCGGTACACTGTTCATCCGATTGTAATCTGTCTTCCATCACTTCGCAAGCCTCCAAACAATCCTCATCATCCGAACCATTCTGATCCATCACATTTTTATCAGCACTTATTGCTACGGTATTCCTATCTCGGCCAGCCGTGACCTGCACATCCCTCTCCTCCATAGTGCTAGCTGGGGCTGGTGACGCGCAAGCTCGCTCATTAGATAGCGATTCGGAGGAAGGAGACTGCGGTGGCGATGACGATGGAGCGCCCGGCGCCGACTCTGGCAGTGGATTGCAATCTGATTCATTGTGGACACCGGGCGCTACCTCTGACGACGGACTAACAACTACTGCATCACTATTATTCGAAGTTGTATACTTTCTCATTTGATCTACGTGTCTGTTACAGCTAGTTCCGTAATCGTTAAAATAAATTTCATACATCCTATTACCTATTTTCTTTTTAACGACACCTAAACTCCACATACATTTTCTTGCGATAAACCATTTCGCCCATACAGAGTTTCTCCTACTTGAAAACACCTCTTACACTTAACTACTGTTTTGTCGGTGTTTTTATCTAAATTTTTGCTTTGTGGTAAAATCAAATCCAACCTACATCTTAAATTACGTCCTAACATTAACATAGCTGGCGTGAGACCAGTCGCGCAATGAATAGTATTCCTAAAATCAAACAGAAAACCCTGTAATTTTTCGTGAATATCCCTATGACATAATCTATCTTCTGCGAACATGCATTTAATCATTTTCTTACATATTTTAACAGAGTTTTCTGCCTGCCCGTTACTAGCAGGATGATAAATAGGTGAATTTAGATATTCAATTCCATTCACTCGACAAAATGTATGAAACTCCGCTGAGCAAATTTTTACATCATTATCTGATACAATAACATAGGGCACACCGAATCTAGAAAACATGTCTTTCAATTTTTTAATAAGAGCATTGGTAGAAGTGCCGCGATCCATAAGAACACATTCCAGCCATTTGGAAAACGCATCAACAACAATAAGGTACACTGCCTGCCCTATAGACATATAGTCAATATGTATACGGTGCCAGGCGGACGGGGGGCGCGGCCAGGGCGCGGGGGCGGCGCGCGCGGCGGCGAACTGCGCACGCTGGCGCACGTGCCACACGCTCCCACCCATCGCTCAATATCGGCATCGATTCCCGGCCACCACATTCGACTACGAGCCGCACTCTTGGTCTTAACAATTCCAAAATGTGCCGTATGCAATTCTTTTAACATTTTTTCTCTATAAATAGCCGGTATTATTATCCTATGCCCGCGAAACAAACAACCATCTATGACTTCTAAATCCGTTTTGCAATGAAAGTACGGCGATATATATTTACACTGTATTTTCCTAGGCCAACCATTATTCATATATTTTATGACTGTTTTCAATACACTGTCGGCAGCAGTAGCGCGTCTAATATCATCGGATAAAACCGGTTCTACGCTGGCGTCTAAGAAAAGAAAGTACTTTGAGGAACCGTCCTCTTGCTTATCGTTATCACTGACCGCTATTGATAACGGCGCCCGAGAAAAATAATCCGCTATTTGATTATTTTTAGCGTCTACGTACTGTACCGTATAGTTGTATGCACCTAATATTATTGCATACCTCTGTAGACGCAGGGCGGCCGTGACAGATATAAGATTACGTTTGCCAAAAATTGTTAACAATGGCTTATGGTCAGTCTTCAAAATAAATGGCTCTTGACGGCCATAAAGATATTGGTGAAAATGTTTCACCCCGTATATAATAGCCGTCGCTTCTTTTTGAATTTGGCTATAGTTCTTTTCACTTGCCGTCAGTGATCGTGATGCGAACGCGATTGGCCGCTCCCGGCCGTCTGCGTCCCGGTGCGCGAGCACGGCCCCGAGCCCGCACGGCCCTGCGTCCACCGTGAGTACCAGCGGCGCCTCCGGCTGGAAATGCGCCAGCACCCGCTCGCTGGCCAGCTCGCTTTTAACACTATTGAATGCCGCTTGCTGTCGCTCGCCCCACTGCCACTCTGCGCCCATGCGCAGCAATTCATTCAGCGGACTCAGTACAGAAGATGCACACGGAATGAAATTCCTGTAATAATTTACTACGCCTAGAAATCGTTTCACTCCTAATAATAATAATAATAACTGGCAACCCTCGTTTATCAGTCACCTGTGGTTTTATCATCGAAATTTTTATTTTAATATAAATATTAGTTTTATTAGAAAGATATTTACAGTTCACATATAGTTCTTCAAAAACATTTCAAATAGACCTTTTTTTAATGAAGCAAATACAACAAATTTGGAAAATAACAAAGCAAAAAAATTAAATATGAAAATGACGTCTGTCAACGGCGTCAACAATAAAATACGGAACAAATCAAGAAAAAATTAACAAAATTAACAAGACGATGACGAATTAACAAGAATGATAACGAGAGCTGCATCCCGACGTGCACGCCTACCAACCCCGGACTCGTCGCTCAGCTCCGCCTCGCCGCCGCCGGAATCCAGCCCCGTCGTGAGTGCTGTGACACCGGCCGTGGCAGTTGCGTCGAGCTCGAGTGATGAGTATTTCTCGCCGCCGACGTCGCCAACACCTGTGCGTCGGCAGGGGAGAGGCCGGCCACCGAGGAGCTTGGGACTTAGGGGCCATCCGGCCCCGAGCCGGGTCCCCGCTGCCGGTGGTTGTGTGCAGCGCATGAGATGGACTCAGTCCATAAACGAGAACGTCATGCGCGCATATTACGGGTCAACAGAGGGGGGAACTAACCTCACTGCGTACCGTGTTAGGATGCTGTCTCTGTTCCAGGAACTTGAACCAACCGTCAACGTCTCGGCCCAACGACTGTCGGATCAGGTGCGGGTCATCCAACGCAATCACATGTTGGACGACGCCGCGCTTGATAGGCTGCGCTCAGAGGTACTGAGCAACCTTATCGTCTTGACTCCGTCACAAACCGCGATGCGAGCGTCAGCTATTGGCGCAACCACGCCGCGGTCCAACCCTGCTGTTGTAGAGGAAGATGATAGGGTTGTCACGGTAAGTAGCCAGTGCAACGACCGATTGAGGAGCGCACTGGAGGATGCGCTTCGTGAGTATCGATCCACTCCTACCGAACTTAGGCCCCGATTACCACGGTTACCCATGCATAAGAAAAATAGAGCGCTGGTGTGTGCCTTGGACTCGCAACTCAAGAATATATTCGAGAGTAGCGAGGACCTCGTTGATACGCACTCGATCCTGTACTGTGGAGCTGTTGCGGCATGTCGTCTAGCTAATGTAAAATTCCCAAATTGTGACTTAGCTAGTCGACCAAAACCAGCCGTACCAGTCTGGCAGCGCAGGATCGAACATCGTATCGACGGGGCCAGGGTACTCATCGGCAAACTATACTGCTTCAGGGAGGGCAATACACGACCACGTGTGATGCGCTTTGTGAGGCGGGCCTTCTCGGGGACCGAAATCAGTCCTCAAGAATACATGTCCCGTGTCACAGAGCGCATCGACTTCCTGAAGCAGAAAGTTTATGCATGGGCGAGCCGTATTCGGCGGTATAAACGGCGGGTTGATCGATACTCACAGAATCGCATGTTCCAGAGCGATGAGAGGTGGGTATACAGAGCTTGGGAGCGACCCAAGCAAAATATGACAGACGTTTGCCACCCAGATGATGCAGCTACGAGTTCTTTCTGGCGCAGCATCTGGTCAGTGCCCGTCTGCCATACTGAGGCTGACTGGATGCGTGATGTCGAGCGAGTGTGTGAACCTATCCCAGAAATGGAGCCAGTTTCAATAACACCAATAGATGTAGCCAGAGCAGTTCGTCCGTTACCAAATTGGAAGTCACCAGGACCGGACGGACTGCACAACTTCTGGCTCAAATGGCTTAGTAGTTCACACACTTGCCTGGCATCCCAATTCCAGTCATCCTTAGAGTGGGTCGCTACCGCAGTTTTTAACTACAGGCGTAACCCACCTGCTCCATAAGTCAGGTAGTCCCGCGGAACCCAAGAATTATAGACCGATCACGTGTTTATCGACGGTGTATAAGCTTCTTACATCCATTTTGAGAGTGAAAATTAATACACACATTGACAAAAACTCCATTATGTCTGCCTCTCAAAATGGATGTAGGAACGGGTCCCGCGGTACTAAGGAGCTACTCCTCATCGACATGGCCATTAGCCAACAGGTTCGTCGATCCCGCAAGGATCTTTCGACATGTTGGATAGATTATAAGAAGGCCTACGACTCGGTGCCACATACATGGCTCATGAGGGTGCTGGAGTTGTACAAGATAGATGCAACTCTACGCACCTTTCTTGAGTCGTGTATGGGGCAATGGAGGACGGTCCTTCGATATCCAGGATGTCGACAGATCCAGGGGAACGATGAGCCTGTATGGATTAAACGGGGAATATTCCAGGGCGACAGTCTGAGTCCACTTTGGTTCTGTCTAGCCCTGAATCCTCTAAGCACATTGTTAGAGGATTCAGGTCTAGGTTACCGGTTGAGGAGAGGTGGTCAGGTCATATCTCACCTTCTTTACATGGATGATCTGAAACTCTTTGCCCCCAACAAATTGCAACTGATGGAGCTACTGAAAGTAACTGAAACTTTTAGTAGCGCCATCAGGATGGAATTTGGTGTGGACAAATGTGCAGTCATGCATGTAAAGCGAGGGGAGATTATGGAATCCGAGGGAATTCAGCTCTCGGATTCCATACACCTCAGATCCCTCTCCTCATCCGAAAGTTATAAGTATTTGGGTATGTCGGAAGCGTTAGGCATTAATGTAACTGACATGAAGCAATCGTTGAGGGAGCGCTTCTTTGGACGCCTGAAGAAGGTATTAAATAGCCTTCTTTCAGGCGGAAACAAGGTGCGTGCCTTCAACGGTTGGGTCATGCCGGTTTTAATGTACTCTTTCGGCATACTCAAATGGACTCAGACCGA
The DNA here is from genome assembly GCA_950022335.1 of Eurois occulta. Classification (NCBI taxonomy): domain Eukaryota; kingdom Metazoa; phylum Arthropoda; class Insecta; order Lepidoptera; family Noctuidae; genus Eurois; species Eurois occulta. The sequence continues at coordinate 703,635 of OX465499.1, forward strand.
ACTCGATGCCCTGGATAGGAGAGTTCGTACACTGTTGACCGCAAACCGGATGCATCACCCACGATCATCGGTGATGAGGCTGTACATCTCCCGGAAGTGTGGGGGTCGTGGCTTTTTAAACGCGAAGACCCTCCATAACCGCGAGGTGTGCAGTCAGAGAATATTTTTTAAAAGCCGAAATGGATATGCACCGAGATGTGGTCGCAGTGGACAAGGGACTCACCCCGCTGTCCATGGCTAAAGAGAACTGGCGCAAACCTGTGGTACTTACTAATGATGACCGCAAAGAAATATGGCAAGGCAAGGAGCTTCACGGGCGCTTCTACCGGGCTCTTCATGGGCCGGATGTAGATTTCCTAGCGTCCGTGTCCTGGCTACGTTTCGGCGACCTCTTTGGGGAAACTGAGGGTTTTGTCTGTGCGATTATGGACGAAGTTATGTTAACGAACAACTACCGGAAACATATTATGAAGGACGGGACGGTTGACGTGTGTCGGGCATGCCACCGTCCGGGTGAGTCCATCAGACATATTATTTCTGGTTGTTCTCGTCTAGCTAACGGCGAGTACTTGCACAGGCACAACCAAGTAGCCAGGATTATTCACCAGCAACTTGCCTAGAAATATAAACTTGTGGAATCTGAGGTACCGTACTACAAGTATGTGCCCGACCCAGTTCTCGAGAAAGACCATGTCACGCTGTACTGGGATCAGTCTATCATTACTGACAGGACTATTGTGGCCAATAAGCCTGACATAGTGGTGATAGACCGATCAGCGCGCCGCGTAATGATAGTCGATGTTACCATCCCGCATGACGAGAACCTCGTGAAAGCTGAGAAAGAGAAACAAATAAAATATCTCGACTTGGCACACGAGGTTGTCGACATGTGGAATGTGAACTCGGCTATCATTGTGCCGATTGTCGTGACGGCCAATGGCCTTATGGCCAAGAGCCTCGATGACCATCTATCGAGGCTCTCCTTAGGCGGTTGGATCAAGGGCCTGATTCAGAAGGCAGTACTCCTCGATACGGCTCGCATTGTGAGGAGGTTCCTGTCTCTGGAGCCCTAACCACCGGTAGCTTGGACCCTGCTCCCGACACCGGCGGACTACTATTTTTGAAGTGAAAACTTCTTTAGCGGCGTTGAGCACTTTAAAAAAATTGTTCTGTAATGGGTATAAAATCTTAAACTCGCGTCAGGACACTCGCGTCAGGCAGGACACGTGACCTTATCGTAAGACGGATGGAGAGTAGACGATTTTGAACTTAACCTTCAACATTTTATGGTTTAAAATCATTTAAAGAAATTTGGAAAAAGCGTAAGACGGATGGAGGGTAGACGATTTTGAACTTAACCTTGAACATTTTATGGTTTAAAATCATTTAAAGAAATTTGGAAAAAGCGTAAGACGGATGGAGGGTAGACGATTTTGAACTTAACCTTGAACATTTTATGGTTTAAAATCATTTAAAGAAATTTGGAAAAAGCGTAAGACGGATGGAGGGTAGACGATTTTGAACTTAACCTTGAACATTTTATGGTTTAAAATCATTTAAAGAAATTTTTAAATGTTTCCAATCAACTTTGAACCTAATGCTTTAGGGATAAACACTGAATAGAAAAAACCGTAGACAGAGTATTCTATAGACTGCTGGATATCTTCCTTTGCATTCGCACAAGAAAAAGAAGAACATATAAACGTCACTAGCAAAGAAAAGAGACAGAGTATAAATATTTCTGTTCCTTATCGCGTGTCGGCTGAGCACATCATTGTCAGTGCACAACAAGTTTGACGTTTGTGGCGGTGCCAGATTGACATCCAATTTGTTTATTAACAATTGCATCGAAATTATACACATTATATGATCTTTTCGAGCTTAATTCGACAACAGTACATTTGTGCAACTGTGCAAAATGGTAAGGTGCAGTGTAATAAACTGTAAAAGTGATAGTTTGATGAAGATTGCTGGACTGTCCTTTCACTCGTAAGTATTAGATCTTTTTAAGTATTCAATCGCTTTGTGTCCTATTATTTCTCATAAAATAGTCGCAGTAATGTACCAACTAATTCGTTTAATGGATAAATCTCGTATAATCGTGATTTTTGCAATAATTTTATTATCTTACCTCAAAATTCAGTGTTGCCACTTTTTGACGGGGAATTTACCCTTTAATATGGGTAATACCGAATAATGCAATGTCTATAAAAAAATACTCTTCCGACCTTGATTCATATGATATTAGTAATACGCACTACTTAAAATCTATGTTAGTAACACACGTATTATACGATTTTAATTCGTATAACTGCACTCACCTGACGCAAAAAATGAAAGATAATAAAAAATCTTATTAAATTTTCAGATTTCCGAATAAACCCGAAATAAGAAACTTGTGGATTGCTGCTACCGCATGAATCTTTAGGATGTGATCCTATGATCAACATAGATCATGATTATTTAACAGATCCTTCTAGGCTTACTCTTTATTCTAAAGAAATAATAACCTATATTGCTGGTTTTATTGCAAGAAAGTTGAGGAAAGTTATTAAATGTGAGGATTGTCTTTTGGCTTTGATCACAGATAAGTATCACGGAATCATTACGACTGAAGGACATGTATCCATGGTCATGAATAAATTAAAAAAAAAAATCACGGAATCATTGCTAGAAGAGACAAAGGAGGCCTTATTTATCCTTCTACTGACTTAAATAAAGTCTGTGAATTGGCAGAAAAGATATTTCGAGCGCGTTCACATAAAGGAAATTCATTTTTTAATGAGAAAAATGTGATGTCAACACTTATATTATCGTGTTACAAGGAATGCACACGTACCAATATTAATATATTTATTAATGACCATTTCGACAGTCAGCAGTTTTATAGGGAATCACAGAACTCTCCTCATTAAATCAATCGCAATGCATTACTTCGAAACCCGTATTCACCATAGTACCAAACAATGTTTTGAACCACAATCGAAAATAAGAATTATACATAATAAGTTAGTGCTTTTTCAAGGACAGTAATTTGTTTATAAATAAAATATTACAGTTGCATCATTGCTATGTTTTATCGTTTTCTGTGTATTGGAATGTTCATTTTAATTTGCAAGTGTATGAGTTTGGCGACACTGGTTCCCGTACTAAGGCAGTCTAAGGGCACTTCCATAAATGATAGTACTTTTATACTGATAAAGCAATTGGTGCAAAATTATTCCCTAACCATTCCAAAATATCAAACATGCTCAACGTTAATAATCAAGTTTTCATTCACTTCTGCCGGCACTCCCGGAGTGCTAGTTTTTTTATATTTTTAAATGTTTTTTATATATTTTTTGTTAATAAAAATATTTAAAAATGTAATTAGTATGTAAGGAAAATAAATAAAGCAAATAATAATAATTTTTGAGCTGGCAACACCAAATGTCAACAGACGTCTTGAAATTTCTCTACATAATTTTATTTTAACAACTTGACTAAAACCCACCAAAAACTTGATAAATCTCCCTTTTTTTATGTATTAACATTTCCATTTCTTGCTTATAAAATGAAGCCTTTTTGTAATAATAAACACAGAAGAAAAAAAACTGTGAACTGTGATCATGAATGACGTATGTCATATCTATCATCGAAAATGAAATAAAGAAAATATGATATAATCAAGATAATGTTGACGAGATCAGCTGCACAACGCGCACGCCTTCCACCTCCGGACCCGTCGCTCAGCTCCGCCTCGCCGCCGCCGGACTCCAGCCCCGTCGTGAGTGCTGTGACACCGGCCGTGGCAGTTGCGTCGAGCTCGAGTGACGAGTATTTCTCTCCGCCCACGACGCCACCACCTGCTCGTCGACGGGGAGGACGCCGGCCGCCGGACGGTTTAGGACCTCGAGGCCCACCGGCCTCTGATAGGGTCCCAGCTCCCGGCGGGAGTGTGCAGCGCATGCGATGGACGCAATCCATCAATGAAAACGTCATGCGCTCATACTATGGGGCTACAGAGGGAGGAAACAACCTGACCGCGTATCGTGTTCGGATGCTCTCTCTGTTTCAGGTGCTTGAGCCAGCTGTCAACGTGTCGGCGCAACGACTGTCGGATCAGGTGCGAGTCATCCAGCGTAATCGTATGTTGGATGACACTGTACTTGATCGCCTGCGAACTGAAATGCAGAGTAGCCATGTCATTACCCCGTTGGCGCAGGCTGTGGTACCACCACAGCCTAGCGCAGTACCGAATCGCACTAATGACGTGAGTAATGACATGGTTACTAATGTAAGTACCCAGTGCAATGAGGAAATGAGGAGTGCTTTGGAGGGTGCGATTCGAGAATATCGGTTCATGCAACCTGACCTTCGGCCACGCATACCTCGTTTGCCCATGCATAACAAAAATAGGGCGCTGGTGGCTGTTCTGGATTCGCAGTTGTCAAACTATTTTGATAACTGCGAAGACCTTACTGATGCTCACTCAATCCTGTATTGTGCAGCTGTAGCGGCATGTCGTGTAGCTCACGTCAAATTTTCTGATGACAGAGCTACACGACCTAAACCAGCCATACCGGCATGGCAGTACAGGATTGAACGACGTATTGGTGGGGCCAGAGCACTCATCGGCAAACTGATCTGCTTCAGGGAGGGTAATACTCGCCCTAGAGTGATGCGTTTTGTGAGGCGGGCGTTCTCGGGGACTGATATCAGTCCTCGAGATTACATGTCCCGTGTTACAGAACGCATCGACTTCCTGAAGCAGAAAGTGTATGCATGGGCAAACCGTATTCGTAGGTATAAGCGGCGGGTGGAACGATACACTCTGAATTGCACATTCCAAAGAGATGAAAGGTGGGTTTATAGGGCTTGGGAGCGACCGGACCAAGGTGTGGCTGACGCGCACTTGCCGGATGATGATGCCATGTGTTCGTTCTGGCGCAGCATCTGGTCGGTGCCTGTTAGCCATACCGAGGGTGAATGGATCCGGGGGGTCGAGCGAGCGTGCGATCCGGTACCAGAAATGGGGGCAATCACTATCAGCCCCCAAGACGTAGTTCGTGCAGTCCGTCCGTTGCCTAACTGGAAATCCCCAGGGCCGGATGGGCTGCACAACTTCTGGATTAAATGGTTCACTAGGTCGCACGCTCGCCTGGCGACCCTGTTCCAGTCAGCCTTAGAGTCAGGGTCGCTACCCGAGTTCCTAACAACAGGTATAACCCACCTGCTCCATAAATCGGGTAGTACTGCGGAACCCAAAAATTATAGACCTATTACCTGTCTCCCGACAGTATATAAAGTTCTTACATCCATTTTGAGAGCTAAAATTAGCAAACACATTGATGACAATTCTATCATGTCCGCTTCTCAAAATGGATGTAGGAACGGGTCCCGCGGTACTAAGGAGCTACTCCTCATTGATATGGCCATTAGCCAACAGGCTCGTCGTTCCCGAAGGGATCTGTCGACATGTTGGATAGACTATAAGAAGGCCTATGACTCTGTGCCACATACATGGCTCATGAGGGTGCTAGAGTTGTACAAAGTTGGTGCAACTCTGCGCACCTTCCTGATGTCATGTATGGGGCAATGGAGGACAGTCCTTCGCTATCCAGGATGTCGGCAAATTCAGGGTGATAGTTTGAGTCCACTTTGGTTCTGCTTAGCCTTGAATCCTCTTAGCACGCTGCTGGAGGATTCAGGTCTAGGCTATCGGTTGAGGAGAGGTGGTCAAGTTATATCTCACCTCCTTTACATGGATGACCTGAAACTCTTTGCCCCCAACGATTTGCAACTGATGGAGCTACTGAAGGTAACTGAAACTTTCAGTAGCGCCATCAGGATGGAATTCGGTGTGGACAAATGTGCGGTCATGCATGTAAAGCGAGGAGAGATTGTGGAATCTGTGGGAACCCAGCTCTCGGATTCCATAAATCTTAGATCCCTCTCAGCAACCGAAACTTATAAGTATTTGGGTATGTCGGAAGCGCTGGGCATCAATGTTGCTGACATGAAGCAATCGTTGAAGGAGCGCTTCTTTGGCCGCCTGAAAAAAGTATTTAATAGTCTTTTATCAGGCGGGAATAAGGTGCGTGCCTTCAACGGTTGGGTCATGCCGGTTTTGATGTACTCTTTCGGCATACTCAAATGGACTCAAACAGAACTAGACGCCCTGGATAGGAGGGTCCGTACATTGTTGACGGCATTTCGATTGCATCACCCGCGTTCTTCGGTTATGAGACTGTATATCCCGCGGAAGTGTGGGGGTCGAGGCTTTTTAAACGCTAAGACTCTCCACAATCGCGAGATATGCAGTCTCAGGGAATATTTCCTAGAAACCGACGTGGGGATGCATCGAGATGTGGTCGCGGTGGACAAGGGCCTCACCCCGCTCTCCTTGGCTAAAGAGAACTGGCGCAAACCTATAGTACTTGATACTAACGACCGCAGGGAGGTATGGCAGAGTAAGGAGCTTCACGGACGCTTTTTCCGGGCCCTGCACGGGCCCGATGTAGACCTATCAGCGTCCGTAGCCTGGCTACGTTCCGGGGACCTCTTCGGGGAAACTGAAGGTTTTGTCTGTGCAATTATGGATGAAGTTATGATGACGAATAACTACCGGAGATTTATTGTGAAGGACGGCACGGTTGACATATGTCGGGCATGCCACCGTCCAGGCGAATCAATCCGTCACATTATCTCCGGGTGTTCTCGTCTGGCTAACGGAGAGTACTTGCATAGACACAACCTTGTAGCCAGGATTATTCATCAGCAACTTGCTCTAAAATACAATCTTGTTGAATCGGAAGTTCCGTACTATAGGTATGTGCCCGACCCAGTTCTCCAAAATGGCAATATCACATTGTACTGGGATCAATCCATCATCACTGACAGGACTATTGTAGCCAATAAACCTGATATAGTGGTGGTGGATCGATTAGAGCGGCGCGCAATGATTGTTGACATTACGGTCCCGCATGACGGGAACCTCGTGAAAGCCGAGAAAGATAAGCAAATCAAGTATCTTGACTTGGCTCGCGAGGTTGTCGACATGTGGGATGTGGACTCAGCGATCATTGTGCCGATAGTCGTGTCAGCCCATGGCTTAATTGCCAAGAGCCTCGACCAACATCTCAGGAGGCTCTCGTTAGGCAGCTGGATCAAGGGCTTGATTCAGAAAGCGGTACTCCTGGACACGGCTCGTATTGTTAGGAGGTTCCTCTCTCTGGAGCCCTGACTGCCGGTAGCTTGGACCCTGTTCCCGATACCGGTGGGCTACTATTTTTTATATTTTTAAATGTTTTTGTTATATTGTTTTATATTAAAATATTTAAAAATGTAATTGATATGTAAGAAAATAAATAAAGGAAATAATAATAATAATAATCATTTTATTATCAGGCAACAAGGCCCATAGATAAAATACACAAAATAATTTTACACAAGATAAACTAATACATATTTTAAAAACCTTAAAACTAATAATAAACTATACACGTAATGTTGTCGGCGTCGTGTTTCGCTGCGTGGCGTCGCGTAACCGTCCTCGGAAACGTCGATATACGACACCTTTCGGCCAAAAGTCCTCTTTCAGGCAGGTCTGTAGATGTTGGGTTGGAACTCGTACCACGAATGACTTAAAGTTGATGTTGTGACGCGCTAATGCGTTGGCAGGCGCAGGTGCATCTAGAATTGCCTCGACTTTACTTGGACACGTTCTTAACCCGTTCTTATCGATTACGTAACCTAGATAAGTCACACTACTTTTAAAAAACACACATTTGTCTTTCTGAAGACGCAATCCTGCATCTTGTATTCTCCTTATTAATACCTCTCGTAATCTAGACAAATGGATTTCTCTTGTTTTTCCCGTGATACAGATGTCGTCTAGCCAAATACTTACTCCCTCTATACCGGATAGCAATGTCTCCATTGTTCTTTGAAATAAGGCTGGAGCATTGGCCAAACCATAGACTAGACGAGTATAAGCAAACAGACCCTTATGTGTATTAATGGTCGTCAATTTTTGTGATTGCTCCGACAGGCTAAATTGGTTATATGCGTTACTCAAATCAATTTTGCTGTACGCTTCCCCTCCACCTAACTTGGAAAACACTTCCTCTATCCGTGGTAAAGGATACTTGTCCACTTTTAGGTCTTTATTTAGAGTACAAGAAAAATCACCAGCAATTTTTAATTTACCGTCTTGTTTTTAAACCGGTACTATAGGTGTTGCATATTCTGAATAATTAACCGACACGAGTACCCCTAAACTAACTAATCTATCCAGTTCTGCACTAACTTTGTCTTTCAGGGCAAAAGGCACGGGCCGTGGCTTAAAAAAATTTGGTGTGGCATTGTCTTTCAAGTGCAAATCGACCTTAAACTTATTAAAACACCCTAGTTCGTCTTTCCATATATCTGGGTATTGATCCAACAACCGCTGCACTTCCCCAATGCTTTCATTCTTAGTACATACTATGTTGTTATTTGCTGTTGCAAAATAAATTCGGAATTTGGTCATGAAATCACGGCCCAACAGAGGTGGTCCACCGTTCTCTATAACATACATTTTTATCTCATCGGATAAACCTGAATATGATATTTTAGCTATAAAATATCCTAGGGGCGTGATTTTATGACCATTGTATAAACACATCTTAAGATCACTTTTATGCAACATAAAATGTGGAAAGTTAAGAAAATACAACGCCTTAGAAATAACCGTAGTTCCTGACCCGGTATCTAACTCCATATCCATATCTATATTGTTCACATTAACCGTTATTTTAATTGGATTATAGTCAACGTACCTCAAGTTATAAAGTTCACACTCCTTGCAAACGCTTTCTTGAGGTGTCTCCGCTTCCTCCGTGTCAATTTTATTCAAATTTGACTTCTTTACCACACATAACCTTTTTAAATGACCTTTTTGCCCACAAATAAGACACTTGTAGTTCTTAAATCTACACTGAGACGCACTATGATTTTTAATACCACACACTGCACAACGGGATTGCTCGCCGTCACCTGATTTTCGCCCAGGCGCGGCACTGGCGGTGCCAGCCGCGTGGCTTCCACCCGTACCAGCACCTGCACTGCGCGCGTCGCGGCGTCCACCTGCATGTGCATAAAACACCTGCTCTTCCTTAACCACGACGTCGGCGCGTGCCTGCCGTGCACACGCAGCCTTCTGAGCGACTTCCAGGGCCTGCCCAAAGGTCAGGGTCTTTGAGTCATTCTCGAATAATCGGTCACGCTCCGGTCCCATTCTGAAGCCTAGATCGAACCGATCACGCAGAAGCGTGTCCAGTTCTGAACCAAAATCGCAGTACACGGCTAGCCCTCGCAGCCGCGCAGCCCACTCCTCGATGCTCTCACCGTCGGATTTAGTTGCTTCATAGAACTTCGCCCTATCGGCGAATGTTGACCTCTTTGGCGTGAAATGATTGTTGAGTACCTTCACTAGCTCATCATAGGTGATTCCTTCGAGCTTCTTCGGATGCACAAGGTTCCGAACCAAACGGTATGATTCGTCCGACAAATGCGTTAACAAAACTGCACTTTTGTTGACGTCCGTAATATTGTTCAACTTGATGAACTGTGTCAATCTGCCGTGAAAAACTTCCCATTCTTGCAGTTTATGGTCAAAAATGCTCAAATTTCCTATGAAATTCGTCATTTTATATAAACACGCGGGTAGAAGACAAACTCGTCGCCAAATGGAATGTTCGTACGAATGAAACGACCGTTTTGCTCCAAAGCTAGTTTAATACTGACTGTGGGTACCCTCACTACCAAACATGTAGCTAATTAAGAAAGTATTTGTACATAGAACTATGCACATACAGTACAACATCTCTGCCTAAGTCTTCTGGGAAATACAAGTGAAATGTTATGCTATACAGTAACATATTATGTTGTTGATTGTGCAGTCCATTATATTGCAGGTTCATATAGCGTACTTTCCCATTGAGAGTCATCATAATAACGGACCCTCGTCGTCGTTATGATAATATTTTGTAGCGCGAGTTATTTGCATTCTATGATATATCCAAAGATATTTAAATTAAATGGTACAAAAGGCAATTTAGGTCACTGTTGAATGTTTAATACTATATCGGTAACAACACCTTCGCAAATAAAGTATTATTTTTGACCAAATTTTAAAATCATAAAAATTATTATTGTAAGTCAACCTTAGATTATATAGGCAAATGCTGGCGCGGACTTTGTTTAAGACCTTTTATGGGGAATAAGTGCCTTATACAATATTTTCATGTACCTTTACCTAAAGCCTCGACGATCTTTCGAGGCTCTAGATAAAGTTGAATAGTTTTGATCAATGGCCTGATTTGGAAGGGAGTACTCCTCGATATGGCTCACAACTGTACAGACCATGAGTTCAGAGTTTTTCACATGCTATACCCACGGTTAGCAGCGTAGTTCTCACAGATCTTAACCAATTTTCTGAGTGTAGTGACCGAGGGAGCCAGCAGCACCATATCATCGGCGTAGCTGATATTGTTGAAATACAACCTGTGGGACTGGTCATCTCTTAGCTACCACGGATTATTTTAATTACTTTATTTTTAAATTGTTTGTTTAATCTTTTACTCTGGACGCCCTTAATGTGTACATTTTTCTACACCGTTCTCACATATGTATAATCTCAACATGAATGAAGTAACCAAGATTTTGTAACAATATTTTGATTGAAAAAAGTGTCCATGGACTTTCTTGCCCATTCCTCTCCATAGAGATCTACGCTTTGGAATGTGCAACTACAGTATTTTCTCAAGTTATTATGTCTTGTGACTGTGACTGTAGCTTCGCTTTTTTTGTCTTTTAAAAGTGCCTGTAATTGTCTAATTGAAATAAATGCATTGAGTTTGAGTTTGTCATTATAGCAGCCCACATGTACATTGCTTGCTTGTTCTTCGAACAATGCATTCAGATATGTAGATTCAAAAGATTAGAGGAGGTTAGGGTCCCTCACGCCACATTCCAACCTGTATGGTACTGGCGAATTAGTGCATTATTAAAAGATTTCTTTTTTTCAGTAAAATTTATGGTACCTATTATTTCAGAAACTACACTTGGACTTAAATTTGACGGCAGGGACCTTGTAGACAACAATTACTTGATGGCTATAAAAGAATTGCTAGACGTTCCCGTAACTAGAGTTAATAAGCCTTGGCTTATGTTTGATTTTATCTTCAATTTGTCTAGTTGCAAAGTGAAACTGTCCAAAGCAATTGCAATCGCTTCTAGACTTACGAAACAAGTGAGTATTAAATTAAGTCGAAAAATAATTCTCTGTTTTAAGTTTTGAGACAACGAAAATTTTTATTGAAATGATGATCTACAAGGCGGTGAGTAAGTACACAATGCTTCATGTTGTCTTTACTGGTAAAGAAACGATAATATAATGAATGTTATTCTTTATTTTTTTTTAACCTTAACATTCAAATAACGACGTTTTGCAGATGCTGGAACTACGAAAATCAGAACATTTACAACGGTTGAAAACCAAAGGACACTTTGAACGCGAACGTAAGAATTAAGTCTATTATTAACATGGTAGCACCTAACCTAACCACCTTGATCACGGTTTCCCCTTTTTTTTTTTTTTTTTTTTTTTTTTTTGTTGACGCTGCGAAAAAATGCATTACGCATACCCTCCCGTCGGGGGACGGAAGGGGTATGTGGGACTCCCCGGGCGAACCAGACCCGGTATACCCACTAAAACGACCCAGCGCATTCCCGCTTCGTCATAGTGGCGGGGGACTGGGAAACCGGCAAAGCCTTTACTTCCAGTCCTCCGCCGACGATTGCCCCGCAAGACAACCCCTCACACCCTCACGGGTGTGGGGGGCCGGAATGACCGCAAAGGTGACGAGTGCAATGCGGGCGAAGGCACCCCCGTGCCTGCCGCCCGCCGTCACCATGAGGAGGGAGGGCACGACGCCCTCTCCCCCCTCCGCTGCGGAGCGGCGCAGCGAGAGGATCGCCCACCCACGCGCGCTCCGCCTCCTCCCTTTGCGAGTTGACCTCGCAAAAGGAGGCGACCGCTGACCAGACCTCCCCGAGCCCCAGCGTGGCGCTCAACCACGCTGGGAAGCGAGAGGTCCGGTCCTACCACCGGCGGGCCCAGTGCGCCGCCGGACGCCGGGCGCGCCCGAGCCAGCCCTCCACAAGACCGGACCGAGCGCGCCCAACGCCCGGCGGCACACCGAGCCCGCCCTGGCTCCTCCACTGCGCCCTCTGCGACCCAGAGGGCCGCGTGGAGTCGCCCCACCGTGTCAGAATATTGGCCACGAAAGTAACATTCCCCGAGGAATAAGAATCTCTTCCCATTCATCGGGGACGGATACTGCCGCGCCCAGGGTGCACCGTCCACAGCAGCTGCTGTTCCCTCCAGACGTATCGAGAAGGACCGGCAGCCACTGGGCCCCCTAGGAGGTTTTCTGACCTAGCAGCCCATCACGGTTTCCCCTATGCCAGGTAGCCTACTGCTGTGATTATATTACCGTTCGATGGCCAAGACATTCTTTTTTCAACTCTTTAAAGGAAACATCGTCTGTGACTTAGGTACTATACCGGCCATATTCACTATGAAGTTATAACCTATCGATAGATAGGTTACTAACTTCATACATCTCTTCAACTTCGTCACTTTCAGTCCCTAAATACATTTAGCTAGTGTAAGTGACGAAAAAATGTATGAAGCACGTATGGCTATAAAACAGAACTGACATTTTTAGTTTTTCCTTGTTTTATAAGCTAAAAACTAATTGCTGCTAACATTTAACGTAGACTGTGAGTGTGTTTGCTAGAAATGCTCAGCAAAAAATATATTTTTGTGGCTACAGGTCGTAAATTCCAAAGCATCTTAGAGGTTTTCCTTGAGAACACAGTGACTGAGACCAGTAGCGTCTTCACTGATATTGACCTGAGGAATCTTATGGACAACGTGCTGGTAGGTGGCTTTGACACCACTATCGGTCAGATGCAGCTCATATTTACCTGCATCGGCAGCCACCCTGAGGTACAGGAGAAGATTTATCAGGAGTAAGTACATATTTTGAGATTCTGCAAGTTGATGAGTTTGAAGCAAAATACTATTTAGTTGAGTTACAAAACATAACCAAAAATAGGAATAAACTAACAGCTCAAAGTATAAACTTGATAGATAAACGAACATCGAAAGAAATTGGGACAGATAATGGGAATACAGAACAATTAGGATTTCCCATCGAAATTTGTCGAAGCGAGACGAGAAAAAAGTGGTTGTGAATACGAGAAGTCAAGAAATCGCGTCTTGATAGGCAGATGCTACTTACACACTAAATATTTATTGTGATAATGGGATAGTAATATTAGTTGGTAGCCCTTAAATAAAATAAAAATTAATAAACCAAAATATCGGTCATGTATCATTAATATAATGCCTTTCACGAATTGTAATCCAATTACTCGATCTACAGAAAAAAAATATTACTTGATAAACTTCACACCGTGCCACGTGGGACAGTTCAGGCTAGCAAAAAAAAACATTATTATGTCGACGTTTTAAAAAACGTTTATTCTTTGTTCTGTGATGTGATGTATGCCTAATTAAAGTCTAGATACTTAAATGTTAAAGTTAAACGAAAAAGATTTTTCAATACACTTTTTTGAAAACTGGTTCTAATCGCACTACGATTATGTACACGTGCGGAAATTAAAAAAACCACAGGTAACATACTTGTACTAAGTCATACTTGTACTAAGTCCAAATGGGTTCAATGGCTATAGTCAGCGGTGTTTATTTTTTTTTTTATATCTCGGCAAAGAAATATGCGTCTTTACAGCGTAAATATTTTGGTGGATTTTAATTCCGCCTTGAATGCAATAACAAAGTTTCCCCACTTATATCAAAATGTACTATTGTAAGTGATGTTTAGTATAAGTTTTTATTTTTACGGTTCCGTAGCCGAATGGCTAAAACGGAACCCCTTTAGATTCGTCCTATCCGTCTGTCTGTCCGTTCGTTCGTCCGTCATAGACAGCTTTGCTGTTGAGAGTTTTACTTTATAATGAGCGTCACAAAACATATTTTTATATTATTTGGTGCTTCGGAACTCTGTGTGTGAGAGTCCGACTCGCACTTGGCCGGTTTTTTTTAACTTGCCCTTTTTATTTATTATTTATTTATTAAAAGACAACCAACAAAGCATACACGAAAAATACATGTTAAAGTACTCATGTTATTTTACATTTTATAGTGTAGCCTTAATTAAAGGCTACCACGGCATGCATTGAACATAGGAGTAGGAAATGTAGTTACAAAACAAATGTAGTTACAAACAGAAACTTTTTGTTAGTATTTATTGGTCAAATCTTGCAACTGAATATAAAACCAGCTTCTCCCAACCGATTGAGCTGATATTTTCACATGTTTGGTTCTGGTGACAATTATGTATATTTCCATGACAGACATGACTTAATCCTGCAGCCAGGACTGTGTTCTCACGAGAGAACTCATAGCATTTACTCAGCTCATAATACTGTTGGAATGTTCATTCTACCCAAAAATAGTCGAGTACACATAAACTACCTTAGTAGTTGAAATATAGGGTATTCAGATCATAGATCCGAATACCCTATATTTCACAGTTCGACCATTCGAGTATCCCTATATTTCACTATTCAAAATGAATGCTGCATTCAGATCGAAATGAGACATCTTTTCATAATTGTCTATTTAGAATACTCAATGATAGATTTCTTACATTTCTAATTATTTTCATTTTTCACTGAACTAAGTAATAGAATACAGGTCAGTTTATAGCTTAGACATTCACACTTCGATTTATAAGATTATTCCAGTAAATCATTTCAGTTTATTCCTCTGTAACCTCTTTATTTAATAATTATTCAAAATGCTCATTTCAGTTTATACCTCGTACTTTCAATCCAAGCCACTTGTAACCATCCTTTCTTCGTCAAGTCTTAAAATGGTCTAGTAACAATATTCTAGAGTTGCCTATTCAAAAACATTTTTTTTTTAATTAAAATCCTGTATAGTAGTAGTGTAGCATACTCATCAACTACATACGTTCGTGTGTGTAAATAAACAGAGCAGTTCAATATGAACTGCTCATTATAACAAGCTGTTCAGTATGAACTGCTCTATGAACTGCTCTCGATGTCGAACTATTACATGCGGTTGGCAGGCTGTTAACAGTTGTATTAATATTGTTAGTGTTTAAGTAATAAAACATATAGGTCAGGTTTAAATATTTATTTCTACATAATTATAAAAATATTATTTTGTACACATCATTTTATCAGTTTTAGGTACTGGTATAAAAGCAATGATACATTTCTTACATTACTATTATTTACATTTTCACAGAACTAAGTAATAGAATACAGGTAAATTTATAGCTTAGACATTCACACTTCGATTCATAAGTAGGTTTAACATTCTATATTCATTAATATCTACTAGGATCGTTTTTATCTTATCTTACTGACAAAACACTTTATTTTCTTCACACCATTTATTTAGGCAAAACACATTTTTTAAGGCACATATATTGGTGTGATGTAGACAACTTATAATCTCAGATGAATCTGAATAATTGCTATATAATGTTACCAAACTTGGACAGTTTTTACTTTCTAAATTGTATACATTATTAATTTGGAATATATCTTTTAACCATAACACTTTTTCGTTTCCTTTAGTAAATATAGATTTATTTTTAAAAAAATTGCCAAAGTTTGCTTTATAATTAAAATATGGTACAAAGCCTTCGTCCCAGTTTATTCCTCTGTTTTTTTCAATCCAAGCCACTTGTAACCGTTCTTTCTTCGTCAAATCATAAAATGCCCGTGGTGGTTTTATCAACAGTACTTGTATATGTCCTTTGTACATTATTGCTATTTCTTTTGGAATAAACTCGTTTCCTTCACTCTTAAACCCTTGAACATCTACGATGACATTCATGATAGTTTTCTCACAATATTACTTAATGGCTTGTATTCGAACAGTCGATCGTTTATTATTAAACAATAGGCAGTTGTATTATCTTGAATATCTTCAGAGCATTCAATTTCTAATCGCACGTCAACTGGTCCAGTTTTAAGTGAATCGTTTTGTCTTGAACAGTCAATCACAAAAAGTGGAGCAATTTCTTTAAACTGGTTTAAGCTAAGCAATGGATCAATGCCTAAGTTGTAATACGACTGACGAAAATTAGCATACATTTCATATAATATACTAAATTTACCTTCATCAAATTTCAAATTAAGTGAGTCATACGGATAGTATTGAGAATTCAAATATAATTTAATATTGTTTACATTGCAGTGATCAAATATCGAAGAACTTCTAGTTTTATTATTTTTTCGAGCTGTTTGCAAACCAAATATAACAAACCTCGGTTTTTCTAGCTGGGAAGTTGTCTTTACTGACCAGGAATGTTTCGTTGTTTTTGGTAGTAATGGATATTCATACAAATCCCAATTTCTAAATGCTATCTGTATAGAACGATCTCTCTCCAGGCTTTTAAGCAATAACAATTTATTACGATCAGAAACTTTAATATGCGGCACACGCCATTGTATCTTTTGTATGTCCATTTCTACGTTATCATTTTTGTCTATAAGCACACAGTTCAATGCCGAGCTGCTTCGTTGTAATATAAGTTCATGTTTACAATTGATTATTATTTTGTTATAATCTTCTGCAAATCCCAGTATTCTGTTCAATGGCACGATAACACTAAAATATCCGTTTCTTAGTTTCGTACCACCTAAGTTCCATCCCCAGACTGCTGCAGCTTTACTTTCACCTTCATTCATAGAGACATACGATTTTAAGGTTGTTGTAATGCCAACATTTTTAATGCGATCGATTTCAACACCATTTATTTCGTACCTAATATCTTGAAACAAATATGAAATTGGATTGTTTATAAAGTCGACATCTTTTTTTATTAATTTTCCCGCTGCATCTCTAGTTGACACATTTACATATCCTTCTATATAAATGGAACTACCTGATGGCAATACATATAAATCTTGCTGTTGTATGGGTATTCTAATTTCATCATTTTCTTTAAAGCTATTGTTATATGGATTGTAGCTATGGATCTCATAAGCCTCAATAGAGGTCTCATATTGCGGTAAATCTGTAATTTGAAGCATGTTATATTTTAAAACCAATGTCTTGAAGAAATCTTTTGTTTTCCTTTGAAACTTTTTTAATTTTCACTGCACCGGCACGTCTCACTTCTTTGGATATTGGTAGTCTTATGTTATATTTCCCTCTCTCACTAGGAGTTTTATTAAGAACTAGCATGGTTAGTACGAATAAAACGGAGGAGGTTACTTTAAATAATAATTAAATACTTTTCCAACTCTCACTAGTGATGGTTATCACCAACAACCGAAGAATGCACGTGCATGAACTAGCAACGTCATTTATATTTTTCTTGTTTAACGAAAGGAGTCGTAAGAAATAAAAAATCACTTAATTAATTAATATGTTCCTTTATTACTTTTCCAAAATAACTTAAGAAATTTTAAACATAAGTGCCCACAATTATACAAGTGATCATGTTGTACATTTTCATAATTATACTGAATATTGTTTCCTAAATATTTTATAAATTCTTTGGGTGGTTTTAAGTTACCATAACTGTCGAAGTATTCAATGTGATCGTATATTTTGGCATAGGCTACCCAATGAGTGCCAGAGTTTTTAGAAATATCAAGATTAATCACTCCACATTCTAATGGTAATGGGTCATCTGGTAATTCATCTCTCATAAATACACCTCGAAAGAAGGGGATACTATTTGAATGCTTCAATATATCAATATTAGTTAAAGCTCTATTGGGTAGCCGACAATTTAGTTTTTTTTCTTTGTAACATAAATTCCTAAACCTTCTTTGTACGACTTAAGATGTAATCCTTTTCCAATCATTAAAGCTTCTATTTGCTTGTTGTGACGTTCCGATTCAAGCAACTGTTTCTTAGCTGTTTTATATGTATTAATAGCTTTTGCAATCCCAGCAGCACCCCCAGCCAAACTCCCAGCGGCAGATAAACCAGCAAATATTGGCACTAAAGGAAGAAATCCTCCAGTTTTAGGTACTGGTATAATTCTGGGTAATTTTATGGGTAAATCAGATGCAAATTCTCGAGCTGCAGCGCAGGCTAATTCCATTAATGCTTTCTTAGTGGTAGGTTTTAGTTTCTTGATGTGTTTTTTGGTATGTGATACAATATTTTTCAGTGTTTTTCTAAAACCCGCTCCAGATCTTACTTTGACAGATGATAAACCAGCCATTTGTTTATTGCTTGTACTTCGTGCTTTCTTCATTGTTATTTTTTTTTTAAGAATTGTTTTTACATAAAATTGAATTATATTTTATGTCTTTATTGCAATAAGAACAAAGTGGAAGTGAATAGATAATTATTTGTAAAATGCTTAAATATCGTTCAGTCAGTAGTTATAATACATTTAATTTATCAATCCAGCTATTTTCACTGGTCGGCAGCCCCAACCATTTAACGTATACTTGTTTTCCTTTTCGTTTCAAAACTTTTTCAACGAGGTATATGTCAGGATGATGTGTTTTCTGAAGTTCTTGTGCATAAAATGCGCCTAGTATTGGTCTACATCTAACATCTTCTATTAAGTAAGTAGTTGGATTTGTTTCTTGGATTTTTTTTATTTTAAATATTTCGGTGGACCAGTTTGGATAATAACCTTTATCAAAACATCCTTTATATTTACTTATTCTCACAAAATCTCCTACACTAAATTTCTTACACTCCACTTTTTTTCGGGACTGAGCTGCGTCTAAGTATCTTTGCAGTATATTTGTTTTATTCCTTTGATTTATTGAAGCAGGTGGCTGACCGACAGTTCTGTGTACATCATTATTGTATTCATGTAACTTTTTATTTAAAATACCGTTAAACCATTTATAATTTCCATTCAAACTAAATTCCTTGTATAATTTATTCTTTAACGTTCTTATTAATCTTTCAACAATCGAGGCCTTTTTAGTAGAATAAGTAGAATAATGATTAATATTATACTTATTAACCAAACTTTTGAATTGATCATTATAAAACTCTTTCCCAAGATCGGTTTGTAAATTTTTTGGGACACGTCCTTTTTCAATTACTGTTTTAAATGCTTCTGATACCTGTTGCTTATTTTTTTGTTTTAGTGGAATTGCCCAAGCATATTTTGAAAAAGTATCTATAATCACCAGTATGTATTTAAAACCCGCATTCACTTTTGATATTGCTTGCATATCCATCAAATCTGCTTGCCAAAGGTCATCTATATCTTTAAGAATTACATTTCTTCTTGGAAAATTAACTCTAGCATTTTTATGGATTTCATTTATGACGTCTATTTTGCTCATAATGCTTGCTTAACTTCCCTGCAATTTCTTTTAATTCAATGGTGTTTTCAACTTTATTTAATCTTATATTCAAACTAGTAATTAATTTGTTTAATTGTTCTATTTTCATTAATATTTCAATTTTGAATTTACTAGTATTTTTGCAACATTCGGTTTCGGTTGATTTGTCTATGTTCTCAATGATTGAGCTTATTTCGTTAAGAGACACCGATGTTTGTTTTGTATGAACCTTCATGGTCTACACGCTTTAAATAACTAAGTATAAAATAAGCTACAATGCTTTTTATTCTTTTATAACACCAGCTTCTTTTAACTCTTCAACAATTGATATAATTTCATTGTCATGATTAGTATTACCGGCGTTTTTTGAAGCAATTAACAGTCGTAATCTATCGATTAATTCATTAGGGTCATCCCAATAAACATAATCTGTATTACTCTTATACTTCTTTTTCAATTTAGGTAAGTAGCCACCACTTTTTGACTGAATGACTTGTTCTGCATGTTGAACGTAATTTTTTTCAGAAAATAATGGTTTAATGATTTGACGGTATTTCAAACCTTTGTCACCTTTTAATTGACCGTTTGGATTAAAATCGCGTTTGTGAGCATTTGTATTACTGAGCATATCTTTGTAAACCATTTTATCAGTTTCAGTTACCAGACTGAGGTCAGGTCTATTACGTAGTAAAAGTTCTTTTAGTCCAGGAGTTATTTCATAATGTTTGTCATTCACTGTGGCTATAATTGATTTGAGGGAATCGTTAACATTGTTTGTAAAAGAAAATGATACTTTAGAGTTCCCCATCATCAAATTTTTGTTTTCACTTCGAATTCCAAATGGTACATTCATGTTATTATCATAGATTTCAATCATATCTTCTTTATTAAGTGACATAAATGTATCGTTCTCGCTATCATTACCTGTGCAGTTATAGGATTCAGAATCATCGTTTGAATATTTCTCTATAAATTCTTTAAAATTTTCAAAATCTATGGATGAGCTACATCTTCTCATTGTATTATCGTCACCTTTACGCGTACCCAATATGGTTCTATTCTTATCATTAACTTTAATTAAGGTCTCTAGAGGATCTGTTATTGGCTTGAAAAGTTTCTTAAATTTTAAATTATCGACATCTTCTGCATTTTGTATTGTTTTAATTTTATTTTTTATACTATCTACCGATTTTATCAATTGTTCTTTTATATTAACCTCCATAATGATTCCCGACAATATCCAACCGTTATATAGAGGTAGTAGACTAAGATTGAACATTTTTTTACAGTAATATGGTTTATATTACGTATTTTCAAAAGTTACGAATATGTCAAACCCTCGTCTATATCTACCTTCATTTAGAGAACAATCTTTATTTATTAATAAAAAATCAAACCGATCTTGCCATATAGTAGAACAAAGTTTTTTAAATTGAAGCCACTCCATATCCGTATTTACATGTTCATTGTATATATGTTTTAAGTTTATGTCGTCTTGTTTAAAGATTAACAAAAGATTAACATTATCTCGTATTAGTTGCTTAGGTATTTTGGAATAGGTTTGTGATAAGTAAAAACAATCTATCTGTTTGTGTCTCCCCATTGCGAAGTAGTTACGAATATTTATTTGATTTTCACATGTGACGTCATCGAAAATCATAATTGAATTGGTTAAGGCATCATTAGGATGTAGAACTTCTTTATTATCATGGAAGATAAATAAGTTTGCATTGGGTATGCAACGGATGACTTGTTTTAAAAAACAATATTTCGGCTGGAAAACTGTCTTCGAGTATAAATAAATATTCTTGAATTTTACTCCATTTTCATGTAATAGTAAATTAAGCATTATGTTAGTTTTTCCGCAGTTAGATGGACCACATATAATACATCTGATAGTGTTAGGCAAGAGTGTGCTGTGTCTCACTTTTTGTGAATGGTTTTCTAATTTTATATTATTGACTTTTAAAGTCTGTGATTGCTTGACGAACTTCATTGTGAAATGTGAGGTAATAATAAATGACCTGAGTATATATACTTCTTGACTAAAAGGCGGTATGTTTTATTTTTATATTAATTAATTCTGAACTTGTAAGTAAAACTTGAGGAATATTGTGTAAATGGAAATTAAAATAAAACGTACATGGTTATTACACATTAGACATTTATTAAACAGTAATTTTATATTAGTAGGTACTTACAACAAAGTAAATGTTTAAATCTAATTTGTGTGCAAACAGCGTAAAATTGTTTACTATTGGTAATCAAAATAATACACATTTACAGATTACACATCACTGGAATAATCTACAAACATAGAATCACAATGCCCCCAGGGTAATGTATGAATTTGGTCCTGTAATACTTGAACTTTGTCATCGTTTCTTTCTAAAACTTGTTTATCTACTTGCTGAGTGTATAAAACATGTTTAATTGATTTGATCATATTCATTTTACATCTATGCGCTTTATTTGTCAGCAGTGCATTGTTGTAATCATTCAATTCTAGGTTACAAGTTACAGACTTAGAAACACCTTTGGCTTTTTTAATTTCAGTCTTCAAACTGTTTATAAAATATAATTTAGCTCTTAAACCAGTAAATTCTGTAATTAAATCGTCACCAACCTCATGTTTCCATAATCCAGGAATTTTAGCATTAAGTTGCGGTATGTGATATGGATTATTTATTCCAAAATTACTGGTATCAAACTTGGTAAGATCATCATGCATATCATGATAAAAATCATCTGTATAAATTAAATATAATAGGCTATCAGTATCTGTATAGCACAGCTCAGCATTGTTTCCGTATTTATTTTTAATAACGTCATAATGAAATTGGTATAAATGTTGCTTCGAATATTCCAAAACGGTAAATCCAATATAAATAGGTCTATCTAAAACGACCTTTTCACGGTACAATTCCACAGCTACGAAATTTTCTGAAAAAATTGATATACTTTTTAAATTTGGTTTACATATCAATTTCTCAGCGTCAAGATGCTTATTTGTTTTATTTCTGTTATCTGTCCATTTCGTTACTAATTTTACATCGGCTTGCTTGCGTTTATTTTCGATAGTTTTTCCGAATATGGCATTATTCAATAATTTAAAAAAGTCCTTCTCGAACGCAGTTTTGGAATTTTGACGAAGACTAGTATTCAGATCAATATATTTTTTGAGAAAGCATTCTTGTCTGAAGCTTAGTATACGATGAATCTTTTTTAAAACCAGACCTTTTTTCAAACATTCTTTCAAGTGAACATAATGAATTACATAATTTTGCTTATCATAGAGATTTGCAACCAATTTTACTGATTTTCCATAAGGAGGTACTATTTTTTCAACTGCGAAAGGTAAGTCTTTATGCTTGGAATGTAAATAATTTGGATAATTTAAATCTACTTCCAAAATATATCCATAATCATTGTCATCTGACACATCATTTACATCAAACTTGCTAATTTCTTTCAGACTCAAGAACTTAAATTCTTTAATAGGAAGTTTCTTCATCATAGCATAGCCATATAGATTATTACAATCAAGATATATTAGATAACTACTTGGTTCAAACTCATTAAAATGTGGTAAATATTTATTGTTTGCTACAGCATGACGTAGAGAACACTGTGCTAGTCCACCACGAATTCCTTTTTCTAATAACTCGTACATTTGTAAATCACTTATCAACTCAAGTTCAGTGTCGGTATATAAAAGCATTGCATCCCAACTTAAGCTTGGAGACGTTACATAATAAGCCGGATCCAACTTATAGTAATGTAAGCTTGTTTTTCTAAATTTTTCAAATATATCACATAGTAAAAGAACATCACATTTTATGTATAAATCTGTATATTCACCAAGAGATTTTATTTTGAAAATATTCCAAACTGTTTGAGCGTGTAAATATTCTTCATTAGTTATATGTTTTTCGCACAGACTGTTATAAAAATTATACTTTAAGGGAAGTTTCGTCTCGTCAAATTTAGACCACGAATCAATATAATCATATGGATAAACACCTTTTTTCCGCATTAAATCAAATTGTTTTTTATCAGTAAACTCTCTTGATAAGTTTGAAAAATCGTCTTCTGATAAACTTTTACTTAGTGCATCTAGACTAGAACTAAGAAACTGAAAGGAATCAATAAATTTGATTTGTATAGGGTGATTGTTTTTTTCTGTATTTATAACTTTTATTATTGAAAGGTATTTTTCTTTAGTTTTTGGGATTATATTAATAGAGCCTTCATACTTTGCTAACTCTTCAATGAATAAATGTGAGTCATATCCAGACAAATTATGAAAGACAACGGGAATGAATGAACAAACTCTATACATCAAATTACAATGGGAGTGCGCTGCTCCACGATACTCAGATGTAATATGATCATGATCTCGGACTTTATCATTCAATAATAATTTTTTGCATATGTGACATGTCTTCGAATTTTGATAATCCATCTCTTGTTCTGCTGATAATGGGGTCATTGGCTTTTTACTACTTAAAATCTTATGTATATATTTAACGTCTTCTAGTAAATATTTAACAAATATTTCCACACAATCTGTACCTCGATACGTAACATACTTGTTTAATTGATCATTATGTGCGCAACAAATATAATAAGCGAAACATGAAGGTTGGTGTGTTTTTAGTTTCTGAGTATTCAAAGTATTTAAATTACTTTCATTACAGTCTATTAACATACATTCAAAATCAGCATAAATTATGAAATTAATTTTTTGCTTCCTCTCATAATGTTTGAACTTTAGTACAGATTTATTTTCTGGTAATATAGTCAAAATCTTAGAGCAGTTATGAGTCTTGTGTCTATTTTCGTTACTAAATAGTTGTAGACATGCATCACATAAATAAAGTTTTCCTTTAGAACGAGTCACTTGACGTCGCACTAGACGTATTAAATCTTTAATTAGACAGTAGTGTGCGATAGATTTTTTTTCGATATAAAGTAAATTAAAATGATTTTTTCTTTTATTTTGTGTTACATAAAGAGGTCCAGTCACAATATTATTTTGTATACCATATATATTTAAACTGATGTTGGAATTATTTTTTTCTAACGTTTTAATATCATTTATCGTAGGAGGAAATGACATTCCCTCAATATTTAAAACAGAGGTATAATGAGGGTATGAACTTGTTCTGCATACATTATGTTTAGCTGGGTATAATCCAGCAACTATACTCCATAATAAACAACAATTATCATTATTTTTAATATTTATACAACTTTTCGAGTGCTTAATATCTGAGGGCAGTTCTATATAAGACCCACCTCTCATAGGGGAATACTTGTTTATATTAATTTCGAGATGACTCATAGAAACAAATGTCCAACCAGATTGACAGTGCTGGAACTCGGTTAATTTATTATTTAGTTTATTTATTACTCTGGTTAATAATTCATTCAAATCAGTGCTCTTATATATAATTTCATATTTGGTATTAAACGACTTTAATTGTTGTTCGTCTGATTTTGATAACATAAAAAAGGCAAACAATTCAAAACTCAATTTTATGCAATTGTGTTCATTAAGTGACATATTTATCAATTCTGTTATATTCATGAGATGATCACCCAGGAACGCCTCTAAACCGAGGTACTCGTCTTCCTGAGTAACATTCAATCTGTATGTCATTAATCTGTTTTTGAATGCTGTTGCAATAATATGAATATCTGTGAACTTGGTATTCAATAAACAATTTGCTTTGTGTATATTCGTTCTCATATGATAGGAATACTGATTTTTTGGTATTTCAATTTTACATTTATGACAGGTTATTGACTTTCTAGATCTCGATTTGCTGTTGAGGTGTGTAACTGTAAAAAAAGAAATCCAATGACGAAATTACTAATACAATATTTATTTATACTACAACATCATACTTATAAAATATAAAACAATTATTAATAAGACATATTATTATTTAAAAAAACAACTAAAAAGAAGATACAATGTAAAGAAAGATTAAAAGCAAATATTCACAGACGAAAAAATCAAATAAAAACACACGTTAAACATCATAGGCACCCATGTGGGTGATGGCACAGTTTTTAAAATCATTTTGAGTTGATTTAACAAACTCCTTTAAGTGGACCCAAGATTCTTTACTATCATCTAGTTTCGTCTTGATGGTAGTTATGGCCGAGCGCCATCTATTTATAGGCAATATTTTTTTAATTTCTTCTGTATTGTAAATTTTCACCTCTACATAATATTTTCCCTCTTTAGTCTCGCTTATCTGTCGAGAATATCCCTTCGCCATCCTTCTTGTAAAATATGAGTAAAGTGGTGGTATATTACCAGTTTTGCAGGATCTCGGTGTGGGGGTGACGCTTTCTTCATTACCGCTGTCTTCACCGAATAATTCCTTAGCTGTAACTCGAGCTGGCAGTGTTACTGGCGAAATGATCGTTTTCGATTTTTTTGGTCTTGATGGCTGATCTTCACTCGACTTGCTGGACCTTTCTCGCTTCGTTTTTCTTTCCTCTGTCTTCCTCTTCGACTTCACTTCTTGATCAGAGTCATCGCTGGAGAGGAAAAGGTCGTTGTTGAGTAGTTCCGACCTGTGAACAAAAAAAAAATAGTGCATTACAATCAATCCGTTTCCTTCCTAATTCCTACATTTTGAAAAAAAAAAAAAGTGATCATGACGAAGATAAATAATTGACACATAGTAATATCGTTTGATTTGTGCAGGAATCGAATCCAGGACACAAATGCTTACAAACATCGATCAGTCAGCCTCTGCGCTGACTGTGTTAAAAAACAATTTTTATTAGATGAATATACATACCATTCTATATGTGCAGGAATCGAACCTGCAGCATAGAAAAGCAACACTCAGTCTCTGAGCTAAGCGTGTACCGAATACATCAATTAATACATTACTCTAACCATTCAATAGTTAGCTAGGATTATGAATAGGTACTTACATTCTTGATTGATGCTTAGACTTGATTGATGCTTAGCTTGATTAGGGAGCTCGGAGCGTTGATTCCTTGCAGAGTGGATTCGTTCCAGAGAGGAATTGTACCGGAGGCTCATTTGTGAAGCGTTTTATAGCCCTAAAATCACGTCATTCAATCCAAATTTGTAAAACTGCATACTTGCAAAAATTGTCAATTGTGTACACGGGTACACGAGCGTACAAATCGTAGCGGTTATGGTTTTAAGTTTACAGCGTTTTTATAAGACGAATGTTAAGCGATTTTGAATCTTATGTAGGTACTTACTTAAATCAAAAATAGGGGAATTTCATACTTAGGTACTTAGAAAAAAGTTCGTAGGTTGTTGTTTTTGCTGAATATTTTCCACGCCGGCGGTACAAACGCTGCGGTTTGCACGCTCGCATGTAACTCCTAGACACGTTGAGGAGTGGAAATATGACGAGTCAGAATCTCAGATTTCGGTATAAGAGTAAGCTTCTTTTTTATCTTATAATTTTGTGATGTGTTTATCAACCTTTATTTTAAGCGAACATTTCTATGATCACTATTGTTTTGACTCAAGATCTACTGATAGATTTTTAAACAGTTTTACAGTCTTGCTGTAATAATAAAAGCAATATTTATAGTATACAAACAATTCTGTATCGGGATATCTACCAGTAGTTAATTTTAAGTTAATTTTAGGTGACTTTAAAAAATATAAGTTTGAATAACGACATAATAATAGTAGGCAAAACCAGGAGTAACGATAGTATGTCGATTTGCTATTTTGTTTTGATCCATCTCCATATAAATAATTACAATTTTGCAAAGTCATCATCAATGACATACTACTAACATACGATGAT
The DNA here is from genome assembly GCA_950022335.1 of Eurois occulta. Lineage (NCBI taxonomy): Eukaryota > Metazoa > Arthropoda > Insecta > Lepidoptera > Noctuidae > Eurois > Eurois occulta. The sequence continues at coordinate 730,892 of OX465499.1, forward strand.
TTTGCCTGCTGAATTTTCTAAATAAAATGTATGAAATAATACTAATAACAAACGTACAGTAGTATTTATTTTATCAATATAACTTTACGGTAAACAATAAAATGTTTGGCGCCGAGATGTCTTGAGGTTTCAATTTCACCATACCATTTTGTCCGAGGATATCAAAATCTAGCAAAAAAGAAAACGTACGACTTTGAACTCTATTGATAAAAATTAAAAGATATATAAATGGAAAAAATAAAATAAAATCGATCATTCAATTTCTGCACCTGAGTCCTGACTGGGTTGGATCAGCTACAACAAATTTTCATATAAGTATAAAATAAAAAATAAAAAGATACAGTTTCACTTTAGTTCTTTATTTCTTTTAGTGTGCTACTAATTCTACAATGTCGGTAAGTGTCCAAGTTTAAAAAATAAATACTCTGAATTATGTTATGGCCTTAATAATACCAGTACTGCAACGATAATGTGTTCTGTTTCAGACACCAAGCTGGGTTTATTCACCAATTTCACCTCCATTAATGATAGATCCTGATATGGTTGATAGAGCCATCAATTATTTGGATATGGATGAACGACGCAGAACCCCACCTACACTAAATACAACTAATGAAAACAAGATAGAGTTAATGAGTTTTTACAAAACATTTTCCATCGGTGGTGCTAAAGTTATACGGATCGAAATCTACGATGCGAACCAATTTCAAAGTAATTCTATGTGCCAGTGCAGTGCGGAAATATGTGTTCAGCATATTGTGAAGGATATTCACAATGATAACATATACTCACGTGTCAAAGACTTGCTACCATATTTGAATAATACTTTTTATCAATCCTTGTAAAAGAAAACTGGAAGGGATGTTCCTTTAGTGTATTAGTTCATAAGTTGTATGCATCATATGTATGTGCCTTAAAAAATGTGTTTTGCCTAAATAAATGGTGTGAAGAAAATAAAGTGTTTTGTCAGTAAGATAAGATACGAACGATCCTAGTAGATATTAATGATAATAGAATGTTAAACCTACTTATGAATCGAAGTGTGAATGTCTAAGCTATAAATTTACCTGTATTCTATTACTTAGTTCAGTGAAAAATGTAAATAATTAGAAATGTAAGAAATCTATCATTGGAGTATTCTAAATAGACGATCTTGAATAGAGTCTCATTTCGATCTGAATGCAACATTCAATTTGAATTGAGAATTCTGAATGCAACATTCATTTTGAATAGAGAATTCTGAATGCAACCTTCATTTTGAATAGTGAAATATAGGGATACTCGAATGGTCGAACTGTGAAATATAGGGTATTCGGATCTATGATCTGAATACCCTATATTTCAACTACTTACCTTAAATGCGCTTAAACAGCATTTTTACGCTTGATTTCAACTTAATTCCCAAAACATTAACAAATTAAATGAAGGGCGCATCCACAGAGTACTTTTATTATATGGCGCATCGTACGCTTTCATTTGGCATAGATTTATTTTGATTAAAAAGAGTGTCCATGGAGTTTCTTGCCCATTCTTCTCCATAGAGATCTACGATTTGGAATGTGCAACTACAGTACTTTCGCAAGTTATTATGCCTTGTGACTGTGACTGTAGCTTAGCTTTTTTGTTTATGACTTTCAAAAGTGCCTGTAATGGTATAATTGAAATAAATGCTTTGAGTTTGAGTTTGAGTTTGATAGCTTACAAAACTGTTGGAATATTCATTCTGCCCAAAAGTGTCAGTGGATCACGCCGTGGTATATTTGGGAGCTGGCGACAGACACTCCACACAGTTCTACACATTACATTTTTCTTTCAATCCACAGTTAGTATGGGGGACCCCTATTTTTAATGTTTCCATAATTTCACATCACTTTTGTATTGCGGTTCATAGAAGACACTTACTCTTCAAGTTTCAACTGCGTGGTGCCACTAGTCTCGGACTTGAAATGGCTGTGACATACGAATGGACGGACGGACAGGGCAAATCTATAAGGGTTCCGTTTTTAGTAATTTGCCTACCGAACCTTAAAAACGGTAAGTTACTAAAAACAATCTTCAAATTCGTAGAATAACTCAAGTTTTGGGTGAAGACGGAAGAGTAACAAAACAGAATATATCTCAACTGGAATATTTAGAAGCAGCAATCAAGGAATCCCTGAGGTTATACCCAACTGTGGCGATGGTGGGTCGCGAAGCTATAGTGGATACGAAGTTACGTAAGTAATAACAAATCTAATGACTGCCTAAAGTAATCCTTGTTTCTAATGCAATCTATATCTATATATTTATATATTTTACATATAATAAAATCGTAAAAATCCAAGTCGATGTTCCGGGATGGCGCAAAAACTACTACCACCTATTTTGTTGGGGATGTTAGGAATATACAACGACTTCACGTTCCCATGTACCTAATGTTCCCTGATAATGCCAAAAGAATATGTGGTCACGTGAGCGAAGCCGCGAGTACAGCTAGACATATATATAAAAAAAACACTTTTTATTTCTTTAGGTAACGTGACAATTCCCGCCGGCAGCAGTGTAATAGCCCATATATGGGGTGTACACAGAAACTCTGAATATTGGGGCTCGGATGCCGAGGAATTTAAACCAGAAAGATGGCTCAGTCCTGATACTCCGCGTCATAAAGGCGCTTTTGCAAGTTTTTCACCGGGACTGAGAGGGTGTATTGGTAAGCTTTGTTGTCTCTTTTCATCACGATATCAGCTAGTCAGAATGATAGTCCACGTTAGACACCTATGATTGGAAGAAATATTTTTGTTAAGAATGGGCCAAAAAATCCATGGACCCTTTTTTAATTGTAGTAACTTTTTATGGAGTAGCTGTAAACGAATGCCATCTTTAGGTTTTACAGCACCAAAAATGGAGTCCCTCATTGAGGGTAGTGGCTCATACGCTTTGCTCTGAAGAATAATTATATTTCGATGTTTAAAATTACCTGTTTTTTTTTCAGGTAGAACGTATGCACTTATGTTTTTGAAGGCAACCATGGCCCCGGTACTACGCAGATTCAAACTTACAGCTGACCATACGAAGATAAAACTAGAATGCCATATAATGTTGAAACCTGTATCAGGACATTTAGTGAGAATTGAGGAGAGGCGCTCAGCTGCATCCGGTTAGACTGGGAGCTGACCCCAAGAGAGTTAGGAAAAGCTAGGCAGATGATGAGGAGAGGCGATCAAATAAATGATGACAAAAGATTGTTATTTTATTTTAAGTATTGACAAACCTTGTTCATGAGCCTAAAATAAAAAATACAAAATAGTAGATGTAGAGTGAAGCAGTATACATTTTTAGAACAAAAAATCCAAGATATCGTTCTTATTATTTTTATGCTTCAAAACACATTGGATTGAATCAAAACAAAGGAATGTTTATAACGTCACAAACGAAACTAAATAATATACAAGGCGCTCCACCGCTATGCCACATGGAAGGACAGTACCAGCTGGTTACTCCACTGACAGATATATTAAAATAGCAGTTTTACACGTCATGTCAAAATTGTCTGTTTGACTCCTTGTAGGAATAGCGAGATGATATTCATTTATAATCACGCTAATTACTAATTACCGCTTATTTACCGGTAAATTGCAAATAGGGTGATTATATACAGCCTAGTAATTAAATAGAACTTTCAGAAACATAAGTGCAAAATTTTAACAGAATCTATGCAGTAGTTTTAGTGTCAATCCAGAACACAAAAAATACAAACAGACGAAAAATTAATAAAGTCTGCTTCCTGAACAGTATCAAATGAAAAAAGGTATTATACCTTTTTTCATTTGATACTGTTCTTTTGATACTCAGTGTTGTTTTTTCTTACTTCATGATTGTTGTCGCAATTTATTAATATTTTAAAAATAATAAAATGCGACAACAATCTAGAAATAAGAAAATGTAAAGTTTTTCTCCCCGCCGTCGACACCACTACCACCACGACGACGAGGCAGAGGATGGCCACCAGCGGGCTTGGAACCTCGAGGCCAACAGGCCCCGAACAGGGTCCCCGCTGCCGGTGGAAATGTGTCGCGCATTCGATTGACGCTGTCCATGAATGAAAATGTGATGCGCGCATATTATGTGGCTACAGAGGTAGGATTAACCTTACAGCGTACCGATGTAGGCTTAGGATTACCTTATTTTATATTATTTGACAACTTTACGAGCGATGAGCAGAAAAATACTGAGTTTAGTGTTCACCAAGGCTGTGCCCAAGGGAGTATTTTGGGCCCTACCCTATTCTTGGTTTATATTAACGACTTTTCTAATCTAAATAACAAGCACGGCAAAATCATTTAAGCAGACGACACGGCGCTAATATTTTCTGCTAAAAACAGCAGCGAACTATTTGAAAACGCAGTAGCAATTTACTAACACTCGCTTCTAGGCCCTACATGGACCTGATGTAGACCTCTTGGCGTCCGTATCCTGGCTACGATTTGGTGACCTCTTTGGGGAAACCGAAGGTTTCGTCTATGTGATTATCAGCATAGAACTGTACCAATTCAAACACGATTTATCCAAAAACAGTCTAAAAATCTCGATTTTTTTTTCATCGTCAACTATCTCGAACCGATCACATTCTTTTTCAAAAGTAGCCATCCATTGAGTTACATTTGAGTTTTCTCCGGTGAATTTCTCGATTACAAATTTGTCCGAGATTTTTTTTAAATTAGTCTGCTTTGGTAATTGTGGATTTATATTTGTAATTTTTTCTAGGATTCTTGACAATGATTCTTCTGATATACCCTCATTTATTGTAGGTTGTGTAATTCCAGTTGTACTTATCAATTTTTCCAGGAAATAATTCTTGAATTGTATATTGTCATCATCATCCAAATAAGTTTTTTTTAATTCTTCTGTTAAAGTTATCCATAAACACCTTTTTTCATGCCTCCTTTGCAATGTCTTCTTTAATGTTTTATAAGTCTCAGTTTCCATTAGTATCTCATGATGTTTTATTGTCTGTAGTTGTTCTGGTACAAGGAAAATTTTACCCTCTTTTGTGGTTATTGACGTTACGGCCAGTACATTAGTTTTCTTGTCATCGAAACTTTTAATTGTAAACTCAAATTTTAGTTTATCCATTTCTGTAAAATGTCCTTTGCATAAAATGTTGTTTTATAAGATATCTTAATCAATCGATAGTAGCTAGGATTATCCACCAGCAACTTGCCCTGCCATACAACCTTGTGGGTTCTGAAGTACCATACTACAAGTATGTGCCCGACCCAGTTCTCGAGAACGGTCATGCCACATTGTATAGGGATCAATCTAACATCACGGACAGGACTATTTTAGCAAATAAACCTGATGTTGTGGTGATAGATCGCCGAGAGCGCCGTGCAATGATTGTTGACATCACTGTCCCTCATGACGAAAATCTTAGAGCCCTGACTACCGGCAACCTGGACTTTGTTCCTGATGTCAATGGACCATCTATTTTTTATATTTTTAAATGTTTTGTATACTTTTGTTTTTAAAAATGTATAAAATAAGAAAAACGATGAATAAAGGAATAATAATATAATATAATTTATTTGAAATTATGATATCATAATGTTATGTGTGTGTATGTTAGTTACAAAAAAAAAAGTTATAAAACTATAATATTCGCGCTCGCATAAATTAATAATTAACAACAAATCAAAAACATCACAAAAAAACAAACCCATATTACAAAATCATCGAAGATGCATCATTCCTGCCTCACCAACACCTGCATGAAGAGGTTCATCATCGGTGAATCAAATTTTTTTAGAATGCTACTAGTATTCAACCGCGCTCTTTCTAATAGTGACACCATTTTCTTTCTCATCATTGCGTGGAAGTCGTGAACACGCGCCTGTGCGAACATGTCAGAGACATTACAAAACGCGGTAGCCCCATCAATAGCATCCTGAAGCTGTTATTGTATTGGACCCTCAGGGCGTCCATTGTTTTCCGCGGGTAGCTGGTCCACAGGTGACTTGTGTAGAAAGAAGGTCTGGCAGTTAGCCTTAAACAACGTAATTTTAACCTACGTAATTTTACTACAACTCGCAAACCTGCGAACCAGCATATTGCCTCTCACAGAAAGGCCTGCGCTCACGTTCGATATCTCATAAAGTCATTTATTTCTTTACAAAATACTATGTGTAGAAATAACATAAAATTATAATAATAAGGATTGGTAATAGTAATAATAGAAAAAAATTACAGAAAAAAATATTAACAATAACTCATTTTCACAATAATAAAGTCTTAGAGGATTCGTCAGCCGAAAGGGCGGGGACATCGTGCGATCGTGGTGACACAGCGAGTGGAGGGGGCAACATATAAGCGGTGCACTCTCAGAACGCGGACACTTTTGCTCGGGAGCTCGGAAGTGATGGACGTTATCGTGAACTATAGTTGTTATTATTTCTGTATCTAACGGTTTTTGTGATTGTGTTGATTTTGTGATTTGTTAAAAATAAATAGTTCTAGGTTGTATTGCTTATTCTTTTAAAAAAATTAAATGAGCTTCTGTTCTATAAGATCAGAAGTTGGGATAAGTTTAACAATACACGCGACTTTGATCGTTCGCCATCTATTTTTTATTTTTTGTTTTACTGTGGAAGTTTTAAAAATAATTTTGTAGTTTCGTTTTAAAGTGATTCCAACCACGTGTTGTGTTTGAAGCCGTGTGTTGATTAGTTTAAAAACAATTTAAAAGTAACTCGCCTCGTGTTCATTATTTTATCGGTTTTTAGTGCTTGTGCGTTTTTAGGTTAACGTCCACGTGTTTGTTTTGGTTTACGTTATTAGTTAATCAACGTGTGCTATTTGATCATGTCGGGCCGCGAGTGCACACCGCGTGGAAATTCTTCTAAGCGTAATTCTCGTGACCACCGTCGTAATGAGTCGCGTAGCCGTCGCGATATTCAAACACGTAGCAGATCCTCTAGGCGTCGTCACGATAGATTAGCGAAAGTCCACGTAGGCGCCGTGATTGTTCTTATGGGCTTCGGGACAGCCCTCGCCGCAACCCTTTAAATGAAGTGTTTGATCGCTTGAACGCGGTTGGCTCCAAGCGTGATACAGGCGTCTACTCCAATGTCGTCGCACCCGTGCACGAGTAGCTACACGCTGGCGCCAGTATCAGCGACAACCAAGGAACCTGTTGCCAATATAGAAACGCGTGCTACGGGGACCGCGCCGCCTTCGAGGCATCGCGTGAGGCTGACGCTGCGGACAGGATTGTGGGTGCACTTTCATCCCTGATTCAAGTAAGATCGAACCATTATTATATTTCGAATTTTGGTCCCAGTGTACATGACTTTGACGTGTGGTGCGCTGAAGTAGATAAGGGGTGCGAATTAAGCCACTGGGGCGATCGGGAATGCCTGGGACGCATTGATGGCTGTTTACGTGGTGTTGCTATAACGTGGCTCAACGATTGGGTGACCAATGACCGAAGGTAGAATTTTAAAGTTGTTATAATTTTAAAACTTATTTCGGTCATTGTGTCCGCGTGAAGTTAGTGAGGAGCTCGTGGCTAAAGAGGAGCCCGTGGCTAAATAAGAACAGCCGCTTGGGTCGATCTTTAGGTTAAGCCGTGCTTACCTAGGTTGGTCCGTGGATGGGTGACCACCCATTACATACCGAGTTTCCTCCGTGCCTCGGTAAGGATGGTAAGCCATTGGTTCCGGCTGTCATTTGTAGCTGTTTGACAGTCGTTACAGGTAGATAGTGACCCGAAAGTCTGACAACCAGTCTTACCTTACATAGGCAGTCGCTCCATGTAAAATACTTGTATTCAGCTGCATCCGGTTAGACTGGAAGCCGACCCCAACATAGTTGGGAAAAGGCTAGGCAGATGACGTGTCCGCGTGAAGTTGATATGGCCACTGTGTTGTACGACGTGATGAGTACGAATTCAAACAAATTCACCACGTATGCAGAATATGCCCAAAAGTCCTTGTTGCGGTTGATTATCGTCAAGGGGCTTCTATGTTCTATGTTAGGGATTTTGGTTTCCGCACTTAGTCCTTAAAGTGGACCATTGTGCGTGAGCCTTGGTGGCCGTTACTCCAACCAGCCCACCTTCCTCCAGAAGCAGATCAGACTTCCCGGTCTTCTCAGGGCATCCGCAAGAGATCCTGGCGTTCCAAGGGTCTCCTCGCGTATCTGGGTGACGCCAGTACACTCAAGGAGTACGTGCGCTATCGTTTCCTCAAGGTCCACCACTTCTCCGCTTGTGTTTGAGTGTGATCCTTTAGCCAACTTCTGAGCTGCTTGAAGGGTATGGGGACAATGGGTTCGGGTCCGAAAGCTTTTGTGCTGGATCCTCTTCTGGCGAGTTCGTCAGCTGCATCGTTTCCAAGCGACCCACTGTGTCCTTTGATCCATTGTAATGTCACCGTGTTGCGGTTTAGTACCGTAACTCGTTCTAGGGCATTATGGCATTCTAATATTAGTCTCGACGTGATCTGATTTCTCTTTAAGGATTGGAGGACTGAGGCACTGTCTGAAAGTATACGGATGTGAGTATCCGTAACTTCCCTGGCCTCTATGGCGTGTGCCGCTTGGATAATGCCTACGTACTCTGCTTGATATACAGAGTTGAGCATTCCCAGGGGTCTGGATATTTTGATGTTTAGATCGTCGGAGAAAACTCCGACACCTGTTCCATCGTCGGTTTTCGATCCATCAGTGTAGATCCTTAGCTCTTTTGGGCCTGAGTAGTCACACATCTCCGCTGTGAGCTCTATGTTGTAGTGCTTTTGGAAGCAGTGGGTCTTCAGGGTTCTGTCGCAGGGTGATGCCATCATGGGCTGTTGTTTGATTGCGTCGTCTTTTATGCGCGTATGTTTGATTCTGGAATCCTTACTTAGGGTGCCGGATATTTCGAGCCTGAAGGTCGCTAGGGCCGCCTCCTCTCTTACGACGAGGTGTAGAGGTGGTAACCCCAGCATTACCTGTAACGCGGCAGTGGGTGATGTTCTCATGCTGCCGGTGATTGCTACACAGGCAAATCTTTGTACCTTCTCGAGGTCCTTCTGGGCTGTGCTCAGATTGGTCCTGGGCCACCAAACTATGGAGCCATATGTAATGATTGGTCGGATGACGGTGGTGTATAGCCAGTAGGTGATCTTGGGGCTTAGGCCCCAATTCCTGCCAAGCAATCTTTTGCATTGCCATAGGGCTATGCTGGCTTTTGTTGTGATGTAATCAGTATGTTTTGCCCAGTTCAGCTGTTTGTCCAAATAAATACCCAGGTATTTGGTTTCAGTCGACAGGCTTAGGGTGGTCTCAAAGAAACGTGGCAATTGTAGGTTTGCCAACTTCCTTTTCTTTGTGAAAAGGACGAGTTCGGTTTTGGTGGGGTTCACTGCTAGTTTGTACTCCTTGCACCAGTCTTCCACCACCTTCAAGGCTTGGCGCATAAGGTTACATAGTGTGTTTTCATGTGTGCCATTTATTATTATGGTTATGTCATCTGCGTAGCCCACCGTGTAGTAGCATCTGTCATTCAGACGTTTGATAAGGCTGTCCACCACGAGGTTCCATAGGAGTGGTGAGAGGACGCCCCCTTGAGGGCAGCCTTTCGCCACGATGGCTCTAGTGGTATCGTTCACCGTAACCTGTACGGCCCTGAGTCTTAGCATATTTGTGATCCATCCTCGCAGGGTCGAGTCCACACCGTGATTCTCGAGGGCTGCGTTGATGCTATGGAAAATAGTTTTGTCAAAAGCCCCTTCTATGTCAATAAAAACAGCTAGTGAGGAGCACTTGTGGTCTACTGCACATTCGATCTTGGAGATCACACTGTGTAGTGCGGATTCTGTTGATTTTCCTGTGGAGTAGGCATGTTGGTTCTTGTGTAGTGGACGGTAGCTCCCGAAGAGGTCCGTCCCGGATGTGTCGGTCACAGAGTCTCTCGAGGGTTTTCAGGAGGAATGATGTAAGGCTTATTGGTCAAGGGGCTTTCCGATGAACTGAAAGCCGCCATAGTGATTTGTGACATTTCTGATCACCAAGTTAAAGCCGCGACAACCAACGCTAAACTACAGTCAAAAGGTCTGGTAGAGACCATGGAGACGTGTGGGACTCTGCGTTCTTGAGGAACGTAGTATAACAAACAGGGGTTTGTTGGAGGGCATAAATGTTTCCCATAGGCCATATGTGTTGATTAGATGGATGAAGAGGTACTTGGTTGCTCTAGCATTTTAATTGACCTAATTGTTTGTTAGATCTGAAGTATGCCTACAAACATGTACACGGTAGGCTAAAGAAGATGCCAGCGGGTCACGTACCAGTCGATGTTGACAAGGATTTTGATGATGATGAGCAAGCTTAAGTGTTGTAGTAGAAGGTCGAGTAAAGCAGTCTATCGGCCGTTGTGTGTTCGACGTTCGTAGTCGTAGCCCGGTAGAAATAGGTATCTCTTGAGGCAACTCAATAGTCCGTGGGCACGCGATAGGCGTTTGACTCTGACGGAGGTTGGGATCTAGAAAGACCGTACTGTGTAGTCAGTGGGTGACTCATTGCACATGCACACGGGCGATCCATTTGATGGATGTGCGAGTTTTTGGTCCATGCGCTGGATGTGTGAGAGCAATGAGATTGCTGGTCGGCTGGAGAGCCGTGGCGTTAGAGGTTTTACTCGAAAGTTTCTATAAGCTTGGCAGTTTTGGTTGCAGTAGAGTTTAAAAGGTTGATTCGAACGACTATGGTACATGGCCCAAGGGTTGACCCATTCTCGATTATTCCCAATTTGACTGTGTTTGATTTAATCAAAGAGTAGAATTTGGTTAAAAAGAGTTAGTAGAGTTCTTTACCTTCACTGACCCGATGTATGTAAAGTTTGGTCAGGAGTGACCGAGTGGAACAAAATTCTGTCGTAGACTTGTTTGTTCGCAGAGTAACCATCACACCAGGACGTGTGGCCGTGTCTGAGACTGTCATTGGTACGGGTTTAAAATGAATCGCAAGTACGCCAGTGGTGACATCACGCGACCGAGTTACAAACCTGCGGTGCGAGTGGTGGGCCCCTGCGTGCTTTGACAGAGCCCTGTTGCTTCAGCTCGAGGCGACAGTGGACAGTGGAGTGTCAGATCGCAGCTGAGTTGAGACGTCCTGGAACTGTTTGCCCCGACATTGTGGCAATTTTATTTCGTATAAGCCCCGACATTGTGGCTGCTTGCCCCGACATTGTGGCAATTTTATTTCGTATAAGCCCCGACATTGTGGCTGCTTGCCCCGACATTGTGGCAATTTTATTTCGTATAAGCCCCGACATTGTGGCTGCTTGCCCCGACATTGTGGCAATTTTATTTCGTATAGCCCCGACATTGTGGCTGCTTGCCCCGACATTGTGGCAATTTTGTTTTTATAGCCTCGACATTATGGCTATCTGACTGCCCCGACATTATGGCCATCTGGAACCCCCATGGTGGTTGCCAGGCGATGTTGTGGTTGTTTCAGTAATGATTGAGGTCCGGAACTCTTTCATTGGTGATACAATTTACAAACTGCTGCCTATTTTGGTGCAATTGCTAGTAATTTCATTACAATGGGCAGTTAATTGTTCAAACTTTCAGAATACCTCATACAAGTCTTTGCTTTGTTATGTTTTAGATGACGAGTCTACCAATGAGGTCTAAGCCAGTGAAGACCAGGCGCAAAACATTATTTGTAGAGGATGAAACAGTGCAGCAGGCAATGCCAGAGAGCCAAGCTGACGAGGTCGTTCAGCTGTCAGGAACGGCCGTCTTAGAGGATTCGTCAGCCGAAAGGGCGGGGACATCGTGCGATCGTGGTGACACAGCGAGTGGAGGGGGCAACATATAAGCGGTGCACTCTCAGAACGCGGACACTTTTGCTCGGGAGCTCGGAAGTGATGGACGTTATCGTGAACTATAGTTGTTATTATTTCTGTATCTAACGGTTTTTGTGATTGTGTTGATTTTGTGATTTGTTAAAAATAAATAGTTCTAGGTTGTATTGCTTATTCTTTTTAAAAAATTAAATGAGCTTCTGTTCTATAAGAAAAGTGAATAGTAATTTAGTATAGAAATTTCATGTCAAAAGATGAAATAGTAACATTAATAGTCACTTAATTACTTACTTGACTTATTTGTCAACTGATGAACTCTTCAATACTGTAATAGCCCTTCCTCAATAAATTTGTCCTTAATATGTTTTGAATAAATTTGCACTGGATATGTTTTTAAATTCTAACAGGAACTTGTTGTATAACAAGACGGATTGATATCTGGGACTATGTCGAACCACTTTCGATTTTGATTGAATTGTATAGGGTGTCTTTCCTACGAGTACTATCTCTAGCCTGTCTTTCCTCTTCAGTTTCTTTGTGCAAATTATTAACAAAGTTGGTTAGCAACACAAGAATATAGAGACATGGCACTGTTAGAATTTTAAGTCTTATGAAGTGTTCCTTGCACGATTCTGTCTGTCTCATCGAAGCATTGTCCTTAAGGTTCTTTTTTGAATAACAAATGCTGACTGATCATCATGATCTTTAAGGTCCTCCGTTACACAGTGTTTGCTTCACCCGCTGTAGGGGCTGGCCCCTACAGCGGGTGAAGCAAACACTGAGGGTGATAATTGGCTCGTATGACTGCGTCCTTCCAATGGCCTTAAAGATCATGAAAAGGCTCTTCCTACAATTATACATTATACATATATAATTATAGCACAGTATGCTACTGTTCACATAGCTTCAAAAGCTCCCTTATAGAGCCAGCCGTAGGACCCAGCAGCACAATGTCATCCGCGTAGCTAAGATTATTGACGCAAATGTTGTCAATCCAACATCCAATCCGTTTGCTGCTGAGTCCATCCATTAGCTCATTGACGTAAAGGTTGAAAAGCTTGAGCGAGGTCAGCCCCCCCTGCCTCACCCCACATCCCAACCCATACGCAGCAGAGCCATTTACCATTTTACATAGTTCACTTGATTGTCATACCAATACTGGAACACACGTATAATTTAGAGAGGTCGAGGAAACACGCGTACACAGGTGTACGTCTGTCAGAATAATATCGGACAGTTTGTTTCAGACTCAATATTCCATTTTAAAAGTGGAAAGTCGTGCCCAGAACCCGAACTGAGCATCGTTAAAATTCAAGTAATTATTTAGAGCTTTATCTAACAGACTGTCCAATTCTTGGGGCTAGTACAGTGACAAACGATATTAGTCTGTAATTATTTACATCGGAGACATCACCAGTCGCACTCTTTACTATTGGTACTACTATGGTGTCCGTTAACTCAGGAGGAAGGTAAGAATGACTCAAACATAACGAATAGAACGTGAATAACGCTCTCGGATAATCTACACCAGCATGTTTCAAGTTCAATTCTGAGACTATCATACCCTGGAGACTTGCCTCTGGCCATTTGTATCGCAAATGAAACCTGCTTGGCTGAGAAACGAATGAGAGGGCAATTGTGACAACTCTCAGCCTTGACCATTGAGCTAGAAGGCCCCAGCCGCGAGGAAACGCGAATATGGTTCAAGAAAGTGTTCGCTATATCCTCTGGTGCACTGCAGCCCGCCACTGTCACTGGCAAAGCTGGTTTAAGACACCGGCAATTTTTGTGGTGATATTATGTCCATTTTGATTTACTATTGATGGTTTTGGCACCATTTAAGTTTACCTTTAAACAACTCTCGCGCATATCTTCCCAAATTCTACCGGAGTTAGGTTTATTACAAGACAGCCAAGCTTGATACTGAACCCGCGCCTCCATGCGAGCAGTGCGAACATGCTTATTCCACCCTATAATACGCCGTTTTCCTCGCGGCTGATCACCCTCGTGTATCTGCATCGCAACCTTCGACAAAACACCTACAATATCTTGGTACATTATTCACAAGCCACGTTTATATTCTACATAATCACAAAGTTTGTCAGCACAGTTAGAAAACAGTTTTGGAAAGTGCATATTTCTTAACTCCGAGATCTGTACTTTTGATCCTTAGATAAATTGAAGAGTTTCCGTTCAAAACTAGCTATTTGCATTTTGAGCCCGTATTGTTTTTTTTTTCGATTCGGGCTCGGAGACGATTTTTTTTGAATTTCGTAAATGAATTTGATCAAAACTTGGCATTTATATATAGGTTCAAACACAATTCAAAAATATAAATTTTGGTCAAAACTTCTTATTTACACAATTTAAACATATCTTATTTTATAACATTGGAGAGCTTAGAGTGTAGTTTAAGATTATTGAGTAATGGATATTAATAAAAATAGTTGATTCTTGTTTTCTTTTATTCTAAAAATTTAATTATTACAACATAACATTTCTCATTAAAAATAGATATTTATTTATATTTGTTTTATCAAACCAGTCTATTTAATAAATGATCCAAAACTAAAGTGTCTATTTACAAACAAATTAAATTAAAAAAAAAATTGAACCAAGTATTAATAAAATAATTTCTTAAAGTTGAATAAACAACAGACTATATCTTGTAAAACATACCACACAAAATTATTCTAAACTGAATGATTAAAAACGCCCAATATATATATTGGGCGTTTTTAATCATTCAGTTTTGGCATTTTCTATAAAATTCTGATGTAATTAGCTACTTTTGAACAGACACTCCTCAATTACATTTTACAACTAGGGGTAAGTGATCAGACCAGAAAACATCATGCTGAATGAACACTCAACACGGACTGCCAGGCTGTTTGAGTAATGAAACAGTGCTCCAACCAACGCCTGTACTCACATATGTGTGACTATCTGACGCTAAACCTAACTTCTCCACATCAGCGCATACCCACTGTTAATCCAAACTAAATTGACATAATTCAGTCCAGAAGGGTTGATGCGGATGACAGTTGAAATCTCCCGGTGTAGGACTCCTACAATATTAATTGGCAATACTGCCGTTTTATAATGTCGTTAATGTTCATTCGGTCTTGACTTCACTTCCGTCTACCATGACTGTGTGCAGGCGTTGTGTTCCGTGCAAAATATATTATTAAAATAGTTCTTGGGTTAAATTATAAATGCAGTGTTTCACTATAAGACCTGTGAACTCTTAAAAACTACAGTCCACGCTCTAACACCGGTATATAAACTGCTTCTACCTCACATCACTCAAACACTCAATAAATTCAATAAAGTTATCAGTCGAGTCTGTAGGCATGTAATGGTGCCAAGATAATTTATGGCAAATCATGTGGCAGGAGCATGCAGTGCCAGTAAAAAAAAAAAAAATGAAAATGTGTTTATTCACAGAAACAATTTTTTACATTATTATACTTACGACGTTACATCCTCAAGATTTAATAATTACTATGTAGTTTCCTTCTCATTGTATAGGCGTCGCACATATTTTTAGAGCTGTGGAAATAAAAATAAAAATTATAAAATTCTAATTTTGAAACGATACCCGTCAACCACAGCGCCCTCTCCGGCGAACTTCATTCCTTTTTTATGTGCGGGCGTCGCGACTTCGTACGTTACGAAAAACTAAATATAAGCTTGGAAAAAGTAGTGTGTGCTTAGTGAAAATGGGAAAAAGGAAAAGGGAACGCAGTGCTTCAAAGATTCGACGGAAAATAAAACGTTTGGAGCGAAAACTACGCGAACGCGACTCGTCAACTGAGGAGGAAGGTTAGTACCTACTCAGTGCATACATATCTGTTTCTAATTTAAAAATTACTAGCCAAATATTGATCAATTTATTGATTTGCTATTGAATGGCTTACGTACATAACAATGAATTTGTCGTAGCAATACTTTTCTTTCGACATGTCGTTTTGCAATTTCTTTAATGGCGGCCGACAGATCAGACTACTATTTAAATATTGACAGATCGCCGCCAGCCGATACTTGTAACCTATTTTAATAATTTTGGTAAAAATGTTATTGTTGTTGTGTTTTTTCGTACCTAGTAAGGATTAGGTTCGGTTGTTTGTTACATTTGATATTATGTAGGTTCTAGCTATTGTCAAATACTACTAGCGAGTCTGTGAAGGTCATTGACTTTACACATGTTCTCGTAGTTACAAGGTGGAGTTGGAGGGTAGGTAGTTATACTCCGTGACGTGAGCACGGCTGATAACTAACTAGTCTAGTGGCGTATCGTGAATACGTACAACGACTTAAAAATTTATACATAAGTACTGGATACACCAGCTTGTCAAATAAACAGTCTAGTGGCGTAACGTGAGTACGTACAAAGGCTAAACGACAAGATTATGTTCACTCCAACAGTGGTTCTTTTCTTTTAACTTTCAGAATATGACCATCACTACTCAAGGTCACCAACGCCAGACTCCCAGCGATTTTCTACGCGTTCAGAGCCCGAAAATAATATTTCCATTATATCGGGCGCGGTAGTCTCCGCTAGTCCACCCCGTGCCGACGCAGACGCGTCCAACTTGCTTCCTCAGGATCTTGGTCCTAGCATAAATGAGGCCCCTTCTTCTGATGTCTTACCGCCAGAAATATTGGAGGCACTGGGTGATCATATAGGAAAAGAGGAGGTTTTAGGGCCTCCTATCAATGAGGAGATTTCTAAACGTTGGGGTAGGGTCCTGATAGAAGGGCTGACTAAAGAGGTGAAGGAAGCTACCTTAAAAAAGATTTTAACACCTGAGAACTTTACTCTAGTGAAAGCGCCAAAGATAAACTTAGAAATATCTGCTGTAATAAGTGATAACATTAAACATCGGGACAAATTCCTGGAAAGAGCTCAAAACCAACTTGGGTTGGGCATTGCTGGTCTTACTAATTTAGCTTCATCTCTGATAAAAGAAGACCACACAAAGGTAGAAATCTTAAAAAGACTGTCAGAAGTCAGCCAGATTTTACTTGACCTGCACTATGAGAACACACAACATAGAAGAAAGTTGATAACTTCTTCATTGGACAAAAAATTTTCCACGGCTATTACTGATGTAAAAAGGGATTCATTTCTTTTTGGAGCTAACCTTGGAGAAACTATTAAAGCCACAAAAACAGCAGAAAAATCAGGACTTCAAATTAAGCGCAACAATGTTAGCATTCCATCCACATCCAGACAACAGGGAAACTGGAGGGGCCCACCCAGATACCAACCAATCAAGGCTACCAAACGGGGTGGGCCGAAGCAGAGGTACACATTCAGTCAAGGACACACAACTCAACAAGGTCGGAGGCAGCCAGTTGCGAATCGTGCCCCTCCTGTCCGGAAGACAGATTACAAAACTCACAGGAACCAGTAGAGGTAAAAGTTTATGCTGGAAGATTGCAGCACTTTGTTAACTACTGGAAAGCTATAACTAAAGATCCAATAGTATTAAACTATGTTAAAGGTTTGAAAATACCTTTTGATAAGGTTCCTTTTCAAAAATTTGAGCCGTCTAACCCTAGGTTCAGTAAAACAGAACTTAAACATCTAAAGCTGTCTATTTCAAAACTACTGACTTCAGGAGCTATTAAAAAATGCAGTGACGTGTCTGATCAGTTTATATCTAATATATTTTTGATTCCCAAAAGGGATGGGTCATTTAGGTTCATTTTAAATCTGAAATCACTTAATAAATTTATTAGTCCGGAACATTTTAAAATGGAAGACATTCGTACTGCTACTAAGTTAATTAGTAAAGATTGTTTCATGACAACTATGGATCTACAGGAAGCATATTTTTCAGTGCCCATTCACAGTTCTAGTAAAAAATATTTGAGATTTAGATTTCAAGGTTCTACTTTTGAATTTCAATGTCTACCTTTTGGCTTGTCTATAGCACCCTTTATTTTTACTAAATTAATGAAGCCAGTAGTATCTTATCTTAGAAACCAAGGGTTGCTACTAGTTATATACTTAGATGATTTATTATGCATAAATAACTCTTTTAATAGTTGCCATAAAAGTACAGCAACAGTAGTGGACTTTCTTGAGAGATTAGGATTCATTTTAAATAAAGAAAAAAGCAGCTTGGTACCAAAACAAATTCAAAAGTTTTTAGGTTTTGAAATAAATTCACAAGATATGTGTCTAATGTTGCCAGATAGGAAACGTCAAAATATATTAGTCCAAACAAAAAGAATTGCTAGGAAAAAGTCAATAACAATTAGAGACTTTGCAAAGTATCTTGGATTACTCTGCTCGGCTTGTCCAGCAATTAGTTATGGCTGGTTATATACAAAACGCTTTGAGCGTGAAAAATTTCTAGCTCTAATTAATTCTGAGGACAACTACGATTGTGTCATGAATCTTTCACCCAACCTTAAGTCAGAGTTTTCCTGGTGGCAAAATAATATTTTAATATTAAAAAATCCAATACATAGTGGTAGGTATGTTCTTGAAATCTTCTCAGATTCATCTCTTACGGGTTGGGGTATTTATTGCAATGGAGTACGTGCTCATGGGTTGTGGAGTGAAACAGAATCCAAAGAACAAATAAATCTTTTAGAATTAAAAGCAGCCCTTATAGGCTTACAGTGCTTTGCTAAAGACCTTTATAATAAGGAAATCCTACTTAGGATTGACAACACTACAGCTATCGCTTACATTAATAAGTATGGAGGAATCCAATATACACACCTTAATGACGTAGCCAGAGAAATCTGGCAATGGTGTGAGCAAAGGAAACTCTTTGTTTTTGCCTCCTACATTAAGTCTAAAGATAACATAGAAGCCGACCAGGAATCGAGACGTTTTAATATTGACATTGAATGGGACTTAGCTTCATCTGTTTTTGACAAGATCACAAATACTTTCGGAACACCTCAAATCGATCTGTTTGCCACGCGATTGAACGCGAAATGTAAGAAATACATATCGTGGAAACGAGATCCTCAAGCTTATAATATTGATGCTTTCACTATAGACTGGTCGCCTTATTATTTTTACGCCTTTCCACCGTTCTCACTGATTCTTAAATGCCTAAGAAAAATAGTGACGGATAGAGCCACTGGGATTATGGTAGTACCTTATTGGCCTAGCCAGCCATGGTACCCACTCTTTTTATCTCTTATCCAAAATGAAGTTATTTATTTTGAACCGAGTCCCTCATTGCTGTTATCACCTTTCAGGACTCCACACCCACTTTGGAAGGGACTTACCCTGGTGTCATCAGTATTATCGAGCAATCGTACGTAAAGCAATCGTTGCCCGAGAGTGCTATTAAAATAATAATATCATCGTTAGCTGACAGCTCTCTTAAACAATATAATGTAGTTTTAAGAAAATGGTGGTATTTCTGTATTAAAAAGAAGATTAATATTTTTGATAACAGTGTTCCTAATATCCTTGAATTTTTGGTCAATGAATATCACTTAGGCGCAAATTATTCTTGCCTCAACACCTGTCGTTCTGCACTTGCATTAATACTAGGTAAGTGTATAAGTCAAGACGATAGAATAATAAGGTTTATGAAAGGAGTATATAGAACTAAACCTTCCTTCCCTAGATATAAATCTACATGGGATCCTAATTTAGTATTAGATCATCTTTCGAATCATTACCCGAACGAGAGTCAACCCTTGGCCTCTTTATCCAAAAAACTTGTAACTCTACTCGCATTGTCAACAGCACAACGTGTGCAGACTCTATCGCTGATACGCTTGTCTAATGTTAAAGTAAGTAGCACGAGGATAAATATTAACATAAATGATTTAATCAAAACATCGGCGCCAAACAGATCGGCGCCTAATTTAATTCTACCCTTTTTCCCTAGTAGAGAAGAAATATGTCCTGCAAAGACGTTGTCCTCGTATATTGAGGCAACTAAGATCTATAGAAGCCTACCACTAACTGATAGACTCATTCTTACTGCCAAGAAACCAATCCACAATGCTAGTGCTGCTACTATAAGTAGATGGATTAGAAACGTGTTGACTGAAAGTGGTATTGATACTGGGGTTTTTACAGCACATAGCACCCGCCACGCTTCGACCTCGGCGGCTAGTCGTAAAGGGGTTCCAATAGACACAATTAAACGAACCGCGGGTTGGTCGGGACATTCATTAACATTCGCCAAATTCTATAATCGACCGATTACAGTTGATGATGACAATGCATTTGCAGAGGCAATCTACAATTGTTAACGGTGGTGAGGATTGTGATTAGAAAATAAGTACATATAATTGTCACACTATGCAGAGAATACAATTTTTGTTTGTTTGTTAAAATTTCTGTTTTCTTTATTTTATTGTTTACTTAATAAACATATTTCCACTTGATTAGTTTACGTAATTAATTGTTTTTATTTTATCCATAACAATCTCGTTTGAATGAAAGCGCTGAACATCTACATAGTAATTATTAAATCTTGAGGATGTAACGTCGTAAGTATAATTAATGGTTAAACGAACTTACCTTAAGTGATGTTCGACCATAATTATACGAGACGTTACATCCGAAGAGATTTAAAGTCCCACCCGGACCCATAAACTAAAGCCCATAAGTAACAAATAATATCATCAAACGAGATGAATGTCTCTAAAAAGAATGAAGTTCGCCGGAGAGGGCGCTGTGGTTGACGGGTATCGTTTCAAAATTAGAATTTTATAATTTTTATTTTTATTTCCACAGCTCTAAAAATATGTGCGACGCCTATACAATGAGAAGGAAACTACATAGTAATTATTAAATCTCTTCGGATGTAACGTCTCGTATAATTATGGTCGAACATCACTTAAGGTAAGTTCGTTTAACCATTAATTATATTTACCTCCGTCAAACTGCAAAACAGCCGCACTGATGTCAGCTGTATCACACAAATGTCTTACACTTTCCATTGAGCGCTTCACCGACTTACAGTTAAACGAAGTAATCTTATTAGTACTACTAGTCATCATGCATGATGATATCATATATATTATTGGTGCCCATAACAAGTCGGTCAAAATCGATAAAATTTCACCTTATTCTGGTATATTACCGTCCTGGTATTGAATTAGTTTTGTTAGATGATTCTACGTTCCAAGCTGATTTCGTGTCCCGACACTGCTTTAATCGTCAAGTCGAGTTTGAACCGCAGCTTGGTGTGATCTGCAGTGATGATGTACTTGCGCAAGATGTGGGCTATCACTACCTTCATCGATGTCATCGCGTATGTTTTACCTGTAACAATAGATAAATTATTATAAACATTTTTGGGACTACAAAACATACATTAAGTCACACATTATTGACATTCTCGACACCTGCTATGATACCAGCATATTGTTCTTTTGATTTGTTATAAAACCTTATGACCTTAGAGCCTAGGCAAATGTTAATCGTTCTCAGGGTTTCGTAATTTCCACAACGGCTCTCCGGTAGCTTCTGTCAGTCCCGTTTTTTACCGTCGTTCAAGCTGTACTAATCCTAGATAAGTACTAAGCAGTCCATCCATGTAAAATACTGATATTAGCTGCATACAGTTAGACTGGAAGCCTATCCCAAAGCTTATACACATGATGTTTTGACAAAAATGAATATTAAAATAATAATCTATACCTACCGAGACAAGATCGTTTGCCAGTACCAAAAGCAGCACCTGTAGCAATTTTATCTGGTAACGTGGCGGTATCCAGCCATCTTTCAGGTCTAAATACCTCAGCGTCGGGCCCCCAAGACGGATGACGAAGCAAACCAGCATGTGATATGATGCACTGATTACCTGCGCGCAATGTGTAGTTCTCTGAAAGAAAAGAAACACATTAACCGTTTGCACGGTTTTCTTGCTAATAATGCGATCAACATTGAAACGTGCACGTTTTACGAATAAGATGGACGCGCATTGATTTGGAACACTTGGATTAACAACAATGCGCATGAAAGGAAGGTTGCACATACCTCAAAATCCTCGTCGCAGCTTCCTCGAGGGTTGAACATAACACAAAGACGAATAACACACCAGATTTCAATTTTGATCGCATTATTACCTTTACCAGCGCAAACATTTTGGTCCTTCAGCCGTATTAGTGTCGTAGAATAGGTGTTAGCCATTCCCTAAGACTGCCTAGGTCGAATTTCATTCATGCAAACCCGCATATTTGTACCAAATACTTAGCACATGGCAGATTAGGTATTTCGTTAAAATCTCGTAAACCTCGCATTATTTCGTATCGTTTTCGTGTCGTTATCCTAGCTAGTTATCGAACCTAGAAGGTATTCAGCTTTATCGTAATTATCGCTTTATTATGTACTAGCTGTTGCCCGCGACTTCGTTCGCGTGGAAATTTTGGTATGTATGTGAGAGACTGCCTCGTTGGTCGAGTGGTCGCAAGTGTGATTACTAAGCATGAGCTCCTGGGATCGACACGTCCCCAAGTCCGCTGTCCCTCTGGACCCGTTTAGGGGGGCTGGAAGAGAGCGTTGTCTGCCCTCCGCCGACGCCCGGTACGTCTGCTGCGGATCAGGAGAGTGGTCTCGACCTCCCTTAAGATCTCCGCAGCCTCCTTCTGTGAGATGACCGTTTCACAGAAGGAGATCACCGCATCCCACGACTCTGTGCTCCCGACCATCGCGCGAGCGACGGCCGGCAGCGATAGGTCGGTTCCCACTACTGTCACGAGGGCACGGCGCGGCTCCTCCCATGCGGCACACTCTGCCAGCGTATGCCGCGCCGTGTCATCCAGACAATGGACGCAGTGATGGCACCGAGCGTCCGGCTCCCTGTTTATGCGACACAGGTACTTCCCGAAACAACCATGCCCCGAGAACACCTGCGTAGCCCGAAACGACAGCGAGGCCGGCAGAACCTTTTTTTTTTGTTCCCGGGGTGGAAAATCCACACGGATGTCCTCCGTCCGGATGTCTTCTGTCCCTGGGGTGGACGGAGGTCGGAATCTAACCGACTAAAAACCACCCCGGTGTTCCTTTCCCACACTTGCACCGGGGATCATGGGAACTAGTGCGCCTTCCCCGATCCCCGGCTAGTGCCGGTATTTAGTTTAGCAATAAGTAATCGTTATTGTATAGTTTAGTTTTCTTAAATTTCACTTCAACTCTTGAAGGCATCCCTTCAAACCCGGGGGAATGGTTGCGCCTATTCTGTGGCTAAATTCACACAGATTAGTAGATATAAATTCTTTAAATTAGATTATCATTGATAGGCACGTCGCATCCCTCCGCCATCCTTTCCCGCACATGCCTGTCGCCTTCATACGAGCAAGAAGGAATGTGCGTCGCAGGCGCCTTTGTCGTGCGTCTTGCAAACTAATCAATGGCTGACATCTTATTTCGCCGTAAACCGCGTGCTCTCAAGAAATTTTGAACACAAGGGAAATCTGGTGTGTTATTCGTCTTTATGCCATGTTCAAAGAGGCTGCGACAAGGATATTGAGGCATGAGCAACCTTCCTTTTATGCGCATTGTTAATCCAAGTGTTTCAAATCAATGCGCAAAAAACATCACATATGTAAATCCATCTTTTCGCAAAACGTGTCAGTTTCAATTTTGATCGCATTATTAGCTTTACCAGCGCAAAAGCGCAAACATTAACTATTATATCAAAGTCAAAGTTAAAGCTTTTATTTCAATTAGACCATTACAGGCACTTTTGAAAGTCAAAAACAAAAAAGCTAAGCTGCAGTCACAGTCACAAGGCATAATAACTTGCGAAAGTACTGTAGTTGCACATTCCAAATCGTAGATCTCTATGGAGAAGAATGGGCAAGAAACTCCATGGACACTCTTTTCAATCAAAATATTGTTACAAATTCTTGGTTACATCATTCATGTTGAGATTATACATATATGTGAGAACGATGTACAAAGACGTGCACATTAACAGCGTCCACAGTAAAAGATTAAACCAACAATTTAAAAATAAAGTAACTAAAATAAATCGTGGCAGCTAAGACCAGACCAGTCCCAACTGACAGCGCCCGTTCACGAAAATGACGCATGGATCACCGCCATTCAACTCAACCATATTGAAGGGACTAAATGACCCGACACACCCGCCACCATCAGCGAGACATTTGAGTGAGCATGACATTCTCTCAGCCACCAGGAAACATTCAAGTCAATGAAAGATAACAAAATATAAATGGTAGTTTTACAGTACATAGTACTCACACATGATTGTGTGTTATGCAATTATATAATTCTAGGAAATGGAATCTATACATTGCAAAGATATTTTTACAATCTTCTTCTATTCTACCAGAACGTTAGAGGCTTACGCACTAAGTTAAAATCATTTTATAATAATATTCTAGGGTCTATGGTGGATTTAGTAGCCATAACCGAGACTGGAATTAATGACTGATGACATGATGGTGAACTGGCTCCATGCGGATACACGATAATTAGATGTGACCGCACGGATGGCCGCAAACACGGAGGGGTCATGTTGATCGCCACACCGCGCGGGGCTCTCGACTTACGCAGAGTACCGTTACCAGATAACGCTAGCTTGAATCACCACCCTTTGGAAATCGTATGTGCAAAGGTCTACACTTCATAATACTTTTTTGTTTTTGTGTTGTGTTGCGTATATTCCACCTAAGACTATTGAAAGGGAATATATGTTTATGTTCCATTTGCTAGAACAGTTATGTGTTAGCTATGACAAAGTTGTTTTAGTAGCTGATTTAAATATGTACTCACGCCACTCGCGCCCTGTATGAAACGCGGCGGCGGCGCCCGAGCGCGGCGCACGCGTTCACGTGGGGCAGTTATCTCTCGGCGAGGTGGGTGCCGCGCTCACGCGCTTCAAGCCGAAGCGTTCGGTTGGGCCAGACGGGGTGCCAGTGGTGCCTGATGCATTTATTTAATAGTTTTTTACGAGAATGCTCGTATCCAGACGGCTGGAAATTGACTAGGGTTACTCCGGTGCCTAAGGGGGCTCCAAGCTCGGATGTTAGCGGATACAGACCAGTAGCAGTACTGTCAGCTTTTGCTAAAGTGTTCGAGTCCGCGTTGTGTTCAAATATACACTCACAAGTGGCCTCACAGCTCAATGACGCGCAGCATGGTTTCCGTGTGGGACGTGGCACGAGTTCTAATTTAATCTGTTTTTTAAATCAGGCCACCACAGTGCTGGACTCGGAGACTGGTGCCCAACTGGACGTCGCTTACTTCGACTTCAGGAAGGCATTTGATAGTGTACATAATGACATACTTTTAAGTAAATTTGCGAGGGTCGGCTTTACCCCAGCCCTTCTAGAGTTCTTTGCTAGCTACTTGGGCAACCGTAAACAAATGGTAGAATATGCAGGTTACACTTCTGCTTCGTATTTCACCCTTACGGGGGCAAGTCAGGGGGCAAATTTAGGACCTCTAGAATTTATCATTATGATTAATGACCTTCCTGAAGTCATTAAAGACGCTAGGTGCTTGATATTTGCTGACGATCTCAAACTATTCTTGCGGATCGCAGACGAGTCTCACTGCGGAATGCTTCAGCGAGACATTGATAGGGTGGTAGCGTGGAGTGAAGAGAATAAACTACTCTTCAATGTGACGAAGTGTAGCGTATTGTCATTCACGCGGGCCGTTGTACCCCGACGCCATGATTATTGTGGCGGTCACGTCATACCGCGAGTGGGGTCATTGGGATAGCTCGTTCCAGACAGGAGGCTACGGTTGGGACCAAGGGAGGGGCTTTTTAAAGTTCCGGCAACTCGTACAAACTTATTAAAGTTTGCACCAATGATTCGTGCAGTGAGAATACTCAATAGTGTCTCTCGGCGTTTGGACATATTTTCTTGCTCTTTGGCGGAATTCCAGAGGGTGACACTTAGTATGTTATCCTCTGTGTAACTTGTGTTTCTTCCCTGACCTGTTACTTAAGACTGTACAATAATTAGCAATGCATGACTACTTTTGTTAGCTTGGGTCATACCTGTTAAAACAAATATTGTATGTGTTCACGAATAAATAAGTAAATAAATAAATAAATCTTTTGCAGCTTCCACAATAATTTAACATGGTGCTCAATTAGTTGTAGAGATAAAATAGAAAAAAACCATACAAACCTTAAGTTTCCAGAAGAGAAACGAGAAAAATAAAAAATATAATTAAAGAATTACAGGGGGGGGGGCATCTCTTCCAAACATTAAAATCTTAGTTCGTGAGCCCAAGTGGCTGTGGAGCAGGACCAGCATTGAGCCAAGAATTTTTATCTACGAGATAGTCTTCCAACTTATAATATGCTCGTTTACACAGTGTGCGTTTTAAAATTCTTCTCATTAAGTTGTAGAATGGCAAGTGGTATTTTATTGTAAAATTTTACACAGTACCCCATAAAAGAAGTGCGTACTTTTGACAATCTGAAACGTGGCTGATCTAATTTGTCCTTATTTCTAGTATTGAAATTATGCCTGTCGCTTATTTTACTAAAAAGATGTCTATTTTTCCGAACATGCATAATGTTTTCATAAATATATTGACAAGGTACCGTCATGATGTTAATTTTTTTAAACAATTCTCTTAGAGACTCGCGTCTGCGTAGGTTATAGATGACTCTTACAGCCCTCTTTTGCAGAATAAATATTGAGTCAATATCTGCAGCCCGTCCCCACAGCAGAATACCGTAAGCATGCCATAACATGAAACTATGGAAGTAACTAAAATAGACCAGTCTCGCGGTATCAACGTCTGTTAATTGCCGTATTTTACGGACAGCGTATGCGGCTGAACTTAGCCGCCCTGCAAGTGCTGTTAAGTGAGGACTCCATTGCAGTTTCGAGTCAAGCGTAATCCCCAAGAAAACCGTCTTATCGACGAATTCTAGTATTTCCTTGTTCAATACAACGTTACATTCGCTACTTCTTACATTCGGTAACGCGAATCTTATGCATTTAGTTTTCTTCTCATTTAACACCAAATTATTTAAAGTAAACCAGTTATGAATCTTAAGCATAGCATTATTTACGTCGTCAATCTCTTGTGCACGTCTGTTTACCTTAAAAATCAGTTATGTGTCATCAGCAAATAACACCATTTGAGGTCGACTTTTCAGCAACTGAGGTAAATCATTTATGTAATACTAGAAAAAGGAAAGGGCCCAATATTGTGCCTTGCGGTACCACGTTTTTTACTTTTAATCCTAATGAATTTACGCCATTTATTTGTACTTGCTGCACTCGATCATTTCAATATGATTTTACTAAGCTAAGTGCTTGTTTACCCAGTCCGTAATGCTCAAGTTTTAGCAACAGTGTGTCGTGATTCACGCAATCAAATGCCTTGGATAGATCGCAAAAGATGCCTATTGCATCTTTTGCCTCTTCCCATGCATTAAAGATGTGCTTTAGTAAAGTGACACCGGCGTCAGTAGTGCAACGACCTTTTGGTGAAACCATATTGTTGATCATAACTTATTATTATCTTTAAGGGTCGACTTAACTGAAAATCGCAGCATCTTGAAAAATTTAAATATTCTAATATTATGTTGAATCAGGTTATCTGTGTTACTGGCCAAACCCACATTCAGGCCAAACTAGTTTGTCCTAGGTCAAACCGGTTTACTGCTTTAACGTTTCAATAGAATCAAAACTAACACATAGTAAAACAATACTTTGTCACAGTTCTAACCTAACCCAATCAGCCGGGGTCCCCCGTGATTATGTTTTTGTTATAAACCTTACTTTGGCCTAGGATATAAACTACTTGGCCAACTACTTGATAACATATTTAGTCTGTAATGCCCCACTGCAAGTTCAAGGCCAGGCTTTTCCTTTTCCACGGACAAACTTGTGGTGGACTCACAGAGCAACTACTTTCATGAAATTGAAGAGCAATGTTGTTTCCGTCGAAGTTATGATGTAGCATTGAGAATTTAAGACGACAAAACCTCAGCCGTTTCCACCTTCAAGCTTTCCAATGTCAAAGTAAATACTACCTACTTACTCAGTTTTACATCTGTTTCTATAAATCTTATTGTAGTAGGGACTGTCGGTAGCATTCGAAGACTTTCTTTAATTACTGCATCTGTATATACTAACTTCCGTAAATCATCCTTGTGTATATCTCCATCTGAACCTAAAACTTGCATTATTCTGAAAACAGAGAAAACATCCACTGTTATCTAAACTTTATTAGTCCACACTGCTGATCACGGGCCTCTCAAAATCACACGATTTGAATCAATCTTTAGTTCTTCTATTATATAATAGGGGCATCTTTACTTAAATTTACCGATTCTCAATGCCCATTAAAAGATTAAGGACAAGACTACCCCGTTGGTCATTGGTTCTGCTCCTAATAAAACTATTTAAATGTTTTAAAATTGTAGTTTAACGTCGCTTTTGCTTTCTTAGTTTTCTTTACACATATCAAGATTTTATTTATGTAGGCCTATTTCCTAATGTGCCATACTTCCCTGGTCTCTACGAGTCTCAACCAGGCCACATCCGCGATCTTGCTTTCCTTAAGAAAAAATGCAACGTACTCTTCATACATCTTCTCTTGAACTTTTGGGAATGATCCCATCATTACTATAATAGTTTCTAGTGAATTTGATGTAGTCTCGTATGCAGCCATAATATTGGTATGCAGTTCGTCTGTGATCTCTTGGTCAGTGAAGTTGTTTCTAGAGTTTTGTTCTACCATTAGATCTAAAAGAGGCTGGTATGGTACATCTGAAAAAGCAATATAAAGTATTACTTAGTTCTTCGGGTTTAATCAAATTCTATACTTCATCATGTATGGGACAATGTAGGAAAAATTTACTGTGAGTGTGTTAAGGTTGGTTCAGATTAAGAGAGCCGATTGCCATGCTATCTCCACTGTACTACATAATTGCTTTTTATGTAAGTGGAAATGTAAAAAAATCAAGAATGCTCTTAATGTTCAGTCAAACCGGTACGTGCAAATTGCGAACGCGGCGACGGACACCGAACTATAACAGATATTTTTTATTTTATTTTCTTTATTTATTTTCCGCAAAATTTCGAGTGTTAGTTTACCGGCTTTTATGTTCTCGGTCCACGGCACTGAAATATTAATCAGGAATATCCTGGCTTCCACACTAATTGATTTTGACGTGCCGTGCTTATGCGAGGCTATCAATGACGAGAAACTCGCTTTCTCAGATTTTGAAGAACCCGACCATCCATTCTCCCAGAGATGGTGGGAGAAGCCGCTCTGCAAAGTAGTTCAGAACAATCTACTGAACACGTCTGTTACTACTGCTGAGCGTGCATGTCTGCTGGATGTGGGTGAGTGGGAGTCGGGTCTTTGGCTTCACGCACTACCGTCGTCGAGCAATGCACGTTGTTCGACACCACTTTCTGCCTCGCTGCTTCTCTACGCCTAGGTGCCCCATGTTGTTCTCCTCATCGCTGTCACTGTGATGAAGTTGTCAACAGCCTCGGACATCACGGCCTGTCATGCAGCCGAAGTGCGGGCCGTTTTGCACGTCATGCGAACTTAAACGACATCATCTCTTGCGCCATCCCATCTTCCTACCTCATCATGCTGTGCTGGGGCTGCCGCTGCGGCTGCGAAGAACCTCAAGCGGTTTAAATATCTTACCTTATTGGAAATTATATTTTCGAGCCGTTTGGGGCTGAAACTCTAGGAGTGTGGGGTCCGAGTGCTCACAGCCTTTTCAAAGAAATTATTAAACGCGTAGTTGACACTTTCCGTGATCCAAGGGCTGACTTTTACCTTGGTCAAAGGCTTAGCGTTGCCATACAACGTGGTACAAGTTGACAGCGTTGAGGAGGAGTTTTTTGACGCCATTTTTTAAGTTTATTGTTAAGTTGGTTAGTTAAGGTTATTTTAATTTATAAATGTACAAAATATTTAGCTAATAAAATCTTAGTTACTTTTAGGTTGCAAATTTCAATATTGACCAGTGAGTAATAAAAAAATGTATACTTACAGGCACGATTACTCGTTCCATTTAAAATTGATCGCTTTGTTTGTAACATCTGAAGAAAAAGAGAGTTTTTGAATCAAAAGTTTTGGATTTTTGCATTCTTTCCCCATTCCTTCTGCTTTTGTCGATGTTGTGCTTCTTCTCACAAATTTGTGAAGAGTATCATCACATAATGGAATAGAATATTTACTTTATACAGTTGTGTAAACGATAACACAACTGTTTAACAATATTGCTTATTCTATGAGTACAGTCAATGGCTTTCTTATTGCTGACAGCGATATCTTCTAGATAATCTTTAGATGGACTGTACGAAAATAAAATAAAGGGGGGAGGGGGATTGGTCAGTGGTGGTACTCCTGATTATTACAACACAAAGTTTTAAAATAAATACAAGTAAAGTTTCCACTCCAGCACTTTCTTCCCCCTCTTCCATCCAGTCTACGGCATATATGGTCCGCCCATATCTACTTTAGATTTATACTGTAGATTCTTAGAAGCGTGTTAAATTTTTGTTAACCTCTTATCTTGTTTTCCGTTTTTTGTGTAGTAAGCAACGACTTATTGTCGGGCCTATGTACGGTCCCCCCACATTTAAGAACTAATGCTGTTACATGATAATATTGGCAAATCAAATCATTTTAAAAGAGTAGTACCCATGGAGTTTCTTGCCGGTTCTTCTCCATAGGAAACGACCAACCCGAACCGTGCACCTTTTTGTCGACGTTTTATAAGTGCCCATGTACGCCTATGTGAAATAAAATATTTTGATTTTGACTTTCGTTTTGTTGTCGCTTTTTGACAATATCGTCGGCAAATTATTATTTATTATTATTAACTATTTATTTCGGCCAAAAAAACCATAGTGTTAGTAATGAAACAACTTAAAAACTATGTTAGTACCTACACACATACATTACATTACATTACATACACATTACATTACATTACATTACATTTTACATTTTATTTGGCATACTTCGCCGGTTTTAGGCAACGGGTCGACATATCGCACATCGGCAACAAGAGAGTCACAACACATAAAAATACGAAATTGAGATAAATATGCCATGAGAAAGGCAATCGTAAACTTAATCTGCTAAAAAAACGTCATAATTATAGTGCGATTCCTCACCAAGAGATGGCATTTAATACCCTTTTTCACCGAGCCACTTTTCTACCTTTTGTAGCGTAAACAGTGTCACATCACAGTTGATACAGAACGGACGTGCATCTATTGTGTGTAGGACTGTCATAAACTGTGTTACGACTTTATCACGGGAAGTAATTTTCATATATTTGCTTTGATTTCGGCAAAAAGACAGTTACATCATGTGAAATGACAGTGTTCATGCTTTAGCGTTGGTTGATACCGAGTTATTATTTGGGTAGAAGTGTTATAAGATGTGATATAACTGTACTACCGATTAAGATGCGTATTTAATTGGGTATTATTTAATGTTGTGTCTCTGATTCTGCTTTACATAGTGTGTAAAATTTATCTTAAGACGCATTACAACTATTTTAGGACAAAATGAAGCGGAATTCAAGAAGAGTTCATGATTGATTTAGTTAAACGTGATGGCACTCCAGTAGAAGCCACTACTTACTATTTACTCAATTTTGAATGGCAAGTACCTACTACGCGCGAGTACAAAGAGCTATTAATGTTATTTTTCACTTTTAGGCTAGCTTATATTCACAAATATTATGCCATACAAATTTTATTTTGAACGTGTAAACTATTTTCTAATAATTTCTAAAATAGTTTTCTAGTGGAAAGATTATCTATTGTCTGAAAATGTGATATATTGTTTATATAATGTAAATTTTGATACCTTATTTGTTTCTAATGTAACTAATAGTAAATACCTACAAAGATACTTAATATTACATGATTATTTGAAAGAAACAATAAATAGTATTAACTTTATAAAAGTGTTCCATTTCATGAAATCTTTGATGATTTTGTCGAAAAAAGTGACACATTAGAGGAATTTAAAAGTAAAAAATTAATATTAAATGGAAAAAATATCTTAAGATTTAAATTTCCATAAAAATGAAAAAAGCACTAAATAGTCTTCTTAGATATATCACAAGTTCTCCGTTATGCTCTCTCGGATTATTTTTAATGGAATTATAAGTTCTAAAAAAAACAAAATCGTGATTTCCCAAAAACTACATTTATTGTGTTGTGACACTCTTGTTGCCGATGTGCGATATGTAAACCTACACAGTGTCTTTTTTTTTGGAGGGTGGGAAATCATCCAATGTCCCCCCCTCGCTCTGGGCGGAGTGGAAGGGAGTGTCAGACTCTTACTGACTAAAAACCACCCATGTTCCTTCATTAGCCCTTTATGTTCCAGGGCCGCGGTATCTCTTTCGAACAGTCCCGCAGCCCTGGCAGGCACCGGCCCTTGCGGGCCCCTCCCGTTTGCTGACATCTCTTTGAGGCGCGCGTGGAACACGACCGCGTCGTCGTCATACGACGGACGGACGGCGAGCTACCTCATTAATCACCGTCCACAGGCCCGCGCCTACGGTGGCCGAGAGCCATCACGGCGTGGCCCCCGACGCCCGGTGCTTCTCCTCCCGCAGCGGCTGGGACGTGAGGCTCTCTCCCTCTCACGTTCCGCCGCCTCCTTCGCTAGCATGACTGCTTCACAGAAGGAGGCGACGGCTTCCCATTCCCTCTCGCCCCGGACCATGGCTTGAACCAGGGCCGGGCGCGAGAGGTCGCCGCCGCCAATCGCCGCTACGAGGACACGGCGGTGCTCCTCCCAAGCGGAGCAGACCTCGACGGTGTGCTCCACCGTGTCCTCCGGTCGATCCTCGCAATAGTAGCAACCGGGCGTTTCCTCCCGCCCAATTCGGTGCAGGTACCTCCCGAAACATCCGTGTCCGGTGAGGACCTGCGTCAGGCGGAAGGTGAGGGCGCCGTGGCGCCTCTCAAGCCACTCTTCAAAGAGGGGACTTATCGCCACTATCGTGGCGTGCCCTAACCTACCCAGTGTCTAACAAATGGATTCTCAAATTTATCTACTAATATTTTAAGGATGCCTTAGTGCTCCCACGCAATCTGCCTAGCATTGACCCAACTCTTTTCCTGATGACACCGTAGAAATCATCAACGTGGGCCTCTGCAAACATTTGAGATGCACTGCAGAAGCGCGGAAGCCCCATCAGCATCCTAAAACAATTATTATATTGTAAACGCAGGAAATTGTAGGCTCTCTGCGTATAGTTCACCCACAGGCTGCACGTGTAGAAGTTTTGGCAGTATGCCTTGAAGAGGGTAAATTTAACTTCCCTACTACAACGTGAAAACCTGCGAGCCAACATATTACAACGAACTGCCAATGCCCTACGTTCCCTCTCTATATCAGCATCATCAGATAGATCCTCTGTGACTACATGTCCTAAATATTTGAATTCTGTGACTCTCTGTAAAGGTGTTCCATTTAACGTCACAAGAGGAATCCAGTCTGGTGCGCTGTTTCTACATTTAAATGTTAGCAGAACTTTTTTTTTTACATTATACACGAGCCCATGAGACGCAGCATAGGACTCGCATATTGCTATTAATTTCCTGAGAGCACTAATTGATGGACTCAGCAAAACCATATCGTCTGCATAACTGAGATTATTTATAATTTTACCATCTATCGAACAGCTAAAGACAGCTTTACTGAGCTCATCAATTAACTGATTAATATTTATATTAAACAAAGCAGCTGATGTTAACCCGCCCTGCCTAACACCGCACTCCATTTGATATGCGTCAGAGTGAGCATTAGCCCACTTGATACAATTAACCTGCGAGCCATACCAAAATTTCAATAAATTAACCAGTTCTTGTGGTACTCTCAGGCTACTTAGCTTTGACCATAGCGTATCATAATGTACAAGGTCAAAAGCTTTGGAAAGGTCAAGAAAAGCAAAGCACAGATGGGTTAGCCTTTTACCATTAAATGTTTTAGCCTGTGTGAGACCAGTCGAGAAACTTAAATACATCTTCCAAGCTGTTTAGAGTTTAAGTGAAATCGTATCTCCTTGTCTCACCCGTCTTTTAACACGTAGGATTCGTAAGCTGGTGACGTTTAACTTGTAAAAGGTAGTCGTATAACTGTGTCTACCTGACACCGTTTCAGCGAGTTAATAATTGCCCTTGAACATTTTTCGTAGTCGATGAAAGCCAACACTAGAGGTCGCTTATACTCGTTAAGATAAGATACGTTTTTTTTTTCACTTCTCAATTATTTGGCGTACTGTGAAAATGTGGTCTACTGTTGAAAACCCGCTCCTGAACCCTTCCTGTTCCACTGGTTGGTTTAACTTACGTTTTACCTACTGAATTGATTTTCTGTATGCCTACCTCGTCAGTTATTTCATTAGCAGTTTTCACCAATTCAGATTCTTTTTTTTTTTCTCCTGACAGCTTGTATATAAAATCATTTTGTAGCCAGAACTTCTGAAATCTTCGTGTAAGAATGGCCAACATTTCTTCGGTCGCTTTCATATATTTTGGATAAAAATTCTCATTTGAGACCTTTCCAAAAGTAGTCACTAAAAATAAATACTTTATTATTAATTAAGTTTAAGAAATAATTTCTTATTAATAAAAAAGTACATTTATAGGTGGGATTAGACCAAACGAGCATAGAACTGGAGCAAGAGGATAGGTTCGGTCACATCGGTACTACGGAGAACTTGCAGACGCAGCTCTAAGCTTTGAGAAATAAAAAGTTCTCGCTCGTTTTATCTACGCACCTATTTAGGCACGGTTGGCGCAGTGGTCAAGCGATTGACTGCTGCGCTGCATGTCGCGGGTTCGATTCCCGTACGGAACAAATATTTGTATGACCTACAAGTAGTTGTTCCGGGTCTGGGTGTTTTTCTATCTATAATATGTATGTATTTACAAAAAAAAATGTATATATGTAGTTTATCAGCCATCTAGCTACCATAACACAAGCATTAGGTTGCTTAGCTTGGGACTAGATGGTGCTGTGTGAAATGTCCAGGGATATTTATTTATTTATTTATCTACACCGACCGCTAGGCAGGTGTACCACCGCCGACGAGGAAGCGACTAGCTACCGACTATTTTTTTTCTCGAGGAACGTACAAAAGATGCAAGTCGCATGTTAACAAAATATATAGATATATAAAACCTCCACTAGGTGGACCCATGACCTTGTGAAGGTTGCGGGGATCAGTTGGATTCGAGACGCACGAGACCGGTCAATGTGGCGATACTTGGGGGAGGCCTATGTCCAGCAGTGGACGTCTTCCGGCTGAAATGATGATGATGATCGATGTGTGTAAGATACTAGTTGAACTTGAAATAGTTAATCGCTGACTGTTCACATTGGTAGCAAAAATTTTCTATAAGTACACTAGTTTATCGCAGAGACCAGATCTATTAAAAATAAAACTCGCTCAGTGCCGCTTGCTTGGCGGGTTAATACACTCTCTGAGAAAGTCTCGCTTGGCGCTTGCCCGCGTACTCGCTCAGAGACTAACGACAAGACTATCCTGCCTACACGCTCGTCTCTCGCCAACTCCTTTCTAGTTGCTATCTCTACTCGCTTGTCGCTAGTGGTCGGCGGTGGGAAGGTGCCTTACACACTCACAGAAAGATGTTCCCAGCGCTAATTGTTTCAGATGTGGCGAAGGATCAAATTGTCCTTTTCCAACGTAACATTCTACATCACTCAGCAATGCTCTAGATTGACTGTTGAACACTTCGAGAAAGCTATTTATTATTGGTAGGCTGAAGTTTGATTTAAGCAGTTCTCGGTGACGGCGCCAATGATCTCCTGAAAAAAAAACATAATTTGAAAACAGATTTGACTTCTTCTTCTTCTATTTCTTTGTTGGGAAACAAAGGATATAACGTAGTGTTTTAAGAGAACTCGTGACTGTATCAGCTAATTCTTACGTGATTAAGTTAACTACTCACCAGATCCAGTAACTAGACCTTCACCCATCATACATTTTGCAAAATTCAACAAAAAATGTTTCTCCAAACAAGTATTGGCCACTACAAGAGCATCTTCAGGATCTGTTATTACTGTAAAAAAAAAGAATTATAATTATGCTAAATAAATATAGTTTTGTTAGATCATCATCTTCCTGCCCGTGTGCATGTTACTTGGAGTCGGCGCGACACATTTTTTTTTCTTTCATTCTCCCCTGTCAACCTGAAATATACAGGGCCCAGGGCCCTATTTAATAAAGCTGACAATTCGACATATATGTCAAAAAATTACAAAATTGTAGAATTGTCGGGTTTAGGCTGTTTAATAAAAGTGACAAATATGCACAAATATGTCAAAAATCGACAGGTGAAATCTTGACATATTTTTCATTTAAAACACGTTTAATAAAACTAGACATAAGTCAAAAAACAAATCAATCAAATTATTTTTGACAATTGTCGGTGACAATGGTCAGATTGTCGTGTCAATTATGTCGACTTTTGACATATTATTTGCAAATAATTTTGGTTTAGGAAGATAAATGAGGGTAAAATAGGAAAACATATTAACAAAGTAAAAGAATGAGTCAGTCACTAGTGCAACTTCGATAGTTTATAATTAACACTAGAAACGGGATATTTACCATGACGCTTCGATAGTTTGTTTGATCTCGTGTAAAGTGGAAATGCAAAAAAATTACCATTTTGGGCCTTATTTATCAAAATAGAAATATACACTTTATGAAGTTTAGTGACCAATTGACCCACGACATAAAAATAAATGGAAAGAAATAGCTAAACAAATTACAGCATTAGATATATTCAATAAGTACTGGAAATATCTACCTACATTATATACCTACATGGCAAAATTGGCGCAAAAGGACCAAGGTAAGGTTTAGTTTATTTAAATTTTGTAATTGATATTGTTAATGACACTAATTCATATTTTTAATTATACCAATATTTAAAGAATAATGATGAAATGTTTTTTTTTTTTTGTAATAAACCCTTTTATTAACACTTTCGTACACCTTCAAACTTCAAAATATAATTTCGCGACAGAGGGTAACGCTCCTGTCAGAATTGTCGGACAATTCTACAAATATGTCAACATGTCATGACAACTTTCTGTTTAATAAACCAGATTTCACAAGTTTTTCACGACAAATTGTCACCTGTCAACTGTCGCTCAAAAAGTTTTATTAAACAGAAAAATGTCAGATTGTCGCGACAATCCGACATATTTGTGAATTTTCCACCATGACAATTTTGTCACCAATAAGTTTTATTAAACAGAAACATTGTCAAATTGTCACTTTTTGACATATTTTATGTCGGACTTGTCGGATTGTCAGCTTTATTAAATAGGGCCCTGGGTCGGTACGCCCACGTGTTCCGTGACCTACTTGATCGAACAAATTTAACTATCATCATCTTCCTGCCCTTGTCCCATGTTACTTGGAGTCGGCGCAACACATTTTTTTTGTTCCATTCTCCTCTGTCAACCGTCACGCTATCATTTACTTCTTTATCTTTCATATAATTCCTCACACAATTTTCACTTTTCTGTAACTGGCGCAACTTTCAAACTTCCTCTAATTTAAACATTCCTTACTTTATCCATCACAGGAAAGAAGAAAGAAAGAAAACATATTTATTTGTCGCAGGGACACTCCACCTTCGCATCCCGTCGCTGTCGTCGCCCGTTTTCAGAGTTAATGTTAATGTCTGTTGTGTTTTCATTCACATGACCTCCACCACGAAAACCCTTTTCGTCACATGGTAAAGAACATTATATGTAACTAGCTATTGCCTGACCTTCGTTCGCATAAAATTATTATTAAAAAAATGTTATTCGTACTTCACTTTTTCAATCGAACTTTGCTACCAATTTCAAGGGTTTTATTTTTTGACGTGACATCGTCTAATAAATCGATGAACGCCGGCTGCATGCACGAAAAAGGATGACTCATTGTCCCGTTACGCTCATTGTACCTACGCTTGCGCCGCATGCAAGTATGCAATCATTTCATCAATGTTTTGTTATGACGTTGTCACGTTAAACTATCGTCCGTAAACCAACTTTACAGACAACCATTTTTTTTTTGCACGGAAACCTAATTATTTTTCTAAAGTAAAAGTAGCTTATGTGTGTGTGTGTATCTATCTGCCAGTAAAAGTCCCGTCAAAATCGGTCCAGCCATTTCGGAGATAAGCCGGAACAAACAGACAGACAGACAAAAAATTGCAAAAAATGTTTTTTGTTATATGTACCGTATATACAATCATATGCATGTAGTAAAGCGCGGTTATTTTAATATTACAAACAGACACTTAAATGTTATTTATTTGTGTAGATATCAAAGGAAGTGCCAGTATTTTGCTATTAAATGCATTTTTTAAATTACAGTTTTATGAAAAGTCAACCTGAACAAATTGATTTAACTCAGTCCACTGGATATCCTGTCTCCAATCCGTCTGTAACCTTGGGTCGCATGGTGCAGACATCCCGAACTTATTTATATATTTATCTATTACATACTAGGTATATGATAGGTTAGGGCTGTAGGGCTTAGAGCTTAGGGTCGTAGGGACTGTTAGCCATTTAGATCTGTGTAGGCTCCTTCAACTTATCATTTATTTTCATGAACCATCACACCCTTGGCAGTATTGCGGCCTTACGTGACGTTTGTTAAGGGTGGAATTATGATTTTTTTATTTATTTAATTATTGTTAAAATGCTTGTTCAATTATTGCGAATGAATTTATTAGTTTTAAGAACCAACTGAATATTTTAATTAAGGCAAATTATATAATGAATTTTAAATGTATTTTTTTGGGAAATAAAAGGGTTAAATAATAATAATAGATAGACCATCACACTGCACAACCTGACAGATGTGACGTACAAAACTACACTACATATTCGAGCCTAATGTATGGGACAGCTGACCACTTCTTACGATTACAATAGTACCTACAGTATACAAGTACCTACCATGGAGAACTTGTTCAGTTCAACCCGTACCACACCCTTAAATATGAACGCACTTTTCTGATACAAAAAGTACATTAGTTAGGCTATAACCAGAAAATAACTTACAATAATAAATATGAGGTCCCATTTTCAGGTTAATTAAGCCCCCTTGCTGTAGTGAGTACTGGGTCGCATCTTTCAGAAATAGCCATAAATCTGAAAAATAACATTAAGTATTAAAATTTTATTCATCAAAGTTATTCAATTCATATTCAAATCATTTATTTCAACTAAACCATTACAGGCACTTTTAAAAGTAAAAAAAAAGCTAAGCTAACAGTCACAGTCACGAGGCATAATAACTTGCGAAAGTACTGTAGTTGCACATTCCAAAAGCGTAGATCTCTATGGAGAAGAATTAAGAGGATGCAAGAAACTCCATGGACACTCTTTTAAATCAAAGTATTATTACAAAATCTTGGTTACATCATTCATGTTGAGATTATACAAATATGTGAGAACGATGTACAAAGACGTATACATTAAGAGCGTCCAGAGTAAAAGATTAAAAACCAACAATAAAAAAAAAAAAGTAATTAAAATAATCCGTGGCAGCTAAGAGATGACCAGTCCCAACTGACAGCGCCCGTTCACAAACATAACGCATGGATCAGCGCCATTCAACTCAAACTACAACTATTGAAAGGAACTGAATGATCCGACTCACCCGCCACCATCAGCGAGACATTTGAGTGAGCATGACATTCTCTCAGCCACCAGAACACATTCAAGTCAATGAAAGATAACAAAATATAAATGGTAGCTTTACAGT
Source organism: Eurois occulta (assembly GCA_950022335.1). Taxonomy (NCBI): domain Eukaryota; kingdom Metazoa; phylum Arthropoda; class Insecta; order Lepidoptera; family Noctuidae; genus Eurois; species Eurois occulta. The sequence goes on from OX465499.1 coordinate 770,483, forward strand.
ACACAGTACTCACACATGTGTGTTATGCAATTATATCCTTTTAGGAGATGGAATCTATACAATGCAAGGATATTCTTACAATCTTCTGCAGCTTCTACTATAATTTAACATGTAATCAATTAGTTTGCACACACAATGTAGAGATAAAGGTAGAAAAACTACACAATTAAAATCTTAAAGATTAGGATAAGCCCTACTAATTAAAGTAACTAAGTTTCCAGAATAGAAACAAAATAATAATAATAAATAAAGAACTAGAGGGGGAGCATCTCTTCCAAACATTAACATCTTAGTTCGTAAGCCCAAGTGGCTGTGGAGCAGGACCAGCATTGAGCCAAGCATTTTTATCTACGAGATAGTCTTCTAACTGGGTTGGTTGGGATCTACCTCCAAGCGGTCCACCCCGGGCAACGACACCACGCGTCTTCACGGACTGTGGTGACGGCTGAAGATCCCTTACAGCGGTGGAAGGCTTCGGCCGCCTGGTTCGCGACCACCCTCCTGCCGGAATCCGGCGCCAAACAGCTTGTCTGTGTTCCATCGGTGTGCGGGAGTGCCAGTGCCATTGGGGGATGGAAATGGTCAGTTGCGCGGCTTCGAACCAGGATGGGCTTCTAAGTGACTCTGTACCAGGTGACTCACACTGGAGGGTAGCGGGATCCGAGGCACGGTCTCTGCCGTTGGCCGACCGCAGTTAGTAGGGGGCCCAAGTACTGCGCCAGCCACGTGGGAAAGGCTGCCCCGCCAACTCGCAAAAAATCCCGAAATGCTCCACCGTGCCAGTTGGCGACTGGGCGGGAGGACCCGGTGGCCATTTCGGGGGGGCTCGGGCGTCCCCGCAGTCTCGAGATGAGTCTCCCACAGGTCAGATGAGCTGAAGAATCCCGTTGGGTAACCGAACTGCGTCTCGACCATTCTTCTGTTCCACCACTAAAATACTCCATCATGAAAAAGCTTAAAAGGAAAACGGTTTTCAAGCGGCGGCACTTCCTCCACTTAAAAGTGCACCTCACCAACATCAGGGGTTTGCACTCAAATCTCGATCCGGTCCACCACCACCTCGAGACCGAGAACCAGATTGCAACTCCGTCAGACGTGGCGTACCTCAACTACCCAGGTTACTCGCTTGAACATAAGTTCGTAAAACGAGCTGGGGTCTGTGTGTACGTCCGTGATGACATATGCTTTCGGCGTCTCCGCTGCTTTGAGGATTCCAGGTTATCTACTATCTGGATACTGGTGGATACCGGGGTCGAGAAATCACTCTACGTCGGTGTCTACCGGTCGCACAGCGGTGACCAGGAGACGACCAGGCTCTTTGAGCACCTGTTGGAGAAGGCAGATTGTGCCCAGCAGCGATACCCATCCGCGGAGCTTCTTTTTCTGGGGGACTTTAATGCCCACCACGATAAATGGTCGTTCCCGTTCCAGAAAACTGACCATGCTGGGAGAGAGGCGCGCAGATTTGCATTATCGCTAGATCTCACCCAGCTGGTGAGCGAGGCACTCAGTATCGGTATCTGCCCCACTGGGAACATCTGACCACTGTCTGATAAAGTCCGTGTCTATCAGCTCTCCTCCAGATGATAGCCCTAGGGGTATGAAGCGAGTTTGGCGATACGAGTCACCAGACTGGGATGAGATGCGGCACTTTTTTGCGTCCTTCCCTTGGCATCCAGTGTGTTTTTCTTCGGGCGACCCCACTTGTTCGGCTGAAGCGGTTGCGGACGTGATATGGCAGGGAATGCAATATTATATTCCATTCTCCGACATACCGCTCGGTCACAATGCCCGTCCTTGGTTCAATGAGGACTGCGCTCGTGCTGAGGCTCGAATGCAGTCTGCATACCAAGCCTGGGTGCAATGCAAGCCCGTGACCGCAAAGTCCGAGCTCGACGGGTTCGCGCGAAGAAAAGAGCTTTTAATTCTGCCGCAAAGTCCTGTAAGCGGGTGATCCGAAAGGCGCGTTTCGACCACGTCAGCCACATAGGGGCTAAGCTTGCGTCCTACCCCTCTGGTAGTAAGCAGTTTTGTTCCCTTTCCAAATCGGTCGAAACCAACTTCTGCCGGCCCACATTGCCCCCCCTGCAAAAACCGGATGGGTCGCTAGCTCACTCCGCTACCGAGAAGGCAAACCTGTTTGCATCTCTATTTGCAAGCAATTCACGTCTAGATGCTGGCTCAAAACAGCCACCAACGATTCCTCACTGTGATTCTTCGATGCCGGAAGTCACAATACACATGAAAGAGGTTCGTAGAGTACTCCATAGCCTAGACGTGAACAAGGCTAGCGAGTCTTGAGGAACTGTGCGCCTGAGTTGTCTTCTGTGTTGACGCGCTTGTACCGCCTCTCTCTTAAAACCAGAACGGTACCGAAATCATGGAAGGTTGCCAATGTACAACCAGTACCCAAGAAGGTTAGTCGTGCCGACCCCAGTAACTATCGACCAATCGCCATCACCTCCATACTTTGTAAAGTTATGGAAAAGGTCCTCAATGGGAAGCTGCTGGCGTACCTAGAAGCAAACGACCTACTCAGTGACCGTCAGTATGGCTTTCGCCGGGGACGATCAACTGGGGATCTTCTGGTGTATGCTACGCACTGCTGGGGCGATAGTCCAATCAACGAGGGTATTTGTTATATGGAGACTTATGAAAAATTCTCCCGCCTATGAAATTTGGCATGTGATGAAATTAGGTAATACTGATTACAAATGTACAATAATCCAACAAATTTTGTTACGAGAAGTTAGGTATTTTTACCTAAACGTAAAAATCGCTTATAACTCTCTGTGAATATTTCCTCAGACTGAAATACTTTCTGTAAATATACGTATGTACTACTTAGAATAAGTATGTAGAGGCATCCAACATTTTTTCGATTTCGGAGATACCCCAAATTTAACTTTTAACATTTTGCACTATAACTTCTACTGAAAAATTGATCTGCCAATTTTTATTTTTTAATTTGTTTTTATATCCTTAATTATATAGCTTTGTTTAGTTATCCAAAAGATTTTCCTTTTTAAACATTTTTTTTTAAATTTTGCTTAATTACATAATGTGAAAAATATCTCCGCGCATTTTCATACCTTTATTAGTCATATGATTTAATATTAAAACAGATTTATCAATTATCCAACAAATTTTCGAACGTTTATTATATTTGTGAGGAAAGTTCACTGATTTATGCAGAAAGTAAGGGTTGACCTTTACTTGACCGCTCGTAGCTGCTTTGCCACGCACTACTTTTGGAGTAGTGTAGGCGAGTTTGGTGGCATCATCAATCAATCTGGCAATCATCTATAAGAGTTAAAAGACAGTGGTAGGTATTTCTAAATAAAACAATAGGTAAGTTAGGTTAGGTAACTTAATCACTTTAATCAATAGCAGACATAGATAATCGACTAGGTATAATCACATTATTTGTATTTGGTTTACATTTTTTCAATATAAGAATTAACAACACGTGCCTACAATAATTTTAGGCTTTATTATTATTTTATACACTCTTTTGCAAAAAAAACGGGCACCTAAGGAAATTTACGTTCTAAGGTCGATTTGAGTTAATTAAATGAAAACCAAATTAATATACAAATTATTTTCTTATTTTTACAAGCTTTTCACTTCAGGAATTTTATTTGATTTTAAGATAAACAGTAAATTAACGATTGCTAGGTACATTTCCGTATAGTCATGATGGACGTTTCGTTCTCTTCATTTGTACGAGTTACGTTAGTAGGTATGAGCCTTTACATAAAAACATCACAAAAATGATATTTAACTCATAAATAGCTAAATAATTAGTAATATCATAATCATAACGTAGGTACTGTATATGTTACGCGGGGATCTTGCGGTCCATGCCCCCCCCCCCCTTTACGGGGCCCCGGTGTGGGCGCGTTCGTTGAGGTTGCGAGCGAAGCACTACCTGAACGCGCCCCAAAAAGTGGTAGCTGTAAGGCTAATCCGTGGGTACCGCACGATCTCCCGCGAGGCGGCGAGCCTCCTTGCCGGATTGCCGCCATGGGATCTGGAGGCCATAGTCCTCGCGCGCCTGCACGAGTGGCGCGCGGAGGCACAGCGCCGGGGGGAAACTCCGCTGCCGCGGCAAATTGTCGCGCAGCGGACAGACCTCCGCCGTATCTCATGGCGACATGGAGAGAGCGACTATCGCAACCCCGTGCAGGGCACGCCACAATAGTGGCGATAAGTCCCCTCTTTGAGGAGTGGCTAGGGAGGCGCCACGGCGCCCTCATCTTCCGCCTGACGCAGGTCCTCACCGGACACTGATGTTTCGGGAGGTACCTGTACCGAATCGGGGGGGAGGAAACGCCCGGGTGCTATCATTGCGAGGATCGCCCGGAGGACACGGTGGAGCACACCGTGGAGGTCTGCTCCGCTTGGGTGGAGCACCGCCGTGTCCTCGTAGCGGCGATTGGCGGCGGCGACCTCTCGCGTCCGGCCCTGGTTCAAGCCATGGTCCGGGGCGAGAGGGAATGGGAAGCCGTCGCCTCTTTCTGCGAAGCAGTCATGCTAGCGAAGGAGGCGGCGGAACGTGAGAGGGAGAGAGCCTCACGTCCCAGCCGCCGCAGGAGGAGAAGCACCGGGCGTCGGGGGCCTCGCCGTGATGGCTCTCGGCCACCGTAGGCGCGGGCCTGTGGACGGTGAGTAATGGGCTAGCTCGCCGTCTGTCCGTCGTATGACGGCAGGCCGTGTCGACGGCGTGTTCGTGTTCCACGCGCGCCTCAAAGAGATGTCAGCAAACGGGAGGGGCCCGCAAGGGCCGATGCCTGCCAGGGCTGCGGGACTGTTCGAAAGAGATACCGCGGCCCTGGAACATAAAGGGCCAAAGAAGGAACATGGGTGGTTTTTAGTCAGTAAGAGTCTGACACACCCTTACGCTTCGCCCAGAGCGGGAGGGGTCATTTGATGATTTCCCACCCTCCAAAAAAAAAGGTACTGTATATGTATTTCATAGTTCCGTTGTGGAAATATTTATTTTTATGTTTCGTCTCACGCAGATGCAACTGTCAAGGCAGATGACAGACGTACCGGTAGGGATGATGACTGACTGATGTTGTTTCATTTCGATAAGGCACATCAACGCTGCGAGGCCATAAAAAGCACGATTATTCGGTATTCACGATTATTCACGTTTTTTTTTTTCAATTAGCAGCTGTTCTCTTATTTTATTTTTAACTATCTTTGTTGTTTTGTACCTACATGATTGATCTGTGGTCATTTTATAAGTTGCGAGTAGTTTAGACATAATTTTTAGGTTATCTCCGAATTTGTTTAATTACTTTAAAACTCGGATACTTGTGTGAAAATTAACACTTTTATTTAATAGTATATAAAGCGTAGTCTATAATAAATAAAGATTTATTGTGTTTCAACTTAAGACGGATTTCCATACATCGTTGATCATGATCCTTTATTTCTTTGACGCAGTCTGTATACTTATAATCGTGTAAATTAATGCGCGTGAAGTGAATTCGGGCAATTAAAAGAAAAAAAAATGATGGATTCTTTAAAACACGCCCAAACAATAAGAAGTGGTCGGCAATAAAGACAAGATTTTTCTTTACTTTTTTTAATTAAATAAAGTAACAAATGTAAAAACCGAATAACGAGGGTTACCTCCTCTTGCCAAAATCACAGCTTGAAGCCTTCTGGGCATGCTTTCCACGATGTTTTTGATAACGTTTTGAGGGATACGTTCCCACTATTCTGCAATGACTCTTTTTAGCTCCCTGATGTTTTGTGGAGCAGGTTGCACTGATCTTACCCGTCTCTTTAGAACATCCCAGACATGCTCAATTGGATTGAGGTCAGAACTTCGAGCTGGCCAATCTAAACGACGGATCCCAACTTATTGCATGTACGCTTCTACGTCACCAGAACGGTGCGGGCGAGCATTGCCATCCTTAAAAATGGAATCTTCCCCAAGTGCAGTCAATGTGGGTTGTGCATATGGAATTAGGACTTCCATTATGTACCGGTGTGCATTTAATGTTCCATTTTCTATGAAAACTAACTCCGTACGCTCCGTAGAATTAATTGCTGCCCAAAACATAACGGAGCCTCCGCCATAAGGAGTGATTTCTTCGAAACATACTTCCGCATAGCGTTCCCGTGGTCTTCGCAGCACTCACCGGCGTCGGTCCTCTCCACACAAAGAGATTCTAGCTTCATCAGAAAACAATACTTTATTCCAGTCCTCCGGAGTCCATGAAGCACAGTTCCGAGCAAACTGAAGTCGAGCAACACGGTGCTCACGGAGTAATTTAGGGCCCCGAGCTGGGTGGTAACTCCTGATATTGGCAGCCAAAAGCCTCCTCCTGACCGTCCACAAGCTAACTTCTACTCCTCTTACTTCTTCAAGGCTCTTCTTCGGGTCCACACTTGACGCCTTACGATTCCGCAACGCCTGACTCACCAAAAAGCGGTCATCTCTTGGTTCTGTGCATCGTTTTCTTCCCGAACCGGGTCTTCTTTTGATCGAACCGGTCTCTTGATACCGTTGCCAAGTCCTCTGGACAGTTGAACGACTCACATTTAGCCGCTGAGACACGTAAGTTTGCGAACAACCTTCTTCAAGTAGGGCTATAATTTTACCGGCCCTTATGGCTTTATCACTCATATCAAAATGTGGTATTTAATGTAAAAAGAAAGATTAAATTGTTTAATTTGCAAAAAATATCCAAAAAGTTTTAAAATATCGTAATCAGTTAAAAATCGTTTCAGCAATTCGCGCCATTAGTAAAGCAATTTTAGAATAATCCACAATAATCATTATTTTTCTTTTATTAATTTCCAATTTTAAAATTGGAACGTAAAGAATGGTGCCAGGATGCTGCAAAAAACATGCCAATACATCGTCAAATTAATAAAACCTATTTCTTGTTCTTCTTCATTGAAGTAGAGAAAAAAATCTAGTGCCCGTTTTTTTTGCAAAAGAGTTTATTTTTATTTAGTTTGCTTATATTTTTATTTTAGGGTTCAAGGTTTTATTACTTATTTCTAATGAATTTATTTTTATTACAGCAAAAATCTAATATCTTAATCTTTTGGAGCACGAAGCTTCTTCTAAATTTTCTTTGTCATCGTCAGCAATAGCAACATAGATTGATAAATCATCTGATGCTGAAATAATCGGTTCATCTTCATCCATATCAGAATCATGTGGCTGGCCAGATTTTGAACAACATGTAAGCATTTGTTCAAATACGGTCTCATCCTCATCTGGTGCATCGCTATCATCAATAGTTCCATAAGATGCGGGAAAAGTCCATCATCTCTTCTTCTGCTTGATTGTCGAATCATTTCAAGGCCCTTTTGTGTCACTTTAACAAACCCCACTATTAGATGTTTTTTACACAGCACACACAACTCGCCGTCGCCTTCCTCCGTCATTTTTAAACAAACGCTCCTTGCACAAGTAGGTGCACAACTGCTCCGTTTCGTACCTACTTCGAGCGAGACACAAAGAAGATGCCGCCTGCGCGCCGCCGTCGCACCGCTGCGCGTGCGCCCCGCGCCCCTCTTCACTCCCGCGACCGGTCATTGCTAACTGACGGCAATGCATGTACTTAGCAATTATTGAGATTGTAAAAACTTTGGTATTAGGCCGAATTTCTATTGGCTTCTAGGAAAATCGCTTACAATACAGCGACTCATAACTAATAAACGTATTGAATTAGCCTGAGCAATTATTCACATAACGTAATTAAGTAAAAATTTAAAAAAAAATGTTTTGAAGGAAAATCTTTTGGATAACTTAACAAAGCTATTTATTTAAGGAAATAAAACCATATTAAAAAGTAAAAATTAGCAGAGCAATTTTTCAGGAGCAGTTAAAGCGCAAAAAGTTAAAAGATAAATTTGGAGTATCTCTCAAATCGAAAAAATGTTGGATGCTTATACTTACCTATTCTAACTAATATATTCATACGTATACAGAAAGTATTTCAGTCTGAGGAATTTTTCACAAAGACTTATAAGCAATTTTCATGTTTAGGTAAAAATACCTAACTTCTCTTATCAAAATGTTTTGGCTAATTTGACATCTGTAATCTGTATTACCTTACTTGATCACACTACCTATTCTCACTGGCAGAGGAAATTTTCGGGTTACATAAGCCCCGTTGATTGGGCTACGAGGCCATCGAGAAACACGGCGAAGCCCTTGCCGTGTCACTCGACATCTCGAAGGCTTTGGACAGGGTATGGCACGCAAGTCTGCTGAGCAAACTTCCTGCATACGGCATTCCCGTTGACTTTTGCTGCTGGATATCTGACTTCCTGAGTGAGCGGTCGATCCGAGTGTTCATTGATGGCTGCTCCTCTGACCTTATCGCTATTGATGCCGGGGTGATGAAAATCTGGTTGTTTTTAACGCCACCAAAACCCAAGTGTGCCTGTTCACCGCCAAAAGGAGTCCGTTCAATCTGGCTCCTACTTTCCGGGGTACATCTGTACCAGTTACCGACAACCTCGAGCTTCTTGGTACGAAGTTGAGTGCGAATCTCAACTGCGGTGCCTAAATTGAGTCGAAAGTTCAAACAGCGGCAAAAAAGCTGGGTATCCTCAATAAGGTTAAGCGTTACTTCAAGCCAGGACAGCTTATAGTCCTATATAAAGCTCAAGTTCGGTCCGGCATGGAATACTGCTGTCACCTTTGGGATGGCTCAGCCAAATACCAATTAGCCACACTCGACTCTGTTGAGCGCACTGCAGAGCCAAGAGGCTCATTGGTGACGTTAAGCTGGTGGGTACCCAGCTGCATAGATTGGCCCACCGGCGCAAGGTTGCATGTCTGTCGGTCTTTTACAGGCTGTACTTCGGTGAGTGTGCACAAGAGCTCCACGAGATCATTCCACGATTTCCCTTCTTCCATCGGGAGTCCAGACGTACTGCGGGTTATCACCCATTCCTTGTCGATGTTCCACACATTCGCACGAAGCGCTTCGCGACATCGTTTATTATGCGCACAGCCAAGGAGTGGAATTCCCTGCCTTCGTCAGTGTTCCCAAGTTCATATGACCCCAATTTATTTAAGTCGCGAGTTAACAGGCTTCTTCTGGGTAAGCTCGTTCCATCGTCGACCTCATCTCTGTCCTCAGGACTAGATTGAGGTCAAGAGTAGACTCATTTAATATTAAAAAAAATAACATAATACGCTCGCTTACATAATTAAGAGTGTTATCAGACATTTGAATTTTTGGGCTGCCTAAGTTCCGCCATTTAAACTTATTTTAAAAATAGCAGCTACGCATGCAATCTACATAATTATATAAATCAATAGCTGGTATCAGTTTAAAACAATTATTGCACAAGGTGAAATCTTGTAAAGCATCACGTTTCCGAGATATAAGCTATCAAGGTTATAATTTATTAACTCATGGGGCGATTAGTACAACTTTGTTACTATAATTAACATTAGAAACGGGATATTTACCATGTCCACTGTTTGTTTTGAGTTCCCGATATTTCGGCGCTGTTGCAAGCACCATGATCATGATCACGGATAAACTGATGTTATAACACAATTACACACGCACACAGTCACAGACACACACACACACACACACTCACAGACACAATCATAGACACGGTCACAGTTACATCAGGAACTCAAAACAAATAGTGGACATGGTAAATATCCCGTTTCTAGTGATAGCGATTATGTTAGTGACCATGACAGTTTAAAAACTTTGATTTTATTACTTGTATGCGTATCTAAAGCTTACATTTCTCAGATACCTAATTATAATCTATCAAAGTTACAATCTTCGCCATCAGCTCATTCTGAAAGCTTATCAGAAACGTGAGGATTTTGTCTCATATGATACTTGCAATACCAACGTATTGATGCCAGGCTCTCGCCACACTATTCTCAAATCACTGCAGGTCCTTAAAGCCAGAATCAACAGTGGCGACCACCAGAAAAGCGCCGAGACAATAAAGCTCGATGAAGTCTCTGAGAAACAATTTAACTGTCTTGGATCCCGCAACGAAATTAATCAGACAGAAAAGAAAAAATAACAGGTTGTCAGACTTTCGGGACACTGATAGTCCAGTCAAAATAGACTAAATTATGATTCCAGTTTGCATTAATTCCCAACAAGCTGGATTTTTGTGCAGGCCTTGGATGCGTCATTACAAATGACATATCAAAAGTCCCCATCGATCCCGCTTGTGCGTTGTTTTTTATTCGAGGTCAAAGGTCACAAATTTGCGTTTTTTGCGTATATCTCTGAAAAAATGAGAGCTACCGAAAAATGGTTCAAACAAAGTTTGTAGATCGTAAAATTGTCTACAAAAAAGATTTCAACACTTTTTCTTCTACGGTGCACTGTTCTCGAATTATGGCTATTTTAAACATAGAAAATACGAATATGCACTCATACGTGGCCGGCGTGGTATGCATCATCGGGTTAACCATTTGAACAAAAAATATTAGAACATAGTTTTATTTGCCCCATGCACACAAGTACGTGAAAAATATACAATTCTGACTGAGTCATCGTCCGTCCCTTATTCTATTGGGCGGTTGGCCTTGAGAAACATCTGCCTGCGACACTCCATTTTTCGGGTCGAAACCAGCGTATATACCTGCTTTTCCCGAAGGACATAGCTCTAGTAAATGCAGTCAGTTTTGAACGGTTTTTCGTAGTGAATAGACGTGTCGTATCGTGTCTCTTTTTAAACAGTACCGTTACAAAATTTTGTAAAAATGTCAGTAGTTTGCTTTATTTGCAATGAATCTTTGACTGAAAGTGAAATTGTGGTTGTTGATCGTGGGCTAAAGACTTGATGGATTCAAGTACTGAAAGGGGTGATGGGTTCGATGAATATTTGAAGGACAAAACATCTGTAAAGATACATAAGCATACACCCGGAAGAGCAGCATCGCTGTAGCTGAAAGACAGCGTGAGGCGGAGATAGCTACCACATCTGGGATTAGTCCTCCTCGTACTAGAGCACGAGGTAATCAATCGTCTTTTTGTTTCAAGAAATACTGTTTGTTCTGTGGCAATGAAGCAGATAAAACGGCTGAAATGAAAAAAAGCGCAGCATCTTCGACGAAGAGTGTCTCAAGTTTCAACCCTTGACTTCAAGAAAACCATCTTGAAGGAAGCTCAGACTCGTTCTGATGAGCTAGCAAGAAGTGTCATTGCCCGCATTCAGTATGAATATGACTTAGTTGCTACTGAGGCTAAGTACCACAGTGATTGTTACACTTTGTTTCTGAAACCCATTAGTAGAGGTAAAATCGGTCGTCCTGAAAGTGATTCTATTACTTCAGCGATGGAAGAAATATTTGCATTTATTGAAAATCATGATGTTTGTCAATTTTCAATACAAGAATGGAAAGATATTTGCAAAGAACCATCGATCGATAAATAGAACAATTAAGTCAAAACTCAAGTTAAAGTATGGTAATAGAATCATTATAATATATTATATTATATATTATTATTATATTATATTATATATTATTATTATATTATATTCCTACTGGGGAAACCACGTTAAAAAAAAGCGCTGTGTACACTACCTCAGAGGTGGTGCGGAAATGTGTGCATATAGTCGAAAATACGACTTTCCTGCTGTCTGAAGTCACGATATCTCGAAAGCGAAGCTTTGTAGAAGAAAAGTGTTGAGATCTTTTTTGTAGACAATTTTACGATCTACAAACTTTGTCTGAACCATTTTTCGATAGCTCTCGTTGTTTCAGAGATATACGTAAAAAACGCAAATTTGTGACCTTTGACCTCGAATAAAAAACAACGCACAAGCGGGATCGATGGGGACTTTTGACATATCATTTGTAATGACCTATTCAAGGCCTGCACAAAAATCCAGCTTGTTGGGAATTAATGCAAGCTCGAATGTCTATTTTGACTGGACTATGACTACCTGTAACGACTGCCAAAGATCTACAAAAGACAGCTGGGACCAACGGCTTAACGTGCATTCTGAGGCACGGTGGAAACTCGGTATGTAATGGGTGGTCACCCATCCACGGACCAACCTAGGTAAGCACGGCTTAACCTAAAGATCGACCCGAGCGGCTGTTCTTATTTCTTGTCTTAGGTACATAAATAAAATTCAAAGTCCTGATTGATTTACTGACTGACTGATATCAACGCACAGTTCAAACCGCTGGTCCTAGAGACATGAAACTTGGAGAGTGTATTATTTTTTAATGGATATCTACTCAAGTATCCACTAAGAAAGGATTTTACGAAATTTCACCCCTAAGAGGGTGAAATGGGGGTTTAATTTTCTGTGAAACTTTTTATTCTTGGGGTCGATGTGTACATACTCTTCAGTTAAATTATGAGAAGCGTGTATCACAGTTTTTCCAAAATCATCCCCAAAAAGAGTCAAATAGGGCTTGGAAACTCATGTAGACGGGCGCATAGCGCGCAGTGTTGCGTAGGGCGAGCGGGGCGCGGTAGTATTTAGATACCTATTACTAAGTAGGTAGAATTTTTCTGAGGTTGACGTGTTTGTAAATATTATGTGAAATCCCTATATTCGCGTTGGCTCGTGTCGTGATAATTATGCGACATTATAAAAATAATAAATAATAAAAGATTTATTGTAGAAACTTGTACATCATTTACAGTAAATCTTACATAGGTACCTCCTTTTAAGTAAAAGATATACCTGTGCTAGGAGATCCCGCTCTTCAATGACAAGTTTTGTAATGGTAAAAGTGATGTACAAATAGAGAACAAAAATAAAAACAAAAAATCACAAGTAAAATCTAAAACTAAACAAGAAGTAAATAATAAACTTAAAGATATATCCTAAAATAGTATGAGTATGTGTGCATGTATGTGTGTGTGAGTGTGTGTGTGCATGTGAGTCGAGCGACCTACTAAATCGAGAAATACCCAACAAGTAAATATCAGCAACGCAATTCTAAAAGAACAAAACGAACGAAAATCCTAAAGACAAACTGCAAAATAATACTAATTCCTACTTATATAGATTTAGACGAGTCAAATCCATACATCTCTGAAATTCTCCTGTTAAATAATTATTCAGTTTACTAAACACTAAAAGGATAGTTAGGAAAACATGTCAAAAATATAGTAACCTTCAATGTGAAAACATACTATCCCCACTCACAGTTCGATACAACGATATTAAACGCGAGTTCGATTCTATCTCACATTTAATGTCAAAATCCGTTCAATATTATGAGAAAAAACTCGCGGAACTAACGAAAGAAAACATTTTAATTACTACTTCTACTCTGGAATCTTAAAAACAAAATATTAATAAATAAAAAGATAATGAAGGTTCACTTAAAAATACACACACTACAAATAAATAATATACCCTTATTACAAATAAATAATATCATGGAAACTTCTAAAATTCTAATATTCGAAACAAAAGTCAAAGTCTATATTATTGCAATTTGTATCCAAATTTGTTATTTTGTGTGCAATAAAGAATAAGAATAAAAGTCCAATCTTTACTTGCTAGCCTTGAAAGGTCTATATTAGCATTGTCGTTTCGGCGTAAATACATAACAATCAACTATACTAACGAATACATAGGAAGCTTACCTGTGAAAGCGAATTATTAACAACAACGATTAGTGCAGCTTTCATTCATTAAAACATTAATTTCTCCGTTTTTACTTTTTGTTAGATACGTATTTTTAACTATCGGGGCAGAATTATAGTAAATGTTCTTGCAAAATATAAAAACCGATTTAGGCCTATCACGGATTTGACCGCACATGTATAAAATCAAATCAATCTTTATTTGTGAACACAGGTATTACAATAAAGTTCGTATGTATACATTTTAGTCGAGCTATGTCCTACCAATGAAATTGGTGTACAAATATTAGTGTTAGTAATAGTGAATTTTGGGGGTAACCACTTGGTGGAGCTGTGTGTACAGATATAAATGAATTTTATTTATTTTTGCTTTTTTTTAAGCATTGACTGAAGAATGCCGTCGACCAAAGTTATGTGCAACAAAACACCTAAACAAATTAAAATAGGCGGCGAGGAAATAACAATTTCTCCGTGTTTACTGGGTATCGGTCCAGGAATCACCTAGTAATCGGTGCAAATACAACATAGTCGCTGAAAACATACCTACCTCCTTTTTTATCGTGTAAAATGGAAAAGCACTTACTTGATGAGTCAGTAAGCAGCATATGTGTATGTCCGATGATGGGTAGATACCCTGGGTAAACAGGTGGCAGCGGATGGGCATGAGACTCCACAAATCGCGAGCGCCAGTATGATAGTGCGCAGATCCATATCAATAGACACACTGTCACTAGAATTAACATGTTTACACTGGAGGCGTAGATTCTCGATTCTCTTTTTAAATAAGTATAGGTAGGGCGACTAGTTCTCAAGCAAGAAATATTGTGACTATGCATAAAATAATTACTAGCTCCTCGACCGTGACTTCTTCCTCGTGAAATGCTTACGTCATTGATTGCCATGCGCCACACCAGGCTTGGTAGTGATTTCATTAAGAGGACCTAGGATTTTAGAGAGAGCGCAACCAGCTTGAAAATGTTAACATATTCGCTACTTCGGGGTAGAAAGGTCGTAAAAGACTTTTAGGTTGAAATGAGTGAATAATGCAGTTCTGTTCAGTTTTTTACGCCCTATAGATCTGTATTTTTAAAGTTGAAATATTCCCAAAAAATGGTTTTTACTACCCAGTATTTTCTCAGACCTGAACCATTTCTTGTAAAAAATGACGTATAGGACATTAAGTAATAACTTCAAATGAAGATTGCCGTATAACCATAGTGTTATAGAAAAATTGGTCAACCTTTTTAAAACTTTACGAATGAAAATAAAAAGTGTGTCTTACACCATTCAAATACTAAAATAATAATTTGTTTAAGTAGTACTCTATTTAAGTTTAGTTTTAAAAATGGATACTAAAAACTTGTATTCTTTGATAAAAAGAAGGAATATCGTTATTAAGACATTATTAGAAAGCCGTCGTATGTCATCACGGATGTATTATTACGGACTGTAATAGTCTTATAATTAATATTATTATTCTCTGTCCAAACTGCTTTGCCATAGTTCGATGATTCTTGAAAGATATTCGTGTTTCTTTTGTAATATTCAGAATGCATTGATCGTAGTAAGTAGGTACTCATTGCACCACAGAAGTCATGGTAAGATTATTCTCAATTTTCGTTCAGTCCTGCAAATGGCCATTAACTTCGATTTAATTATAAAATATGCAGTTTTATTTCTTAATTTAACATCTAAGTTCCCTATGTTGTTTAGTAAAGAATTATGAATTTGTGGGACTGGCCATGGAATTTAGATACAACGAGATTTTATAACTTTCCTAAAGAAGTAGAAGTAGGTTGAAGTGATTCGTGACATAAATATTTTTGACACGACTTTATAGACATTGGACATCAAGCTTATAGGTCTGTAATTACCTATATCTCCTTTTTTATGTACTCATATTATTGTTGATTTAGTCCCGTCTTCGGGGATAATTTCAGTCTCCATTATTTTGTTAAATATACAGGGTGTCCCAGAACTCAACGTCAAGCCGAAACGGGGCGACAGGATTGATTGTAAAAATCATGAGAAAAATCAGAAAAAAAATCTATCCCATGCAGTTTGAAATTATGGGCATTTAAGAAAACCTAAAAATTTGTTCAATCTGTAACCATTTTTCGGTTATTGTGGTTAATTTTTATTATTTTTGTTCATTTAAACTTTGGAACCGTAACCCTAAATAATATTTCTAAGAATCACAGTCAAAAATAATGACACAATTGCCCCAAGTTTCCTAGAATTAAAACTTTGTTAAACTATGAATTTAAAATTTTAAAAATTTGTCGACTTTGAAAGGCCCTCCTTTAAAAAAAAACTGTACTAGAGTGCCTTGGCAAGTGCCATCAAAAGTTGGCGCATTTAATCAGGATTGTAAAATGGTACAATACTTGTTAGTTTCATACTAAAAAAAAGAGTAAAAAAATATAAACCTCAAGTAACCCGATTTTCGCTAACCCATTTTACTCAGTTAAAATGTTTTTTATTCGCACAAGCTCTTGGTAGGTTTTTAATTTTTCGGCAATGATGAGAGAGATGGATAGTGAACATGTTTGTGATGAGTGAGAGAGTCAGATATTGAAGCCACTTTTACCAAAGTCAACAAAAGTAAGTAAAATTAATAAAATTATGAAAAATCTTGACCTAGTTTAGTTTAGGTTTATTGGAATAAAATTCAGATAGGGAAATAACATTTTTTATTACAACAAATGTTCAAATTGTTTACCGTCAGCCTCAATACACGTTTTTTTTAGTATGAAACTAACAAGTATTGTACCCGTTTACAATCCTGATTAAATGCACCAACTTTTAATGGCACTTGCCAAGGCACTCTAGTACATTTTTTTTAAAGGAGGGCCTTTCAAAGTCGACAAATTTCGAAAATTTTAAATTCATAGTTTAACAAAGTTTTAATTCTAGGGAACTTGGGGCAATTGTGTCATTATTTTTGACTGTGATTCTTAGAAATATTATTTAGGGTTAGGTAACATACGTGCATGTTATTGCGGACCGTTTTACATTTTTTTTCAGGTAGTAGTATTCAGGTAACTTTCTTTGGCAGAATGTTCTTAAATTATAGCATAATTATAACCTTCTCAGCTAATCCCTCTTTCTATTGGTGAAAACCGTGTGAAGTTCCTGAGATTAGCCTGCACAGACCCTTTGCCCGGCGGGGGACTTAATTTATAATAAGTAGAAAAAAACATAAGAACATAATGAGTTGTAAATAACTTAAGTTGACTTACTTACTAGATAATGTGTTTCTATTTTTAGGGTTCCGTACCTCAAAAGGAAAAAAACTGAACCCCGTATAAGATCACTCGCTTGTCTGTCTATTTGTCCGTCTGTCACAGCCAATTTACTCCAAAACCGATTGAGTTGAAATTTGGTACACTTATCTAAATCGGTGACCCTAATACGGACGTGTAACGTAAATTAATGAAATTTAAATATGGGAGCCACTTTTGGGGGGTAAATTAGAAAATGAAAAATAAAATTGCAAACTACATCGTGTTACATATCAAATGAAAGGACTGATTGTGAGCAATTGAGCATCTCAAATTTATTTTTTTATAATTATAAAATAAATATTTTAGAAGTTATTTAACCCTAGAGAGATAATCATATTGAGTTATACGTATAAGATAATCACACGTAAAATTGACTCCTCAGTTTTGAGTGGCTGTGAAATGAAGAGTCTTTGACTGATTTGAGTTAAACAAAAAATATATTTTTTTATTTTATTTTTATTTTCTAGTTTTCTACTACCGTCATCAATTAAAAGTATAAACATTTACATATTTATATTTATTCATTTTATAATAAAAAAACAGAAAATTACAAACTTCTTAATAATTAACAAAACGTAAGAATTTCTTTTTTCTTCTAAAGCTTTTTCAAAATCTTATCATAAATCAATACTTTTATATTATATTATAAGTAATAATAGTAGTAGTATTATATTAGAGTAGTAATTGAGCAACACCATGAACATTGTATAATAAACAATCAAAATAGTTCAGGCACTCATAATTATCAAAGTTATGCTGTTGGCAAATAGTTCCTTTGTTCAGAGCTTTCTTCCTCCATGGGGTAAATTTCACAGGGAGTTGCTGCCTCATTTTCCCTCAATTCATCCACAACACCTTCTTCGTTATCGCTCTGGGACGTCCAGAGGATTCTCGCTCTCGTGATCTTTAACTTCACTTAGTATCGGAGTCAGCACAGGGCGGCTCCTCTTCACTTTCTAAAAGAGCGGCCAGGATTTGGTCTTCATCCAAATCATGAGTCCTCATTATGCCGTAGCAGTATCAGGGTAACTAAAAAATAAAAACAATATCAGAAATAAATAAAAATGACTAATACAATAAATAAACTAAACATAGGCAAAAATTTACCATTCCCCCTCCCCCTTAACTACGAAACTACAAGACCGAAAATTTTGAAAAAAATATATAAAATACACTTCTCATCAAAAAAATCGAAACACCTCGCAGTTTACGATTTGATAAGGATTATCAGAAAAATGTGTATATTTAGGAATAAATGTAAAATGTCATTTAATAGTGAGTAGTATGAGGTTTTTAAATCCTAATGTTATTGTTCTAAATTCAAATTAAGTCTTCATAGGTTTCGTATTTTGTATAATGAGTAATTTTTACCCTGTATGGAATATGAAGGAAATGGGTAAAACAACACGCGTAAATGAAAAAAAAATGTAAGAAACGTTTATTTAATAACTTGTATTCCCTCCGCGAGTTCTTATTACTGCTTCCATACGGTTCTTCATCGATCGGATGAGAGTCACGATCACATGTTGTGGTATATTATCCCATTCCTCTTGGATTGCATTTTGCAGCTGGCTAAGTGTTTCTGGGGCTGGATCTCTTGCTCGAATTCGTCTCTTTAATTCATTCCATAGATATTCAATGGGATTCATGTCCGGGCTTCTTGCTGGCCATACCATAATGGAGATACCGACTTCGGTAAGATAATCTCGTACGACGCCCGCGGTGTGAGCTCTAGCATTGTCGTGCATGAATATGAAGTCGTTGCCAATAAAATGTGCATAGGGCATCACATGAGGTTCAAGACACTGTTCGATGTACCGATGAGAGTTTAGTGCAGGCAGCCGTGGCCCAGACACAAAGGCAAGTTCTGTCTTACCGTCGGCGCTGATTCCTCCCCAAACCGTCCACGAACCGCCACCATAGCTGACCTTTTCTTCAATGCAGCATTGTGCAAAGCGTTCTCCATCTCTTCTGTAGACCTTGTTCCATCCGTCGTTACCATACAGCATAATTTTACACTCATCAGAAAACAGTACTTTGCTCCACTGAAGGTATGACCAAGTTAGGTGCTCGCGTGCAAAGTTAAGGCGCGCTCTTCGATGGTCTGCAGTTAATTTCGGCCCATTCGCTGGCTTATGCGGTGCCAATCCGCGTTCCTTCAACCTTCTTCTTATTGTAGAGTCACTTACAGCTACTCTTCGTACAACGCGAAGCTGCTGCTGCAGTTGAAAAGCGTTAAGGCGTCGATTTCGTAAAGAAGTTGTTACAATAAATCGATCATCTCGCTCAGAAGTGACCCGATTCCTGCCAGATCCTGAACGGCGCGTGAACGAACCAGTCTCCCGATAGCGTTTGTAGACTCTATGAACAGATGATAAGCTTAGATGCAATCTTGCAGCCACAACACGCTGACTAAGTGCAGAATCCAGCAATGCCACCACTTGGGCGGCTTCTGCGGGCGAAGTATCCATATGTTTTAGAAAAAAAAGTTTTTTCAGACGTCCCAAAGTCACAGTAAATGAAATAAGAAACAAAAAGTTTAAAGACAAGCGCTAATTTTTAGTTTTTAAACGAGAAACGTACTCCAACCCTAAATACACATTTGTCTCAAAACAGTGATTAATTTCATTTATAGGATAAACAAATGAAATTCTAATTTCGAATTTTGATTTTTTTCTTCTTACTGTAATGACCAAACTGCCAGCTACACAATAATGTTTTTTTTTCATGGAATTAATTCTCTTTTGTAAAAAATTAGGACAAAAACAATAAAAACGAAAGTGTTTCGATTTTTTTGATGAGAAGTGTAGTTCTTTGCCTATAGCTTACAGGAAAACCTATAAGAAATCTTAAATTTAAAACAACTTACGGTATTTAGATAATTAACGTACGGAACCCTCTCCATGCGAGCCGAACTCGCATTTGTTCGGTTTTTTTTATGTGTTCCTAACAACGAAATATGATAGGGTGCCGAGATGGGAATGTTTCGTGGGCTTGATAAATAAAGTCATGGGATCGAGATGGGACCGTCTTTTGACAAACCGGTTTTTTGCATCCCAGTTTAATTTCCTAGATAATAATGAATTCAAAATGTCTTCAACCCGTTTGTAATTATATTCGAGTTTTAAAAACACTACATATTATAAAACAAAGTCCTCCACTGCGTCTGTCTGTCTGTCTGTTCGCGATAAACTCGAAAACTAACGAACAGACATTCATGCGGTTTTCACCAATAGAATCGAATCTCAAGAACGTCACATTGGCATTTATTAAAAACTAGCTGACCCGCGAACTTCGTCTGTGGATGGAATTGTCCCCGTTTTTGCATTATTGAATCTCGCAGTCGAAGTAACAACATAATAGCGTTTTCGCTGAAATTATTCTATTTGCAATTTTAGAAAATCGTTATAAAAGAAGATTTTCCAAAAATTGCGTTAAGATTGAATTTTATCTATGAAACTAGAAGTCTTCAGCACATCACAGCACATTGCTATATTTGCTATAGACTACATATTCCATATCAATTATTATATTCAGGGTTAATGAGCTGTCATAAACTGAAAACCCAAAAAAATAGTAAACATGGTAAATATCCCGGTTTGCTGTAAGAAAACCCAATTTTGGGTTAAGCTCGCCGTTGAACATAAGCTATATATTATAATGTTGTGTGTATATCTTTTAATTTTGTGTGCAATAAAGAGTAAGAATAAGAATAGATAGAGTGATTCATGAGAAAGGTTTAAGTATATAATTTGTCAGTTTTGTGTAAATTGGTTGAAATATGTGACGATAATTGTTGGAAGTTTTGGAAAAAGTCAAGCCGCCTGGGAGATTTCTTCGAAAACGCTGCCTAATTCCTTTAAGATATAGAAAAATAATGCAGGGTGGGATATTCCTCTTTGATAGATGTACAAAAAAGTCTGGGATGGCATATACAAAAAAAAAGGCAAAAAAAAGGCAGAAGGCTTCGTGAAGGTGGAGAGGAAGAAGAAGAAGAAGCCCCCTAGTCGGAACCAGTGCGGGACTGCGCTGGCTGGACCCAATGTGCTGCGTCCGGCAATACCAACGACGCAGCTATATGTGTCCCGGCTACATCACACCACGAAGGTTGAGGAGATAGTGGAGTATGTCCGAGCGAAGACCAGCTGGACCTTGAGGGTTGAGAAGTTGGAGTCGCGCCACAACACGAATTTCAAGTCGTTCGTGGTGCGAGTTCCGACTCATCATATTGAGACCTTCCTCAAGGACGAGTTTTGGCCGAAGGGTGTCATGTTTCGGCGTTTCCGCGGAAGGCTACGCGACATCACGCAGCGCAACACCACGCCGTCACTTCGTGTACAATAATAACATCTGTTTTCTGGTTTTTATAAATATGTATGTTAGTCTATAAGGCATATAATGTTATGGGTCTTTGTTACCTGAAATAAATTATATATTATTATTATTATTATATACCTATCTATCTTTTAAGGATAGCTCACTATACCCATTCTACTTCTAAAAAAATGGTCACGTACAATGCGTATTATGCTCTACTACCCGTGCGGCTATACAACATCACGCTACTACTAATAGGAGCGGAGCATCAATGACAAATAATGCAAAAACGGGGAAAATTCCATCCACAGACGGAAGTTCGCGGGTCAGCTAGTTTTTAATAAATGCCAAGGTGACGTTCTTGAGAGTTCTATATTCTAGACACTGTATACGAGGGCGGAGTGAAGTCTGGTAAAAATAAAACAAGGTTAAGTTTTAAATAAAGTTGTCTAACTTTATTTAAAACTTAAGATTTATTTTTCAACGTAATTTCTATCTAACTCAATGCACTTTATCCAGCGTTTCTCAAAGTTTTCGATCCCTTCCGTAAAGTACGACTTAGGCAACCCTTTGAAATAGGCATTGGTTTCGAGCATGATCTCCTCGTTGGAGCTAAATCTTTTTCCACCGAGACATTTTTTTTTATTCGGAAACAGAAAATAGTCGCAAGGGGCCAAATCTGGCGAATATGGTGGGTGAGATAGCAACTCATATCGCAACTCATGTAATTTGGCCATGGCAATCGCGCAGGTGAGCACTCGTGCGTTGTCTTGGTGGAAGAGGATTTTCTTCTTAGCCAAATGCGGTCGTTTTTCAGGTAAAATTTGGTTAAATTGGTCCAATAAATTGGCATAATATTTGCCATTGATCGTTTTACCCTTCTCTAGGTAGTCAATATGGATTACCCCACGTACGTCCCAGAAAACTGTAGCCATCATCTTATTGGCCGATAAAACTGCTTTGGCCTTCTTCGGAGCTGGTTCGCCCCTAGCAATCCATTGTTTCGATTGTTCCTTGGTTTCTGGTGGTGGATCCACGTTTCGTCTACCGTTATATAACGAAAAAAAATCAGGTTTATTCCGTTGTAACAACGCCAAACCTGCCTTCGAAGTGGTAACTCGCATGCGTTTTTGATCAATAGTCAGTAAACGCGGCACCCATCGCGCGGAGAGCTTTTTCATATCTAAATGTTGGTGTAAGATATTGCGCACACGTTCGTCTGAGATGCCTACTATCTCGACTTTCTCGCTGACTTTTACTCTTCGGTCGATCAACACTATGTTATGGATTTTAGCGATCATCTCTGGAGTAGTGACCTCAACTGGGCGTTCTGGGCGTTCAGCATTACTTGTGCTTGTACGACCACACCGAAAATCCGTAAACCATTTTTGAATAATTTTAATCGACGGAGTAGAGTCCCCATAATATTTATCAAGCCTTTGTTTCGTTTCCGTAATAGTTTTTTTGCGCAAAAAATAATGTTTAATCAACACTCAAAATTCACTTTTCTCAATCTTTGCGAAAATGCGTTTAATTGGTTTTATTTAATGGCTCTAAAAAAACTAACCGGCGGTACTGGCTGAAAATTTAAATATAGTCCCTCAAAAGAGTTGTGAACAAGAAGGTTACATGCAATTTGCGATAATTTTATTCCAAAATAGATTTTTACCAGATTTCCGCCCAGGTATCAAGAACTTCGCCAGCTTTTGAGCTGGGGTGGGGCAGGAAGTTAAAAAAAAATAGATTTTCAAGGGCTTTGTTTAATATTGAAGGATGCAATGGTAGATCTTCAAAAAATCTTAAATGCAAGATCTCAGAAGAAAAAAAAGGTAGCACCTCGGATTGGTTAGATTTTCTTTACATTGATCATAAAGAAGTAAAAGTTACTCATTTTGCAGACTTGTGTGTAGTCAAGCGAGGGAAACCGATCCTGTATGGGTGAATATCCCTGTAGTAAATTTTACGTGCCCTCATTGAGAATCGAGGTGTAAAATCATCGTGTGATAATCACCAATACAAGAATATCAATATTAATCCCAAGAGAGGAGGCTATCTACTAGATAACAGTTTTGAGTGTCAAAGTAGTTCGATTGGCATATTGACGAGTGACAAGCGCGCAGGTGTGAACGAGAGGCATAATATTAAATATACGATACTATAAAATCACCAATGTTAGTACCATAAATGTTAGTAGTGACGTGGCCTCCGGCGCATGGAGCTAGTTGTGGGAGGTCGGGCAGTCTTGAACGTGTGGAGGCTGGCACCGTGGTTTCGTCAATGATACCTGCGGCAACGGATACAACCGACACCGGAGAGGGCGAAAGAAAGGCGGAGCATTGAGCCCCACTGCGGAACCATACGTCGAGTCTTCGGTGCAGATGGCGCGTGTTGAGTGCTCAAGGGCATCCACCACGGGCGGTGGCAGCTGTGATCAGCGTAAACAATTTAAATGTCAGATCTTTTAAAACAAGACGGTGAATGGAAAAAGAAATTGCCGAATGACGGTTGGGTAAAAATTCAGCGTAAAAGGTTGCAAAATCGTTTCGTTGGTTTAAAAGGCAGGGCAGATACCTCACCTCAGTGTTCTTTTAAGGCGGCGGCTGTCAGTGTTCCTTTTTATATTTATAATGTTGACAGTGAAACGATGACCAAGGATATTGTTTCGTACATTAAAAATAACACAAAATATGTCGAAGATTCATTGAAAAAAATGGATATGAAAAATTTTGATACCTAAACGGATCTTGAATGTCTTTATGGATGAAAACTTGTGGCCTGCGGGGGTATCATTCTGTAGGTTTGTTTATTATAGTGGCGTATCAGAGAGTAGGCAGAGTGATCTGCGACCGAGTAATAGTATAGACATCGTTAATGGATAATTCTCATTGTAGTTGTTTTGCTAACTTTGTGAGTTATAATTGTAAGTCCATATAGAGGTCGACTGTATGTATACAAAATTTGTGTTAACTTATGGATGTCATTGCTTTGCCAGAAACCTGGTTGTTGTCTCATGAAGTTTGTTTACTTAGTAGCCTAGATATAAATTTTGATTATTGTCAAATCTTCGGTCGATACGTCGGCGTCGGTGGAGAAAGTCTATATTTACTTCCGTTACTGTTATACCTTGTACTAGTAATCGCATCGTGTCTGTTAAAGCGACTTGCGCTGACCGTATTTTGTTATTGTTTAGTGTGTATATGCCGACGGATCCTTTGGATAATTTAAATGAATTTTTTGAATGTTTAGGTGAAATAGCTGCTGTTGTTGAAAGCGCAAATGTAGAATATGTATATATCTTAGGCGATTATAATGCGCACCCTGGTGAATTATTTAATACAGAGTTACTGAGTTTTTGTGAGGAACAAAGCTGGTTTTGTGCTGACTGCAAGTACTTGAGTTTTGATTCTGACACGTATGCCTTTGTCTGATCTAGTGATGTGTGTGGAAGCAGACGGTGGCTTGACCATTGCCTGTTGTCTGAGGCGTGGAGATCACTCAAAAAGGTTGAAGTTAACCTTGATATTTACTGGTCAGACCACTATCCATTTGTGTGTCAAGTTAATCTGGGAATGGTGAGGCCAACGGATGCATCAATACAACAATTAACTAAGAAATTTGATAAGGTTGTATGGGGTGAGAGAAATGTTTCCCAAATGGACCGGTACTATTAGTCCAATCAACGAGGGTATTTGTTATATGGAGACTTATGAAAAATTCTCCCGCCTATGAAATTTGGCATGTGATGAAATTAGGTAATACTGATTACAAATGTACAATAATCCAACAAATTTTGTTACGAGAAGTTAGGTATTTTTACCTAAACGTAAAAATCGCTTATAACTCTCTGTGAATATTTCCTCAGACTGAAATACTTTCTGTAAATATACGTATGTACTACTTAGAATAAGTATGTAGAGGCATCCAACATTTTTTCGATTTCGGAGATACCCCAAATTTAACTTTTAACATTTTGCACTATAACTTCTACTGAAAAATTGATCTGCCAATTTTTATTTTTTAATTTGTTTTTATATCCTTAATTATATAGCTTTGTTTAGTTATCCAAAAGATTTTCCTTTTTAAACATTTTTTTTTAAATTTTGCTTAATTACATAATGTGAAAAATATCTCCGCGCATTTTCATACCTTTATTAGTCATATGATTTAATATTAAAACAGATTTATCAATTATCCAACAAATTTTCGAACGTTTATTATATTTGTGAGGAAAGTTCACTGATTTATGCAGAAAGTAAGGGTTGACCTTTACTTGACCGCTCGTAGCTGCTTTGCCACGCACTACTTTTGGAGTAGTGTAGGCGAGTTTGGTGGCATCATCAATCAATCTGGCAATCATCTATAAGAGTTAAAAGACAGTGGTAGGTATTTCTAAATAAAACAATAGGTAAGTTAGGTTAGGTAACTTAATCACTTTAATCAATAGCAGACATAGATAATCGACTAGGTATAATCACATTATTTGTATTTGGTTTACATTTTTTCAATATAAGAATTAACAACACGTGCCTACAATAATTTTAGGCTTTATTATTATTTTATACACTCTTTTGCAAAAAAAACGGGCACCTAAGGAAATTTACGTTCTAAGGTCGATTTGAGTTAATTAAATGAAAACCAAATTAATATACAAATTATTTTCTTATTTTTACAAGCTTTTCACTTCAGGAATTTTATTTGATTTTAAGATAAACAGTAAATTAACGATTGCTAGGTACATTTCCGTATAGTCATGATGGACGTTTCGTTCTCTTCATTTGTACGAGTTACGTTAGTAGGTATGAGCCTTTACATAAAAACATCACAAAAATGATATTTAACTCATAAATAGCTAAATAATTAGTAATATCATAATCATAACGTAGGTACTGTATATGTTACGCGGGGATCTTGCGGTCCATGCCCCCCCCCCCCTTTACGGGGCCCCGGTGTGGGCGCGTTCGTTGAGGTTGCGAGCGAAGCACTACCTGAACGCGCCCCAAAAAGTGGTAGCTGTAAGGCTAATCCGTGGGTACCGCACGATCTCCCGCGAGGCGGCGAGCCTCCTTGCCGGATTGCCGCCATGGGATCTGGAGGCCATAGTCCTCGCGCGCCTGCACGAGTGGCGCGCGGAGGCACAGCGCCGGGGGGAAACTCCGCTGCCGCGGCAAATTGTCGCGCAGCGGACAGACCTCCGCCGTATCTCATGGCGACATGGAGAGAGCGACTATCGCAACCCCGTGCAGGGCACGCCACAATAGTGGCGATAAGTCCCCTCTTTGAGGAGTGGCTAGGGAGGCGCCACGGCGCCCTCATCTTCCGCCTGACGCAGGTCCTCACCGGACACTGATGTTTCGGGAGGTACCTGTACCGAATCGGGGGGGAGGAAACGCCCGGGTGCTATCATTGCGAGGATCGCCCGGAGGACACGGTGGAGCACACCGTGGAGGTCTGCTCCGCTTGGGTGGAGCACCGCCGTGTCCTCGTAGCGGCGATTGGCGGCGGCGACCTCTCGCGTCCGGCCCTGGTTCAAGCCATGGTCCGGGGCGAGAGGGAATGGGAAGCCGTCGCCTCTTTCTGCGAAGCAGTCATGCTAGCGAAGGAGGCGGCGGAACGTGAGAGGGAGAGAGCCTCACGTCCCAGCCGCCGCAGGAGGAGAAGCACCGGGCGTCGGGGGCCTCGCCGTGATGGCTCTCGGCCACCGTAGGCGCGGGCCTGTGGACGGTGAGTAATGGGCTAGCTCGCCGTCTGTCCGTCGTATGACGGCAGGCCGTGTCGACGGCGTGTTCGTGTTCCACGCGCGCCTCAAAGAGATGTCAGCAAACGGGAGGGGCCCGCAAGGGCCGATGCCTGCCAGGGCTGCGGGACTGTTCGAAAGAGATACCGCGGCCCTGGAACATAAAGGGCCAAAGAAGGAACATGGGTGGTTTTTAGTCAGTAAGAGTCTGACACACCCTTACGCTTCGCCCAGAGCGGGAGGGGTCATTTGATGATTTCCCACCCTCCAAAAAAAAAGGTACTGTATATGTATTTCATAGTTCCGTTGTGGAAATATTTATTTTTATGTTTCGTCTCACGCAGATGCAACTGTCAAGGCAGATGACAGACGTACCGGTAGGGATGATGACTGACTGATGTTGTTTCATTTCGATAAGGCACATCAACGCTGCGAGGCCATAAAAAGCACGATTATTCGGTATTCACGATTATTCACGTTTTTTTTTTTCAATTAGCAGCTGTTCTCTTATTTTATTTTTAACTATCTTTGTTGTTTTGTACCTACATGATTGATCTGTGGTCATTTTATAAGTTGCGAGTAGTTTAGACATAATTTTTAGGTTATCTCCGAATTTGTTTAATTACTTTAAAACTCGGATACTTGTGTGAAAATTAACACTTTTATTTAATAGTATATAAAGCGTAGTCTATAATAAATAAAGATTTATTGTGTTTCAACTTAAGACGGATTTCCATACATCGTTGATCATGATCCTTTATTTCTTTGACGCAGTCTGTATACTTATAATCGTGTAAATTAATGCGCGTGAAGTGAATTCGGGCAATTAAAAGAAAAAAAAATGATGGATTCTTTAAAACACGCCCAAACAATAAGAAGTGGTCGGCAATAAAGACAAGATTTTTCTTTACTTTTTTTAATTAAATAAAGTAACAAATGTAAAAACCGAATAACGAGGGTTACCTCCTCTTGCCAAAATCACAGCTTGAAGCCTTCTGGGCATGCTTTCCACGATGTTTTTGATAACGTTTTGAGGGATACGTTCCCACTATTCTGCAATGACTCTTTTTAGCTCCCTGATGTTTTGTGGAGCAGGTTGCACTGATCTTACCCGTCTCTTTAGAACATCCCAGACATGCTCAATTGGATTGAGGTCAGAACTTCGAGCTGGCCAATCTAAACGACGGATCCCAACTTATTGCATGTACGCTTCTACGTCACCAGAACGGTGCGGGCGAGCATTGCCATCCTTAAAAATGGAATCTTCCCCAAGTGCAGTCAATGTGGGTTGTGCATATGGAATTAGGACTTCCATTATGTACCGGTGTGCATTTAATGTTCCATTTTCTATGAAAACTAACTCCGTACGCTCCGTAGAATTAATTGCTGCCCAAAACATAACGGAGCCTCCGCCATAAGGAGTGATTTCTTCGAAACATACTTCCGCATAGCGTTCCCGTGGTCTTCGCAGCACTCACCGGCGTCGGTCCTCTCCACACAAAGAGATTCTAGCTTCATCAGAAAACAATACTTTATTCCAGTCCTCCGGAGTCCATGAAGCACAGTTCCGAGCAAACTGAAGTCGAGCAACACGGTGCTCACGGAGTAATTTAGGGCCCCGAGCTGGGTGGTAACTCCTGATATTGGCAGCCAAAAGCCTCCTCCTGACCGTCCACAAGCTAACTTCTACTCCTCTTACTTCTTCAAGGCTCTTCTTCGGGTCCACACTTGACGCCTTACGATTCCGCAACGCCTGACTCACCAAAAAGCGGTCATCTCTTGGTTCTGTGCATCGTTTTCTTCCCGAACCGGGTCTTCTTTTGATCGAACCGGTCTCTTGATACCGTTGCCAAGTCCTCTGGACAGTTGAACGACTCACATTTAGCCGCTGAGACACGTAAGTTTGCGAACAACCTTCTTCAAGTAGGGCTATAATTTTACCGGCCCTTATGGCTTTATCACTCATATCAAAATGTGGTATTTAATGTAAAAAGAAAGATTAAATTGTTTAATTTGCAAAAAATATCCAAAAAGTTTTAAAATATCGTAATCAGTTAAAAATCGTTTCAGCAATTCGCGCCATTAGTAAAGCAATTTTAGAATAATCCACAATAATCATTATTTTTCTTTTATTAATTTCCAATTTTAAAATTGGAACGTAAAGAATGGTGCCAGGATGCTGCAAAAAACATGCCAATACATCGTCAAATTAATAAAACCTATTTCTTGTTCTTCTTCATTGAAGTAGAGAAAAAAATCTAGTGCCCGTTTTTTTTGCAAAAGAGTTTATTTTTATTTAGTTTGCTTATATTTTTATTTTAGGGTTCAAGGTTTTATTACTTATTTCTAATGAATTTATTTTTATTACAGCAAAAATCTAATATCTTAATCTTTTGGAGCACGAAGCTTCTTCTAAATTTTCTTTGTCATCGTCAGCAATAGCAACATAGATTGATAAATCATCTGATGCTGAAATAATCGGTTCATCTTCATCCATATCAGAATCATGTGGCTGGCCAGATTTTGAACAACATGTAAGCATTTGTTCAAATACGGTCTCATCCTCATCTGGTGCATCGCTATCATCAATAGTTCCATAAGATGCGGGAAAAGTCCATCATCTCTTCTTCTGCTTGATTGTCGAATCATTTCAAGGCCCTTTTGTGTCACTTTAACAAACCCCACTATTAGATGTTTTTTACACAGCACACACAACTCGCCGTCGCCTTCCTCCGTCATTTTTAAACAAACGCTCCTTGCACAAGTAGGTGCACAACTGCTCCGTTTCGTACCTACTTCGAGCGAGACACAAAGAAGATGCCGCCTGCGCGCCGCCGTCGCACCGCTGCGCGTGCGCCCCGCGCCCCTCTTCACTCCCGCGACCGGTCATTGCTAACTGACGGCAATGCATGTACTTAGCAATTATTGAGATTGT
Source organism: Eurois occulta (assembly GCA_950022335.1). Lineage (NCBI taxonomy): Eukaryota > Metazoa > Arthropoda > Insecta > Lepidoptera > Noctuidae > Eurois > Eurois occulta. Next base: position 800,354 of record OX465499.1, read on the forward strand.
AAAAACTTTGGTATTAGGCCGAATTTCTATTGGCTTCTAGGAAAATCGCTTACAATACAGCGACTCATAACTAATAAACGTATTGAATTAGCCTGAGCAATTATTCACATAACGTAATTAAGTAAAAATTTAAAAAAAAATGTTTTGAAGGAAAATCTTTTGGATAACTTAACAAAGCTATTTATTTAAGGAAATAAAACCATATTAAAAAGTAAAAATTAGCAGAGCAATTTTTCAGGAGCAGTTAAAGCGCAAAAAGTTAAAAGATAAATTTGGAGTATCTCTCAAATCGAAAAAATGTTGGATGCTTATACTTACCTATTCTAACTAATATATTCATACGTATACAGAAAGTATTTCAGTCTGAGGAATTTTTCACAAAGACTTATAAGCAATTTTCATGTTTAGGTAAAAATACCTAACTTCTCTTATCAAAATGTTTTGGCTAATTTGACATCTGTAATCTGTATTACCTTACTTGATCACACTACCTATTCTCACTGGCAGAGGAAATTTTCGGGTTACATAAGCCCCGTTGATTGGGCTATATAACTTATGTATGGAGAAACTTCGTGAAATAGACTTTCCTCCTGAGTTGGGTAACTGCTGTGATAATTTCTGTCAAGATGTAAATCATAGATTGGTGATTGACAAGCTGTATAGTGGTATAGTGACTTCCCTTCGGGAAGCAGCAGAGGGCAGTTCTGGCCTAGTGGGCGAGGGTAGGACACGGCGTCCGGTGGTTGAATGGAACAGGTATGTCAAAGACGCTCACGGAAACGCCAGGAGAGTTTTTCTTAACTGGGTGTAATAAACCTTGCACCTGGTTGCTGTTTGAGGAAACTGTTGGTTGTGGGGGGCATCATGTCTGGAAAACCCGTAAACATTTCTAGGAGACAAGAAACGTTATTACAGGTATGACCCGAGGCAAATCTCCTGGACATGATGGCCTAAGCATTAAACACTTTCAATATGCTGGTCCGCACCTCCCTAGAGTCTTACATGCTGTTCAACTCTTGAGTGCGACACTCGTATCTACCTAAGGAGCTTATGAGGACGATAGTTGTCTGTTGCCAAGAACAAGACAGGGGATGCATCGGATAAAGACAACTATAGGTCTATTTCTTTGGTCACCATAGCAGCTAAAGTTAAGTACGGGTTTTCTAATCACTAATCTCGGGAGTTTCGTTTCGCTAATTACACTTGTAAAAAATGTAACGTGTAAGGCCATTTACGGCGAATATGTAAATCGGTAAAACACGTGCAAGACGAGGTAAGCGAGGGCGATGATGACGACGCGGTGACGCGCGACGGTGAGTTGATTATATAAACAAATTATAACATAATTATGAATTAAAAATACGAAAACAAAACGAATACGAATACGAATTATTTTACGATGTTGTTATTATGTACCTATATTAATAAATTTCAATTTCAATTTAAGATCATTAAAAGGTCAGCTTTTAGTTAAAACTAGCTGTGCCCGCGACTTCGTACGCGTGGATGTCGAAACTTAACAATGTATTTTTTAGTGCGAAGCGCTGTTGGATGATTCCGATACAAATCATTTTTTTTTATGCTAGTGCTTCTTTATAAACAACATTAGCTGTGGAACCATCTGCAGCGTACACAAAAAGGTTATTGGGGTTGTTTACGCGAGAAAGAGCTACATATAGTTGACCGTGGGAAAAGCATCCAATACTTAGGTCCACCCCGCAACGGATAATTTCTGGCCCTGAGCTTTATTAATCGTCATGGCATAACAGAGACTGACTGGGAATTCCACTCGTTTGAAAGAGAAAGGAAAGTTGTTAGGAATTATAGGTATTCTTGGAATAAAAACAATATCACCGGCGCCGCAACCGGTATTTCAGCTTCCATTATGTTTTGCTGCAGATTTGTGACTTTGAGCCGAGTGCCGTTACAAAGTTTGGGAGGACATAAATTTCTGAGGATAATTATTGGTACAGCGATTTTTAAAACTATTTTGTGGGCTGGAAGTCCGGGTGTGTTGAGGGAATCCAAAAATTCTACCGGGTAGTGCGTGGCGTCATCTTCTTCCATAACTGTATTTATAGAGGTGTATTCTCTACTATTCCCGGACACATGAATCAATATTTTTAAATTAACTGCCGCAGCTTGGACATTGCGAGGACTCAAAATAGCTCGCTGACATAGCCAAGAACCGGCTTGATTTCCCATGTTTGTGGAATTTCCGTACACAGAAGAAATTAGCCCCTGTTGTGATGTAACGCAAGAACAGAGATTATCAACCAAAATAACTTTTCCATCTTCTTGTACGGGGTATGTGCCATCGCCTATTTGTAACTATAAATTGGAAAACTCCTGTGCATTTTCGCAGCCTCGCAACTGTGCACGCATATGTACACTCAGGTGTGTAGATGATAATTATATTGCGCCATAAAACAGAACTCTTCAGACAGGCAGCAATTTCTTCGGCTCTCGTTCCTCGGGGTACTAAATAAATAAATAAATAAATATCCCTGGACATTTCACACAGCACCATCTAGTCCCAAGCTAAGCAACCTAATGCTTGTGTTATGGTAGCTAGATGGCTGATAAACTACATATATACATTTTTTTTTGTAATTCATACATATTATAGATAGAAAAACACCCAGACCCGGAACAACTACTTGTAGATCATACAAATATTTGTTCCGTACGGGAATCGAACCCGCGACATGCAGCGCAGCAGTCAATTGCTTGACCACTGCGCCAACCGTGCCGTCGAACTATCGGGAGTTTCTGCCGAAAATCACCGCAGAACGGCACCATAATGCCTCCCATCGGCCGGTCATTTTGCCTTATGTCCTGTAAAGTACTATTCACTGCTTCTACAGCTTTGCGGTTTGCCATAGTGCACTGGTCCCAAATGATTAAAACACAATCGCATAAAACCCTTGCTTTATCGCTATTTCGCGATATGTTGCAAACCGGGCTTTCGGTACGGTCTAAGTCGATAGGAATTATAAATGTTGTATGTGCCGTTTTTCCTCCAGGCAATAATGTGGCTGCTATCTCTGAAGAGGCGACAGCAAGGGAAATTATATATATTATTTGGTTCTTATATAATTATATTATTTTGGTTATGTAGCGGCACTACAAAAAGTACTACAGTGCCATCTATGACGCAGAGGATAAACTAAAAATCGAAATATATCTAAATTCTACATCGCGCAAGTTATTCGCGACTTAAGACTATACAGAAGAACCTGACAACAACTGTTGGGCAGTAGCCCACCAGACATAACACGCGTCTGGTCGGAGGATCCTCCCTTTTCAATGGGGGTTGAAGAGCTTTACACCCTGTTCTTCATACCTACTTCCAGTTCCTTATTCGAGCCAAAATGACTTTGGTTAGGAAAGTTTTACCTGTTCCGCCCGGTGCGTCTAAAAACAGGATTTTACCCGAGGCGTTTTCTACACTGCAGCATACCCTATCAAACGTCTGGCGCTGTTCCTCTGTCTCTGCGCCATTTTGTTAAATTTCTGCGAGTTCCACGGTATTATAACTAATTTCTGATACGTACTCTCTGTTTATACGTTCCCCATCGACTGTCGGCGTGGGCAAACCGTATTGACTGATCGGGTTCCCTGGTATACTTATAAATATCTCTTTAATAGCCAATAAGGACCTGTTGTGACAAATTTCACGTACCCTATCAGGAATTTCTCCATCAGTATTTAGTTGAACATGCCTCAATCAGAAAATGACGTGACACGCACAATGCCATCTATCGAATATCTATATATATTCAATGCTGCACGCAGTTGATCTCTAGATATAGTCCAGTCTGAGTTCGATAGATGGCGCTGTTTTAATATTTTACTTCGGAAACACTATTATAATGTTATTAATTTACATTTTTCTTTCTTTTAATTTATAAGGTGTGAACTGATTACGATGAAACAAAAAACTTAATGTTACTTCAATTTACGCACATATTGTTGTGTATAAAAGTTACGGGAAGTTGTGAGACCAATGTGCACATAACCATAATTTTACTTCTGTAACACTTTAAATTCAAATATCTTTTGATAGACTGAACCGATTGCAATGAAACAAAAACTAAATGTTACTTCAAGTTACGCTCAATCGTTGTATGTAAAAGTTATCTACATCACTTTCGTACATTTTACGTGATGCCCGAACAAATAAACAGACAAACAGACAAAAAATCGAAAAATGCTGGAAATGGGACTATTATAATGTTATTAATTTACATTTTTCTTTCTTTTAATTTATAAGGTGTGAACTGATTACGATGAAACAAAAAACTTAATGTTACTTCAATTTACGCACATATTGTTGTGTATAAAAGTTACGGGAAGTTGTGAGACCAAGTGCACATAACCATAATTTTACTTCTGTAACACTTTAAATTCAAATATCTTTTGATAGACTGAACCGATTGCAATGAAACAAAAACTAAATGTTACTTCAAGTTACGCTCAATCGTTGTGTATAAAAGTTATCTACACACATTACATTTACATCACTTTCGTACATTTTACGTGATGCCCGAACAAATAAACAGACAAACAGACAAAAAATCGAAAAATGCTGGAAATGGGTTCTATTGGTTGTCCTTTAACACCCTGGCTATTTTTTTTTTGAAATTTTTTTGATGTACAAAAACGACTTTTCTACAGTTTTATTATAATTATGTAATAGATAGATAATAATATTCTTAGAACCAATTTGTATCACAAAGCTTTTGCTATGTACTTCTCTCAGGCGTTACGTAGATACGAGCGAGCAATATTTTTTTCTTCTACCGACTTGTTTTGAGATAGTTCACTTGTTACGTAGTTCTGTTTAGTAACATTTAAAAAACAATCAGAATATAATAAATGTGATTTTTTGAAAGCAATCGCAGCTAATATAAAATCTGCTGCAGGTGGAGCAGGTGGTTCTAAACCTCAGCCACGGCGGCGAGTGTTAAAACCACCTGCTCCTCAACTCGCGGGCCGCCTCGCCCCTCGCGATTTTAAATAACATTCTAGACAAGACTGCGTGGAGTCGGATTTACAGCGATTCGTTTCTGTCACTAAAACCTAATTTTTAACAAATGTTTTAGGGCTAAAAAAATTATTATAAATGAAAATTCGGAATAATACACATTATTTAACACAATACTTAGGAGATATGACTTTAGGTCATGTAAAATTAGGAGATTCAATTATTATAGTACTCGATATTATGAGAGAATACTTTAAGAACTAAATATATTTATATTAAACAAAATTTCGGGATTTTGAACATTATGGTTACTGAAATTTATAGCAAACGTGTTATGGATAAGGATTTTCGGACAAACAATTTTAGGAGAAAAAAGGGAGTACCACGTTTACTGCATGTTTTAAATTTCGTCTCATTCAGTTTAAGAATACTTAGTTTTATTAAAGCATCTCAAACACTACCCCATGAAATATTCAGAGTCTATTTTAGCGAGTCTGAAGCCTGTCTGAACTAATTTGTCTCTATTTCTAGTACTGTAATTGAGTTTGTCAGCTCCTTTTTTTAAAGATGTAAATTTTTTCTTACGTACATTATGTTTTCGTAGATGTATTGACAATGTACCGTCATGATGTTAATTTCCTTCAACATTTTTCGTAAAGAATCGCGCCTACGAAGATTATATATAGCTCTGATGGATCTTTTTTGCAGAATAAATATAGACTCAGTGTCTGCAGCCTGTCCCCATAACAGAATGCCATAAGACATTAAACTATGAATGAAAGTAACTAAAATTTACCAGTTTTGCGGTATCTACATCAGTAAATTGGCGGATTTTTCTTATAGTATATGCTGCTGAAATGTTAAATGAGAGCCCTATTGTAGCCTTGAATTAAGCGTTATACCCAGGAAAACCGTTTTATCTACGAATTGTTTGGAATTGAAAAATGGAAATAAGGAAACGGTGAGAACTAATAGAATAGACCAATGAAGAAAATTTAGAGATGAAAGGGGGAAAAACAGGGAAAAATTTTAGCGTTACTAAAAGAAATGAGGTAAGCTACTATACCAGCTGTTTGAAAATATTTAGGGGCACGGCAGCGCCCCCGCCAAGTCGAGCAAAAATAAAAAAGTCACGGCAGTACCATCTTTTCTCGAAGCGATTCACGACATTTTCGACACCTCTGTAACTTAATTGTGGATAAAGCTAGAATCGTGAATTTTCAGTGACTAAGAGGTCATATTATACCTAGGCATATTCCTGAATTACATTCAATTTGAACCTGTGGTTTATGAACTATTGCAAGTCAAAATACCTTACTTTTGTCACTGACTCACTCACCGATCATCATAATTCTAAGCTACTTCTAGGTACACAAGCTTCATGTTTTGAACGCAATTAGTGTTTAGCCTACAAACCGACGAAAAAATCCAACATACTGCAATTTCAGTTCACTCTAGATATAAAACTGCATAAGTAACTTTGTAATCCTATATAAATGACTCCGTCGATGTTTTTATTAGTTTTCCGGTTTCTGTTGGTTCCTTTTTGCACGTGGTGACACACAACGTCTTGCTCGGTCACCAAACCTGTAGTGGTATATACAGACTCGGTTTGCATCATTCTGGTATCTGGCTGACTTCGACCTTGAACGGGAACGAAAGGGACGACAATGGCGCTGTCTTCCGCGGTCTCGGAGTTCGGATATTTCCAGTGTCAGCTTTTCTATTTGCTTCGATAGAACTTGTATCTGTGCTGACATGACTTGCTGATTGGCTGCCGCGGTATTCGGTTGTGACGTTGACACTGCTGCGATGTTGTTGCTCTCCGTATATTCCATCATCTTGTCTGCCATTGCGGCTAACATGTCTAGTGATGAATCTGTGTTCACCGACAGTACTACACGAACTTGCGGGGGTAGGTGATTCATCCATTCAATCTTGATACCGTCTTCCGTGATCATGCTGCCGCCAAGTTCACGCATTCGCCTGAGAAGTTGCGATGGCTTCTGGTTTCCTAACTCCAGACCACTGATGAGGCTCTTGAAGTTTTTTACCTCGGAATCTTCATAAACGGAGATCAGGCGCTGTTTTATCGCTGCATATTTTCCACTTTCTGGTGGTTTTACCAGAATATCGGTAAGATGTCGCAGATCTGTTGTTTGTAGTTGCCCAAGAACGTAGCGGTATTTATTTTCATCGCTGGTTTTCTGCGGGTCCACGATCGCTTCAAACTGAATGAACCACATACGGGGATATTCACGCCAGAATGGAAGTAGCCGCGACTGCACGGAGATAGCGGCTAGGTCGGAAGGTGCACTAAGACTTGTTTCTGGCTTCGGTTCCATGTTTACTGTAGTTCGGGGTCACCAAATGTAGCAGTGTTAGGGCTTTAGAAATGAAACCAGATTGGAAGAGTAAGATACTGAATATATTTCATTAAAATTACACAGCTTAAGTGATATTAAGAAAGCGCGAGATAGTTCATGTTCCACCTGCCACAATACCCGTTGACCAATCAGCGCACAGCACTGTTGATGTAGCACACCGTTCGTCACATCCACGGTAAACTTACGAATCTGCAGTTTTAGTGAAATCTATTTTTAGATGAAAAACTGTATCTAATGTGGTATTACACACCGTGGAAAATTTACGTATTTCTATCTCCAACGGTTATAGAATTAAAATTTTTCGAATCTGCGTTTTATGTTAATTTACCCATAGTAAACTTACCAAATTCATATATGATAGTTTAGCGTAGTAGAATTTATGAAGTTAGAGTAAAATGTGCCACTAACAACTTACGAATCTGGTATATTCGTTAATTTACATTGGCATCTATTATTACTAATATGTGTCAAGTAACCCATAGCAAAAATACGAATTTAGCATATTCGTGAATTTACATTGGTAACAATTATTACCAATATGGGTCAAGTAACCCACAGTAAACATGCGAATCTGGCATATTCGTGAATTTACATTGGTAACAATCATTACTAATATGGGTCAAGTAATCCACAGTAAACATGCGAATCTGGCATATTCGTGAATTTACATTGGTAACAAATATTACTAATATGGGTCAAGTAACCCACAGTAAACATGCGAATCTGGCATATTCGTGAATTTACATTGGTAACAAATATTACTAATATGGGTCAAGTAACCCACAGTAAACATGCGAATCTGGCATATTCGTGAATTTACATTGGTAACAAATATTATTCAAGTGAGTACGTAACTCACAGCAAACAATCAAATCTGGCATATTCGTGAATTTACAATTGTGTCAAATACTACTTGTTGAAGAAGTAACTTAAAACAATATTATGTAAATGTGTCATTCGTTAAATAATGGCTAATTTATTATTAAATAAGTGAAATTACTTACCTACCGCAAACTTATACTATGTTTTCAACTGTAGCGCGATTTTATATTTCTTGTTGGTGTTTGGAGTTTGCTTATTTTATACCTAAAAGATTTTATCGGATAAGTTTAAATTATAATTACTAAAAAAAACTTTTCTTCGAGTAAGGTATTAATGATAATAATATTGATAATTATCTAAACCAATAGGATATAATTAAATAATCGATATAAATAGGTACTCGATTTAATAATAAATCTACTTTAAGTGTGCATCACTAATCATTGTTGTTTGCACTATTTTTTATTGTCGTAGTTTTACTGTGCTCTGATTAAAACCTTGATATTTTTGTGTTAACTAAAATTTATGTGCTTTGTTTTCAATATGAAGAGAAATGATAAGATACTACGTAAAGTGTTCGAAACTGAGAAAAATACAAGTATTGGTAGTAAGTATATTTTTATACTTTAGCCTAAAATTATACCTAATGTATTATATTACCATTGTTTCTTAGTTAAAAGTTTGTTAATTCAAATTATTTTAGGACAGAAAGTTCGTAAATCTCTCTTGCTTGGCTAGTTCCTACCTACCTTGGTATACCTACCTACATTTATCTTGGTTTTTATTTCGTAGTTCGCGTCATCGTAAGTAAGATGTAATAAATCTTTCAATCTTAAACTGAACGCCCCTCCAATAGTACACATTTCAATTTTTGTGTAGAAAAAGTAGTTAGATGGAATGATCTGTACCTACAAGCAATTTTATCAGAGCGTCATTTGTTTATTGAAATACCTACTTTCGTGATTCGCTCTGTATTCAATTCCAAATACAGTGCAAGTTTTAGTGTCCGTGTTGACATAGAATGAAACAAAACCAAACGTTTGACTACCTTTTAAACCAAAAAGAATTGTAAGGTTAATACTTCACCACAGAGCGGAAAGTTTAAAAATATTAGTAGGTATGATTCTTTTTGGTTTAAGAAAAGTAGATAGGTAGTAAAATTATTTTAATACGAGATAAATCCTGGTAGAGATATACCTACTAATTTTAGTCATTCTTACATAGCTAAATGCACTCCTCCTTGCTACTATTAGAGTATTCACCCTTTTTAACTTATTTAACGTACTTACTCACCCATGATCGCATATTAGTGTATGCGATTGCGGATCATGAGATGCCGTTTCCTCTTTGGTCCAGTGGACTACCACTGGATCAAAGAGGAAACGGGATCTCAGTCACTTACTTTTAAACTTACTTAACTTTACTTCACTTACCGTACTTAATTACTTACCTAAGGTACTTACCTTACTTACTCAACCGTGATCTCATGATCCGCAATTGCATACTAGTGTTTGCGATTGCGGATCATGAGATCCCGTTTCCTCTTTGGTCGACTATCACTGGACCAAAGAGGAACCGGGATCTCATGATCCAGTCACTTACTTTTAAACTTACTTAAAATAGTATTACTTTCAGGAGCAGCTGAAATTGAAGCACCAATTAGTAGGAGAAACAGTACATCAAGCAAAACTCACCAACCACAAAACATAATTAATGATAAGTTTATGATTGATACATCTATGGGCGATGGTACTACTGAAGAATGCTTTCCTATATCGATAACGAACGATGTAACATTACAAACCCATGTTTCCGTAGACTCCGAAGCAGTTGCAACGCCCGAGGCACCATTATACTCACCGATAACTCCAATAGACCGAAACATTTTTCTATCTGGAGGTAATACAAAAAATATTCTTGAAAGTCCCGAAAAAATATTACAAACCCTTGTATCTGTAGACTCCGAAGCAGTTGCGACACCTGAGGCACCATTATACTCACCGATAACTCCAATAGACCGAAGCATTTTTCTATCTGGAGGTAATACAACAATTATTCCTGAAAGTCCCGAAAATTCTTCACCAGTTCGTTGTATGTCACCAGATACTCTTAGATTGTTCGAAACACTGAATCACAGTGAATTTGGTGATGATGACAGTGTTAAAGACCCTGATTTTATTGTTGATAAAGACCTCGATAATAGTTCATCTGATGAATCTACTGCACATACAAACATTGCCATGTTTGAATTAGTTCGTGCAGAAAAACCTTTAAGTTCAGAATTTTATCATACATCAGATACAACTCAACAGTCAGAATTTTTTCACGATAATGCTTCAATTGCCATACTCGGGGGTGACGAAATCCAGGAATCTAGAAGATTAGCCGAAAGCAATTTGCGATCACATTTTGGAGTGGTTGTCTCCAAGCCACTGAAAAGACGATACTCCGAAAACGACTTGCAACATTTTCATCAGACACAACAGCCATTTAAAAAGTTAAGAAGTGCTTCCATATCTATTGCGTGTGAGGACAGAGTGCAAGAAATACCAATGTCCAAGTCACCGAAGAAAAAACATATTTCTGACCCTACTAAATGGAAGAGACATATTGAAAGAGAGAAACGTTTAAAAGGTGAAGCTTATAAAACTATCAAAGGAAAAATTGTGTCAGCTATGCCATTGAAACAACCTAAGTGTCTGGCAATCCCGAAACACAAATGTAATGCTAATGTACCTGAAGAAGCAAGAAAACGCGTTTATGAGTCGTTTCGAGCTCTAAAAACGTTAGAAGCACAGCGACAATTTATAATTCAACATGTGAAAAAAGAGAAGAAGAAAAGATCAACAACAAATGGTCCTTCACGCAAAGATTTTACACACCATTATTCTTTTACAATAGGACTCGAAAAGATCAGTGTATGCAGAGATTTCTTTTTGGACACTTTAAATATAAAAGAAGGCATTATAAGGGGAGCTTTGAAGAAACTTTCTTCAGAAGGTGTTCTTTTAGCAGATGAAAGAGGCAAGAAACCGCCATCTAACAAACTTTCTGATGACAGATTTAACCAAATTAAAAAACATATATTTTCGTTTCCTGCCATGGAATCACATTATTGTAGGAAGAATACAGAGTATAAATACCTTGATTCTGGACTGAATTTAAAAATAATGTATTCGCTATATAAGGAAAAATGTGATGAAGAAGGAACAAAACCAGCGGGTATAGAAACATACAGAAAAATTTTCAGATCGTATAAATTAAGGTTTCATGTTCCCAAAAAGGATCTCTGCAAAAAGTGCGTAGCTCACAGAGAATTAAAAAGTAATGATAATAATATGACTAACTCTGAAGACGACAGTCATTCCAAGCATCTTAAGCGACGGGACGATGCCTATCTGCGTCGAGACGCTGATAAAGCAGCAGCAAAGAATGACACAAAAACTTTGGCGTTCAATTTTGACCTAGAAGCGGTCCTTCAAACTCCTAAAGGTGCTTCTGGACCATTCTTTTATGTTCGAAAGCTAGCTGTCTACAATTTGACGTTTTATAAATTTGGGGATCAAGATGTCGATTGTTTTACTTGGGACGAAACTGAAGGCAAACGAGGAAGTACTGAGATCGCGACTTGTGTATATAAATATATTTCAAGCAAGGAAAATATAAGTAATGTCAGAATGATGTCTGATAATTGCGGAGGCCAGCAAAAAAATTTTAACTTTTCTTGCATGTTGCTATATTTGGTAACAAACAACCCAACAATACATACAATAGATCACGTTTTTTATGAATCTGGACATAGCCACATGGAATGTGACTCTATACACTCCAAAATTGAACAAAAGTGTAAAAACTCTGCAGTATACACTCCAGATGGATGGATTCAAGTAATGAGGCTGGCTAGAACGAATCCCCGCCCATTTAATGTAAATGTGTTAACTCATGACGAATTTTTAGATTTCAATCCGAATCAGTGTCAGTTTGCCGAAGAAATTACAAGAAAACAAAACCAAAGAAAGAAAGGTTCTAATAAACAAAAAATAAACAATGCACAAGAAAGAAATGAACAACAGTTCGGAACGATAGGAAAGGAAAAGACGAACTTCCAAGATGCTGTGTGGATTCAGTATCGTAAAGACAGTCCTAAGTCAATTTTCATCAAAACTGATTATAATGACGATAACTTCAAAGAGCTAAAGATAAAGCCAAAAAGGGGCAAAACAGCATTAATAGTACCTGTACCTATTTATACTGAACGTATTCCTATCTCAACACTAAAAAAAAAGAACCCTTTTTATAACCAAATTTACCACGGTACCAATATACCTACAACAGAAAAAAAGTTATCATTCATAAACATGAATGATAACTTTCAAAACGCTTCCCTGTAAAATGCATTTTCTGCAGATTCGTAAGTTTGCCGTGGATGTGACGCGTTGCTCCGAGGTACCTTGCGAAAACAGGACACGTAGCTGTGCGAGCGAGATGGATGCGCGCAGAGATATACCCCGTCTTCGGCGCGCGGGTGGCAGTTTCTTGTCGGTGAACGTGGGTAAGACGCAGGCGATAGTCGCCGGCGCGGCCCACCTCCCACCACCCTTGACGCTACAGGGCGCCGACGTCGCGTGGATGCCCCAGGTCAAGTACCTAGGGGTGACCATCGACCGTCGGCTCTCTATGGGGTCACATGTCCGCCAGGTCGTGGCACGGACCAGGGCCGCTCGCGGCCAACTCCGTCCAGTGCTCTCGTCCCGCCTCCCGGTGCGCGTCAAACTGAGCGTATATAAAACTTATATACGCTCTATATTGACGTACGCCGCCCCCGCCTGGTTCGCCCTCACTAGCGAGGGAAACAAGAAGAGGCTACGTGCGCAACAGAATATGACGCTGCGCACCATCGTTGCTGCCCCTCGCTATGTGAGGAATAACATAATCGGGCGTGGCCTCGGGATTGAGAGCCTGGACGCCTTCATCCGGCGCCTTGCGACGGGAATGTTCGCGCGTGCCGACGCATCTGCTTGGCCGCATGTCAAGCACATAGCGCCATGGCACGCGCGCCCCCCTGACGCGAGGCGCCCCCTACCCCGCGACCTGGCTGCGGACACTGACCCCACCCTACCGGATGTGACTCCCGGGTAAGTTGTACCAGGTTACACGCAACTTACCTGCACAATATGACTCTACACACTACATGCACCCTGTTACGTGACGTGTTCTAAGTTAATATAGGCGCGTCACGTAGCAACTCATACATGCATCTCTCTACACTCAGGTAGATTCACAGGGGGGCGTGGCGCCTAGCCACGCCCACTCAGACACTGGGCGGTGTCACTCAGTACAATACCGCCCACACACACATGACGGCTTCTTAGCTCGGTCCGCTACCGGCTCGCTCTGGTTTGTGGGACGGGCGGGAGCCTTACACCCACTGTAGGTGCGTCGAGTCGGCACCCCTGTCGCTGGTCGTCACCCGCCGGGCCTCCTCCGGGCAACCGGAGGTCTCACCTGGCGGTGACAGACCGCCGGGGTGGCGTGAAGAAAGCAACACTGTAATCAGTGTTGTAACGCGCCTACAGTAACTTCATAGCAACTACACACATGGGCGCGCGATGTTTATCGCGCGCTACAGGCTGCGCCTAAATAGGCCATCCTATGACGGGCCCGTGTTGACGGGCCAAGGTAAAGCCTCCACGGCCAGGGGGCGAAGCCCCGTGACCGTCTGCCGCGCCCCCTTGCGGGGGCGCAGCGACTTCCAACGCGGGTGGCAGTTTAGAACTTGAGAACGAGCGTTCGTGCCGCGTGCTTGTCGATGCGCGCGGGCACTCACACAAAGTTACTTTTACACTTCCTTCAAAATGCAGAAAGCTAAATCATAGTCATTCTCTAGCAAACGCTTGGTCCGTTGCGATAACTGCGATGAGATATCATAATTTTCCGCGCAATTTTTCTGATATTTTAATAGTTATTCTGCTATTCGGGGCGGAGACGAATCCAAAAAATCAGAGATCTTTAAAATCGGTCCAGCCGTTCTTTGAGTTATAAATGGTGTAACTAGCCCGACTTTGTTTTACATAAATAATATACACCAAATTCACACGGCATATTTTTTGGCGCCGATGACGATCATTTACACGCTTTAAACCAGATTCACTCGCAGTAAGCAGCAAGTGTGCTTAGGTTTACTAGACCTGAGCACACTTTTAAAAATTATGAGGCGACGTAAACACGCGTCGTATGTATACGTAGATGCGGCGATGCAAACGCTATGCCAACGCGCTTCTTGCGCACGTTTGTATCGATTCGTACGAGCATTTGAATCGATACAAATGCAACAATTGAAGGAACTTTCACTTGGAACAGTTCACAAAGCACAAGTTCAAATTGAATGTAATTTACCTAAGTATATTATGCCCTCTTGGTCACTGAAAATTCAAGCTTCTAGCTTTATCCAGTGTCCTGAATGGCTTCGAGAAAAGGATCAACAATCTGCTTTGAAAGCGTAGTGAACGCGCATTCGTGAAACGTGCGTTGACGGCGCGTATAGAACAAACCCTGTGAATACGCTCTTACGTATGTTTATAGTATGCGGCGTTTGCAATGCTTGTGTGATCAAAACTAAAATGGACAGGACAGATAATAACGCTGATGTTTTACGTTGTTTTGTGAGTAGAAGTGGTGTGGCACTGGAAAAAGCTTTTTGATAGAAACGCTGAAAGTTTGGGTCCAAACGCATTTAAATAAAAAAACGGCAATTAGTGCTCCGACAGGAATTGCTGTATTTAATGTGAATGGCTTGACAATACACAGACTATTGCAACTGCCCGAGGAACATAAGAAAACACCTAAGTATAAGCCATTTTCTGTTGAAGTCCTCCAAGTTCTAAGTTCGTATCTGAAAGAAGTAATGTTATTTATCTTAGACGAAGTGTCGATGATATCCTATCTTACTCTAACATATATTCATTTACGTTTGTCCGAGATATTCGATACCGGTGACGATCAAAATGGGTGGTTTGGAAAAAAACATATGATAGTAGTTTTCGGGGATCTTGTACAGCTTCCGCTGGTTAGAGATAAGTCTGCTTTTGAATAACTTTCAACCACTGAAATTAAAAAACTGTTGGGCTCCCTGAGTATGCCCATTCTATGGGCTGAACTGTTTATATATGATTAACTTACCAAAAACATGAGACAGCTCAATGATTTTGACATTGTAGAAATACAATTTCTGAATACAATAGACTTAGAAGCATTTATCGTCCAGATTTACCAAAAGTACTTAAATCAAAGCCTCTGAGAAAAGCTAATAGATAGAGACAGGCAGTGAGCTTTGAGAACGTCCGTAGCTGTCGCACAAGAAACAACCCGAACCCGAATAAAACCTCCCAAACCCGATAAAAAAAGGAGGACTACTTACAAAAAGAAATGAGATCCCATCAAAAACATAACATGTACAAAAATGCAAGTCTCGCAACGCAGTTCTTCTACCGTAAAAGTTGTGAGATTTAATGTAAAACCAAGTTGGTTCATTTATTCAGTACCTACCTATGTGAGCATCTATCCTACCACTTTGTCGTAAATTGTTACCTCGTTCTATTCTAATGCAGCATGCATTAGAATAGAACGTCTATTTCAAGCGATTTGTTACAGGTATAAGTGGCCTATCGGTTCAGCGACCACCCTGTAAGCCAGGGTTCGCAAGTACGAATCGCAGCCAGATTTCACTTTTTGTGTTTTTTTTAATGCTATTAGATTTTCAAAAATAATAAACATGGTTCGCGAGTTCGATCCCCAACCAGTTTTCACTTTTTATTATTATTAAAAGCTTTTATTTAGCTTGCAATGTATGTATGTAATTTGTTCGGGTGGAATCTTAGAACTCAATTTTGAAATAGATATCTTCAACCGATTGAGTTGAAATTTTGCACACGCCTTTGGTTCTGGTGACAATTCACTTTTATGACAAACATTACTTCATCCTGCAGCCAGGATCGTCTCCTCACTAGAGACCTCCTCAACGGTTAATAGCGCGGACACGAAACTTGGTATACGTGTTCGATTGTGATAGATATAAAGATGATTTCTATCATGACCTCAACCTGCAGCCAGAATTGTCTTCTTACGAGGGAACTCCTCAACGGTTAATGGCACAGACGCGGAACTTTGCAGTCGCGTTCACTTTTGATAGATAAAGATTATTTCTAGCATGACCTCATCCTGCAGCCAGGATTGTCTTCTCACGAGAGAACTCCTCAACAGTTAATAGCGCTGACACGAAAATTTGTAAACGTGTTCAAGTTTGATAGAAAAAAAGATGGTTTCTTTTGTGACCTCATTCTGCAGACAGGATTGTCTTCTCACGAGAGAACTCCTCAACATTTAATAGCGCGGACACGAAAACTTGTAAACGTGTTCAAATTTGATAGAAAAAGTTGGTTTCTATCGTGACCTCATTCTTCAGACAGGATTGTCTTTCATGAGGGAACTCTTCAACGGTTAATAGCATGGATTCGAAAAGGAGACTGAAATGATTACATACAATCTTGGGCCTAGTTGTAAGAAGATGAAAGTGGAGTCAATTAATAGCTTATATATTATCAACCTTTCACTGAAAATTCTGCGGATTTTGTCAATCTGAGAACAAAGATATAAGAGATTATGTAAAAGTAAGGTTATGTTACAATCTTTAACTAACAACTGATTCCTGAAGTGCAAAATGTGTTCTTTTGCACTAATAGTTATTATATTTACTAGAAAATGTTTGAAAAATCATATGAATGAACGTCAACGACTTCAAGCGATAGGTAGGTAACAGGTAAGGAGATAGGGAAAGGATGTCTAAAATAAAATAAAAAATCATTTAATATAGTGTTTTATTCGCCTTCTCTTGTAATTAAAATGTCGTCTAGAAACCAAACCACATTGTAATCTGATTTAACTTACAGTTCGAGGTATAATCCACTCTTGTATAACATTATAAATTCTTGATTCACGGGTTGTGTTGGTATGAAGTAGGTGATGGGTTCGCGATGCAAGAGAGCGTCCGCAGCGGAGAAAAATATTACGGTGGCCTAGTGGTCTTCTTTGGTTATCGACATGTGGGCTTTGAGCCAAGTCCCAGCACGCTTGACAAACACAGTCACTACTGCTTACCTAAAAATGGAACATTTTTATTAATCTTCAGCTACATAAACATTACATAATTAACTGTTGTGTATTAGGGTACCTAATAAAACATTGTTTGATAAATAAGCCATAACTGTAAACAAGGGCCATAGGCCTTCTAATTATATGTATTTTAAACCTGCCAGGATGGTAGCTGGTTAGATGAGGTTATATTTACTTACAGACTGAGGTGCAAGCCATTGCCGAATCACTGACAGAATTGTTTCATCGTGTAAGGGTCGTCGGCCCAGTGTATTGCAGTGACCAGTGGATATCCCACAATTCACACAGTGATCCATAGTTTCAATAATATCCAATCCACAAGCCGGCGGTAAAATCCAAAATAACAATTCCAAGTCAAACGTGTGAGCGATCTTCGGTGTCCAAGGTGAAAGCAAGGGTCGTACAAAGTAGGCAGGGTCAGAATCCGTAAGATACAAAGCAGTGGTCGTAAAAAATGACGAATAATCGGGAAAGCACTCAAAACGCATCGGAAAACTCGAAACGAGTGAGCAAACAAAAACAGTCGGCAACTGTCTAGTGTCAATGTCAGTCAGCTGTTATGTCAGTGACATAGACTAAAAATATAAGAGAGATTTGAATCGATATGAAATCGATAATCATTAATGTTGGTTTTTCAGTAATTAATTGTTATTTGATTTAATAATATGACTGTAATTATATGCACTATATTGCTTGTGCATTTAATTACTTTGAGTTAATTATTTACTGCAAATGTTTTATTTTCGTAACTGTGTAATCGATTACTCAATCGATAATCTCACGAAAACTATTTTCTCATATTTCTCCGCTTCCAGGTTGAGAATTGAGGTGATTTTTCATATTCTAATATACAAAAATATGACAAATTTTTTAGATCATATCTCAACTTATTACATTTGGGCCCACCGTTTTCCATCTCCTTTAAAAGCTTTTATTTAGCTTGCAATGTATGTATGTAATTTGTTCGGGTGGAATCTTAGAACTCAATTTTGAAATAGATATCTTCAACCGATTGAGTTGAAATTTTGCACACGCCTTTGGTTCTGGTGACAATTCACTTTTATGACAAACATTACTTCATCCTGCAGCCAGGATCGTCTCCTCACTAGAGACCTCCTCAACGGTTAATAGCGCGGACACGAAACTTGGTATACGTGTTCGATTGTGATAGATATAAAGATGATTTCTATCATGACCTCAACCTGCAGCCAGAATTGTCTTCTTACGAGGGAACTCCTCAACGGTTAATAATAGCACGGATACAAGAAAAGTGTTAAGGTAATTATGCGTTATCAGAAATGGTTACGATACAACTAAAATTTTGATAATAAAATAATTAATTAAAAAAAAACTTTTAAAAACAAGGTTTTATTTAAGTGCGCTAAAAATAATAAAATAAACTTTTCCTTTACAAATTTTACTATCAACTTATAACGTAAATTGTGTAATGACACAATTTATATGATTTAAAACATTGCCGTGTCGTGGGGTCAACGGAATGACGCCGTCACTCACCCGGCAAAACCGATGTATCAATTGTTGACCTGGTTTTGAGGTTATTTTCGATTTTATAAAATTACTCCAAAACTCGGCTTTTGTTAACAAAAATAACTTTTGTAGGAGTTAATAATGATAAGTGTAGACTATAAAAAACTAAGTTTGATTTTGATGCAGCATGGTACGGAATTCTATACATCCATGAGCATTGTCGCGAAAAATCAAAAAAGAAACTTACATTATAAAACATATGGTGAATGGTGCCATTGGACATATTACAGAAATTATATGGCCATGCTTTCGAAGAGCACAAATGTATGACACTGATATACCATCCGTCCGTATTGACTTCGGTGAAGACGGTGTTCACGCCTAAGTCTATGTAATTTCCAGCAAAATATAGTCACGGAACCGTGGAACGAAGAATGCTGCCAATTGTATTATTTTGGGATTGTACAGTACACAAAATGTAAGGTAGTACTGTCGACTACGCCGTTATTTACTAAGGCTCGAAGCTGTTTGCTGCTGGTCAAGCATACGTGGCTTTAAGTAGGGTAAAATTATTAGAAGGTCTCCTGATTGAAGAGCTGGATTGTTCAAAATTAACCGGCAAACGACCTTGCAATAATGATGCGTTGAATGAGATGAACAGATTAAGAAATCAAGCCAGCGATAACTAAAAAGTAAAAAATAAATTAAAAGCAAAAAAAACTTTTTAAAACAAGCTTTTATTTAAACGCTCTAAAAAGAAGAAAATAAAATTTTCCTTTTAAATTTTAATATGAACTTGCAACCTCATTATACACAACTCATATGATCATAAAAGCTTGTCACGCGATTTTCTTGTGTAAATAAACTAGTACTACTTATTGATTTATGTAAAATCTGCTAAGTTTAATGTACTTATTTTGTTTTATTTTAATGCTTTATGATTTTCAAATCATTACAAAATAGATTAATGTATACTTTTGTTTTTTTTTACCTTTCAAAAGACAGGTAATCATAAATTAATGAATAAAAATTGAATGGTCAAGGTCAAAATTAACATAGTAGATCTAGATCGTAGTATTGATGACGAAGCCAATTTAATAATATAAAGACAGTATGCATTTTATGACATAGCCATTTAAATAATATATAAAGACAGTACTCATTTTTTACCCGGAATTTTTATTAATACCCGGTAAAAAAGGTTATTTTTTCTTTTTTACCCTTTCCTGCCAATTTTTACCTTCCCATTTTTTACCCACCCGCCCATCTCTAGTTCTCACACTTAACATAACATCACCTGTCGTCCTGTAATCCCCGACGGGTTAGGCAGAGGTGTACCTAATCGTACACCCACATTTCGCCGTTCGTTATGTTGAAGAACAATGTGACAGAGGGCGAGCCTATTCGATTTGATTCCACCAACCGGGCACAAATCCAAATTCCGTGGCTGCTACTGAGAAATTCCTGATGGAATAAGCCAATAACACTATTATCTATAGTATTTTTTCAATTGCATACATTGTTTTATGTTAAGTGGAAGAGCGGAGTCACCTAACACAAGCATCTTCTTGCTTAAAAGGTGATCTCCAAATCATGTGCGTTTTAACTTTAAGTAATTAAAATAAACATTTTTTGTAACACTGCCTGACCCAGGAATCGATCCCAGGACCTCATGCTTAGTAGTCGCACTTGCAACAACTCGACCAACGAGGCAGTCTCACACAAACACACCTAAATTGCCACCCGAACGAAGTAGCGGGCAACAGCTAGTTTGCCTATAAATTGGTCATACAATTAGCTATTTTTAGAATTAATTATTCAAACGTTGCGTCGGTAGCAACCATTAATAAATAAGGTGACGTAAAGAAGCCAATTAAATATTTTTCTAGGTAATTTTTTACTTAAATGGTTATTTAAAATTCTAATTTCAATTGTTTAGCATGATAATGTTTTTATTGAATAGAAATTAACTGTCTGTAAAAAGTGATTTTACTGATTACATTATTTTTTCAAACTCAAACTCAAACTCAAACTCAAACTCAAAGCATTTATTTCAATTAGACCATTACAGGCACTTTTGAAAGTCAAAAACAAAAAAGCTAAGCTACAGTCACATTCACAAGGCATAATAACTTGCGAAAGTACTGTAGTTGCACATTCCAAATCGTAGATCTCTATGGAGAAGAATGGGCAAGAAACTCCATGGACACTCTTTTTAATCAAAATATTGTTACAAAATCTTGGTTACATCATTCATGTTGAGATTATACATATAAGTATGTGAGAACGATGTACAAAGACGTGCACATTAAGAGCGTCCAGAGTAAAAGATTAAACTAACAATTTAAAAATAAAGTAATTAAAATAAACCGTGACAGCTAAGAGATGACCAGTCCCAACTGACAGCGCCCGTTCACGAACATGACGCATGGATCAGCGCCATTCAACTCAACCACATTGAAGGGAACTAAATGACCCGACACACCCGCCACCATCAGCGAGACATTTGTGTGAGCATGACATTCTCTCAGCCACCAGGGCACATTCAAGTCAATGAAGATAACTAAATGTAAATGGTAGCTTTACCGTACATAGTACTCACACATGTGCTATGCGATTATATAATACTAAGAGATTGAATCTATACAATTCAAATATATTTTTACAATCTTCTGCAGCTTCCACAATAACTTCACATGGTAATCAATTAGTTTGCCCCTATGGTTGTGGAGCAGGACCAGCATTGAGCCAAGCATTTTTATCATCAATGTAATCCCCCAACTTATAATATGCTTGCCTACATAGTGTGCGTTTTATACAAGATTTAAATTTCGTCTCATTCAGTTGTAGAATGTGGGGAGGTATTTTATTGTAACATTTTAAACAGTACCCCATGAAAGATGAGTCTACTTTAGCTAGCCTGAAACCTGGTTGAGTTAGTTGGTCCCTATTTCTAGTATGATAGTGGTGTCGGTCACCTCTTTTACTAAATAAATGCAAATTTTTCCTAACGTACATGATGTTTTCATAGATGTATTGACAAGGTACTGTCATGATGTTAATTTCCTTAAACAGTTCTCTTAGAGAATCGCGTCTACGTAGATCATATAAGGCTCTGATAGCTCTTTTCTGCAGAATAAATATAGACTCAATGTCTGCAGCCCGTCCCCATAGTAAAATACCGTATGACATAATACTATGAAAATAACTAAAATAGACTAGCCTCGCGGTATCTACATCAGTAAATTGACGGATTTTTCTAACAGCATATGCTGCTGAACTCAGCCGTCCTGCAAGAGAAGTTATATGCGGACCCCATTGAAGCCTTGAATCGAGCGTGATCCCCAAGAAAACAGTTTTTTCGACGAATTCTAGCTTCTCTTGATTCAATACTATGTCACTATCACTACTTTTGACATTCGGTAGAGCAAATCTTATACACTTCGTTTTTTTCCCATTTAATACCAAATTATTCGCGGTGAACCAATTATGGACCAGCAATAGGGCGTTATTTACGTCGTCAAGATTTGTGGCACGTCTGTTTGTCTTAAATATTAAAGAGGTATCGTCAGCAAACAACACCATTTGTGGTTGGTTTTTAAATAAATGGGGTAGATCATTTATATAGACTAAAAAGAGGAAAGGACCTAATATCGAACCTTGCGGTACACCCATACTTACTTTTAAACCCATTGAATTGACACCATTTATTTGTACTTGCTGATGTCTATCGTTTAAATACGATTTAACTAAACTGAGCGCAAGTTTCCCTAAACCGTAATGTTCAAGTTTCAAGAGTAGGGTTTCGTGGTTTACGCAATCAAATGCTTTCGAGAGGTCACAGAAGATTCCTATGGCATCTTGTGCCTCTTCCCACGCCATAAATATGTGTTTTAATAAGGTGACACCGGCGTCAGTCGTGCAACGTCCTTTGGTGAAACCATATTGTTTCTCATGTAAGATTTTATTGGTGTTAAAGTGTGTGAGCATTTGATTAAGCATTACCTTTTCAAACACCTTGCTGAAAACCGGCAACACGGATACGGGTCTATAGTTATTGGTGTCTTTACTGTCCCCGGATTTGAAAAGTGGTATTACCTTGCTGTATTTCATAAGGTCCGGGAAGACTCCTTGGTCCACACATAAATTAAATATTAAGGCTAAAAACGGTGCTATAGTCTCAATAATAGCTTGACAAACTTTAATGGACATTCCCCAAAGATCTTCAGTTAATTTGATTTTGATTTCCTTAAAAGCTTTAATGACTGTGATGGGGTTTATATGCTTAAATTGAAACTCAACCGGACAGGCTGAAACGTTCGCTCTCAACAAATCAATAGAAACCAAGGGTGAGGAATTTAAGGTTTCAGTAGTTTTAAGTGGGATACTAGTGAAGAAATCTACAAATTCTTGAGCAACTTCGTTTTTAGAGCTTATAAGACCACGTGAAGTATCTAGTGTGATATCATTATTATATTTTTTATGTCTATTAGTTTCACTATTGATAATTTTCCAAACCGTCTTTATTTTATTATCGGCGGATTTAATCTTGTTGCTAATGAATAAGGCTTTAGCTACCTTACAAGTGTTTTTAAAAATTTTAGAGTAAGTTGCAACATATTTATTAAAAGTTTCTGAGTTGATGTAAGGCTTAAGGCCATACAGTTCAAACAATCGCTCCCTACTTTTCCTAATACCCTTAGTTGCCCAGTCACTGAACATAAACTTTGGGCAAATAGATTTAGTTTTCATTTTTAATGTATTATTAAACTCGGTGTAAACTACCGAAAAGAATTCCTCATAAAAGTGATTTACATTTTCAATAATATGGTCCGGAATACCTAAATTACTAATTAAGTTATTATTAAATTTATTTAAATTACTGGGTGTCATTTGTCTGGACTTTATCTGAATTTTTTGTAATGGTGTGTAGGACTCGAAAACAACGGTTTGACCGCTATGATCAGAAGGAAGGTAATTTACAATTGATTTATCCAAGTAGTTGCAGCAACAAAAAACATTATCAATACATGTTGCAGTATTTGTAGTAATTCGGGTTGGTTCCGAAAACACGTTTAACAAATTAAATGATTTAAAAAGATGTAATAATCTACTGCTATTTGAATTTTGATCTAAAATATTAACATTAAAGTCACCACAGATTACCAGTGATTTATTACCAGTTGCAAGCTTTGCTAAAGTATCTTCCATTACCGATTCAAAAATAGAGTAGTTTTGATAATTTGGGGGTCTGTAAACGCACACTATAACATGCCTATCCAGCTCAACACAAGACAGCTCAATATTATGTTCAACCGATAGATCAACAATATCACTACGAGTCTTAAATTTAATACAATTTTTAACTAAGATTAATGAACCCCCACGAATCTTAGCTTTCCGGTTAAAGCAACTGCCCACACTGTAATTTGCGTAATTAATTAGCATTTCATAATCTTTTAACCAATGCTCAGTGAAACAAACAATTTCAAACTTTGTTTTTTCTAAAAACAATTCAATTTCTAGTTGCTTTGAAGAGAAACCTTGAATGTTTTGATGAAATAATTGCATGGAATTCTGCTTAGCCCCTTTTTTACAATTAGCTATTTGAGAGCAAGAAGATACAAGTATATTGTTGTTGATCGGTGTAACATCAATGTTACCGGTACCCTCTGTTGTCTTACTAACTAGTTTAAATGAGTATCCGGAGTGAGCCCCAAGACTCCTGTGCCATCACAAGGCAATGAGATCCTACTACTAGTGGACCCCACTCCAGGATCTCCTAAAGTTACACAATTGAAAAAAGAATTATTAGTATTATTACTAATAGTCGCAGTGTTAATAATCGAAGTAAACATTGACATACTACTTATGTCTGAGTGAATATTATATACTAATAGCCTAGCTATTTTGTGTCTACAACTGATAGGTAGATACACTTTACCCCGTGTCGACTTAAGTTTACCAACAAAACTGTTGATATCTAGATATATAAGCCTGTCACTATAGTGACCTACTAGAAAATGAATATGCTTATTCAGCATGTGAATATAATTGTTTTTCCTGCTTGACAACTTTTCAAAATATGGGAAAGCACACAATATTATTTTACGACAATTCAACTTTAACAACTCCGTTACACTGTCTGTGATATCTTGTTTTGTAAGTTTTGAACTGTTTCCTATAAATATTGTTATATTGGTATTAACATTATAAACATTTCTAGTTACAGATGCCATTATCTGTTGGTATGTTGACCCTGGCATACAATGATTTTGGTTGGAAAAACTCAGGTTATTACTTACTAATTTACCTACACCTCTTCCTATACTATCTGAAAACATTATTGAGTTAGAACAGTCATGACTATCATGTAACTCAGGCTGTACCACATGTAAATAATCTTGTGTAATATTAACGGAGTTAACAAAAAGGGTCCAATAACAAACCTGGACAGGGTTGTGGGAGATCTATTATGGACTAAGTGATGACTTAAGTTTTTTGCTGTCATACATTAGGTGGCTAAAAGTTTTTTTTAAGAAATTAAAGTCCCGCTTCTTGTAAGTGTCGTCAGATATAGCATTTCCGCAGTAATTAAATTAGTTTAAACCAGTTGGATGATTCCAGAGATTAGCGTGATTTTTATTTATTACTAATTACTAAATCCGAACGAATTGTTACCCTACTCCGATTAATATAAATGGTTGACTGAATTTGTTCTAGGTTTAGACCTAATACTGCGGTCGTACAATACACAGTAATGTGGAGTATAACCTTGTTACTCAGTGTGTTTTGTGTTATGGCTCTGTGGTTAAAGTATATTCGAGCCAATTCTAGCTCGCATGCATTACCACCAGCTATGCCAGGGAAGCTGCCGGTCGTAGGACATGGATACATGCTGTTTATGTACTTCACAAGTTAGTATGCAATGCTTACTTTGATACCAATCATTATCAGTTAGTTTCGCTGTCCAGTTGTGCCCAGGAAATGTCCTTGTAGCAGAATAGTTTGTATGAGAAAATAGTTATAACACATAAATGTATTTTTTTTATAAAGTATTAAAACAAATTCATAAATAAAATAAAATTTGTATTACATAAAGCTTAACAAACATAATTTGGAGATCACTTTTTGAGCAAGGAGATGCCTGTGTTAGGTGACTCTGCTCTTCTACTTAACCTTATAGTGTATGCAAATGAAAAAAAAAAAAAATAAGAAAAGAAAGAAAAAACACTACATAGTATAAAACAAAGTCGCTTCCCGCTGTCTGTCTGTCTCTCAAAATCAAAATCAAAATATTTTTATTTCACATAGGCCTACATGGGCACTTATGAAACGTCGACAAAAAGGTGCACGGTTCGGGTTGGTCGTTTCCTATGGAGAAGAACCGGCAAGAAACTCCATGGTTACTCTTTTAAAATGATTAGTTTTACAATATTATCATGTTACAGCATTAGTACTCAAGTATGGGGGGACAGCATAGGCCCGACAATAAGTCGTTGCAAGAAAAACGGAAAACAAGATAAGAGGTTAACAAAAGTTAACACACATCTAGGAATCTACAAGGCCTACACTGTTCACACATTCACAAACAATCGTTAAAAAGAATCTATACAAAGGCAAGAAAATATTATAAAAGACTAAATTAAACAAGTGACAAAAATATTGTCATCAGTGCTGCAACTATTCTGAACAAAGGGTGTTTAAGTGATGTGATAACCATTGTAAAAAAAAAAAAAACCATTGTAAATTAAAATGAAAAGAAAAAAAAAAATGAGATTGAGAATAGTCAGAGACATCCACATATTTGTGCTGTTTATGAGCTACCAGGGAAGCCGCATGCGCAGAAGGAACTAAAGCCAAACCTCTTTATCTTCAACGTAGTCCTTGATTTTGTAATATGCTTTTTTAATAAGGACACGTTTAATGTAATTTTTGAACTTTCCATCGGTCAGTTCTATAACTGACTTAGGTAATTTGTTATAAAAACGTATACTGTTAATAAGAAAAGACTTACTAGTTTTTGTTAACCTGAACTTGGGTATTACAATTTCGTGTTTACTGCGTGTATTAATATTGTGGAAGTCGCTTCTAATTTTGAAAAGCCCTCGGTTTTTGCGGACATATAAAATACATTCTAGGATATAAAGGGAAGGCAGAGTCAGTACATCGATCTCTTTAAATTTTTCTCTGAGGGACTCGCGAGGACCCATTTTATAGATCGCGCGGACTGCCCGCTTTTGTAAAATGAAAATTGAGTCAACGTCTGCCGCCGATCCCCACAGCAGAATGCCATAAGACATAATACTGTGGAAATAAGCATAGTATATTAACCTAGCTGTAGCTGCATCAGTTAACTGCCTTATTTTCCTTACTGCATATGCAGCTGAGCTTAACCTACCCGAAAGAGTTCTAATGTGCGGTCCCCACTGCAATTTTGTATCGATAGTAATCCCTAGGAATACTGTTTCCGCTATAACATCAAGTTTTTTGCCGTCAAGATTTAAATTTATATCCCGTTGAGGTACATTTGGTAAAGAGAATTTTAGACATTTTGTTTTGTTCGCATTCAGTAAAAGATTGTTAGCTGCGAACCATTTCGAGAGAACAGTTAGACTTTCGTTGGCATGTAAGACATCCGTATCCTTTCTATCTATTTTAAAAATTAGCGAAGTGTCATCAGCAAATAGAATTATATCCGATAATTTGGCCATCATGTAAGGGAGATCATCAATGTAAACAAGAAATAGGAAAGGCCCGAGAATTGAACCTTCGGGCACGCCCATCTTTACTAGAGACCCGGAGGACGTCGCCCCATTTACATTTACTTTTTGCTGCCTGTTTGATAAATATGAGAGAACAAGATCAGCAGCTTGTCCACGAATTCCGTAGTGGTGTAATTTACAGATCAGTGTGTTGTGGTCGACGCAGTCAAACGCTTTTGAGAGGTCACAGAAAATACCAATGGCATCCTGGGACTTCTCCCAGGATTCCAGAATGTGACTGATGAGTTTTACTCCCGCGTCTGTTGTCGACCTGCCCTTCGTAAAACCAAACTGTTGACTATGCAGAATCCCATTTGAGTTGAAGTGAGACAGCATCTGGTCCAGCATTATTTTTTCATAGATTTTACTCAATGCTGGAAGCACAGATATAGGTCTATAATTAGAGGGGTCACCCTTACAACCCGATTTGAATATTGGTATTACTTTACTATGTTTCATTAAGTCAGGAAACTTGCCGCTATCCAAACATTGATTGAATATGCCAGTTAGGAGAGGAGCAATAGAGTCAATAATATCCCCAAGAACTTTGACGGATATCCCCCATAAGTCTTCAGTATTTTTTATGTTTAGACTTTTGAATGCATTTATAATTGTATCAATACATATTGGTTTAAATTTAAAGTTTGGAATGTCCTTAGTAAAGTTTTCTTTAAGAAGTGCTTCAGCTAATTTAGATGAAGAGGGGAGAGATTTCGTAACCTCTAACGGAATATTGGTAAAGAAATTTTCTAGAGTCTCAGCGACTTCTAGCTTATCAGAAATTGTTTGATTATTTATTTTCAAAGACAATTCATTCTGATCTCGTTGTTGTGTCTTTCCGGTTTCTCTATTAATCACCTGCCACACGGTTTTTATTTTATTATTAGAGGTACCAATTTTGTTGACTATTAATTGAGATTTTGCTTGAGCGCAGACACTTTTGAATATTTTTGAATAGCTTCTAACATAAGTGTGAAAAGCTTGATCTGAAGTCAGAGATTTTTCGTGGTATAAATTATATAGAATATCTCTGCTTATCCTTATTCCCGTAGTGGCCCATTCACTAAATTTAGATTTGGAATTAACTTTAACTGTTTTTACGGTAAGAGGTCTTAATCGAATTGTTTTGGCTAAGGTTAACTTTTTGTCTAACTCAAAAGATACAAGTTGACCAGTATGGTCTGACCTAACACCACTAATTAAGGACGAATCTTTTACTTTACAATTAGTAAATACATTATCTATGCATGAAGCTGAAGTTGCTGTTATTCTGGTTGCTTCATTAAATCTCTATCATATGTATGTTTAGATCTTTAAAACTACGCAAAGGATTTTGATGCAGTTTTTTTAAATAGATAGAGTGATTTAAGAGGAAGGTTTATATGTTTAATACATGTATAATATAGTAGAGAGACACTGATAATTTAAGAGGTTTCTAATATGATGTCGTAAATAAACACATTTTTTTTTGCGCTTACATTGCATACGTTGACTGAACCCTACGACATAGATCAAAGTAATGTAGTACAGTATTGTACACCTTAAAAAGTTCTACAAAATTATTTCTTCGGGATAACCTACAATAACCATTTTTAATCCTTTACTTTTTACGAGAAATAATTTCTTATTTTAAGCAATACAACATTAATCCTTATCGAATTAAGCACCTTAAATAGATTTTGCATTTAATATAGATCAATTTAATTGTAAAGAATATCCTAACACTGCTGTTTTTTCAGTGTTTTGTCCATGCTAAAACACGGAATGGACAAATCCTATAAATCGTCCGTGCTTTCCCCGCACTGAGCAGGAGGGAAGCAATATTGTTTTGTGGAGCTCATGCTGCTAAAAAAGGAATATTATTATAAGCTTGAAACAATACTAACCTGCAACGAGATTGTTTTGTTAAACGTCATTGTAATAAATGGTCTTTAAATACAATATGTAAATTCAATACGTAAATGACTGTAATACCAGTTTTTTTTTGTTTACATTCAGATCTCATGGAATTAATGAAGACTGTGAGTGAAGACTGCGCAAAGCAAGGAGGAGTTACTTATTTCAATTTCGGAAAAGAATTCTATTATTGTAAGTAACATTACGGATAATTATATTAATTCATTTTCGCCTTACTGGGCATGTGAAGGTCAGGTGAGTAGTACTCGCAACCGGCGTGCGTGTACGACCCTTAGGCTAAGCAGATGATGTATAGTTTATGGTTAGGTGTATTTTTCCTGATGCATTTTTTGTGATTCAGACCATTTGTGGTTATAATTACTGACAATTTAAAGCCAACAACGGCGGCGCACTTAGCTGGCGATCACGAGCAACGAACTCACCGAAGTTAGCCAAATGACGCCCCACTATTATCGAGTTTCAGTGGGTCCGAAATTTCGACCAATAATTGGCTGGAACCGAAACTGTAATAGAAACTAGATTTATTGGCCAAAACTGAAACCGAATCTTCGATCGGGCACTACTTTTTTTGCTCGTTTTTATCAAGTTCAAGAAGGGGCAGGTTCTATGTTTGGTTGTATGTATTTTTTTCTCGATCAATTGTGGATCGATTTTGAAAATTGTTTTTCTTTGAAAGAGTATACTCCCAAGTTGGTCCCATAGAAATATTGTCATGATCTGATCATGGAGTTCGGAGATATGGAACAGAACTCTTCAATAATAGACAGAAAATCTGTCGTGCTTGCTGCAATCGCTTGGATGTTTATCGTTTACACAATACCATAATATAACATCACGCCTGTATGCTATGAGGGGGTACGCAGATGTGTTCAGTACACCCACATTTCGACAGTTAGGTATGCTTAGTTCCATTCTATTAAATAAATAAAGAGAAAACTTCTTCCACTTTTCAGTGATAGTCGATCCTGAAGATGCGTTGATGGCATCAAATGTATGTACACAGAAACATTACGTGTACGGATTTGGAGAGCCTTGGGTAGGAGACGCGATGTTAATATCGTCAGGTTAGTAAATAACACTAAGGGTTACTAACGGTGCTTGCATAAAGGTAGAGGTCGTAGGTTATAGATGGCTCTTACAGCCCTCTTTTGCAGAATAAATATTATTGTGTCAATATCTGCAGCCCGTCCCCACATCAGAATACCATAAGACATGATGCTATGGCAGTAACTAAAATAGACCAGTCTCGCGGTATCCACGTCTGTTAATTGCCGTATTTTACGGACAGCGTAAGCGGCTGAACTTAGCCGCCCAGCAAGTGCTGTTAAGTGAGGACCAATTCCATCTCATTATTTTCTAAAATATTAATGTCACCGCAGATAATTAATGATTTATTACCACTTGAAAGTTTACCCAAAACATCTTCCATAACTGACTAAAAATTGAGTAGTTTTGATAATATGTGGGTCTGTATACGCACACTATGACATGCTTATCCAGCTCAAAACATGACAATTCTATGCTATGCTTAACTGAGAGTTTAACTATGTCGTTACGTGGTTTTGATTTCTACGCGCAGCATTCATTTTCGGTTCAAAATCAAAATCAAAAAAATCAAAATATAATTAATTAATTTCACATAGGCCTACATGGGCACGTATGAAACGTCGACAAAAAGGTGCACGGTTCGGGTTGGTCGTTTCCTATGGAGAAGAACCGGCAAGAAACTCCATGGTTACTCTTTTAAAATGATTAGTTTTACAATATTATCATGTTACAGCATTAGTACTCAAGTATGGGGGTTAAAGCAACTTAACAGAAAGTTTAAAAATATTACAAACATTAAAACTGCTATCACTTCCTATCATGTTTATGTTGAATCAATAATACGCTATGGGTTTATAATGTGGGGTAATAGTACAGACAAAAATAGGGTATTTGTGGCACAGTGTATTGATGACTCTTGCAGGCCAATATTTAAAGAACTTGGTTTATTACCGCTTCTCTATATCTATGAAGTATGCACGATTGTAAAGAAGCATAAAGACTTATTTAAAAAAGCAGAGGATATGTATCCTCGAAACCGGCGAGATCCTCACAGGCTTATATTAAAGACTGACTAAATATAGTAAAAGCTGTTTAGCAATGTGTGTTCGTGTTTATAATAAAATTCCAAATGATTTTAAAACTTTAGATATTAAATTGTTTAAAACAAAACTACATTTATGGTTAAACACTAGTATTTTTTATAGCATAAAAGAATTTACTGATGGGAATCATTGTTTAACGTAACCAATAATATTTGCATGCTATGATACGAGTACATAAGCAAAACATGTATGTCTTTAATTCAAACTCAAACTTAAAGCATTCATTTCAATTAGACCATTACAGGCACTTTTGAAAGTCAAAGAAGCTAAGCTACAGTCACAGTCACAAGGCATAATAACTTGCGAAAGTACTGTAGTTGCACATTCCAAATCGTAGATCTCTATGGAGAAGAAACGGCAAGAAACTCCATGGACACTCTTTTTAATCAAAATATTGTTACAAAATCTTGGTTAAATCATATTGAGATTATACAAATATGTGAGAACGATGTACAAAGACGTACACATTAACACGCTCACTGCGTAACAGGCCGATATCGGCCTGCCGCGGTACTTCAGCTGGTGCGGACGAAGAAAACTATGTCCCTCTCGCTTGTG
The DNA here is from genome assembly GCA_950022335.1 of Eurois occulta. Lineage (NCBI taxonomy): Eukaryota > Metazoa > Arthropoda > Insecta > Lepidoptera > Noctuidae > Eurois > Eurois occulta. Next base: position 832,599 of record OX465499.1, read on the forward strand.
CGAAACGATTATCTCAGGTGTTTGTAAAAATTCGACAGAGACAAATATATATTTCATCTTGCGGTCAAAATTGTAGGTGTTTCCCATCAAAACATAACGGCAGGCTTTTATCGACCTACCACGCACTGACGGTGAAAAACATCCGCTGAGTGCGGCAGTGGGCCTATTCCGGCCCGCCCTCCCAACAGGCAGCAAGCGACCCGATACCGCACAGAGCGCGCGCCCCGCCAGTTAGTGTTGTGCTATCTAACTGATCTGACGTAGCGTTCGATATAATCAACGATGGCATGCAATAAAAGAAAAATACAAATTTTGGAAAATAGAGTAACTCGCCCTGCAGTTATTGACAGTGATAGTGACAACAGTGAAGAAATATTTTCCACTAAGAAAAATAAAAAGAATTTGGAAACAAATGTGCACGGAAAACGAAGCACAAGCGATAAGTTTTGTTTACTACCTACACATATCAACATAATTATCTAGCCTTAGACTCATAATGACGTGGGGATTTTTTATGTAATAAAAAATTTTTTTATGTATTTAAAATTCTAAGTTTTCATTCTAGGCAATCTACCCACTTATAAAAAAAAGTTAAATTCTTAGATAAGAAAATCTTATTATAGTAATAAATTGAACATTCAGTTAGATAATATCAATTTTGTCAAGCTAGTATAGCAGCCTACCTCATTTCTTTGAGTAACACAAACTTTTTCCCTGTTTATTTCCCCCTTTCATTTCTAAATTTTCTAACATTGATCTATTCTATTAGTTCTCACCGTTTCCTTATTTCCAATTTTCAGTACCCAATTCAGAAATCATGCCTGTGATGACACGTAAGGCTACTGCTCAGGATATGGAGTTAAAATTGAGAACGGCCCTCCAAGAACTGAAGGACTCAAAACTCCAATGTCAACAACTGTTACAGGAGATAGAGGACAGTGAGGAGGAGGTCAATAACGTCAATAGCAAAAACTCCAGCTTAAAACGGGAGCTAGTAGACCTTCATCAGGATTACTTGAATGTTGTCAATGAACGGGATCAGCTAAGGGTGATTACGGATGGGTTTAACAACTGTAGCAACTTGTATGAGGAGGCTTTGTGTAAAGTTAGGGACCTAGAGGATGAATTAAATTATGCTAATGTAAAACTTTTAAATTTGAAACAGGAACAGGATCATACTCAGGCTATAGAAACTGAACACTTGTACAATGAATTAGTAAATACAAATTGCAACCCTAATTCCATATTAACAATAGACCTCACAGAGGACTCCTTACTGAAACATAATTCGTACCATAAAACTAGTAAAAATAAAATTAAGAAATATGTAAGATTGAATAAAATCATTAAAAAATTTAATAAATACAAGAAACAACAAAAGCACTATTCCAAAAATATTCAATTAAGGAAAGAACGTGTTTATCTTGTGAATAGATTAAATAACTATCAGATTAAATTGGAAGATAGTATAAATATTTATGAAATAGACACTCAGCGCTTACAATCTGAAATTGAGGCACTGAATAAGTCACTAAAATCATTATATAATAAATATGATATGTCTAGCAACCAAATTAAGGAGCATATTCTAGCCACTAATGAGTTAGTAGACAAAGTGGACTTGCTGACTCTCAGCAACACTCATTGTACTTGTAGGAGTGAACCCAGTCTTGATGCCCTCCAGCCTGAGGCAACGGAGGACCCGTCCCAAGCTATGAGCGCTCAGGACTGCACCATCAACCCAGATGCAATCCCTGTCATTACATTTCATGAGTCACAAGTAGTACAGCCTGAGATTAGTCATTTTGTATCACCTGATAGTAAAAATTGTTATCATTCAGTTATGTTCTCTGATGGTATAGGTAGAGGGCTAGGTAAATTAATCAGTAATAACCTTAGTTATTGTACCCAAAATTATTGCACGCCCGGGTCAACCTACAAACAGGTCATGGCTTCGGTAATAAATAATGTTTGTAATCCTAATACCACCATTACTATATGTGTTGGAAATAGTTCAAATATTAAAAAGGAAGACATCACCGACTATGTATCAGAGTTGTTAAAGTTAAGCTGTAGTAAGATCATATTGTGTGCTTTTCCATATTTTAAAAATTTAAGTAGTAGAAAAAACAATTACATACATATGTTAAATAAGCATGTACATTTCTTAGTAGGTCACTATAGTGACAGACTTATATATCTGGATATCAACACTATTGTTGATAAACTTAAGTCGACACGGGGTAAGGTGTATCTACCAATTAGATGTAGACACAAAATAGCTAGGCTATTAGCTTATAATATTCACACAGACATAAATAGTATGTCTAAGTTTAGTTATATTATTAACACCGCGACTATTAGTAATCATACTAATAAACATTTTTATAATAACTGTAAATCGGAGGATCCATGCGTAATTATAGATGATTCTCAAGTAGAATCCACTGGTAGTAGAGTCTCGGGGCTCACTCCAGATATTAATATTAATTTAAACTAGGTAGTGAGACAAAAGAAGGTACCTTTAACAATATTGTTAAACCTATCAACAACAAGGTATCTTCTTGCACTCAATTAGTTAGTAAAAAAGGGCCTCAGCAGAACACCTTAAAATTATTCCACCAAAATATCCAAGGCATTTCTTCCAAATTATTAGAAATTGAATTGTTTTTAGAAAAAAATAGGTTTGACATTATTTGTTTTACCGAACATTGGCTAAAAGATTACCAAATGCTGATTAATTATGAGAACTATACGGTTGGTAGCTGCTTTAACCGGAAATCTATGCTGCGTGGAGGTTCCCTAATACTTTTGAAAAATTGTGTTAAATATAAACAACGTATTGACATAGTAGGTCTCTCGGTTGAACATTGCGTCGAACTGTCCTGTGTTGAGCTAGATAAGCATGTAATTGTGTGTGTGTACAGACCCCCAAACTATCAAAACTTTTCCTTATATGAATCAATAATGGAAGATGTCCTGGCAAAACTTGCAGCCAGTAATAAATCTACAATTATTTGTGGTGATTTCAATATCAATATTTTAGAAGACAATTCAAATAGCAGTCGGTTATTAAATCTTTTTAAGTCATTTGACTTGACCAACATTTTTATAGAACCTACTAGAGTCACTCCATCTTCTGCTACTTGTATAGATAATGTTTTCTGCGATTGCGATTACTTAGATAAAGCCATAGTAAATTGCCTGCCGTCTGACCACAGCGGACAAACTGTAACTTTTAGGTGTAACACACCATTGCAAAATGTTCAGATTAAATTTAGACCTATAACTACTAGCAAATTAAATAGGTATAATATTTCCCTGCAGAACAAGTTAAGTGTTATGAGCCATCATATGGACGATATTAATATAAATCAATTGTATGATCATTTCTTTTCAATAGTTCACACTGAATACAACAAAACTTTTGAAAAGAAGACAAAAAGTATTTGCCCTAAATTTATATTTAGTGATTGGGCAACTAGAGGTATCAGAAAAAGTAGGGAAAGACTATTTGAGCTTTATGACCTTAAATCTTATATAAACACTGAAACTTTTAATAAGTATGTTGCTAAGTATTCAAACATTTTTAGAAATACATGCAAGGTTGCCAAAGCCCTGCACATTAGCAACAAGATCAAAACAGCAGAAAATAAAATAAAGACAGTTTGGAAAGTCATAAATAACGAGACTAACAGGAAGAAAATACGTAACACTAGCTACACCTTAGATACAGCATGTGGTCCTAAAAGCTCTAATCAGGCAGTAGCTCAAGAATTTGTGAATTTTTTTACCGATATACCGTTAAAAACTACGGAGTCTCTTAATTCCTCTCCTGAAGTAGCAATTGGTTTATTAAAGGCGAATGTGTCTGGCTGCCCGGCTGAATTTAAATTCAAACACATAAACCCTATGATAGTTATTAAAGCTTTCCGGCAAATAAAAGTCAAACTGACCGAAGATCTTTGGGGAATGTCTATCAAAGTTTGTACATCCATAGTTGAGACTGTAGCACCATACTTAGCTTTAATTTTTAATTTGTGTGTAGACCAAGGAGTTTTCCCTGATTTAATGAAATACAGTAAAGTCATACCTCTTTTCAAATCCGGGGATAGTAAAGATACTAATAATTATAGACCTGTATCCGTGTTGCCAGTTTTTAGCAAGGTGTTTGAAAAAGTAATGCTTAATCAAATGCTCAATCATTTTAACACCAACAGAATCTTACACGACCAACAGTTTGGTTTCACTAAGGGACGTTGTACAACTGACGCCGGTGTAACCTTATTAAAGCACATATTTTCTGCGTGGGAAGCATCCCAAGACGCAATAGGAATATTTTGTGACCTCTCCAAAGCATTTGATTGCGTAAATCACGACACATTGCTTTTGAAACTTGAGCATTACGGACTAGGTAAACTTGCACTTAGTTTGGTAAAATCTTATTTAAGTGATAGACAACAATATGTTCAAATAAATGGTGTTAATTCACAGGGTTTAAAAGTAAAAATGGGGGTTCCGCAAGGCTCAATATTGGGTCCTTTCCTCTTTCTAGTACATATAAACGATCTACCCTATTTATTGAAAAACCAACCTCAAAATATGGTGTTATTTGCTGATGACACTTCTCTAATTTTTAAGATAAATAGACGGGCCCAAAATCTAGATGACGTAAATAATGCCCTACTTCAGGTCCATAATTGGTTAACAGCAAACAATTTAGTATTAAATGAAAAAAAAACGAAATGCATAAGATTTGCTTTACCAAATGTTAAAAGTAACGAGTGTGATATAGTATTGAACAAAGAGAAACTTGAATTCGTAGATAAAACCGCGCCTAAGTTCAGCAGCATATGCTGTTAGAAAAATCCGTCAATTTTCTGATGTAGATACCGCTAGACTGGTCTATTTTAGTTACTTTCATAGTATAATGTCTTATGGCATTCTGTTATGGGGACGGGCTGCAGACATTGAGTCTATATTTATTCTGCAAAAAAGAGCCATCAGAGCCATATATAATCTTCGTAGGCGCGATTCTCTAAGGGAACTGTTTAAGGAAATCAAAATCATGACGGTACATTGTCAATACATCTACGAAAACATAATGTACGTTAGAAAAAATCTACATCTTTTTAATAAAAGAGGTGACAGACACAATTACAGTACGAGAACTAGAGACCAATTAGTTCAGCCGGGCTTCAGACTCGCTAAAGTAGACTCATCTTTCATGGGGTACTGTTTAAGATGCTATAATAAAATTCCACAAAGTATTCTTGAACTGAATGAGACGAAATTTAAATCATGCATTAAACGCACACTATGTAAGCAAGCATATTACAAGTTGGACGATTATATCTCTGATAAAAATGCTTGGCTCAATGCCGGTCCTGCTCCACATGGACAGGGGCGCATAAACTGATTAATGGATAGCATTAAATAGTATTGTTGGAGCTGCTGAAGATTGTACAACTATCTTTGCATTGTATAGATTCAATTTCTTTTGGTATTATATAACCGCATAGCCCATATTATGTGAGTACTATGTAATAGAAAGCTATCCTTCGTTGGAAACCTACGTCATTTTTTTTTTTTTTTTTTTTTTTTTATGACTTGAATTTGCCCTGGCGGTTAAGTGTATGTCATGCTCACTCAAATGTCTCGCTGATGGTGGCGCGTGTGTCGGATCAGTTAGTTCCCTTCAAAATGGTTGAGTTGAATGGTGCTGATACATGCGTCATGTTCGTGAACGGGCGCTGTCGGTTGTGACTGGTCATCTCTTGGTTGCCACGGCTTATTTGAATTAATTATTTTATTTTTTGAATTGTTCTTTTCCTTGTTTTTACTATGGACACTTTTAACGTGCACATCTTGCTACATCGCTCTCACATAATGTACCATCTAAACATGAATGATGTAACCAAGGTTTTGTAAAAATATTCTGATTTAAAAGAGTGTCCATGGAGTTTCTTGCCCGTTCTTCTCCATAGAGATCTACGTTAGGGAATGGGCAACTACAGTACTTTCACAGTTTTTATGCCTTGTGACTGGGACTGTAGCTAAATTTCATTGTTGTCTTTGTTTCGACAGTTCAAAAGTGCCTGTAACGGGCCTACTTGAAATAAATGCTTTGATTTTGATTTTGAATACCATCCTTTATGAAAATGATTATTCTTAAAAACTAGCCTTCTACAGTAAATAGTTTTTGCAATATAATTTTTGACGCGATAACGTCTTATTTGTTCAGTTTCGCGAGTTCTGTGGTAAAACTCATGAATGGTTAATAAATCACACGGAATTAAGAAAAAAAAAATCATTTCAGAAAATCAAGTAAAACCTAAGGACAATGACCATGTCCTTGAGATGAGCGCTAAACGAAGAAATTGTGCAGGGTGCTACGACAGACTGCGGAAAACCTTTAATAGTACCCAAGCAAAAAAAAAAGTTAATGAAAAAATATTGCAGGAAATGCAACCAAAACCTTTGCGTAACATGTATCCAAGACCATAAGTAAATAAAAACATTTTTCAGTTCTTTTACGATAATTCTGTTTTATTTTCGATATCCCCTTATTTTTCTCTGTCCCATCACTACTAAAAATACTTTCTAGTGCGGTTCAGGTCGATATCGGCCTGCCGCTTTTCCTGCTTTATTTCTCATTTCCTGTTTGGCAGATCCCGGGGCGAATCAAACTTAAGGCAGTTGGGTTCAAGGTCATTCTAACAATATAAAAAAAATATGAATACATTATGTTTTCACAAAGTTATAGCAATTTAATCTATCCTAGTGCTGGTGGGTCTAGAAAGACCTGCCACGCACTGGCGGAAATATCATTGGGGGCGCATTCCGGCCTGCCGCCGCACCAGATGAAGAAATATGATTTTACTTGCCGCAGTAAACGTGTTAAGAGCGCCCAGAATAAAAGATTTAATCTTTTATTCTGGCCGCCCACAATTTAAAAATAAAGTAATTAAAATAAACCGTGGCAGCTAAGATATGACCAGTTTCAACTGACAGCGCCCGTTCACGAACATGACGCATGGATTAGCGCCATTCAACTCAACTATATTGAAGGGAACTAAATGACCCGACACACCCGCCACCATCAGCGAGAAATTTGAGTGAGCGTGACATTCTCTCAGCCACATTCAAGTCAATGAAAGATAACAAAATATAAATGGTAGCTTTACAGTACATAGTACTCACACATGTGTGTTATGCAATTATATAATTCTAGGAGATGGAATCTATACAATGCAAGGATATTCTTACAATCTTCTGCAGCTTCTACAATAATTTAACATGGTCATCAATTAGTTTGCACACACAATGTAGAGATAAAGTAGAAAAACTACACAATTCAAACCTTAAAGATTAGGATAAGCCCTACTAATCAAAGTAACTAAGTTTCCAGAATAGAAACAAAACAAAAAATAAAAAAACAATAATAAATAAAGAATTAGAGGGGGAGCATCTCTTCCAAACATTAAGAACTTAGTTCGTTCGTCGTTCGCCCAAGTACTACTTCTTACATTCGGTAACGCGAAGCTTATGCATTTAGTTTTCTTCTCATTTAACACCAAATGATTTACAGTGAACCAATTATGAATCTTAAGCATAACGTTATTTATGTCGTCAAACTCTTGTGCTCGTCTGTTAACCTTAAAAATCAGTGATGTGTCATCAGCAAATAACACCATTTGAGGTCAACTTTTCAGTAACTGAAGGTAAATAATTATATATACTAGAAAAAGGAAAGGGCCCAATATTGAGCCTTGCGGTACCCCCATTTTTACTTTTCATCGTAACGAATTTACGCCATTTATTGTACTTGCTGCATTCGATCATATAAATATGATTTTACTAAGCTAAATGTTTGTTTTTTCAGTCCGTAATGCTCAAGTTTTAGCAGCAATGTGTCGTGATTCACGCAATCAAATGCCTTGGATAGGTCGCAAAAGATGCCTATTGCATCTTTTGCCTCTTCTCATGCATTAAAGATGTGCTTTAGTAAAGTGACACCGGCGTCAGTAGTGCAAACGACCTTCGGTGAAATCATATTGTTGATCATGTAGGATGTCACACCGATTAAAATGATAGAGCATTTGATACATTACTTTTTAGAGTGCTCATACATTACTTTTTCAAATACCTTGCTGAAAACCGGCAAAATAGATACGGGTCTATAATTATTTGTGTCTCTGCTGTCTCTAGATTTAAAAAGTGGAATAACTTTACTATACTTCATTAAATCTGGAAATATCCCTTGGTCTACACATAAATTAAATATTAAGGCTAAATAGGGAGCTACTGTCTCAACAATTGATTGACAGACTTTAGTAGACATGCCCCAAAAGTCTTCAGTACTTCTTATTTTAAGTTGCTTAAAAGCCTTTATAACGACCACAGAGTTTATATGTTTAAATTTAAATATCTTTAGACACCATGTTTTACGCAAATAATTATTATTTATATTTATATTTCTTCACCTTGACTGACACACCTTGACCTTAACACAGAACTTGCACAAGCGCACCGTAGACTCAGTCTGTAGCAGAACATATTGCGTTTGTTATTGGTGGACGCCGAAGTGGTAATATTTCGTCATTTCACATTTTCTTACTCTTCCCCATGTTGTGGTTGCGTGTCTCGCTAAATAGTGACCCTATAACTGAATCGAGTAATAGGCCGGATTTGGTTTTAACGAGACAAACAGCCGGGTTTGACTCTTAGTCCCTAGCGTTCCTTAGAACAGAGTTATCAATTCAGTGTGACATATTTCACGGTGCCTACTCCTCTCTCGAAATGTGCCCCAACATTGCCTACGCAATGTTTCTGAGCTAGACCTTTATAGGAAGCAATATTCATCAGCAAACGTTTTATTGATTTGTACTACAAGTACAAATCAACCAAACGTTTCGTTGAGATTATATCCTGACTAATAATATAGTTTGTTTTAATTGAACTGTGAATATTACGGTTCTGGCTTCCATTTGTGAAGCGTCAGATAAAAGTCAACATTCGTCAATAGTCGGGTGTATTAGTGTACAGTGTACATGTCGTATGCATGAAATGCGTGTACACTGTGGCGAAAGGCGTTCCCCGTTTCCCTACCACCAAACGCAGATGACGGGTATTTGCCAAGGTACGGATTAGGAGATGGACACATAACATATATTATGAGATAATAACATACATCGTGATAATATAAAGCGGCTGCTACGTCATGCTGAAATAAATGATAATTAATAGCTCCTCCGCACTACCGTCATCATCATCTGCCTAGCCTTTTCCCAACTATGTGGGGTCGGTTTCCACTATAACCGGATGCAGCTGAATAAGAGTATTTGACATGGAACGACTGCCTATCTGACCTCCACAACCCAGTTAGCACTAGGTAATACGATACCCCTTGGTAAGACTGGTTGTCAGACTTTCGGGTCACTGACTACCTGTAACGACTGTCAAAGATCTACAAATGTCAGCCGGGACCAACGGTTTAATGTGCTTTCCGAGGCACGGAGGAAACTCTGTATGTAATGGGTGGTCACCCATCCACGGACCAACCTAGGTAAGCACGGCTTAACCTAAAGATCGACCCGAGCAGCTGTTCTTATTTAGCCACGAGCTCCTCCGCACTACCGCCATATGTTACCTAAATACTACGCAAATCAGCTTAACGAGAATTTGAAATCAAAATCAAAGCATTTATTTCAAGTAGGCCAGTTACAAGCACTTTTGAATTGTCGAAACAAAGACAACAATGAAATGTAGCTACAGTCCCAGTCACAAGGCATAAAAACTGTGAAAGTACTGTAGTTGCCCATTCCCTAACGTAGATCTCTATGGAGAAGAACGGGCAAGAAACTCCATGGACACTCTTTTAAATCAGAATATTTTACAAAACCTTGGTTACATCATTCATGTTGAGATGGTACATTATGTGAGAGCGATGTAGCAAGATGTGCACGTTAAAAGTGTCCATAGTAAAAACAAAGAAAAGAACAATTCAAAAATAAAATAATTAATTCAAATAAGCCGTGGCAACCAAGAGATGACCAGTCACAACTGACAGCGCCCGTTAACGAACATGACGCATGTCTCAGCACCATCCAACTCAACCATTTTGAAGGGAACTAAACTAAATGATCCGACACACGCGCCACCATCAGCGAGACATTTGAGTGAGCATGACATACACTTAACCGCCAGGGCACATTCAAGTCAAAAAAAAAGAAGACGTAGGTTTCCAGCGAATGATAGCTTTCTAGTACATAGTACTCACATAATATCGGCTATGCGGTTATATAATACCAGAAGAAATTGAATTTATACAATGCAAAGATAGTTATACAATCTTCAGCAGCTCCAACAATACTATTTAATGCTATCCATTAATCCATTTATGCGCCCTTGTCCATGTGGAGCAGGACTAGCATTGAGCCAAGCATTTTTATCAGAGATATAATCGTCCAACTTGTAATATGTTTGCTTACATAGTGTGCGTGTTTTAAATTGCGTCTCATTCAGTTCAAGAATACTTTGTGGAATTTTATTATAGCATCTCAAACAGTACCCCATGAAAGATGAGTCTACTTTAGCGAGTCTGAAGCCCGGCTGAACTAATTGATCTCTAGTTCTAGTACTGTAATTGTGTCTGTCACCTCTTTTATTAAAAAGATGTAGATTTTTTCTAACGTACATTATGTTTTCGTAGATGTATTGACAATGTACCGTCATGATGTTGATTTCCTTAAACAGTTCCCTTAGCGGATCGCGCCTACGAAGATTATATATGGCTCTGATGGCTCTTTTTTGCAGACTAAATATAGACTCAATGTCTGCAGCCCGTCCCCATAACAGAATGCCATAAGACATCATACTATGAAAGTAACTTAAATAGACCAGTCTAGCGGTATCTACATCAGTAAATTGACGGATTTTTCTAACAGCATATGCTGCTGAACTTAGGCGCCCCGCAAGAGATGTCAAATGGGAACCCCATTGTAGCCTTGAATCAAGCGTAAGCCCCAGGAAAACGGTTTTATCTACGAATTCAAGTTTCTCTTTATTCAATACTATAGTTATATTCAATACTATGTAAATTATATTACGAAAGGTCCGCTTTATTTACATACTTCTATTCGTACACGTTAAAAGTAAATTAAAAGTGACACTTACCAAGTAGGTCCTTGAAGCGCACCAGAGTACAACCCACTTACAATATACTGAACCGATTACCAGTCTCGCCTCTGCCGAAGCCCGCCTGTATTTCTCTGCCTTCTCCTTTTATGTCTCGAACTCCCTCACTTACTCTCAGACTCTTACGTCTGACTTCTCAAGCCGTCCAAGACCAACTGCCCTGAGTTCCCTACACCTCCTCCGAATCGAAGATCCCTGGCCATGGCCAGGGTATATTGCAACCAGATGTAGCGCTAGTATTCAGAAATGCCCTTAAAATATGATGTTTTTATCGTTTTCTTAAGTATTTGTTAATATGTATATTACATTTGACCTGTCAGCCGCCTCTAAGTGGAAAAACTTTCGCAGGAGACATTTGGAAGGGTCACCGCAAGTTGCTGACTCCAGCGTTTGCTCTGCCAGTGATTTACGGGTTCCTCGATGTTTTTAACAGCCAGTCCAGAAACCTGGCTAGTTCTATGGAAAGACGTGTTGGAAATAGAAAGAAAGAAAAGAAAGAAAAAATATTTATTTGTCGCAGGGACATGACGTGCATAAAAAAAAAAAAAAAAAAAAAAAAAAAAAAAAATATAAAACAAAAAAAAAAAAAAAAAAAAAAAAAAAATGAAAAAAAAAAAAAAAAAAAAAAAAAAAAATAAAATGAAAAAAAAAAAAAAAAAAAAAAAAAAAAAAAAAAAAAAAAAAAAAAAAAAAAAAAAAAATGAAAAAATGAAATGGATTCTTCGATCATTTTCCGTATTTGAAACATTATGCTTTGGGAACACTTTGTGGTAAGTGATAAAGAAAAAACTGGAAGAAATATGTTTGTTTTTGAACGAAGTTCCTTATCGCGCGTTGCGAAAGGGGGCTAGACGGAAAAAATTCAGACGAAAAGTTGTAACGACACTTTTTACCCGACTGCGCGACGCAAAGGACGGTAATGTGTTTTTACTATAGTAAGCTATTGTAAGCCGTGCGGCGCATGTTTCTCTGTCTGTGGATGGGTGATCCAAGTTAAGCAACGGTTGTTGAGGTCTGTCTGTGGATGGGTGATCAAGGTTAAGCAACGACTGCCAAGGTCTGCCTGTGGATGGGTGATCCAAGTTAAGCAACGGTTGCCAAGGTTGGTCTGTGGATGGGTGATCAAGGTTAAGCAACGACTGTCAAGGTCTGTCTGTGGATGGGTGATCCAAGTTAAGTAACGGTTGCCGAGGTCTGTCTGTGGATGGGTGATCAAGGTTAAGCAACGACTGCCAAGGTCTGTCTGTGGATGGGTGATCCAAGTTAAGCAACGGTGGCCAAGGTTGGTCTGTGGATGGGTGATCAAGGTTAAGCAACGACTGCCAAGGTCTGTCTGTGGACGGGTGATCCAAGTTAAGCAACGGTTGCCAAGGTTGGTCTGTGGATGTGTGATCAAGGTTAAGCAGTGGTTGCCGAGGTCTGTCTATGGATGGGTGATCCAGGTTAAGCAACGGTTGCCGAGGTCTGTATGTGGATGGGTGATCCAAGTTAAGCAACGGTTGCCAAGGTTGGTCTGTGGATGGGTGATCAAGGTTAAGCAACGACTGCCAAGGTTTTTTTTTCACTAATTAATCAAAATGAACTTCGTTCCATCCGGGTGTCTCTTGACACCTCTCAATCTTTGATTTCTGTATCTTTATGCAGCTTATTATAAATATCTGGGACATCACTGACGGAAAAACTTGATCATCATCATTCACCTGCCCTTATCATACGTCACTCCCTCTACCCATATCATCTTTAACACAGTCCATCCATAGTTTTTTTGACGTCTTTCCTTTAAAATGACAATAGAAAGATTCTAAGTAAATAAATTTTCTCTGTTGTTATTGCCAATCAGCCTCGAGCAAGCCTGGTAATCAATTATTAATTGCTTTCTCTGTTTATACAGAAAATGGTAAGGCTTTCAAGTCTTGCAAGTAAACGATATAATAGGGTGTTATTGTAATTGGACGGATTTAAGCAAAAATGATCCAATCCACACAAACCTCATTTCGAGATCGACTTTAAAGTTTATTGCGGTATTTCTCTGGCTTTGTAATGCTAAATGTTGTGTTATTAATTTTATGTAATTCTAAGTGTACTAAACTAATTTGCTTGCACGTATTTAGTGAATAAATTTTAATAGATATAAAAAAGTAAACAAATTAACACAACGAGCTCAAAATAGCTATTTTATTGGAACAAGTACCAACAAATCCAAAGCAACTTGGAAGGTTATAAATAGTATGAAACCCAACATTCGTAAATCAAATGTACGTGTAATTAATGTAAATCTTACTTCTTACTTAATATATATAATATTATAAATGCGAAAGTTACGATGGATGTTTGTTACTCAATCACGCCAGAACGGCTGAACGGATCTGGATGAAATTTGGAACAGAGATAGATTATAATCTGGAATAACACATAGGCTATATATTATCGCGCTATTAACTTAGGGGGATGAGCAATAGAGCATTACAACCATATTCTTGGTCACTGTTTGACAATTCTTGGCTACGGCCGACAACTGACAACTGTCATAGCATGCATAGAATAGAACGGCTATTTCAGACGAGTTGTCACGGGTATAAGTGGCCTATCGGTTCAGCGCCCGTCCTGTAAACCAGGGTTCGCAAGTTCAAATCGCAGCCAGTATTCACTTTTTGTGATTTTTTTTAATGCTATTAGATTTTCAAAAATTAATAATGAACATGGTTCGCAAGTTCGATCCCCAACCGGGTTTCACTTTTTGTAAGTTTAAGGTATTCTGTTTTATTTTAATGCTTTATGATTTTCAAATCATTACAAAATAGTTTTTTTACCATTCAAAAGACGGGTAATCATAAATTAATAAATAAATATTGACCAATTCTCTCAAATCCCTAAAAATTTTAAAAATGAAAACAAAATTAAAATTTGATAATATCCACGACGTAGTAAATATGTTCCGTGCGGGAATCAAATTCACGACATGCAGCGCCGCAGTCAACTGCTCAGCCAGTTCGCCACCTGTGCCGTTGCATAACATTTGTTCTGAACATCAGCTGGCCCAACTCCGCAAAGACCGCAATGTACAGCATGAAAGTTTTTTTTTTAAAGTTGTTTCACACTAGAAATTTCTCCTGTATCGTGGGTGTGTTTACAAACATTTAAAACTCACAAACACATACAGCCAGACCCGGAAGAACTACCTGTAGGCCACACAAAAATTGGTTCGATGATGACTTCAAAATGCGTCCTTTTGGGTACTGTAATTCTGGGCGCAGAGATCCGATACAAAATTAAATGAGGCGAAGATATGGCTTAAAGCCGTTTATTTTGATGCTATACAACCTTCTTTTCAAAGTAAACCATCAAACGCCTTGTTGGGCACTATTTATTCTAATACCATTCTGTATACAACATTAAATGACTTATTATTTTCCGCAAGCACGTGAATTTTCGGGCACTGAACAAACAACATATAATTGACTGTGTGAGAAGCATGGAGTGCACAATTGAATGCCTGTCACTTTTATGGTTTGGCCCTGGGATCTGTTGATCGTCATTGTGAAAGCCAATTTTAAGGGAAATTGTAACCTCTTAAATTGAAATGGTAAGTTATTTGGAGTAATGGGTATGCGGGGACTTAAAACGCTCTCTCCTTTAGCAGCTCAGCTCTGTGATACGAAGCCTGGTGCCGTTGCACAGTCTAGTTGCATCAAGGTTTTGCATCACCAGAACTGGAACGCCAAATTCAAGCTCCAGCTGATGGGACGGCACGCCCATTAACTCCAGGGAGTTGAGAAATTCAACGGGGTAGGCAGTAATATCGTCATTAGCCATCACAGTGTCTATGGATGTGTATACTTTTGTTTTTTTTTACTGACCCACTCGTTCTTTGGTGACAGCACAGCATTGGATGGGAAAATTCTTCGGAAAATAGAATTTTCTCATCTCCGTCCGATTCCAGACGATCCTCTCCCATTTGCAGCAGCTTACTCGCAAAGACACCTGCGTCGTGGTCGTTGTACAGTTGGACGCGTATGTTACACGCTTTTCAATCCAGGAGGTTTTCACAGTGGCGACGCCATGAGACATGCGTTTCATCCGCCGGTGTGACCCTTTTTTTATTACAAAATGGCCCCGCTTAATAAGTGGCAGTGTTTGTCTAAAGTCGCCTTTTAAATAACCCCTCCTCCCACGCTGGGTGGAACGGAAGGGAGTGTCATCCATGTTCCTTCTTTGTGTTCCAGAGCCGCAGTATCTCTTTCGAACACTCCCGCAGCCCTTGCGGACCCCTTCCGCTTTGCTGACATCATTTTAGGCGCACGTGGAACATGTGATATTGCCGCTTTGGTTGCGCGAATCAATATACCTACGTGTGTTGGCTTAGGGTTGGCGGTTGGTGTTTTTTGTTGGCTTGTTTTTATTTTATTTATTGGTGACGAGTAATTTTTTCAAATCTAAGTTAATTATGTTCCTTTTTTAATAATTTTTAAATAGTGCTAAGATGTAAAAAATAATTACTTGTCCTGCATAAAATTGATAGTTTAAAATTATCGAAGTCGGTTAAAAACTATTTAAAATGTATGCAAAAATAAATAACATAAATAAAATTTGATTTTAAGAAAATAAAATGATATATTTACACAATGTTGTTCTCTTAATTTAAGCAGTAAGTCGTAGTAGTTGACAACCCTAGCAAAGAATGGCCGACATCTTTGCGGTTCGGGCGTCATGTGATTGATCTCAAGTCCCAGTCAGGTTACGTATGTAGCCGTTTTTTTTTTTTTTTTTTATTAATGTTAATAATACTTTAGTATTGAGATTTATGACGCTTTCGAAACGTCAGGATTTGGCCTATTTATTGTATGAGTAAATATGATTGCTTGGCGATCTATATTTACAAAATTAAAGATTTAGGTAGGCAATGCAAATTGGCAAAAATATGTGCCGCTTATTTTAATTTATAAATTTGACAAACATTTAAGAATAACCCATTTAAACAATTATATTCATCTAAGAGTGAAGAAAATGACCTTTATAGAAGTGGTAATATTTTTGTTCTATATACTTTAGTTTTAATGTAAAGTGGCCTAAATTATACCTAAAAAAAGTTACGATCTTTTACGCATCCGCGAATTCTGCACCTGGTTTTACATAATATTTTTACTACGTTCTTATATGTAAATTGTTTTCAAATACTGTTAAATATGTTTAATAATAAACCTAGTTTAAGAATAAAATACATAACTATATACTTATTGATCTTATTTTTTTAAAACCCCTATGTTTTACAAAATGTCGCTAAAATGAGTGGTACTCTTAATTTAAACACTTGTAAAATATTATTTTAATCATATTATTAAAATAAATCGATCACACATTATTTCTTATCTCATGGACTACTCATAACAGTAAAAACATATGAAGTACTCCACTCGAGCAAGTCATAAATTAAGTTTTAGTAACAGCGGGCAGAACGCGCAGTAGCCGGCCAAAGTAACTGGCAAAGTAAGGTACCCATTTTTTTTCGCGCAAGCGATCAAGCGGGTATACCAAAATAGTTGTATAGCACCAAAATAAACGGCTTTAAGCCATATCTTCGCCTCATTTAATTTTGTTTCGGATCTCTGCGCCCAGAATTACAGCACCCAAAAGGACGCATTTTGAAGTCATCACCCATATTATCACATTTTGATCAGCCAGTCAGTTCTCACACATAGCATAACATCACACCTGTAATTCCCGACGGGTTAGGCAGAGGTGTACCTTATAGTAACCCCGCATTTCGCCGTTCGTTATGTTGAAGTCCCATGTGACAGGAGGCGAGCCTATTCAATTCTATTACACCAACCGGGCACAAATCCAGATTCCGTGGCTGCTACTGAGAAATTCCTGATGGAATACCCCAATAATACTATTGTTTATAGTATTTTTTCAATTGCATACATTGTTCAATGTTAAGTGGAAGAGCGGAGTCACCTAACACAAGCATCTTCTTGCTTAAAAGATGATCTCCAAATCATGTGCGTTATAACTTTATGTAATTTAAATAAAAAAAATATTTTAGCACTGCGCGACCCGGCAATCGATCCCAGGACCTCATGCTTAGTAGTCGCACTTGCGACCACTCGACCAATGAGGCAGTCTTTACATACACACCAAAATTTCCACGCGAACGAAGTCGCGGGCAACAGCTAGTTGTGACATAAATTGACATTTGAACACACAAGTTTGTATGCCTTCTGGCGGGACATGGTATGGAACAACGTTTATTTATATAACATCTATATTTTTTTACCCTATGTTCACAAAATGAATAAATTAATTTGCATTTGAATAGTTTAGTAGACATTCAAGAAAACTTGCGCCTGGATCATTATTACAAAATAAATTTTGTGTGGAATTAGCTGCGTAGGCTGCTGAAAGAAAAAAGCAAAAATGTTCCAAAGTATGACAAAATCAAAATATTTTATTTCACATAGGCCTACATGGGTACTTAAAAAACGTCGACAAAAAAGTGCACGGTTCGGGTTGATCATTTCCTATGGAGAAGAACCGGCAAGAAACTCCATGGTTACTCTTTTATAATGATTTGATTTTACAATACTATCATGTTACAGCATTAGTACTTAAGTATGGGGGGACAGCATAGGCCCGACAATAATTCGTTACATACTACACAAAAAACGGAAAACAAGATAAGAGGTTAACAAAAGTTAACACACATCTAGGAATCTACAAGGCCTCACTGTTCACACATTCACAAACAATGTTTAAAAAGAATCTTCACAAAGGTAAAAAAATATTATAAAATACTAAATTAAATATGTGACACAAATATTGTCATCAGTGCTGGGACTACTCTGAACAATAGGTGTTTAAATGATTTGAGAACTATTGTAAAAAAAAATCTGATCGAGAGGAAAAGAAAAAAAACAGATTGAGAATAGTTAGAGACATCCACATATTTGTGCTGTTTATGAGCTACCAGGGAAGCCGCATGCGCAGAAGGAACTAAAGCCAAACCTCTTTATCTTCAACGTAGTCCTTGATTTTGTAATATGCTTTTTTAATAAGGACACGTTTAATGTAGTTTTTGAACTTTCCATCGGTCAGTTCTAAAGATTTAAATTTATATCCCGTTGTGCTACATTTGGTAAAAAAACAAAAAAGAGAAAAAAAAACTGGTAAAAGAGAACTTTATACATTTTGTTTTGTTCGCAATCAGTGAAAGATTGTAAGCTTCGAACCATTTCGAGAGAACAGTTAGACTTTCGTTGGCATGTAAGACATTCGTATCCTTTCTATCTATTTTAAAAAATAACGAAGTGTCATCAGCGAATAGAATTATATCCGATAATTTGGCCATCATGTAAGGGAGATCATTAATGTAAACAAGAAATAGGAAAGGCCCGAGAATTGAACCTTGGGGCACGCCCATCTTTAATAGAGACTCTGAGGACGTCGCCCCGTTTACATTTACTTTTTGCTGCCTGTTTGATAAATATGAAAGAACAAGATCAGCAGCTTGTCCACGAATTTCGTAGTGGTGTGATTTTACAGATCAGTGTGTTGTGGTCGACGCCGTCGAAGGCTTTTGAGAGGTCACAGAAAATGCCAATGGCATCCTGGGACTTCTCCCAGGATTCCAGAATTTGACTGATGAGTTTTACTCCCGCGTCTGTTGTCAACCTACCCTTCGTGAAACCAAACTGTTGACTATGCAGAATCCCATTTGAGTTGAAGTGAGACAGCATCTGATCCAGCATTATTTTTTCATTTACTCAATGCTGGAAGCACAGTCTTTAATTAGAGGGGTCACCCTTACAACCCGATTTGAATATTGGTACTACTTTACTATGTTTCATTAAGTCAGGAAACTTGCCGCTGTCCAAACATTGATTGCATATGCCTGTTAGGAGAGGAGCAATTGAGTAAATAATATCCCCAAGAACTTTGACGGATATCCCCCCATAAGAATTCAGTATTTTTTTTGTTGAGACTTTTGAATGCATTTAAAATTGGATCTATACATATTGGTTTAAATTTAAGGTTTGGTATGTCCTTAGTTAAGTTTTGTTTAGGAATTGCTTCTGCTAATTTTGATGATGAGTGGAGAGATTTCGTAACCTCTAACGGAATGTTGGTAAAGAAATTGTCTTGTCTCAGCGACTTCTAGCTTATCAGAAATGGTTTGATTATGTTTTTTCAAAGAAAATTCATTCTGATCTCTCTCTTTCTTTCTGTATTAATCACCTGCCACACAAACAAAAACATAAACTCGAAAATGTTTATTGTTTTGTTTTATTTAAAAAATACAAAAGTTAATCTACTCCTCATCCAAATTAAAGTCAGGTTCATCAAGGAACCATCAATATCGTCTATTATTGCATCGGCTCCCGGATTTCAGTATTGTATAGTAATCAATGCAATCATTTGGTTTAAGTTTTACGAAAACGATCCACATCACTTCGTCTTTATCTATCTTCAAAAAGTTCGTCGACGTGACCACATTATCCTAAAAAATTTGAATAAATTTTCATGCAAAACTTCCATTTTTATTGTAAGTACACGAAGCAAACTTAATCGGTTTGCAGGGCACACCACAAAGATGTTGGTGTGCGTAAAATCAACTGGTGTATTACTTCGCCTATTTGTTAGTGTTAGCTTCACTATAGTATATGTATAATATGAGGTAAAGAATATGAAGCATCAATTTAACCCTATGACTAACCGGTGTCGTGGCATAGATGTGTAATCATTCGGCTGGTAAATCAAGTGTCGTAGGATCGAATCTGCGCCGCTGGCGTCAACTTTTTGCATTATTAAAAAACTTCAATTTTCATTTTGTTGAATTTTTATTGTAATTTACCTGATAATAAGAACATTATTCGAAAAAAAATATGGAAGTAAAAATTAAACAATTTGTATTAAGAAATCAACAACATTTATTGACTAGGTTTTTTTTTATATTATAATCACAAATTAAAAAGTTTTGTGCATGACAAATATTCTAAGTCGGACAAGAAATAACGTTACTTTTCTTATTCAAGTGGGTAATTTATTTATTAGTGAAATGAATAAACATGTTAATAAGATAGATATTAAGATACAGGTATCCTAAATTGTTATCTCACTAACAATAACATCACTCACATAAAACAAATCGAATTACCCCCTGATATTTTTATTAATATCCTATTGGTGCGCCTTCGCTATCTATGACTTATTCATGCACGAAGTAAATGTCTCCACTAGACCTGCATGGAAGAATATTTTTTTTTATGATAGCGCTCACCATCTTTTCGCCACAATATTTTGCGACCGTCCTTGTCTGATTTAAAACATTTTTCATCTCTAAATATAACTATATTATTGCACCAATCAAAATCTAAATATTCTCTTGCGAAGCGTACCCGGTTTTGCCTGTGAATATCTGACATTCAAATTTTCTTGGCTGGCCTACAACATTTCACACCAGCTGCTCGCAAGTGGTTTCGTACAGTTTGTAATGTCACGTCATGTTTAGTTGCCGTGGAACGAGTAGTGAGGAAGGGCTCAGCGGTATGCGTAGCAACTATATCAGATGCCAATCTGTGAATGCAAATCCAGCCTTTGGTCCCGGTCGGCAAGGATCAATGCTTCCCGAATCTGCATAACGATGGACCCACAATTGCACAGTCCTTCTCTGTGAACAATAATAAAATATTGTTACAAAAAACAACTATCAATAACATGTGGATTATTTAAACATATTAAACTTCTAAACATCATAATAACATTTTGTTACTCACCGATATCTTTAAACGTCTCGCAATTTCACTAATTGAAACATTTTGCTCATGCAAAAGAATTATTTCAGCTCATAAAAGTGTGGTTCAATGATTCATATTGATTCACAAATAAAAGCACTTCTCAAAAAACGCAGGGTATAATGTCTAAAAACGTAACGAAACCCCAATAGTCAATAGCATTATGACGATGAACTTAAACTACTAACTTAAACATGATTTGTCATTTTTAGAGGGTAGACAACTAATACATTCTAACCCAAATATAAAGAGACTTGCTAATAGTTAAGCAATAAATTGAACAAACAAATGTAAAATATTTTATTAAAACATACAAAAACATTAAGCTGTTGGCAGTCGGATTCGATCCTACGGCGCCGGCGCAGTAAGTAATTATTTATCGCACGCTCGACTAATGCGCCACGGAGACGATTGTATGATAAGCTAAATTTATGCGTCATATTCCCTGCAACATTAGTGACAAGAAATTTTATTGTGTGTGCGTGGACAACGGGTTATTGTGAAGCAAACACTAATAAATAGGCGAAGTAATACACCAGTTGATTTTACGCACACCAACATCTTTGTGGTGTGCCCTGCAAACCGATTAAGTTTGCTTCGTGTACATTAAAAGTAATAAAAAATAGAAGGTTTCTAAATAAATGATTATATATTAAAGTTTTCGGTATACAATAATATTCTGTTTACTTTATCGCCGCGATATTAATATAATATTATTTATTATGCGATAATTTCAAATTAAACCGTGAATCGATTTTTAAGAATTAAATTTTTCGGATTTCTATAATTAAATAATATTCATGTGGCCTGAATCAGTATTGTTCTGTAGTCGAATGTTATTTGGAATTGAGAACATTTAATCAGAATGATTTTTGTAATATTTTCCATGAAAAGCATATTAATTATTTGAAGTAGTTTGAATCATTGTAGCAAAAAAATATGTCAGGGCAACCAAGAAATAAAATGAAACGTTGTTGAGGAAATCTGCATGTACTAGAACAAAAAAAATTTAAATGTGTGAAATCTACAAATCCCACTCAAGAGAGAAGGCCTGTGTCCCAGCTGTGTCACTGAACTGTTGTTTTTTTTGTGTTCATCAAATGACGATAATCATTTATTTTTTTGCTTTTAGTCGGTACATTTGGAATAAACGCTATAGAAGACGTGGAGTTTACGGAAAGGTACTTGAAATCTGTGGATGAAATGATAAATTTTGCGATCATGAGGGCAGTAAAGTTTTGGCTGCAGAATGAGTTTATATACAAGCTGGTTGGCCTGAAGAAAAGAGAAGAAGAAGTAGTGGGGATTCTACACGCCATGGCTGATACTGTAAGTCGGACGATGAAGAATAGTATGTTAGGATAGCAACAATTGGTCGGTAAATAATGGGCTAGCTCACCGTTTGTCCGTCTTATGACGGTCGGGCGTGTCGACGGGTTCCTGTTCATGATTGAGAAGTAAGCAAAATGGAAGGGGTCCGCAAGGACCGATGCCTGCCGGGGCTGCGGGACTGTTCTAAAGAGATACCGCGGTCCCGAAACACAAAGGGCTAAGAAGGAATATGGGTGGGTTTTAGTCAGTACAAGTCTGACACTGCCTTCCCTTCCACCCAGAGCGGGAGGATTTCATGATTAGACTCAAAAAAATAAATAAGGATCGCAACAATTCGAATTCCTTGTTTCATCATCTGTTTAGCTTTTTCCAAATTAGGTTGGAATTGTTAACTAGATAAATCTGCATACTAGTATCATGTACCAAGTAAAGTCTGAGCACCGGAACGAATGAATTCTTCAAAAAATACTAATAACATCAAAGTGGTTTAAGATTGAAAATTAAAGTATTCATTACAGGTTTTGCAAAAGAAAAAGGCTGCCATGAGGGATGAAAAATCAAACAAACATATTGAATTGGAAACTGCAGGTTTGTGTAAATAAGAACTATATTCAAAAACGTTTAAACTGTTTGCAATTAATTGATTCTTTAATCGAAGTATTAGCCCTCACGCAGCTAGAAGGCGTCGACAAGTTAGACGAATCGTTGACTAGTGCACATTTTGCCCTGGATCAAAGTACATATTGAGGAAGAGGGCTTAGCCCAGCAATGGAGTGACGCAAGCGAACAGAAATCAGTACAATCCATCAAGCAAACTTGTTATTCTGAAAAGTTTATTATTTTTGCAGGGAATAAATACAAACCTTTTCTAGACCACCTCTTAGCTCTCTCGAACAACGGTGCTATGACAGACAAGGAGATCAGAGATGAAATGAATGCGATTATAGTAGCTGGATACGAAACGACGTCAACACAGCTGACAACCATGTTGGTACTGTTAGGAGCAAATCCAGAAGTTCAGGAGAAGGTATATGAAGAGTAAGTTACATGTAATGTAAGTTATGAACGTGAACAAAGCTGACGAGTATCGTAGCTCTAAATATCATAATTGGTGTCGTACTGTAGTTTCTGCCATAAAGTTTTTTACAGAATTCCATAATATGTAACAAAGGTGAACAGGTGAAAAGGTTTTGGAAAAGTCATCTTGTAAAGAACTTTGGGTAGAATTGTGTCATGTTTGCTGATGAGAAATCCCATTTGGAGCACAGCTAGCTATTGCTGCAACTCGATCTAGATTTCAACCTTTTTCATTTTCAGATTAATAGAAGTACTGGGCGCAGACGGAGACGTAGAAAAGAATAAAGTGAACAAATTAGTGTATACACATGCAGTTTTAATGGAATGTCTTCGAATGTTTCCAGCAGTTCCTATTGCGTTACGATCAGTGATTCAGGATACTAAGCTAAGTGAGTTTAACATTCATATTATAACGATTGGGTTCCCTCAGTTTCAGTACCTCCAGTGTTAATTTTTATCGATAAATGGTCATTTACACACTGTCTCTGATTTCGCCATTGATGATTCTGGCTTTCAGTTCTGGAGTTACAGAGGTTAGGGAATAGTATGACGGGCTTGAACTAAAAAAATGGTTATTTACATGCATCCCGGGACCTTTAAGGCTCTCCCACATAGGCGCGTTATTATAAGTCGATAATACCGGATGCGTTATTGCGATATCTGTTTTTAGTTCATTATTTATTAGGACCGCTACGAAGTTACACACTGCTGCGATAATAACGACGCAATAGAAGTAGGATGCTTGCGTTCCTCCGTCCGGCGATATTCCGATATTATGAGTTCACTGTATTTTTATTTTTGTGTCCAATCCAGTGTTGATAACAGTACCCGGTTTCCAGTAAATGCAGTCTTCTGATTCGTTAGTTTTATTACACACTAGCTTCTGCCCGCGACTTCGTACGCGGATCCCGTTGCTTATGCCAGCGACAACGGGGTCGTCAAAATCGAAAATTTGAAACGTCTGATGTAGAATTCTAAGGCCCGGGGACGGGAAAACAACGGGATGAGCGAGACGATTGGAGTCGTTCCAGATCATTCATTTTTGTATGTCAACAGGAAATGCCCATCAGACTAAATAACTTTTGCTAAGACGTCATTCCTTAATTTGTTATAGCGCTGCCATGGGCTTTGGAGTTCCACAGCAGGTGTTCCAGATCTTCAAATTTATTCTCACAGCAGAAAATGCTCTTCACGTGGAATATTTTTAGCTATGGCACCATTTTTATATCTCTTATACTGTAGCTGCTCTGTTGCGGTTCTGCATCAGGTATTAATTTTCCAAAATAAATTATAGCCTTTATGTTGCCCAGACTATACAACAAAAAACTTTTCTTCCCGTTACTCCGCAGCAGATCCCAAGGGTACACTGAATTAACTTCTGTCTCTTCATGCCGTACTCCAGCAATCATTTCTCTCTCACTTTCTAACTGATTATGAATATTTTGTTGTGTGCGTGTTCGGGACAATGTATGATAATCTCAAGCAGTAGTTAGTCGCGCATCACGTTCATCACTCGTTTCAAAAGACCTATTAGTAGATGTGCGAATTCGCTGAGAACTCAGCGTGATTCTGTATCGGTAAACGTTTCTGACTCGCGAGACAATGCATGTCGCTCACGATCAGCAGACAGTCGCGCATCACGTACTGCACTTGTCTCTAGAGACCTAGCAGCAGATGCGTAGATACGCTGAGAACTCAAGCGCAATTCTCTATCCGTGAACGTCTCCGACTCGCGAGACAATGCGTGACGTTCACGATCAGCGCACAGTCGCGCATCATGTTCCGCACTTGTCTCTAGAGACCTAGCAGCAGATGCTTAGATACGCTGAGAACTCAAGCGCAATTCTCTATCCGTGAACGTCTCCGACTCGCGAGACAATGCGTGACGTTCACGATCAGCGGACAGTCGCGCATCATGTTCCGCACTTGTCTCTAGAGACCTATAAGCAGATGCGTAGATACGCTGAGAACTCAAGCGCAATTCTCTATCCGTCAACGTCTCCGACTCGCGAGACAATGCGTGACGTTCACGATCAGCGGACAGTCGCGCATCATGTTCCTTACTTGTCTCTAGAGACCTTGAAGCAGATGCGTAGATACGCTGAGAACTCAAGCGCAATTCTCTATCCGTGAATGTCTCCGACTCGCGAGACAATGCATGACCTTCACGATCAGCGGAGAGTCGCGCATCATATTCTTCACTGGTCTCTAGAGACCTGGATGTAGATGCATAAATACGCTGAGAACGCAAGCGAGCTTCGCGACCCGAAGAGGTTTCTACAGAGCGAGTTGCAGCCTGATGTTCTCGAACAGCATCAAGTCTATCCTGACGCTCTTCGTTAGATTCTTGGGATCTTATGATCCTCAATCTTTTAGCTCCTTTGGAACGTTGGGAAAGATTTGACCTCTTTCTAGGCATGGTTATAGTTTTATTCTGAAAATACCTGATCAATTAAAATCTAAGTGACTGCTCCCCTGCGTTACCGGGTAGGCTACCGTGTCACGAAGATAAATGGAAAAGGAAATAAGTGGGAGTTTTAGCCAGTAGAGTCAAATTTTCAATGATTCATAGAATTTTCATCGAAAATCAGTCCTAAACTGTTACCGCCTCACCGCGTGGAGGTACTCCCAGCTTATGTTATTTTATAATTACACAGTGAACTCTTGGAGTTCCACAACAGGTGTTCCAGATCTACAATCTTTATACGTCAACAGAGAGTGCTCATCAGGCTGAACAACTCTTGCTAAGACGTCATTCCTTTATAGGTTATAGTGTAGCTGGGCTCTTGGAGTTCCATATCAGCTGTTCCAGATCTTCAAATTTTATACGACAACAGAGAGTGTTCATTAGGCTGAGCAACTCTTGCTAAGACGTCATTCCTATATATGTTATAGTGTAGCTAGGCTCTTGGAGTTCCACATAAGCTGTTCCAGATCTTCAAATTTTATACGACAACAGAGAGTACTCATCAGGCTGAACAACTCTTGCTAAGACTTCATTCCTATATATGTTATAGTGTAGCTGGGCTCTTGGAGTTCCACATCAGGTGTTCCAGATCTTCAAATTTATTCTCTTAGCAGAAAATGCTCATCACGTGAAACAATGTTTGCTAAGGTACCATTTTTGTATCTCTTATAGTTTAGCTGGTCTGTTGCGGTTCTGCATCAGGTGTTCAAGTTTCCAAGATAAATTAGCCTATGTGTTGCTCAGACTTTATACCTATACAACAAAACAAAAATCATTCAAATCCGTCAAGTAGTTCCGAAGATTAGCGTGTACAAACAAACAGACAAACAGACAAACAGACAAACAGACAGAATTTTTTTTTTGTTTCGTGCTCTATTACTGTTTCTAAACCCCCCTCAATTATTATTTTTTTAATATATTCAATGTACAGACACAGTTTTTTTACTGTTTTATTATATGTATAGATGTAATTTTCTGAAAGATGTCTGTGGTATAATTCCAAGCGCATTTACTTTGCTTTACTATTTTGTTGTGGTAATGTGAGAAGCGAAATAAAAATCTCCTTAGGGAAAAACCTGTCAAAGACACGAATCGTCATCATTCTCTTGCCCTTGTCCCAATTCATTTGCGGTCGGTGCAGCATGTCTTCTTCTTCCATACTTCTCTATTACTCGTCATCATGTCACAGACACTAATACGAAATAGAATTATCGGACGACGATAAAAACGCAGTTGTGTGCAAGGAATCGGGACACATTATCGCAATAACGCATCCGGTATTATCGACCGATAATAACGCGCCTATGTTGCCTTTATAACATCATCTTCTCGCCATTGGCCGATGTTACTCGGGGCTGGCGTAACACGTTTATCCCATTTTCCCATTCCATTGTTGTTTTTTTTTTGCCATAATTATCTTTTGTCGCATACGACGGTTTTAGCTTTGTAACTGTGTACTGCCAAAACGTGGGTTTTCATCAAATACCAGTGGTATATGAATATTTTTATAATTTGTTTCAGAAAACTACACGATGCGTGCTGGTAGCCACTGCATCATCTTTCCACTAGCAACTCATCTCGATCCATCTTGGGGAGTTGAGAGTGATAAGTTCAGGCCAGAGAGATGGTTGGATGGTGATTTCAGAAACAACAAGGAGTTTGCAGCATTTGGGTTGGGCAAGCGATCTTGTATGGGTAGGGACTTACTTGTTATTTAGTCCTTGTTCAATGAGCAAAAGAATTAGTATAATGCAAGTGTCGGTTGAAAATGTAAGATGTCTTCATATTTTTACTTTAAGAGTACTATGCCGTTGCCATAGATTTCCTCATGATATTTTCTTTCACAGTTCTTTTTTTTAAAAGAGTGTCGAATAATTTTATTAAAAGAATGTAAAGTGCTTCAAAAGTTGGTTCATACAATACATTCACGTTTATTTATTTTCTACTAATAAAACCTCAATTTTAATATCTTTTGAATCAACGTTGCGTTTACTCCGTCCCACCGGAACTTATGAACTCTCTATAAGATTCTCTGATCTTGGGCTTGTTTTTCCAGTTATCATATATTAGAACGTACCGACCATGAAAGTTACAATTAAAAATTACTGTCCATTTCTGGACAGTCTCCAGTTCAGTGGATAAAAAACATATTTTAGTTGAGTCCAATTATGTATCCTTGGCACTATAAGTTAGGTTAGCTTGCTATTGCCTGCGATTTTGCCCATCGTGGAGTTCAGGAAAAGTAAAAACATCCCAGGGGCACAGGATAAACGTGCTATGTTAACTGTGCGCTCATTGAAATCCATTATCAGCCCGATAGACATAGTCACTCTTGCATGTATCATGTTAGTATCGCTTATAATAATGGGGATGGAAATAAAATTCGGTTTCTCTTGCAGGTAGAACATACGCCATGATATTGATGAAGGTGACTCTAGCGCACTTCATACGACAGTACCGAGTGACAGCAGACTTGAGCAAGTTGAAGATGAAATATGAGTTCATACTGAAGCCGGTTTCAGGACACGAGATCAGTATAGAACGAAGGAACAAGCCTAATTCATCATCTGCCTAACATTTTCACAACTATGTAGGGGTCGGTTTCTATTGTAACCGGCTGCAGCTGAATATCAGTACCTACTTTACATGGAGCAATTGCTTATTTCACCAGCACAACCCAGTTAGTACTGGGTAATACAATAATACAATAAAAAAAGGAAAAGAAAAATTTACTATTAAATATGTATATTATTTAAAAATAAATGTAGAAACACTTTAACATTAGCATGCACGACCTTGCGACCTTGGTTTTTTATTTAAACTATCAACATAAACATTTGGCATAACTTAGAATTAAAAATTACCATTTTGGCTAATGTCTTACTTCAAAATAAATATAGGCACTGATTTAAAGAGGCAGTTTTAAATAGCGGTTTTGGTAAGTTAAAAATTATAAATGGCACGTTTAATAACTAGTTCAGCAGTTAAAACTTAGCATTAAAGTAAACAAAAATGAGTCTTAAAAAAATAATAAAATGGATCATCTAATAATTATACTGAGCAGTAAAATAACTAAATGGGCAGTTACGAGTGCGCAGTTATTCGCCTAAACAGCGTAGTGAGCGTAGCCCCTATGAGGGGCTCCTATTTCTGTCTGCAGGGTTTACAGTAACCTAACACGAAGGGTATGTCGGGGTCTTAGTTCGCTCATTCCGCTCGCTCACTAGACCCCGCCATCCCCTTCGAACCTAACATGTCCGAGTCGGGGTACCCCAAGTCCGGGTGTCTCCGCACCCTATGAACTGCCGAACTATTTATCAAACCGCTCATTCCATCATTTTTACCGCTCATTCAGTTATTGGACTGCTCAATTATTTTTAGAATTGACATT
This sequence comes from Eurois occulta, assembly GCA_950022335.1. Lineage (NCBI taxonomy): Eukaryota > Metazoa > Arthropoda > Insecta > Lepidoptera > Noctuidae > Eurois > Eurois occulta. Next base: position 861,853 of record OX465499.1, read on the forward strand.
GTATGATAAAATAACTGACTAATTGATTTTTTATTACTGTCCATGTTTTACTGTCGCAATAATTAATCAAACGCCATTAAATTAAATAACTGCTCAATATGTTTTTCAACTGATCATAATAACATCTCGAATCTTTAAATAACAGCTCAAACAATTACTTCCCATAAATATACTTGAGGACATGACGCATTCGTTTCTTTCTTAGGCTCGTTTGGAATTCTCACACGACACGGCTTGTCCGCGCGTTCGGGCGGTGAAGCGGATCTCACGTCGTATTGCCTGACATGTTACGGTTTCAGAATAGCGTATTTTATAGTGCTTATAAGCACGTACCGGCTTAGGCCTGGCATGCAAAATGTATACAATCATGGTTTATCAAAATCAAGATTGACATTGAAGTATATACAACTAGATCAAAACAAATTAATTATTTATTTAATAATAATAATATTTAAATTATTTCAATGTCATTCCTAGAATTATTACAATATTTAAAGATACATGCATAATAATTGTTATTACTTGATGTCACGGTGAGGTCTTAAGTTTTGGAAAAAATATCGTTTAAGAAGTCGTTCCAGTTATTAACTAAAAGGCTCTTGAGAGTTTTCTTAAATAAGGCAGTATTTATTGCCCTTATTTCTTTAACTATTGGACTTAAAATTACAGGAGCCATATGAAACACACTTTTGTGTATATGTACGGTATATGTTCGGCGGACACAGGGGAAATGCGTCTCGTTGTTGCGTCTCGGATGCAGCTGAATACCAGTATTTCACATGGAGCGACTGCCTATCGGACCTCCACAACCCAGTTAGTACTGAGTAATACTATACCCCTTGGTAAGACTAGTTGTCAGACTTTTTCGGGCCACTGACTACCTGTAACGACTGTCAAAGATCTACAAATGCCAGCCGAGACCAACGGCTTAACGTGCTTGCCGAGGCACGGAGGAAACTCGGTATGTAATGGGTGGTCCCCCATCCACAGACCAACCTAGGCAAACACGGCTTAACCTAAAGATTGATCTGAGCGGCTGTTATTATTTTGTTACGAGCCCCTCGCTGTCTAGCCATTGAATGATTGCATTTGCAGACTACTACTGCTTATATCACGCTGGTTGCATATTAGAAAATCAAAACTTTCTCGAGCAGTTTTCAAAAGAACAATAAACGAAATAACAAAATTTAAATAACCAAATGTTTTATTTAGAAAAATTTTAAAATCCCAATGTATGTGACATCAAATGAAAGACTGATCAAAAGTTGCTAGATATAATTTTAAATTATCAAATTATTCAACTGTCTAGGGTTAGCGTTTCCGTCAGCAGGTCGACGGATCCCCGCTGCGCGGGGCGCCTATTTCTGTCTGCAGAGTTTACAGGAACCTAACTAACCGAACCTCGGGGTGGCCCTGATGTCGACCGTCTAGGGTTAGGGTTTCTGTCAGCATCTGTTAAATTTCAATTACGTTATATTAGTCAATCCATTTGATAATTAATAATTTATCCAGTAATCCATTTTGACCTTTAAACGATTTGGTCAATAGTGTAATAAATAATTTAAACATTGATATTCCAGACTTTGGTCAGCTGAACTTTTGATCAAATGACCATCGTTATTTTAAACTTTGTTGATTTGTACGTTGTTCTTTTGAAATTTGCTCAGGAAAGTTTTGATTTTCTAAGATGCAACCATCACGCTCATATGAGTAACTGGTTCGAAAATGATGACTTTGAAAGTAGTCCCTTCAACGCTGTCAGGTTTCTAATTCTAGCAGCGGACCCTTGAAGCATCTCCATGCTCTGTGAAATCTATTGTTATACTTTAATTTTGAATTATTAACAGGTGCTGTTATATCTTCTTCTTCATCATCAATAATGGTTACTTCCTAGTTATTTCTACAAATTAAAATTTACTTAGCGAGCCAAACTCTGCAGGGGTATAGAGATCAATATTTAAATTCGATAAAACAAAAAAAAAAAAACAAATTATATTAAGTTATACTGTACGTGAACGTGCTACATGCGGTCGTTGACCTCAAGAATAAACATCAATGTTTTTGTTGCATCGTGTTTAGATATCTTATCACCTCTGCGGAGTATTTGCTGGTTAATTTAACTTGACGTTGAATACCACCAGTCATCAGTTCCTGTTCTCTATGCGGATTGTAGCAGTTGTTGGCTTCAGCACCATGTCCACTTTGAACCTCATATCGTTCACGTTCGCACTTATTCGGAACCGGCGTATGAAATGCGAGAGAGTCACTTTCATCGAGACCATAGCGTAAGTCCTACCTGTTAAGACCAGAAACATAATTAATTTTAATCGTCATGAAGGGAAGCAAGCTTCGTTAAAAGCCAGACTGCCGATCAACTCAGCCTTTTGCTTTTCAGTGCTCGACATACATCTCTCCCAAGCTGCGACGGTACATAAAAATAACGATAAAGTGTCTAACCCAATGACGATTGATATCCATTGCCTGATAGGGCCTATAATAGTATACCTACATTTAATTACGTTAGCTATATTACAAGACCCATGTCAATGAAGACTACTAAACTCATGCCATTACATAGTTAAATTTTATAGCCCTCAATCAATTTATCAGCTAATCTTCCACTGCTGGACGGAGGCCTCTCCGAACCTGCACTGCAACACCTGTCCTTCTCTTCCTCGGCTTTCCACATTCAGTCTATCCCAGCAACCTTTGTTAAGGTCGATGGTCCATCCCACGTTACGATTGCCGAAATACTGACTCATGGTCTCAACTCCTGGATTTCATTGTATAACAATATTTCCAAACTACCATCACCTTGTGTTTCCAGGATTATTAGTTACATATTTCATACCTATACAAGATCTTTTTCCAATACTGAATCCGTAGAAAGCATTATTTCCTAGTGATGCCACAGCAGGATCGAACCAGCGTTCAGGTTTAAACACGTTGACGTCATCTCCCCATAGAGCGTTACGATGGGTCCCCAATGAGAGGATCACGCACTGAGAGCCTGCTCGCATTGTGTAGTTTTCTGAAATACACAGTGTACAAAGGAAAATATAATTATACCGTGTAGAGAAGAATGGGGTAGAAAAATTTAATATTACTCTTTGGTCATTCTTGGAATTTTATTCCGGACCCCGCGTTCAGCGGTTGGTTTGTAATTATTACTTAGTCTACATTCATTAATTATTGAAAACACCAATATTTAACTTACTCAGCTTTGTATCATGTTCTACGTATCTAAGTAAGGCAGGTCCAATGGGCAAGACACGAAGAGCTTCTTTTATAACAGCCTCTGTGTAGACCAGTTTCCTAATGTCGTCCTTTTCTATATCTCTATCTGGACCTAAAACTTCGATCATCCTGAAAATAGTTCTATAACTAGTAAGCATAATCAACCAGGTTGTCATGATACATTTTCTTCGATTTGTCATATTTAAGGGAATGGTACAAAATATCAAAAACTAGTCTCCATTCACTGATTGATTGTTTCTATGAGTCTGGTTGCTCGAAATAAATGATACACACCCTTAAGTATGGCCACACATTTCTGACACTCTGTATAGTATTTTGTAACATAATCCCGTTGAATTATGTTACAAAGCACAAAAAATATAATTTAAAAAACCTTGGAAAAACCCTACTGCGGTAAAATAATGCTACAGAAAAAATCAAGAAAATTGGAAGCGCAGGCACGACCCATTTGAATATAAAATTATTAAAATATGGAATGGATCCCGCCTGCTTCCAAATATGCTTGTATTTTGCAAGGGGCTACCAGACAATTTACCACACCCATTTTTAGCCGTAGCATAGATATTTTATCACTTACTCTTCATACATCTTTTGCTGGACTTCAGGGTAAGTTCCCAGTAGTACTAGGAGACAAGTAAGAGTATTAGATGTTGTATCGAAACCGGCTACTATAGCAGTATCTACTTCTTCTTTAATCTCTTTGTCAGTAAGAGTGTCATCATTCTTCAGTTCCAGTAGAAGACTCATGAGTGGCTTGCATCTTGTACCTGAAAACGTCATCATTTGAGATCCTTACGTTCTGAGTTGAGCAACAATTACTCTGTGTGCGTTGACTGGACCTTAAGGACCATCACAGACTCTGATCTACATGGTCCTAAATATGATCTGATTTGATTAAGATTATGTCTAGACATTACAAGAGACTGTTACTTCTGAGTTTGTTTTGTTATTTCTTTTCAAAGTAGTCGAAAAAGAAGCACCAAACTTATCTAGTGGAAACTGTAATCTATTTCATCATTCCATATCATTACTACTAACAACTGTGTTTATACGTATAACTGTGTTTTTTTTAAACCAATTTACAAAACTGAAAAAATAAAACTATAGAAATTAAATCTAATTAAGGCGTCCCCCGAAAAGACTCTGTGACACGATAAGAATTTGCTATTAACATTTACCTAGGACGCTAGTGTAAATGGCCATTTACAATGTTGTATCTTACTCTACGATTATAAATGCGAAAGATTTTATGGGTGCATGTTTGTTACTCAATCACGCCAGAACGGCTGAACGTATCTGGATGAAATTTGACACAGAAATACATTATAGTCTGGTATAGCACATAGGGTACTTTTTTTGTACAAATCGCAGGCAACAGTTAGTATAATGTACATAATTTTATATTACACTTAAAATAGGTTACCTGTTGTTGTCCATTCATAAGATTTTTTCTCATTGGATATTTTCATATCTTCCTTTTTTCTCTCTATCACCTTGAAAATATTTATAAAAAAGTTACAAATTACTACAGTCAACAATATTCATCGTAATGAGCAATGCCATCAAAACTGGCTACTAACGTATATTAAGCACAATGAATGCTTTTTAAATGAGGTACCTACCTACTTTGTTGACTAACTACAGAGATTTACAATTTACTGTCATTTATATTTTATGTAAGACCCTGTCGTGATGGTTTGAAGGTTACCTGCGTTTTACCAGGTTGTAAGTTCAAAACCTGGCAAGTACACAATACTTTTTTAAATTAGCCAATTCTGATATTCAAGACTATACCTAGCCCTGAGACAGCTAGACGGGGTCGCGGCAGACCGGAGAGAACATGGCGGGACGCCTTGGATGGTTTCCTCACGAATTGGCGAGAAGAAGCACACCATCGTGAGAAGTGGGAGGAATTGGGGAGGCCTTTGCCTAGGAGTGGGACAAAACGGGGTAACAAAAAAACTGACATTTTATGAAAAATTAAGTGTCATTCGGATCCAGTTCAGTTCAGTTAGTAATCGTGGTGATGAATGCTCGGGTCCCTTTCTGTAGGAGCAAACGCACTTTTTTTTTCTGGTGTTTCATCAAATGACTCCTCCCGCTCTGGGCGGAGTGGAAGGGAGTGTCAGACTTTTACTGTCTAAAAACCATCCATGTTCCTTCTTTTGCCCTTTATGTTCCAAATGCACTTCAGTAGTACTAATTGTAAACTGTTACAGTGTTTAAGACTGACTCAGATTAGGGCGGGCCGCATCGCATTGCAAAAAGAACCTACATCACTTTCGTACTAAAACAGGTTACGCTACGGCTCGGTGGTAAACTTAGCTGAAAGCCCGGTTTCTACAAATGTGGAGACATGCAATATTTGACAAATCATAGGAGAAGCGAGAGACACGATGGATTTCAAAGACACGATGGATTTCAACCGATATGATTGTTCGATTCCCACACGTTTCCTAATAATCAATAATCGCGATAATTGACTTGCCAGAAATGAGGATACACCCAACACAAACTCACCTGGTCGGCCATATCAGCCAAGTTTTTAATCAGACGTTCCTCCTTACTCTTCAGACCAGTCAATTTGAAGATAAAGTCACTGTGGAGCCACACGTTCTGGAACCTATGGATGACCAGGTTCATCACTTGGTCTGAAGACTTCATATATTCTCGTGCGAAGTCTTTTACATTGTCGTCGGCTATGCCAAAAGCGGTCCCTAGAAAAAAATATAAACGCGTAAATTACCCAAGTAATAAGCAAATATTACTGTAGGACACCACCAACATGACATTTTGACGGTAATTTGTTAAAGTTACCTTTGTATCAACAGAGGGAGTGCTACCCTGGAAGGTAAACATGATGGGACACATGACATTTTGTCTGGCGTTTCCTATTAAATTGCCTGCAAGTTACAGGAACTGATGAACGCCTTTGAAGTCACCACACTCGTAGCCTGATTCAGGGTCGATTCAACTCAGATTGTCATCGATACGCTCAGACATAACATAAGATAAAGAGCCACTTATCTATAATCCGGGTCGCTACTCGCTACTGAGAAATGACGAATCAACCCAATATACACTGAGATCTACTTGGATATCGAAACCTTGAAAGTAAAAAGCCGTTGAAAAATACATGTAGGTATTGTTCTCACTAATCTCATACAAACATAGCTCTGCAGGTAGGCTAGAAATTATTTTGGTAGGTAGCCTAGGTAAAAACACACAATTCATACTCACTACTAAAAGTCTGAAAAGCAATGAGCCGCAAGTAGGAGGCGATCTCGAAGAGTCCCTTCCCAACCTGAGGTTCCACTTCACGTATAAACTGCTTGGCCATGTGATTGAAAATCCCGAGGAAGTTGTGTATCACAGGCACGGTAAACGCTGGGTTGAGCAGCTTGCGGTGACGTTGCCATAATGTCCCTGTTATTTCAAAGAATAAACATAACATAACACCACGCGCTGTGATCCCCAAAGGGTTAAGCAGGGTAGCCTTAAGTATAACCTCATTTCTCCAGTTTTGTTTGATTGCCATGTTATAGCATAGCATAGCATTAGCATTTATTTCGGGCTATGCCCATAGTGTTAGTAAAAATGGTCTTAAAAACTACCGTTAGTATGTGGCTTATTTCGCAGCATTGGAGACTCCCAACTATCTGCGAATAAACTCAAGATACTGTTGGTACCGCCACAAAGACGAGCAAGCAGGTGGATATAGGAGGTGAGCTTACTTTTGAAAAGGCAGGAAAAGACTCAATGGACCCTTACCTAATCTAGGAGTCGAACTCAAATACTTAGGATCAGCAAGCGACCATTAGACCAACGAAACGGTCGAACGAAGAGAAGGCGTTTTGGGAGACATCTTGCGTAATTGACGTTCAAGAAGTGCTGATTGTCAGCCTAATTTGTATTAATGACTTTTGATTTTTGTCAAAAAACAAAAATGTGGCAGACTCGGAACATAGAACCAACAGTTGATAATTGATTAGGTGCTTGATCCTCACCATCAATTATAAAAACTGCTGGACATAAGCCTCTCCCATGCGTCGCAACATCGACTAGTCCAGTGCTTTTCGCATCCATCCACCCTCCTTGTAGTTCTTCCCACGATTCGCCTTCCTACCTACCTACCGTACCCACACGGTCGCCAGTTCAGAATATTGCGAGCCCGTCGGCCATCCATTATGCGAGCAATATGCCTGCCTACTGCCTCTTCAGTTTCTGCAAGACTAAAGCAATAACGTGATAACTCTAACTTACCTGAAGATGTAAGCAGTCCATTCCCAAGCCAATTTCTCACGTAGTCGTAAATAAAATGTTTATGCAAGCATGTATTGGCGACTGTCAAAGCGTCATCAGGATCCGTTATCACTGCAACATACAAAGCTTTATTAATATCACCTTCATCAGCCACAAGTCTAGTGGTGACTAGAGGCTTTGCAAAAGGCCACTCTCGCTCAAGTACTTTCCTCTGTCCTGAAGTCATAGACCAAGTGACTTTCTATCGGCGGAAATGATGACGAAATAGTTGAAAACGAATGGGTAAGAAGTCCTGAGGGCCAAAGCAAACAGACATTATGGTAGCAATAGCATCATCTACCCCGCCTTTGCCCAAATTTGGGATCTGCTTCCAATCCGATGGAACAATATGCACACATATGCTACTGAACGGATTATGCCAGTCTTGCTGAAGGCCATTATGAAATGAAAAGCACTTTGAAGTGACTGCCGCTTTGTCTAGGCCTTTAAGAAAACTTGACCACTATCGAGACGTATGACCCAACCAACCTAAATCCCCGAAAATTCCGAAATAACTGATAGCAGGCCACTGCTGGACATACGCCTCTTCCAAGTTGGTGTACAAGACTGCTATCGAAACCGTCTTTGAAAGATGTTTTTCCTAGGTAAGGAAGCCAAAAATGCAACTTACGGTAATATATCTGTGACCCGATTTGAGCATGAAGAACGCCGCCATTTTGCATGCATTCCTTTGTCATCAGATTCAGTATGTCCCATATTTCTAGAAAGAGATTTTTTATTAATATAATATGGATGGTGGTTGACTTAGTAATCCGAGAACAAGGTTTTTAGAGGAGAAAAATGCCGATAAATAGAAGTCGTGTTAATTATTACCCAATCGAAATAAAACCTTTAAACCGAGTTATTTGTTATACGTGGCCAATACTTTAGGGAAATGCAGTTCTCATAAAAATGAACAAGTTTTGCTAAAGGACTAATCATGAAATCGCGAAAAAAATTACAGTCGCTCCATAAAATGGTCACATAACTGGAAAAAATATGGGAAACGTTGCATAGTAAAAGTTGCCCATATTTATGAATACTTCACTCTTGTAAAGCCCATGGTTAACCAATCAACCTGTATAATATCGACATACTCGCCGTATCTCCGCTGATCAGATGCGTATGCCCAATAATCGGGATCCCACCGGGCATAGGCGGGGGGAGCGGGTGCAGAGGCTTCCTCCCGTACGCCCGCCACGCGAGCACGGCGCAAGCGCACCAGGCTGCACACAACAATAACACACTGAGCATTGTTACACACTGGCTGAAACTCTAAACGTTACGTGTTTTAACTCCCTATATTATGAACATGTGGCCTTGAATTTTTGAAAAGAAAAACTTTTTCACAGACTACAAGGTTTAACGGTACGGTACAAAAAATATTGCTGGGGTGAATTCTCTCTATTTACGGTAGAGTCGGTAGGACTCAATGTAACGCACTAAAAACATTGTGTGATGGATGCATTGAATAGTACAGGGGTCATGGAGGTATTTAAAGTAAAGTTATAACATTTAAAACTTGTATATATTTTTTTAAACTTGTAAAAAGTAGGAACTGTGAGCTCCAGTATCTCCGTGATTAGAAGGTATGGACAAGAACAAAAATTATATCATGATGGGGAGAAATAGTGCCTTTCGACATTGTTGAGTGTCTTTTTACTCCCGCTCTGGGCGGAGCGGAAGGGAGTGTCAGACCTTTACTGACTAAAAACCATCCATGTTCCTTCTTTTGCCCTTTATGTTCCAGGGCCGCGTTATCTCTTTCGAACTCTTTCACAGTATGTGCGTGTGAACTGAGGGACCAAGCTGGTATTTCGCAAATATATATCGTAGGTTTTAGTAGTAGTCTTAAAACAATTGTAGAACAAATCTGGGAATTTGTAAACAAATGCATTAAAAATTCAGCCCATAAAGTGTGGTCCCTCAGTCCTCACAGACCATCAGCCAGATCTCGGAAAGTATCTGAAACAATAAGATATTGTGACTACAGACATTTAGTAAAGAATTTGTAAAGATAGTTACTGAAAAACAGACCAAGCAGCAGTAAAGTTTTAGTAAGAGACTGACCGGTATACCTGTACAGTTACACCCGTCAGGTACTCGTTAGCTTGAGCTGCGTATAGGGTAAACCTGCACAGTTTTACAACATACACGCTCCGGTTATCCTGTACAGTTCAACTTTTAGCCCGGGATCCTACCTCACAGGTCTAGTCGCTTAGTTATAATGCCCCTGGTTGGAAGCCTTACACTCCAGGCACCCACAGGATAATCCTATTAAGCAGACGACAACCTCCAAGGAAAAACTGTCATTGGTAACAGACACCCTAGCACGAACTCGCGACATTTAAACGTCATGTTTTAAACGATTTCTGCAAAATACAGTAGGAAACTATGGAATTTGCGTTACTTTTACTCTGCGCATTCGTATGTATTAGTGCCACGGATCTGGATACAATTGCGACATCATAACTTACCTAAATACACACACTGCACACACTACTGCTCAACACTTCATTGCAGTGAGTTCGTAGGACACTCAACTACTGCAACGTACCGCTACTCAAGTGCAAAACAAACTTGTAATAGTAAAGTTATGTCAAGTACAACACATACTTCTTGACTTAGGTACATTTTACCGATACCATTTTTGTATCTCGTTGATGCTTGATTACATAATCATTAGTTGCTTTTACTTTATTGACTTGGCCGTCTAAATACCACGTACAGTCACCAGCGCATCAAGTTACCATAATCATCATATCAGAATCACCCACTGCTGGGTATAGGCCTCCCCTTTTTTCTGCCATACTTCCCGGTTCTGTGCTTCCCTCATCCCGGTGTTTCCCGCGACTTTGACGATATCGTCGACCCAACGAGCTTTAGGATGGCTGGTTTCTTTGGCCTAACCTTGGCCACCACTCGGTCAAAGCCTTGCTCTATCGGCCATCTACGCGTCTAGCCAGATGTCCTGCCCAGGTCTATTTGAGGCGCACCGCCCGGTCCCTGACGTCGTAGACTTTCGTCCGACGGCGGATTTCGGTGTTACGAACTTGATCTAAGAGAGTTATACAGAGCATGGCAGAGAAAAAAATGAGGGTGCTGTACTCTTAGGGTACACACCCTAATAGTACAGCACCCTCATTTATGTTTACCGGTTATGTTTTGTCCCATGTAATAGGGGCGAACTTATGGTTAAATAAATAAATAAAATAAATAAATAAATATCCCTGGACATTTTCACACAGCACCATCTAGTCCCAAGCTAAGCAACTTAATGCTTGTGTTATGGTAGCTAGATGGCTGATAAACTACATATATACATTTTTTTTTTGTAAATACATACATATTATAGATAGAAAAACACCCAGACCCGGAACAACTACTTGTAGGTCATACAAATATTTGTCCCGTACGGGAATCGAACCCGCGACAAGCAGCGCAGCAGTCAATCGCTTGACCACTGCGCCAACCGTGTCGTGTGTGTCGTGTCGGTTATCAACTGTGCCTAATTCCAGACTCCGGACTGAGAAATTCCTAATGTACAAACCCAAAAACCCAGGATCTCTTGCTCAGCTGAAGCGTTTGTGACCTCTAGACCAATAAGGCGGTTAGGGCACTGCAAAAAAGCAATTAATTGCAACAAATACGCTGAAACATTTAATGTTTCAAACTTAAGTTGCTCTTTTTAACTTTTGTTTGAAAAACAAAGATAATTATGAAAGCATTTTGCGTTTATGTTAAAATTAAAAAAAAAACGATGTCATTTGTTTCACTAGTTGACATAGCGAGAATCGACAGAGGGAACGATTCTGAAGCGTCACTATAGTTACAAGCGCTACTGTTGATCATGCGGTCCCGGGTTCGATTCCCTGGTCGATGACCATGTAATTCTTTTTTTTTTCGAAATTACTAGTGCTAACCCTGAGGCTAAATTTATGATCGGTTGATGGCAATAGAATCATCCCTTTGAGAATATAAGTATATCTTTGCCAATGATGTATGTCACTATGTTATGTATATGGTAAGAGAAAATTGTCATCATCATCTGTTTAGCTTTTTCCCAACTATATTGGCTTCCAGTCTCACCGGATGCACAGAGGAATACCAGTATTTTACATGGAGCGACTGCCAATCCAATCGTATTACCCAGTACTAACTGGGTTGTGGAGGTCAGATACCTTCACAACCCAGTTAGTACTGTGTAATATGATATCCCTTGGTAAGACTGGTTGTCAGACTTTCGGGCCATTGACTACCTGTAACGACTGTCAAAGATCTACAATTGACAGCCGGGACCAACGGTTTGACGTGCTATCCGAGGCACGAAGGAAACTCAGCATGAAAGGGGTGGTTACCCATCCACGGACCAACCTAGGCAAGCGTGGCTTAACTGAAAGATCGACCCGAGCAACTGTTATTATTTCGCCACAAACTCCTAAGTAAGAGAGAATTGTAAACTGTCGCATTTGTAAGCCGGGTACTAAAAGTTACATGCTTTTAGGCTAAGTAAGTTAAGTAGATATGTACGAAACCCTCTTCCAAAGATCTCAACTAGCACTTAACCGCGATGTTTCCACGCAAGTGGAGGTTATAAGTCGAACCCACGTTTTGTCGTAGTATAGTATAGAATACTCAGTATTCAGTCATGTACGTTTCGTTAATTTTGCTCGCGATTTGTGCTGTTATATTTTGGCGCTCTCGGAGGCCTAAAGCGAAGCACCCTTTGCCACCGGAGTACCCTGGGGCTTTGCCATTTATTGGACATACGCATATGTTAGTTACTAGTGCTAGAGGTGGGTGCAGTTAGGGTAATTAACTGTTTATCAATTTGTCACACGACGCCATAAAGTATTGTGATTTGAATGTGAAATGTGTGAAATGGAATAATTGAAGTTCGAAGTTGAAGTCAATTTTCTAAATAACTGTCTTCCCTGAATTAAAAAAGCTTTTTAAATGGGCTCTCATTTCTGCTAGAAATCTCGAAGGTCGTGCTTATTTTTTTGTGTGTATCTGTATCGAAAAATACAAGCCACCATACAATAAAGGGTTACAAGACTCTCTACGAAGCCGAAAGGCACTTGTTCTCCCCGGCATTGTGATTATTTTTTTTGTTCTAGATCACACCTGGGAATCTTTTATTTACGGAGATATTGGGGGTCAAAGTTACAACTTTAACACAAGTTTTTTTTTTATACAATGGTTTTAAAGTAGGATTCTTTCAATCCGTTCATCAGTTACATTGAGTGCTACCGTAAAACATGACTTTTCACCCCAAAAAAAAGTCGTTCCCCAGCAATAATTTTTAGTTACTTAGTTCGATGTACATAATGCTTGGTTGACCGCTTCGTGAAGGGTCCATTTACACCCAGTATGTAAAGCAGCACAAGTACATTTCGGCGCGTGGCCATATAGGTGCTAAAGCCACTATATTCAGCGTCATTCATGCGCCAAAAGAGCCTTGTATTTATAGTCATCATTATGATTAATTAAATTTCTTTTATTTTCAGGATTGTGGTTGTTTATGGAAAAGATGTCAAACTTCTGTGTGGAGAATGGTGGAGTAACTTGTGGTCAGTTCGGAGCCGATATTTACTATGGTAAGTTAATATTATTAAAATTCATGTTGTGATTGATACCATTAGCAATCTTACAAATGCTATAACTCTTCCTGGCAGCCTTAGCGGGGAAAAAGGACACTAATGTGAAACGGTGTGTAGAGGTGGGTAAATTACTTTAAACAAGTTAATACTAGGGTGCAGACTCGATTCCTGGTTGACACAAATGGGGATATTGTCATAACTACTTAGGTTCAGGGTTGCGCCCAAAGATAATGTTTGTGAACTACCAACGTCTTTGACGTCAGATCGCATCGATGTGTTGCCCCTTTCAACGATGATAACGTCTTTTTCAAGAGCGTTTAAACAAGCCGCAAGTCCGCAACCGCTTTGAAAGCATTATGTATTACTATTCAACGGTACTGACACAAAACTTCGGTAGCTATCAATTCAATACATTATTGACTCCTATCATCTTTATCACTGATAGAATTTCACTTTATCTTGGACCTTTGGTCCAGGAAAATTGATTCGTTTAATTTTCACAATCATATTTTAATGACAAGGTATATTTTCAGGTATCGCAGATCCAGATGATGCCAATACAGTGGCAAACGCCTGTCTACAGAAACATTTCTTGTATAAAGTTGCCATTCCATGGCTTGGACAAGGATTATTTACAGGATCTGGTAAGACGGTTTTAAACTTGAATTATTTTTTTATGACCAAGGGCTTGAATACACTAGAGAAAATAAGCACTGAAATGGGGCTTCTTTTAAATTATCTAGAATCAGAAAAATGGGCCACCAAAGTTAACAAAACAATCCCTGAGAGCATCCACTGTTTACCTTATTCAATCTTGTGATGACCCAAATATGTATGTTTGACGCGGATCTTGTCTACTAATATGGAACATGTTGTTAAAACATCGAGCTGAATATGAATGTATTATATAGTATAGACATGCTCGCTACTTTCAGAATGTATTGATTCATTTTCTAATGAAGGCACAAATAGCATAAAAATACATTGTGTGTGTAGAAACACAGACAGACAGACAGGCACGGAAACATGACTTTGTTTTAGACAATTAAGAGTATAGCGAAACCTCTAGAAGATAATATTGTTCTTCAGGACCAGTATGGAAGCACCATCGCAAAGTACTAAGCCCTGCATTCAGCATACCAGTGGTGAACGGCTTCTTCGACGTGTTCAACAGTCAGTCCAGACGGATGGTCAGCGAGTTAGAGGAGCATGTCAGTGAAGGGCCTTTTGACCATGTCATGGTGATGAGGGACAGTATTCTTAGGATTTCTTGCAGTAAGTTCATTGCAATCTCAAATAGTCATTTCCACGAGGAAGCTATGAATTGGTGTTAACACCTTCGGGGTCATTCCAAAATTTATTGGAATTACATAAATTAATCTTTATCTTTTTTGGTGGATGTGTGGTGTGACAAGAATGGATGGAATGGGACGAATATGATATTAGAGGAAGTTTAATAGTTGCGCTAGTTACAGAAAAGTTGAAAGAGACTCGACTGTCTTGTCAATTTTTTTTTTTGAGTAAATGGTAGCGTGACGGTATACAGAGGAAAATGGAAGAAAAAAACGTGTTGCGCCGATACCAAGTAACATGGGACAAGGGCAGGAAGATGATGAATCTTAATCTTTTTTAAACCCAAACGGTTGGCCCACTCTTCTCGTGACCAGAAGGCTAGCCTCTTTCTCGGTCAAAGAATCAGCATTGCCATCCGATGTAGTAATGCTGCCAGCATTCTGAGCACTTGCCCTGTTGACAGACATGAGAACGAACTTTTTGACGCCTTTTAAATATGTTCTGTTTTTGATACATATACATATTTTTATTATTATTTTAGGTCTGTATAGGAAATAATCATTTAATCAAACAAATAGTTTATTTCGAACAAGAGTCCATATGGGTTAGTAGTGAGTAGGTACTTAAGAAACTATGTTAGTACGACTTTAAGAGAAAGTGAGAAACAGTTAAAAACAAAACTAATTCAACAGTCAAATTTAACAATATTCTAATTCAAATAATGTATTATATTTTCTGACAAAGTTAAACTCGATCTCAACTCAACTCAACTCAAAAACTCATCTCTTTTTAAAACATTGTGTAAATAAGAAACTCTTTGAAAGCGATAGCCACTATTGTCTAAGGGTGCGCCTGAAATTCTAAATTACATATGGGTCACAACTCTACACAATTTAATCTTCTAATTTTCACTTGGATTTCCCCTTTGATTATACCAATCAATTGACAATGGGTAGTATTTAAACGCAAATAAAAAAAAATATTTTTTCTATGCAATAAGATTCCGAATTCCCATCAAAATTACTGATTGCACAGCAAAATATTCAACTCAAAATAGCATAAGCTTTTTCATCAATGCACAGCTAATAATATTAATGCACATTATACTGGGGGTGCCCCTGACGTCGACCGTCTAGGGTTAGCGTTTCCGTCAGCAGGTCGACGGATTCCCGCTGCGCGGGGCTCCTATTTCTGTCTGCAGGGTTTACAGGAACCTAACTAACTGAACCGCGGGGTGCCCCTGACGTTGACCGTCTAGGGTTAGGGTTTCTGTCAGCAAAAATTTGCTGTGCAGTCAGTATTTATGCTATGTATGTAGTATTTTTGTACAAAAATAAATTTAACTAATGTAAAAAAGAATATAAATGATGAGTATGTATTGATAGGCGATTATTTATTTGATATGCAATTTACAATATCCCATTGACAATCTAACCATATAGTAATACATTGGTTTCTATTAATTCCAGTAACAGCCTTCGGTGACACAAAAGAACAAGACAGAGATTTTGTAAAGAACTATGTCAGTGCAGTAGATGAACTAGTACATGTTTTGATGAACAGACTCAATAAGGTTTGGTATCAAAGTGACTTAATATACAAACTGGCTGGCCTGAAGAAAAGGGAGGATGATCTGGTCAACTTCTTGAACCACATAACTGATGAGGTAAGTTTGAGTAATTAGAATCGTAAAGTTCCAAGTTAAAGATAACTATGAGAAATAAATATATTCTCAATCATTCGATGAAGGTGTTTTAATGACGTGCTACTAGCGCTTGCCCACATCTTCACTCTCGTTATGGTATGAAATTATCCCAAGGGAACTTCCTGTATTTTTTTTTAATATAGCCTCTGACACTCGGAAATAACGTAGCTTCATGAGTTACAGAATCAGAATTGTATCAGTAGTTCTGGAGATTACCATCCAATTCAATTCAATTCATTTATTCGATGGTATGACCATAATGCCATGGAAGTTGGGTAGGCCTTTGGTGTGGGACGCAACTTGCGTCGACACCCTTGCGCCATCCCATCTTCCTAGCACAGAGGGCTGCGCTGGGGCGGCTGCTGCAGGTGCTGAAAACCTCAAACGGCGCAATTACAATAATTTAATTGGTAGTTATGTTTTTGAGCCGTTTGGGGTTGAAACACTGGGGCCTAGCACCTAGTTTTTCGGGAAATCGCCAAGCGGTTGGTCGACTCTTCACGTGACCAGAGGGCGGGCCTATTTTTTGGCCAAAGAATCAGCATTGCCATCCAACGTGGTAATGCTGCCAGCCTTCTGGGCACTTTTCCTGTTGACAGCGATGCGGACGAATTTTTGGACGCCCTGTAACCCTTTTATACTTGTACATATTTATTTCTATTATAGTTTTGTAGTTTGTAAATAATTAATATTTTATTCAATAACGATTTTTATATCGTGTCTGAATTCCTACAACTAAATATTATAAAAAACATGATTCATGCAATGCATTTTTAAACAATTACAATTAGGCAAATTAAATTAAAATCAGAATAATAATAAGAATAATACAAAAAAAAGTATAAAAATGAATGTCATTGTGTCAATTCATAAAATAAAATAAAGAATACATTTCAAGTCAAAAAAAAGTAAAAAAATTAATGTCATTGTGTCAATTCATAAAATACAATAAAATTACCATTTCAAGTTAATGATATTATGTTACTTTCGACATTTGTATTAAATTATAATTCATCAATTGATTATAGACACTTGTTTAACTAGAACCGTTTAAGCTAACTCTGAAACCCACCCATTCATTCGTCATTCATCCATTTCGTGAATGTAGGGGGTAATCTTTTTAGCTTTACCTCTATTTAATATTAGAATATTATCTTGTTTATGCAACAGAGGCAAGAAGAAGTAACTTTATTTTCTAAACATGTTATTAGCCCTGGATCGAAACAACGGAAATCATGAGGAGAGGCCTTTGCCCAGCAGTGGGATGACACAGGCTAACATTATCAGTATACCAGCTCGCTGCACTTGATTCGGTGGAACGCATAGCTAAAAGACTCATAGGCGACGAGACTTTGATAGCTACGCTTCACAGCCTAGCTCATCGGCGTAATGTCGCCTGTTTGTCGGTCTTCTACAGACTGTACTTCGGAGAGTGTGCACAGGAGCTCCACGATCTGATCCCACCATCCCTTTTACCACCGGACTAGCAGACGTACTGCGGCGTACCATCCACACTTGGTTGATATCCCGACAAGTCGTACTCGGCGCTTCTCCTCCACGTTTATCATGCGCACAGCCAAGATGTGGAACTCTCTGTGTTCCCTCCCACATATAACCCGTCTGCCTTCAAAGCAAGAGTGAACAGGCATCTTCTGGGCACGCTCGTTTCATCATAGACCTCATCCATCGCTTTCCACCAGGCGTGATCGAGGTCAAGAGCAGGCCCGTTTTGTAATAAAAAAATAAAAAAAAAGTATCAGTAATATTATTATTCTCACTTCTCAAAGGAACAACATTTTGTACTATTGTTTTAGGTGATACAAAGTAAGATTTCTTCACCAGATAATGGCACAAATGAAACTGGATCAAAGGTATCGAGTAAGTATGGCATTTGCTAAATTACGATAAAATACGGCCAAGCTATTGTAAGTGTATGCCTAATAATGGGTGTTAAAATATGTGCCCTTAACGAAACTGAAAGGTTGTTTTCTCCGTCTAGACCATACTTGGGAACCTTCTAGTTACGGAGATATTGGGGGTCAAACTTCTATATTTTTACAAGCTTTTTTTTTTTGTATTACACGTTTTTAACATTATGACTTTACTTTAAATACCTCCACGACCCTGTACTAATTAAATGCATCCGTAAGCACTGTGTTTTAATTGATTCGTATTGAGTCCCATGGTAAAACGTGTTCTCACCCCAAAAAAAAAGTCGTTTCCCAGCACTAATTTTTGCGTAAAGTTACTTAGTTTGATGTACAGGATGCTTGGTTGACAGCTTCGTGCAGGGTCCGTTTACACATTGAATATCAAAAATATTAACCGGAAAGAGAGGTAAAGAAGTGATAACATGACACTTAATTAAACACAACGATAAAGATAAAACCTATTTCAGATTTCAAATCTTTTTTGGACTTAGTACTAGAATTGACAGCAGATGGAAACTTCACTAAAAATGAGATAAGACAAGAATTAAATACAATGGTAGCAGCGGCGTTATTTACGGCGTGTTTATTCTCACCATGATGGGATCATACCCTCAAGTGCAAGAACGGATTTATGAAGAGTGAGTATAACTGTAGCCGCTAGTTGTGGCGGTGGCTCAGTGGTAATGGCTCCGACTTACTAGTTCTAGCTTGTGGGTTCGAAAGTAGTCAGTTGCATTGCTTTGTGTAATTAATTTCATCAGCATTGCTCTCGAATTTTGCTCTCTAAGACCCAAAAATTCAAAGTTATGTGACGACCATCAACCTGCATTACTGCCGGTTCGCCCCTCTTTTAGAGAGCAGGCCTGATTCCTACTAGTGGGGACGTTACTACTACTGTTTCAGTATTTTACAATACACAAATTATATTTATCTTTGACGATCAGTTTTAATCAACAGCTTGTCTAAAGCCATCCATTTCTGCCTGTCTAGTCTCTCGCTGTTCTCGTCCGCTCTAGACCTGCCACTTTTTTGAGTTCATCGTTCGTCGTTTCGTTTGACGCCCTTTACGTCTTTTCCCATTCCTGCGGTACCACTCTGTTATTATTTTTGTCGATGTCTCATTCGTCTCTCTGAGCATATGTCCTAGTTGACTATATACCATGACGTCTTGAAGCAGGAGTAATTCCAATAAAAATATGAAAAAACAATAATATCTAGTGCTCCTATAAAACAGTAAACTACAGATTTCAAAACATACTAACGGATTTAATTTCTAGGGTAATGGAAGTGATTGGTGGAAATAGAGACGTGGAAAGAGAAGACTTACCAAAACTGATGTACACAGAAGCTGTGATTAAAGAAGTACTACGTTTGTTAGCAGTAGCGCCCCTCATCCCCAGATATGTCGACAGAGATGTTAAACTTAGTAAGTTTCGTTTTTTTTTTAATGACAGCTAGTTGATTAAAATATTGGAATTGGACCTGTTACAATTCTTACTAGCTACTTTCAGCCATCGTTCATCTACCAGGAGACTGTTTTATTATAATAATATGCGTTTGGCTGTGTTTCTGTATATTTGTTTTGTTACACTACGCAGGTCTGGATTTAAAGAAGTATTACTTATTTTTCTGTGCTGAAAGCTATACGGGTTTAATCATACAAACAAAATGGAAGAAAATAAGTCTATGGGTCGACTACACGCAAAAGGCTAACAGCGCTAGTACAATAACGCATACAGGGCGTTGTTTGGTTGCCACGACAATGTAGCGCATTAGGGATGTTCGCAGAGGCACGTATAGACTACTTTTACGCAATCATGCGAAAGCATGTCGCTTCCCTGATGCTGCGGGTGCGGGGCAGCGCCAACAGCCTTTTGCTCACTGTGGCCGACAGGGCGGAAGGTCGAATACTCAGGCACTGGACCACAACACAAGTTTAGTATTACCTTCAAATTGTGCCTTGAAATAATATTTCTTTTAATTATTGCTGATTTGATTATTTATTATTATAAGCCTATATTGTCCCACTGCAGGGCAAAGGCCCACGATCTAGTGCGATTGTAGCTCATTTTTTATTGGCCTTTATTTATTTGTTTTTAATTCCTGATTATTGAATCTATTATTAATGATTTTGACACAATTAATGGTGTTTTTGACATTATGATAATTAATTATTTTGACATTAATAGTAATTATTACCAAAATTTTCCAAATATAATTATGTACTAACTCAAGTGCTGTGAATGTATTATAAAAAAAATGGATTTTGTGATCTGTTAAACAAATTATTTATTATTCCTTTATTCATTTGTACACAAATTTTATACATTTTTAAATATTAATTAAAAACATTTAAAAATATAAAAAAAAAAATGTAGCCCACCGGTATCGGGAACAGGGTCCAAGCTACCGGCGGTCAAGGCTCTAGAGAGAAGAACCTCCCAACAATACGAGCCGTGTCCAGAAGAACCGCTTTCTGAATACCATTCATTTACCCTTGATCCAGCTGTCTAACGAGAGCCTCCTCAGATATTGTTCGAGGCTCTTGGCAATTGAGCCATGGGCTGACACGACTATCGGCACAATCATCGCTGAGTCCACATCCCACCTGTCGACAACCTCGCGAGCCAACTCAAGATAGTTGATTTGCTCATCTTCACGCGTTCACGAGTTTCTCGTCATGCGGGACCGTTACGTCAACAATCATTGCGCGCCGCTCTGATCGATCCACCACCACTATATCAGGCTTGTTGGCTACAATAGTCCTGTCAGTGATGATGGATTGATCCCAGTACAATGTGATATTACATTTTCGAGATCTGGGTCGGGACATATCTATAGTACGACAATTTCGATTCCACAAGGTTGTATTTTAGAGCAAGTTGCTGATGGATAATCCTGGTTACAAGGTTGTGTCTATGCAAGTACTCTCCGTTAGCCAGACGAGAACACCCGGAGATAATGTGACGGATTGATTCGTCTGGACGGTGGCATGCCCGACATTTGTCAACCATGCCGTCCTTCACAATATGATTTACTAGGTCATGCCCGCGGCTTCACCCGCGTAATTTCGGTAATTGTCCCACGGGATCGCACTACCGGGATAAAAAGTATCCTATGTGTTAATCCAGGTTATAAACTATCTGTGCCAAATTTCATCCAAATCCGGTCAGTAGTTTTTGCGTGAAAGAGTAACAAACATCCATCCATCCATACTCACAAACTTTCGCATTTATAATATTAATAGGATTACGATTATTATTATTATACGTAATGACAAATAGACTAGAAAATAAATGCAGCCATTGTGCATAAATTAAACCAACAATCTGATCAATTTTACAGAAAAGTATACCTTGCGTGCTGGTAGTCAAGTCTTCTTCATGCCTCACGGCTTACATCGCACTAAAGTATGGGGAGACGACCCTGAGGAGTTCAGACCGGAGAGATGGTTAGACAGCGATAAACTGCCACAGATGAACAAATCTTTTGCCGCTTTCAGTTTGGGAAAGAGATCGTGTATAGGTAAGTTGTGTTTTATGTTGTCTATTCTATTTAGGCGTAATTAGGCGATAGGTACCCTTTACCCGCGGGTGGGCGACATTGTGGTCAGTAAAACATAAAAGTTTTAAAGTCATCGACCATTTTAGATATTATGAAAAAGAAACAACTTTGCTCACTGTTTTTGATGCTATGGTCACAAATCCAGGAACTAACAATCAAAGTTAAATTAGGATATCGAACTTATTTATGGGACAAAAATAGTAGTAGGTACTTATTTCATAGCGCAACAAATTAGAGAATAATATTAAAAAACAGATTCAGAAAATTCATTGATTTGTGATCGTAACGTCAAAAACAGTGAGCAAAGGGGGGTGTAAGAAAAATAAAGAAAATTTAAATAAATACTAAAATTGCCGAAAACTTGATACATTTCCGCTGAACACAATTTGACACACATGATGTCGCCTTACCAGCCGGTAACGGATTATCCATTTATAACGCCACACCCTTTACATAAACAAAGCGGCTAGAAAACTGTGTCAAAGATGATAATTACACAGGCCTGCAAAATGAGGGTCATAACTTCCTCTCGGGAATTTGATAGCTGATTCTATGGTATTTTGGTGCGTTAATTACGAATATGTACTTAGTTTTTCTCCATCACCTTCAGATTTTTCAAAAAAGGTACAGATAGAAATAGGAAAAAAACACAAGTTGTCACATAAAAAAATATATTTTTAAAAAACTACATTACTTTTAACTTAAAACAAAGAGGAGCTCGTGGCTAAATAAGAACAGCCGCTCGGATCGATCTTTAGGTTAAGCCGTGCTTACCTAGGTTGGTCCGTGGATGGGTGACCACCCATTACATACCGAGTTTCCTCCGTGTCTCGGAAAGCACGTTAAGCCGTTGGTCCCGGCTGTCATTTGTAGATCTTTGACAGTCGTTACAGGTAGTCAGTGGCCCGAAAGTCTGACAACCAGTCTTACCAAGGGGTATCGTATTACCTAGCACTAACTGGGTTGTGGAGGTCCGACAGGCAGTCGCTCCATGTAAAATACTGGTATTCAGCTGCATCCGGTTAGACTGGAAGCCGACCCCAACATAGTTGGGAAAAGGCTAGGCAGATGATGACTTTTAACTTAAAAAACTACTAATATATAATAACAACTTATTACTAGTCTAAATTACATGTAAATTTTATTTGTGGAACCTGGTCCTTTTTTTCTGGAAGCTTCGGTTGTGCAATTTCCGCTTAAATTTCTGGTTTGGATCGTCGCGCTTCAATAACCAACAATAGTCCGCCATCATGCTAGTATTCCATCTTCCTTGATTCTGGACTTCAAGCTCTTTCAAATCTTGGTGAAATCTTTCGCCTTGTTCTTCGCTAACGGCTCCTAGATTTTCTCCTAGATTTACTTAAACTCATTATGTAGTAATTAACAAATTACTGATTTTGATTAATTTCTATGTCCCCTTACACTAATTAAATGCAATAAAAATTAAGCTGAAGTAATTTTATAAATTTAAAAATGTAGGCGCTACGACATTTTTCAGTACAATCTTAAATATTCAATATCAAAAAATCCTGACGTGACGGATTTTTTTATTATTTTTCTCGTAATCAGCACATCTGAAACTATGGAAAACGTTACTCCGGTTTCATAGAGGAAAACCATTGCAGACCTGTTATGGCTAGAAAAGGGCTAAAGCTTCTACTACTGATCCGACGTCTAACAGAGAAATATAGAGGAGAATACTAGCTGCGCCGACCTCAAATAAACTGGGCTGGCGAATGATGACGCTGAATGATGATATTTCTAAAGCGGTGGGTTGCTGACAAAATAACATAATGAAGTTCCACATTTTTCTTTATCCTAACATCAATGAATTTTTGAGTAGTTCACTCCTGTAATAATAATTATGGCAAAAAATCACTATCTTAGCGTCAAACATTGCTACAATGTTTATAAAGTTAGGAGTAAATTCGAAACCTCAAATCAACGCTATGATCATAAATAATGATTAAAAACTTTCGCATTTGTCTTTGAAATATAGTTCTGAGATTTAACCATAAAGTTCGGTACGGGCTCCTTTGGGGGCTTGACATACAAACCTCCGCCGGCTCGGTATCGGCCCCGAAAGGGGCTAGCATTTAAGTCATACGTCATCCTCATTATTTATGTAAATATTTAATATTCTGATAATCAAATACTATGAGTGTGCGTTAATTAAGAGAGTTGGATAAAAAGCTCATATGTGAACGCCACTAAAACTTCTGTATTTAGCGCGCAAGTTTCTTGATTTCACCTTCCAAAATCCAAGTGCGTAAATACAGTCATTGCCATTTTGACAACAGTTCTGGCCGAGGCTAAATCATAAAAATTGTGGTTTTCGGACATCCAAACTCCACTTTATTGAGAATAATTAACTCGTCATTTAATTATGTGACGAATTCATTCATAGTTCAATTTAAATAAGCAGTGGTAATGATGAATTTTGGTATCTAAAGTCGAAGTTTCGCGCCAATCGTGCGTGTTTACATTTTTATTTTTCACATTATATCACACAAACGAATAAACAACATAAAAAAGGCCCAGACTTTAGCATAATTTACTAATTCAGGAGAATAACCCGTAATATTCATTACCACTACTCAATTTGTATTCGAAATTGACGACCATTTTTTTTGACGAACAGAAACTGGTCTCCCTCGTGGTCCTACTA
This sequence comes from Eurois occulta, assembly GCA_950022335.1. Lineage (NCBI taxonomy): Eukaryota > Metazoa > Arthropoda > Insecta > Lepidoptera > Noctuidae > Eurois > Eurois occulta. The sequence goes on from OX465499.1 coordinate 886,177, forward strand.
GTAGGACAAAATAGTAGGACCACGAGAAAACGGGTCTTCGGAGACGCCATGGTAAACGAACGCAACTCGCTAACACAGACATGCTGACATGACTGATGATTTGACGAATACAAAACAAAATCGCATCGCTTCACGTTCCGTTCCAGTGTAAAAAAAAAAAATTCGTTATTTTTTATATAAAAAGTCAATGTAATTGCATAGTACAGCGCGTTTTTAGTGCACATTAATTACGTATCAAAAACATTTGTTTTTTTTAATTTATTTTTAATTTACTATGTGAAAATATAATTATATTTAAAGACATAATATGATAAAATTGAAAGAAACACACTTCAACCGTCAACAGAACGTAAAACGTCAAATTTGACATCTACTATGACAATATATCTATCTAAATTGCGTGTTATTTTTAAATTCATGGAAAATTTAAAAAAACTAGAGAGGTGTCAAGGGACACCCGGATGGAACGAAGTTCCTTTCGATTAAGTAGTGAAGGAATTGTAAAAAAAAAAATTGACACAAAAAAAACCACCACCACCACCACCACCACCACCTTGATCACCCATCCACAGACAGACCTCGGCAACCGTTGCTTAACTTGGATCACCCATCCACAGACACACCTTGGCAGTCGTTGCTTAACCTTGAATTTTTTCCGTCTAGCCCCGCAACGCGCGATAAGGAACTACGTTCCAAAAATTATATCTCGTAAACCGTGAGTTTCCGCAACTTAAAAATTTGTGAAAAGCCTTCTGTTTATGAGTGCTATCTACAAAAAAAAATGAACTTCCAACTCGACGGCATCTAATGGAAAGTTTATCCATATTTTTAATCGTCATTATTTTTTGATGCGTAGATAAGCTTGGTTTAGTAGCAACCCCAAAAGCTATAAAATTGTATTTTTAAGAAAATTTCTAGAAATGCGAGTTCACGGCCTCACTCAAGTGACACGGCCCACGGCCTATGATGGATAACCTGAACTTTGCAGTTGTAAAAAGATGTTTTAGAGTGGACAGTGAACCGCTTTGAAAAAGTAAACTAATGTTTATTTAGGATACGGCCTATGTACTGCTGATTGCGAAATATAGGACAATAAGTTTGTCGGTCGTCGTCACCGAGGCAGGCCCAAGAAACACTGGCGTGACGATTTGGACTCACTCGTTCTTGACTGATTGGCCAGAGAAGGCAAAACACCGAGAGAGTTGAAAAGGTATGGGGAGGCCTTTGCCCAGCAGTCTGTAAGAATAAGCTAAGCATTCTTTGCTTGAACTGTGAGACTTATTTCTTGCCAAATTTCACGCTGCTAGTTCAACGGAAAGAAAGATAATCATCAAAATGATTACATAAAAGCAAGTGTTTTATTTTATAATTTATAAATCTCCTTCTCTTGAAGTCAACCTAAAGCATCGAATAATTACTAAACGAAATTATTAAAAAAGATAAAATTAAATGATTAATTATTTATTATTCGAAATTATACCAAGAATTCAGTCTCACCTCTTTTTTTTCTAAACTCGATTTCATTGCGAGGATCGATTAGGCTGAATGCCACTTTTTAATCGTAATGATAGAACTTGGGTTTACGGTCAGCACTAAGAAGTGTCATTTTGCAACACTTGCAACATAGTTTTTTAGTAATATTTGTTGTCAAGACTTTGATCGTGTTTTTTATGAAATTATGTATGAATAATGGCAAAAATAAGAACGCAGATAGAATGTTACTGTATTTATTTTTCCTTTTCGAGTTTTTTTAGCAAACGAGAAACTTCTCCATGTACATTATTTCCAGCGCATCTAAGTAACCTATTTTTTGGAAGCGTGTCGTAATATGTATTTTACACATATTAGACAATAGACTGACGCCGTTTTACCAACCTCAACACGGTATTGAAGATATTTAACACAAACTTATCGTGTGAAACAGCTGCCGTGACATATTTATCATCATAAAATCGAATGCTGAATGTTCACGAAAATTCTTGAATTTCATGACAATTCGCATCACCCCCCCCCTGATTCAGCTGATGTGTCATGTGTCAAAATCTCGTCGTGCATAGTGGTTAAAACAATATTATTTAATAGGTAAGTATTTTCTAATCAGCAATGATTTACAGGAAAAGCCTACGCAATGATATCAATGAAGATAATATTAGCACACCTAGTGCGACACTTAAAATGGACGGCAGACCATAAACAGATGCAGCTCATCATTGACGTGACCCTAAGATCTGCGGGCGGCCACGAGATCACCCTCGAAAGAAGAATATTCAACAACAACTATCAAGAGGAAAAGTTTTATAAGAAAAATCCAATTACTGAAGCTCTGAATGGCGATCATGATAATTTTGATCTAATTCGTTGAACTTTGAAACTCTAGCTTGAATAATTATACCAGCATATTACTTTAAGAATATTTTTAATAATAATTACAGTAAAACAATGACAGTAGAGCTCTAACAAAAAAATCTAAATTAATTCATTAATTTAGAATTCAAATTCATTTGCGTCAAGTATTGAATTTGATTTAACTTGTTCTCAGGAGTCATTACTGTATTGTAATGAGTTAGGTTTCCCACACACTTCAGATAAGATGCTGTCATTGTCAAGTTGTACAGAAGGTCACATTATTGTAAAATATCAGTTGAAAATGATATCGAAAAGACTTTTCATTGTAATGTTTTTATTTAAAGCCTTTTCCCAATCCCAGCCGTGTTGGGCTCGTCTAGCCAGTCTAACTGGATGCAGCTAAATACCTAGTATTGTATTAGAGCGATTGCCTATCTGACCTCCACAACCCAGTTACCTACTAGCTAGCTAATACGATACCCCTTGGTAAGACTGCTTGTCAGAATTTCGAGTTACTGACTACCTATAACGACTCAGATCTTGCGTTTTGTTTGTGGACGACATCTCCATTCTCACCCAATATCATGACAACAGTACCCTTAATGAAATACTTAGCAAAATAATAACCTGGATGAACGAACTCAACCTTGAAATCAACTTTACAGAGATTAAACTCTTAACTTTCCATCCCAACCAAAAAAATCCTCTAAACATTATGTTTTCTTTAATAATCATAAAATAGAAACAGTCAATGAATTCACATTATTACGCATAACATTAGACAAAAATACTAGAGAGGTGTCAAGGGACACCCGGATGGAACGGAGTTCTTAAGTTTTTAAGTTTCTTTTATTTTATCTTTTGTTTACGTTGTCATGGCGTCTAAGCACTGTTTTGACTAAACGTTTGGTCCGCGCGAAGTTACCTACTATTATTTTTAATTAAAAACTTTGTTTGATGCATAGTAACTATTATAATGTATGTGTATGTACTCGTATTAACTTGGACAAATAGAAATGTCATATTTCATGGTAAATCTTGGTGTTACGGTGATTATTTTTTACATTATTAACGCATTTTAACCGATGTCTTCGTGATTATTGGGCCGATTTACGAGATTCTTCTCTCATTTTTAGGTAAAGGAAGCCCGCGTGGTGGTCTCATATTTGCTTTAGTAGATTATTACTCCGAGAACATCTTCGAATTTTTCACAATACATATTTTAATGTGTTTTCATTACTCATGCTCTGAAAGTAGGTCTGAAGTTGCCTGAGGAGCGGGATGAAAGTAATACTTTTCATCCTTAAGGAGAATCGCTTTCAACTGACAGCTGTCAAATTATTAAAAAAAAACTAGTTCTATTTTCACATTTCTATTGAACCATGTTCCAACTTTCTATACAGCCACGATGTAAATTTAAATAAAATAAAGTATTGATTAAAAAATATATATTTTTTAAATAACTTTATTAAAATTTAGTTTCAACAATTTCTTTAAAATAACATAGATTTGGGCAAAATGTTTACCATTTTTTCAATGATGAAAATGAAAAAAAAACTTTTTTGCAAAAAATAAAACCGACTTCAAAATCACAAAAACGTGAAAAATAATTTTAGCTTCAGAAGTCGGTGACTTTAGTTTGTTTGATTCAGTTTTTTGGCACCGACTTCTGAAGCTAAAATTATTTTTCACTTTTTTGTGATTTTGAAGTCGGTTTTATTTTTTGCAAAAAAGTTTTTTTATTTTTTCATTTTTAGTTGCAATATCCTATACAAATATTTTCTATGCGTTCATTTTACATTGCAAACCATACATTTCATGGTAATAGGCTTATTCTTACTTCCTTACTAATATTATAAATGCGAAAGTAACTCCACAACAACAAACAAGTAACAGACTTCAGAGTCAAATGCTCATAAAATAAAAACTAATGGGCCTACCTGAATCAAATTTTTATGGGACCAATTCGAAACTATTCCGCATCAAACAAAAAAAGAATTACGTAAATCGCTTCAGAAACTTCGGCGTAATCGGTGTACATACATAAAAAAAAAAAATACCGGCCGAATTGAGAACCTCCTCCTTTTTTTGAAGTCGGTTAAAAATGGTTTTGTTTATACTTCCGTATAGCAGAGATTTGTATAAAATGAGTTCATCTGATTCAGATATGAATTTAACGCCTGATTTAATAAGAGAAGAGGCTAAAGCGGTGGTGGAAAACCTTTATCTCACCAAATCACCAAAGTTGTTGATTTATTTAAAATAAAATTTACTCATTGTTTCTTTAGCTAATTCATGTTTTTATTTTTACTTTCCTTGTATTCGTAATGAAAAGCACAGTGTTTACCTCGGGTTAAACATGGTAAATATCCCGTTTCTAGTGTTAATGATAGTGTTTTATCGATGGTTCCCCTGAGACCACTTGGACCAAGAAGTTCACACAACGAATTAATTTTAGCTGAATGTTTTTTGCCTTTTTGTATAATAAATAATATTATAATTCTGTATACAAGGTCTTTTTTTTTGATATCTCATAAAACAAAACACGTTGTAATATAATTTATGCATAACAATAATACCTAATATAATAATACGAGTATTTCAGGGCGATAGTTTAAGTTCTGCTTTGCTTTGAATTCTCTTAGCACGCTGCTGGAGGACTCAGGTCTAGACTATCTGTTGAGGAGAGGTGGTCAAGTTATATCTCACCTCCTTTACATGGATGACCTGAAACTCTTTGTCACCAACGATTTGCAACTGATGGAGCTACTGAAGGTAACTGAAACTTTTAGTAGCACCATCAGGATCGAATTTGGCGTGGACAAATGTGCGGTCATGTATGTAAAGCGAGGGGAGATTGTGGAGTCTGTGGGAACCCAGCTCTCGAATTCCATAAATCTTAGATCCCTCTCAGCAACCGAAACCTATAAGTATTTGGGTATGTCGGAAGAGCTAGGCATCAATGTTGCTGAAATGAAGCAATCGTTGTGCTTGACACTAACGACTGCAGGGAGGTATGGCAGAGTAAGGAGCTTCATGGACGCTTTTTCCGGGCCCTGCATGGGTCCGATGTAAACCTATCTACTACCGCTTTGGAGAAACTGCAGGTTTTGTCTGTGTAATTATGGATGAAGTTACGATGACGAATAACTACCGGAGATTTATTGTGAAGGAAGGTACGGTTGATATAATTATGTCGGGCATGCCACCGTCAAAGCGAATCAATCCGTCACATTATCTCCGAGTGTTTTTGTCTGGTTTACGGAGAGTACTTGCATAGACACAACCTTGTAGCCAGGATTATATATTAGCAACTTGCTCTAAAATATAGCCTTGTACAGCCTTGTGCAATCGAAATTGCCGTATTATAGGTAGGTATGTGCCCGACCCAGTTCTCGAAAATGGCAATATCACATTGTACTGGGATCAATCCATCATCACTGACAGGACTATTGTAGTCAATAAGTTTGCTATAATGGTAGTGGATAGATCAGAGCGGCGCGCAATGAATGTTGACATAACGGTCCCGCATGATGAGAATCTCGTGAAAACCGAGAAAGATAAGCAAATCAAGTATCTTGACTTGGCTCGCGAGGTTGTCGACATGTGGGATGTGGACTCAGTGTCGTATCAGCCCATGGCTTAATTGCCAAGAGCCTCGACCAATACCCGAGGCAGGTCTCGTTCGGCAGCTGGATCAAGGGCTTGATTCAGAAAATGGTTCTCCTGGACACGACTCGTATAATTGTTCGGAGGTTCCTCTCTCTGGAGCCCTGACCGCCGGTAGCTTGGACCCTGTTCCCGATAAGAATAGAATAAGAAAAATTTATTTTAAAAAAAGTAGGTATTACAAAAGTGTACATTTAGGTGCAGTAGTCTTATTTGTAAACAATTGTATAATCAGTGCTTATATATAAGTAAACTATAACTAAAATATATATAACTGTTGCAAGTTACGATGATGGCGAAATCAAATGTTAGGTAGCGACCTACCTGATCTAGGTTTAGGACAGTAAAAGTTTTAAAATAAAGTAAATCTAGGAACAAAAAAATTATACATTAAAACTAACTTAATTACAATATGTAGGTACAACTAAATACGAGGGGATGACATATCGAATCAAACCAGGACTTCTAGAAGTTTTTCTGTGTCCGTGTAGTTAAGCGTCGCTAAATAATCCGATATTACAAAATTACATTTCCTATAACCTAGATTATAGAAGTTTAGTTTCTTGTTGAGTCTATTATACAGAAAAGGTCCTAAAAATACATAAAATCGACTAGCAAAAGTATGATCCTCTAGGTTGAGGCTTTGTGCAAACCAGGTCTTTTCTTCACCTATCGGAAGGAACTGGGTCATAGGGAAGGGTAGAGTGCTGCTGTAGTATAATGTGAAGAATAAATAATTACCGTACTGTGAGTACATTACATGCTTAGTCGGACCTATTTTTACTCGTTGCTGTCGATCGTTAAGATAATCAGATTATAGTAGAAGCTGCGCTCCTCTTATCCCAAGTGATTCAAGCTTCTGCAAAAGAGTAGTGCAAGAAATAGTGTCAAAGGCCTTAGCAAGGTCTAGAAAAATACCAACTGTATGTATTCCACTTTCAAAATGTAATTAATCAATGTAATTAATGCTTGGTTAGTTGATTTTTTAGGCCTTAACCCAAATTGATTATCTGAAAGTAGTTTGTTATCTTTCAGATATTTTATCAGTCTACTGTTTATGATTTTTTCTAAAAATTTTGATAGGCCCTTTAGTACTGAAATAGGTCTGTAGTTATTCACACTCATTATGTCTACAAACTTAAAAATAGGTGTGACCACAGACTTTTTCAGCAATTTTGGAAATATCCCTTTAGATAAACAAAGCTGAAAGATGTGGGTAAGCGGAGGGGCCAGTAGGTGTTTAAATCTTTTAAGTACATTATTGGGTATATCATCCCACCCAGTTGCGCAGACATCCTTAAAGCCGTCTATTATTCTAACTACTTCGTTGTCGTCCGTATCAAATAAAACAAAAGAATTTAACGTGGAAGATGGCCTAGTTGGGTTTTGAGTGGGAGGACGGCTAATATTTGTGGATTTGCAGCCAAGTTTTACCAACGTTGACAAAACAGTGGTTAACCTTATTTGTTGCTTCGGATGGGTTTATTTCTGTTAATAGTAAATCTAGCGGAGGTTCGGAATTTTTAGACCTTAATGTATTAGTTTTTATAAATTTCCACACAAGTTTGCTATTTTTTCCCGCCTTCTCGAGTTCTTTTTTATCGTACTGGTTTTTTAGTTTTTCAAAAGATTATTACAGAAATTACGATATCTTTTATAGGTAACAGAAAGTATTACGTCATCAGGTGCAAGTTTGGATTTTAGGTGAAGTTTGTCTCCGTGTCCTATACAACGAACGAGACCTGGTGTGATCCACTATTTAATACAACTATACTTTCTAGGGATTATCTTAGTGAATGTGTTTTTCCTCATTACGTATTGTAAAGAATTTATGAAATATTGTAAATAAATATTTGCATCAACAGAATCATAAATAGGGTTAAAATTAATGCCGCGTATGTCACTTTTAAGGTTTGTCATATTGACTTTAGTGTAGCTACGCTCGCAGTTTTTTCTAAGTGAACTTATTTGCATTGTTAGTACTCGTAAAACAGCTTGATGATCGGTAAGCGCAGATTTTGTAACCAATGTTTTGGATGATTTTTTTGATTTTAGAATGACATGATCTAAGCAAGAACCACTTTGGTGTGTGGGATAATAGTGAGCTGGTAAAAGTCCATGAAATGCACAAATATTTAGATAATTGTGTGTATGGGTATCGGGTTTCCCGGAGGAAATGTTTATGTTGAAATCTCCTACGGGTATTATGTTTTTGAAAATACTTATGGTTTTTAAGTTTGTGTCGAGTGAGTCCAAAAATCTATCGATATTATGAGAGGGAGGCCAATAAATAGCCATGACTACTGTATCGGGAATAATTTTAATGAATATGCAATTACTGTCTTGGGATAGTGGTTCTTCTTTGATCGTTCGCAAATTATTTTTAACATAAATTACAACTTCAACGTTTTGGTTGGTGTTTCTGTCTGTTTCATATGAATAAAAACCGTTCATAGATGGTAAGTTGACTGTCTGTTTTGACAACCAACATTCTGTTAGTACGATAATATCACAGCTTATGTCAAGACTTTGTAAAAACACTTCAAAACCATCCATATTTCGGTTTATGCTGCGAATATTTTGTGTAAGCAAGGTAAGCGATTTGTCACCAGAACGAAGAAGGTATTTACAGTCCTCAACATTACAGATCTTGGATTCAGACACAGTAAAACTATTTAAATCACTGATTAGCTGATTGCTCATGATATTAAAAACTAAGAAGAAATACAAATAAATAAGCTACCTGTATGTGTGCCTACTAAAAATAATATACTGTGGCGCTCTTAGGCGCCCTCATAATCTATTCAGTTGATGTAGTTGGTCTCTGCTTATTTACGTGCCGGGTAACTTACATCACCAGTTGGATGGTCACATTTCCTTTTGAATTTTTGCACGTCGCACACTGTGGGGGAGAAGATTTGCTACTGCATTCCTTCACGGAGTGTCCCGTCTCTGCACAGTGGTTGCAAGTAGGACTCGTTTCACGGCAAAACTTAGCTGCTTGGTCGATCTGCTGACAATTGTAGCATCTGGTGACGATCATAAAATCTCTCATCGGGCATGAGGTCCAATTTATAAAAATTATGCTTTGGTTTACCAGCATTTTTCTTATGCCAGCGGGTACTTCCAGAATGTAGTTGCAGGTAGGAAGGCCTTTCTTACCCGATTTAGTCTCAAGGAAGGAGTCAATAAGTTTTGCTCATAAATACAGTCAAATACCTCCTTCTCAGTAACACCAATGACAGTAACCCTAGGGCGTCGTTTAGAAGGTTCTTCTATTGTGAGGCCTGAGGTGAATATCTTCTCCGATTTCTTCAGTTTGTCTATATCGCCTTTATTTTCAGTGCTAATTAGTACTCCCCCATTTTTCATTTTTTTCAGGCCACGTACATGAAGTTTGAGTTGCTCGGGGGATATTGACTTTTGAACAAGTGACTTGGTGTCGTCACTTGTTTTAGTTTTATCGCTGGGATAGATGGCGATTGCACTCAAGTTTGCAGGACGGATGAAATTGTCGGAGCCTTTCTTCACCATGTTAGCATAGAAATTGCTAGACGTATTCAGCTTCGACTCAATAACCTCTTTAAGCTGGTCCAGAGAGTTCGCCATATTCTTCTGAAGCCGTAAGTTTTGGACAGTACTGTGGGACTGGATCATTTTCTGCTTTATCGATTGGTAAAGGACAGCCATCTGAGAAGTCCCACTTTGGACCATACGGCAAAGATTTACGACACGTTGTTTCTGGTCCGAGTTCATTTTTCCTTCACCAACAATAATGCAAACTTCGGTCAGAATGCCATCACTAGATAGCAACCACTTCTGGATCTCTGGCGTGCTGATAATTTCACTCGGCAAAAAAATTCTCCTCAGGGGCTGGTACAGGTGGTGGTGGGTTTGGTTCACTCAAGGGCAATTTTTCGATAGGCGTTGGCGGAGGACTTCGTCGTAATAATTGGCTGTGGGCCCCAAATGGGCTCGATCCTGGGTTAGACATACTAACCGCAACACTTTATTTATTGTCAATAGAAAATCAAACCGATACCGGTAGGCTACAATTTTTTAATATTTTAAATGTTTCTATTAAAGTAATATTTAAAAATGTAATAAATTTGTCCAGAGATAAATATAATGTTAGTGACCATGACAGTTTAAAACTTATAAAGGAAATACCTAATGTAATCAATGTATGCTTTATTCTCTTCACACGCCTACCCAAAAAAATGTTTAAAAAACATTACGCCTTTTTCAAGTAAAATCTTGAAAACTAGTTCGCTCACATGTATTTAAAAAGGCCGGTAACAAAAGAGCTCTACAAATATAGTAACCATGTTGGTTCTAGTGACAGTGTGTCTGTTGGTATGGATCTGCGCACTAACATACTGGCGCGCGCGACTTGCGGAGGCTCATGCCCATCCACTGCCACCGGCTTACCCAGGCTATCTGCCTATCATCGGACATACACACATTGTTGCGCAGCTTGCTGATACATCAAGTAAGTGCTTTTCCATTTAAAACTACTTAAAACAGAATATGGAAGTTATAATGTGCTATCGACCATCCTACACGTGTTTTGACCAATGGGATGCACGAAACGTATTTTAGTCGTGTTCGTATTCATATATGACGATGTATAAAACTCAATCTCAAGCATATAGCATATATATTTCAATTAGACCGTTACAGGCACTTTTGAAGGCCAACGATAAAGGATGAAGCTACAGTCCCAGTCAGTACTGTGAAGAATGGGCAAAAAACTTCATGGACACTCTTTTAAATAAAAACATATCTTGGTTACATCACTCATGTTGAGTTTATACATACAAACATGTGAGAACCAGAAAGACATGCACTAGACAGTACACAAGATTAAATTAACAATTCAAAAGTAATTCAAATAAACCGTAGCAGCCAAGAGATGACCAGGCCCAACTGACAGCGCCCGTTTGCAAACATGACGGATGGATCAGCGCCATTCAGCTCAACCATATTGAAGGGTAGCAGCTGTGTGAGCTAAGCTCTTTGTGAATTATTGGTTAAAAGAAAATTACAAAACCTATTCCCGTAATAGAAAAAAAACTTTTTCAATACACTTTCTCGAAAACTGGTTATCGCACTACGATTAGGTTCAACATGCAATGTATTTCACATGGGTGAATTTTTAGTATTTTTCCGCACACGTGCGGAAATAAAAAAACCACAGATATTTAATTATACCTAGTCCAATGTCCAATGGGTTCAATGACATGAGAATTAAAAAAAAACAACAATCACCGCCGATTATAGAATCGGCGGTGATTGTTGTTTTTTTTAATTCTCGGCAAGAGATCACGGCTTCTTTACGGCGTAACTACTTTTTGAGTATTTAAATTGTTTTTAAAAAGAGAATTTCATAGATAAACAGTATTATTTTAAACAAATATTTACTTTTAGGAACAAATTAATATGTATTTGTGTTCTAAATTCAAAAATATTTGAATTTTCAATTTTTAATATTAGGCTGTTTAGCGGCATCATACCTTTCCTTCTTCTTCAACCTGGCGAAAGCAAAGCGTGAAAAAAAAGCAAATTAAATCATAATTTCCTAATAAAATTTTCCTGACAAAAATATTATCCGTTCAAATGTTTTATTTCTTCGAAAGTGTATTGAAAAAAGGTCGTTTGATACGCGTGGGGATTTGTTACTGCATTTCTCGACTCCATAACACCCTCGCCTGCAGTTCGGGTGTTAATTCCGCCTCGAATGCAATAACAAAGTTTCCCCACTTATATCAAAATGTACTAATAAGCATCATAGATTTTTTTTCCGAATGAAGAATTTTTTGGTGAAGAAAAATTAATCATTAAAATGCCCCATTTCCCAGTCAAGGTTGGAACCCTAAAAATACCGAAATATACACGTAATGAGATTTGCCTTTATAAGAGATGATTAGGCTGACGGCTCTTGGCCTGTAAAAAACGTATTCCCCTGTTTTCTCCCTGGAAAATAAAACTAGACCATATATTATGTATTACTACGTAATGTCTATCCATCCTTTATGTTTCGATTTTAACCATAATCTTTTATTTTGTTTTTAATAATAATATATCCCATTAAATACTTACATGTACAAGAATGCATGTCTCGTAAAGCAGTTATTTTACCGTAAAAAGTTGTGAGGTCTAATTGAATTACCTACATTATCAGATTTGTTGGTTTGTTCCCGTTCAGTTACACCATGTTGTGTTACACTGTTACCCATTGGGAGCAAATATCCCGACAAGTAACAGTGTAACTCAATGCCACGTTTTTTTTCCATTAATTAAAACCATAACTCAATAAAACGCTGTATTGCTGTAAGTAACACATTTTGAGTAAAATTATTGTTGTAGTACACCTAGACATAATGCAAAGATTATCCCACCGCAATCTCTAAACACCCATACCTACGTGATGTATTTGTATTGTACCAATTATTACTTTGAATAAAAATGTATTAATTTTATTTGCTTTATTCATTTTAATACATATGGTTTAAAATTAATAAAAACATTTAAGAATATAAAAAATAGTACCCATCAGCAACGGGAACAGGGTCCGAGCTACCGGTGCACGGTGGTCAAGGCTCTTTGAGAGAGGTACCTCCTAACAATACGCGCCATGTCCAGAAGTACTGATTTTTTAATCAAGCCCTTGATCCAGCTGCCAAGACAGAGCAATTATTGTTATTAATTAATTAAAATTGCATTTAATAAAAACATTTTTTAGTTTTAATTCCGCAAATAGATCCATGATTCAGCAACGCCTGCTCGCAAAAATATGCAGATGTAGAAAGTGAATATCTCGTATTAACTGACCTGCACTACGCCTGCGTGGCAGATAACGGCTTCCTCCCTGTAACAGGAGGCCTTAGTCCCAGTGCGAAAGTAATAAGCTTGTTATGGTAATTTTTCAGAAATATTTCAACTGATGAAAGATCTTACTAAACGGTCATTACAGCAAGAGGGCGTTATCTACGTCAAATTTGTATCTCAAATTTATTATGGTAAGTGTTTTTGAACTTTCTATCTAACTAATATTTCTTTTTATGTATCTATCTACACTCGCGGACTAAGAATACGGGTTGGTACGAAAAACCAAAAATAATAGAGCGGTTTATACTATAATTTATGTTGTAGATAATTTACCAGTTAATAAAACAATACCACAACAACACGTATTGGAATTGTTAGTTTAATTATCCCTACCTCCTATCATACCCACCCTACGCCGTGCAATGTAAACATCTGCTCTGTAGATTTTAAATCATTAAAAATCAACGCGAAGGAAATTTGAGATTAGAAGTAGTTGCTATCGCTTATAGTACACAGAAGAACCAGTGTTAATGTGGACAAAAGTAAATCTGTAGTACATATAATTAACGTTAGCGGTACCGGCGGCGATTCTTGCGCAAACCTGCATCTCTTTTTGAGATATTTTGTCATTATGCGGAATATAACAACAATTTGTAAATAATGTTGAATCCCAAATGTTCTCCGCCTAATTTCTGCGAAAACAAATTATCTAAAAATATAACACCTCACCATAGTTCGGACTCTGCATTAAATGACACAGAAACAAAAATAGATGAGTCGCTAAATGTTGCCAGAAGAAACTACAAACGTAAGGTGGACGATCACGCTGAATGCTTTGAAAAGTTTATGTCTCAAATGAAGTCTATGTTTACCGATTTCCAGGTAAAGCAAAATGCAAAATTTGACATAGTAAATCAATCCATTAACTACATCAAGGAGCTGCATCTTGAATTAAAGGAATCGGTTTCTTTCGTGTCTAAGAAATATGATGAATCCCTGGTGATTATTCAAATTGGCCAATTGCAACAGGAGAACAAAAATACCAAAAAGCAAGTGCAGCTCTTAGAGCAAAAACTTGAGTCTCACGAAAAATCAGCACGGGCATCCACACTGGAAATTCGTCATATTCCAAAGAGTGAAAATGAGACTAAGGAAAGCCTAGTGAACATTTTTATGGATCTCAGCTCAGCAGTCAATCTACCGTCTAAAGTAGTAGAAGCAGAAATACGCGACATCTACAGGAATAATACTAAGACCGATGCCGTAGTCGTTGACTTCGCTACCGTAGCCAGAAAAACATCGTTTATATCCGCCGTTATTAAGTTTAATAAGATTCAGAAGGAACAAAAACAATTACCGCTGAACACAAATCATTTAAAGAACACGAAACATTTATGTTTCGGACTCTTTAACTGGCAAGGCACGTAGACTATTTTACTTAGCCAGGCAATGTGCTAAAGCCCATTCCTATGATGGCTGCTGGATTTCTTTCTGGAGAATCTTTCTTCGGAAGAGTGAAGGCGAAAGACCCATCCAAATAAAAAACGAAGTAGACTTAGATTTAAATAAAATATGACTAGTATTAGCTTCCTTGATATTGTTTAAAGTCACTGTTTTTTGTTTCTTAACTGAATTATTTTTGTCTACACTATACACTACATGTTTACAAAACTATGTTAAACACCGATCACACACATACAAAGTTATAATACTATTATTTACAAAATTCTACAAATATTACAAAACTAAATTAAATATAAGTAGCGCATTTGTCAATAGATTAAATAACTTTACTTATCCAATAACTTTTGCATTGGAACTCCATAATTTATTGTGTTCGCTGCTGTAAATGACTTGCTAAACTACGTAGAACAATTTCGCGTCTCTAAACCTGTTACATGTAATCCCGAACAATGCAGCTCATACATACAGCCCCCGAAGTATTTCAAAATCTTACAACAAAACATCCGTAGCATTAATCGCAACTTTGATGAATTATTGATAATGATGGCTAGGCTGAAATTCGACTGTGACATAATTGTATTATAATAATATTATCAGAGTGTTGGCTCTCTTAGGTATCTAGCCTCCCTAAAATAAATAGCTACAGTTCGCATAAGACATCTAAAAATTACAATCAAAATGATGGTATAATTGTGGTCATGATAAATGATCTACATAACTTTAAAATTGAGGAACCGCTGTTTATGGAAGCTAACTGCTTGGTAGTTAAGATGGGAACAAATCATACTGATCGATCTACTTGATAAATTATCTAATTGTAGGAATATTATTATAACGGATGATATCAATATAAATATATTAAATTCTGATTCTAACTTTTTAGCTTACCTCGACATTGCGTCTTTCTACGGCCTACTACCAGCGATCTATACACCGACTAGGGGTAATAGTTGCCTTGATCATGGTATAGTTAAGACGAAACAAAATGCTTTTACTTTCAACTTGAAAACTACGATATCTGATCATGAAGCTATATTATTTTGTCTTAATAGTAAAAGTTACGGAAAGGCCAAAAATACTAGCACGGTTAAGAAAATTAATTGGGAGGGAGCTGTGTTGAACTACTCAGAGATAGATTTTGGTCAAGTTTATAATGAAGTTGATCCATGTTCAGCTACTAGTATCTTTGTAAATATTATGGCTGATTTGATACATAAACATACTGTGGTCTTAAAGATTCCTCGAAACAAAACTCTCCTAAAGCCTTGGATAACTACTGGCCTTCTACGGTGTATAAGAAATAGGGACTTGATGCACTTAAAAACTAAAAAAGAACCAAATAATAAACCAAGTAATCTTTTGTACAACATATAAGCGCTACAGAAATTTCTGTAATAATTTACTGAAAAAACTGAAACGTCAGTATGAAAAAGATCAATTGCAAATGGCTAAAGATAATTCTAAAAAGTTATGGAATTCTATAAAAACCATAATAAGTTACAATAATAGTAAAGAAAATATCTCCCCTCAAGAATTGCTACCTGCTAACTCTTCGCAGCAGTTGTCTATCACAACACTGCAAATGAATTTTTTGCTAGTGTTGGTAGTCAACTAGCACAAATTATACCTCTTACCCCACCTTTTCTAAATGTTGAACATAAAGAAAGTTCACCCTGTAACTCTTTTGTCCTACTAAATCTGAATAGTGAAGAAGTTAAAAAAATTATACTTAACCTAAAACACGATTGTCGAGCGGGTTGGGACAACGTCTCGTCTAGGTTTCTGCAAAAAGTTGTAGGCCTCGTTGATCCTGTGCTTACCGATCTCATAAATCGCTCTCTAGAGGCTGGTGTTTTTCCCAATGCACTTAAAAAATCTGTACTTATTCCTATACACAAGGCAGGGGATACCGACTATGTCAACAACTATAGACCTATCTCAATCCTCACATCATTGTCAAAAGTATTTGAACGTGTTATAAATGTTAGGCTAGTAAATTATCTATAATCGAATGAACTACTTTCCTCATCACAATTTGGTTTCAGAGCAGGAAAATCTACTGATCAGGCTGTTCATAATTTCACCACCTTTTTAGTCAGGAAAATGGATGCAAATAAGAAATGTCTTACAATCTTCCTTGACCTTGCTAAGGCGTTTGACACAGTCTGTATCTCCAACCTGCTGAACAAGCTGAACAGCTGCAGCATGGGAATTCGTGGGAAACAGCTTGATCTTTTCGCTAATTATTTATCGGGAAGATCTCAGTGTGTGAGTATCGGTGACTACACAAATAATGATCTTAAAATGACGTTTGGAGTCCCGCAAGGGAGTATTCTTGGACCCACTTTATTTTTATGTTATATAAATGAGCTCTGTCAGCTTCAAATCCGCGACTGTAATATTATCTCATATGCAGATGATACTACTTTGACATTTGTAGGCGACACCTGGGAAGATGTTTATGCTAAAACTCAGACTGGGTTTAACACTATCTGCCACTGGCTGGCTGCAAATTTACTGACTTTGAATGCGGACAAGACCAAATTCATGCAATTCTCCGTTCGTAACCCAGCTGTGACTTCACAAAACTTATCCCAAATATTTGCTCACCAATGTTCGGTTCCTACCATATTACAGTGTAACAATTGTCCGCAAATCAAATCAGTTAACTCCATACGCTACTTACTTAAATAGTAACGCGTTACTATTTAATTGACAATAGGCTTTCTTTTGGAGAACACATCCATAACGTCGCCAAGAAAGTGCGAAAACTTACGTACATCTTTAGACAACTTAGACACATAGCAGATAGGAAGACACTGATCATGGTTTACAAGACCTTGATTTAATCTATTGTGACCTACTGTATTACTACATGGGGTGGCACGGACAAAACATAATTGTTGGGGCTAGAGCGAGCTCAAAGGCTGATTTAAAAGGTTGCCTTCTTTAAACCTACTCTTTTCTACCCGTAAGTTATATCAGGAAACTGGTGTACTAACTGTTAGACAACTGTACATTCTTCTGAGCGTCCTTCGACAACATAGGGATATATTGGCGTTTAACCAAGAATTAACCAACACGAGAAGTCACTATGCCGTTTGCAAAACCTCAAAAACTAAAACTAGATTTGCCCAAAAAGTTTATAACTTTACTGCACCTAGAATATATATATATATATATCCAAATTATTAAAATTAAAAATATATTTAATTATAATTCAAAACAATGTAAGGGAAAGATAACTTCATGTCTGTTGGGATTGGTCTATATGGAGACCGAGAAACTCCTGGAAATAAAGAAGTAAATTTGATCTCAGGTTTTGTAGTATTTGTAACACATATCGCACAATCATCACACATAGTATATTATTCATACACACACACACACTCATGCAACACCACCCATACAATCCTAAAGAGCGTAATTGAACCGGTTTGTGAGTCATGACTTTAAGCACTGCCCTCTGTGCCCTTTCCAGATGGAGCATTAATCATTTCCCAGCCCCATTCCAAACTGCAATACAATATTTTAGGATAGAATGTGCCAGAGCGAAGTATACTATACGTAGTGTGGCAAATTCGCAGGTTTTTAAAAACAAAGATTAATTTTCTGACCCTGGCTACCGAGCCTCAATTTGCTCTTTCCATGTCAGCGTACTATCTATTATAACACCCAAGTATTTATAACTATAGGGGCGCGTAACCTGAGCACATCAACCGCTGCAATCATTCGATATTAAACCGCATTTATGGGCCGTCAGGGTATAGGAAGAAGGAGGTTGGGAAGCTTTACTTGGAGCAAACTTTGTTTTTTCTATTGCGACAGTAAAATATGGACAGTAATAAAAAACAATTAGTAGGTTATTTTATCATACAATGTCAATTCTAAAAATAATTGAGCAGTCCAATAACTGAATATGCGGTAAAAATGATGGAATGAGCGGTTTGATAAATAGTTCGGCAGTTCATAGGGTGCGGAGACACCCGGACTTGGGGTACCCCGACTCGGACAGGTTAGGTTCGAAGGGGATGGTGGGGTCTAGTGAGCGAGCAGAGTGAGCGAACTAAGACCCCGACATACCCTTCGTGTTAGGTTACTGTAAACCCTGCAGACAGAAATAGGAGCCCCGCGTAGTGGGGCTACGCTCACTACGCTTTTTAGGCGAATAACTTAACACTCGAAACTGCCCATTTAGTTATTTTACTGCTCAGTATAATTATTAAATGATCCATTTTATAATTTTTACGACTCATTTTTGTTTACTTTGCTGCTAAGTTTTAACTGCCGACCTTGTTAATAAATTTTATTAACAAAGTCGGCAGTTAAAACTTAGCAGCAAAGTAAACAAAAATGAGTAAAAAGTAAAACAGAATTACAAAATGCATATTTAATATGCATTTTGTAATTTTTAACTTACCAAAACTACTATAAACAACTGCCGCTTAAAATCAGTGCCTTTTTAATGAAAGTAAATGCTGCTAGAGAAGTGGATGTATTTTGATGACAACCCTTTTTTTCTGTTTTAGAATGTTATGCTTATTAAAAAAAATAAAAACCCGACTGCGTAAAAAATAACTAATAATACATATATATGGTTGCTGCCAGTTAATATCGCAATGGCGGTCATTGACCCACCTACATTTATTAAAGTTCTTAACTTTGAAATCCAAAAATAAGCCTGTTCATGTCTTGAATCGTCATCTATCATCATCTTCAACATTATTTCTAATGAAAAACGATAAATTGCTCATTTTTTGGTTCGCACGAAGAGATATTAGGCAAAAGGCAATGACCGCTATTGCGATCTTAATTGGCAGCAACTATACTAATAACTTTAAATAAAAACTGAAAAGAAAAAAACAAGTTCAGTCCAGAAATGTCCGGAACATATTGACTGATTTTAGTCTAGATTATTTAATCAATTATCCAATATGGGTCCCGACTACTGCAGTCAATATGTTCCGGGCACTTCTGGACTGAACTTGTTTTGCTGTCTAGCTAAAGTCACAGACGCCGCAATTTACGCGGACACATATTAGGCCAAAAATGTTGTACCATCAACACAAAAGAAGAAGTCTAAATAAGCTCCAACATTAATGTGAATAACAAAATGTTGAGGCGGCGGCAGCGCCTCTCTTACTAGTGATAAGAAATGTACAATAATTATGTAAACGGACCCTTCACGAAGCCGCCAAACAAGCCTTCTGTACATAAAACTATTGCTGAGAAACGATTATTTTTTGGTGAAAAATCACGTTTTCCGGTAGTACTCAATGTAATGCACTAAAAATTTTGTGCTGATGGATGCACTAAATTTGAAATGATGATGCCTTTAATTTGATACTCATATTATAGAAACTAAAAAAAAAAAAAAATATCTTTAATCTTCAGTTTCTTCACAGTGTGGTTGTGCTGGTCCATGTTCAGAATTATCACGGCATAGGCTAGGTTAGCCCGCGGTTAGGCCGCGTCTGTGTTCGCGAAGGGATCGCCGTTTGTGCTCTGTTGGAGATTGTATTATGGGTTAAGGGGGTAAGGTTGGTTTTAACACAGTCGTCATGTTAAGTTTTTTTCGCGTCATCTATTTAAGAACACTTTGGTTACAAATCTAACTATATGGTTATTAAATAAATCCGTGCCGCTGTTTGGAAGATATGAGGTAATAAAGAATATTACATGCATAGATACGCGCGAAAAACTTAACCTTTCCTTGGCAGTCGGATAAAAAGGTTTTCAAGCACTCAGTTCAGTACTGTAATGGGAGAAAACCATACCTTTAACATTCTTGGTACCTTCTAGTTACGGAGATATTGGGGGTCAAAGTTCCAATTTTTTCACAAGTTTAAAAAAAAGAATAGTTTTAATGATAAAATTTAACTTTAAAAATCTCTACAACCTCCGTACCATATCATCAGCACAAAATATTGAGTGATTACTCAGATTAATGTTGGAGGTTATTTTGACTTCTTCTTTTGTGTTAATGGTACAACTTTTTTTTGGGCTAGTATGTGTCCGCGTAAATTGCGGCGTCTGTGGCGTTAGCTAGACTAAAAGATTTTTTATTTTTCGCTTTTTACAGTCATAACAGATCCTGAAGATGCTCTTTTGGTGGCCAATACTTGTTTGGAGAAACATTTTGTGTATTCATTTGCAAAATTTATGATAGGTGAAGGGTTAATTACTGGCTCTGGTAAGTAGCTAACTGAACCACATAACACGTAATTTCAATAAGTACACTTAACATCACACCTCGTAATTCCCAGAAGTTTAGGTAGAGTTGTACCGAATAGTTCACCCATATTTCGCTCTTTAAATCAAAACTCAGCATGAATCCAAACTCCGAGATTGCTACATATGTATTCCTGATAAAAAAAAAACAATAAAAATTTGCGCGCTCTGAGGATCTAACCTAGCTTCATGCCAAACAGTCGCGCTTTCAACCAGCAACGAGAGAGTCAGTAAATACTTAAGGAGAAAATATCTGTACATCAGACAAGTGCTAACAAAAGGAACACATACACAGTCACGAGTTCTCTTAAAACACTACGTTATATCCTTTGTTTCCCAACAAAGAAATAGAAGAAGAAGAATTCAAATCTGTATTCAAATTATGTTTTTTTTTTCAGGAGATCATTGGCGCCGTCACCGAGAACTGCTTAAATCAAACTTCAGCCTGCCAATAATAAATAGCTTTCTCGAAGTGTTTAACAGTCAATCTAGAGCATTGTTGAGTGATGTAGAATGTTACGATGGAAAAGGACAATTTGATCCTTCGCCACATCTGAAACAATTAGCGCTGGGAACATCTTACTGTGAGTGTGTAAGGCACCTTCCCACCGCCGACCACTAGCGACAAGCGAGTAGAGATAGCAACTAGTAAGGAATTGGCGAGCAACGAGCCTACGTCGGATAGTTTTGTCGCTAGTCAATGAGCGAGTACGCGAGTGCAATGAGCGATTACTAGTGGTAGTGGTGACTTGCTGGTATATTAGGCACCGGGTCTAAAATAAAAGTAGCCTATGATAGACCTTATAACATCAGCTATCTGCCAGTAAAGGTCCCGTTTCGGAGATTAGCCGGAACAAACAGACAGACAGACAAAAATTAAAATAAATGTGTTTTTGTTATAAGTACCGTAAATACTTTCATATGCATTCAGTAAAAAGCTGTTATTTTGATATTACAAATAGACACTTCAATTTCATGTATTTGTATGTTTAATTATGTATGTATACGGTAAGTAACAAAAACCCTGTTGTTCCTTCTACCTACGTTTTAAGAATCGGTATACACACGTAATAAAGGAAGTCATTTATAAAAAACGGTCAACAAAAATAATTTAAAAAAAAATTTAATTATTAATATTTGTAAGGTTTAACTGATTTCTAGGCATCTTCTGTCGCGTCAAAGGAAGCCGCCGAGCTCGGCTATTTAGCGAAATAAAGATGTACTTGTAAAATCAGATACTCGAAACATTTTTTTGAATGTGTCGATTTTAATAGTTATTTGATTTTGGCCTCTCGACTGGCCAATGCTTAATTTTTTTTAATTATAACTTCATCAATGTTGTGCTTGTAGGTAAATGTATACGTCCCTAACAGGAACAACAGGGTTTTTGTTACTTACTGTAGATGTATCTCTTTTGTTGGCATGAGACACAGATGTTTCGTACTTTCCTTGTGCGAGGTAATATCCAGTAGCTAGTCGCTTCCTCGGCGGTGGTGCAGGTGCCTCCGCCCTTCAGGTCGGTTTATTAAGCATTTATTTCAGATCTTTTTTTTTTTTTGCTTAAAACTAGGTTATTAAAACTTATCAAAAATTAAAAACTGTATTTAATTTTAGTGACCACGTTTGGAAAGGTCGGAAATGAGAAGTTCTATCCAAAATACATGAAAGCGGTCGATGAAGTGCTCGCCCTTGTAATGCGTAGATTCCATAAATTCTGGCTTCAAAATGATTTTATCTACAGGCTGTTAGGAGAGAAAAAGAACGAATCTGAATTGATGAGAACTGCCAATGAAATATCAGATGAGGTATGTATTTCATGATTTGATATCTTAAAAGTATGTTAAACTATTAACTTTTATTAAATACAGCAAATGATTTATTTTTATTTTCGATGGCTTGTTTGTGAATTGACAAAAAAACGCAACATCTAGAGTGGTAGAAAGAATGGAGAGGCCCCTGGCAGACAGAATAAGTCTATATAGTGTCACTTTTAATTGATTGATGAGATTGGCTGGTATCGATTCTTTAAAAATTAAAAATCCAAACACTTGAAAATAAAACTATCTTCTTCTTCAGGTTTTACAAACAAAGAGATCATTTTTAAATGGAACGAATGTTTTTTCCTCATCTACATGTAAGTATATATTTTGTTCTTATGGGATTCAGGCCGGGCCCACTGGTCCATATTGCAGTTTAAAGCCTAAGGGCCGGTCCAACGAAGCGGAGACGAGACAAGAGGAGAGGAGATGTATTGTAATGCACCAGAAGTATTTCGTAATTTACATTTCATGTCTATGCTTAGCTTTAGTGGAAATGGTTGTGCCAAGAGAAGAGATGTCTCGTAATTGTTAACGCCAGCGGTGACGAGCTGTGACTTGAGCGCCGTGCGGTGAGCGGTGTGCTGTGAGCGATGTGCTGTGAGCGGTGTGCTGTGAGCGGTGTGCTGTGAGCGGTGTGCTGTGAGCGGCGTGTGGTGAGCGGCGTGTCGCTTTGCACGCCTCTCCGCTTCGCACATCTCCACTCGTGTTCACCGTGGTGGAGAAACCGCTACGAACAAGTTGTGGATCGGCTGCGGACACCTGACTCTACAGATAGTTCAGCACAACATGTGTCCGGTCCCGGCTGTGGACACCTGACTCTACAGATACTTCAGCACAACATGTGTCCGGTCCCGGCTGTGGACACCTGACTCTACAGATACTTCAGCACAACATGTGTCCGGTCCCGGCTGCGGACACCTGACTCTACAGATAGTTCAGCACAACATGTGTCCGGTCCCGGCTGTGGACACCTGACTCTACAGATACTTCAGCACAACATGTGTCCGGTCCCGGCTGTGGACACCTGACTCTACAGATACTTCAGCACAACATGTGTCCGGTCCCGGCTGCGGACACCTGACTCTACAGATACTTCAGCACAACATGTGTCCGGTCCCGGTTGCGTACACCTGACCTATACGGATACTTCAGCACAACATGTGTCCGGTCCCGGCTATGGACACCTGACTCTACAGATAGTTCAGCACAACATGTGTCCGGTCCCGGCTGTGGACACCTGACTCTACAGATACTTCAGCACAACATGTGTCCGGTCCCGGCTGTGGACACCTGACTCTACAGATACTTCAGCACAACATGTGTCCGGTCCCGGCTATGGACACCTGACTCTACAGATACTTCAGCACAACATGTGTCCGGTTGTGGACACCTGACTCTACAGATACTTCAGCACAACATGTGTCCGGTCCCGGCTGCGGACACCTGACTCTACAGATAGTTCAGCACAACATGTGTCCGGTCCCGGCTGTGGACACCTGACTCTACAGATACTTCAGCACAACATGTGTCCGGTCCCGGCTGTGGACACCTGACTCTACAGATACTTCAGCACAACATGTGTCCGGTCCCGGCTGCGGACACCTGACTCTACAGATACTTCAGCACAACATGTGTCCGGTCCCGGTTGCGTACACCTGACCTATACGGATACTTCAGCACAACATGTGTCCGGTCCCGGCTATGGACACCTGACTCTACAGATAGTTCAGCACAACATGTGTCCGGTCCCGGCTGTGGACACCTGACTCTACAGATACTTCAGCACAACATGTGTCCAGTCCCGGCTGCGGACACCTGACTATACAGATACTTCAGCACAACATGTGTCCGGTCCCGGCTGCGGACACCTGACTCTACAGATACTTCAGCACAACATGTGTCCGGTCCCGGCTGCGGACACCTGACTCTACAGATACTTCAGCACAACATGTGTCCGGTCCCGGCTGTGGACACCTGACTCTACAGATACTTCAGCACAACATGTGTCCGGTCCCGGCTGTGGACACCTGACTCTACAGATACTTCAGCACAACATGTGTCCGGTCCCGGCTGTGGACACCTGACTCTACAGATACTTCAGCACAACATGTGTCCGGTCCCGGCTGTGGACACCTGACTCTACAGATACTTCAGCACAACATGTGTCCAGTCCCGGCTGCGGACACCTGACTATACAGATACTTCAGCACAACATGTGTCCGGAGTCCCGGCTGCGGACACCTGACTATACAGATACTTCAGCACAACATGTGTCCGGTCCCGGCTGCGGACACCTGACTCTACAGATACTTCAGCACAACATGTGTCCGGTACCGGCTGCGGACACCTGACTCTACAGATACTTCAGCACAACATGTGTCCGGTCCCGGTTGCGGACACCTGACTCTACAGATACTTCAGCACAACATGTGTCCGGTCCCGGCTGTGGACACCTGACTCTACAGATACTTCAGCACAACATGTGTCCAGTCCCGGCTGCGGACACCTGACCTGTACGCATACTTCAGCACAACATGTGTCCGGTCCCGGCTGCGGACACCTGACTCTACAGATACTTCAGCACAACATGTGTCCGGTCCCGGCTGTGGACACCTGACTCTACAGATACTTCAGCACAACATGTGTCCGGTCCCGGCTGCGGACACCTGACCTATACGGATACTTCAGCACAACATGTGTCCGGAGTCCCGGCTGCGGACACCTGACTATACAGATAATTCAGCACAACATGTGTCCGGTCCCGGCTGCGGACACCTGACTATACGGATACTTCAGCACACCATGTGTCCGGTCCCGGCTGTGGACCCCTGACTATACGGATACTTCAGCACAACATGTGTCCGGAGTCCCGGCTGCGGACACCTGACTCTACAGATACTGCAGTACATTATCTGTCCGGAGCCGCATCCGCAGTTTGTCCCTACCGGTTTAACTGAACTATAAAAGCATTATTTTCTTGACTTTGATAATCATTGTACTAACACAAAGAGCAATATTTATTGGTACAGTGGGAGCAAAGTGATAGTCGGGATCGACTGAACCGACCTTTCCACACTTACAGTAAGATTTTATAGAAATGAAGATTAAAATGTGATTAAACAGGGAGAAAATAGGTAATATTATATATTATTTTTCAGATGTATCGTACCAGTCTCTCATTGATCTCATGTTGCAACAACACCATAAAAACAAATTCACTGATCGGGAGATCACAGAAGAACTGCATACTTCTATTATGGCTGCATACGAGACTACAACACATTCACTAGAAACTATTTTGGTTATGATAGGATCATACCCAAAAGTTCAACAGAAGATGTATGAAGAGTACGTTGCTTTTTTTGTTGGTGAAAGGAATGTGGGAAATCAAAACACTTTAAATAACTTAACTATTTCATTTCAATTATGTAGTAAAATATCACTCCTGCCTGTCACAATCCTGAAGTAGTACTCTTTTCTCTCTCTAACATTCTCGCTCTCACTTACACAATACTGTCATCCCCACATCACGGGTATGACTTGGTTGAGGTTCGCACAGACCAGGAAAGTATGGCACATCAAGGAGTAGGTCTGTACTCGACAGTAGGTAGAACAAGGTAGACAAAGATAATGCAGCTGTAAAAGTAGAACAGATCTTTAATTTTTCCATCTGGAAAGGAGCCAAATCGTCGACACAAATATAGTCGTAGTCGTACAAATTAAGCAAGTTAAAGTGGCAATAGTGGTGATTAGCAGCAGAACTAATGGCCGTCGTAGTATTCTTGATCTTCAATGACATTCAGAGTCGGTAGGCGTAGCGTTAGTTTTAAGGCAGATAGAGTGACGCCTTTGACTGGGTGACTGATAGCAGCTGGGAGATGTCACTACGTATTGATTTAAATGGGATACGATTTGAAGACACCCGTGATCAGCAGTGGACTGTTACACGCAGATGATATGATACAGCTGTTCCATTGCACTTATGGAAAAACAAACTTATACTGTCACTTACGGGATATCTCCTGTGATTGTTCATGATCATATCATAAACAATCACAGGAGATATCCCGATATTAAGAGTTTTTTCTTCTTAAGAGGGTAGACAGATTTGTCTGCTCCTAACCATTTATCTTCCACCCACGCGCATTCTCCAGTCAACCCGCGTTCATGGTGCTTGCAACAGCGTCGAAATATCGGAAGCTCAAATCATAAACAATCACGGAAGATAATTATCCCGTAAGTGACAGTATAAGTTTCGTTTTGGATAAACTTTCCATTATGGGTCGTCGAGTTGGAAGTTCATTTTTTTTTTTGTAGATAGCACTCATAAACAGAAGGCTTTTTACAATTTTTTTAAGTTGCGGAAATTCACGGTTTAAGAGATATAATTTTTTAAATTTTCCATATAAATTGAAAAATAAGACGCAATTTAGATAGATATAATATTGTCATGGTAGATGTCAAATTTGACGTTTTACGTTCCGTTGACCGTGGAGGTGTGTTTCATTCAATTTTATCATATTATGTCTTTAAACATAATTATATTTCCACATAGTAAATTAAAATTCAATTAAAAAAATATGTAAATTAGATACGTGATTAATGTGCACTAAAAACGCGATGTACTATGCAATCACATTGAGTTTTTTACATAAAAAATAACGAATTTTTTTTTTACACTGGAACGGAACGTGAAGCGACGCGATTTTGTTATGTATTCGTCAGTGTCAGTCATCGTTCGTTTGTTACCTTAGCGAGTTGCGTTCGTATGACTACCATGGCGTCTCCGAAGCCCCATGCTTCTGTCTGAAGAGTCGAGTGATGTGCAAGGGTTGGACTTTAGGGCACCCCGATTTTTTAAACCACCCAGAAGTAGTGCTATCTTGGCAGGTAGGGTAGTGTTTAGGGCACCCCAACACGGATAAGGTTAGCCTTCGTGGTTATTTTTTATTAGTTTTTTTATTAGTGTTTTAACCTTTTATTTTTGTTCCCGGGGTGGAAAATCCACACGGATGTCCTCCGCCCTGGGGCGGGCGGAGGGGTCCATTGGACTTTAACCGACTAAAAACCACCCCGGTGTTCCCTTCCCACACTTGCACCGGGGATCATGGGAACTAGTGCGCCTTCCACGATTCCCGGCTAGTGCCGGCCCGCGTCTGCGGGCCTCCTCAAGTCTGCGGGGGAGTGAGGTGTCCTCCCCCCGTAACGCCAATAGGGGGGCGCGCGAAACACTACGCGCCACCGCCACGGGTCCAGTTTTACGGGGGGGTGGCGGACGTCCCCAAGTCCACCGTCCCTCTGGACCCGTTTAGGGGGGCTGGAAGAGGGCGTTGTCCGCCCTCCGCCGACGCCCGGCACGTTTGCTGTGGATCGGGAGAGTGGTCTCGACCTCCCTCAACCTCTCCGCAGCCTCCTTCTGTGAGATGACCGTTTCACAGAAGGAGATCACCGAATCCCACGACTCTGTGCTCCCGACCATCGCGCGAGCGATGGCCGGCAGCGACAGGTCGTTTCCCACTACTGTCACGAGGGCACGGGCGCGGCTCCTCCCATGCGGCACACTCTGCCAGCGTATGCCGCGCCGTGTCCTCCAGACAATGGATGCAGTGATGACACCGAGCGTCCGGCTCCCTGCTTATGCGACACAGGTACTTCCCGAAACAACCATGCCCCGAGAACACCTGCGTCGCCCGAAACGACAGGGAGCCGTGCCTCCTCTCGAGCCATTCCTCGAGGACTGGTCGGATCGCCTCGATGGTAGCGAAGCCGGCGGTGGGGCGCAAAAGCCTCTGCCGCCACTCCGCCACCAGGACCTCGCGGAGCTGAGACCGACGCAGATCGATCTCTCGCTGCATCGGTCCACCGCACCGCGCCCGCGCCTCCTCGCGCCACCGATAAAGGGGCGCGAGGACTCTCGCCTCTTGGTCCCAGATTAGTGTTTTAATCTAACCTAACCTCAAAACTTTATTTTATTTTATTTTAGTACATGGAGGACTTAAAGCTAATAAAAACAACAAAAAGGAAATAATAGTCACCAGAAAGCCAATTACAAATCCTCACGTATAGACATTTAAAAAAATTATGGTGTGAGCACAAACACAGGAAACACACCGCTTAAATCAAAGTAAGAAGAATATATATATACTTGGTTTGCAATTAAATGACTAAAATAAAATAATAGTGAAAATGGTAAAATAATAAAAACATAATACAACCTACCGCTACTTAAAAAAAAATTGAGGCTTAAGCACCTTCTGGCCGAATTCACACTAACTGTGAATGGATCAAAATCAAATTCCTTGCATATGTCATTGAAATTTCTGCTTGCGCGCACAATATAACTGTTCTGCCTATAATTCGAAGATGAATGAGATACACGTATGGGTGGATTAAAACGTAATATTTTACTTGGCACATTAAAATAAAACTTTGACAATAATTTCAATTCTGGGTTTTCAATATTGTTGTTGAGGATTTTGAGAAAGGATAAACAGTCAGCAATTTTACGTCGTTCTACCAGTGGTAGCAGATGATACTTCTTACAGAATCCAAAATAATCGGTTGACTGATATGGTATCTTTTGATGGAAACAAAGATATTTTATGAAATGTCTTTGGATGTTTTCAATGCGGTCAATATATTTATGATATCGTGGATTCCATATCTGAGACGCATACTCTAGCTGACCTGTTACAAAAGTGCAGTACAATATTTTTAGTGTTTTAGAACCTGTAAAACACTTAGAGAGCCGTATTATAAACCCAAGCAGTTTAGAAGCTTTTTTGACAATTGCATCAATGTGTGTGTCAAAAACTAGCTTACTGTCTTGATGGAAGCCCAAATCACGAATAGTACTGCACCTTGGCAAGATCTGGCCCGCCAGAGTATAAGTAGTGGCTAGGACTGCACATTTTCTAGTGTAAGTGATCACCGAACACTTGGATGGATTGAGATCAAGTTTATTAGCCCGACAATACTCTTCAAGCCAATACAAGTCAGCCTGAAGTGCTAGTACATCTTCGAGCGTTGAAATAGTGGCAAAGATTTTCATGTCATCGGCAAAGCATAATAGTTTGGATGAATGGAGGCACTGATCGATGTCGTTCACATAGACTACAAATAAAAAAGGACCGAGCAAGGAACCCTGAGGCACCCCGCTGGGCACGTTTACCCAACTAGACATATAGTTATTGAGTACTACTGCTTGTGACCTATTATCAATGTAGGAAGAGAACCACCTCAAGAGGTCCCCACGGATGCCAATGTATCTTAGCTCTTTTATCAGGGTATCGTGGTCGATCCGGTCAAACGCCTTGCTATAATCTGTGTAAAACACATCGAGCTGCTTACAATTATCCATAGCATCCGTGATGAAATCGTTAAATAAAATCAAGTTAGAAGTGGTAGACCGTCCTTTTAAAAATCCGTGCTGAAAGGAGTTCAATGAGCCAGCAAGGGCGGGATATAACTGGTTATAGACAATCCTCTCAAATATTTTAGCTATAATTCACAGCTTCGAAATAGGCCTATAAGTAGTAACCTGGGTTTTAGACCCCTTCTTATGCACGGGTGTAATAAAAGCAGATTTCCATACTTTGGGGACAACACCTTGAGTCAAAGACTTGGAAAACAAGATTGAGATAGGTAGGGCAATGTAAGGCGCGCATTTAATCAGAAGTTTAGATGATATGTTATCAGGGCCAGCACCTTTAGCTGGATCCAAGTTACGAAGTAAACCGGTCACAACATCAACACTCACTTCTATGTGACAAATGTCAGAAGAAGTTCTGTTAGTATCAGCAGGGAAAACAGGAGGTAGACTGGCAGTATTAGATGAAGTGGGTTGAGGAAAGTCGATATGAAATAAGACGAAAAAGCTTCACAAATAGAATTTCCGGTGAGATTCATCGTTATAATTTCATGTATTAGGTATAGTATTCCAGTTGTAGCGATTTTTAACAAAGGACCAAAAGTTTTTAGCGTTATCCTTAATAGATTTTTCAGTTTGATTAAGATAACATTTATAACATGACGCTTCCATATTCTTGACTCTGTCACGCAAGTATTTAAAAGTTAACTCGTCAGATTTATTGCCGTAAATCTTGAATTGTTTTAGATAGTTATATTTTTCTTTAATTGTTTTGACGAGTGATGGGATGTACCAGACCGGGTATTTTTTATTACGTACTAGCTTTTGTGGTATATACTTGTTTTGAAACTGTTTTATGGTGTCTATAAAGTACTCAACCGACTCATGCAGCGATCGGATTGAAAACTCATGTTCCCAATTACTGCCTGAAATCTCGTTATTAATAGAATCAAAATCGCCTATGTTATAGATATAGCGCAACCGCGGCGCATGGTCAAGGGGAGTTAATTCAAAGATATCAATATTGGTTAATAGCGCATGATGATAGGGATCAATGGGCACTAGAGGATCTACACACTCACTAACACAGGCTAACTTATTTGAGAGCACTAAGTCCAACAGTTTCCCGTACCCATTAGCTACCACATTATATTGTCCAAAGTCCAGCGTACATAACTCGTCCGCAAACAAACATTCGTCACTAGTGGCGGGGTTCACTGGGACTAACGAAAGGTTATTAGATGGACAAGGATCCCACGAGATTCCACTCATATTAAAATCGCCTAAAATTAAAAACACATCTGAAGTTTTATTCATAGCTGTATGGTTCAATTTGGTCAGGAAGTTATTTAGTTGTTCCGAAAACGAAAACCCTCTGTTTTGTTTACACAAGTAAACAGCGCAAATAAATAGGTTCACGTATTCTCGTGATTTCGATTTTTTAAGCCGCAAGTTAATCCAGAGATCCTCCACCGAGGAGTGTAGGAGCGGTTGCGGAGTGACAGGTAACTCCCTACGCGTCGCTATAAGCACACCACCACCTCTCGTTTGTCCTGTCATAGCATAATCCCAGTCGCGGCGCCACACTAAATAACGATCATCAAACAACTCTGAGTGTAGCACGCCATCCATTAACCACGTCTCGGTTAAAACAATAGCATCGTAGGAATTATGTAAAACCTGACGATAGAACGAGTCTGTCTTTGTTCGCAATCCCCGTACGTTCTGATAAAAGACAGTAAGACACTGTTCACTGTTATTAGCCATTGCACATATATCCAACAATAATTGAATAAGCATCAACAACAATATAATTATAACAAAAATTGACTATTAATTTCGAGACAAGTTACGCATAAAAGAGGTATGAATATAAAATGTGGGTAAAAATAAGTAAAGTTAGCAAGAATGTATAAATCATCGGATGTTAGGCAGGACATAACTGAGCGAGCAAGCAAGCAGCAATATATCACACGCATATGCGGAAGCGAGACAAATATATAGTTAAGTATTAGAACTCGAAGACAAACAGCGCGATAACGAATACAATAGAAGCTCATTAGCAATGCTCATTAACCATGGATATCTCCGTAACCATGCGGGGTGGGGTTGGTACAGGGGGGTAGGCACCTCCCACCCTCGCCCTAACCCTATAAATCTTTGGAAATTAGAGTTTTAACCTAACCTAACCTCTAAACTTTAACCATGGATATCTCCATGGATATCCCCATGGGGCTCCGCAGGGTGGGGATGGGACTGGGGGTAGCCCCTACTAACCCCCACTTTTCCCCCCCTTCCCGAACCATAAATTGACGGTCCATAATGGAAAGTTTAACCGCGGTTTTAAACCGTGAAAGCTTAAAACAGTGTATGGAACAAAATGTTTAAAGTGGGTGTTTTTGGTCATTTTCAGAATAATGCAAGTGTTAAGTTCAGATAGAGATATACACAAGGATGATTTACGGAAGTTAGTATATACAGATGCAGTAATTAAGGAAAGTCTTCGAGTGCTACCGACAGTCCCAGTTACAATAAGATATGTAGACACAGATGTAAAACTGAGTAAGTAGATAGTTTTCAACCGACTAAAAAAAAGAGAACGTTATACATATTGCACCAAAATATTTTTTTTTTGTCATTTATGTTCACCGATTACTCAATGATTACGGGGCCGATTTTCCTGATTGTTTTTAGATTCGGCAGATGAAGCCA
This sequence comes from Eurois occulta, assembly GCA_950022335.1. Taxonomy (NCBI): domain Eukaryota; kingdom Metazoa; phylum Arthropoda; class Insecta; order Lepidoptera; family Noctuidae; genus Eurois; species Eurois occulta. The sequence continues at coordinate 918,619 of OX465499.1, forward strand.
GCGTGGTGGTTCCATATAGATAGTATTTACTTTGTTTGAGAAGTTTATGAGTTAGCTCTTGTAATACGTATTTTTTCATCTTCGCCTATGTTGACCACATGATGGTTCCGTAATAACATCTTGTTAAAATATGACAAGTTGTTTCATGACAAGAATTTGTGCGAACAACTAAAAAGGGTAAAATAAAAAACGATTTACCAAAAAAAAACCAACTTGTAAAGTAAGCAAGCAAAAAAGTCAATGATACACACAACAGTCGCCGACTTCCGAAAGTAAAGTTATTTTCGACTTTTTAAGTGTTTTTTTGAAAGTAGTTTTTTTTTTTACTTTGACCTTGGAAAGCTTCAAGGTACACTTCCGAAGACGATGGCAGACTGCAAACGGCCGTGGTTTTGTCGTTTTATATTCTCAATGTTAAGAGTACATCATAACTTCGACAGCAACAACATTGCTCTTCAATTTCGTGAAAGGCGTTGCTTGTGTGTGACATCCATTGACGGTACCACAAGTTTGTGCGTGGAAAAGGAAAAGCCAGGCCTTGACCTAATTAGGGCAATACAGACTAAATAAATAAATATGTAACCGGCCAAACCCGTCTGGTTTGTCCTAAGCCGAAGTAGAGTTCATCACAATAAGCGGAGCAACGGTGACGCGCGAGCCAAAATGGCCATTTTCTTGCTAACAGTAGATCTTTTGAAATTCTGTGAATGGGGATCAACATTTCTATAAAAATTGTGGATAGTGTCCCCAGACCATTTTCGTGTAGCTGCAACGGTTAAGGTAGTTCCCCTTACTGCCCCGCTGAAAGTTTTTAACCTGTATACACGGATGATTCGGCATAATATTAGATTATTTAAATGTTTCAAGGTGTAGTGATTTTAAGTTTAGGCTAGTCCTTTGCCTGTATATTACTTTTCTTAGTTTTGTTGGTATCTTTAATTTTTTGTATTCTTTTAGAGAACTACACATTGCGCGCAGGTAGTCAGTGCCTCATATCACATTTTGGTTTGCTTCGTCATCCGTCTTGGGGGCCCGACGCAGAGCTATTTAGACCTGAAAGATGGCTGGATACCGCCACGTTGCCAGCCAACACTGCTACAGACGCTGCATTTAGTTTTGGAAAACGATCTTGTCTCGGTGGGTCTCAATTTTTTTATTAATATTCAATTTTGTTCAAACATTATCGCTTAGTCTATTTTAATGGGTTAGCTTCCAGTCCAATTGTATGCAGCTGAAAACGAGTATTTTATATGGAGGGACTGCTTATCTAGTCTCAGTGAAGTTCAGGAGTGGAGCCCAGTTACGGGGAAACACGATATTCCTTGATTTTTGGGCTGACTTCCCTACTCGTACAAGCGATATAAGTACAAAAATCAAATATAAAATGAACCTGAAAGCTACTTGCCCACAGGAGCACCTTGACTAGGCTATGGTCTTAGGTTTGATAACAGGTCGTGAACGAAGCAATAATATTCCTTTTGCTTCGTTCTCATTTTAATTATATCTGGAAATGAACGCACTTTCGTGATTTAAATATTCATTTTGATCTGTAATCAGTTATGAGCTAAATATTGTGTAAGGATCGTTGCAGGTGTATTGTATGTCACGAGAGTGTAAATTAGTATTTTATTGTCAGGTAAAACATACGCGATGACATCGATGAAGGTAGCGATAGCCCACATGTTGCGCAAGTACATCATCACTGCAGATCACACCAAGCTGCGGTTCAAAATAGACATCACGACTAAAGCAGTGTCGGGACACGAAATCAGTTTGGAACGTAGAAGCATCTCAAGAAAATAAATAATGTAAAAAAAAATAATAATAATAATAACATAGACATAGAGAGGGAGCGCAGGGCTCTGTCAGTCCGTGGCAACATGCTGGCCCGTAGATTCGCCCGCTGTACGGACCAAGTCACGATCACGCTATTTAAAGCGTATTGTCAGGGTCTGTACACGGGTGGTCTATGGGTTAACTATACCAAAAAATCCCTGGACACTCTGCGCGTCCAATACAATAACATTTTCAGGATGATGTTGGGACTTCCTCGTTTCTGTAGTGCCTCCGAGATGTTCGCACAGGCTCATACAGACGATTTTCATGCCGTCAGTAGGAAGAAAGTCGTATCACTTATGAGAAGGGTGCGGGGGAGTCACAACAGCATCCTGAAAACTGTAGCAGAAGATTTACGTGCTCCTGTGTTGAGGCATTTCGTTCGTCTGGTGACTGTTAGGGAGGTATCTCCCTATAGATTATCTTGACGTGGCGGGGTGTCTCAGCACGGGAGTAATTCTGTGCATTTTTATGTATTTTTGTATTAAGTTTTGTGCTTAATTACATAAAAATACATTACATTCTAATGTATTTTTATGTAATTTAGATTACTATAATTATGATGAGCGTTGTTCTTTTTTAATTTAAGTACTAACAATAGTTTTTCTAAGTCTTGTATTACTAACCTTTGGATCTAGTTGTCCTAAAATAAATAAATTTGAATTTGAATTTGAATAAATAAATAAAGTAAAAAAAGTAAGTAAGTAAGTAATAAATTTTTCCTACCAGGCCTACTACCTGCCTACCTGCTACCTACCTGCTACCTGCCTGCTATCTACCTACTACCTGCCTACTACCTACCTACTACCTACATCCCACCTACCTACTACCTACCTACTACCTACCTACTACCTACCTACTACCTACCTACTACCTACCTACTACCTACCTACTACCTACCTACTACCTACCTACTACCTACCTACTACCTACCTACTACCTACCTACTACCTACCTACTACCTACCTACTACCTAACTACTACCTACCTACTACCTACCTACTACCTACCTACTACCTACCTACTACCTACCTACTACCTACCTACTACCTACCTACTACCTACCTACTACCTACCTACTACCTACCTACTACCTACCTACTACCTACCTACTACCTACCTACTACCTACCTACTACCTACCTACTACCTACCTACTACCTACCTACTACCTACCTACTACCTACCTACTACCTACCACCTACCTACCTACTACCTACCTACTACCTACCTACTACCTACCTACTACCTACCTACTACCTACCTACTACCTACCACCTACCTACCTACTACCTACCTACTACCTCCCTGCTACCTACCTGCCAGTGGCGAAGGGTGAAAAATTGAGAGGTCAGCCGGAGCAAAAAAAAATGGTTACCTAGGCCGGGCGCAGGCACGCAGTCTTGGATCCTTACCGAAAATCTACGATTGGCTTCCTGGCTTCAGTCTTGTACAGATGTGGCTTCAGTCCATTTTTACAGTATTTTTTTAATTTTGAAAATTGAGATAAAGCTCGTAAACGTCTAATTTGTTTAAAGATGGAGTTGTGTATAAGACTTTCAAGTCAAATATGAGTGGAAATTGTAATAACAAAGAAGATGTTATTTCATCTTGAAATGATCTAGTATCAAAACAATACTTAGATTTAATAAGTAAATTAAGAAATCGCCGCATCGCGCCGCTGAGGGTTAAACCCTTCAGGCTTTGTGCGAAAAGCTTATCCTTCTCGTGGCCCGCTACCATACCCATGACGAACCTGTCCAGTACGGCCTCCTCGAGACTTTTAAAGCTGCAGTGTGCTGCCAATCCTTTGACTCTGGCCGCCCACATTGACTGACTCTCACCTGGCTTTTGTACCGCTGAATAAAAATGGAACCTCTGCGCAAACCCGCACTTTTTAGGAGTAAAATGCTCATCTAATATTTTGATGATATCGTCGTATTCCACTTCTTCTAATTCCTTTGGTAATACCAGGTTACTAGCTAACTTGTACGTCGCTTCCGAAATCGCGCTGAGCAATATTGCCCTCCGCTTGACCTTGCTCTTGTCCTTAACGTCGTCCACATCATTTGCGATGAACCACTGGTTCAATCGGGATTTATAACTGTTCCACTCTTGTGTTGTGTGGTCAAAACCCGAAAAAAGTCCGAAAGATACGGCCGCAGACATTATTCGCGAGAATTTGTCGTCGCCACGTGTTAGATTCGCAAGGGAGATGTAAGGACGGGGCGTATGTACTGATCACACGGTAGCTAGTTGCACACTAACTTTATTAAAGCGTTCAACACGTGGTCTCGCGCTGGCGCAGCGGCGCATATATATCTAACTACTTGTACATACATAACATGTAGATATAGCTCGCTTTATGTTAACTTATTTATTTAAGAATTTCAAAACATTTGTTAATTTTGGTAATTCCCATCTAGTGGCAGTCATAGAGCAGCGGTGGCCCAGTGGTAGCGGCCCCGACTTACGAACAGTAAGTCGTGGGTTCGAACCAAGGCAGGCGCATTACTTTGTGTAATTTATTTCATCACCACTGCTCTCTAAAACGGTGAAGGAAAACATCGTGAGGAAACCGGCAGGTCCTAGAACCAAAAATTCGAAGACATGTGACATCTACCAACCCGCACTGGGCCCGCGTGGTGGATTATAGCCCATTCCCTCTCATAGAGAGGAGGCCGTGTGTCCCAGCAGTGGGGACATTATAGGCTGATTATGCTTATGCTTATGCCATCTAGTGGCAACTACTCAAAATCAAAATATTTTTATGTCACATAGGCCTACATGGGCACTTATGAAACGTCGACAAAAAGGTGCACGGTTCGGGTTGGTCGTTTCCTATGGAGAAGAACTGGCAAGAAACTCCATGGTTACTCTTTTAAAATGATTAGATTTTACAATATTATCATGTTACAGCATTAGTACTCAAGTATGGGGGGACACCATGGCCCTATACGGGGCCCCGGTGTGGGCGCGTTCGCTGAGGCTGCGTGCAAAGCACTACCTGAACGCGCCCCAAAAGGTGGTAGCCGTAAGGCTGATCCGTGGGTACCGCACGATCTCCCGCGAGGCGGCGAGCCTCCTTGCCGGATTGCCGCCATGGGATCTGGAGGCCATAGTCCTCGCGCGCCTGCACGAGTGGCGCGCGGAGGTACAGAGCCGGGGGGTAACTCCGCTGCCGCGGCATATTGTCGCGCGGCGGACAGACCTCCGCCGTGATCTCATGGCGACATGGAGGGAGCGACTATCGCAACCCCGTGCAGGGCACGCCACGATAGTGGCGATAAGTCCCCTCTTTGAGGAGTGGCTTGAGAAGCGCCACGGCACCCTCAGCTTCCGCCTGACGCAGGTCCTCACCGGACATGGATGTTTCGGGAGGTACCTGCACCGAATCGGGCGGGAGGAAACGCCCGGGTGCTACTATTGTGAGGATCGACCGGAGGACACGGTGGAGCACACCGTCGAGGTCTGCTCCGCTTGGGAGGAGCACCGCCGTGTCCTAGTAGCGGCGATTGGCGGCGGCGACCTCTCGCGCCCGGCCCTGGTTCAAGCCATGGTCCGGGGCGAGAGGGAATGGGAAGCCGTCACCTCCTTCTGCGAAGCAGTAATGCTAGCGAAGGAGGCGGCGGAACGTGAGAGGGAGAGAACCTCCTCACGTCCCAGCCGCCGCGGGAGAAGCACCGGGCGTCGTTTTTTTTTGTCTGTTTGTCTGTGTGTTTGTGCACGCTAATATCAGAAACGGCTTATTTGATTTAGATGCAGTTTACAGCACTAATATATTGTAGTAAGCTTCACTTAACATTAAGTGTTTATTTCATGTCAATCGGTTCATAAATAAAAAAGTTATGTCAATTTAAAGAATCACGGCGAACATTTGTTAAATTATTCTATCAGAGAAGATAAAGCGCGCTGAGAGCCGCGCCGCTGCCGCCCCTGGCTGGAGGCCTTACATTCAAGGCATCCACAGGACTTGCCCGGTTAAACAGTAGCCAACCTCCTAGGTTGAACTGTGAGATGCCCAACCCAAAAAAAAACACGCGCCCCTTCCATAAGGATTCAGTTATTCGTAGCGAACGCACGTATCCTGGAGAGTATAGGCGCGTAATAGTTGCATTTGATTATTGCGATTCACTTGAATACTGACTGTTTGCATATTTCATTTATTTATATTTTAGGGTTTGTAGGCTAGGTTCTTTTTCTTAATTTTCTTTAAAATTTTGTAAATAAATATTGTAAGCATTTGTTATAGGTTAGGCATTTCTTTCCTTGATTTTCGGTATCATCCTCATCATCATCATCCACAGCCTGAATTCACCCACTGCTGAGTATAGGCCTCTCTTTTCTTCTGCCAATCTCCACGTTCCCGTGCCAGCCTCATCCAGGTTTTTCCCTCGATGGCAACTATGTCGTCTGCCCATCTGGCCGCCGGACGACCCACATTTCTTTTCCCCGTTCTTGGACGCCATTTAGTGACAGCCTTAGTCCACCTGTCATCACTGTGCCTTACTAGGTGTCCTGCCCACCTCCATTTGAGTTCCGTTACGCGATTTTCAATATCGAAAACCTTTGTACGTCTTCGGATTTCGACGTTAGGAACTTGATCTACCAGCTTTATGCCGAGCATGGAACACTCCATGGCTCTCTGTGCAACTCTCAGTCTGTACACAGCCTCCTGCGTGAGCGTCCATGTTTCAGCACCGTACGTCATGGTGGGTAGAACACACTGGTTATAGAGGCGGGACCTTAGTACGATGCATAAGCATATTTTGAAGGTCCCCGAAGTTTTCAGCAAAGAGGACAAGGTCATCTGATTTTCGGTATACTTATCTTAATTTATGTTTAGGGTTTGTATATAAATATTATAAGTATTTGGTATAGGTTAGGCATTTCTTTTCTTGATTTTCTTTATTAAGTATATGTTCATTAGCTCAGGTTAGTAATTATTTTTTCTAGCAATTCTTTTGTTTTATAAAGTTAGTACGTTTGGTTTACACGTCTTGACTGGTGGTGGTGGACTGTATAATAATCTGTAGGTATTTATAATTTAATTGTTTACGATAGTACGTGTTTACTAAATAACTGTGTGTTAAGTAATAAGTACTATTTTATTGTAAGAATGCCTCGAAGAAGGTCAAACCTCTCCGAGAAGATGAAAATGTAGCAGAAATGATAAAAGGATGAGATTAGTTCGATCACAGGAATCTGAGGAAGGACGTGAGGTAAGGCTCTCTGCAACTCGGGAACACCAGGCTAGGTTTCGTACTGCAGAAACTTCGACTCAGCGAAAATCCCGACTGAGTTCAAATCGTTCTCGAATGATGACAACTCGAAATAGGGAAAACGGCGAACAACGAAAGGCACGTTTATCTGTCGATCGCGAAGCTCACGCGCTATCGCGTGAGTCTGAGACTTTTGCTGACAGGTAAACCCGCCTGAGCTCCCAGAGAGTACGGACAACAAATGCTCGATCCCAGGAGACACAGGACGAACGGGAAATATGTCTTACTGCCGATCGTGAAGCTCATGCACTATCGTGTAAGTCTGAGACTTTCACTGATAGGGAAATTTGTCTGAGTTCTCAGAGGGTTCGGACAGCAAATGCTCGATCTCAGGAAACACGGGAAGAACGAGAAATACGTCTCACTGCCGATCGTGAAGCTCAAGCACTATCGCGTGAGTCTGAGACTTTCACTGATAGGGAAATTCGCCTGAGTTCTCAGAGGGTTCGGACAGCACATTGTTGCCAAGTGGGAAAACTGCTCATACAATGTACAAAATTCCGATCGATTTTGACCACACAGAAAGCCCTGTTTGTAATATTTCAAGAAACAGCGATAAAGCTAAGGTTTTTCGTGATTGTAGCCTTATTATATGGGATGAGTCCACAATGGCCAATCGAAAAGCAGTAGACAGAACGTTGCGTGATGTCAAGCAAAATGATCAACCCATGGGTGGCATTACTATGCTTTTTTGTGGCGATTTTCGTCAGACTCTCCCTGTAATCCACGTGGAAAGTCATGGAAGAAGGAGAATCTACAAGCTACACAGTACAATTTTTAGAATCCCTCAATGCTCCTGGACTACCAGCACATAAAATAAAATTAAAAGTAGGCGTACCCATAATGCTTCTTAGAAATTTAAGCCCCCCAAAACTTTGCAATGGCACCAGGTTAAAAGTGACCAATTTACAACGAAATCTGATAGAAGCAGAGATTTTAACAGCGTGTGGAAAAGGTGAAAGTGTTTTCATTCCTTGGATTCCTCTCATTCCAAACAATTTTCCATTTAGTTTTATACGAGTCCAGTTTCCAGTCAGCCTATGTTTTGCGATGACAATTAATAAAGCACAAGGTCAGACGCTGAAAGTTGTGGGTGTAGATCTAAGTATCCGCTGTTTTTCGCACGGTCAGTTGTATGTGGCTCTGTCACGGGTTAGCAATCCTAGGAGCCTGTATGCTTTCATCCCTGATGGCCATACGTCAAATATCGTATACAGAGAATCATTACTGTAAAGTAAATTTTTAGCTACATAAACGACGGTATATGTAATTCAAAATATGCTGCCGAAAAGTCACTATTCCACGCGGACGAAGTCGCGGGCACAGCTAGTAAATAAATAAAATAAGACAAAGCCTCATCGTAAACTCAGACACACAAAACAAAGAATGCCGAACGGGTTGGGAAACCGTGCATCGAGCTTAAACTGCGCGACAGAACTATTATGTAAATCTTACACATTAATGATGCCACAAAGGTAGTATATATACTGTCAGCATCTAGGCGTCGGTTAGACTGCTGTCGTACAATGTTGAGCTTAGGGTTACTAGTATGTGTGTTGTGTCTTGTGTATCTGTGGTTGAGGTATGCTCGTATGGAGTCCAGCTCGCATGCGTTACCACCGGCTGTGCCAGGAAAGCTGCCGGTCATTGGACATACACTGACGCTGTTTAAGTACCGCACAAGTTAGTATTTTTCTGTTGTTTTTGAATGGAAAATAAGTCCTTACGTTGAGACCGCGCATTATACAAGCGTAGCGTGTAACGTCTCCAAGCTAGATGAACCAACAACCTTAAAAATGTGTCTGTGTTAATGTTAAACAAGCCAAGTACTTAGGGCACTGTGTAACGGAGGACCTTAAAGATCATGAAGATGTCGAACGTGAGCGCAGGGCTCTTGCTGTGAGAGGCAATATGCTGGTTCGCAGGTTTGCGTGTTGTAGTAATTACGTTGTTTAAGGCTTACTGCCAGACCTTCTACAAAAGTGGCCAGTGGGCCAGTTACACGCGGAAAACAATGGTCCAATACAATAACGCTTTAGTTCTAATGGCATTCTGAAGATGTCAATGGACAAATTTGATTCACCGATGATGAATCACTTCATGCAGGTGTTGGTGAGGCAGAAGTGACGCATCATCGATGTATTTGTAATGTGGGTTTGTTGATCTTTTTGTTTTGTTGTTATGTGTGAATTTCTGAGAGCGTAATAATTGTTATTATTTTTGTAACTAACCCGTGGACCATTGTAGTCTGAGCAAATAAATTATATTATTATTATATACCTACTTGATTTTAAGTAATGTGCGATCTCTTTATTATATTTACTAACCGCGGTCCGTCGAGTGGTTTGAGCATAAGGCAATTTGTATGTTTTGTAATTTTGTGTGCAATATAGAATAAGAATGAGTGGTTTGAGCTGTATGCAGATGGCCAATTAGGACAAATAATATAGATTAGGAAGCAGTTGGCAGTTCGCATGGGGAACCATTTTATAAAATAACATTCATTTTCCGGAGTTCTTCGCCGCCCATCGACTATGATTTGTTTTCAACAAAGCACTTAAAGAATTTCACGTGAAGTCACCTCGATGCGTAGTCACTTGTTACTATTTTGGTTTGTCGGTACTTCTCAGACTGGGTTTTTCACACGATCGTCCGATGAATGGATGTTAATGTTTATTACGTACAATCTGCGGTGCAAACATTAATCACCACCTGCCTAGCTCTTTGTCAACCATGTTGGGACCAACTTCTGATGAACCGGATGCTATCCATTGTTATTTTTATTGATCGACTTTTTATGAACCTAAACGTCAATGGGTGTTATATTTGTAGTATTCAGCAGGAGCGCTGCCTAAAATGAATTCATCTATTTGAAAGAAAGTTGGCGGTCACATTTGTAAAATTTCGAGATTTTCAAATTAAGGTTTTGTCAAATAAATAATTTAATAGGTCAAAAATAAAGAAAAAACCGGCCAAGTGCGAGTCGGACTCGCGCACGAAGGGTTCCGTACCATTATCTATAAAAACGGCAAAAAAATCATATCTGTTGTATGGGAGCCCTTAATATTTTTTTTTTTAATTTTTAGTATTTGTTGTTATAGCGTCAATAGTAATACATCATTTGTGAAAATTTCAGCTTTCTAGCTATCACGGTTTATGAGATACAGTCTTAGTAATAGGGTCCCGTTTTACCCTTTGGGTACGGAACCCTAAAAACTGACTTTAAAAATAAATTAGCTAATCGTTCAAAAGGACTGTGTGTGTGTATTAGTTTGCTCTTTGGCTGCCAAGGCATGGCTGACGTTAAATGTTGTTTTTTGTTATCAGATCTTCAGGAGTTTCTGACGTCCATAGCTGAGCACTGCGCAAAACAAGGAGGAGTGACTCATTCTAATCTTGGGAGTGAGCTTTATTATTGTAAGTAATTTTTAATAGGTACTTAAAATTAGTTACTATTTTTTTAAGCTTTATAAAAAAGTCAGTAATACCAGCGGGTTCATTGCGTAATAATTATATATTATGCGTAATTAATATACATACATAATGTCATGTCGGATTGACTATGATAATAATTATAACATAACTCCACGCCTGTAATACCCAAAGGGTTTGAGCAGAGGTGTACCTAATAGTACACATTTCGCCTCTTATGTTTAAGTTTAAGCAAGTAATTAAGGAGGGAGAGCCTATTGCCATCAACCGGGTACAGATCCAGACTCCCGGGCTACTACTGAGAAATTCGTAATGGAAAGCCGTAATATCAGCTTTCGGCTATTAAAGCAACAAAGCAGTCAATTATATCAATCGGTAGATAATTATTATAATTACAAATAATCTAACTTTGTAACTAATACTATAAAATCTACACTGTTCCTTTAAATACACGTACATAAGGCAATACAGACCTCTGTATGGAGGAACCTTCCTCCATTGTATATTACTATTAAAAATAATATTCAATGGAATAATAATTTAATATCTAAAGTAGGTATTTCTCAGAACGCTTCTTTATTTTTTCAGTGATAAACGATCCTCAAGATGCGTTCACTGCAGCAAATCTTTGTTTAAAAAGACATTATTTTTTTGATCTTGGTAAAAGTTGGATGGGAGATGGACTAATAATATCATCAGGTTAGTAATAACATATTCAGTTTACACTGTTGGCAACACTGAATCTAAAAGTTCAAGGTTCCCTTCAAACACAGGCCTCCTAAAAAAAATCTGCTGATATACTTCATACATAATCAGCCTACGTTGCTTGCACAGCTGGGAACTCGGCCTTCACTCTTTGAGAGAGATGTATGTTTGGGTATATATATCTTTGGTATGGGTATGGTGGGAATCACGCTACTGAAACGTATCCATAAGGATAGGTTGCTGATGGAAACAACTGTTCATTCCAAAGTTCCTTTTATTAATAACATACAAATCATATTGCTAACTTAAATTATTTAGTTACTAGAATATTAATGCTTTGCTTGCGAATCGTGACATGTTATTGGACCGACGACTGTCTTAATGGAGATCAGCAAAGGCATGTCTTTACACCTCCCCTGAAAAGTATCGACTATACCTTCCCCCCGTTAGGAAAAAAAAAAGAGAAAGGCACAGTAATAGGTCAGTGCATAATTTTTTTTTTTGTTTTTCAGTACCCATACATTATTAAAAATTATGATAACCTATGTTTTTTTTTTTTTTAACGCTAAAGTGGGAGTACAGAATTGCAGTGAATCGGTAGTAGGACCCTACGGGTTTGGCAGCAGAAATCATAGGGGGCAAATGCTTGTCAACTTCCTTGAGAAGGAGGGGCTTTTCGAGATGAATTCCTTCTTTAAGAAACAGCCCCAAAGGAAGTGGACGTGGCGAAGCCCCGACACTATGACGAAAAATGAGATAGACTTCATCATAGCCGATAAAAAGCATATATTCAGAGATGTCTCGGTCATCAACAGGTTCAACACCGGTAGTGATCACAGACTTGTTCGAGGCACTCTGAATATTGATTTTAAGCTGGAGCGAAATCGTTTGATGAAGTCTAGGCTCCGTCCAAATATGCTCCAAACCATGCTAGGGTCTGAAGCGTTCCAGTCAGATCTGGAGAACCGATTCGCGGCCGTGGAAACCACAAATGACGTTGACCAGGCGCTCGACCAAATGGTGGAAATCCTCAGGGAGGAAGGGACGCGTTTTTGTAAAATGCGGCGTACGGGCAAGAAGTCCAAACTTTCGGAGGAGACTCTGGAGCTTATGACGGAACGACGTGAAAACCTACCCATCACTTCGTCAGGAATACAGGCACTCAATAAAAGAATTAGGAAATTGGTACGACGCGACCTTCGATGCTCCAACACACGCTCAGTAGAAAAAGCGATTGAGCAAAATCGGGGGTCGAAAGTGTTCGTCCAATCACTGGGGAGGAGCCACCTGACAAAGTTGACCAAAGCTAGTGGGGATATCGTCGTTTCGAAGCCGGAGATTCTTTCGGAAATCGAAAACTTCTACGGCCAGTTGTACGCATCGCATGCATCTCGACCTTATCCCGAAAATGAGGATTCCAGAGCCACCTTAACCCGCCATTTCACAGAAGACCTGCCAGAAGTCAGCCAAGACGAAATCGAGGCGGCTCTTAGACAGCTTAAGAATGGAAAAGCCCCTGGCGAGGATGGGATAACGACCGAGCTCCTGAAAGCGGGAGGACGTCCGGTATTAAGAGAGCTTCGGGAGCTTTTCAACTCGGTCCTGTTCTCTGGGAGAACTCCAGAAGCGTGGAGAAGGAGCGTGGTCGTTCTTTTCTTTAAAAAGGGGAACAAGACCCTATTAAAGAATTACAGACCCATTTCGCTCCTTAGCCACGTGTATAAGCTGTTTTCAAGAGTCGTCACAAATCGTCTAGCGCGAAGACTTGACGACTTCCAGCCACCGGAGCAGGCCGGGTTTCGAGGAGGATATAGCACCATAGACCACATCCACACAGTGCGGCAGATCATGCAGAAGTCCGAAGAGTATAATCGGCCGCTGTGTCTTGCATTTGTGGACTATGAGAAGGCTTTTGACTCTGTCGAGACCTGGTCAGTTCTGGAGTCTCTGCAGCGATGCCAAGTCGACTGGCGGTACATCCAAGTGTTGAGAAATCTTTACGAGAACGCCACAATGACCGTCCAAACTCAAAACCAGCAAACGGAGCATATCCCATTGCGTCGGGGGGTGAGGCAGGGGGACGTAATTTCCCCGAAATTGTTCACCAACGCACTGGAGGATGTGTTTAAGTCGCTAAAATGGGAAGGACGTGGCATTAACATCAACGGCGAGTACATCTCACACTTGAGATTTGCAGATGACATCGTCATACTGGCTGAATCGCTGCACGACTTGCAGCAGATGCTGGATGGCCTAGTTGATTCTTCTTTACGTATTGGTCTCAGGGTGAACTTGGACAAAACCCAGGTTATGTTTAACGATCATGTCGCCGCAGGACCTATTGTTGTAAATGGCGGTCCTCTCGAGGTTGTTCGAGAATATGTTTACCTCGGGCAAACTCTGCAGTTTTTAACTTTGAGAGGGAGGCTAATAGAAGAATCCAGCTGGGCTGGGCAGCGTTTGGGAAGCTTCGCCGGGTCTTCTCGTCGCGTATTCCACAGAGCCTAAAGACTAAGGTCTTCAATTAGTGCGTCCTGCCTGTTATGACATACGGAGCCGAAACGTGGACACTGACGGTACGGCTGGTCCATAAATTTAAGGTCGCTCAGCGGGCTATGGAACGGGCTATGCTTGGAGTCTCTCTGAGGGATCGCATCCGGAACGAGGTGATCCGACAGAGAACCAGAGTTGTCGACATAGCCCACAGAATAAGTAAGCTGAAGTGGCAATGGGCCGGTCATATTAGCCGCAGGACCGATAACCGTTGGGGTAGACGTGTTCTTGAGTGGAGACCGCGAATTGGCAAACGTAAGGTGGGACGCCCTCAGGCTCGGTGGAGTGACGATCTCCGCGGGGTGGCTGGTAGCAACTGGATGAGAGTTGCTGAGAATCGAGTTGATTGGCGTGCGATTGAGGAGGCCTATGTCCAGCAGTGGACTGCTATAGGCTGATGATGATGATGATGTTTTTTTTTATATAAAACAACATATACAATGTGATTACGTCATTATATTAATAAATTAACAATGATTTATAATTTTGTTAGATTTTTGTGAATAGTGTATTCTTTATTATTTTTCAGTATTTTTACATTTGGTGGATTATCCACTATTACCTTGTAAGGTCCATTATAAATGTTATCTAACTTGGTACGTGTTTGATTTTTTACTAAAATTAAGTCACCTGGTTTGTAACTAATGCTATGTATATTTTGGTCAAACTGACTTTTTCTTTTTATTTTACTTTTTAATAAATTTTCTTTAGCATCTGCATGTGCTTTTTGAAGTCTATATTTTAATTCTTTAGGATAATTGTCAAAATTATACAATGGATCAACATCTAATGTTAAATTGCTTGGCAAATTACACAGTTTTCCAAACACCAATTCTTATGGAGTATATTTTGTCTGGGTATGTGTCGTAGTATTAAATGAAAAACACCAAAAGGGAACCCAATCGCTCCAATTGTCTCTATTATTACTACTTGAATTCTGAGATATGCTCCCAAATGTTTGTGTGTATTTTCAATTGAGCCTAATGTTTCATGGTGATAAGGAGTTGAATTTAATTTTTTAATACCTAATATTTCGCCTACCTACCTTACTTTAAACAAAATTATTGACGAATGTTTTTGACACTGTAACTGTGTCTTTTTGTTGTATAGGGTATGCTTCGACAAATTTTGATAATTCGCACTGTACTGTTAAGATATACTTATTATTATAATTATCTAATTCTAAAGGGCCCATTAAGTCTAAACTAACTCTATCAAAAGCGGAACTAGGTGTAGACGTGATTACCATTGGTTCCTTAACGTTCTTATTTGTATATTTCTGTAATTGACGGCTCTTACCTACATTTTTTAACATACTTTGCTACGTCCGTAGACATGCCTGGCCAAAAGTAATGTCTTTTAATGTTTTTTAACATACGATTCACCCCCGCATGGCCACTGCTGGGTAATAGGTGAAAATCGTTAAGTATAACTTTTTTATCGTCGTCATCATAAATTCTTGTAATGCCTCTTATTACAACAAAACGTGGTAAATTTAGTTGCAACCTTTTGCTTTCACTTAACAAAAGTTTTATTATATTTGCATTTTTATTTTTAATAATTAACAACTCTGTTATGGCTAATCTTTTACAAATTTGATCTAGATCCCTCGCTAACACCTCTACGGTCGATAACGATCGGGAGTCTAAATATATCGCAGAATGCGATGGAACAAAAATACAAAGCTTTGCTTTTGATATAATGTTGTCATTATTCTTCAAAATTTTCTCCTTTAAATCAGAAAAAACAAGTTCCACTATTTCGTCAGGTTTTTTGAGTATCTCTGCCGCGACTGGTTGATGAGACCTGTGCGCTGGGGGTGTCTCTTTTTCTAGTCCATCATTACTACGTGTCAATGCTTGATTTTTACGTTGATTTCTTGTCATTACATTAACGAGGGCTCACGGGGGGCTCACTCCAGATATTAATATTAATTTAAACTAGGTAGTGAGACAAAAGAAGGTACCTTTAACAATATTGTTAAACCTATCAACAACAAGGTATCTTCTTGCACTCAATTAGTTAGTAAAAAAGGGCCTCAGCAGAACACCTTAAAATTATTCCACCAAAATATCCAAGGCATTTCTTCCAAATTATTAGAAATTGAATTGTTTTTAGAAAAAAATATGTTTGACATTATTTGTTTTACCGAACATTGGCTAAAAGATTACCAAATGCTGATTAATTATGAGAACTATACGGTTGGTAGCTGCTTTAACCGTAAATCTATGCTGCGTGGAGGTTCCCTAATACTTTTGAAAAATTGTGTTAAATATAAACAACGTATTGACATAGTAGGTCTCTCGGTTGAACATTGCGTCGAACTGTCCTGTGTTGAGCTAGATAAGCATGTAATTGTGTGTGTGTACAGACCCCCAAACTATCAAAACTTTTCCTTATTTGAATCAATAATGGAAGATGTCCTGGCAAAACTTGCAGCCAGTAATAAATCTACAATTATTTGTGGTGATTTCAATATCAATATTTTAGAAGACAATTCAAATAGCAGTCGGTTATTAAATCTTTTTAAGTCATTTGACTTGACCAATATTTTTATAGAACCTACTAGAGTCACTCCATCTTCTGCTACTTGTATAGATAATGTTTTCTGCGATTGCGATTACTTAGATAAAGCCATAGTAAATTGCCTGCCGTCTGACCACAGCGGACAAACTGTAACTTTTAGGTGTAACACACCATTGCAAAATGTTCAGATTAAATTTAGACCTATAACTACTAGCAAATTAAATAGGTATAATATTTCCCTGCAGAACAAGTTAAGTGTTATGAGCCATCATATGGACGATATTAATATAAATCAATTGTATGATCATTTCTTTTCAATAGTTCACACTGAATACAACAAAACTTTTGAAAAGAAGACAAAAAGAACTTGCCCTAAATTTATATTTAGTGATTGGGCAACTAGAGGTATCAGAAAAAGTAGGGAAAGACTATTTGAGCTTTATGACCTTAAATCTTATATAAACACTGAAACTTTTAATAAGTATGTTGCTAAGTATTCAAACATTTTTAGAAATACATGCAAGGTTGCCAAAGCCCTGCACATTAGCAACAAGATCAAAACAGCAGAAAATAAAATAAAGACAGTTTGGAAAGTCATAAATAACGAGACTAACAGGAAGAAAATACGTAACACTAGCTACACCTTAGATACAGCATGTGGTCCTAAAAGCTCTAATCAGGCAGTAGCTCAAGAATTTGTGAATTTTTTTACCGATATACCGTTAAAAACTACGGAGTCTCTTAATTCCTCTCCTGAAGTAGCAATTGGTTTATTAAAGGCGAATGTGTCTGGCTGCCCGGCTGAATTTAAATTTAAACACATAAACCCTATGATAGTTATTAAAGCTTTCCGGCAAATAAAAGTCAAACTGACCGAAGATCTTTGGGGAATGTCTATCAAAGTTTGTACATCCATAGTTGAGACTGTAGCACCATACTTAGCTTTAATTTTTAATTTGTGTGTAGACCAAGGAGTTTTCCCTGATTTAATGAAATACAGTAAAGTCATACCTCTTTTCAAATCCGGGGATAGTAAAGATACTAATAATTATAGACCTGTATCCGTGTTGCCAGTTTTTAGCAAGGTGTTTGAAAAAGTAATGCTTAATCAAATGCTCAATCATTTTAACACCAACAGAATCTTACACGACCAACAGTTTGGTTTCACTAAGGGACGTTGTACAACTGACGCCGGTGTAACCTTATTAAAGCACATATTTTCTGCGTGGGAAGCATCCCAAGACGCAATAGGAATATTTTGTGACCTCTCCAAAGCATTTGATTGCGTAAATCACGACACATTGCTTTTGAAACTTGAGCATTACGGACTAGGTAAACTTGCACTTAGTTTGGTAAAATCTTATTTAAGTGATAGACAACAATATGTTCAAATAAATGGTGTTAATTCACAGGGTTTAAAAGTAAAAATGGGGGTTCCGCAAGGCTCAATATTGGGTCCTTTCCTCTTTCTAGTATATATAAACGATCTACCCTATTTATTGAAAAACCAACCTCAAAATATGGTGTTATTTGCTGATGACACTTCTCTAATTTTTAAGATAAATAGACGGGCCCAAAATCTAGATGACGTAAATAATGCCCTACTTCAGGTCCATAATTGGTTCACAGCAAACAATTTAGTATTAAACGAAAAAAAAACGAAATGCATAAGATTTGCTTTACCAAATGTTAAAAGTAACGAGTGTGATATAGTATTGAATAAAGAGAAACTTGAATTCGTAGATAAAACCGTTTTCCTGGGGCTTACGCTTGATTCAAGGCTACAATGGGGTTCTCATTTGAAATCTCTTGCGGGGCGCCTAAGTTCAGCAGCATATGCTGTTAGAAAAATCCGTCAATTTTCTGATGTAGATACCGCTAGACTGGTCTATTTTAGTTACTTTCATAGTATAATGTCTTATGGCATTCTGTTATGGGGACGGGCTGCAGACATTGAGTCTATATTTATTCTGCAAAAAAGAGCCATCAGAGCCATATATAATCTTCGTAGGCGCGATTCTCTAAGGGAACTGTTTAAGGAAATCAAAATCATGACGGTACATTGTCAATACATCTACGAAAACATAATGTACGTTAGAAAAAATCTACATCTTTTTAATAAAAGAGGTGACAGACACAATTACAGTACGAGAACTAGAGACCAATTAGTTCAGCCGGGCTTCAGACTCGCTAAAGTAGACTCATCTTTCATGGGGTACTGTTTAAGATGCTATAATAAAATTCCACAAAGTATTCTTGAACTGAATGAGACGAAATTTAAATCATGCATTAAACGCACACTATGTAAGCAAGCATATTACAAGTTGGACGATTATATCTCTGATAAAAATGCTTGGCTCAATGCCGGTCCTGCTCCACATGGACAGGGGCGCATAAACTGATTAATGGATAGCATTAAATAGTATTGTTGGAGCTGCTGAAGATTGTACAACTATCTTTGCATTGTATAGATTCAATTTCTTTTGGTATTATATAACCGCATAGCCCATATTATGTGAGTACTATGTAATAGAAAGCTATCCTTCGTTGATAACCTACGTCATTTTTTTTTTTTTTTATGACTTGAATTTGCCCTGGCGGTTAAGTGTATGTCATGCTCACTCAAATGTCTCGCTGATGGTGGCGCGTGTGTCGGATCAGTTAGTTCCCTTCAAAATGGTTGAGTTGAATGGTGCTGATACATGCGTCATGTTCGTGAACGGGCGCTGTCAGTTGTGACTGGTCATCTCTTGGTTGCCACGGCTTATTTGAATTAATTATTTTATTTTTTGAATTGTTCTTTTCCTTGTTTTTACTATGGACACTTTTAACGTGCACATCTTGCTACATCGCTCTCACATAATGTACCATCTAAACATGAATGATGTAACCAAGGTTTTGTAAAAATATTCTGATTTAAAAGAGTGTCCATGGAGTTTCTTGCCCGTTCTTCTCCATAGAGATCTACGTTAGGGAATGGGCAACTACAGTACTTTCACAGTTTTTATGCCTTGTGACTGGGACTGTAGCTAAATTTCATTGTTGTCTTTGTTTCGACAGTTCAAAAGTGCCTGTAACGGGCCTACTTGAAATAAATGCTTTGATTTTGATTTTTGATTTTGAACGACGTGTTCCTGCATATCTTTTAATTCTTCGCTCGTTACAGGAATTCGACTCAATGCGTCTGCAGCCACATTGGTTCGACCTGGAACGTATTCTATCTCAAAGTCATATTCTTCAAGACATAGGCGAAATTTTGTTAACCTACTAGAGGGTTCTTTTAAATTAAACAAATAGACTAAAGGTCTATGTTCGGTACATATTTTAAACTTCCTGCCATACAAATAAGGTCTGAAATGGTTTATCGCCCAAACGATTGCAAGTAATTCTAATTCTATTACTGGATATCTTGTTTCGGCCGGTTTTTAAAATAATATAAATTACGACTAGCATAAGCGACAACTTTGCCATTGCCATTAGACAATAGCCTAAGCCTATTTTCGATGCATCTGTTTGCAACTGAAAAATATTGTTTTCTGTAAAATCTGGATACTCTAAAATTGGAGGTTTTATAAGTGCTATTTTTAATTTTTCGATTGCCGACTGACATTCGGGTGACCAAATGAACTTTGCACCTTTTTTACACAATACATTCATTGGATAAACAATATCTGCAAAACGAGGTATAAACCGTCTATAATAGTTGGCAAACGCGACAAAACGCTTGACGTCATCAGCGCATGTCGGTGTCGGATACTTGTGTATCGTTTCTATTTTTGCTGGATCAGGAAAAATGCCCTCGGATGTTATTTTATGCCCTAAGTAAATAAATTTATGTCTTAAAAAGTCACATTTAATTGGATTCAATTTTAAATTCACTTCTCTTAAACGGTTTAATACACTAATGAGGTTTTTATTATGATTTGATAACGACCTACCTATTACGATACAGTCATCTAAGTAAATAAAACACTTCTTATAGTGAAGACCGGCCATTGTTATGGTCATAAGTCTTGAAAATACACTAGGACTGGTTTTGAGACCCATAGGACAACGCTTCATTTGATATTGTTTACCGGCCGTAAAACTACTTTGCCGGGCTATACCCTGGACTCGTCGTTCTAAATTGCTGATGTTGCTTGTGCTTGGGAGGCAACACTAAAAGTGCTGGGGTTGAGTTCTCTTCTTAAGACTTTTACTGCGCTCTTTTGGCACTTTTTGGCGATAAAATAAAATGCTCCGAAAAGTAAAACGATCAGTTTTATTATCAAAAGTATTTTCTCAATACTGATCAGTGGTCCAAAGTTTTGACTGGTGCTGGCATTGGCTTCACCGTTTGCATTTTGAGCTATTACTACTTCTTCTTTTGAATATTTTTTTCCCATCTTCTTTCTTGATGTTTTGTTTTCTTCAATTTTCTTGTTTCTTCGGTCTTGGTGGTTTTTTTTTTCTTCAATGTTGAATTTTCTTTCTTGAGTTCTTCTTAATTTTTGGTAGTCATTTCTTCAATAAATTGTTCTTATGGCAGGGGCGCCATGAAACGTATCCATAAGGATAGGTTGCTGATGGAAACAACTGTTCATTCCAAAGTTCCTTTTATTAATAACATACAGATCATATTGCTAACTTAAATTACTTAGTTACTAGAATATTAATGCTTTGCTTGCGAATCGTGACATGTTATTGGACCGACGACTGTCTTAATGGAGATCAGCAAAGGCATGTCCTTACACTACTCAAGTGCCGGATGGTGGATGTCACACGTCTTCGATTTAGGTATAGGGTTCAGTACCTCAAAAGGAAAAAAAACGGAGCCATTATAAGATCACTTTGTTATCTGTTTGTCTGCCTTTTACTCTGACAAGATCTTTTTTCTCAGGAACGCGTAAGAGCGGTTCACACTAGCGTAGGTTTAAGCTCGTATCGGCTTATGTGCATACGCGTGCGCTACAGTTTATGCTTCAAGAAAGCAAAAGCGCGTGCACGTGCTCATTCCAGCATGCTTGTAGTCTGTCGTCCCTGGACATGGCCAGTGGCGTACAGTAAATGCGCCACTACTTGGTTGTCCTTGTATTTAGTACATAGTCCCGATAACAATAGTTTAAGTATCTGAAATGATGACCCGATGATGACGTTGGGCCGGCGCCATGCCAAGACAGCCCCACACAGCGCCATTGATTAATATTAGTTAACGACAATGCAAAATTTATTTCGCAGGAGACATTTGGAAGCTTCACCGCAAGTTGCTGACTCCAGCGTTTACTCTGCCAGTGATTCACGGGTTCCTCGATGTGTTTAACAGTATGTCCAGGAAGCTGGCTAGTTCTATGGAACCTCATGTTGGAAAAGGACACTTCGATCATTTTCCATATTTGAAAAATAATGCATTGGAAACGCTTTGTGGTAAGGGTTATTTGTCAGTATTTCCATCTTTACTCTAGAGACTGTTCGTTTTTCTTGAACTTCACTAATTTTTTTTTTTTTTTTTTTGAACATTCCGAATGTTAATCTCAATGGTGTTCCAATAGACCGAGTGGACCAATTTAAATATCTAGGACATCTGCTCACCGACGACCTTAAGGACCATGCTGATATGAACCGGGAGCGGAGGGCACTGTCAGTGCGAGCCAACATAATAGCCCGCAGGTTTTCGCGTTGTACTACTGCTGTGAAGATCACGCTTTTTAGAGCATACTGCACATCCCTATACACGTGTAGCCTGTGGGTTGACTATAGTGAAAAGGCATACAGTGCCCTCCGTGTCCAGTTCAACAATGCGTTCCGGGCGGTGTTGGGGCTGCCCCGTTTCTGTAGCGCATCGGGGATGTTCGCGATGGCACGCACTGATTGTTTCCACGCTTCTATGCGTAAGCGGTGCGCATCCCTGGTGCGCCGGGTGCGGGCCAGCCACAATGCTATCCTGGCTATGATCGCAAGCAGACTGGACTGCTCTTATATCCGGCATTGCTGTGGCAGGCATGTTGCTGTGCCTGTGCCGGTTAGGAGATTGTGATTATTGTGTTTGTTGTTGGCTTTTTCTGAACGTTTCGACTGTCAGTGCGTGAACCACTGCAGCATGGTTCACGTACTGACTAGTGTTAAGATATTGTTTTTTAATTTGATTTTGTTGTGACCTTATTTAATTTTGGTTTTGATTTGAATTATTGATTTTGATTTTTATATTCGTTGTGATTTTGATTTTAATTTAAATGTTGACTTTGTTTTTAATTTTGATTTTGGTTTGAATTTTGATTTGAATTAGAATTTTGATTTGAATTTTGATTTGAAATTTTGATTTGGATTTTGATTTGAATTTTGACTTTGATTTTAATTTTATTGTGGTTGTTATTTTGTTTTTGTATTTAATTTAATTTTGATTTGTTTTTTGTTTTAATTTTATAATAGTTGTGATGTACGGTAGGCCGCAAAAGTCCATAGGAACGCTAAAGATTATTTTGCTACGAACCGAGCGAGCGCGATACTTCCGTGCGTATGTGTGCGCGTGTATGAGTATCCACATTCAACAGATAACACACACTAAGGAACTGTCGTCACACTGAGCTTAAAACATCATTATTATTTTTCTGTGCCATTGAATACGCATCACACAGTCACAGAGGCGATTTGTTCTAACCATTGTATTGATAAAATTCGCTCAAATATGTCATGTGCTGGTAGCCTAATGAACTAAGTGTTGGATTCGCAAATAACGTAGCCCGAGTTCAAATCATGGTCGGTCCGTTGCGGTTATTTCTTACTTTGAAAATTCCCAATCTATATTAATATTGTTGTTTTTTATATTTCTATGAAAAATACTATTGCATTTTTTGCACTAAATTGTTGCAAATTACGAATATGATCTATTAACTACAAGAAGAATCACATTCGTTGTTTACATTATTTAGTTGTTTACATCTTATCGATGTTGTAAGGTGGAAATAAAAAGACGTGTTTAATAAAAATGTTTATTCTTTTTATTTACAAATTAAACATTTATGAGAATTGTGACGTCGAATTGTTACCTAGACAAAAAAGTTATCTTGTAACCGTTACCTATGTTACGTGTAAGATTGTTTGTTGGAAGTATACCCACTTAGACCATTCATAATATGAATAACGTAACAATGAAAGGATATTAAAATTTTAATAAAATAAAATATAATTGTTTATATCCAGTTATTTATTGAAAAGTGATATATTATGATTTAGACTTTGTAAACATTTTATTTTTATGTAACGTCACAATGAATGTTTTGAGGTCATAGCTTAATTGTTCACTTTCTTGACGAAAAGAAGATTGAAACTAAACCTCAATTTCTGTTAAAAGAACTTTAGTTCTCACAAGATAATCGTCAATTAGATGAGAAAAATAAATTGAACTATTATGTTAGAACAGTGCGGGTAGAAGAATAAAAAACAAAATAGAATCATGATTATTGTCAACAAAATTGATAGCGAGTTCACTGCATTCTTAAGATAAGGCGATGGCACAAGTTAAAAGATATAGCTATTTTAAACGAAAGTAAACACAATATAATACAGTGTTTGTTAACGAATAATCACGGATGTGTTAAAATAAAATGGCCTACTGATTTTACTAAAACTTAATATTTTGTATAACCCCCATTATTTTCGATACAGTCAAGTAGACGTTTGCGCATGGACCCAACAATATTACTGCATACTTCGCTCCCTCTAAAACTTTCCCACACCTCCATGCTATGGGTTTTTAATTGTTCCGTAGACCTCTCATTCCGCGAGTCCCACCTTTGCACCATCAAACCCCATAGATTTTCTATGGGGTTGAAGTCGGGTGATCGCGCTGGCCATGGAATAACAATTACTTCCGGGTGATTGTGAAACCACTCACGCACAGTACTCGCTCGGTGTATAGGACAATTGTCCTGGACAAACGGAAATTCTGCTAACTCATCAGCTGGGTAAATGTTGCGCACAGTAGGTAGCATAATTGAGTCTAACACTTCCACATAAGTTGAACTGTTTGCGCGTGGAGGAATGAAAGCCAGTTGTCCTGGTCCTGCTGCACTCATCCATCCCCACATATTAATTGTGATTCGACCTGATTCGGTGTTAGGAATGACGTTGTTATCACACCAGCGAGTGTTATTCTTGCGCCATAAGTGAAGCCTGCCCTTTTGACTGGATTTAAATGTTTTTTCATCTGAAAATACCGCAGTATTCCAGTCAAAATCTAAATAATTACGTGCGAAACGTAATTGTTCTTGTTTGTGCCTCTCTGTCAAGTACGGCTTTTTAGCTGGTTTTCTGTGATACACGCCTTCAGCGTGAAGTGCACGGCGAACAGTATCCATCGAGGTGTCATATAATTCCGCAAAATGTCTCGTTGGTGCGAAACCATTCGTTTCGTATATGTCCACCATATGTCGTCGCTGCGCCTCGCTAATAAGCTTCGGTCTCCCACTTCTCTTTCGACTAGCAAGGCTACCTTCTTCCTCATATCTTTTTATCCAAAGACTAACAGTATTTTTCTAAAACAAAAAAATATATATATTAGGCAGCTATACCTACTTGACTTCATTTCCATTATATAAAATGTTAATAATCATAATTATTGAATATAATTTTAAAATAAAACTGCATTTATAAATCCAATAACCAACCCAATAAACCCAAGGATTTATGTATTTCTCTTCTAAACCTCATAAAGATACGATGGATGGATTCATAAATGGCATACATTTTAATTAGAAGATTAATTTATAATAAAGTTACAATTCATTAATAGCTATTATACTCACATTCAGTCCGGTTTCGTCAGATATTTGTGTTTTATTAAGACCACTTTTATGCAGCCCAATGATAGTCGCCCTCACTTCAATACTAATATTAGCCTGCATTTTGCGAATATTACAATATTGTTAACCACACGTCACTAACCAACAACTACAACCAAGCGACAGTTCATTTCGGTCAAGTTAAAACTCATGTCTACCTCGCAGAAATCTAATTCTTTATTTAGTTTTTTTGTGATCTACCTTTCTAACTCTAAGAAATGTGTGAACAAGTTAAAGAATAATTGGACGTAGTTACACGAAAAGGATCCAATCCACAAAACTACCAAAATTGAGTTAAGTATACCAAAGAAACCGTAAAGGTCGATACTTTCGTTCAGCAAAAAGGTCCACAAGGTACCAGTCCACATGTATGGCGGGCATTTATTATGAATCCACTGAAACAATCCAATCTTCATGGATCATTAGCGAGAAACAGTATTTATTGGTACTAGTTCAAAATATATAATCTTAGAAGAGATCCAATTCACTTGGATCCTTTCTGATAATTAGTTTTACTTCAAAAACCGATACGTAGTAAATCACTTAAAGGATCCAAAACACTTAAAGCCTTTCTGTTGAATATTGATAATAACTTGTTAAACAGTATTGAAAACCTCAAAAAGAATCCAAAGCACGTGAGTCACATAAATATATCATATTATGATATATTTATTTGCATTTTTATAAAATTTCATTAAAATAACTAAAGGAATCCAAAGTACCCGAATAATTTTAAATATGTTTATCGGTGTGCTAAAAAGAAAAAGATTCACAATTGGACGTGGTGCGGTGCTGTAAATTTGTTGGTTTTATTGGAATTAGAAGGAACCCTTTTAATTTTTTAACTTTAAGTCAAATTTACTTTGTTAAATTTCATATTTCAAATAATATTCAAGAAAATAGGGCTCTGGATCCTTTTTGATAAATAGTAGTCTCGATAAAACCAGCAATAAATGACGTATCGCAATAAGGAACCATTTCATGAACTGGTAACAAAATCTTTAAAAATAAATAAAACTACTAATAATTAACTAAAAAAAAATTATTCTTATAAACGCTCGCATCTTTTCTCATTAATATTAAACAAAAAAATAATAGTTATACCTATTACTAAAGTATTAAAGTGAGATTCACACGCTGCATAATGATTATTATGCTTATTCTTCCTGACTTTCATATTCTATATGAAAATCCGGCTGACCACTGAATCCTTCGAGGTCATCCTCTATATTTTCATCCCCCTCTAGAGACTTGTAAAAGTCTAAACAATCTTTCGGAATTAAGTGGAACATTGACCTGAGATCGTCTAGTTTAGGTTGAGCTTTGCCTGAAGGCCACAAAATTGTAAAGTCCCTTTCAGAAAAATCAAAAGATTTTCCTTTCGTTTTCTTTTGAATATTAAGTTTATAATAATGGTCTTCATGTATGTCACTTTTCATGTAAATAATAAATTTCTCTTCTTTTTTTTAATGAAATTACCTTTATTTGTAGCCAATTAGTTTTCTGCTTGTTTATAAAAGTTTTTCTGTTTACTATTTTTTTTTTCAATATTTTTTGAGCTCAGGAAGTCCTCTTTAACCATTTTTTTTACTTCGAGCGGATTCTTTCTTTTACAACTCGAGTCAGGACATACTTTTCTGCCAAATGATACTGATTTCTCAAAAATTGAGAGCCAATTAAAATTTCATCAACGTATTTACACTGCGGACGACTAAATGCAAGTTATTAGGAGTTGTAAAAGAAAGAATCCGCTTGAAGTAAAAAAAATGGTTAAAGAGGACTTCCTGAGCTCAAAAAATATTGAAAAAAAAATATAGTAAACAGAAAAACTTTTATAAACAAGCAGAAAACTAATTGGCTACAAACAAAGGTAATTTCATTAAAAAAAGAAGAGAAATTTATTATTTACATGAAAAGTGACATACATGAAGACCATTATTATGAACTTAATATTCAAAAGAAAACGAAAGGAAAATCTTTTGATTTTTCTGAAAGGGACTTTACAATTTTGTGGCCTTTAGGCAAAAAAATTGCTCAACCTAAACTAGACGATCTCAGGTCAATGTTCCACTTATTTCCGAAAGATTGTTTAGACTTTTACAAGTCTCTAGAGGGGGATGAAAATATAGAGGATGACCTCGAAGGATTCAGTGGTCAGCCGGATTTTCATATAGAATATGAAAGTCAGGAAGAATAAGCATAATAATCATTATGCAGCGTGTGAATCTCACTTTAATACTTTAGTAATAGGTATAACTATTATTTTTTTGTTTAATATTAATGAGAAAAGATGCGAGCGTTTATAAGAATAAATTTTTTTTAGTTAATTATTAGTAGTTTTATTTATTTTTAAAGATTTTGTTACCAGTTCATGAAATGGTTCCTTATTGCGATACGTCATTTATTGCTGGTTTTATCGAGACTACTATTTATCAAAAAGGATCCAGAGCCCTATTTTCTTGAATATTATTTGAAATATGAAATTTAACAAAGTAAAGGACAATGACCAAAGTTGGTACCAAAAAGTCTCGCGCCTCAAAACCAAAATATTATAGTAATTAGTTTCATATTTTTTTACGGCATTACGCGTCGGGGATTTGATTTTTGAACTGGAAATATACTTTTCGAGTTTAAAAGTACGAATATTGTTTTACTCCCTTTATATGACGTTCCGTTTCAACTGAATATAAATGACGTTCCGTTTCAATTGAACAAACCCTTGTCTGTCGAGCGGACTCTAAAATTAATTACAATTAAGTAAGATCAGTACACCAAATCGATTTAGTTTGGTTTATTGCTATTTGCAACAAAATAGATTTTCTCAGCCTAAAGATTTTGATTTATCGATTACATCCCTAAATCCCGACTAGTTTATAGCACTTACTATACTCTATGGTTTATAGTTATCTTATCTGTGGCATCTGACATTTGTACTGTACTGACTGACTATTGGCAATGTAAAGGTCTAAAATAAAATCGAGTTTCAGTCAAGCATACTGTGGATGTTACTTTAACTCGTAATTCTTACTAATATTAGTGTATTACGCTGTTTTTAGAGCAATAATGTAATGTATGTGTGTTAAAATACGTCGTTGGTAGCGTCGAAAAAATAGACCTACTTTTTAGGTTAGTTTCGATTTTATAAAATAACTCTGAAACGCGGGTTTTTTTTTCAAAAATAATTTTTGTAGGAGTTAATACGATCAGTGTAGTCTACAAAAAACAAGGTTTGATTTTGATGCAGCATGGTACGGGATTCCATACTTCCATGAGCATTCTCTTTTGACTTAAAGTTAAAAAATAAAAAGGGTTCCTTCTAATTCCAATAAAACCAACAAATTTACAGCACCGCATCACAGAAGAATTCCGATGTAAACTTTAAAATTCAATATCTCTAAACTAGCTAAATGTGGATTGGATCCTTGTCGTGTAACTACGTCCAATTTAATATAATAATATGTAATGCTAATCCATAACTTCCAATCGGGTAAGAACTTACAAAAAGTCAACAATTGCGTGGGATTTGAACTTGCGGCACACTGATTTGCGCTTCAATCTGTGTGCTCTATACCACTGGGCCATCTTGACTTATGCTAAGTTGATGAAATTGAGGATTACAATCAATAAAATTGTTGGCGATAACTTGAAAATAGAAGGTCGTAAGTCAAACTAAACGTCAAACTAATACGTTGTGAGAATTCTTATCGACTTTTGCGTGTGACCGTACCTAACCATATGATCCAAAGTTGATTGAAATAAATTTATATTATTATTATTACTAATACCGGTAAAAAAAATATTGTGAGAAATCCTGGACTATTATAAAATAATGTTAAAAAAAATTCCGATCCGTTCTCTGATTATTTCAGGTGTAACAAACTGTAACGCTGATTATTAAACTAATAATTACATTTCAATCACTTTATTCAAAGAGACGACTAGTCAGCGTTCTTTGCTGATTCTTCGCCGAATGTAAATATGGCCGCAGTCTCTCTCGACTAGTCGGCTCTCTGGATTAGTCGGCGACTATTCGGTACCTACATCTCTATTAAGAATACGAGGGGGGACTGATAAGTCTGGTAAAAATGAAACAAGGAGACAACTTTATTTAAAAATTATGATTTATTTTTCAACGTAATTTCCATCTAAGTCAATGCACTTCGTCCAGCGTTTCTCAAACTTTTCGATCCCTTCCGTAAAGTACGACTTAGCCAACCCTTCGAAATAGGCATTGGTTTCGAGCATGATCTCCTCGTTGGAGCTAAATCTTTTTCCACCGAGCCATTTTTTAAAATTCGGAAACAGAAAATAGTCGCAAGGGGCCAAATCTGGCGAATATGGTGGGTGAGATAGCAACTCATATCGCAACTCATGTAATTTGGCCATGGCAATCGCGCAGGTGTCCACTCGTGCGTTGTCTTGGTGGAAGAGGATTTTCTTCTTAGCCAAATGCGCTCGTTTTTCAGGTAAAATTTGGTTAAATTAGTCCAGCAAATTGGCATAATATTCGCCATTGATCGTTTTACCCTTCTCTAGGTAGCCAATATGGATTACCCCACATGCGTCCCAGAAAACTGTTTTGGCCTTCTTCGGAGCTAGGGCCAAACTTAGCAATCCATTGTTCCTTGGTTTCTGGTGTATGGTGGTGGATCCACGTTTCGTCTACCGTTATATAATGACGCAAAAAATCAGGTTTATTCCGTTGTAACAACGCCAAACCTGCCTTCGAAGTGGTAACTCGCATTCGTTTTTGATCAATAGTCAGTAAACGCGGCACCCATCGCGCGGAGAGCTTTTTCATATCTAAATGTTGCTGTAAGATATTGCGCACACGTTCGTCTGAGATGCCTACTATCTCGACTATCTCGCTCACTTTTACTCTTCGGTTTTTCAACACTATTTCATGGATTTTAGCGATTATCTCTGGAGTAACGACCTCAACTGGGCGTCCTGGGCGTTCAGCATTACTTGTGCTTGTATGACCACACTGAAAATCCGTAAACCATTTATGAATCATTTTAATCGACGGAGCAGAGTCTCCATAATATTTATCAAGCCTTTGTTTCGTTTCCGAAATAGTTTTTTTGCGCAAAAAATATTGTTTAATCAACACTCGAAAATCACTTTTCTCAATCTTATCTAAAATGCGTTCAATTGTTTTTATTTAATGGCTCTCAAAAAAAAAACTAACCGGCGGATCTGGCTGAAAAAGAATAATATTGTGATTATGGAGGTTACATGCAATTTGCGATAATCTTATTCCAAAATAGATTTTTACCAGACTTATCACTCCGCCCAGGTATGATTGTGTGCTGCTCATGCTTTATATCTGTATGACAACAAAAATTACT
Source organism: Eurois occulta (assembly GCA_950022335.1). NCBI lineage: Eukaryota > Metazoa > Arthropoda > Insecta > Lepidoptera > Noctuidae > Eurois > Eurois occulta. Next base: position 949,119 of record OX465499.1, read on the forward strand.
CTGATAGGTGGACATGGGGCAATCCATGTAATGGGTTCCCATACTTGTCTTGTTTTCGAAAGTTGATGATCCGATTTTTATTATATCTAACACGGTGTGTCGATAATTCAGTTGTACGATGTTTTATTGGTGCGATGTAACGTTTGTGCGAAAATTCCTGTTACGAAAAACCCTGCAACGATTGCTCATTAGTTCGGTAATTTATTAGTTCGGTAGTATATCGGTTCGAAACGCCTACTGCTGTCCGTGACATATTTTAATTAATAATCTTATTCTCATTAAATATTTATCTCTTCTCATTGAATTTTCGCACAAACGTTACATCGCACCAATAAAGCATCGATGGAATAAAACATCGTACAACTGAATTATCGACACACCGTGTTAGATATAATAAAAACCGAGTCATAAACTTTCGAAAACAAGTTGGGAACCCCATGTAATAGGCGGGTATTATGATAAATTATAGAGAGCTTAAAAAAAATGTGACAAGATTTAAGTGATCTAACAATGGCTGATGATGACATTTATATTTTCAGTACCTAAACTACTTTATTGTAGTGTTTATTCGGTGCTGTTTTTTCCGTGTTTAAAGAAAGCATTTTAAACAATTTTATAAAACAAGATACATAGGAGGTAATTGGTCGATCGTTTCCAAATGAAGGTATTCATTTATTTTCCGTTTTCAGTTGGTACGTTTGGAATAGATCCTATTAAAGACGCAGAGTTTACGCAAAAATACATGGAATCAGTGGAAGAAATGATAAAGCTTGTACTGACAAGGGCAATCCAGTTTTGGTTGCAGAATGATTTCATATACAGGCTGGTTGGACTGAAGAAGAAGGAAGAAAAAATAGTGGGGAATTTACATGCAATGGCCATCAAAGTAAGTGAGATGAAGATGACATAATATTATTATAAACATTTCTACGAATTTCTGACTCATCATCTTCCTGCTCTTGTCCCATGTTATTTGGGGTCGGCGCAACACGTTTTTTTCTTCCATTCTCCTCTGTCAACCGTCACGCTAACATTTAATTCTTTATCTTTCATATCATTCCTCACACAATCCATCCATCGTTTCATTGGTCTTCCTCTCCCTCTCCATCCATCAACGTTTATATTCATCACTCTTGTAGTCACATGCGATTCGTCCCTCTTCATCACACGTCCATACCAAGACAGTCGATTCCCTTTCAACTTCTCTGTAACTGGCGCAACTTTTAAACTTCCTCTAATATACTCGTTCCTTACTTTATCCATTCTTGTCACACCACACATCCACCTCAATATTCTCATCTCCACTACATGCAATCCTCGGTGTCAAACTCCTCCCAAAACTTCTTTTTCACTCTTTCATCACATTCCACTTGCAGTGCATATACACTAACTACGTTCAGCATTACGTTTTCGAACATAACCTTTAAAACTATCAATCTATCATTAACTCTTTTTACATCCATTCATCCATCCATCCATTCATTCATCCATTTTTTTTCTATGTATCTTTTACCCATGTTTGCAAAGAAATAAATGATTTGAATGATTTTGATTTGATTTGATCCATCACGCTTTCTTTTAAATTACTATCTAAAACTATTCCCACGCCATTCCTGTTCCGTCACTTCCTCAGTAGAAAAACTTCCATTTCGTTTCATGTAAACACGCCACATTTATTCGTCTTCTTTTCAATACATCCGCTAACTCTCTGGCTCTTCCAGTCATCGTCCCGACATTCCAACAAGCATACCTCAATCTCACTTCCCGAGCTTGCTTCTTACGTCGCACCCGCCCGGGGTGGTGCAACAACCCTTGTCCACTTCCCGCAGGAGCGTCACCTGCGGGGTACGCCCTAGTCCTATTGCACATCATTTCATTTTCACGCATGTTGCTGAAGGTTTTGGTTTGGATTTTACAGTCGGCCGCCTGCCAGACACTAACCCTCCTTGGGAATGCGATTGCTGGTGGTTTACCCGCCACCGTGTGGGTGACCCAGAGTGCTTGCTTTATGATTTGCACTGGGTCTTTCGCTCCTTTAGTCGCCTCTTACGACACCCACGGGACGAAATGGGGTGGTCAGATTCTTTCTCCGTGACCGACACGGATTTCTGACTACGAATTTCTGACTCATACAATGTAAATAAATTATGGTCAGTTTGAAAATAATAGTTATGGTTTTACAGGTTTTACAAGAGAAAAAATCTTCCAAAATAAACGAAGCTTTGAATAAAAATGCTGAGTTTGATAATACAGGTAAGTCATTTTTAAATTAAATTATAATATACAGGGTGGAAACGGACCCTTCACAAAGCCATCAACCAAGCATTATTGTATGTACATCAAACTAATTAACCCTACGCAAAAGTTATTCCGTGGAAACGACTTTTTTTTGGGTGAAACATCACGTTTTACGGTAAAAATAAAACTAAAACTAAACACTCAGGTTACAGGTAAACCATCCAGAAAATCGGCAAACGTAAGACGGTCGCCCATAAGTTAGAAGTCTGAAGTTTATATTCAGCTGTGTCTATCAGCGCAGTACTGATGAGACACTCGAGCTAGCGCTATTTAACTTCGTAAATCTTATTTCTTTTATCTTACAGGGACCAAATATAAACCTTTTCTAGATCTACTAATAGATCTATCAAAAAACGGTGCCTTGACAGATACAGAAATCAGAGAAGAAATGGACACCATTATAGCAGCTGGATTTGAAACGACATCTACCCAACTGACATTCGCTTTACTGCAGCTTGGAGCGCATCCTGAGGTTCAAGAGAAATTATATAAAGAGTAAGAATTAGTCATATGTTTAATTATGTACTAGCGTTAACCATTTTGTTAGACCCGGGATTCGAACTTAGAACCCCACGCTTTGCAGCATGTGTATTTAGCCTGTATCGTCTAGACATATAAAAATTCAAAGTCCTGACTAACTGTCCAAGTAGCACCAAACTGCATTACTGGATGACACATAGGATCCACATCGGTAAATTTAGCATTTATGAAGACTTTTTAGAGTTCACTCGAACTGCTAAAGCTGAAAATTACGCTTTCGCCTGTTTATTGACTATATTAACAACCACAGAAATAACATTGTAATGTTTCGAGCGTTCAGGTATGTGTTAATCAGGGCACGCCACGATAGTGGCGATAAGTTCCCCCTTTGAGGAGTGGCTAAAGAGGCGCCACGGTGCCCTCACCTTCCGCCTGACGCAGGTCCTCACCGGACACGGATGTTTCGGGAGGTACCAGCACCGAATCGGAGGGGAGGAAACGGCCGGGTGCTATCATTGCGAGGATCGCCCGGAGGACACGGTGGAGCACACCGTGGAGGTCTGCTCCGCTTGGGCGGAGCACCGCCGTGTCCTCGTAGCGGCGATTGGCGGCGGCGACCTCTCGCGTCCGGCCCTGGTTCAAGCCATGGTCCGGGGCGAGAGGGAATGGGAAGCCGTCGCCTCCTTCTGCGAAGCAGTCATGCTAGCGAAGGAGGCGGCGGAACGTGAGAGGGAGAGAGCCTCACGTCCCAGCGGCCGCGGGAGGAGAAGCACCGAGCGTCGGGGGCCACGCCGTGATGGCTCTCGGCCACCGTAGGCGCGGGCCTGTGGACGGTGAGTAATGAGCTAGCTCGCCGTCCGTCCGTCGTATGACGACAGGCCGTGTCGACGGCGCGTTCGTGTTCCACGCGCGCCTCAAAGAGATGTCAGCAAACGGGAGGGGCCCGCAAGGGCCGATGCCTGCCAGGGCTGCGGGACTGTTCGAAAGAGATACCGCCCTGGAACATAAAGGGCCAAAGAAGGACATGGGTGGTTTTTAGTCAGTAAAAGTCTGACACTCCCTTCCCGCTCCACCCAGAGCGGGAGGGGTCATTTGATGATTTCCCACCCTCCAAAAAAAAAAAAAAGGTATGTGTTAATCAGCATTAAGCAATCAATAGTACTGTCAGCTATAGCTGAATACCAGTATTTTATATGGCGAGGCTGTTATTGTAGTACAAGAATAAACCAGTTATTGTACCTATTTAGTCATAGTAAGAAGGTTCCAGCTCCTCAACTCCTCAGCCTCGAAGACAGAGGTGACCTGGTCTTCGATGATGGACTCCATGCCAGCCTTGACCAGGTCCAGGCAATTGGACAGGTGGAACTCGATGTTGTTCTGGAAAAGTTAAAGAAATGCTAGTTAGGTTCTAAAAGTAAACTTGTAATAGATAAGCTAGATCCATGGTAATAGGCTCACCATCTTTTATGCTTAGCTCCTTCGAGTTATGTATGAGTTGAGCTACACACAGCGTAAGCATAATCAGCCTATAATGTTCCCACTACTGGGACACACGATCTCCTCTCTATGACAGGGAATGGGCTATAAACCACCACGCGGGCCCAGTGCGGGTTGGTAGATGTCACATGTCTTCGAATTTTATGTTTAGTTCCTTACTGCTCGTAAGTCGGGGCCGCTACCACTGGGCCACCGATGCTCTCAAGCTACACAATAACTGAAAAATGCTTGCAACTGACTCTCCGTAACTAGAAGGTTCCAAGGTGTGGACCAGTACAAAAAAAATGATCGCAATGACTGGGATAAGCAGTGATAGTCTAGTGGTGTCTCCGTTGGAATACCAAGTCATAGATCTCGAGTTCGAACCCGTGACACGCACCTCTGATTTTTCGGATTCATGTGCGTATTGTATAATTATTACTTGTTTCGGTGAAGAAAAACATCGTGAGGAAATCAGCATGCCTGAGAGATATTTCACGACGGCATGTAAAGCCAAGTCAGAGGCTCAAGGGCTGCATAAAAACTCTGACATCAGGTTGGACACTAACCACGCAAGAAGAAGACTGACAAATGCTTGCAATGACACTCCGTAACTAGAAGGTTCCAAGGTGTGGTCCAGAACAAAAATGTTGTTACATTTTTGTGGACCTGAAAGTAGTGATATTCTGAATTGAAGGCCACAAACGTACCCATACAATGCTTGAATTTAAAAAAAGAACATGTGAACTGCTTTCATTCAATCAATTATTCTGTGACTTTGTGACTGTTCCTAATTTACCCTAGGATGATAAAAAATTTAAGGTTGGTTTCCCCCGAAAGGGAAAGGCCGCGCCCCGCCATCCGCACGGCCCTGTAAGGTTCGTTCCAGACTGGCCACCTTCCCACCGACTAAGAAAACTGAATTCCTTAACATGAAGAAGTCCAATCCCCCATATCATTCTTAGAACAAGGAAAGGATTGACAGATATAGTAAATCAGATTAGGGAATTCATAGTTAATTAAATATATTGAAAGTGGTTTCAAAAGGGTAACACATAACTGGGAGATGCCAAGTATATTTAGATGGCAACCAATAGTTCTTGTAAACAATCCTTACGCTAGCGTAATAGGTAATTGGTCAGTCTTGACTCACACGATACTTCACATATACACATGGAGCACTCAGAGCAACACTTCCATAAGGCACGTAAGCGGTTTTTCAGTGGCAATGCGTCGACATCATGCTCCTAGTGAGCATTGTCCCTAGCAGTTCTTTCAAACTGGTGAACGTGACGACGCGGCTTTTCAGCAGCAGAACGTCGATAATCATGCTAATAGTAGACATGGTCCCTAACAGTCCTCAGACTGGTTACAAAATAGATAATTATGGTATCAAACCATTCCAATCCCACCCTATGGATCATGTGCTCATTTTATATAGCTAGCGCATCTGCAAGACACGTATTTGTGTCAGCGTGACCGAATCATTTGTCAGAGATAAGAACATGAATCTAGAATCACTGTATGGTTGGTCATAATAGGATTGAGAATCAAAACTCAAAGAGCAAATTGGCTGAACTGATGGTTAGAGCTAATAAATATATAATTCAAGAATTACCAGATAATAGAGTTAATAATTCAAAACTCAAGAACCATTTTGCTATAGAGTTGGAGGTGAACTCTATTGAAACTCTATAGACAGCCCCAAAAGCTTCAACCCCTTCACCACTTCCTAGTGTTGGAGTTGGGGAGGAGAAGTGGCGCAACAAACTCCCCAGCAACACGTTTCAGTCTGTGTAGTTTTAAGAACTTTAATTACAACATCAGCCCAGTATAATTATTGTAACAAAGGACTCACCCAGTCGCTCACCAACAAACACACACACATATTAGATTAGTCTAAACAGGGTTTTTAACCCAACTATAATTAACTTATTCAATCATTATCACACTCTTACGACAACCCACTTGGGCATAGACTCTCGGTATTCACTAAGTCTCCTAACTTAACTAAACTAGTTTATATCGTCCGGACCCTATAGCGGTCTAAAACAGACTGCCTCGTACCAACTCCAGCCTCTCTCCAAAAACCACGCTTGGCTCGTCCTCCCATACTTTCACAGAATTGGTTTATTGTCGTTTTTGTGCAAACGCCTCAACTGTTTTAAGGATCTCTTTGGGTGCTTAAGACCGGACTACATTGCAACCAGATGTGGCGCTCGTATTTAAAAATGCCTTTGGAAATCGGATATTTTTTATCCTTTCTTAAGAATTTGTTGAATTATTACCTTAAGCTTGTCAGTTAGCTTTTATCCCTATTGGGTTTCCCATTAAGTAGAAAATGTATGCATTTCCAAGTGGTGCAATATTGTTTTACAATTCAATTGAAGAAAAAAGGTTTCGTTATTAATTACGGTCACTTGTCAAGCCGTCAAGCTATAAAATAGAGGCTTAATGTTTTGCACGTGGCCGATATCGTGTGATTATTTTTAAATAACAATCGAGACTAAGATAATGCTTAATAATTAGGAGTACGTGACAGACAGTCACAACATAGTTGAACTTTTACAGTGTTAATCAGTTTGCTTCACGCAATCTTATAATAACACTTATCTATTTTTAGCATCGAACATGTTGTTATAAAACTGCCTGCGTCGTGCTCCGATAAACACCATATAATTAGCGCTGCCTATATACCTCCTCGCACGCAGGAAGACGTATACTTGTCTCATTTTTGCGTATTGGAAAATGTTCTCACTGATCCATGCACTAAATCGTTTTACTTAGCGGGTGATTATAATCTACCCGAAATTGAATGGCCTGTCGACGGTAAATATTTGTCTACTCGGCCGCAAAACAACGTTACCCGGTGTTTATTTGATTTGATTTCTATTACGAATGCTTCCCAATATAACAATATTAAGAATAACTTGGGTCGTGTCTTAGACTTATTCATTAGTAATATAGAATGTCAAATACAGGCTGACATCACACTGCTCCCGCCTGATAGTCACCATCCCCCATTTTCGGTTTTGACTTTACTTGAAATAAATTTTGCACCAATGAGACGTCAGTCCACTAAAAAATATAATTATTATAAAGCTAACTATCAAGAAATTAATGGTGAACTAGACAAGACGAACTGGGATGAACTTTTTTTAAATCTCAACAGTGAACAAGCAGTGGATGTTTTTTATGAGTACTTATATGGCATAATAATAAATACATCTTTCATCGAGGCGATTACACTGCAATATCGTCTGCACTAGATCTTATGGACTGGAATATGTTGTTGTCTGCTGGATCCCTGGACCAAGCCCTCAACCTTTTCTATACCAAGCTATACGAGCTCAGAGACTTGTACATTCCCGTTAAACCACTTAAAAAATCAAAACACCCCCCCTGGTACACTAGTGCTTTAATAAAAATACTAAAAGAAAAACACAAATACCATACCAAATTCAAAAATTACGGCAACATATCCGATTACCACTCTTTTTCTCTCCTGCGAAACCGAGCTAAGGAATTAGAGGCGGTTTGTTTCGATGCTTATATGGAAAAAATAGAATCCTCAATCGCCAAAAATCCCAAATGCTTCTGGTCGTATATCAAAAGCAAAAGAAGTGGTAATACGTTACCAAACGTATTACACTACCAGGACTCGTCCGCAGACAACGGCGAGGGTATCACTGAGCTTTTTTCCTCTTACTTTCAGTCTACCTTCCAAGAACCTGACTCAGAATCTGACGATCTGGACGTTAATAACGACACTCATCCTGCTAGCTCGGTGAACCTGAGTACAGTCAGTGTGTGTCCGGAGACGGTACACAAGCTACTTATAGGTTTGGACCCATCTAAATCTGGTGGGCCAGATTTGATACCCCCCATTTTCATAATTAATTGTGCAAAGAGCCTGGTGGCGCCAGTCTGTGTGCTGTTTGAGCGGTCGTTAAGGGAGGGTATTGTCCCGAAAATGTGGAAATCGGCATTTATTACACCGATTTTTAAAAAGGGCGATAAATCTAAAATAGAAAACTACCGCCCCATTTCTAAATTATGTCTTTTCTCTAAAGTTCTTGAACGAGTAGTACACACGGAAGTTTACTCAGCTATGCAACGCCATTTCGGTGACGAACAACATGGTTTCCTCAGAAAACGGTCAACTGCCTCCAACCTGATACTATCCAATGAAATTATAACCACTGGGATGGAAGAACGATGCCAGGTCGACGCGATATACACGGACTATAGCAAATGTTTTGACCGTATAGATCGTCGGGTGCTTCTTCGGAAGCTACTTTCCGCAGGAATTCACGGTGATCTATATCGGTGGTTTTCATCATACATAGATAATCGAACGCAGGCTGTGGTTTTGCGTGGATATACGTCTGGATGGAAATCTGTCCCATCAGGAGTGCCCCAAGGCTCAATCTTAGGACCGTTATTATTTACAATATTTATTTTGGACATAAAAAATGCTTTAGAAACTCACATATCCTATTATACGCAGATGACATGAAGGTTCTAAAGTCCATACGCACATTATCTGATACTGAGCTACTTCAGTCAGACCTTGACAGATTCGTACAATATTGCAAAACAAACAAATTACAACTAAATGTATCCAAATGTTATCACGTAGTATTCACTCGCCAGAAATCTATTATTGGCCCAGGGTATACACTGGATGGTACTTACGTAAGTAAAGAAACCAGTATCAGGGATCTTGGTGTGGTACACGACAGCAAGCTGTTTTTTGATGATCATATAGAAACAGTTGTCAACAAGGCGTTCAAAGCCTTGGGCTTCATTATTAGAGCTTGTTCTAGTTTTCGTTCCCTAAAACCATTAAAGGTTCTTTATTGTTCTCTAGTGCGTAGCCACCTTGAGTACGTTTCTCAAGTATGGAACCCTCAATATGAGATTTACAAATCTCGTATTGAGTCTGTTCAGAGGAGGTTTTTGCGGTACTTGGACTTCAAGGCTGGGCAATTCTCAGTCGACTATGAACACCGTTGTAAGCGATATCATTTCTTACCGTTGGAAGTAAGACGCAATATCAGTGATATCTGTTTTTTAGTGAACATCGCAAACGGCTCTGTTGATTGTCCCGAACTACTCAGCAAAATACTTCTTCGCACTAATATAAACAACTTGAGAAAACGGCCTCTACTCCATGTACCATTCGCATCGACAAAGTACAGGCGCAACGCCTTCTGCATACGTAGTGTTATAGCTCTCAATAGTTTACCATCACATCTGGATATTGATTTATTTTGCACCAGCGCACACAAAATTAGAAATATTCTGAACAAGGAGTATTTTGGTGACAGCAATAAATAGCTTTTAATTTTGATTTTGATGTTGCATGACTTGACATACCCAATATATTATCTCGACAATTTTATACCAATTTAACAATGTAAAATCGCTGTAACTGGTCAACGCAAGTAACTCATTGCTAATTAGATATATATATGTGGAAGCTTGTAATTAGCAAATGTCACTACTTATGCATGAAATTTATAATTGTTATTAGTCTGTAAGCTTTCTTTAAAATTAAATAAATAAATAAATAATTCGAGCACACGTCCCACTCAAACGTCCTAAAAAATCTAGCTTTCCCGCTTGGTTTAACACTTCACTTATTAAAATCTTTAAAAATAAAGAACGAGCATGGATAAGGTGGAAAAAGCAGCAGAACCTTTCAGATTATGAAAGGTTTTCTTTATATCGTAAACAGTTTAAACTGTTATCGGATCAGTATTACAAAAAGTACATGAAGTCGGTCGAAGACAGCATTCCTCTTAATGTCAGTCACTTTTTGTCGTACATATCGAACCACAGGAGAAGCTCCGGTTTTCCAGCAAACATGTACTACAAAAATATATCATCTAATTGCCCTGGAGAGATATGTTTATTGTTTTCCACGTTCTTTAACTCTGTGTACGAGCCTTCAACCTTCGACCCTAACAAATGGGTACCTCCCGATATCCTTGATGAGAAATCAGCCTGTATTCCCCATATCTTTCTCAAAAAGTGTGACGTGCTCAAGTCATTGTTGTCCTTGGATGTAAGTAAAGGGCCTGGTCCAGACGGTCTCCCACCTACATTCTTTAAGCATACAGCACAACAAATCTGCATTCCGCTCCATATCCTATTCAACAAATGTTTAAGTGAAGGGGTATTTCCGTGCATATGGAAAAGAGCCTTTATCACTCCCATTTATAAAAGTGGAGATAAAGCCAATATCGAAAATTATCGACCTATTTCTATTCTATCCACCTTGTCGAAGCTTTTCGAGAAATTAGTACACAGTAATTTGTTTCCACTCCTGAGACATCTCATTATTCCCGAACAGCATGGCTTTGTTCAGTCGTGTTCTACCAGTACAAACTTACTGATTTTTACACAATTTTTATTTGAAAATATGGACAAAGGCACGCAGGTCGATGCTGTGTACACTGATTTTCGTAAGGCCTTCGACAAGGTGGACCACAAACTGCTTTTAGACAAAATTGCCTTCAACGGCATTAGAGGGAATCTGCTCAGATGGTTTGTGTCATATATATTCCATAGAACACAGAAAATTGTCATCAATGGATACGAGTCTGATTACACAGTGGTCGAATCCGGTGTGCCCCAAGGCTCAGTCCTGGGTCCTTTATTGTTTATTTTGTTCATAAACGACATAAAGTCCTGCATAGTTAACTCTAGATTCCTTATGTACGCCGATGACATCAAAGTGTTTAAATCCTGCACAAGTATGCAGGACTGCTTGCTATTACAAGAGGATCTACGTAGACTTTCGCAATATTGTCTTGAGAATAAACTTCATCTCAATTTACCAAAATGTCATTATATTTCTTTTACCAAAAATAGAACAACTATTAACTTTTCCTACACACTAAATGATATAAACTTGAATAAAACTGATTGCACGCGGGATCTTGGCGTACTACTTGATAGCAAGTTACACTTTGACATCCATATTGACAACATTATTAATAGAGCTTTTCAGATGTATGGTTTCATAATGCGGTCTTGCAAAGAATTCAAAAAGGCTTCTACTTTCCTTTTCCTGTATAAAACTTTAGTGCGTTCCCAGTTGGAATACGCGGTGCCCATTTGGAGCCCATTTTACGAAAAATATAAGCACAGACTTGAAATGGTACAGAAAAAATTTCTTCGCACTACACATTATAAATGCTACCATACCAAAAGTTCTTATGCGGATCTGTTGAAACAGTACAACATATTAAGCTTGGAGCACAGACGTACACTGCTGTTGGTTATGATGTTGTATGGCATATGTAACAATAGGTTTAATTGTATGGAAATTTCAAACAGATTATGTTATATAGTACCTAGGACTGTTAATCGGCGGGAAGCACGAGCACCCCGCTTGTTCTATACAGAAAAGTGTAGAACAAATGCTGGGGAGAGAGCTCCTCTCCGGCGATTGTTAGAAACGTATAACACACATTTTATAAATTTAGATATTTTCGCTCATAATCAGAACAAATTTAGAAATATGGCTATTGAATTACTTAAGTTGTGATTTGATTGATGACCATAGACTAAATCTGGACGGGAAGCGCTGTCCAGAGTTGGTTAGTGAGACTTTCTGGTTTCCTTTTTATTTTTCCTTACTGTCTCTTTCTGTATACGTCTGTTTCCTTATTTCTCTTAAAATCGATATGATTCCGTGGACAATAGTGTGGGTTATGCGTTTGTTTACTATTATACCTAAGCTAAATATTAATATTGTAACGTATAACTGTTTTTTGTCCCAAATAAATAAAATAAAAATAAAAATCTAGCCCACATGATCACTATGGGTGAATTTACATGATACTAAATTACAGCAAACTGCTATAAATCAGATCACATGTAACCTTTGGTGCTGATTAGAGCTGAATACTTGTACTAGCATAGGCAATTAATCTACTAATGCTGTTAAATAAGATTCAGAGAGTTTAGCGGTTTATTGGGTACAATATTTGCGTACGTGTTAGCCACTATTAAGCTTAACATGGATCTGTGACTGACTTGTGCGACACAAAAACTACTCGTGTCAGTTTGTTAAGGATTTATGTACCACTAGTGAATTTAACAGCACATAGCATTTAATTGTGATTAACGCGGTACAGATTGGTTGTCCGCCATTTTTCAGGTTCTAACATATTTATTATAATTATACTGACAATTTACTTTTGTTTAGTCAACGAAAATATCAACTAGATTTGAAAAAGATACCAATTATTATTCATAAGTAAACAGCTTGTTGTCAAATTACATGTCATTTAAAAAGAGATTTTTAGTTTTTTTTTGTTTCATCAAATTATTTTATCCTGTAAATTTCAAAAAAACAGTCATATTTTGAGAGCGCGTGAAAATTTTCGCCTATAATCTATATGTATAAAATGGTAAACTGACTGACTGACTGTTGATATATCAACACACAGCCCAAACCGCTGGTCCTAGAGATATGAAACTTGGAGGGTGTGTTCTTTGTGAAGAGTAAGTATCCACTAAGAAAGGATTTTTGGGAATTCCACCCCTAAAAGGGTAAAATAGGGGATGGAAGTTTATATGAAAGTCCTTCAGTTTTGATGTTAGGACCTTCAAACTTTGTGTTTAGGCTGACGCTTAAAAATAAAATTATACATGTCTTAGCGTTTTTGGAAATTCTACCCCTAAAGGGGTAAAATAGGGGATGGAAGTTTATCTGAAAGTCCATCAGTTTTGAAGTTAAGATCTTCAAATTTTGTGTTTAGGCTGACGATTGAAAATTAATTTATACGTGACTTCGCGTTTTTGGAAATTCTACCCCTAAAGGGGTAAAATAAGGGATGGCAGTTTTAAGAAAATCCGTCAGTTTTGAAGTTAGGATCTTCAAATTTTGTGATTAGGCTGACGATTGAAAATTAATTTATACGTGTCTCAGCGTTTTTGATAATTCTACGCCCGAATGGTTGAAAAGGGGGATGAAGATATATAACTATTTTTGTTCGGGTGGAATCTTGCAACTCAATTTTGAAGCAGATATCTTCAACCGATTGAGCTGAAATTTTGCACACACCTTTGGTTCTGGTGACAATACATTTTTATGACAGATATTCCTTAATTCTGCAGCCAGGATCGTCTCTTCAAGAGAGAACTCTTCAACGGTTAGTTGATAAAACTAAAAAAAAAAACGATGACGATGATGGTAAAATTTGTATACGCGTTCAAGTTTAGATAAAGATGATTTCTATCATTCTCTCATCCTGCAACCAGGATCGTCTTCTCACGATTGAAATAGGTCACGGACACAAAGTCAGAGCAAACAAACTGCAGTGTCAAACCACTGGGTTTGGGATGTGTGCTGATATATCACCCAGTCAGTCAGTCAGTCCGTTAACCATCCTTTCTGTAATCCTTACTAATATTATAAATGCGAAAGTAACTCTGTCTGCTGCACAACCACGCTTTAACTACTAAACCGATTTAAATGTTTGGTACAAAGACAGTCTAGAGCCTGAAAAACGACAAAGACTATTTTTTATGCGAAAATAGGGCTGTAAGGGGTTGAATGTCGAAAAATATCCGACAGGAACATACTTTCATCCCCCTTTTTAACCCTTCGGGGGTAGAATTATGTAAAACGCTAAGATACGTATAAATCAATTTTCAATCGTCAGCCTACACACAAAATTTGAGGGTCCTAACTTCAAAACTGACGGACTTTCATATAAACTTCCATCCCCTATTTTAACCCTTTAGGGGTGGAATTCCCAAAAATTCTATCTTTGTGGATACTTATACACAAAAAACACACCCTCCATGTTTCATGTCTCTAGGACCAGCGTTGGGCTGTATGTTGTTATATCACCCAGTCAGTCAGTTTAGTATTATATATGTATATATAGAAGATGACTCCTTAATTCTCTGTATTTATTTTGTATTTTTATTTTCAGGGCCGTAAGCTTTTTTGCCGACGTCATCACACAAAAACTTTCATCCCCTATTTTTACCCTCTTTAGAGTTAAATTTTTACAAACTTTGAATGTCGTATTTATTTATATCTAATCAAAAGCCAAAAAAATAAGATTCAAGTTTCTAGCTTTAAAAATGACGTAATTTCCATACAAACTTTCATCCCCTTTAACAACCACTTACAGCACTTTTTTCGCATTAAAAAGTAGCCTGTGTCCTTTCTCAGGCTCTAGACTATCTCTGTATCAAATTTCATTTAAATCGGTTCAGTAGTTTGGGCGTGGTTGCATAACACACAGACAGAGTTACTTTCGCATTTATAATATTAAGTAAGGATATCTAATCAAAAGCTTAAAAAACCGGCCAAGTGCGAGTCGGACTCGCGCACGAAGGGTTCCGTACCATTATCTATAAAAACGGCAAAAAAATCATATCTGTTGTATGGGAGCCACCCTTAATTTTTTTTTTAAATTTTTAGTATTTGTTGTTATAGCGGCAATAGTAATACATCATTTGTGAAAATTTCAGCTTTCTAGATATCACGGTTTATGAGATATAGCCTGGAGACAGACAGACAGACAGACAGACAGCCAAGTCTTAGTATAATAGGGTCCCGTTTTACCCTTTGGGTACGGAACCCTAAAAATAAGATTCAAGCTTCTAGCTTTAAAAATGACGTAATTTCCATACAAACTTTCATCCCCTATATCAACCCGTTCCAGCCCTATTTTCGCATTAAAAGGTAGCCTTTATCTTTGTACCAAATTTCATTTAAATCGGTTTAGTAGTTAAGGCGTGGTTGTGTAACACACAGACAGACAGGAGTTACTTTCGCATTTATAATATTAGTACCTAAGGATTGTAGAAAGGATGGTTAACGGACTGACTGACTGACTGGGTGATATAATTATCAACACACATCCTAAACCCAGTGGTTTGACACTGCACTTTGTTTGTTCTGACTTTGTGTCCGTGACCTCATATTTCAATCGTGAGAAGACGATCCTGGTTGCAGGATGAGAGGATGATAGAAATCATCTTTATCTATCAAACTTGAACACGTATACAAAAATTCGGGTCCATGCTACTAACCGTTGAAGAGTTCTCTCTTGAAGAGACGATCCTGGCTGCAAGATTAAGGAATGTCTGTTATAAAAGTGTATTGTCACCAGAACCAAAGATGTGTGCAAAATTTCAGCTCAATCGGATTAAAGAGATCTGCTTCAAATTGAGTTGTTGCAAGGGGTACGTATTTGTATATCGAAGATTAAAATACCTACGCTTAAAATATCAATGTTCAAAACATCGAAAATTTAAATATCGATTATATTAAAACGTCGAAGATTGAAATGCCGAGTGATTAAAATTTCGAATGATTCAAAATATCGAATTACATTATGCCTAAGTTCAAAATTAATACATCTAATTTCATAATATCTACGGGCATGCAAACAGCATACACCATACATGCAGCATGCAGTATGCCAGCAAGCATGCAGCAAGCATGCATGCAACATGCAGCAGGCGTGGTTTCTGTCATGGCTCCGGCACTGCGGGGCTCCGGCGGTCCCATGCGAGCTTATCGTCGCAGATGGTTTCACGCTCACCACCGCGGCTTCGGCTTGCTGGCCGGCTTGGCCGGCCAGCCTCAGCCACGGCAGCGAGCGTTAAAACCACCTGCTCCTTAGCTCGCGGGCCGCCTCGCCCCTCCGCGCCTACGCGAATTTAAATAACACTCTAGGGGTAGGGCACACAAGACTACGTGGAGTGGGTTTTGCAGCGATACGTTTCTGTCACTAACTTTAGTACGAGTAGCACAACATATTGACTTTGTTCGATAGTTCGTACTTCGATATTTAGGACATTCGATAATCTGTATTTCAATATTTGCATCTTTCGATGTACCTAACCTTTGTATATATTTAGATTTTAGATATATTGGACGTAGGATGTTTAACCATTCGATAATATAAACTTTCGTTATTTTAATTTTCGGTTTTATGGTCGTTCGATTCGTTCATTTCCATTTTCTATGTTTTGAACATCGATACTTTAACAGTAGGTATTTTAATCTTCGATATTCAAATATTACCCGTTGCAAGATTCCACCCGAACAAACATAGTTACATACCTTCATCTCCCTTTTCAACCCTTCGGGCGTAGAATTATCAAAAACGCTGAGACACGTATAAATTAATTTTCAATCGTCAGCCTAATCACAACATTTGAAGATCCTAACTTCAAAACTGACTGACTTTCATATACTTTGGGAATTCTACCCGTTTTTATTATTTGGGATGGGAAATCATCAAGTGACTCCTCCCGCTCTGGGCGGAGCGGAAGGGAGTGTCAGACTTTCACTGACTAAAAACCATCCATGTTCCTTCTTTTGCCCTTTATGTTCCAGGGCCGCGGTATCTCTTTCGAGCATCTCTTGCGGGCCCCTCTGGTTTGCTGACATCTTTTTGAGGCGCGCGTGGAACATGAACGTGCCGTAAACATGGCCTGTCATAAGACGGACGGACGGCGAGTTAGCCCATTACTCACCGTCCACAGGCCCGCGCCTACGGTGACCGAGAGCCACCACGTGGCCCCCGACGCCCGGTGCTTCTCTCGCGGCGGCTGGGATGTGAGGTTCTCTCCCTCTCACGTTCCGCCACATCCTTCGCTAGCATGACTGCTTCGCAGAAGGAGGTGACGGCTTCCCATACCCTCTCGCCCCAGACCATGGCTTGAACCAGGGCCGGACGCGAGAAGTCGAAATCGCTGAAATCGCTGGTCTTAAAGGCATGACATTTGAGAGGTGTATTATTTGTGAAGAGTAGGTATCCACTAAGAAAGGGTTTTTCGAAATTCCACTCCTTTTTTTTTTTTTTTTGGCGGGGAAATCATCGAATGACTCCTCCCGCTCTGGGCGGAGTGGAAGGGAGTGTCAGACTCTTACTGACTAAAAACCACCCATGTTTCTTCTTTGGCCCTTTATGTTCCAGGGCCGCGGTATCTCTTTCGAACAGTCCCGCAGCCCTGGCAGGGAAATTCCACCCCTAAGAGGGTGAAATGGGGTGTTGAATTTTCTGTTTTTTTTATTTTTATTTCCGGGGGTTGATTCACTTGAACGTCTACATACTCTTCAGTTAAAAATGTGAGAAACGTGTATCACCGTTTTTCCAAAATCATCCCCCAACAGAGTCAAATAGGGCTTCGAAACTCGCGTAGTGTTGCGCAGGGCGTGCGGGGCTCGAGAGTATTTACCTATTAGTAAGTAGGGAGGATTTTTCTGAGGTGTCTGTAAATACTTGTGAAATCCCGTCTGTATTACACAAATAAAATAATATACTTACACTATTTTTTATTACCTATTCAACTACAAAAACTAATAATACATTATACGTATATCTTACATAAACTATTATAAATGTCAATAGTTTGAATGGATAGATGTTTGTTACGCAATCACGCCAGAACGGCTGAACACATCTGGATGAAACTTGGCATAGAGAGGAAGATTATAGTTTAGTATAGCACATAGATTACTTATTTTCCCAGAAGTAAGATGCCGTGGGCAATTCCCGAACTATACGCGGGCGAAGCCGCAGTCATAAGCTAGTCTTATAGAACAGAAGCTCATTTAATTTTTTAAAAAGAATAAGCAATACAACCTAGAACTATTTCGATTCCCGTACGGAACAAATATTTGTATGACCAACAAGTAGTTGTTCCGGGTCTGGGTGTTTTTCTATCTATAATATGTATGTATTTACAAAAAAAAAATGGATATATGTAGTTTATCAGCCATCTAGCCACCATAACACAAGCATTAGGTTGCTTAGCTTGGGACTAGATGGTGCTGTGTGAAATGTCCAGGGATATTTATTTATTTTATTTATTTATTTATTTTTAACAAATCACAAAATCAACACAATCACAAAAACCGTTAGATACAGAAATAATAACAACTATAGTTCACGATAACGTCCATCACTTCCGAGCTCCCGAGCAAAAGTGTCTGCGCTCTGAGAGTGCACCGCTTATGTGTTGCCCCCTCCACTCGCTGTGTCACCACGATCGCACGATGTCCCCGCCCTTTCGGCTGACAAATCCTCTAAGACGGCCGTTCCTGACAGCTGAACGACCTCGTCAGCTTGGCTCTCTGACATTGCCTGCTGCACTGTTTCATCCTCTACAAATAATGTTTTGCGCTTGGTCTTCACTGGCTTGGACCTCATTGGTAGACTCGTCATCTAAAACATAACAAAGCAAAGACTTGTATGAGGTATTCTGAAAGTTTGAACAATTAACTGCCCATTGTAATGAAATTACTAGCAATTGCACCAAAATAGGCAGCAGTTTGTAAATTGTATCACCAATGAAAGAGTTCCGGACCTCAATCATTACTGAAACAACCACAACATCGCCTGGCAACCACTATGGGGGTTCCAGATGGCCACAATGTCGGGGCAATCAGATAGCCATAATGTCGAAGCTATAAAAACAAAATTGCCACAATGTCGGGGCAAGCAGCCACAATGTCGGGGCTATACGAAATAAAATTGCCGCAATGTCGGGGCAAGCAGCCACAATGTCGGGGCTATACGAAATAAAATTGCCACAATGTCGGGGCAAGCAGCCACAATGTCGGGGCTTATACGAAATAAAATTGCCACAATGTCGGGGCAAGCAGCCACAATGTCGGGGCTTATACGAAATAAAATTGCCACAATGTCGGGGCAAGCAGTTCCAGGACGTCTCAACTCAGCTGCGATCTGACACTCCACTGTCCACTGTCGCCTCGAGCTGAAGCAACAGGGCTCTGTCAAAGCACGCAGGGGCCCACCACTCGCACCGCAGGTTTGTAACTCGGTCGTGTGATGTCACCACTGGCGTACTTGCGATTCATTTTAAGCCCGTACCAATGACAATCTCAGACACGGCCACACGTCCTGGTGTGATGGTTACTCTGCGAACAAACAAGTCTACGACAGAATTTTGTTCCACTCGGTCACTCCTGACCAAACTTTACATACATCGGGTCAGTGAAGGTAAAGAACTCTACTAACTCTTTTTAACCAAATTCTACTCTTTGATTAAATCAAACACAGTCAAATTGGGAATAATCGAGAATGGGTCAACCCTTGGGCCATGTACCATAGTCGTTCGAATCAACCTTTTAAACTCTACTGCAACCAAAACTGCCAAGCTTATAGAAACTTTCGAGTAAAACCTCTAACGCCACGGCTCTCCAGCCGACCAGCAATCTCATTGCTCTCACACATCCAGCGCATGGATCAAAAACTCGCACATCCATCAAATGGATCGCCCGTGTGCATGTGCAATGGGTCGCCCACTGACTACACAGTACGGTCTTTCTAGATCCCAACCTCCGCCAGAGTCAAACGCCTATCGCGTGCCCACGGACTATTGAGTTGCCTCAAGAGATACCGATTTCTACCGGGCTACGACTACGAACGTCGAACACACAACGGCCGATAGACTGCTTTACTCGACCTTCTACTACAACACTTAAGCTTGCTCATCATCATCAAAATCCTTGTCAACATCGACTGGTACGTGACCCGCTGGCATCTTCTTTAGCCTACCGTGTACATGTTTGTAGGCATACTTCAGATCTAACAAACAATTAGGTCAATTAAAATGCTAGAGCAACCAAGTACCTCTACATCCATCTAATCAACACATATGGCCTATGGGAAACATTTATGCCCTCCAACAAACCCCTGTTTGTTATACTACGTTCCTCAAGAACGCAGAGTCCCACACGTCTCCATGGTCTCTACCAGACCTTTTGACTGTAGTTTAGCGTTGGTTGTCGCGGCTTTAACTTGGTGATCAGAAATGTCACAAATCACTATGGCGGCTTTCAGTTCATCGGAAAGCCCCTTGACCAATAAGCCTGACATCATTCCTCCTGAAAACCCTCGAGAGACTCTGTGACCGACACATCCGGGACGGACCTCTTCGGGAGCTACCACTACACAAGAACCAACACGCCTACTCCACAGGAAAATCAACAGAATCCGCACTACACAGTGTGATCTCCAAGATCGAATGTGCAGTAGACCACAAGTGCTCCTCACTAGCTGTTTTATTGACATAGAAGGGGCTTTTGACAAAACTATTTTCGATAGCATCAACGCAGCCCTCGAGAATCACGGTGTGGACTCGACCCTGCGAGGATGGATCACAAATATGCTAAGACTCAGGGCCGTACAGGTTACGGTGAACGATACCACTAGAGCCATCGTGGCGAAAGGCTGCCCTCAAGGGGGCGTCCTCTCACCACTCCTATGGAACCTCGTGGTGGACAGCCTTATCAAACGTCTGAATGACAGAGGCTACTACACGGTGGGCTACGCAGATGACATAACCATAATAATAAATGGCACACATGAAAACACACTTTGTAACCTTATGCGCCAAGCCTTGAAGGTGGTGGAAGACTGGTGCAAGGAGTACAAACTAGCAGTGAACCCCACCAAAACCGAACTCGTCCTTTTCACAAAGAAAAGGAAGTTGGCAAACCTACAATTGCCACGTTTCTTTGAGACCACCCTAAGCCTGTCGACTGAAACCAAATACCTGGGTATTTATTTGGACAAACAGCTGAACTGGGCAAAACATACTGATTATATCACAACAAAAGCCAGCATAGCCCTATGGCAATGCAAAAGATTGCTTGGCAGGAATTGGGGCCTAAGCCCCAAAATCACCTACTGGCTATACACCACCGTCATCCGACCAATCATTACATATGGCTCCATAGTTTGGTGGCCCAGGACCAATCTGAGCACAGCCCAGAAGGACCTCGAGAAGGTACAAAGATTTGCCTGTGTAGCGATCACCGGCAGCATGAGAACATCACCCACTGCCGCGTTACAGGTAATGCTGGGGTTACCACCTCTACACCTCGTCGTAAGAGAGGAGGCGGCCCTAGCGACCTTCAGGCTCGAAATATCCGGCACCCTAAGTAAGGATTCCAGAATCAAACATACGCGCATAAAAGACGACGCAATCAAACAAGAGCCCATGATGGCATCACCCTGCGACAGAACCCTGAAGACCCACTGCTTCCAAAAGCACTACAACATAGAGCTCACAGCGGAGATGTGTGACTACTCAGGCCCAAAAGAGCTAAGGATCTACACTGATGGATCGAAAACCGACGATGGAACTGGTGTCGGAGTTTTCTCCGACGATCTAAACATCAAAATATCCAGACCCCTGGGAATGCTCAACTCTGTATATCAAGCAGAGTGCGTAGGCATTATCCAAGCGGCACACGCCATAGAGGCCAGGGAAGTTACGGATACTCACATCCGTATACTTTCAGACAGTGCCTCAGTCCTCCACGTCGAGACTAATATTAGAATGCCATAATTCCCTAGAACGAGTTACGGTACTAAACCGCGACACGGTGACATTACAATGGATCAAAGGACACAGTGGATCGCTTGGAAACGATGCAGCTGACGAACTCGCCAGAAGAGGATCCAGCACAAAAGCTTTCGGACCCGAACCCATTGTCCCCATACCCTTCAAGCAGCTCAGAAGTTGGCTAAAGTATCACACTCAAACACAAGCGGAGAAGTGGTGGACCTTGAGGAAACGATAGCGCACGTACTCCTTGAGTGTACTGGCGTCACCCAGATACGCGAGGAGACCCTTGGAACGCCAGGATCTCTTGCGGATGCCCTGAGAAGACCGGGAAGTCTGATCTGCTTCTGGAGGAAGGTGGGCTGGTTGGAGTAACGGCCACCAAGGCTCACGCACAATGTTCCACTTTAAGGACTAAGTGCGGAAACCAAAATCCCTAACATAGAACATAGAAGCCCCTTGACGATAATCAACCGCAACAAGGACTTTTGGGCATATTCTGCATACGTGGTGAATTTGTTTGAATTCGTACTCATCACGTCGTACAACACAGTGGCCATATCAACTTCACGCGGACACGTCATCTGCCTAGCCTTTTCCCAACTATGTTGGGGTCGGCTTCCAGTCTAACCGGATGCAGCTGAATACAAGTATTTTACATGGAGCGACTGCCTATTTGACCTCCACAACCCAGTTAGCGCTAGGTAATACGATACCCCTTGGTAAGACTGGTTGTCAGACTTTCGGGTCACTGACTACCTGTAACGACTGTCAAACATCTACAAATGACAGCCGCGACCAATGGCTTAACCTTTTCCTTTCCGGGGCACGGAGGAAACTCGGTATGTAATGGGTGGTCACCCATCCACGGACCAACCTAGGTAAGCACGGCTTAACCTAAAGATCGACCCAAGCGGCTGTTCTTATTTAGCCACGAGCTCCTCTTTAGCCACGGGCTCCTCTTTAGCCACGAGCTCCTCACTAACTTCACGCGGACACAATGACCGAAATTAAGTTTTAAAATTATAACAACTTTAAAATTCTACCTTCGGGCATTGGTCACCCAATTGTTGAGCCACGTTATAGCAACACCACGTAAACAGCCATCAATGCGTCCCAGGCATTCCCAATCGCCCCAGTGGCTTAATTCGCACCCCTTATCTACTTCAGCGCACCATACGTCAAAGTCATGTACACTGGGACCAAAATTCGAAATATAATAATGGTTCGATCTTACTTGAATCAGGGATGAAAGTGCACCCACAATCCTGTCCGCAGCGTCAACCTCACGCGATGCCTTGAAGGCGGCGGTCCCCGTAGCACGTGTTTCCATATTGGCAACAGGTTCCTCGGTTGCCGCTGATACTGGCACCGGCGTGTAGCTTCACGTGCACGGGTGCGCCGACATTGGAGACGCCTGTATCGCGCTTGGAACCAACCGCGTTCAAGCGATCAAGCACTTCATTTAAAGGGTTGCGGCGAGGGCTGTCCCGACGCCCATAAGAACAATCACGGCGCCTACGCTGACTTTCGATACTCGCTGATCTATCGCGACGACGCCTAGAGGATCTGCTACGTATATCACGACAACGGTCTCGACATGATTAAATAGCAGTTGACGCACTACGTACGTACGTTTGATAGCACTACGTTGATTAACTAAAAACGTAAACCAAAACAAACACGTGGGCGTTATCCTAAAAACGCACAAGCACTAAAAACCGATAAAATAATTAACACGAGGCGAGTTACTTTTAAATTGTTTTTAAACTAATCAACACACGGCTTCAAACACAACACGTGGTTGGAATCACTTTAAAACGAAACTACAAAATTATTTTTAAAACTTCCACAGTAAAACAAAAAATAACAAATAGATGGCGAACGATCAAAGTCGCGTGTATTGTTAAACTTATCCCAACTTCTGATCTTATAGAACAGAAGCTCATTTAATTTTTTAAAAAGAATAAGCAATACAACCTAGAACTATTTATTTTTAACAAATCACAAAATCAACACAATCACAAAAACCGTTAGATACAGAAATAATAACAACTATAGTTCACGATAACGTCCATCACTTCCGAGCTCCCGAGCAAAAGTGTCTGCGCTCTGAGAGTGCACCGCTTATGTGTTGCCCCCTCCACTCGCTGTGTCACCACGATCGCACGATGTCTCCGCCCTTTCGGCTGACAAATCCTCTAAGACTAGTTTAATATAATGTTGGAAGTGGCATCTCTACATTGAACACTAACTTTTTTAACTAACTAGCGACAGTTTTCGGGCAAAGTGATACTTTATATCCTTCGAAATTGTACTGGATATAGTCTTGATTCATTATATTACAAAAATATGCTTGAAGTCTGACTTTACTACCGTCATAAGTCTACAATAACTGAGTTTAACAATATCATACCAAGTATTGCTTCTTTACCAAGTTCATTTGGTACGTCAAAGGTCCAGTTTTATGACGACAAGCATTTAGCCAATTCAGATATTTATGGTAACTCTGGGACGTCCACATGTTCATTGAGTTGATAACAAAATCAAAATCGAGGGAAACATTGATGACGGAAAACTCTGAAATATTTGGGACTGACGCAAGCTACTGAAAAACTGAGGAAGAAGAAACGATGAGGAGTTTGAAAGTGATTGTTACTTATCAACTGGCTTCAGGACGAAGGGAACCCAACCTTATACTCAGCAGTGGGTGATTTTGTTACCTCTATTGTCCCACTGCTGGGCAAAGGCCTGTAGTGGCACTGCAAAAAGTACTACAACAATGTAGAACAAATAGTACTACAGCGCCATCTATGACGCAAAGGATAAAATAAACATCGAAATACATCTAAATCCTGCATCGCGCAAGTAAAGTGATTCGCGACTTAAGACTGTATAGAAGAACCCGACAACAACTACCGGGCAGTAGCCCACTAGACAATAACACCCGTCTGGTCGGAGGATCCTCCCTTTTCTATGGGGGATGAAGAACTTTACACCCTTTTCTTCATACCCCCAAAGGCCTATCGTCTCAAAATAATGATAAATCTATTTGCTATTTGCAGATTACTAGAAGTACTGGGACCAAACAGAGACGTAGAAAAGGATGACGTGAACAAGTTAGTTTATACAAACGCTGTGATAATGGAATCTCTTCGAACACTTCCTTCAGTTCCTGTTTTGTTAAGAGGTGTGGATAAAGATGTTAGGCTAAGTAAGTTTTTACTTAATTTCATAGTACTTAAGTACCTACCCACAGGCGTTGGAGGAGTTGGTCAGGAGACCTAGACGCGTACCCGAAGGGTTAGTTCGAGGTTGTTTAAGAAATTAATGGATAGCTACTAAAATTGGGGAAGTCCTTTGCGCAGCACAGATACGGCGTATGCTAATAAAATCTAGTTGTTCAGTTGCCTGAAAGCCGCTACAATCATAGTTGCAAAAGGCCCAACGGATAGTGATGATGTTGTTCGGAAGCGTGCCTGCAAGGTGTGGGATCCGATTGAACCCCTATTGTAGGGCAAATTATTGTTTAGTTTTTCCATAGTATCAATTTCTAGAGCCTTGGCACAGCCAGAAGGCGTAGCGCCAGACCTCATAGAAGATGGCGGGATGAGCTGGACAAAACTTACGACCAGTGGTCCACATTGGCCCTGGATAAAACCAACAGGAAGTCATGAGGAGAGACCTTTGCCCAGCTGTGGGATAACGCAGGCTAACAGCATCCCTATAGTTCAGTCGTTACTGTAGTAGGTCAGGAGATACCGGTTTTGTTAAGTGACGTTATTATAATAATGAGAAATTGGGATAACGGCAGGAGATTGATGACGATGATTTATTTCAGGAAACTACACGATGCGAGCTGGCAGTTATTGCGTAATTTTTCCACTTGCGACTCATCTCGACCCATCGTGGGGAGCTGAGAGTGATCAGTTTAGACCAGAGAGATGGCTGGATGGTAATTTTAGAAACAACAAGGAATTTGCAGCATTCGGATTGGGAAAGCGAGCTTGTATAGGTAATAAAACGAAAAATAGTATTTATTGAATTCACAGTGATGAACTGTAGAAAAAACAATACAATACGGTTTCTCTTACAGGTAGAACATACGCTATGATATCAATGAAGGTGACTCTAGCGCACTTCATACGACACTACCGAGTGACAGCAGACATGAGCAAGTTTAAGATGAAATATGAGTTTGTAATGAGACCGATATCAGGATACGAGATCAGTATAGAACGAAGGACGTAATAACTTCTACATGGGCTAATCCAGATATTTGCAAAATATTAGTTTAAAAAGCGCACTTAGGTTTATGTTTCGATGCGGGATGCAGCATCGTCTGCTAAAATATGCATGTGCAGGAAGTGCGAAGCTTAGAATGCAACATGCAACCTAAATCTATAAAATATGGTTGTGTGTCACAAGTACCTTAAATACATTGTGCATTAAATATACATCATATTTAATGCACAATGTGTGTATGGCCCTTTACAGCGTGTAATTTAAATTAATATTTTCGAAGATAATTATTCAGATTTAAAATACAGGGACATAGCGGTTGTGGCGGTACCGACCGGGGGTAGTATATTTAGTATCAGCATTGCACTCGTGCGAAGCCGGGGTGGGTCGCTAGTGAATCTATAAATCTTTCCTTATGTTTTATTTTATTTTTGTATAAAGCAAGGCTGAAAACGGCTGTAACATGACTGTCATCAGTTTGAACTACGTGATGATAATAAATGTAACTCCAAAGCAAATTGCTTGGGACTTTTAAATGTTTTTTTTTTTTCTGTAAAAATATGTTGTTCTCTTCTTTCAACGTCATCGGAGTCAGTCAACTTGGAGTAAATCCAACAAAAAAAACTAGAATACATCAATTTTTCAGAGATTATTATTGCCAGATCATAATCAATCGATTCCCTGCCTATTAGAAAAAAGAAAACAGCTGAATCAATATTTTTGTACCGCAATAACTTACTTTTGTAATGGGTTTTTTGAAGTTCATAATCGAATTGAAAAGTGACCTAAACTTTTTTCAAGATTTTTAGGGTTCCGTGCCTTAGTCGGCAAAAACGGAACCGTTATATTACTTTCCTGTCTGTCTGTTCGTCTGTCAAGACCCTTTTTCTCAAGAATGCGTCGAGGTATCACGCTGAAATTAATATCAAATACTCAGGTCTACTGGATACTTGTAAGCTATCAAAAGATATCCGAAATATCATTGAAATGTTTGATTTTGTCATCGATGAAAGATGAAAAACTTTCTTCTAAAAGAGGGGAACCTAGGAGGTGCAGGGAACTTTTTTCTAAAATTTTGATTTGAGAGGCTACTGCATAAAATTCATCTATAGTTGATTGTTTGTCGGTAATGTCAGAGAGGTAAATTTCGCACTTTGGGGGGTTAAGGTCTAGGCCAAGAGATTTAAATTGATGTTTGAGGAGTTGTAGGTCATCCAAAACGGTGTCAACATCACCTCCTAGAGTTCCATCATCTAAATAATCACACGCTAAATTTTGAATTTAATTGTTGAATTATTGGATGAATAGCAAACTGAAAATGACAGGCCCGAGAGGGTCACCTTGTTGGCAACCAACTGCAGATTCTAAAACGTTGTCCTTGTAGAGTAATTTTGAAGGTTGTCTATAACATTGCCACATAAAACCACACATTTCGGGTAATACTTTTTTGACTTCCGCCAACAAAGTGTCCCTGTTCACGGAGTTAAAAGCCTGTAGGTGCAACCGACGGCTATGCGACGAATGCCGCCGTCCTTCTTGCGCAGGGCACACAGGTTAGCCCCATATAAGACATCGACGACGGCATCGTTCACACCGCTGGAGAGCATTAAGTTGATCAGAACCGCGAGCTCCTTCAAGAGCGACTCACCAGCTTCCCCGGCGCCTGAACTCAACAAATCTTTCAAATGCTGTGGAGTCAGGCCGTCGCGGCCGCCAGCAGAACCACTCCGGAACGAGCTCACGGCTGCGATCAACTGCGGGGCTGTAATTTGACTGGGCTACTAGTATTCACAAGAGTAGAACAAGGCTCTATGAGCTGTATAATGAAAGAGTTTTTGTAAATACTGCCGAATTTAATTTATATGTTAAAAATTATTCAAAACTGTTTAATAAAGTGTGTCATATTGCTAAGTTACATTATTTGGATCATTCTCACTAGTTCCATCAGCAATTAGTTCCATGGATGAGCTCCAAAATTAGAAACAGCAATAATATTGTTAAAACTACTTGGAATATTATTAATAATGAAACGGGAAAGTCTAGTAAACGTAATAGTGACTACAGCTTAACAATTAATGACAGAGTAATTACATCAGATTTGGATGTCGCCGCGGCTTTCGAAAGTTTATTTTCTGACATTCCCGTTTCAACGACGAAATCCCTAAACTCGTCACCTACTGTTGCCGAATCTTTGCTAAAAGAAAATGTTAAAGCTTGCGACTCAGAATTTCATTTTGAACATGTCACATGTAGAGATATATTAAAAACATTTCACACCTTAAATGTTAAGAAGACTGCGGATCTGTGGGGTAACTCTGTAGAAGTTGCCAAGTCTATTATTGATATTGTAGCACCTATCTTAGCTTCTATTTTTAATAATTGTATTGATTGTGGGGAGTTTCCTGACCTTATGAAAAATAGTAAAATTATTCCTTTATTTAAGGCAGGTAGTACATCAGACCCCACAAATTATAGACCTATTTCAGTACTGCCAACTTTCAGTAAAGTTTTTGAGAAATTTTAGACCAATTACAAACATTTTTTAATAAACACAAATTATTACACAATAAACAGTTCGGTTTTGCGAAGGGTCGCTCAACTACTGAATTTCCAGCAAAATATAATCACGGAACCTTATTTACTGGTAAATTGCAAATAGGGTGATTATATACAGCCTAGTAATTAAATAGAACTTTCAAAAACATAAGTGCAAAATTTTAACAGAATCTATGCAATAGTTTATGTGCCTCAGGTTGGCTGGTCAAATCTTCAAAATAGCTTGCATTTAACTAGGTCAATAGGTCACTTTATGTGACGGCTAAACACCCTTATTTCAGAATTTGTGACGCTACAGAATCTTAGATAATCGATCGAGAACGTGTCCAGCCATCTTGAAAAACCACTTTTCGCCGGTCTCTCAATCTCGGTAACGGAAGTGATTTTGACGACTTTTTGCATATCAACGGGCGTCACATAAATTTGTGACGGGCACCGAGCTAAAAGTTTTGTGATAAGTACAGTGGTTTAGTAGAAAAATGCAAAAATCTGTGTCCAGCCATCTTGAATTTACGTAAAAGACTTATGGCTGGCACTTCCGAATCTCAATAACGGGGGCGTTTTCGAATATGGTTCCTTTACTAATACTTGGTGACGCAATGTGTGACAGTAATAACGTTTGATTTATGGCGTCACATGTAAGGGTTTACGAGAAATTAATAAAAACTTAATGTCCAGCCAACCTGAGTTCAAGATGGCTGGACACCTGTATCTCCACTGCCTGATGATCTACGACCTTCAAAATGTGTTCAAAATGTTGTGACGAGGACGATAATGATAACCTGAAATTGTGACGGAGAAACTTTGCGTAGTTTCAAAGATATTGATCATTTAAATTTCCCCATACAAACACTGCAGTAGGGTAACCAATATTGTAGGTTTTATGTAGGACAAGTATATTTTAAGGTGTTTTCTTTAATGGACGAAAATCCGTGTATTGGTGATACTAATACGAACAACTGTAGATATTTAAATCAATAGAAGACAAGAATGTAGAAGTGAGGAAGGGGGGGGTGTAATTTTTAAATGTTATTGATTATTTACGTGCAGATATCTATTCTTTTTAGTAGGTATATATTATGTCAGGAGAACTAAACTAATGCTCTGAAGGTATTTAAATGAAAAAATAATGTTTGCGGTAAATAAAATCACATTTATTTATTTGTACTTATACGGCGTTAACGGCGCAAAAAACTCAAGAAAAATTGAATTTCGCGGGCTACCACGAAAATGTCGGAGGACAAACTATACTGCCATGATATCTGATGTTGGTGTCGCCATCTATTGCTTAAAGTTGGTACTACTAGGACAACTGCAACTGGTCGAATCTTAAATCTTATAAATTAGGTTGTCTTACCGCAGATTAATTAATAGTTACTAGTACTCTGATTAGTGATAACACTTCTAAAAGTACATACACTGCCGGCTGTCGAGTTTAGTTCTCATTTTCAGTTACATAAGATAATGAACTAAACGCGAAATACAAGTGGGCTCTCTCTTGCAGCGCTGGTGGTCAATTATTATTTTGAATTAACACATACTTACTCTTTTCACTGCAGGAAAACCTTTTATTCCCACAGGGAAATCAAATACAAAGCAGGCGTGGATGCTACCGGCCAATTAATCGATTAAAAAGAAATCCTTTATTTATGTAAAATTATGGTCACCTCACAATATTAATGGATGTTTGTATGGGAAAATTTAAATGGTCAATATCTTTGAAACTACGCAAAGTTTCTCCGTCACAATTTCAGGTTATCATTATCGTCCCCGTCACAACATTTTGAACACATTTCGAAGGTCATAGATCATCAGGCAGTGGAGATACAGGTGTCCAGCCATCTTGAACTCTGGTTGGCTGGACATTAAGTTTTTATTAATTTCTCGTAAACCCTTACATGTGACGCCATAAATCAAACGTTATTACTGTCACACATTGCGTCACCAAGTATTAGTAAAGGAACCATATTCGAAAACGCCCCCGTTATTGAGATTCGGAAGTGCCAGCCATAAGTCTTTTACGTAAATTCAAGATGGCTGGACACAGATTTTTGCATTTTTCTACTAAACCACTGTACTTATCACAAAACTTTTAGCTCGGTGCCCGTCACAAATTTATGTGACGCCCGTTGATATGCAAAAAGTCGTCAAAATCACTTCCTTTACCGAGATTGAGAGACCGGCGAAAAGTGGTTTTTCAAGATGGCTGGACACGTTCTCGATCGATTATTTAAGATTCTGTAGCGTCACAAATTCTGAAATAAGGGTGTTTAGCCGTCACATAAAGTGACCTATTGACCTAGTTAAATGCAAGCTATTTTGAAGATTTGTCCAGCCAACCTGAGGCACATAATAGTTTTAGTGTCAATCCAGAACACAAAATAAATTAAAAGCAAAAAAAACTTTTTAAAAAAGCTTTTATTTAAACGCTCTAAAAGCCAGGAAATAAAATTTTCCTTTTAAATTTTAACTATGAACTTACAACCTCATTATACACAACTTATATGATCAGAATAGCTTGTCGCGCGATTTTCTTGTGTAAATAAACTAGTAACTACTTAATGATTTATGTAAAATCTGATCATATAAGTTGTGTATAATGAGGTTGTAAGTTCATAGTTAAAATTTAAAAGGAAAATTTTATTTTCTTCTTTTTAGAGCGTTTAAATGAAAGCTTTTTTTTTTAGTTTTTTTTTGCTTTTCATTTATTTTGTGTTCTGGATTGACATTAAAACTACTGCATAGATTCTGTTAAAATTTTGCACTTATGTTTCTGAAAGTTCTATTTAATTACTAGGCTGTATATAATGTAAGACTAGCCAGAGCAAAAGAGAAATAAAAACCTTGCATTAGAACAGATAAGCATGATTTATTTACTGGGTATCAGACCATCAAAAATAAGCACAAAATAATGAACTACAACATTACATTTATAATTATATTATTACAATTCACTGTACTTACACACGTATTACAGAGCTCATTACACTTCCACAGTTCAACCACTACTGCCTTGCTAAAATGGCGCTGCCTCGAACTTCTAAAATCCCCCTCTACCAGACAAATAGTCAAGCGACATCGCAATATCCGTTAGCGCCATTTTAGCATTTTAAACAAGTCAAATAACTTACTAATTTTACCTAATACATTTGTGTAATTTAAAAAAATACTGTAAATATCTTAAAAATACATAAACTTATAGTATTTAGAGTTTAAATAGCTAACATTCGGCCATCCAAAACCTCGTACGTCCTCGTACGGTAGACAAATACTCAAAATCAAAATATTTTTATTTCACATAGGCCTACATGGGCACTTATGAAACGTCGACAAAAAGGTGCACGGTTCGGGTTGGTCGTTTCCTATGGAGAAGAACCGGCAAGAAACTCCATGGTTACTCTTTTAAAATGATTAGTTTTACAATATTATCATGTTACATCATTAGTACTCAAGTATGGGGGGACAGCATAGGCCCGACAATAAGTCGTTGCTTACTACACAAGAAAAACGGAAAACAAGATAAGAGGTTAACAAAAGTTAACACACATCTAGGAATCTACAAGGCCTACACTGTTCACACATTCACAAACAATCGTTAAAAAGAATCTATACAAAGGTAAGAAAATATTATAAAAGACTAAATTAAACAAGTGACAAAAATATTGTCATCAGTGCTGCAACTATTACTATTCAATAATGAAATAGTAACCATACAATAGTTGTTATAACAGTTTAAAGTTTATTTACAATTTAAAGTTTATCATTTATTTTACTTTAGGTTTAAACATTGAATTATACACATAAAATTAGTATTCCAACTTACGTACGTATTCACTTATTCATTCATTCATTAGCCTTTATTTGCCTTAACATTTCTTTTATTACAATTCATTTAACATTACATACCTTACATTTTATTTTCACTAAACATTACATGTAGCAATACACTTAACATTTCACCTCATTTAACTATATACGTACGTACACGTTACATTAATGTTGAAAAGTTTGTCACAATTTTCTTTTTTTTATAAAATATCATCTCATTATATTATACAATACATTTTTATAAAATAATGTCCTGAATACCATTAGTAACAGGCCCCAATATGTCCTGAATACCAGTGGCAACAGGCTACAATTGCCCTGAATACCCCTGGCAACAGGCCCCATACGTCCTGAATACCAGTGGCAACAGGCCACAATTGCCCCGAATACCCCCGGCAACAGGCCCCACTACGTCCTGAATACCAGTGGCAACAGGCTACAATTGCCCTGAATACCCCTGGTAACCTTAATACCAGTGGCAACAGGCCACAATTGCCCCGAATACCCCCGGCAACAGGCCCCACTACGTCCTGAATACCAGTGGCAACAGGCTACAATTGCCCTGAATACCCCTGGCAACAGGCCCCATACGTCCTGAATACCAGTGGCAACAGGCCACAATTGCCCCGAATACCCCCGGCAACAGGCCCCAATTATTGTCCTGAATACCCCTGGCAACAGGTCCCATACGTCCTGAATACCAGTGGCAACAGGCCACAATTGCCCCGAATACCAGTGGCAACAGGCCCCAATTATTGTCCTGAATACCCCTGGCAACAGGCCCCATACGTCCTGAATACCAGTGGCAACAGGCCACAATTGCCCCGAATACCAGTGGCAACAGGCCCCAATTATTGTCCTGAATACCCCTGGCAACAGGCTACAATTGCCCTGAATACCCCTGGCAACAGGCCCCATACGTCCTGAATACCAGTGGCAACAGGCCACAATTGCCCCGAATACCAGTGGCAACAGGCCCCAATTATTGTCCTGAATACCCCTGGCAACAGGCCCCATACGTCCTGAATACCAGCGGCAACAGGCCCCACAAAATTTTTCGTTACGTAGCCATAATCAACTACAGATAAATCACCTGTAAAACCAAATCAGTTAATAAACATATCTTTTCAATAATTAGTTTCAGTTACCATCGTTCTATAACCAACAAATATTATCAGTTTACCATTTACTATGCAAAAATCAATCAACATAACTTTTATTTATTTATTTAATCACAACGGTTGGTTACAAACCAATTGCAGTAACTAAAATTATAAAATAAAAGAGACAATTATAACACATTAAAAATAACAAAGTAAAGCAAAATAATTGAAGTGAAAACAAATAAAAGAAAGAAGGTTTACAACACTTTCATAAATTTCTCTCTCAGTACTTCTGACATGCCACTAAAATCTTCATCCATCTATCAGCAGACAGATCGTCTGTTGGATTAGAATCCAAGAGATCATGGGTGTTTACAGACTATTTCGGCACGTTATCAAACAATTGTAAATTATGTGTTCATGTTTTATGCTTTACAGAACACAATATCGCACCTCCGATAAAATAGGGTTACAATTCGAAAAAGTTGAATTTTGAGTTATCGATACAGAAATACTTAAAATTTTATTAACTATCTTCTCCAAAATGGTTACATCTGTAACTCTAAAACTCGCCGCTAGGCGGAGTTGTAACGCTACATGACTAAAGCATTTTGACTTCAGAATGATCTCGATTAGTGTTACATTTAGTTTTATGAAAGTTGGACGTGCATTTGTTGAGACAAGTAGTGTTACAAGTTATAACATAACGGTGTTTCATACAGGTAAAATCTTGTTGCTTACATCAATTTGTCTAATGAACAGTTACAAGTCGAATTATTACAGTTTATTGTTAAAGGATTGAATTAAACTAGTTCAATATTTCTATAATAAAGTGATATATTTTGTATTGTATCAGTATTTTAGATGCGATTTAATGTAATATTGTGTTACTCTTCACGTTGTAACAGTATTTGGCGAAAAATGTATGTTGTGTTGTCTGAACATTTCTACTTGTAATCTTGTTTATAACAAAGTTTAGGTATTTTCGAATTATGTGCTTGGATATTTTAGAGTCAAAATGAAACGTAATAGCTGTAAGGGATAAAAAAGAAATACCCGCTGATGATCATCAAAAGATTGGGGGAACAAACTTGCAAGGTAAGATGCCTACTATGCCTTACCTACCTGTTTTTACTAGGTTTTTTTTTTTCTGAAACTGAAGACAACATTGGTAAACAAGCTAACTTTTAAGCTACATTCGCAGCTATATCTGCAGGGCCAGCTGTTGACGTACTTCCATTTCCATTGAACTCAAACCCAGATGACACGCCAATACCGGACACGAAAAAACGAAACAGAAAACGTGTAGCTAAACCGACAGAATGGTTACAAAAAAAATCCTTAGAAATGCAGGATCTGCTTACGTAACACTAAAAAGAAATGTGCAGAAAGATGCTAGAAAAATTAAGCCACCGTGTAGCGAACGCTGTCGATTAAAATGCAGAGAAAATATTTCAGAAGTAGACAGAGAAACTGTTAAAGAATTCTGGGAGCTTAAAAATATTAAAGCCGCCAAAGAGATTTTGTCAGCAGGTATATGGTGCCAATAAAACGAAAATATACATACACGACTACTCAAAAAGGAAGAGAATTAAATAATGCATTTTACTTGACCAAAATGAGATGTCAAATCCAAATCTGCAAGACATTCTTCATGAATACAATAGACATCAATAACAGAGTAATACAGACTGTAGTCAAGAAGAGGACATCTGCTGGTTCCGTTGAAGAGGACACGAGAGGCAATCATCATAGTCATCATAAACTGCCTGATTGTATTAAGGAATCCATTCGCAAACACATAAATTCAATCCCCCGCATCGAGAGCCATTATTTGCGACAGCAAACTACAAGAGAGGTCATCGAGGGTGGAAAAACGATAGCTGATCTTCTGCCTGATTTTTATTATAATAAGAATTGTTACATTTGTCATATTGTATTTTTGTTACTAGAAGTTCGAATAGTTATCTAAAATACTGTTATAATTGGGAATTTTCAGGTTGTTTTTCAGGAAAATTGAAAAACAGCGTATGCCATTAAAAAGTATATTTTTTAAGCTTTTCAAATAAACATAATTTGTGTCACATAATAATTATACTGCAAGAATAAAGACTGAGTAACAATTCTGTGACTTTATTTTCGCTTTTCTAAAAAAACAGGTTTTTTGAGTTGTAACCCTATTTTATCGGAGGTGCGATATGAAGTAGAATGACTAGGTATAACGTACTGAATATACCAAATTACTGTTTAGCTGCATGCTTCATTCATTAGACATTTATGTAAGAATAGTTTTTTTTTTTTTTTTTTTTTTTTATGCATACATAAAATAATAATTTGCGAAGACTTTAAATGTTCTTCAGGAAACCAAACATGCGATACTATTTAAGCTATTAAAGGAGTTTAATCTCAAATTAGAAATAAATGAACCCGCGTAGGTTCATTTAAGCAGTGGTACGTTTTTAGATAATATTCTCCACAACATGCGAGGGTACAAATTTGAGATTATAGAACTAGGTGTATCTAACCACATAGCCCAACTTATGACGTTCCCGATACAACGAATGTGTTCTTTGAAATATTACTATGTAAAATAAAACGAGATTACGGCAAAGAAAATATTGATCTTTTAGGAAATGTATATGTGTAGTCTTAGTTTCTCCGATGTTTACGAAGCGGATGTCGTAAACAAGTTTTAATATAATTATATTTATTCTTGATTTGTTTAAACTTTTTTTTTTATGATCTATGTTTTCCAATAGTCAAACGTAAACTATACAACAACTAGACCACAGTGGATTCCACGGGGAGTAAAACGCAGAACTAGGCGATCGTTATTGTGGAAATAAAGGCTAACACGAGACAATGTTTGAAAAACCGCTATTAAAAATTTCTCGAAAAGATACCAAAAAGTGATTAAATTAACATAGAAAACAAAACAGCAAAACAGTTACTTTATTGGAACGAGTACCAACAAATCTAAGGCTATTTGGAAGGTTATTAATTCAATAAAACCTAACTTTCCGGAAACGGATGTAAATGTTATTAATGACAATAATAAGTGTTTTAAAAACCCCAAAAAGATAGCGTAACTAATTTCATAGACTCTGTTCAATCGAATAGTAGTACTCGTCCAACAAATAATAAGTTTAGCACGTCTGGTTCGGACTAATCTATGTTTATGGCGCCTGAAAAACACCAACAGCACAGGCTATGACGACATTGGTACCAGAGTGGTAAAAGCAGTTTCTTTTCATTAAGCCCCCATATTAAGTAACATAAATAGTATTCAATTTGGTATTTTTTTTTGAAAAGTTAAAAAGTTTCTATAGTCAAGCTAGTAGGTACATAAAAAGGAAGATAAAACTGATATTTCTAATTACAGGCCTGTAGCGCTAATACGAATATTTTCTAAAATTTTGAGAAAGTCTTCTATCATAGTATTTATAATTATTTGTAAAAGAATAATATATTTTGTAAGGAACAAATAGGCTTTAGAAAAACTAAAACCATTAATATGGCTGTATTCAACTTCCTTGAAAAAGTATACCATAACATGGACAGTAGAAAACCAGTGATGGCTATGTATATAGATATGACCAGGGCATTTGACTATGTGGCTCAAAAAATACTATTAGCTAAGCTCTATAAATATGACAGAGGTAACGTGCTCCTGCTAAGTAAACTTTGACCCAACAATAACGGAACTTGTAATAACTGATCAGAGACTAAGCATTGGTACTGCCTTCACGGAATCTATTTCGATGTTTACGTCATATTTTCCTGAACAACTAACCATGGAATCGCGAAAACCTCTCAAAACTGGCAAGTCATTCTTCGACCATATAGTTGTTAAGTTACGGGCAACCGACTCTCTCAGCATTGAGCATTGACTTCCGAAATCAATAAAGCAATCTAGTGCTGTACCATTAACTAAAGCTAGTTTAAAATATTTGCAGTCATTTCCATGTTCTACGGATATACCTAAAACCGCTTTGTATCCGCCGAGTTGTATCCTTTTTACCGGGACAGTCGTTATTTAAATGTCCCACTTTATTACAAGCACGGTGTACACCGTTTGATTGTTTGTTTACACTCATAGTACGTGTGGCCTTCTTCACCACAATTGTAGTATTTAGGTGTGAATTCTGTCATATTGGTTTTAGTTCTATAGGTTTTATTACGTTTATTGTCAATTACGCCTGCCTGCCGCACCGTTTTGTCGATTCTCTTGTTAATTTAAACTCCCTTCAAATACAATAATAATTTATCGAGATCAGAATACTGGGCTGCTTCCGCACTTGTGTTTATGGAACAATCTTCAACACCAAAAAGTATACAGTCAATGGAATTCTTGCCGATAATGTTACATCTATTTAGTAACACTGTTTTGTCATAAAAATGTTCCTCTAATGACTCTCCAAAACGCGCTTTACAAGCAAGCATATCTGACAATAACTATAGTGTACACTGTACTTGGAAAAGTGGAATGTAATTTGTCTTGCCATTCAGACCAGGAAAACATAACACTGGGAAGTCCTTGGTACCATTTTTGTGCAAAACCTACAAGCTTTGGCAGTGCGTAATGACTTGTTTGCCTGTCCGACCAGTTATAAATTTGTGCACACTCATTTACTTTGTTTATCCATATTTCTATCGTTTGATTTCGTTTCGATGGATCAAATTCGGGTATAACATTAAAACAGGGAAACGTTCATTGTTTCCATCAGTTTCCATGGTCTGAACAACTTCTTTTAACATTTGTGCCAATAAAATTTTACCACTGACCTGTTCGGCAACATTAGTGTTACCCTGAAAAAGCCTCGTGTTGATGCGGACGCTCCTAGTTCCGCTATTCCTGTGGCCGACGTCAACGTAGCTGCGCCTCGTGCCGCTGCGGCTGCGCCTCGCATCGCTCCGGCTGCGCTTCGCACCGCTCCGGCTGCGCTCCGCACCGCTCCGGCTGCGCTTCGCACCGCTCCGGCTGCGCTTCGCACCGCCCCGGCTACGCTTCGCACTGCTCCGGCTGCGCTCCGCACCGCTCCGGCTGCGCTTCGCACCGCCCCGGCTACGCTTCGCACTGCTCCGGCTGCGCCTCGCACCGCTCCGGCTGCGCCTCGCACCGCTCCGGCTGCGCCTCGCACCGCTCCGGCTGCACCTCGCACCGCTCCGGCTGCACCTCGAACCACTCCGGCTGCAGCTCGCACAGCTCCGGTTGCCACGTCGGGCATGACAACGGATGCCACAGACACTGCTGACATTACGCTGCTTGATGCTGCGACTGCGAGAGTTTAGCTTATTACTGCACTTTTACCAGGGCGTTCGGGTACACTGAGATACCAAAGTATTCTAGAAACTGACATCGTTCGGCTGCTGATCGTTGTTCTTGACGTGATCTATGGCTGCATTCGGTCTCGAGTTGCGTCTTTTATTCCGGGGCTGGCTGAGTGATCGGCTCCTGGACCGACAACTGCGCCTATCGTGGACGTGGACCCGCAACGCGTGCCTCTCCACGACCACGGAACGTTGGCGGCACTCATGCCACGATACAGCGTGAGATTGCCCAAGAGGCGACAACTGATGCACGTTATCCATGATTTACTGAAATAAGAAATCAACGGACAAAAAAATGTTGCAAAATGCCTACACTAAAACTACACCTATGTTTTGGAGAACAAACTAAACAAGCTAAATCAAAGACAGGATCAAATAACCCTTTATTTGGATTGCTTCAAACCGTTTTGTAGGTTAATCAAAGATTTCATGCAATAGAATAAAATAAGAAAGAGAAAAAAAATGTTCAAAAACAATTTACAGTAGTTAGGGCATAAGTTATCTATCTCACTTCTGAAATGTAAGACTAGCCAGAGCAAAAGAGAAATAAAAACCTTGCATTAGAACAGATAAGCATGATTTATTTACTGGGTATCAGACCATCAAAAATAAGCACAAAATAATGAACTACAACATTACATTTATAATTATATTATTACAATTCACTGTACTTACACACGTATTACAGAGCTCATTACACTTCCACAGTTCAACCACTACTGCCTTGCTAAAATGGCACTGCCTCGAACTTCTAAAATCCCCCTCTACCAGACAAATAGTCAAGCGACATCGCAATATCCGTTAGCGCCATTTTAGCATTTTAAACAAGTCAAATAACTTACTAATTTTACCTAATACATTTGTGTAATTTAAAAAAATACTGTAAATATCTTAAAAATACATAAACTTATAGTATTTAGAGTTTAAATAGCTAACAATAATCACCCTATTTGCAATTTACCGGTAAATATACGGTAATTAGTAATTAGCGTGAATACAAATTAATATCATCTCGCTATTCCTAGAAGGAGTCAAACAGACAATTTTGACATGACGTGTAAAACTGCTATTTTAATATATCTGTCAGTGGAATAACCAGCTGGTACTGTCCTTCCATGTGGCATAGCGGTGGAGCGCCTTGTATATTATTTAGTTTCGTTTGTGACGTTGTAAACATTCCTTTGTTTTGATTCAATCCAATTTGTTTCGAAGCATAAAAATAATAAGAACGATATCTTGGATTTTTTTGTTCTAAAAATATACACTACTTCACTCTACATCTACTATTTTGTATTTTTTATATCAGGCCCATGAACGAGGTTTGTCAATACTTAAAATAAAATAACAATCTTTTGTCATCATTTATTTGATCGCCTCTCCTCATCATCATCATCATCTGCCTAGCTTTTCCCAACTCTCTTGGGGTGTGCTCCCAGTCTAACCGGAGGCAGGTGAGCGCCTCTCCTCAATTCTCAATAAATGTCCTGATACAGGTTTCAACGTTATACTGCATTCTAGTTTTATTTTCGTATGGTCAGCTGTAAATTTGAATCTGCGTAGTACCGGGGCCATGGTTGCCTTCAAAAACATAAGTGCATACGTTCTACCTGAAAAAAATAGGTAATTTTAAACATCGAAATATATAATTATTCTTCAGAGCAAAGCAGTATGAGCCATTGCCACAATGAGGGACCCCATTTTTTGTACTGTACAACCTAAAGATGGCATTCGTTTACAGCTACTCCATAAAAAGTTACTACAACTAAAAAAGTGTCCTGTAGTTTTTGGCCCATTCTTAACAAAAATATTTCTTCCAATCATAGGTGTCTAACGTGGACTATCATTCTGACTGGCTGATATCGTGATGAAAAGAGACAACAAAGCTTACCAATACACCCTCTCGATCCCGGTGAAAAACTTGCAAAAGCGGCTTTATGACTCGGAGTATCAGGACTGAGCAATCTTTCTGGTTTATACTCCTCGGCATCCGAGCCCCAATATTCGGGGTTTCTGTTTACACTCCATATATGGACTAGTACGCTGCTGCCGGCGGGAATT
This sequence comes from Eurois occulta, assembly GCA_950022335.1. Lineage (NCBI taxonomy): Eukaryota > Metazoa > Arthropoda > Insecta > Lepidoptera > Noctuidae > Eurois > Eurois occulta. The sequence continues at coordinate 989,864 of OX465499.1, forward strand.
GTCACGTTACCTTAAGAAATAAAAAGTGGTTTTTGTATACCTACATGTGTAGCTGTACCCGCGGCTTTGCCCACGTGATCACGTAATCTTTTGGCATGTTCAGGGCACATTAGGTACATGGGAACGTGAAGTCGTTGTATATTCCTAACATCCCCTACAAAAATAATATACTAATAAACTGCCTTCCTGTTAATTTAAAGTAAAACCTGTTAGTACATCTTTTTGTAAGTACTAAACGAACTCATTGTCAATTCCTGAGGGGAATCAATTTAGGTTGCCATCGACACGCTAAGAAGTAGTTTATGAACAAAGCAAATAGATCAAATTCATGATCTTTCACAGGTTCCGACGCTGAATATCCTTTAAAAAAATCTTTCATCTCTGAGAGCTTAATCAGCAAATGGAAATCAGAAGTGAGAATATGCAAAAACCCGTTACAGAAACATAATTATTGTAAACTCTTAAATTTAATGTAGTTAGTAATGGAACCAGAAAGAGTATGCGCTTCGGTAATCTATTTCCGAATTGAACGTCGGCCGCAGTGTGATGCCCACAAATACAAAGCTTCTAAGTTTAAGTTTTCAACGTATTGCAGTGCATTAATTCCGCACTTATGAAGTCTCTCCACTTTGGTTTAAATTGATATTACTCAAAAGTTTGGAAAAGATTTTAACCTAACCTAATAACCTTTCTAACCTTTTTTTTTTGTTCCCGTGCTAGAAAATCCACACGGATGTCCTCCGCCCTGGGGCGGGCGGAGGGGTCTGTCGGACTCTAACAGACTAAAAACCACCCCAGTGTTCCCTTCCCACACTTGCACCGGGGATCATGGGAACTAGTGCGCCTTCCACGATCCCCGGCTAGTGCTTGCTGAGTAGAGTCCTCCCAGCTGGGGTCTAGCTCTTTCAGAGCGAGGGCAAGCGCGACGCAATCTAACCTAACCCTGGACCTCATGCTCGCTTCCGACCACTATACCAACAATACAGTCTACGCGATTTGCGGTATCAATCCTTTAACATTATAATTAACACTAGAAACGGGATATTTACCATGTCCACTGTATGTTTTAACATCTTGTAGACCTATCATCAAAAAATTAAAACTATCTACATTAACAGGACATTTAATTTTGTGCAAAATTTGAACAGGATCTATGCAATAGTTTTTGCGCAATCCCGGAACATCGATTTAATTTTTACGATTTTATTATATGTAAAATATATAAATATATAGATTTCATTAGAAACAAGGATTACTTTAGGCAGTCATTAGATTTGTTATTACTTACGTAACTTCGTATCCACTATAGCTTCGCGACCCACCATCGCCACAGTTGGGTATAACCTCAGCGATTCCTTGATTGCTGCTTCTAAATATACCAGTTGAGATATATTCTGTTTTGTTACTCTTCCGTCTTCACCCAAAACTTGAGTTATTCTACGAATTTGAAGATTGTTTTTAGAAACTTACCGTTTTTATGGTTCGGTAGAAAAATTACTAAAAACGGAACCCTTATAGATTTGCCCTGTCCGTCCGTCCATTCGTATGTCACAGCCATTTCAAGTCCGAGACCACGCAGTTGAAACTTGAAGAGTAAGTGTCTTCTATGAACCGCAATACAAAAGTGATGTGAAATTATGGAAACATTAAAAATAGGGGTCCCCCATACATGTAACTGTGGGTTGAAAAAAAAATTTAATGTGTAGAACTGTGTGGAGTGTCTGTCGCCAGCTCCCAAATATACCACGGCGTGATCCACGGACACTTTTGGGCAGAATGAATATTCCAACAGTTTTGTAAGCTATGCCAAATTAAAGCGTACGATGCGCCATATAATAAAAGTACCTACTCTGTGGATGCGCCCTTCATTTAATTTGTTAATGTTTTGGGAATTAAGTCGAAATCAAGCGCAAAAATGCTGTTTAAGCGCGTTTAAGGTAGTTTATGTGTACTCGACTGTTTTTGGGTAGAATGAACATTCCAACAGTATTATGAGCTGAGTGCTAAATGCTATGAGTTCTCTCGTGAGAACACAGTCCTGGCCGCAGGATTAAGTCATGTCTGTCATAAAATATACATAATTGTCACCAGAACCAAATATTTGAAAATATCAGCTCAATCGGTTGGGAGGAGCTGGTTTTAAATTCAGTTGCAAGATTTGATCAATACATACTAACAAAAAGGGCAAGTTAAAAAAAGAAAACCGGCCAAGTGCGAGTCGGACTCTCACACGCGTTCCGAGTTCCGAAGCACCAAATAATATAAAAATATTTTTTGTGACGCTTATTAATACGTAAAACTCTCAACAGCAAACCTAAATTTCAACTGTGTGTCTCGTCAACTCGGAGTAAAATGTCTATGACGGACGGACGAACGGACAGACAGACGGATAGGACGAATCTAAAGGGGTTCCGTTTAAGCCATTCGGCTACGGAACCGTAAAAATAAAAACTTACACAAAACATCACTTACAATAGTACATTTTGATATAAGTGGGGAAACTTTGTTATTGCATTCAAGGCGGAATTAACACCCACCAAAATCTTTAGGCTGTAAAGACTATAGCATATCTGTTTACCGAGATTTGGAAAAAAAAACAAACACCGACGACTATAGTCATTCAACCTATTTGGACTTAGTACAAGTATGTTACCTGTGGATTTTTTTAATTTCCGCACGTGTACGTAATTGTAGTGCGATAAGAACCAGTTTTCAAGAAAGTGTATTGAAAAATCTTTTTTCGTTTAACTTTAACATTTAAGTAACTAGACTTTAATTAGGCATACATCACATCACAGAACAAACAATAAACGTTTTTTAAAACGTCGACATAATAATGTTTTTTTTTGCTAGCCTGAACTGTCCCACGTGGCATGGTGTGAAGTTTATCAAGTAATATTTTTTTTCTGTAGATCGAGTAATTGGATTACAATGCGTGAAAGGCTCCGCGCGCTCTGAACTCTGAAGGCATTATATTAATGATACATGACCGATATTTTGGTTTATTAATTTTTATTTTATTTAAGGGCTACCAACTAATATTACTATCCCATTATCACAATAAATACACTCGAGAGCAATGAATCCGGGTCACTTAAAGAATGTTAAAAATCTCGGAAACTAAAAATGATAGGTTAATGCAATAAATTGTATTTAATAGACAATGTAATACTCCTTAAATGAAAGTAAAAAAAATATGAGTCGCCATACATTTTATTAACACAAAATTACATAAAGAAAAAAACTGCTGATCTCTCCTTAAAACAAAAATAGGAAACATGAATTTTTTAAACTTTATTACGATTTTCTTGAATTTTAATACTTCGTATAGCCTCCTCGTGCTTCCATTACTGCGTTTACGCGGTTTGGCATGCTGTACACCAAGTTCCTTATACGATTTTGGGGAATATTCTCCCATTCCCCTGTGAGAGCAATTTTGAGCTCACGAAGCGTGATTGGGGGAGGGTTTCGTTGTTTTACGCATCTGCCTAGCTCGTCCCAAGCATGCTCGATCGGGTTGATATCCGGGCTGCGCGCTGGCCACTCCATACGAGTAATGTTCATCTCTTGAAGGTAGTCATTCACAATCCTACCTGTATGAGGTCGGGCATTGTCATGCATAAATATAGCATCCTCACCTAAATTGACCATAAATGGACCAACGTGATCATTGAGGATATCTTCCACATAATATATCTTACGCTAGTTAAAGAGCCGTTTTCTATAATCACCAGCTCTGTGCGACTTTCAGAAGAAATTCCGGCCCACACAAGTACAGACCCACCACCGTAGGCTACTTTTTCTTCGATGCATGCTTGCTTGAATCTTTCCCCTGGTCTTCGATACACTCTGTGTCTTCCATCGTGCTTGTAGAGCATAAATTTTGATTCGTCGGAGAACATAACTTTTGACCAATCTTCAATACTCCAATTTACGTGGCTCTGGGCATATCTTAGTCTTGAAATACGATGCCCACGCTCCAGTTTAGGGCCGTTTGCAGGTCTAAGGGGTTTTAAGTTAGATTCAGCAAGCCGACGTCTTACTGTCCATGCACTTGGGTTACTTCCTCCGAGGCGTCGAAACTGATTTGTGAGTTCAGTTCCTGTGAGAAAGCGATTTCGAAGCATGGTGTTCACCAAGTATCGGTCTTCTTGTGCTGTGGTACACCTGGTTCTGCCCGTTCCTGGTCTGCGTAGGTTAGAACCAGTTTCGTTCTTCGTAACGTCGGAGAACTCTTTGTACTGTTGATAGCGACACACCGACAGTCCTGGCTGTATCGCGCTGACTCCGGGCGGTTTCCAGCATTGTAAGTATTCTGGTGCATTCTTCAGGCGTAAGCGACATAATTTCAGCTTGAATAATGAATATAGAGCACTATCAACATGGTTTATGTACCCACATAAATGACAGATTACAAACAAAAGCAAAACCAAATGCTGTAATTTCGTAGTTCCATCTTCGAAAGTGGCCCTTTTTCAAATTTGATTTTTTTATGATATAACTTTACAATAACTAAGAAAGTTTTAATACCTTCATTTAAGGAGTATTACATTGTCTATTAAATACAATTTATTGCATTAACCTAGCATTTTTAGTTTCCGAGATTTTTAGGATTCTTTAAGTGACCCGGATTCATTGCTCTCGAGTGTATTTAGTGTGTAAGTAGCATCTGCCTATCAAGACGCGATTTCTCGACTTCTCGTATTCACAACCACTTTTTTCTCGTCTTGCTTCGACAAATTTCGATGGGAAATCCTAATTGTTCTGTATTCCCATTATCTGTCCCAATTTCTTTCGATGTTTGTTTATCTATCAAGTTTATACTTTGAGCTGTTAGTTTATTCCTATTTCTGGGTATGTTTTGTAACTATTATTTACCAGTATTCCGGTAACTAAACTCAACTAAATAGTATTTTAATTCAAATTCATCAACTTGCAGATTCTCAAAATATGTACTTACTCCTGATAAACCTTCTCCTGTACCTCAGGGTGGCTGCCGATGCAGGTAAATATGAGCTGCATCTGACCGATAGTGGTGTCAAAGCCACCTACCAGCACGTTGTCGATAAGATTCCTCAGGTCAATATCAGTGAAGACGCTACTGGTCTCAGTCACAGTGTTCTCAAGGAAGACCTCCAAGATGCTTTGGAATTTACCTGTAGCGACAAAACTATATTTTTTATTGCCCATTATAACTTGCAACAATTATAATAAACTTGGTCAAAAACAGACGGTATGGTACGCGAAATTGTCGCGGAAAAAACTGACACAGGTCCGTCGTCGGTAAGCGCCAGCGCGCGACTAATCGGGCCTGTCCGAGCCGCCGCGAACGCTTTTAATTCATTTTAAAACATAGTAATTAAGAAAATAATGTTATCAAGTCAAACTCTGCCACTTTGTCTAGAACTAATTAGTTTCTTTAATTTAGTATAAAAGTTAAATGTAAAACATCAGTAATTTAGTCATAATATTGAAAAAAAGTTACAAAAAGGGGTAACTTTGCGATTTTTTTCTATCGAGTGAAGTTCATCAGGTCTTGCAATTGAATGCGACTATGTCTAGATAAGATCCTTAACTATGTATAACATATATTTTTTTTAACTTTTTAAACACTATATTCTTTGTCTCAGATGGTTTTAAAAAACTCAAATGTGCGCCCACCTCGCCTTAATTCATTGTTTTACAATTTTTTCAGTAATGAGAAAACATTTTAGCCCACTTCTATTGTCCAAATGATTATCTTTGCATAAAAGTAAATGTAAATGAGGCGACATCGTCTGGGTTTCCAGTCAAGATGGGCGTGCCCCAAGGTTCAATTCTCAACCCGAAAAACCTTTATCCAGTTAGACCACGTCTCAACCAAACCCAGTGATGAGATACACTGATACGTTATATAAATAACATAACGTAATTAACATAACATCACGCCTCTAATCCCCGAAGGGTTCGTCAGAGGTATACTTAATAGTACACCCAAATTTCGCCAGTTATGTTGAAGTCCTATGTAATAGGGGGCGACCCTATTGCCATCAACTGGGCGCAAATCCAGACTCCGTGTCTGCTACTGAGAAATTCCAGATGGAAAAACTCAATAACACTTTGCCCGACCTGGGAATCGAACCACTAGACCAACGATTACTAAGTATGTAATATAACTAGGTATATTGCTAAATTACATTCAATTTTAACCTGTAGTTTAAGAACTAATGCAAGTCAAATTCCCTAATTTTGTCACAGACACGTCGTCACACTCGTTTATATTCTAAGGTACTTCTAGCAAAAACACACTCACACTCTACGTCTTCATAGTGTTCAGCAATAATTCGTTTTTAGCTTATAAAACAAGGAAAAACTAAAACATACCGCAATGTCAGTTCTGTTTTATATCCATACGTGCTTCATACAGTTTTTACACTACCTAAATGTCAGTGGCGTGCCCGCAATGAAAGAGAGGCAAAGCCCAATTAACCAACTGACGACATTTGGGGAAAAAATAAAGTTTCACTCTCTGTTCTGAGATCTGACATTGGTTTTTAATAACGCCGGTTTTATTTTTCCTATTATTTAAATATGCCTAAATATAAAAATACAAATAGTGGTGATTAACATTTCGTATTTTATATCCCTTCACAAAAGAAGTAAATGATATAAGAGCCATCTACTGACATAAATGTGACAACAGAACTCTTCAAATCAATTCGTAATTATTTTCGCGAGAGATGGCGCTCAAATAAAAAATTGGTTTCTACGACTGCAAACTGTTGAAAATGTATGAATGTGTTATTCTTATTACTCACAGTGTGAACACCCATAACTCTTCAATCTTCGCTTCTTTACCACGGACAGATGACAAAGAGCAAAGCACACAGTAATGCATGGTATTACCTATTAGATAGATTTACAGATACCTACTTACATACTTATTAATATCAACAATGACAATTCGTTTGAGTAAATGACACTTAAATGTATAGTAAAATTACTTTAATTACTTTCTGTATTCTAAATCAAAAACATAGTGTTTTTGATTTAGAATACTTTACTTTCTGTAAATATGATTTTATTACATCAGCATAAAATGTTGGTGAAGGTTTTAATTCTACCAACAGCTGTTTGTCTATAGCAATATTATTGTCGTAAGTTATGAATATATACAACTTGTCGCAAGATTGTCACAATTAAATGTGATCAGAATGTGAAGTAACGAACGAGTTTATATTTTTCAGTAAAACTCAAAGTATTTACCTTGCCCAGTATCAATTTCACACACTAAGTAAAGAACAGTTGCATGCGTTTCCGAATTCATTTTAGTGTTAAAAAACTATAATATTAAAAAGAAAATGCACTAGTATTCACTAATCACTCAAAACACAACAAACATCGAACCGCGAACACACATTCTCTCTCAAAATACACTGACTTACACGCACACATTCAAAAAAAAGCCCCGCTTTAAATTCAATAGAAAATGTCCAAATAAGTACCTACGAAAAGTGACGAAAACAGACACAACTTGCTAGGAGTAAGCGAGAAGTCAGAAGCCAGATATAAGCCAGTGCGTGTGAAAAAGATAGCAATAGCACTGACTGTAGGCCGTAGGTACGATTAGTTTCGCGCGCTCGTTTCGCGCAAAATCAGATGAATTAACTTATTATATTATTGTTTGACGTAAATTTTAGTTTTTGTTAGATTTTTTATTTATTTTTTATTTGTTGTATTTAGTTTGATTGTAAGGCAAGCCGCTTTTCGGCTTGTATAATAGTTCCGCCACTGCTAAATGTATTTAGGTACTGAAAGTGACGAAGTTGAAGAGATGTATGATGTTAGTAACCTATCTATCGATAGGTTATAACTTCATAGTGAATATGGCCGGTATAGTACCTAAGTCACAGACGATGTTTCCTTTAAAGAGTTGAAAAAAGAATGACTTGGCCATCGAACGGTAACATAATCACAGCAATAGGCTAGGGCATACCTACCTGGCATAGAGGAAACCGTGATCAAGGTGGTTAGGTTAGGTGCTACCATGTTAATAATAGACTTAATTCTTACGTTCGCGTTCAAAGTGTCCTTTAGTTTTCAACCGTTGTAAATGTTCTGATTTTCGTAGTTCCAGCATCTGCAAAACGTCGTTATTTGAATTTTAAGGTTAAAAAAATAAAGAATAACATTAATTATATTATCGTTTCTTTACCAGTAAAGACAACATGAAGCATTGTGTACTTACTCACCGCTTGTAGATCATCATTTCAATAAAAATTTTCGTTGTCTCAAAACTTAAAACAGAGAATTATTTCTCGACTTAATTTAATACTCACTTGTTTCGTAAGTTTAGAAGCGATTGCCATTGCTTTGGACAGTTTCACTTTGCAACTAGACAAATTGAAGATAAAATCAAACATAAGCCAAGGCTTCATAACCCTAGTTACGGGAACGTCTAGCAATTCTTTTATAGCCATCAAGTAATTGTTGTCTACAAGGTCCCTGCCGTCAATTTTAAGTCCAAGTGTAGTTTCTGAAATAATAGGTACCTACCATTAATTTTACTGAAAAAAAGTAATGTTTTAATAATGAACTAATTCGCCATTAACATACAGGTTGGAATATGGCGTGAGAGACCTCCTTTATTTTTTTTAATATACGTATTTGACTGCATTGTTCGAAGAACTCAGCAATGTACATGTGGGCTGCTATAATGACTAACTCAAACTCAAAGTATTTATTTCAATTAGACCATTACAGGCACTTTTGAAAGTCAAAAAAAAGCGAAGCTACAGTCACAAGGCATAATAACTTGGGCGTCCAGAGTAAAAGAATTTAAAAATAAAGTAATTAAAATAATCCGTGGTAGCTAAGTGTCCAGTCCCACAGGTTGTATTTCAACAATATCAGCTACGCCGATGATATGGTGCTGCTGGCTCCCTCGGTCACTGCACTCAGAAAATTGGTTAAGATCTGTGAGAACTACGCTGCTAACCGTGGGTATATCATGTGAAAAACTCTGAACTCATGGTCTGTACAGCTGTGAGCCATATCGAGGAGTACTCCCTTCCAAATCAGGCCGTTGATCCAAACTTCAACTTTACTTTACCTTGAGCCTCGAAAAATCGTCGAGGCTTTTGGTAAAGTTACATGAAAATATTGTAGAAGGGAATTATTCCTCTCAGAAAGGTCTAAAACAAAGTCAATAACCATTTTTATGATTTTAAAATTTGGTCAAAAATAATAATTTATTTCCGAATGTGTTGTTACCGACATAGTATTAATCCTTATCATAATGAATATGTTAGTCATCTTAAACGTTCAACTGTGCCCTAAATTGCCCTTAACAGCATTTAATTTAGATGAATATCTTTGGATATATCATAGAATGCAAATAACTCGCGCTACAAAATATTATCATAACGACGACGAGGGTCCGTTATATGATGACTCTCAATGGGAAAGTACGCTATATGAAGCTGCAATATAATAGACTGCACAATCAACAACATAATATGTTACTGTATAGCATAACATTTCACTTGTAATTTCCCAGAAGACTTAGGCAGAGATGTACTACTAATAGTACACCCACATTTTGCCAGTAATGCTTATGCCCCATGGACGAGCCTATTACAATCAATCGGCATCAAAAGGCTAGGTAATTTCATCAATTCACAATAACCGACCCGTACTATACGTACGATTCCTACGTACGCCCGTACGTAGGAATCGGGGTAAGTGTTTGCTCAGAAGTGGGGCAAAATTAGCTAAACAAAAGAAAAGGGGAGTATGTTAAATCTTACAAGTACCTAACTTTGTTTCGGTTCCAAATACATTGGATATTCAGAACACATTGACGAAGTCACACAGTTGGTCCAGGACTGGCTTCTTGTCAGAAACAAATGAGCAAGTCGATCGCGTTTTTTATTGAATTACAATGTATTCACTAAATTAAATCCCGAATGCAAATAATACCCACGGACTTGCCTTTTCTGTTCAAATGACTCCAGACATTGAACATTTCTGGCACGTTTAATATCAAAACTTAATAGTTAGGTTCTTATTTGGTTCTTAAGTTGATGAAGCCATTAATGTAGTATATCAAGAAATATCTTAATACATAACTTTTATAGACTCTTGTTCTGCCTCACTATCATCACTACATATTATAAAACTAGCTGTGCCCGCGACTTCGTCCGCGTGGACTTGGATCTTTGTCAGCCTGTTATTATGAAACGCAACATGACTTTGTCTGTTCGCTAGGATGACAATTTACACTATTGTTTTGGTGTTTGTTGATTGGGGTAGATAGACTTGATTCAAACTCAAAGCATTTATTTAAAATAGACCCGTAACAAAGTGCCTATGCAAGTAACAGACTGGGAAAGATCTAAGTTCACGCAGACGAAGTCACGGGCACAGCTAGTTATATCATAAATTACTTACCCTGGTAACTCCGTTAGCTATGTCGGTGTCCGCGGACATAATATATGTACATTCACACATAATCTCAATATTATTAAAAACATTGCATACATTACAAAACTGCTGAATAACATCACGAGAAAAATTCGTAAATAGACTGGAGTCTTCAATTATTGGAGAGGCATCAAAAGAGGAAAAGCTACTCACGGCAAGCGGTTTCCACAACAGTCCTAGTAATCTTCGCAGTGAGGTCCACTTCACTTTTGCCGGCATCCTCGGCGATCAGCGCAACAAATCGTCCAGCTCGATCACTGAATAACTCCAGAAATTCATCTAAGAGGTGCTGCTTGAAGGATAGGTCCAGTATCCGACGATTGTGTTTCCATGTTGGTACTGAAACATTTGGAATAGCATGGAACCGCTTTACAGACGGTGTACCAATAAATTGTATCCTTGATTATGATCGATGAATCAACACCTCCTGAGAATGTCCCGTGAAGGAATCGAAAATTCGACAAGTATTATAATTATATTTATAGCTTGAACTAGCTTTTGCCCGCGGCTTCGCTCGCGTGAAGAATTATTATTATTAATTAGGTATAGTTTTTGCGGCTTTACTTTTGTTTAGCGTGTGTAAAAAATTAGGGCCTACAATTTATTGAAGATACCTTATGTGAATGTTCACGCTCTAAAACAGGTACCTCCTGACAACCCTTATCAACTTTAAGTTGCGAAGGTGTATCAATTCCAAAATCATGTTCTTCTACAGCCATACGACGCCAAGTAATTTTCTGTGCTGCTATTCCCATAGCAGCAGAAAATTACTTGGCGTCGAAGATAGGCATCAAAATGCCCACTGGACAAATCTTGGCTGAATCGTAATCGCCTTACCGGATAGTCGTTAGATCCAGATTCCGTATATATGAGACCGTTTCTATAAACTTCAAACTTAAATGGGAATATTAATCCTGCTGCTATTAACTCACAAAATCCACCATAAGTAGCATTTTTCATCATATCAGCAAAATATTCGTCAGGTGTTACGTAGCTATCACCATTCCTGTCGTGGGTCATAATTGAAAACTTGCTCCAGTCATTAACCACATATCTGACAATTTCTGAACGCACCTCCATCGCTCTATCTTGTATCCCTTACATTAAATAAGAGAGAGCACGAAACAAACATGCACCGTCACCAACAATAGGGACGACAGTACATTCTTCAACTTCTCCATTAACGTTCAAATTTTTTTTAGCCATTTTAAAAAAGTCTAACCGACAAAACCTATACTTAAACCAAACGAAAACAAAACAAATGCCAAATACAAAGCAGAGTCTATAACCAAAACTACTAAACCGAAACAAAGCAAATTCAATCCAAAATATGCCAAGAAAAGAACAACCAAAATCGTCAAATATTATCCGCTAGAAGTATTTAGGTATAGTATGTACTATTAGGTACGGCGGCCACTCATCATCGGGTATATATATTATGTACTCAGTGAAAACACAACGATAGCGCGTTTTTAAATGCTTTAACGCCATCTATTGTCAACATTTAGAACTAAAAATTATTTTGTTCATCTTAATTTATTTGTTCCATTAGGTACTGATAGGTTCAAACTAATTCATTTACATCCTCCATCATCCCTTATTTTATCCCCATGGGGGTTGAATTTATCAAAATTCTATTTAAGCGGACGTCTTCATCATAGTAGCTCCAATCGTTAATTTCAGTTCAATAAGAAGATTTATTAAAACTTTCATCCCCTATTTTATCCCCTTGGGGGTAGAATTGATCAAAATCCTTTCTTAGCGGATGCCTACGTCATAGTAGCTTTATGCATGCAAAGTCTCAGCCCGATCGGTTTAAAATTGACAAAGTTTCATACAAACTTTCATCCCCTATTTTATCCCCTTGGGGGTAGAATTGATCAAAGTCCTTTCTTAGCGAATGCCTACGTCATAACATCTATCTGCATGCCAAATTTCAGCCCGATCGGTTTAAAATTGACAAAGTTTCATACAAACTTTCATCCCCTATTTTATCCCCTTGGAGAATTGATCAAAGTCCTTTCTTAGCGGATGCCTACGTCATGACGTCTATCTGCATGCCAAATTTCAGCCCGATCGGTTTAAAATTGACAAAGTTTCATACAAACTTTCATCCCCTATTTTATCTCCTTGGGGGTAGAATTGATCAAAATCCTTTCTTAGCGGATGCCTACGTCATGACGTCTACCTGCATGCCAAATTTCAGCCCGATCGGTTTAAAATTGACAAAGTTTCATACAAACTTTCATCCCCTATTTTATCCCCTTGGGGGTAGAATTGATCAAAGTCCTTTCTTAGCGAATGCCTACGTCATAACATCTATCTGCATGCCAAATTTCAGCCCGATCGGTTTAAAATTGACAAAGTTTCATACAAACTTTCATCCCCTATTTTATCCCCTTGGGGGTAGAATTGATCAAAGTCCTTTCTTAGCGGATGCCTACGTCATGACGTCTATCTGCATGCCAAATTTCAGCCCGATCGGTTTAAAATTGACAAAGTTTCATACAAACTTTCATCCCCTATTTTATCCCCTTGGGGGTAGAATTGATCAAAGTCCTTTCTTAGCGGATGCTTACGTCATGACGTCTACCTGCATGCCAAATTTCAGCCCGATCGGTTTAAAATTGACAAAGTTTCATACAAACTTTCATCCCCTATTTTATCCCCTTGGGGGTAGAATTGATCAAAGTTCTTTCTTAGCGGATGCTTACGTCATGACGTCTACCTGCATGCCAAATTTCAGCCCGATCGGTTTCAAATTGACAAAGTTTCATACAAACTTTCATCCCCTATTTTATCCCCTTGGGGGTAGAATTGATCAAAGTCCTTTCTTAGCGGATGCCTACGTCATAACGTTTACCTGCATGCCAAATTTCAGCCCGATCGGTTTAAAATTGACAAAGTTTCATACAAACTTTCATCCCCTATTTTATCCCCTTGGGGGTAGAATTGATCAAAATTCTTTCTTAGCGGATGCCTACGTCATGACGTCTACCTGCATGCCAAATTTCAGCCCGATCGGTTTAAAATTGACAAAGTTTCATACAAACTTTCATCCCCTATGTTATCCCCTTGGGGGTAGAATTGATCAAAATCCTTTCTTAGCGGATGCCTACGTCATACTAGCTTTATGCATGCAAAGTCTCAGCCCGATCGGTTTAAAATTGTCAAAGTTTCATACAAACTTTCATCCCCTTGGGGGTAGAATTGATCAAAATCCTTTCTTAGCGGATGCCTACGTTATAACATCTACCTGCATGCCAAATTTCAGCCCGATCCGTCCAGTGGTTTGGGCTGTGCGCTGATAGATCACTATGTCAGTCAGTCACCTTTGGGTATATTTAGATTAAGGTCCTCATTAAATTATTATTATTAGAGCTGAAAATTAGTTGTCTGTGTGTAAGTAAGAAGAATTTGGTTCTACAGGATAGTAAAACAGCTGGGAAGATTAGAAGTCTTATTATGATTCGAAATACCTTCCAAATAAACAAAATTAATAATGTTGAATAAAAAATGTGAATGGTAAGTTACCATCAGCAGCCATCAACGTTTTGCCCACCATTGGTTCGATGAATCTATACACAAACATTTTCTTCAGGCATTTGTTCAGGACTGTGGTCACGTCTACGGGATCTGTTACAACTGTAAAATAAGATAAACAAATTCTTATAATGCAGAATGCTGTGAGCCAGGAGCCCCACGGGTGTCCTATTGATCTAATTGTTATAAGGAATAATATTATTTTAATCAAGTTTTGACTTACTATAAACAGGCAGCGGTCCCGCAAAGAATTTGGTCACACCTCCAACTTTCAAAGCATATTCTCCAAATGAAGTCAAATTTCGAACCAATGCTGAAAAAAGTTATAATTTTATTATAGGTAGAGTCAGTATAACTTTATTGTATTAAACAGTGGTGACACGGAATTAAAACTAAACATTTAGATGGATAGGTACACAGAGTGATTCTTTTAAGTGGAACAATATGGGGATACCGGAATCCATAAAACAATATTAAGTTTTTTGGTAAATTTGTCCGTAAAATTTTGTTAAATGGCCATTTAAAAAAATGTAAATTGACTCCGTTTGGTACAAGGAATAATTCGTTGGATCAGGAAAACCACGCGCAGTGAAGGGGTACTCGGGTTGTATAATTAAACTAGCTTTTGCCCGCGGCTTCGCCCGTGTGCAGTTCGGGAATTGCCCACGGGATCTCGCCTACTTCTGGGATAATAAGTAATCTATATCTATCTATAACAGACTATAATCCATCTCTGTGCCAAGTTTCATCCAGATCTGTTAAGCCGTTCTGGCGTGATTGAGTAACAAACATCCATTCATCCAAACTTTCGCATTTATAAATAGTTATATGTAAAATATAATAATTAATAATTTATTGGAAAGAAAAAAAAACTCAGTTTACAAGAAGTGTTTTCCTAACTTTACGGTTTGAGAACGCTCACTCAGATAACTCCTAAAATATCTAGACACACTCTTCTAACACCAATCCGTTCCAACTTTTCAAGCAAGAGAGGAACAGAGACTGTGACAAAGGTTTTGCTAAAAAGGAAAATTGCTAATGTTTTGAGTTTACTCTTTATATTTTTTGCTATGGTTCCGGTTGCTTCTAAGAATAAGAGACTACTTATATGTAATACTTACTTCTACTTATATGTAATATAAGTATTTAGGGTTCCGTATCTACCTCAAAAGGAAAAACGGAACGGAACCCCTTATAGGATCACTCGCGTGTCTGTCTGTCTGTCTGTCCGTCTGTCACAGCCAATTTACTCCGAAATGACCAGACCAATTGAGTTGAAATTTGGTACACATATGTAAGTCAGTGACCCAAAGACGGACGTATAACATAAATTAATGAATTTTAAACATAGGAGCCACTTTTCGGTGGTAAATTAGAAAATGTAAATAAGTTTTGTAAACTATATCGCGTAATATCAAAAAATCACTAATTTTTGAGGCAACCGACCCAGAGAATATTAAGTTTCACAGAAAATTCAACCCACCACTTCACCCTCTTAGGGATGGAACTTCGAAAAACCCTTTCTTGGTGAATACCTACTCCTTATAAAGAATACACCTTTCAAATATCATGTCTCTAGGACCAGCGGTTTAGGCTGCGCGTTAATATATCTGTCAGCCAGTCAGGACTTTGAATTTCATATTGGGGGATGATTTTGGAAAAACTGAGATACACGTTTCTCATAATTTTAACTGAAGAGTATGTATAGAAATTATCAAGTCAATCGAACCCGAGAGTAAAAAGTTTCATAGAAAACTCATCACCTCATTTCACCCTCTTAGGGGTGGAATTTCGAAAAACCCTTTCTTAGTGGATACCTACTTTTCACAAAATATACACCCTCCAAATTTCATTGCTCTAGAACCGGCCGTTTGGGCTGTGCGTTGATATATCAGTCAGTCAGTCAGGACTTTGAATTTTATATGTATAGATTTTAGAACAAAGTACTCAAGAACATCGTGAACGCGCCATGGTACATAAGAATTGACGACATCCATCGGGACCTGAATATAGAGTTCGTAAATAGTATATCCAAAAATATGTTCATGAACATCGGCTTCATCATCATGTTCATGTCGAGGCCATCCAACTCCTCGATAACACGGACAAACTTTTAACGTTTTTTAAATGGTTTACGGATTTTCAGTGTGGTCATACAAGCACAAGTAATGCTGAACGCCCAGGATGCCCAGTTGAGGTCTCCAGAGATGATCGCTAAAATCCATGACATAGTGTTGAACGACCGAAGAGTAAAAGTGAACGAGATAGTCGAGATAGTAGGCATCTCAGACGAGCGTGTGCGCAATATCTTACACCAGGGTGAATTTCAACAAATGCCATTTTTTTTATCATATCGGTGAACTTTTTCATTTATATTTATTTTTCAGGTTTTATGTAATCTTTAGGATATCAAATATCCCCAAATTTAATATCATCAACGTATCATTTAAGACTAAGGAGAAAATTCAGTTTGAATTCTGGTTTCCACTGATATGACAAACCGGCACCGATTATTTTTTCTGTACACCGGTATGATAAGTTTATCCACCGAAATGATGAACATATCCAGCGATATGAAAATCTATCCACCTTTGAACATCAAAAAGGAAATAGTTAGTAGGTACCTATATAATTTTACAAGGGTGACTTAGAACTGAAGACCTGAACTGAGGGTCTTATGTAAGTAGATCACATCCAAAGAGAACTGAGTTCTTAGAAATCCAATTAAAATATATTTTTTGAAATTATGTACCTATTTTATTGTTTACTTTGTTTTTTTATTATATTTACTATAGGTACTTAGAATTAAAAAAAAGAATGTTAATTTGTATTATTTTTTTATTTATTTATTAGGGACAACAAACAGCAGTATATTAAATATTACACATGATAGTAGTACTAAACTAATAGAATTAACAAATACACTACTCACGACGTTATCCACAGATTACCATATAAAATAATTAGCATAGGTACTGTTAATAATAACAATAAGGGCAAACTTAAAGATACTCATTACAGGGTTAAAATTATTACTCGGTTTGTTATTAAAATGTATCTCGGTGAGCATAAAATCAATGGAAAAAATCTAATACTATCGGCGTCTTAATACTAGGGACAAATATAATTGTCTTTATTAATGCGTTCAATTGCTCCACCTCACCATCATCATCTCAGCCTATAGACGTACATTACCGAATACAGACCTCACCTAATGATACATTTATGCATCTTCTACTACCCAGCGGTATCGTGGTAATGATTTTGGCAGTCTATGTAGGTAAGTATGTATGTATATAATGTATGTGTTTGTATGTATGTTTGGATGTTCCATTGATTCTTTGTATACTTAACGAAATGACACGGGATCTACCGATATGATAAAACGACTCACCGAGATGATAAAATGATCTACCGATATGATAAAGCAATCCACCGATGTGACAAAACTGTGCGTTGATCATGGATCAAAACACCGATATTAGATATAAGACACCGATTGATTTTTACTTATCATTTCGGTGTAAATTATCACATCGGTGGTAATAAAGACCACCGATTACAGCGATATGAGAACAGCGACGTGAGAAATAACACACTTTTTAGAAAATTAGAAAAATTGCATAATATCTAGGACAAATTCAATAACAGTCAATGAAGCTAATTCACTTACTACCTCTGTCAGAACCAAACAACAGTAATAAAACTACTCATTACACTAGAAAAATGCGACCACCGAAAATATAAAATAATTGTCCGGGAGCAACTGAAATGACGTACTTACGTTATTGGCAGGAATATGCAGCGATTTGACACATGCCCGTCCTGACTGCGCACTAGCACACACTAATGAGGGAAATAAAATTGGGGTGGGGACGCTGTCGGACTCGTCGATGTAAAGTTAGGTTTAAATTACTTTTGTCCAGCGATATGAGAACATTTTGCAGGACAAGTACGTTTGTGCCTCTCAGTAATAATAATCGTTAATTATGCAATAAAATATGCTTTAAAATAATAACAAAACTAATATTCTATGAAATAGAATAAGTTGTATACTTAACTTACTTATTTTTATTAGTGTATGAGCTTTTTGTTTGTAAAAAAAGTAGAGGGACAGCACCGATTTGAAAAAAATAGAGGTTTATGTATTTATTTCTTACCTTTGTAATAGTCCTGGGAAAATTATATTTTTGCCACAACCCAATAACTACCTATTGAATACTAAAAAAAATAATTCAGAACAATATTCCTTTTTTCAAATACTAATTTAAAAAAATAAGTCATTTGGGAAATTCACCCACCAACATTTAGATATGAAAAAGCTCTCCGCGCGATGGGTGCCGCGTTTTCTGACTATTGATCAAAAACGTATGCGATTTACCACTTCGAAGGCAGGTTTGGCGTTGTTACAACGGAATAAACCTGATTTTTTGCGTCGTTATAAATAACGGTAGACGAAACGTGGATCCACCACCATACACCAAAAACCAAGGAACAATCGAAACAATGGATTGCTAGGGGCGAACCAGCTCCGAAGAAGGCCAAAGCAGTTTTATCGGCCAATAAGGTGATGGCTACAGTTTTCTGGGACGCACGTGGGGTAATCCATATTGACTACCTAGAAGGGTAAAACGATCAATGACGAATATTATGCCAATTTAACCAAATTTTACCTGAAAAACGACCGCATTTGGCTAAGAAGAAAATCCTCTTCCACCAAGACAACGCACGAGTGCACACCTGCGCGATTGCCATGGCCAAATTACATGAGTTGCGATATGAGTTGCTATCTCACCCGCCATATTCGCCAGATTTGGCCCCTTGCGACTATTTTCTGTTTCCGAATTTAAAAAAAATTGCTCGGTGGACAAAGATTTAGCTCCAACGAGGAGATCATGCTCGAAACCAATGCCTATTTCGAAGGATTGCGTAAGTCGTACTTTACGGAAGGGATCGAAAAGTTTGAGAAACGCTGGATGAAGTACATTGAGTTAGATGGAAATTACGTTGAAAAATAAATCATAATTTTTGAATAAAGCTGTCTCCTTGTTTCATTTTTACCAGACTTACTTATCACTCCGTAGTACCTAGCTATTTATATGGACACAAGAACAAAATGACTTCGCCTTAACAGAGTAAGTAAACGCAATGGACGTGCTCTTAGATATAATTTTACTTTTAGCAAATTAAGTTAGATTAAAATTGCTTATTAGCCTTATTAGGCTAGATTATAACATAACAAAAATAAAAATAAACTTACACGTTGTTACAAGGGAACGTTAGTAGCCTGTCCTAGAAGGACATATTACTCTGACCTTAATGGTGAGGTTGGTCAGGACGTTCAGGTGCGTAGTACTCGCAACCAGCGTGTATGATGAAGTTTATGAACTTAGACGAGGTGAAAGGAGGGTGAAAGTAACGTAGCAGGTGGCATTCTGTACAAGCTACCCACCCACATGGAAATATGACAGTTTATGTAGGTTGTATGAAAATATTTCTTACATTTTGATTCACTTCTGTTGCCGAATTTCCTATACTTACTTACAAGTTACAATGAAATTATTCTTGCACGAAACATTCGATTTTTTATCACTTTTATTCGTTTTAAGGACAACTTATTCTTGACTAAAATTAATCATACCTAAATTATTTACATAAAAAATTGCTAAGTTTCCTAAGAAACTTTCCCGGTGTCTATTATGGATTCGGATTTCCCGATTGTTCCAGTTTAAAGAATCGCTTTGTGTACATGTAACAAACATAATTTTAGAAAACCTTAATTCTCAGGGAAGGTACAACGGTCGTCTTAAATTGCTTGTTATATTTATTTATTTATTTATTTATTTATTTATTTATGTACACACAGATACTTAACAGGACAATATATTAACATAGAAGAGCACAAAGGTACTGCTTATTTCATAAGAAATTTCTTCCAGCAGACCTGCGAGAGGAAAGATGGATTAGAAATGTAGACACAGTGTGTAGAAAAGACAAAACAAGGAAATTTAACTTAACTTAAAACAAAAATAGATCTATAAAAAATAAACATACATACTAATATATACACATATAAAATAAAAATGAAAATACTAGTATTGTAAATATTTTCTTATACTATATATACATACATATAAATACAGAATATTACTGTATAGAGGAGAGGTAATGCTCTTTGACTTGTTTTTTTAGTAAATAATTTAATCTAAATAAAGAAAAATAAGAAAGAAAAAATATTTATACAGGCACTTTTGAACTGTCGAGACAAAGACAACAATAAAATGAAGCTACAGTCCCAGTCACAAGGTATAATAACTGTGAAAGTAGGTACTGAAGTTGCCCATTCCAAAGCGTACCTATCTCTATAGAGAAGAATGGGCAAGAAACTCTATGAACGCTCTTTAAAACCAGAATATTGTTACAAAACCTTGGTTACATCAATCCTGTTGAGATGGTTCCTATTTTACCCCACTACTGCTTAGAGATTTTAGCAAAAAAAACTTTAATCCCACTATAACGCATCAACAACAATGATTTTGATGAATGAGTTGTTTAATGAACAGAAACTTACTTTCATTTTTGAGCCACATATGAGAATGTCCAATGAGGGGCAACTTCCCTGGATATGTGGGCACCTGCTCATTAACTCGAGGCAAGAAGTGATGACACGCCACCACATATCCCAAATACACACATAGTAACAAAATTAGTATTGTTATGAACATGTTATTTTAATATATTTATTAACTTCAAATTTGTTTCGATACGTGTTGACATGACACACGCACTACTAAATGTATAATACCATGAAATACGAGTATTTATAAGTATTCGGTTGAGTCAAGGTCACATCGTCTTAGAGACCGTCTAAAAATTCTAAAGTTGCTAATTTTTTGCCTGTGGATACAGTCGTACCTAAGAAGCTTATTATTGCGTTTTGTGTCACATCTGTCACTTACATTTTCAGTAATTCGATGATTTGTGCTTGATTCTTCAAAACTGGCAAAATTAATTTAAAGTTTAAAATAATTATGGTATCTTAACTAGGACAGCCTGCGGAGTGTGCAAACCTTGTCTGTGTCATCTTCGTCCAGTGCAAACTGACTGATCAGTATGTAAAAAACAGTGCAAAAAAATTACAATTGATGAAATAACTATTTCTTTGCTCAGATCACTTACATATTCCCATTTAATAAATTTGTGCCAAATTAAGCCATGCATTTTTAAGATTTTTAATTATTTTGCTTTTCCAAGCTACAAATGTTTCAAAAAAATATTACAATCATAAGAGTTCACATATTCCATATCATAAATGCATGAAAAATCCACATTGTAAATTTGTGTCATTTTCATGCACGATATTTAGCATAGCAATGCAAAAACACAAAAACAATGGCTACTGTCGAAGCGGACGGAGATAAAAAAAAATACTCGATATTATTGTAATTATTTTTTTGTATTTATTCCCTTTATTTGTTTTCAAACATTTATTACATTTTTAAATATTCCAATATAAACCAATATTAAAAACATTTAAAAAATAGTAGCCCACCAGCATCGGGGCTCTTGTGATAGGAACCTCCTAACAATACGCGCCGTGTCCAGAAGTACTGTTTTCTGAATCTAGCCCTTGATCCCCACAGCCTCCTCAGATGTTGGTCGAGGTATTGGCTATTAAACCATTGGCCAACAGGACTATCGACACAATGACTGCTGTACTCACGTCCGTACTGTAATATTTGAATTTTTTATCTTTCTCTGCTTTCACGAGATTTTTGTCATGCGGGACCGTTATATCAACAATCATTGCGCGACGCTCCAATCGATCTATTACCACAATGTCTAGACTTATTGGCAATAGTAGTTCTGTCCAATAGTAGGAAGTTGATACGCTCTGTGACGCAGGCCAAGTAATCTCGAGAACTAATATCAGTTCTCGAGAACGCTCGCCTCACAAAGCGCATAACTCTAGGACGAGTATTGCCCTCTCTAAAGCAGATTAACTTGCCGATGAGTGCTCTAGCCTAACCGATACGCCGCTCAATCCTGCACTGCCAAGCTGGAACAGCTAATTTTGGTCGTGTAGCTCTGTCGTTGCTGGGAAATTTGACGTGAGCTACACGACATGCCGCTACAGCTCCACAGTACAATATTGGGTGGGTATCGGTGAGGTTTTCGCGGGTTCGTCATCATCCTCCTCACCACCGCGGTCGGATCGCGGCGGAGCACTGGATACATTTTGCAGCTGCACCGCGATTATAGGCGAAGCAGGCGTAACTAAGTTACTCCTTGATTCGGAGTGTAGTCGATCAAGTACAGTGTCTTCCAACATATGATTACGCAGTTACGCTGGATGACCCGCACCTGATCCGATAATCGTTGCGCCAAAACGCTGACTGAATTTTTAACTATAAAAAGCAAATAATAACAATCCATGAACTTTAATTCTTAATAGGATTAGATATGTTTGATTCATTATAAAGTTATTTCAGATTTCCAAATGAACATAATGAATACTTACTTCTTACATTAGAAGTTGTCCCCAAAGGTTTGTAATAATTATGCTCCAGCAGTGGATTGTGAGGTAATTCTTGAGATGCACCTGAAAAATTAGGTAAAAATAAGCATTATTTTTTTTACAAAAGCATTGCCCCACTAGGAATTTCTCCTGCATTGTGAGTGCGTTTGTACAAACATTAATAACAAATGGGCAAACTTTCAGACCCGGAACAACACTAGCTATAGTGCAGATCATACAACATTTAATTTTGTTCTGCGCTAGAATCGAACCCGTGACAAGCAGTAAATTCAAACTGCAAAGGGAACAGAGGTTATAAAAAAACTGTTGTTTATTCGACTCCTTTATATTTTTTTGAATATTACAACAACATAGCTGAATGTTACTGTCCCAAAAACTGAATTTTGTGATGATTTAAATTTTGTATATCTTAATATTAACAGCCAATAGTGTTTTGCTGTCTCTGCGAGACATATTGGGCTGTAATCCACCACGCGGGCACCATGCAGGTTGATAGATGTCACAAGTCTCTTAGAAAGTAATATTAAATGGCAAATGGAAGTGCGAGTTTTGTTTGTGACTTACCAGGTGTAGACTGTTGGAAGTCTGATACTTCAGGAATATCCAAAGAACTCTTCTCCATTGCTTTTTCATGAATTTTACCTGGAATACATAATGGTAAAATGACGGAACTGCCAGTGCATTCAAGCGGTTATAACGATTCTGATCCTTTTCAGTGAAATGTCTGTCACAAATTATCACATTTTTATAATTAAAAGTACATTCATCTTGGCCACAAACGACTCGAACCCAAGCTTTGAACTGCTCTGGAAACTTATCGGGATTTGGAAATGCATGAAGTACACCTCCTGTAAAAAAAAAATTGTTTATTACAAACTATCTAGTGAATATTCATTTGTCAACACTAAAGGAAAACATTTACTGGTTTCATAATTTTTTGTTTTGATTTTTTTGTACTTGGATTATGTAAGTAACTTTAAAACATACATTAATCAAAACCCTTCTTGCTTACAATAATTTAACCCGTCAGTTTCTACGGAATTCTAGAGACCTAAAGCAGTGTTCATGAACACTGGTTTGCATTCCTTTCTGATTGAGATTATGTAGCAGTCCGTCTGGGATATAGTATATTTTATGTAATCCCGAATGAACTTACTTTTCCTATTCCTATTCATTCATAAAAGTATGAATCTTTGACAGAATAATATTGGGTAAATGAGGGACTTTACAGTTCTATGAGAGTATGTCAAATTTCTTTAGAAATTTTATAAATATAAGTTTTGTATTAAAGCGAGTAATGTAAGTACTTACTAGTGGGTGTACATCCTAGACCACAACGTCTTGGCATTTTAACAGTAAACTATAAAACACAAGATCTGAAAGCGTCTATTTCGCAAAACACAGCACTAAAATTAAAGAGGTTTCCGGGTGTAAAACTCACAAGGAAGACGGGAGGAGGACTACCACTCGACTCAACCGCACTTTCTGGAGCATTAAGAGAACCGGCAAACCACTTATATTATACAAAATGGAAGAAATCTACAAACAGGCGCACACGCCGAAAGTAGGTAGTAACCATTTTGTATGACATTAGATATCAGTATTTTCTTTAAATGAAGCTGCGATGACAATGTTGCCAAACCTAAAAAAAATATATATTTGCAAATGGTTAAATAAATGAATAAATGATTATTCTTGTTTCGAATATAATATATTTATTATTTTTTGACTCGGTTTCATTAAAATCAACGAGGCGTTTAAGAAAACTGGTGATAATTAAGGCAGCAGTAGGAAGCACCATCTATGTCAATATTACGTACTAAATCTCTCAAGTTTACGCGGATTTAGTAAAAGATGGCGCTAGTATCTTTGTCAAAAATTGGACGCCTACGTCAAGTAGTGCAGTGTCCCCCCCCCTGGTCTACGAAGACCAAAAAATATTAAAGTTTACTTTTTAGGTTAGGATTTGCATTTACGATAGTTGACATAGTTTCTTTACCCCTCTAAAAAGTCTAACTTTGTTATTTTACTGTCAAAAGTGATCACTTGTCTACTCATTTCATTGGCCGTAGTACGTACCTGATGAACAAAACGGGAAAAACAAATAAAACACTATGTTACAATGAAATGGTTTATTAATTATCGTCATCGCTAATGCCAAACGCAGAACTGTCAAAACGTCAAAAAAATCCGTTTCACTCGTGCGAACTCAATTATATTCTGCAAGATTTATTTATTTAATTATTATGTTATTTTCGATTGATCTGTATTATTCACAGACTAATAAAAAATATTTATTGATTAAATAAAACGTAAAAATTGTATATAACTCAGAAACAGAGTTGAATAAAGTCAAGTAGCAGTGTGTAAAATGGAATGTTGTAAAAAAGGGTAGTTGAGATGCGTTCAGGGTAATTGAGATGCGTTCAGAACATGGTAACCTTCTTGTTAGCGTATCGATGGCAATCTAAATTGTATCAGTCTAAATTGTATCTGTATGTAGTTTGGCGCTTTCAGTAGCGTCCATCAGTTCCTGCAGCGAACAAACAACAGGACACGCAGGACACGATATTAAGTGCCCCATCGTTTGTAGAACAGCACCACATTTACACTCCAGGGCAGAGTCATTAATGAATCCCCACCTGAGCAGGTTTTCCTTACTGGGACCAACCAGGGTCCGGAGTCTATTCAAAGACTTCCAGGTCAGCCATGGCAACTCATGTCCAGGCGGGAGATTTTCAGCAGGCGGAACGAATAGGTTAGGTAAAGATGCACTACCTCGCCACAGCCTTAATCTTTCCGTTTCATGGTAATAAGACGTAGAAAAATTAGCATAATTAAGCATAAAGATAAATTAAAGAATATTTTTTTCCTGAGTTTCTTTTAGCATTGTGATTAGCGTAATGAATATACAATTAAATTACTTGAATTTTAATATTTATTTCATTTCTATACATTTTCAGGTGAAAAATGGGCATCCTTCTTTCTACCTATGAAAGTACCAAGGATGACACAAACTAATGTATTAGGTTGGGCAAATGGTCCTGAAAACACAAACAACTTTAATATTTTTGAAACCTCAAAACCTAGCGCTATCGGTCTATACTGCCTTGCTAAAATGGCGCTGCCTCGTAACTTTTTAGATCCCTCCTCTCTACCAGACTCGCAATATCCGTTAGCGCCAGTTTAGCATTTTAAAGAAATCAAATAACTTACTAATTTTACCAAATACATTTGTGTAATTTAAAATAATACTGTAAATATCTTAAACTTACATAAAATTATAGTATTTAGTGTTTAAATAGCTGACATTATATTATTTATTTGACAAAACCTTAGGTAATTTGAAGATCTCGAAATTTTACAAATCGGACCGCCAACTTTCATACAAATAGATGAATTCATTTTAGGCAGCGCTCCTGCTGAATACTACAAATATAACACCCATAGACGTTTAGGTTCATAAAAAGTCGATCAATAAAAATAACAATGGATAGAATCCGGTTAATCAGAAGTTGGTCCCAACATAGTTGACAAAGAGCTAGGCAGGTGGTGATTATTAAAAATTATCAATGTTTGCACCGGAGATTGTACGTAGTAAACATTAACATTATCGATGAAGGTCATCGGGCAATCGTGTGAAAAACCCAGTCTGAGAAGTACCGACAAACCAAAATAGTAACAAATAACTACGCATCAAGGTGACTTCACGTGAAATTCTTTAAGTGCTTTGTTGAAAACAAATCATAGTCGATGGGCGGCGGAGAACTCCGGAAAATGAATGTTATTTTATAAAATGGTTCCCCATGCGAACTGCCAACTGCTTCCTAATCTATATTGTTTGTCCTAACTGGCCATCTGCATACAGCTCAAACCACTCATTCTTATTCTTTATTGCACAAAAAATAACAAATTTACATACAAATTGCAATAATATAGTTTATGCTCAAACCACTCGACGGACCACAGTTAATAAATATAATATAGAGATCGCACATTACTTAAATATCAAGCAGGTATAGTGTATCCTCTACACGATTACGAGTACGATTGTTAACCAGAAATAAGTATCCACCTTACCTAGCAGTTTACTGTGTGAGGTATACTTATCTCAGGTCGCCGACTGAAATAACTAGTGCTCTTAGTGAAGGAGCTCGTCTGGGGAAATCATCACCATCATTAGCAACATTGTTCCTTCCACTGATGAATAATAGGCCTTCTATCCTGACTAGGTCTGACTGGTTATTCATTGGTTAAAGCACATTCGATCTAGTTGGTTGTGTAATTTAATAGACCCTAGGACCCCCAACATTTCATGGCGACCCTGCCTTAGGGTCTGCAACTCCAAGATAGAAAAGAACGAGGTATTCCTAAATTAAAATGCTGCTAGCAAAACGTAGCTACCGACGTGACGGTCAGGGCTCCAGAGAGAGGAACCTCCACACAATACGCGCCGTATCCAGAAGTAACGCTTTCTGAATCAAGCCCATGATTCAGCTGCCTAACGAGAGCCGCCTCAGATATTGGTCGAGGCTCATGGCTTTTTTTTTCATATTTCATTGATTTTTATTATTATTTTAATTTTTTTTCCTGAATTATTTTAATTGCTATTTAAGGTAATTGTTACTTGTGTCTTGCTGTGCTGTGTCACACTGAACAGTCCATAATTCAAACTGCGTTTTCTGTTTATTTTGAGCCAACAAGATACAGGCTGTGCCTAGTTTGGGGCCCACGGCTACCTCTAGTTTTTTAATTACAATTGTTTTTGTATTTGTGTTTTTGTTTGTGTTTGCTAACTTGTGTGAGTCAATAAAATGATTTATTATTATTTTATATTTTTTAATGTTTTTTTTTATATATTTTTTTAAATAATGTTTAAAATGTGAATTTGTTTATAGATGAAATATAGGAAATAATAAAGTAATTTTAAATTTATACTGTTAATAGGTATAAGTATTCATCCGTTATATATATTATCCTCTTTTACCAATCTCGCAATCCAAATTAGGTCCACTGTAAGAAAACGCGTTGTCCATAAACGATGTTACTCCGATTCGTATGTTTTTTTTTGTGTGCAATAAAGAATAATAATAAAATATTGTAATCTTATTCGCGACGCAAACCAACAAAAAATGTGGATTCTATTTTTACTACGATATTTTAACCTTAACATTTTATGAGTATTACCAGTTGTTTTCTTTTTGCAATCTACTAATATTTTAATGCGATAGTTTGAATGGATGTGTGGATGTTTGTTACGTATTTACTGGGTTGTAGAGGGCAGAAATAGGCAGTCGCTCCATGATTAATTCTGAGATTCGGGTGCATCTGGTTAATCTGGAAGACGATCCCAACTCAGTTTGGGAAAAGGCTGGGCATATGATGGGCTGGAAATTCCGATCCCAACCCCGTCCGGCAACCAGACAGTAGCCAGGTTTTTGTAAAATAGGATGATTTTTAAATTTCTTTCTGAATGGCAAAAAACAGAACCCATAAAGATACGTCATGTCTGTCTGTCTGTCTGTCTATCGGTCTGTATGTCACAGCCGCTTTATTCCGAATCTATTAGGACTACACTGTTGAAACTTGGTAGGTAGATATATATGTATTCTGTGAACCGCTTTACGATTAATATACAAAAATAAAAGATTAAGGGACGCCACCTGGAGGGATAGTACTCTAAATACTGAAGATAGAAAATTTTACTCAATGGAAACATGCTTTTATTTTTTTAAAAAGACATAAAGAAGATTCAAAGATTTTAGAAAATTCGTTTAACCTGTACTTTTATGGAGTTGATCGATGGGAATAATCATAAGGATCAAAACGCTGTAAGAAACAAGATAAATTAGGTTATATATGTTTCATACCGAGGTCCCTCCGTGTTTCGGAAAGTACGTTAAGCTGTTGGTCTCAGCTGTCGTTTGAAGATTTTTAACAGTCAATACGGGTAGAAGCCCGAAAGTCTGACAACCATTATCAACCGCATCAAGACGTATCGTATGACCCAGTAACTAAGTTGAGGAGATCAGATCAATGCTGGCATTCACTGCATGCGACTTAAAGCCGACCCCCACTTAATTGCATAAATGCAGACAAATGGTGATGACCTTGCTTGTGATTCGTCAGTCCCTATTTAAAGTAATTCATTAGCCAATTGTATATTTTCTTGTTTGTAAGGAACTCTCACAATAGTTTTGAGTATTAATTTTGGTAAATATTTAAAGATGCATTGACGTCGTCTGATCAAAGTCAAAGTAAAAGAAGACACTTTTGAACATCAAACTTTATCAGAGAATAGCATAGCATAGCAAGTCTGCAGAAAATCAAACCGTACAGCCAGCCACCCATAAGGCCATTGGGTAGGCGACCAGGTTCGACCTGGACGAACGAATGAACTAAACGAAGCCATGAGTCCTAACCTACGGTGTTTGAGCTTGAGCACCGTGGGTGCATTACATGGGACTTAAGCATTACTGGCAAAATGTGGGTGTACTATTATTAGTGTATCTATGCCTAAGCCTTCTGGAAAATACAGGCGAAATGTTATGTTATACAGTAACAAATTATGTTGTTGATTGTGCATTCCATCATATTGCAGCTTCATATAGCGTACTTTCCCATTGAGAGTCATCTTCTAACGGACCCTCGTCGTCGTTATGATATTATTTTGTTGCGCGAGTTATTTGCATTCTATGATTATTTCCCAAGATACTCATCTAAATTAAATGCTGTTACGGGCAATTTAGGTCACAATTGAACGTTTAAGATGACTAACATATTTATTTTGATAAGGATTAATACTATGTCGGTAACAACACATTCGCAAATAAATCATTATTTTTGATCAAATTTTAAAATCATAAAAATGGTTATTATGAGTCAACCTTAACAGATAGGCAAATGCTGATCTTTTTAAGTAAATTCCCTCATACATTATTTTCGTATAACTTTAACCGTTTACGCAGCGCTGGCAACGGAAGCACTAAAAAAAAACCATTTTGCAACAATTTTCATCGATGCTCCGCTCCTATTGGTTGTAGCGTGATGATGTATAGCATATAGCCTTCCTCAATAAATGAGCTACCCAACACTAAAAGACTTTTTCAATTCGCACAAGTAGTTCCTGAGATTAGCGCGTTCAACCAAACAAACAAACAAACTCTTTAGTTTTGTGCGTGTTGGTAGATGTCACGTCTTCGTTTCCACAAGTTGGGTAATTTAATGATATTTTTTTCTTGTAAAACTAACTCACTTAACACAAATCATTTTCTAGATTCTATTTCGTTAATTGTATAATTAAGTGACTTTCAATGGCTTGATTTAAATATTATTGTGGTTTGCCGTAGACGTTGATCTTTAGCGATTATTATATCAATATTAATGATACTATTTTTAAATATTTGTGATGGTCTGGTGTTTAAGGTCACTTCTCACGTGGAGCTTCCAATCCGGGCAAGTGCAGTCAGCCTCAATAAAATGTATGACGTATATAAATGTCTACTAACTTTTTAGGCTTATGTCAACAAACAAGTAGATAATTTTTCGAGTAAGGGATTCGTTTGTGAAATATTAAGCTTTAAAGTGCAAATTTTTGATAGACTCAAGTGTCTCCGCCCCTCTACCAGCTAAACGGTTCGGTTTGGGTGCGTGAAAAATTCACGGTGAGAAACGAAATAAAAGGAAAACTATCACAGCTAAGTAGGCTTTAAAAGTTTACGAGCAATAGTCGACCAATTTATAAAATGTACTTGGATAACATATTTTACTAAACATGTGTACGGGAGCACAGGTTTTTCAACAGGAAATGTAAGTTTATTTTTTATTATTACAATAAAAATCATCGTTCGGAGGCAAATCGAAATTTTGTGTTCTTAACAACTCCCTGGTTAACTTTAGGCTAGTCTAAGTCATCATTTCTAAGTAATAATAATAATAATGGTTTAAATCATTGGGAAAATACAATAAAACGTAAGTTTTCGTGATTTATAACTGTGATATTCATTATTTTCTTGAACCAAAAGGTTATAAAATTCATATTACTAAGATGATAACGATTGCCATGGTTCTTCATCGTCCTGATCAATTTTTGTGACTCTAGGAACCTCCTCCAAACCAGAACCCGAGTCACTTGAGTCGAATACAGCAGGAATCATCAAAGCTAGCAATTGCTTCCTTCGTGAATGACAATGTTCTTTTTTTGGGTGGTTGTTCTCATGCCAGAAATCAGTGGGTCAGAACTCGGTAATATAATATCAGTGTTACATTAGACGCTGAAAATTTGCTCGCGAGCTTCTGCCTATACGGCCGGAAATGTTTATTTCGTGCTTCAGCGACTTCTTCCGAGAGCAATCCAATTGGCAACAATGCCTTTGTTTAAATTCCGACTTCATATGCGAAAACTTGTGATTCAACGCGTTTATTTCATCATCAGATTAGTTTTCACAAGACAAAATCCAGTTATCCAAGTATTTAAATTTGTCTTCAAAATTAGGCAAACTATGCTCTTGCATTTTTTCAAAAAGTGATTTACTGCTCACTGCTCTAACAGCAGAGTGACCCGGTGACCCTGAAACCAAATAATTCCAACGTGATCATAGTGTAAATTCACACACATCGATGCTGTTGTCACACACAACTTTACTCTCTGTTCCGCATACCTCCAAAACAGGATACATTTTTTTATTGATTGATTTTTGTTATTTTGTGTGCAATAAAGAATAACAATAATTATTGATTGATTTTGATTAAATATTTTCTATACAATTTTAATTCGAGTAGTTTTCATTATGTTAAAATCCATTTTATCGATATTGACTATTTTCTCCTTATCAAGTAGAGCAGCCCTAACGATATGCGTACCTACGCAAATTGACCAATTGCAGCCGCGCATTCTTCCCCGTCCCCCGACCCGCGATGGTGAGTCGTGTGCTTAGAAGAAATCGGCCTTTAAGGTCTCTAGTGGTTATATTCTACATGATCGTAAACTACCTCTTATAATACAGGTATACCCTAGCCTAAGAGGTAGAGTATTATTCTTGATAGAATTTGCAACATAAACTATAAATGTATTTCTAAACCAAATATCAAACTATTTCTAACTCTGTATGTGTTTTAGATAAATAAAGATTATTATTATATTACTAGCTGTGCCCGCGACTTTGCTCGCGTGGATGTCGGAACTTGACAATGTATTTTTTAGTGCGAAGCGCTGTTGGAGGATACAAATCATTTTTTTTTTATTTATGCTAGTGCTTCTTTATAAACAACATTAGCTGTGGAACCATCTGGAGCGAACACAAATAGGTTATTGAGGTTGTTTACGCGGGAAAGAGCTACGTATAGTTGACCATGAAAAAGCATCCAATACTTAGGTCCACCCCCGCAACGGATAATGTCTGGCCCTGAGCTTTATTAATCGTCATGGTATAACAGAGACTGACTGGGAATTGCACTCGTTTGAAAGAGAAAGGAAAGTTGTTAGTAATTACAGGTATTCTTGGAATAAAAACAATATCACCGGCGCCGCAACCGGTTAATATTTCAGCTTCGATTATGTTTTGCTGCAGATTTGTGACTTTGAGCCGAGTGCCGTTACAAAGTTTGGGAGGACATAAATTTCTGAGGAGAATTATTGGTATACCGATGTTTAAAACTATTTTGTGGGCTGGAAGTCCGGGTGTGTTGAGGGAATTCAAAAATGTTACTGGGTAGTGCGTGGCGTCATCTTCTTTCATAGCTGTATTTATAGAGGTGTATTCTCTACTATTCCCGGACACATGAATCAATATTTTTAAATTAATTGCCGCAGCTTGGTCATTGCGGGGAGTCAAAATAGCTCGCTGACATAGCCAAGAACCGGCTTGATTTCCCATGTTTGTGGAATCACCGTACACAGAAGAAATTAGCTCCTGTTGTGATGTAACGCAAGAACCGATTATAAACCAAAATAACTTTTCCATCTTCTTGTACGGGGTATGTGCCATCGCCGAATTGTAACAATAAATTGGAAAACTCCTGTGCATTTTTGCAGCCTCCTAACTGTGCACGCATATTTACACTCAGGTGTGTAGATGATATTATTGCGCCATAAAACAGAACTCTTCAGACAGGCAGCAATTTCATCGGCTCTCGGCGTACTACCGGGAGTGTCTGCCGAAAATCACTGCAGAACAACACCGTAATGCCTCCCATGGGCCGGTCATTTTGCCTTATGTCCTGTAAAGTTCTATTCCCTGCTTCTACAGCTTTGCGGTTTGCCATTGTGCACTCGTCCCAAATGATTAAAACGCAATCGCGTCAAACCATTGCTTTATCGCTATTTCGCGATATGTTGCAAACCGGGCTTTCCGCACGGTCTAAGTCGTTAGGAATTTTTAATGTTGTGTGTGCCGTTTTTCCTCCAGGCAATAATGTGGCTGCTATCCCTGAAGAGGCGACAGCAAAGGCCATTTTATTTTGGTTCCTTATTCGAGCCAAAATAACTTTGGTTAGGAAAGTTTTACCTGTTCCGCCCGGTGCGCCTAAAAACAGGATTTCGTCCGGGGCGTTATCTATACTGCAGCATACCCTATCAAACGTCTGGCACTGTTCCTGTGTCTAATTTGCGCAGCCATTTTGTAAAATTTCTGCGAGTTCCACGGGATTATAACTAATTTCTGATACGTACTCTCTGTTTATACGTTCCCCATCGACTGTCGGTGAAGGCAAACCGTATTGACTGATCGGGTTCCCTCCTATACTTATAACTATCTCTTGAATAGCTAATAAGGACCTGTTGTGACAAATTTCACGTACCCTATCAGGAATTTCTCCATCAGTATTTAGTTGAACATGTTTCAAAAAATCTTCAGCAAACTTGTCATTGTACTTTTGTCATAACTGTTTAGCATCCGATTACCCACAAAAGGTCAATAAGATGGCAAACAAATGTGCTCAAGCGATGTGGACTATCGCTGACGCATGCTTCAGCTAGAGCGTCATCCCAATGCGGTTCTTCATCTAATAAATGGCGTGCGTGGCAAGCGGCCTGGTATGTGGCATGTTCAATATCATCCACTTTACGGAGCTCAGCAAAAGACGTAGGTCCTCGCACTATACAGCGTGTAACGGAAGGGGGTATCAAAAAAAAATTTGGCCCTCCCTCACAAAACTGACTACCAGCTGATTGATTTACTATGGGAGGGCCAAATTTTTTTTTCATATTTCGACCTATGTTCTTTGGGGAAAGTTGTTGAGTTTCATGAGCACATTCACCTCCTTCAGGGTTGATACCCCCCTTCCATTACACGGTGTATAGACAAGAAGGCGTAAATAGTAACAATCTGAATTATTCGGGTGCACCGTGTACACCCGTCCAATCACGTGTTCTTTAAAAACGCCTGTCTTGCCTTCCACAGCTTTTCCACGCCTTCTACGGTTTCAAACACCTTGCTGCTTGTTGTACGTGTAATAAGATGGAACCTCATTATATAAAATGGATTTCGTGAAATTGTCTGTTTCGCAAAGGCGAAAAAATGCCAGCAAGTTGGTTTGCCTCGGGTTGTCTAACCTTTCTGTTATATTTTCAGACTGAAAATATACTCGTTGCCCGCCTTCAAGGAGCACATCAAGATGGATTACTGGTGGATGTCGTTCATGTATTGGGAAACTTAAAATACGTCAAACTGCTTCCGAAGAGCTAACAATACTACACGCAGTTTATCTCTAGATATAGTCCAGTCCAAGTTCGATAGATGGCGCTGTTTTAATATTTTACTTCGGAAATACTATTACAATTTTATTAATCTACATTTTTTTATAAGGCGTGAACTGATTACGATGAAACAAAAAACTTAATGTTACGTTAAGTTACGTGAAGGGTTGTGTGCACATAACCCTAATTTTACTTCTGGAAAACTTTAAATTCAAATATCTTTTGATAGACTGAACCGATTGCAATGAAACAAAAACTTATGTTATTTCAAGTTACGCTCAATCGTTGTGTATAAAATTTATCTACATTGCGTTCGTACATTTTACGTGATGCCCAAACAAATAAACAGACAAACAGACAAAAATTTGAAAAATGCTGGAAATGGGTTCTATTGGTTGTCCTTTAACACCAGGGCTATTGTTTTTTTTATGATGTACAAAAACGACTTTTCTACAGTTCTATTATATGTATAGATTATTATATAAGGGTTCCATTTTGCCGACCGAGGCACGGAATCCTAAAAAATTTGAAAAAAGTTAGGTTGCTTTTCAATTCGATTATGAAACTTCAAAAAACCCATTACAGAAGTAAGTTATCGCGGTGCAAAAATATTGATTCAGCTGTTTCTTTTCTATAATAGGTAAGGGAACCAATTTATGATGATCTGGCAATAATAATCTCTAAAAATTTGATGTATTCTAGTTTTTTGTTGGATTTACTCCAAGTTGACTGACTCCAATGACGTCGAAAGAAGAGAACAACAAATTATTACAGAAAAACAAAACATTTAAAAGTCACAAGCAATTTGCTTTGGAGTTACATTTATTATCATCACGTAGTTCAAACTGATGACAGTCATGTTACAGCCGTTTTCAGCCTTGCTTTATACAAAAAAAAACATTTAAACATTATAATTAAAGATTTGTAGATTCACTAGCGACCCGCCCCGGCTTCACACGGGTGCAACGCTGATACTAAATATACTACCCCCAGCCGGTACCGCCGCAACCCCTATGTCCCTGCATTTTAAATCTATAATAATTATCTTCGAAAATATTCATTTAAATTACACGTTGTAAACGGCCATATTGATCTATATAAAATGCAAAACGTATTTAAGGTACCTAATCGGATAAGGAATAATGCTGTATTGTTTAAAATCGCTTCGTAAATAAGCCATTATTTCTCATAAAAATAAAGGATAAAAAATGGTTATTGTTGGTTATCCCTAAGAGGTAGACATATACTATTGCAGATTTTTTGTAGAAGTTTTTAATGTGTGCAATACTGTAGTACATTATTTTTATCTATCTCGTAGGATTCAGTCAGCGTTTGCAATGTAAGCGCAAAAAAAATGTGTTTATACGATATCGCTTTAGAAACCTGTAAAATTATCAGTGTTTACCTACTATATTATGCATGTATTTTACATATAAACCTTCCTCTTGAATCACTATATCTATTAAAACTGCATCAAAATTCGTTGCGTAGTTTTTAAGATCTAAGCATACATGGGGACAGACAGCGGGAAGCGACTTTGTTTTGTACTATAGTGAAAAAGAGGTCAACTCTTTGAAATATCGGCATTGGTGATTCTTGCGAGTCGTAATACTGATAAAAATCAGAAAACTGTGGTCATATTTAAGGTCTTGGTACAGATTGTCAAACTGAACGATTCAATTCAATTCAATTCAATTCAATTCAATTATTTATTGCTTATCCCATGTGTTTTACAAGATCTTAAAAATAATAATTAAGTTCACATGGACCCTGTCGGGCACAACAATTTATACAATAATCAACATTAATTAAAATTCATAAATTAACTCAAATAGGTAAGTAAATAATTTCACAAGATAAAATAGAGAAATAAAAAATCGAATAAAATAAATTATAGTCAAATACATCATTTGTCATTAAAATAATAATCAAAAACAAAATGTCAATAAAATAAAAATTATAGTCCACGATGTTCTTCATGAGACCAAAATCGTAATCGCAAAGAAAAGATATCAGCAGTATTGGTGCATTTGGGTCGAGTAGGTTTTCAAGTTTTGTATGGAACACCTGAATACACATGACAAAAATTGTTCAGTTTGGTGGTCTATAACACATCCTCTATTATGACCATAGTTTTCAGATAAATGTTGTAAAGAGAAACGCGCTGATATAGAGATCGTATATCGAGTCAACATCTCCTGAGGATGCCCCGTGGAGGTTACACACGACCATGTCTATATATTTGGGTTGCATGTTGCATTCTAAGCTTCGCATTTTGCGGGCGGTGCTGCATCCCGCATCGAAACATAAACGGTATTTTAACTATTATTTTGCAAATATCTAAATCTGGATAAGCCCATGTAGAAGTTATTACGTCCTTCGTTCTATACTGATCTCGTATCCTGATATCGGTCTCATTACGAACTCATATTTCATCTTCAACTTGCTCATGTCTGCTGTCACTCGGTAGTGTCGTATGAAGTGCGCTAGAGTCACCTTCATTGATATCATGGCGTATGTTCTACCTGTAAGAGAAACCGTATTGTATTGCTTTTTCTACCGTTCATCACTGTGAATTCAATAAATGCTATTTTTCGTTTTATTACCTATACAAGCTCGCTTTCCCAATCCAAATGCTGCAAATTCCTTGTTGTTTCTAAAATTACCATCCAGCCATCTCTCTGGTCTAAACTGATCACTCTCAGCTCCCCACGATGGGTCGAGATGAGTCGCAAGTGGAAAAATTACGCAATAACTGCCAGCTCGCATCGTGTAGTTTCCTGAAATAAATCATCGTCATCATTCTCCTGCCGTTATCCCAATTTCTCATTATTATAATAACGTCACTTAACAAAACCGGTATCTCCTGACCTACTACAGTAACTACTGAACTATAGGGATGCTGTTAGCCTGCGTTATCCCACAGCTGGGCAAAGGTCTCTCCTCATGACTTCCTGTTGGTTTTATCCAGGGCCAATGTGGACCACTGGTCGTAAGTTTTGTCCAGCTCATCCCGCCATCTTCTATGAGGTCTGGCGCTACGCCTTCTGGCTGTGCCAAGGCTCTAGAAATTGATACTATGGAAAAACTAAACAATAATTTGCCCTACAATAGGGGTTCAGTAGGATCCCACACCTTGCAGGCACGCTTCCGAACAACATCATCACTATCCGTTGGGCCTTTTGCAACTATGATTGTAGCGGCTTTCAGGCAACTGAACAACTAGATTTTATTGGCATACGCCGTATCTGTGCTGCGCAAAGGACTTCCCCAATTTTAGTAGCTATCCATTTCTTAAACCACCTCGAACTAACCCTTCGGGTACGCGTCTAGGTCTCCTGACCAACTCCTCCAACGCCTGCCTCGGCAGTGCTGTCCATTCGCAGATATCCACTGTAGGTACTTAAGTACTTACGCGGGGATCTTGCGGTCCATGGCCCTTTACGGGGCCCCGGTGTGGGCGCGTTCGTTGAGGTTGCGTGCCAAGCACTACCTGAACGCGCCCCAAAATGTAGTAGCCGTAAGGCTCATCCGTGGGTACCGCACGATCTCCCGCGAGGCGGCGAGCCTCCTTGCCGGATTGCCGCCATGGGATCTGGAGGCCATAGTCCTCGCGCGCCTGCATGAGTGGCGCGCGGAGGCACAGTGCCGGGGGTAACTCCGCTGCCGCGGCAAATTGTCGCGCAGCGGACAGACTTCCGGCGCGATCTCATGGCGACATGGAGAGAGCGACTATCGCAACCCCGTGCAGGGCACGCCACGATAGTGGCGATAAGTCCCCCCTTTGAGGAGTGGCTTGAGAGGCGCCACGGCGCCCTCACCTTCCGCCTGACGCAGGTCCTCACCGGACACGGATGTTTCGGGAGGTACCTGCACCGAATCGGGGGGGAGGAAACGCCCGGGTGCTACAATTGCGAGGATCGCCCGGAGGACACGGTGGAGCACACCGTGGAGGTCTGCTCCGCTTGGGCGGAGCACCGCCGTGTCCTCGTAGCGGCGATTGGCGACGGCGACCTCTCGCGTCCGGCCCTGGTTCAAGCCATGGTCCGGGGCGAGAGGGAATGGGAAGCCGTCACCTCCTTCTGCGAAGCAGTCATGCTAGCGAAGGAGGCGGCGGAACGTGAGAGGGAGATAGCCTCACGTCCCAGCCGCCGCGGTAGGAGAAGCACCAGGAGAAGCACGGGGCGTCGGGGGCCACGCCGTGATGGCTCTCGGCCACCGTAGGCGCGGGCCTGTGGACGGTGAGTAATGGGCTAGCTCGCCGTCCGTCCGTCGTATGACGACGGGCAGGCCGTGTCGACGGCGCGTTCGTGTTCCACGCGCGCCTCAAAGAGATGTCAGCAAACGGGAGGGGCCCGAAAAGGCCGATGCCTGCCAGGGCTGCGGGACTGTTCGAAAGAGATACCGCGGCCCTGGAACATAAAGGGCCTAAGAAGGAACATGGGTGGTTTTTAGTCAGTAAGAGTCTGACACTCCCTTCCGCTCCGCCTAGAGCGGGAGGAGTCATTTGATGATTTCTCACCCTCCAAAAAAAAAGGTACTTAAGTACTATGAAATTAAGTAAAAACTTACGTAGCCTAACATCTTTATCCACACCTCGACACAAAGCAGGAACTGAAGGAAGTGTTCGAAGAGATTCCATTATCACAGCGTTTGTATAAACTAACTTGTTCACATCATCCTTTTCTACGTCTCTGTTTGGTCCCAGTACTTCTAGTAATCTGCAAATAGCAAATAGATTTATCATTATTTTGAGACGATAGACCTTTGGGGGTATGAAGAACAGGGTGTAAAGTTTTTCATCCCCCATAGAAAAGGGAGGATCCTGCGACCAGATGGGTGTCATTGTCTAGTGGGCTACTGCCCGGCAGTTGTTCTTCTATACGAATAACTTTACTTGCGCGATGCAGGATTTAGATGTTTATTTTATCCTCTGCGTCATAGATGGCGCTGTAGTACTTTTTGTTCTATGTTGTTGTAGTACTTCTTTAGTGCCTCTACAGGCCTTTGCCGAGCAGTGGGACAATATAGAGGTAACAAAATCACCCACTGCTGAGTAGAAGGTTGGGTTCCCTTCGTCCTGAAGCCAGTTGATAAGTGACAATCAATTTCAAGCTCCTCCTCGTTTCTTCTTCCTCAGCTTTTCAGTAGCTTGTGTCAGTCCCAAATATTTCAGAGTTTTCCGTCATCGATGTTTCCCTCGATTTTGATTTTGTTGTTAACCCGATGAACATGTGGACGTCCCAGAGTTACCATAAAAATCTGAATTGGCTAAATGTGGTCATAAAACTGGACCTTTGACGTACCAAATATACTTGGTAAAGAAGCAATACTTGGCATGGTATTGGTACACACAGTTATTTTAGGCTTATGACAGTATTAAAGTCACACTTCAAGCATATTTTTGTAATATGATGAATCAAGACTATATCCAGTATAATTCCGAAGGATTTAAAGTATCACTTTACCCGAAAACTGTAGCTAGTTAGCGCAAAAAGTGTTCATAGTAGAGATGCCACTTCCAATATTATATTAAACTAGCTTATGCCCGCGGCTTCGCCCGCGTATAGTTCGGGCAATGCCCATGGGATCTTACTTCTGGGAAAATAAGTAATCTATGGGCTATACCAAACTATAATCTCTCTCTGTGCCAAGTTTCATCCAGATGTGTTCAGCCGTGCTGGCGTGATTGCGTAAGAAACATCTATCCATCCAAACTTTGGCATTTATAACAGTTTATGTAAGATATCTGTATATTATTAGTTTTTACATTTAAAGTTGAATAGGTAATAAAAAATTGTTTGTGTAAGTATTTAATTTTATTTGAGTAAAACAGACGGGATTTCACAAGTATTTACAGACACCTCAGAAAAATCCTACCAACTTACTAATAGGTAAATACTCTCGCGCTCCGCACGCCCTACGCAACACTGCGCGCCGTGCGCCCGTCTACGCGAGTTTCGAAGCCCTATTTGACTCTGTTGGGGGATGATTTTGGAAAAACTGTGATACACGTTTCTCACAATTTTAACTGAATAGAATGTAGACGCTCAAGTCAATCGACCCCGAAAATAAAAAGTTTCACAGAAAATTCAACACCCCATTTCGCCCTCTTAGGGGAGGAATTTAGAAAAACCCTTTCTTAGTGGATACCTACTCTTCACAAAAAATACACTTTCCAAATTTCATGTCTCTAGGTGGTTTGGGCTTTGCGTTGTTAAACAAGTAACACCAAACTCACACCGCTCTATAACAGCTGAAACACTGTCTACCATAGAATCTTAAGCTGTACAGGCCTGCTGAATAAGAGCGTTAGCCGCGGTATTTCAAAGCTATTAGATGTATTACTGTAAATAATTGCATTACATTAGCATTATTTAAGCAATTTTAAGGGTAACAGTCACTGCAAGGGCTGAACATTAGCTGATTGTTAGAGTGGGTGTTACCTTTTATGCAGCACAATGGATGATTTTTACAAACGGCAAAATTGTGTATGATTTTTACTTATTGTTATTGTGTTGTTTGTGCGCGAACCATTTAAATGAAACAAAAAAAAAGGTAAAAATCTCTTTTTAAATGACATTTAATTCGACAATATGCTGTTTACTTTTAAATAATCAGTATATTTTTCAAATCTAGTTGTTAGTTTCATTGACTAAACAAAAATAAATTGTCAGTATTATTATAAAAACTATGGAAAGAAATCCTAAAACTACAGAAGGGTAAAACACCTGGCTACGATTTAATCGACACACAACTACTCAAGCAGCTGCCTAGAAAGGGCATAATTCACATTGCAGCCATCTATAATGCCTGCCTAAGACTAGCAATTTACCCCGCCCAGTGGAAAATTGCTCAGGTTATAATGATACCCAAACCAGGCAAAGCGCCCCACGATGTAAGCTCCTACAGACCAATAAGCCTACTCCCTGTTTTGGGT
Source organism: Eurois occulta (assembly GCA_950022335.1). Lineage (NCBI taxonomy): Eukaryota > Metazoa > Arthropoda > Insecta > Lepidoptera > Noctuidae > Eurois > Eurois occulta. The sequence continues at coordinate 1,031,045 of OX465499.1, forward strand.
AAACTCTTCGAAAAAATACTGCTGAACAGGATGCGCCCCTATTTACCAGAAATTATTCCTCTTCACCAGTTTGGCTTCCGAGAGCAACATTGAACTGTCGAACAGATCCACCGTATTACGGATACAATAAGTCGTGCACTAGAATGCAAAACAGTTTTGCTCTGCGGTCTTTCTTGATATTAGCCAGGCATTCGACAGAGTGTGGCATGAAGGACTTCTCTTCAAAATTAAAAAGCTGCTGCCTTACTCCTTCTTTCCGATTCTACGATCGTACCTACACAATAGATGCTTTGGTGAAATGATGTTAGGTGAAATTTAACAATGAAGTTACTCCTTTAAACGAATTTCTGTCAGGAGTACCACAAGGAAGTATATTGGAACCCATCCTGTATTTGATTTTTACCACAGACCTTCCAACGCACGTTGATATTATGACTGCCACGTATGCGGATGATACAGCCCTTTTGTTGGTACACGTGGATCCCGCTATAGCATCGGCCAACATACAAACCCACATCCATGAAGTGGAAAAGTGGCTAGATAAATGGCGTATTAGGGTTAATCAAGGAAAATCTGTCCATGTGACCTTTACCTTAAGAAAGTAGACTTGTCCCCCAATAAGGCTTTATAATGACGAAATTCGTCAAGCTGAAGATGCTAGATATTTGGGTATGCATCTGGATCGAAGACTCACCTGGAGAAAGTATATCTGGACCAAGCGAAAACAGCTGGATACGAATGTCAGATCAATGTACTGGCTGATAGGACGCAAATCAAGCCTCTCACATGAAATCAAGATAGCTATTTACAACACCATCCTTAAACCAATCTGGGCTTACGGGATCCAGCTGTGGGGTACTGCTAGCAATAACTACATAGAGATCCTTGAAAGATTTCAAAGCAAGACATTGAGAACCATGCTAGATATACCCTACTATGTGAGCAACAAATATATACACGAGGACCTAAAGATCACTACGACCGTCAAACAAGAGATCGCTAGATATAGTGAAAGCTATCAGACGAGAATATCAACTCACGTCAACGAATTAGCATCCAAACAAGAAGTCAAAGGGAGTATTGTATATTCCCGATTGAAACGTGTGAGTCTATTTAGTAGGCCCCAACGAGATTTATCAACAGATGATAGCTTTTTATAAAGACAGTATTTTGTACCTAAAGAAAATAAATAAGATATATTTTGTACCGCGACAGTTTTTGATTTAATGACGTTTCCATGAAGTGTCTAGCTAGCGGGCCCCTTATGATTATTTTTTTTGTTATTATACTTTTAGATCGCTTAATAGTGCTCGAAGTTACCAACTATTATGTACCTTACAAATCCAAAATTTCGACTTTCTGCGAGCTATACTTTAAAAGATATTCGTTATTTATACAAACGTCCAGCCAGCGGGCTTTTTTTTTTAAATAATGCTCTTTTGTATCATACAATAGCATTAAGAGCGTGATACTATTATGTACCTTACAAATCCAAAATTTCGACTTTCTGTGAGCTATGCTTTAGAAGATATTTGGAGGTATTTTTTTTTTGGGAAGATTTCTGGACGTTTGTCTAAATAACGAATATCTTCTAAAGTATAGCTCACAGAAAGTCGAAATTTTGGATTTGTAAGGTACATAATAGTTGGTAACTTCGAGCACTATTAGGCGGCCCGCTAGCTAGACACTTCATGGAAACGTCATTAAATCAAAAACTGTCGAGGTACAAAATATTTCTTATTTATTTTCTTTAGGTACAAAATACTGTCTGTATGAAAAGCTATCATCTGTTGATAAATCTCGCTGGGGCCTGCTAGGTAGACTCACACGATTGAAACGACATAGTGTCTCTACACTTACCGTGAGATTTGGTGACACCAGATGAAAGGTACTTTTAGGAATACCTTCTGCTAAAATACATAGATCAAGATACCTCATCTGAATACCTTATTGTGTTAAAACAGATTGCCAAATACAGAATTAAAAAAAAAAGTATTATTATAGTAAATATGTTAGAACCTGAAATATGGCGGACAACCAATCTGTACCGCATTAATCACAATTAAATGTTATGTGCTGTATAAGAATTCACTGGTTGTACATAAATCCTTAACAAACTGACACGAGTAGTTTCTGTGTCGCACAAGTCAGTCACAGATCCATGTTAAGCTTAATAGTGGCTAACACGTACGCAAATATTGTACCCAGTAAACCGCTAAACTTTCTGGATCTTATTTAACAGCATTAGTAGATTAATTGCCTATGCTAGTACAAGTATTCAGCTCTAACCAGTACCAAAGGTTACATGCGATCTGATTTATAACAGTTTGCTGTAATTTAGCATCATATAAATTCACCCCTAATGATCATGTGGGCTAGATAAGTGCTATTATAAGATTGCGTGTAGCAAGCTGATTAACACTGTAAAAGTTCAACTATGTTGTGACTGTCTGTCACGTACTCCTAATTATTAAGCATTACCTTAGTCTCCATTGTTATTTAAAAATCACCACACGATATCGGCCACGTGCAAAACATTAATCCTCTATTTTATGGCTTGACGGCTTGACAAGTGACCGTAATTAATAACGAAACCTTTTTTCTTCAATTGAATTGTAAAACAATATTGCACCACTCGGAAATGCATACATTTTTTACTTAATGGGAAACCCAATAGGGATAAAAGCTAACTGACAAGCTTAAGGTAATAATTCAACAGATTCTTAAGAAAAGATAAAAATATCCGATTTCTAAAGGCATTTTTAAATACGAGCGCCACATCTGGTTGCAATGTAGTCCGGTCTTAAGCACCCAAAGAGATCCTTAAAACAGTTGAGACGTTTGCACAAAAACGACAATAAACCCATTCTGTGAAAGTATGGGAGGACGAGCCAAGCGTGGTTTTTGGAGAGAGGCTGGAGATGGTACGAGGCAGTCGGTTTTAGATCACTATAGGGTCCGGACGATATAAACTAGTTAAGTTAAGTTAGAAGACTTGGTGAATACCGAGAGTCTATGCCCAAGTGGGTTGTCGTAAGAGTGTGATAATGATTGAATAAGGTAAATATAGTTGGGTTAAAAGCCCTGTTTAGACTAATCTAATATGTGTGTGTGTTTGTTGGTGAGCGACTGGGTGAGTCCTTTGTGACAATAATTATACTGGGCTGATGTTGTAATTAAAGTTCTTAAAACTACACAGACTGAAACGTGTTGCTGGGGAGTTTGTTGCGCCACTTCTCCTCCCCAACTCCAACACTAGGAAGTGGTGAAGGGGTTGAAGCTTTTGGGGCTGTCTATAGAGTTTCAATAGAGTTGATCTCCAACTCTATTGCAAAATGGTTCTTGAGTTTTGAATTATTAACTCTATTATCTGGTAATTCTTGAATTATGTATTTATTAGCTCTAACCATCAGTTCAGCCAATTAGCCCTCTGAGTTTTGATTCTCAATCCTATTATGACCAACCTTTCAGTGATTCTAGATTCATGTTCTCATCTCTGACAAATGATTCGGTCACGCTGACACAAATACGTGTTTTGCAGATGCGCTAGCTGTATAAAACGAGCACATGATCCATAGGGTGGGATTGGAATGGTTTGATACCACATCTATTTTGTAACCAGTCTGAGGACTGTTAGGGACCATGTCTACTATTAGCATGATGATCGACGTTCTGCTGCTGAAAAGCCGCCTTGTCACGTTCACCAGTTTGAAAGAACTGCTAGAGACAATGCTCACTAGGAGCATGATGTCGAAGCATTGCCACTGAAAAGCCGCTTACGTGCCTTATGGAAGTGTCGCTCTGAGGGCTCCATGTGTATATGTGAAGTATTGTGTGAGTCACGACTGACCAATTACCTATTACGCTAGCGTAAGCATTGTTTACAAGAACTATTGGTTGCCATCTAAATTTACTTGGCATCTCCCAGTTATGTGTTACCCTTTTGAAACCACTTTCAATATATTTAATTAACTATGAATTCCCTAATCTGATTTACTATATCTGTCAATCCTTTCCTTGTTCTAAGAATGATATGGGGGATTGGACTTCTTCATGTTAAGGTATTCAGTTTTCTTTGTCGGTGGGAAGGTGGCCAGTCTGGAACGAACCTTACAGGGCCGTGCGGATGGTGGGGCGCGGCCTTTCCCTTTCGGGGGAAACCAACCTTAAATTTTTTATCATCCTAGGGTAAATTAGGAACAGTCACAAACTCACAGAATAATTGATTGAATGAAAGCAGTTCACATGTTCTTTTTTTAAATTCAAGCATTGTATGGGTACGTTTGTGGCCTTCAATTCAGAATATGACTACTTTCAGGTCCACAAAAATGTAACAACATTTTTGTTCTGGACCACACCTTGGAACCTTCTAGTTACGGAGTGTCATTGCAAGCATTTGTCAGTCTTCTTCTTGCGTGGTTAGTGTCCAACCTGATGTCAGAGTTTTTATGCAGCCCTTGAGCCTCTGACTTGGCTTTACATGCCGTCGTGAAATATCTCTCAGGCATGCTGATTTCCTCACGATGTTTTTCTTCACCGAAACAAGTAATAATTATACAATACGCACATGATTCCGAAAAATCAGAGGTGCGTGTCACGGGTTCGAACTCGAGATCTATGACTTGGTATTCCAACGGAGACACCACTAGACTATCACTGCTTATCCCAGTCATTGCGATCATTTTTTTTGTACTGGTCCACACCTTGGAACCTTATAGTTACGGAGAGTCAGTTGCAAGCATTTGTCAGTTATTGTGTAGCTCGAGAGCATCGGTGGCCCAGTGGTGGCGGCCCCGACTTACGAGCAGTAAGGAACTAAGGATAAAATTCGAAGACATGGTGACATCTACCAACCCGCACTGGGCCCGCGTGGTGGATTATAGCCCATTCCCTGTCATAGAGAGGAGATCGTGTGTCCCAGTAGTGGGAACATTAAAGGCTGATTATGCTTACGCTGTGTGTAGCTCGACTCATACATTACTCGAAGGAGCTAAGCATAAAAGATGGCGAGCCTATTACCATGGATCTAGATTTTAAGCAACAAAAGTAAAAGTTAAAGTTAAAGTTTACTTTTAGAACCTAACTAGCATTTCTTTAACTTTTCCAGAACAACATCGAGTTCCATCTGTCCAATTGCCTGGACCTGGTCAAGGTTGGCATGGAGTCCATCATCGAAGACCAGGTCACCTCCGTCTTCGAGACTGACGAGTTGAGGAGCTGGAACCTTCTTACAATGACTAATAGTTACAATAACTGGTTTATTCTTGTACTACAATAACAGGCTCGCCATATGAAATACTGGTATTCAGCTATAGCTGACAGTACTATTGATTGCTTAGTTACAGGGTTGATCAACAGCAATCAAACATTTGAAAATGGGCCTTAGAGGCCCACTCAACATCGCAAAAGTTAAACATATGACTAATTCTTACTCTTTATATAATTTCTCTTGAACCTCAGGATGCGCTCCAAGCTGAAGTAAAGCGAATGTCAGCTGGGTAGATGTCGTTTCAAATCCAGCTTCTATAATGGTGTCCATTTCTTCTCTGATTTCTGTATCTGTCAAGGCACCGTTTTTTGATAGATCTATTAGTAGATCTAGAAAAGGTTTATATTTGGTCCCTGTAAGATAAAAGAAATAAGATTTACGAAGTTAAATAGCGCTAGCTCGAGTGTCTCATGAGTACTGCGCTGATAGACACAGCTGAATATAAACTTCAGACTTCTAACCTAAGGGCGTCCGTCTTACGTTTGCCGATTTTCTGGATAGTTTACCTATAACCTGGGTATTTATTTTCAGTTTTATTTTTACCGTAAAACGTGATTTATCACCCAAAAAAAGTCGTTTCCACGGAATGACTTTTGCGTAGGGTTAATTAGTTTGATGTACATACATAATGCTTGGTTGGTGGCTTTGTGAAGGGTCCGTTTCCACCCTGTATATTATAATTTAATTTAAAAATGACTTACCTGTATTATCAAACTCAGCATTTTTGTTCAAAGCTTCGTTTATTTTGGAAGATTTTTTCTCTTGTATAACCTGTAAAACCATAACTATTATTTTCAAACTGACCATAATTTATTTACATTGTATGAGTCAGGCCCAGTGCAAATCATAAAGCAAGCATTCTGGGTCACCCACACGGTGGCGGGTAAACCACCAGCAATCGCATTCCCAAGTAGGGTTAGTGTCTGGCAGGCGGCCGACTGTAAAATCCAAACCAAAACCTTCAGCAACATGCGTGAAAATGAAATGATGTGCAATAGGACTAGGGCGTACCCCGCAGGCGACGCGCAGGGGCAGCACCCGGCTCCTGCGGGAAGTGGACAAGGGTTGTTGCACCACCCCGGGTGGGTGCGACGTAAGAAGCAAGCTCGGGAAGTGAGATTGAGGTATGCTTGTTGAAATGACTGGAAGAGCCAGAGAGTTAGCGGATGTATTGAATAGAAGACGAATAAATGTGGCGTGTTTCCATGAAACGAAATGGAAGGGTACAAAAGCGAGGGAAACTGGTGAGGGATACAAGTTTTTCTACTGTGGAAGTGACGGGAAAAGGAATGGCGTGGGAATAGTTTTAGATAGTAATTTAAAAGAAAGCGTGATGGATCAAATCAAATCAAAATCATTAAAATCATTTATTTCTTTGCAAACATGGGTAAAAGATACATAGAAAAAAAATGGATGAATGAATGGATGGATGGATGAATGGATGTAAAAAGAGTTAATGATAGATTGATAGTTTTAAAGGTTATGTTCGAAAACGTAATGCAGAACGTAGTTAGTGTATATGCACTGCAAGTGGAATGTGATGAAAGAGTGAAAAAGAAGTTTTGGGAGGAGTTTGACACCGAGGATTGCATGTAGTGGAGATGAGAATATTGAGGTGGATGTGTGGTGTGACAAGAATGGATAAAGTAAGGAACGAGTATATTAGAGGAAGTTTAAAAGTTGCGCCAGTTACAGAAAAGTTACGGTGGAGCACACCGTCGAGGTCTGCTCCGCTTGGGCGGAGCACCGCCGTGTCCTCGTAGCGGCGATTGGCGGCGGCGACTTCTCGCGCCCGGCCCTGGTTCAAGCCATGGTCTGGGGCGAGAGGGAATGGGAAGTCGTCACCTCCTTCTGCGAAGCAGTCATGCTAGCGAAGGAGGTGGCGGAACGTGAGAGGGAGAGAGCCTCACGTCCCAGCCGCCGCGGGAGAAGCACCGGGCGTCGGGGGCCACGTCGTGATGGCTCTCGGCCACCGTAGGCGCGGGCCTGTGGACGGTGAGTAATGGGCTAGCTCGCCGTCTGTCCGTCGTATGACGACAGGCCGTATCGACGGCGCGTTCGTGTTCCACGCGTGCCTTAAAGAGATGTCAGCAAACGGGAGGGGCCCGCAAGGGCCGATGCCTGCCAGGACTGTGGGAAAGTTCGAAAGAGATACCGCGGCCCTGGAACATAAAGGGCGAAAGAAGGAACATAGGTGGTTTTTAGTCAGTAAGAGTCTGACACTCTCTTCCGCTTCGCCCAGAGCGGGAGTAGTCATTTGATGATTTCCCACCCTCAAGAAAAAGAAGAGGGACGAATCGCATGTGACTACAAGAGTGATGAATATAAACGTTGATGGATGGAGAGGGAGAGGAAGACCAATGAAACGATGGATGGATTGTGTGAGGAAGTAAATGTTAGCGTGACGGTTGACAGAGGAGAATGGAAGAAAAGAGCAGGAAGATGATGAGTCAGAAATTCGTAGAAATGTTTATAATAATATTATGTCTTCTTCATCTCACTTACTTTGATGGCCATTGCATGTAAATTCCCCACTATTTTTTCTTCCTTCTTCTTCAGTCCAACCAGCCTGTATATGAAATCATTCTGCAACCAAAACTGGATTGCCCTTGTCAGTCCAAGCTTTATCATTTCTTCCGCTGATTCCATGTATTTTTGCGTAAACTCTGCGTCTTTAATAGGATCTATTCCAAACGTACCAACTGAAAACGGAAAATAAATGAATACCTTCATTTGGAAACGATCGACCAATTACCTACTATGTATCTTGTTTCATAAAATTGTTTAAAATGCTTTCTTTAAACACGGAAAAAACAGCACTGAATAAAAACACTACAATAAAGTAGTTTAGGTACTGAAAATATAAATGTCATCATCAGCCATTGTTAGATCACTTAAATCTTGTCATATTTTTTTTAAACTCTCTATAATTTATCATAATACCCGCCTATTACATGGGGTTCCCAACTTGTTTTCGAAAGTTTATGATTCGGTTTTTATTATATCGAACACGGTGTGTCGATAATTCAGTTGTACGATGTTTTATTCCATCGATGCTTTATTGGTGCGATGTAACGTTTGTGCGAAAATTCCTGTTACGAAAAACCCTACAACGATTGCTCATTAGTTCGGTTATTTATTAGCTCGAAAATATGTCGGTTCGAAACGCCTACTGCTGTCCGTGACATATTTTAATTAATAATCTTATGTTGCATTAAAGCAGTAAAGGAAAAATACATTCCTTTATTAGAAAAATGAATATATAATTCCTATATTAAAATAATCCTAATCTACCTATACTTAAATTAAAATATATACAAAAAAATGTTCTATCTATATTTTACCTACGGTAAATTTTATTCTAAAAATCTAAATCAGAAAATAAATTGGGATACCTACAGTACTTGTACTTATATTATTTTACTGAAAAAAAAATATTTTGCATCTTTTTGAACATTTATATCAAAGTTTATATCTTTTTTTGTTATTTTATTGTATGATTTTTTATTAAAATAAAACATTAAAATGAGTATTTTAGGTGTTGTTAATTTATTTTAGTGGTCAGCAAACGGAAGCAGTACTGAAGCAAAAATATGACGTTTTTGCTTCCGTACTGGGCGAAGAATAAAAAAACTTAGAATGCCCCAGTTGCTTTCTTTTCCGTGCTGAATAATAATTATGTTACGTCATATTGCGCGTCATCGGCTAAGTGTGGGGCCATTGTGGGTGGTCGCGCGAGTTTACGGCGCCTCTGTGTAAAACGACGATATCTCCAAAGTTACGATAGTTAGCTCTATACCAGTTCTATCATTGGAATCGGTATTAAATTAACTAACAGATTATGTATGGATTAAAATAGTTAAAAATTAGAATAGCTGAAATAATCAGAGAGCGGATCGGAAAGGACATGGCCAATTTCTGAATGGGCGTTTGCATAGTTATCAAATTTAGTGTACAACGATAATTTTTGGTGTTTCATATTCGTGAATATTGCCATATTAAATTGCAAAAAATAAAAATCTCAAAGAACTTGTCATTACAAATAACTAGACGTAAACAGTTTCATGTTACCTTATCAGATTGCTGGCAATAAGTGTATGAATAATGATTTTGCTATTAAAAACCTCAAGGCGTTTTAAAATAGCGAATTGCTGTAAATTATTAGTTATGGTTTTAGAATTATTAGGCATATCAACAAGATCCAAAATCCTTCTTTCCGGTGGTCATTCTACCTGAACTAAGGATTTTAACCATATATTGATTAACATTTACTGAACTGAGAAAGTCTGACAGAAAACTGAGACAAAGTACCTATATGTTATTATTGTCACATTTATTGAGACTCCGAAAGTGACGTTTTTAGGGTTCCGTACCCAAAGGGTAAAACTGGACCCTATTACTAAGACTTTGCTGTCTGTCTGTCTGTCTCCAGGCTGTATCTCATAAACCGTGATAGCTAGAAAGCTGAAATTTTCACAAATGATGTATTACTATTGCCGCTATAACAACAAATACTAAAATTTTAAAAAAAGATATATTAAGGGGGGCTCCCATACAACAGATATGATTTTTTTGCCGTTTTTATAGATAATGGTACGGAACCCTACGCGCGCGAGTCCGACTCGCACTTGGCCGGTTTTTAACCTTAATTACCGCCATTTTGACATAGTCAATGACACATTGTAAAACGCGTTCCATTTTATGGTACGGTTACGTTATTACTGTAATTGTGTGAAATAAATATATCTTACGTATCAACACTTCAAAATATAATTTAATTACATGTAAGAAATACCAATGAAAATAGTTTTGTTTAAATCAAATGTTCCAGGTAAGAGCATTTGTCGTTCATTTCACATACATATCTACAAGTAGTATGCGTGGTGTAGAACGCAGTGGCTAAAGTTGACAAATGAGACTTTGAATTCAACTTGCATTACTTATTATATTGTAATGAATACTGACAAGACAAGTGCAGATAGGTTAAAAACTACACAACAATTCACTTCTCTATTTTTCTTATATAATATAATTATTGACTATGTAAGTGTATATGGAATGTACTTTTTTGTCCATGTCCTTTTTTTAACATTATTTTATAATAGTTCAGGAGTTCTCACAATATTTTTTATCGGTATTAGTGAAGTTTAAGAAAAACTAATAGTCTCTAGATATAGTAAGGATTGTACTGCTGACTAAAATAACCCTTACCACAAAGCGTTTCCAATGCATTATTTTTCAAATATGGAAAATGATCGAAGTGTCCTTTTCCAACATGAGGTTCCACAGAACTAGCCAGCTTCCTGGACATACTGTTAAACACATCGAGGAACCCGTGAATCACTGGCAGAGTAAACGCTGGAGTCAGCAACTTGCGGTGACGCTTCCAAATGTCTACTGCGAAATAAATGTAGCACTGTCGTTAACTAATATTAATCAGTGGTGTTGCGTGGGGCTGTCGGGAGGGGGGGGGGGCATAGCCCATCGTCATCATCGGGTCATCATTTCAGATAAACTATTGTCATCGGGACTATGTACTAAAAACCAGGACAACCAAGAAGTGGCGCATTTACTGTACGCCACTGGCCATGTCCAGGGACGACAGACTGCGAACATGCTGGAATGAGTACGAGCACGCGCGTTTGCTTTCTTGAAACACAAACGGTAGCGCACGCGTACGCACATAAGCCGATACGAGCTTATACGCGCTAAAAACTACTCTAGTGGGAACCGTTCTTACACGTTCCTGAGAAAAAAGATCTTGTCAGAGTGAAAGGCAGACAAACGGACAACAAAGTGATCTTATAATTCAAATTCAAATAATTTATTTCGAACAACCAAGTCCATATATGGGTTAGAAATGCTTAATAACTATGTTAGTAGTAATAATTTCATAGCCGTCATAGATACAGTTAAAAATAATTACAATTGTTTACATAAATGTCTACACTTAATTATTCTAATGATTCCTTTTAATTCAATTCAATTTATTTTAATTTAATTCAATTCAATATATTATATTTTATTTTAATTAAATTTAATCTACTTTAATCTAATTTAATGTAATCTAATTTAATTTAATCTCTTCCTTCGCTTTCAATGCTAAAATTGGAACAGCACAACAAGGTGAGGAAACTATATTCGGCAGACACTCACATGGTAAAAGGTCAAAACACGGGCAAAAATTAATCGAGTTCGCTCTAGAAAAGAACATTAAATTCATACATAGTATGTTTAAAACAAAAGTTAACCAAAAATGGACATGGACGTCACCGGACGGAAGGCACCATAACGAAATAGATTTCATGCTCACAAACAAAAGCTCAAATATTTTTGCTTTCGATATTATAAAAAACCTCAACTTTAACACGGATCATAGAATGGTAAGGTCCAGGATAAAATTAGAAAACTCAAAAAGAAAAAGCTATACCAAATCTAAGAACGCACATTGCTCAAGAAATCTACCTATAGTAACGAGAGAAGACGGTGTACATCTGGAAAATATGATAATTGACCTGCTCAAAATATCCACACAAGTCCAAGCTCAATATGATTACTTTGAAAAAGGTATGAAACACTTTATAACACAAATACCATCCGACAAGAGCAAGGAAAAAAAATACCCCATAAGTGCACACACACGACAACTGCTAGAAGATAGAAAACAACTGTACAAAGAAAAAAGGAACAAAGAAAATAAAAATCAAAATTGCTAAAACAAGTAAAGAAATAAATAAAGATATCTCCAAAAGTAGAAAGAAACACAGACAAAATGTATTTGAGGAATACTTATCAAAAAAGGGAGCAATTAAAAAAGCATACAAATACCTACAAAACACAACAAAATGGGCAACAAACATGGTGGACAATCAAGGAAAGGTTATATCAAAGCGATCAGATATAATAACAGAGGCTACCAACTTTTATAAAACTCTTTATTCGTCACAAGAAAGTCCCGGTTTTACACAGCACACCAAAGACAAAGCCTATGGCGACGAACCACTGCCCGAAATACTAATGTCAGAGATTGGCTTTTCTATCGAGACTCAGAAGAAGGATAAAGCACCCGGAGAAGACAAAATAACAAATGAACTATTGAAGTCTCTATCAGAACCCTTACTATACCCACTACAACAGCTCTTTAACAATATTTTACAAAGAAGGAAAACTCCAAAGCAATGGTCCGAATCTACTATAACTCTTCTTCATAAAAAAGGCGACAGAGGTGACCTGAGCAATTACAGACCAATTAACCTTATGTCCAACATATATAAAGTATTCGCAAAAATACTCTTAAATAGACTCACAAGGACTTTAGATGAAAACCAACCATGTGAACAGGCTGGATTTCGCAAACACTACTCGACAACCGATCACATCCAGGTGGTCACGCAAATAGTGGAGAAAGTCAAAGAATATAACAAGACTCTATACTTGTGTTTCATAGATTATACCAAGGCATTTGACTCTCTGGAACATAGCGCAATATGGAAGTCACTAGTGGAACAAGGAGTAGACATAAAATATGTGGAGCTACTTTATAGCATCTATTCTAGAAATTCCGCAAAAATAAAACTCGAATCGGAAGGACCGGCTTTTGCAATAGGAAAAGGCGTTAGGCAGGGTGACCCGCTCTCACCTAAAATATTTTCGGCGGTTCTAGAGACCATATTTAGAAACCTAGACTGGGAAAAGAAAGGCGTAAAAATCGACGGTGAATATTTGAGCCACCTGCGCTTCGCAGACGACATCGTTGTGTTCACGGAAGAATCCGTACAGCTAGAGAACATGTTGCAAGAACTTGCGAGGGAAAGCAGGAAAGTAGGTTTGACGATGAATGCTACCAAAACAAAAATTTTAACAAACGGCTCGGAAACACAAATAATAGTAGATGGGCAAGGGATAGAATATGTTAAGGAATACATCTATTTAGGACAATCCATTTCATTTGAAGACTAAACCGAAAGAGAGATTAATAGGAGAATAGCAATTTCATGGAAAAAGTACTGGAGTTTTAAAGAAATCATGAAGAATACCCAGATAAACATGAAGTTGAAAAGTAAGCTATTCGAAATAGCGATCCTTCCATGCCTTACATATGGATGCCAAACATGGGCACTTTGAAAAACAGATGAGCACAAACTCGGCGTAATGCAAAGGGAAATGGAGAGAAGCATGTTGGGCATAAGATTGTCTGACAAAATGACTAAGGAGGACATAAGGAAAAAAACTAGAATAACGGACATAGTAGAAAGAATAAGAAGTCTGAAAGGGAAATGGGCAGGACATATCTGTAGAAGGGAAAACGAAAGATGGACAAAGAAAATCGTAGAGTGGTTGCCTAGAGATGGAAAAAGGAAACAAGGAAGGCCGCGAAAGCGCTGGGAAGATGTATTTAAAGATAGATGTGGACCTGACTGGAGGAGACAAGCTAGAGATAGGGAAAACTGGAGAAAAATGGGGGAGACCTACGCCGCAGAGGCGACTTCCATAAATCAATGAAAAGAATATAGTGGAATGAAAAGGATGTAATTTTATTAAATGGATGTAATTAAATAAAATGCAATAGTATGAATTAATGTTGGGAATTAATGTAATGCTGATAATGTAATGACCGTATTATAATGTTAAAAATGTAATGTAATGCTGAGAATGTAATGATATGAATGAATGCTAGTGAATGAATGAAATATTGATAATGTAATGACCATAATATAATATTAATAATGTAATGCTTAAAATGTAATGTTAATAATAGAATGCTCATATTGTAATGTAAATAATGTAATGATAAGAATGAATATTATGGAATGAATTAAATGTTGATTTGATTTGTTACAATTAACTAATATGATCACCAACACTTAAGGAAAAGAAGGTTTATATATTCTGTGTATTTATGGTAGAATTAAAGGCTTTTTTTTTTTTTTTTTTTAATTTATTTCAATTTAATTTAATCTAATGTCATTCAATACAATTTGATTCAATCTAATTCAATTCAATTCAATTTAACTCAATTTAATTTATTTTAAACAAATTCAATCCAGCTCAATTTGATCCAATTCAATCCAATTTAATTTAAAGATTAATTTAAGTATTTGCCGCCCTCTGAGGCCCCGTGCACACGCACTTGTGCTTGAACCCAGTGCCCCAGAAGGGGGCTGTCCAGCTTGTGGCTGAGCACGTTCAGGATGGTGTTGGCGCTCCCACGCGTACGAAACATCAGCGAAGCGATGCGGCGCCACAGTATAGTGTGAAACCCGTCCGTGTGCGCGTGAGCAAACATCGCAGACGCGCTACAAAAGCGTGGGAGCCCCACCAGCACCCTGAACGCGTTATTATATTGTACACGGAGAGCGTTGATGGCCCGCTGCGTGTAGTTGACCCACAGATTGCAGGTGTAGAGAGTTTGACAGAAAGCTTTAAACAGAGTAATCTTTACCTCTATACTACACCTCACAAATCTGCGTGCCAACATGTTACAGCGAACCGCCATCGCCCTCCTCTCCCTGTCAATATCCCTATCATCTTTTAAATCCTCGGTGACCACATGGCCGAGGTATTTAAATTCCCTCACTCTTTGAAGAGCGACACCGTTAAGCAGTACAGGTGCCACATCCCCCAGTTGATACAGTGACCATCAATTGAGCATCCTACTCCAATGTTGCTCAGCTCAACAATCAGCCCGTTCACGTACAAGTTGAAGAGAGAAGGGGATGTTAACCCCCCCTGCCTCAGCCTTATAATGCCCCCCGCCTTATAATGGCTCCGTTTTTTTTTCCTTTTGAGGGACTGAACCCTATAAATCGAAGACGTGTGACATCCACCATCCGGCACTTGAGTAGCGTGATTCCCACCATACCCATACCACAGAATATACCCAAACATACATCTCTCTCAAAGAGTGAAGGCCGAGTTCCCAGCTGTGCAAGCAACGTAGGCTGATTATGTATTAAGTATATCAGCCAACATTTTTTTTAGGAGGCCTGAGTTTGAAGGGATCTTTGAACTTCTAGGTTCAGTGTTGCCAACAGTGTAAACTGAATATGTAACTAACCTGATGATATTAATAGTCCATCTCCCATCCAACTTTTAAGATGATCAAAAAAATAATGTTTTTTTAAGCAAACATTTGCTGCAGTGAACGCATCTTGAGGATCGTTTATCACTGAAAAAATAAAGAAGCGTTCTGATAAATACTTTAGATATTAAATTATTATTCCATTGAATAATATTATTTTTAATCGTAATATACAATGGACGAAGGTTCCTCCATACTGCAGAGGTCTGTATTGCCTTATGTACGTGTATTTAAAGGAATAGTGTAGATTATAATATTAGTTACACAGTTAGATTATTTGTAATTATAATAATTATCTACCGATTGATATAATTGACTGCTTTGTTGCTTTAATAGCCGAAAGCTGATATTACGGCTTTCCATTACGAATTTCTCAGTAGTAGCCCGGGAGTCTGGATCTGTACCCGGTTGATGGCAATAGGCTCTCCCTCCTTAATTACTTGCTTAAACTTAAACATAAGAGGCGAAATGTGTACTATTAGGTACACCTCTGCTCAAACCCTTTGGGTATTACAGGCGTGGAGTTATGTTATAATAATTATTATCATAGTCCATCCGACATGACATTATGTATGTATATTAATTACTCATAATATATAATTATTACGCAGTGAACCCGCTGGTATTACTGACTTTTATATAAAGCTTAAAAAAATAGTAACTAATTTTAAGTATTAAAAATTACTTACAATAATAAAGCTCACTCCCAAGATTAGCATGAGTCACTCCTCCTTGTTCTGCGCAGTGCTCAGCTATGGAGGTCAGAAACTCCTGAAGATCTGATAACAAAAAACAACATTTAACGTCAGCCATGCCTTGGCAGCCAAAAAGCAAACTAATACACACACACAGTCCTTTTGAACGATTATCTAATTTATTTTTAAAGTCAGTTTGTAGGGTTCCGTACCCAAAGGGTAAAACGGGACCCTATTACTAAGACTTCGCTGTCTGTCTGTCTGTCTGTGTCCAGGCTGTATCTCATAAACCGTGATAGCTAGAAAGCTGAAATTTTCACAAATGATGTATTACTATTGCCGCTATAACAACAAATACTAAAAATAAAAAATATTAAGGGGGGCTCCCATACAACAGATATGATTTTTTTGCCGTTTTTATAGATAATGGTACGGAACCCTTCGTGCGCGAGTCCGACTCGCACTTGGCCGGTTTTTTCTTTATTATTGACCTA
The DNA here is from genome assembly GCA_950022335.1 of Eurois occulta. Lineage (NCBI taxonomy): Eukaryota > Metazoa > Arthropoda > Insecta > Lepidoptera > Noctuidae > Eurois > Eurois occulta. The sequence goes on from OX465499.1 coordinate 1,047,584, forward strand.
TTATATTATTTATTTGACAAAACCTTAATTTGAAGATCTCGAAATTTTACAAATGTGACCGCCAACTTTCATTCAAATAGATGAATTCATTTTAGGCAGTGAGTTGCTGCTGAATACTACAAATATAACACCCATTGACGTTGAGGTTCATAAAAAGTCGATCAATAAAAATAACAATGGATAGCATCCGGTTCATCAGAAGTTGGTACCAACATGGTTGACAAAGAGATTGATCATCATCGGTGAATCAAATTTGTCCATTAACATCTTCAGAATGCCATTAGAACTAAAGCGTTATTGTATTGGACCATTGTTTTCCGCGTGTAACTGGCCCACAGGCCACTTGTGTAGAAGGTCTGACAGGAAGCCTTAAACAACGTAATTGCATTGCAGCATATTGCCTCTCACAGCAAGAGCCCTGCGCTCACGTTCGACATCTTCATGATCTTTAAGGTCCTCCGTTACACAGTGCCCTAAGTACTTGACTTGTTTAACATTAACACAGACACATGTTTAAGGTTGTTGGTTCATCTAGCTTGGATACGTTACACGCTACGCTTGTATATGCGTGGTCTCAACGTCAGGACTTATTTTCCATTCAAAAACAATAGAAAAATACTAACTTGTGTGGTACTTCAACAGCGTGAGTGTATGTCCGATGACCGGCAGCTTTCCTGGCACAGCCGGTGGTAACGCATGCGAGCTGGACTCCACACGAGCATACCTCAACCACAGATACACAAGACACAAAACACATACTAGTAACACTAAGCTCAACATTGTACGACAGCAGTCTAAACGAGACGCCTAGATGCTGACAGTATATATACTACATTTGTGGCATCATAAATGTGTAAGATTTACGTAATAGTTCTGTCGCGCAGTTTAAGCTCGATGCACGGTTTCCCGACCCGTTCGGCATTCTTTGTTTTGTGTGTCTGAGTTTACGATGAGGCTTTGTCTTGTTTTATTTTATTTATTTATTTAGGGACTAGCTGTGCCCGCGACTTCGTTCGCGTGGATGTCGGAACTTAACAATGTATTTTATAATGCGAAGCGCTGTTGGAGGATACCGATACAAATATTTATTTTTTACTGGCCCTGAGCTTTATTAATCGTCATGGCATAACAGAGACTGACTGGGAATTGCACTCGTTTGAAAGAGAAAGGAAAGTTGTTAGGAATTATAGGTATTCTTGGAATAAAAACAATATCACCGGCGCCGCAACCGGTTAATTTTTATCTAATAAAGCAGACCCACCGTCGCGACTTTGCACAAATCAACTGTGTTCCGTTTGATACCGAATATCATATCAACCAAATTGTACAGTATGCGCGTCCAACAGCGTTGTCTTTAAAAAGTATTTCAGAAGCATCTAAGTCTGATAAAGATTTTATACTAGTTAGGGATGGATTACATAAAAATAAATGGGATCAAATTGTAAATAATTATAAATTATTTGAAAATGAACTCCGGCTGCATGAGGACCTGTTATTACGCGGCAACAAAATTGTGATTCCCTCTAAATTAAGACAAGAAGTGTTAGCGGCTGCTCATGAAGGCCATCCCGGGATAGAAATATGAAAGCTAGGTTGCGTACAAAAGTTTGGTGGCCCAAAATTGACAAAGACGCGGAAAATGTTGTAAAAAATTGTAGAAGTTGTATCTTAGTGTCCGGCCCAACCCACCTACACCGATGAAAAGACGAGAGCTACCAATTCAATCTTGGGTTGACACCGCTGTAGACCTCCTAGGTCCATTGCCCAGCGGAGATTATATTTTTGTTATAATTGATCATTTCAGTCGCTATAAAGAAATTAAAATAATGAGATCTATCACAGCTAATGATACAATTAATGTTCTCAAATAATTTTTCTCCCGTTTAGGCATCCCAGTTAGTCTAACTTACGACAATGGCCGCCAATTCATCAGTCAAGAATTTAAATCATTTTGTGAAGAGTTGGGAGTCCGCATTTATAACACAATTCCTTACTGGCCCCAGCAAAACGGAGAGGTTGAACGGCAGAATAGAAATTATTAAAAAGATTAAAAATAAGTCAAATACAGAAGTCAGATTGGAAAGACGATTTACTCAAAATAATACCTTATGATGTACAATAGCACTCCTCACGTTACAACTGGGAAATCTCCTTCGGAATTATTTTAGGGGCGTTTGTTTAGAGATAAGTTGCCGAGTTTAATTTGTGTTGAAAATATGGATTTAGATCTTGAGGTTCGACATAAAGACACTCGAAAGAAGGAAAAAGGGAAAATAAATGAGGATAAGAGACGCAAAGTAATAAAATCTAATTGAGATTTTGTTATTTTGTTTTCGGAAGTGCATAAATAGACGGTTGTAATCAGTGTGGAGACTATTATTTCGTACCTACACCATGTCGAACTTGGACTCCGATAACTAAGTACCCCAAATTGGTGAACTACCTTCGTTATCAGAAGTGGCATGCAACTCAAACGCCCCACATGGTGTAAGTGACAGTGCTAGCCAGGAAAAGTGTAAAGACAATGCGTGCGCGTTTGAAGGTGACCCAGAAACGGAAAAATGGCGTTTTTTGTTGGAGCAGCAAAACAAAAACATTATGGCTATCGTGCAAGCAGTGAAAACACCTTTATATTTGCCTACCGGATGGAGGTCCCGCTAGTTGCCAGATGGAGGCAATGCGATGTGTTATGTGTGTTGAAGTTGGGTACCGGATGGAGGTCCCGCTAGTTGCCAGATGGAGGCAATGCGATGTGTTATGTGTGTCGAAGTTGGGTACCGGATGGAGGTCCCGCTAGTTGCCAGATGGAGGCAATGCGATGTGTTATGTGTGTTGAAGTTGGGTACCGGACGGAGGTCCCGCTAGTTGCCAGATGGAGGCAATGCGATGTGTTATGTGTGTTGAAGTTGGGTACCGGATGGAGGTCCCGCTAGTTGCCAGATGGAGGCAATGCGATGTGTTATGTGTGTCGAAGTTGGGTACCGGATGGAGGTCCCGTTAATTTGCTGGATGGAGGCAATGCGATGTGTTATGTGTGTCGAAGTTGGGTACCGGATGGAGGTCCCGCTAGTTGCCAGATGGAGGCAATGCGATGTGTTATGTGTGTCGAAGTTGGGTACCGGATGGAGGTCCCGTTAATTTGCTGGATGGAGGCAATGCGATGTGTTATGTGTGTCGAAGTTGGGTACCGGATGGAGGTCCCGCTAGTTGCCAGATGGAGGCAATGCGATGTGTTATGTGTGTTGAAGTTGGGTACCGGATGGAGGTCCCGCTAGTTGCCAGATGGAGGCAATGCGATGTGTTATGTGTGTCGAAGTTGGGTACCGGATGGAGGTCCCGTTAATTTGCTGGATGGAGGCAATGCGATGTGTTATGTGTGTCGAAGTTGGGTACCGGATGGAGGTCCCGCTAGTTGCCAGATGGAGGCAATGCGATGTGTTATGTGTGTCGAAGTTGGGTACCGGATGGAGGTCCCGTTAATTTGCCGGATGGAGGCAATGTGTTGTGTGTCACGAAGCTGGGTACCGAACAGAGCATTGCATACTAGATTTGGTCGGAAGGTTTCGTGAATTGGTTCGAAAATTGACGATTCTTGAAGAGTTGGTGATTTCAATGTTGAGAATTTTTTTATAAGATTTGATGGGAATGTAAATCAGAATAATATTGTGTTATGTGACTATTCCCTGACGTCTTGGTCAGGAAGGCCGAGCAAGGGACGTTTTACTTTCCATAAATTCTTGTTTCAGATGCCTCACACGAGGAGGTGTGAATTGTCAAGATGGCTGTGTCGCAGAATCAACACAGGGGCACAATTATTAGAATTGCTATTGATTATCATTAATTTAGAATAACGCCATCTATCATCGTTTCTCGGAAGCGTCAAGCAGTTTGCTTGGGTGAGGTCATTACCACTGCTTATTTAAATTGAGCTATGGATGAATTCGTCTCATAATTAAATGACGAGTTAAATACTCGTATTATCAGTAAAGTGGAGTTTGGATGTCCGAAAACCACAATTTTTATGGTTTTTAGCCTCGGCCAGCACTGCTGTCAAAATGGCGATGACCGTATTTACGCACTTGGATTTTGTAAGGTGAAATTAAGAAACTTGCGCGCTAAATACAGAAGTAATGGCGTTGATATATGAGTTTTTTATCCAACTCTCTTAATTAAATAAAATATAAATAAAATAAATAAATATCCCTGGACATTTCACACAGCACCATCTAGTCCCAAGCTAAGCAACCTAATGCTTGTGTTATGGTAGCTAGATGGCTGATAAACTACATATATACATTTTTTTTTTTTTTTTGTATTATAAATAGAATAACACCCAGACCCGGAACAACTACTTGTACTTGTATTAACGCACACTCATAGTATTTGATTATCAGAATATTAAATACATAAATAATGATGATGACGTATGATTTAAATGCTAGCCCCTTTCGGGGCTGATACCGAGCCAGCGGAGGTTTGTATGTCAAGCCCCCGAAGGGGCCCGTACCGAACTTTATGGTTAAAGTAACGAATTAAAAAAAAATATTGTAATGGCTCTGGTATACCTCCCTTTACATAATATTAACGTATGGATGGTACCAGTCAGTACCAGTCACACAACGCGTGAGAAAAAAAAGATTTATGTTTTTTTTTGTATGGGAGAAAACACTAAAAGTACGTTTTCTCGAAATTTAATGGACCTGCACGGCTGGTGCTCACAAGAGCTATAGTCCCATACACGGCGATCAAAATGACATACAATTCATATACCTTTAGGCACCGCTTCGCACGTAGCAAATTTTTGAAATTTTGAATTTTCGAAATGTGATTTTTCATATCTTTGCCGTGCTTAAATGACGTTGCCGATCGATTTACTTTTATTATAGTTAGATTTAGCCTGCCAATGACCTTTATGACGACAATAATTAAAAAAGACATTGATTGTGTAGGTTTTTTTGGCCATTCCAAGAACTAACTCATATGTTAATTATCTTAAATAAATATGATTAAGGTTGAGATATAATTAGATACTAATGACATGAGCATTAATGTAATGCAACTTTGGGTATCGGTTTTGGTTTTTCAGATCGCTTTATAAACATTCATTTTAAAAGAAAAAAATGCGTAGTAAACTGATTTTCATTTTTTCAAAGAATTTTAAGTTAAAAATCTCGAAAAATAAACTATTTTGTAGAAATAAATAAATATTATAGGTATAATATAAAATTATACTTATATCAAGACATTACAACAAAACGGCAAAGATATGAAAAATCAAAGAGAGCGTTAAAAATGTCGTCGTTTGTCGCTTTACGGCAAAAATTGCGTGAATGGTATGCTCGGATTATTTTGAAATCTTTGTTTCTGGATTCCTTTGCCTCTTCAGATAATGTGCCAATGGGCATGATATTGAAGTGTTTGATAACTTTAGCACCATGCATTAAAAGTTTATGGACACTTGAAGGCATGTAATACCAGCCATAGAGCTCCACGTACATTCCTGCAGTAACGTGTGCAAAGTTTGCAAATGCGTCAATATTTATAGGCTCCGAACTGCCTACTACACGCAAAAGTGTTGAAAATCTTTGGATCAAACAGGAATCCAATCCTGTGATAGCTGCGGTTTTTGCAGGATCACTAAAAAAAATCCTAGCTGTGTTCCCATCATTTGTAGTTCCCGAACGTGAAACGAAACAAAAACTCTTGACTCTGTGCAGAAAAAAGATGTTAATGAATAATGTTACTTGAAAAAATGTAGATTTAAAAGTTATTTACCTCACCTTGTTTGACGATATCTACCAGGAGGCCCATTTCATCACGGAACTTCTGCTGTATGATTTGTTTTCTAATCTTCAATGACTCTTTACTGCTTGCTCACTAAAACCTTCCTTATCAAAGCGATACCCAAAGTTGCATTACATTAATGCTCATGTCATTAGTATCTAATTATATCTCAACCTTAATCATATTTATTTAAGATAATTAACAAATGAGTTAGTTCTTGGAATGGCCAAAAAACCTACACAATCAATGTCTTTTTTAATTATTGTCATCATAAAGGTCATTGGCAGGCTAAATCTAACTATAAAAAATAAAACCGACTTTAGAGACTTTAGTTTGTTTGATTCAGTTTTTTGGCACCGACTTCTGAAGCTAAAATTATTTGTCACTTTTTTGTGATTTTGAAGTCGGTTTTATTTTTTGCAAAAAAGTTTTTTTTATTTTTTCATTTTTAGTTGCTATCCTATAGAAATATTTTCTATGCGTTCATTTTACATTGTAAACCATACATTTCATGGTAATAGGCTTATTCTTACTTCCTTACTAATATTATAAATGCGAAAGTAACTCCACAATAACAAACAAGTAACAGACTTCAGAGTCAAATGCTTATAAAATAAAAACTAATGGGCCTACTTGAATGAAATTTTTATGGGACCAATTCGAAACTATTCCGCATCAAACAAAAAAAGAATTACGTAAATCGGTTCTGAAACTTCGGCGTAATCGGTGTACATACATTAAAAAAAAATCATATACCGGCCGAATTATTGAGAACCTCCTCCTTTTTTTGAAGTCGGTTAATAAAAGTAAATCGATCGGCAACGTTTATATACCACAGCAAAGATATGAAAATACACATTTCGAAAATTAAAATTTCAAAAATTTTCTACTTGCGAAGCGGTGTCTAAAGATACATGAATTATAAGTCATCTTGATCGCCGTGTATGGAACTATAGCTCTTGTGAGCACCAGCCGTACAGTTCCATCAAATTTCGAGAAAACGTACTTTTAGTGTTTTCTCCCATATAAAAAAAACATAAATCTTTTTTTTCTCACGCGTTGTGTGACTGGTACCATCCATACGTTAATATTATGTAAAGGGAGGTATACCAGAGCCATTAAATTTTTTTTTTAAATTCGTTACTTTAAGTTTATGGAGCTCGATTTACCAGACCACTGTGGGACGGCGTGAAATATGTCAAGAAAGAGGCTGATTGACACGCTCCAGAGGGACACCCGAAACGTGCTTCTTAATACTTAATGGGTGTACGCGAACGGGTAAAATAAATAGTCTTGCAATTCGAAGTACATTGTACTAGGTATTTTAATTTAATTTTAAGTTTGCATGCAGAAGGAAGTAAGCGAAATATGAGAAACCTTTTTATTTGGAAGACCATGTAACCACCATATTTTATGCAAATAAAGAATCTTGAATCTTGATCCATTTTACCACCATATTGATTTATCCCCTATACCTCCCGTAGTGCCTCACAGTCCTGTGCGCTATTATACTAAAAATAGCTTCAGGTCATCCGCAAACATGAGAGAGCGCGCCGCCGCCGTCCTGACGACCTTCGGCAGGTAGGTATTACCCAGTACTAACAGAGTTGTGACGGTCAGATAGAATGTCTCTATTATACGTTGTGAATAGAATAGAATAATCTATCTATATATATAAAATTCAAAGTCCTGACTGACTGACTGAGATATCAACGCACAGCCCAAACCGCTGGTTCTAGAGCAATGAAATTTGGAGGGTGTATTCTTTGTGAAGAGTAGGTATCCACTAAGAAAGGGTTTTTCGAAATTCTACCCCTAAGAGGGTAAAATGGGGTGTTGAGTTTTCTATGAAACTTTTTATTCTCGCGGTCGATGGACTTGAAAATTTGTGTACCTACTCTGCAGTTTCAATTATGAGTAACGTGTATCAAAGTTTTTCCAAAATCATCCCCCAATATGAAATTCAAAGTCCTGACTGACTGACTGATATATCAACTTACAGCCTAAGCTGCTGGCGTTAAAGACATGAAATTTAAAGGGTGTATTTTTTGTGAAGAGTAGATATCCACTAAGAAAGGGTTTTTCGAAATTCCACCCCTAAAGGGGCGAAATGGGGTGTTGAATTTTCGGTAAACCTTTTATTCTCGGGGTCGATTGACTTGAAAGTCTACATACTCTTCAGTTAAAATTATGATAAATGTGTATCACAGTTTTTCCAAAATCATCCCCAATTTAAAATTCAAAGTCCTGACTGACATATATCAACGCACAGCCCAAACCGCTGGTCCTAGAGAAATTAAATTTGGAGGTCGTATTCTTTGTGAAGAGTAGATATTCATTAAGATAGGGTTTTACGAAATTCCACCCCTAAGAGGGTAAAATGGGGTGTTGAGTTTTCTGTGAAACTTTTTATTCTCGGTGTCGATAGACTTGAAATTTGAAGGGTGTATTCTTTGTGAATAGTAGATATCCACTAAGAAAACGTTTTTCGAAATTCAACCCCTAAGAGGGTGAAATGGAGTTTTTAATTTTCTGTGAAACTAATTATTCTCGGGGTCGATTGACTTGAAAGTCTACATACTCTTCACTTAAAATTATGAGAAACATGTATTACAGTCTTTCCAAAATCATCCCCCAATATAAAATTCAAAGTCCTGGCTGACTGATATATCAACGCACAGCCCAAACCACTGGTCCTAGAAAAATGAAATTTGAAGGTCGTATTCTTTGTGAAAAGTAAATATCCACTAAGAAAGGGTTTTTCGAAGTTCCACCCCTAAGAGGGTAAAATGGGGTGTTGAGTTTTCTGTGAAACTTTTAATTCTCGGTGTCGGTTGACTTGAAAATTTGTGTTCATACTCTTCAGTTCAAATTATGAGAAGGGTGTATCACAGATATTCCAAAATCAGCCTCCAATATAAAATTCAGTCCTGGCTGACTGATATATCAACGCACAGCCCAAACCGCTGGTCTTAAAGATATGTAATTTGAAGGGTGAATTCTTTGTGAAGTGTAGGTATCAGGGCCGAAGGCACCTAAGAAGCCGATTTCTGCCGGCTTCCCTTCGGGTACAAGGCACTCAAACGTAGTGTCTAAGTGTCTGCTGTAGTCAAGTAGTCTATTACAAATACATCTGTGGGTATCACATCACAGTACAGCCATTTAATACATCATAGGATTGAAAAAAATTAAAACATTTTTTATGTCAACAAATGAAGCAACAGGTGGCGCCAAATAAGCCGGTACTCTTGTGTCAGAATTAAGAACCAAAATCGTATGGACGCGCACACGTGACTTCGTGGCTGGCAGTACTGTTTTGTAGGGAGCTCGGTAAGCCGAAGATTATCGAGTTACAACAGGGGTAGAAAAAGACAGCATGTAGGGGAGAACGAGATGGAATGAGTAATGGTCGATATCGTATATTGTACCAACTCGATTTTTTATTTTATTGACTTATTTAAATGAGATACCGCACCCCCAGTGCGACAAAGGCGTAAGAAGAATATACTAACTTTACAGGAGAGCAAAAAAACTGTTTGGTCTAGTATATCTATTTAGCATTTGATCTTATGATCTTTTGTTATATACCATTAAACAGTAAAAAAATCAAGCTTTTTTTCAACAATATTTCAGATACCTCAAATTGTCGTGTATATAGAATAATTAATATTTTAAGTTTTACACACGTTTTCCTTATTTAATTAGGACAAATTCTCAAATGTAATGTTGTTTACTCCAATCATCGTTTTATAAATTTATTTGTACACTGTAACTGCTGGTGGTTATGTCTTTTACGAACTTTTAGACCATCATAAAATGCAGAGGTAAACACTACTTACGCCTTTTTTTGCTTAATTTTGTTTTATTTATGAATTAGTAAGAAGTTTTTACAGCCTTGTTTGTAAAAAAATCAACATAAAACGAAATGTTAAGTCTGAATACTGTTTTGTTTTTTATATCTTCGAATAAATCCTTTAATTGTAAGTAATGTTAAGCCTCCAGGTAAAATATATTTTAACGGTGTAATAAAACAGGTAATTATAAAACTGCACTTTATTAGAATATTTAAAGTAAAAAGATACTATTATGGTTAAAAAAGAACTCCTACAAAGAATTATAAACACACATAAGAATAATTAATCAGGTCCCATTGCAGTTATCAATTCCAAGTCATAATATTTGTCAAATAAATTAGACTTGATAATGATAATGAATAATAATCATAATAGTATAATATTCATCACATATTTATCTGAAATAGTCATTTTAACAATCGTATTCATCGATTCAACTAATACTTAGTAGCCAGATACATAACCAGAAAGAACCGGAATACATAACCAGATTTAACAAAATTAATGTTATAATTAATAACTATTATTGGTAGGTACTCAAGTTTAAGTAAAATAACGTAAAAAGCCTAATTGGTATTTATTACGTATTGTGATTGAAAACATACATGATAAAACGCCTCAACTCAACAAACAATGAATAAATATAATAAAGAAAGGAATTAAAAAATCAGGGTTTTTCTTAATCTCTAGGAACTGCGAGTAAAACTAATATTAAACAATTTGTTTCAGTCTTCGTCTGAACTGTCGCTTGGCAATAAATTACGGGTATTATTTTCAGCCACCAGATTCCTATAAAAAGCTTGATAATGCAATGGAATTGCATTTGTGTCACACAGACTTTTTAAAGTACAGTGCATTCGATACTGGTAATAACTGTTTATAACCAGTTTTGAGTTCAGGGTCAGATTGCATTGATTTGGATTTACGTGTTCTAGAAGAACAATTTGCACTTATCTAACACAAAATAATCGCTTTGCTCGAAATCGTATTTGTAAAATAGTTTACCAGGGGCATCGAAAGTAGTTTTGACCTCTTTTAACTTCCGATAAGTATACTTTCTCACCTCTTGTGTCTGTGAGCCAATTTTTGTTTGAAAATTGCTAGGGATTTAAAATCATAAAACAAATTCTGGGACATTTCAGTCATGATGATTTTTTATGGATCTTAGCGTTCATGACAATTTCGTATAATTGGTCAGGAGTATAAAGAACTTTATTTTTTAAATTCTTTTCAACGCAAGCATGCATTGAATCCCCTTCATTTTGGGTATGACGGTTTGTAAAAATCTGTGAACTACACTGGACTACCTTGGAACTCTGATTCGATTTTCTCGAAAAATATGAAACTTACAACTATCAAAGTTATACCTACAGAAAGTGCGTTTCATACTGATTAAAATGAATGGAATTGATTAATCCCAAAATTAATCAATTTATTAAATGTTTATTAAGGATCTTACAAAGAAGAGTCGTTTTCCAGTCGTGTTAATTGCTGTTAGAAATAAAATGAAAAAAGTAAATATAATAATAATTATATAAATGTCAGTATTCAGTGTTCCCTCCCCTTGCTCGGATAACTGCCAGCATCCTCCTATTCATCGACCTTACGAGCCTGACTATGAAATCTTGAGGAATTGCATTCCACTCCTCTTCAATTGCGATTCGCAGCTCTGGAAGCCTTGTTGGTGCAGGTACTCGGGCTCGAACCCGACGTTTTAGCTCATCCCATAAGTGTTCTATCGGATTCAAGTCCGAGCTTCGAGCTGCTCAGTCCATCGTACGAATGCTGACGTCGCGTAGATGATAGACTGGGTCATTGGGTCATAGGTGGGATGACGTTGTGATAGACTGGGTCACCACATGAGCAACTTGAGGTCATGCGTTATCATGCATCAATAGCATATCCTGTCCGATATATCCTGCGTAAGGTACCACATGGTCTGCAAGGATTTCGGTAATGTAGCGGTGAGAAGTCAATCCACGTGTACGGCCCGTCGGTTCGATGAAAACTAACGGTGTATGTGCGGTTAACGAGATGCCGCCCCAGACCATTTCAGATTCTCCTCCATAAGCATAGTTTCCTCGATGCAACACTGAGAACAACGTTCTCCAGGGTGACGATATACTCTCTGACGTCGATCACTTCCATGTAGACTCACCCTGGTCTCATCAGTGAAGAGTACGTTACGCCACTGCTCTAACGTCCAATCCCTATGCTCTCGAGCAAATTCAATTCGTGCTCGACGGTGGGCTACCGTTAATGCTGGGCCTGTTGCAGCTCTTTTTGGAGTCAGGTTCGGTTCAGCAAGTCTCCTTCTCACGGTATCTGAACTTATGGCCACTTGGCGTCCGTCACGCAGACTTTGTTGGACTTGAACTGCGTTGAGGCGGCGATTTCGCAGAACAGTAAGTTGGATATAACGATCATCTGCTGCTGATGTAGCCCTAGGTCGGCCCGTACCTGGACGGTGATCGAATGCTCCAGTCTCTAGGTATCGTCAGTATTACGAATATTGACAATGTCTTCTAGGTAGATTGCAACTGATAATCAAGATAGCTTTCTACATTACAATAGCTTTGTTGATGTATTGTTATAATACCACGTTTATCGTTTGTTTATTTTTATTTGTGATAGGATGTAATCAGTATTATTTTATGAGCTTTGTTTTTTTTTTTAGCCAAACAAAGTCATTTTAGAAAACACTTTTACAAATTTCAGCTTGATATAAGGAAACAAATACGTAAGTAAGATTAAGTATATTTTTGTCAAATTTTATTTAGTTAAGTAGATTTATGGACTTTTTTATCTGAAAAAATTTAAAACTTATTTGCGCGACAAATGTCGTTTTTGGTATAATGGCTTAATTTCTCGTCAGATCTTAACGGACAAATTGAGCATTGTGTATCTTTATCTGCGATATACGAAACTGCAATAAAAAAAAAGTGACGTATTCTTACTTACGCCTTTGTCGCACTGGGGGTGCGACTATCACTTTTATTTTTTACTTTTTTTTTGTTTTTTTTCGTCATGGGTGTCATTTTCCTGGTTTTTGGGGTTGCTAATGACGAAAATGTGGTCAAAATGAAAATTCAAGGCGACGCCGATGAAGATTTTCGCATTTTTCGCCATGGGTGTCATTTTCATGGATTTTGGGGTCGCTGATAACGAAAATGTGGTCAAAATGAAAATCCATGTTGGCGCTGACTTTTCGGTTTTTTCTTCGTGGGTGTCATTTTCGTGGTTTAAGGGGTCGCTGATAACGAAACTGTGGTCAAATTGAAAATCCAAGATGGCGCCGACGAAAATATTCGGTTTTTTCGTCATGGATGTCATTTTCATGGATTTTGCGGTCGCTGATAACGAAAATGTGGTCAAAATGAAAATCCATGTTGGCGCTGACTTTTCGGTTTTTTCTTCGTGGGTGTCATTTTCGTGGTTTTAGGGGTCGCTGATAACGAAAATGTGGTCAAATTGAAAATCCAAGATGGCGCCGACGAAAATATTCGGTTTTTTCGTCATGGATGTCATTTTCATGGTTTTCAAGGTCACTGATAACGAAAATTAGGTCAAAATGAAAGTTAGAAATAAAAATATATATATCTTTATTTCAGACCTACATCAGTCCATAAGTTGTTAGTGGTTAGTAACAGATTGAGCTTATATGCTATGTTAGTGTTGTCCAACCAAAAAATGAAAAAAAAAATGAATGTGAAATGGCCAACCATTTTATTTTCGTTTTTTTTTTCAGGGTTATCATTTTCATGGTTTTCGAGGATACTGATTTAACGAAAATGAGGTCCAAATAAACATAGGAAAAAAAAGAAAGAAAAAAACCTATGCCAATTTTAATTTATTTTGATTCGGCTTCCCCTGACTCAATTTTCACCCTTCGCCACTGATCCGCCACTGGGTTTTTCGAAATTCCATCCCTAAGAGGTTAAAATGGGGTGTTGAGTTTTCTGTGAAACTTTTTACTCTCGGTGTCAATAGACTTAAAAGTCTTCGGTGTGTATCACAGTTTTTCCAAAATCATCCCCCAATATAAAATTCAAAGTTCTGGCTGACTGACTGATATATCAACGAGCAGCCTAAACCGCTGGTCTTAATGACATGAAATTTCTCAAAAATTTGTGTACACACTCACTCTTCAATTAAAATTATGAGACACGTGTATCACAGTTTTTGATCATAGTTTACAAAACTTTTTTTTCATTTTCTAATTTATCACCCAAAAGAGGCTGCCATGTTTAGAATTCATTAATTTACGTTACACGTCCGTCTTTGGGTCACTGACTTACATGTATACCAAATTTCAACTCAATCGGTCTGGTAATTTCGGAGTAAATTGGCTGAGACAGACGGACAGACTGACACGCGAGTGATCCTATAAGGGGTTCCGTTTTTCCTTTTGAGGTACGGAACCCTAAATACTAATATTACATTTATATCTCTCATTCCTAGAAGTAACCGGAACCATAGAAAAAAAATATAAAGAGTAAATTCAAAACATTTGCAATTTACCTAGACCAATCAAAAGCCTTTGACACAGTCTCTGTTCCCCCCTCTTTGCTTGAAAAGTTGTAATGGATTGGTGTTACAGGAGTCTAAGTGAGCGTTCTGAAATCGTAAAGCTAGGAAATCACGTTAGCAAACACCAATTCCTAACCTACGGAATCCCGGCGGGTAGTGTCCTTGAACCTACCCTGCTTCTTATATACATAAATGACCTATGCAATCTGGCCCTAACTAACACTAAAATTATAACCTACGCGGACGATACCGTCATGCTCATTCATGGCAAAGATTGGTTGAAAACCAGCTCATATGCAGAGTGCGCTCTGGTTGTTGCAATGAAATGGCTGAATAAAAACCTTCTTACCCTCAATGTAGTCAAAAACAAAGTTTATTACATTTGCTCCAAGTAAAGATTCCCAACCTCCTTCTCTCTATACCCTGTCGGCCCATAAATGCGGTTTAATATCGAATGATTGCAGCGTTTGTGCTTAAGTTACGCGCACCCATAGTAATAAATACTTGGGTGTTATAATAGATAGTACGCTGACATGGAAAGAGCAAATTGAGGCTCTGGTAGCCAGGGTCAGAAAATTAATCTTTGGTTTTAAAAACCTGCGAACATCTGCTGATTTTGCCACACTACGAATACTATACTTCGCTCTGGAACATTGTATCCTAAAATATTGTATTGCAGCTTGGGGCTGGGAAATGCTTAAAGCTCCGTCTGGAAAGGGCACAGAGGGCAGTACTTAAAGTCATGACTCACAAACCGGTTCGATTTCCAACTACTGAACTGTACGCTCTTTGCGATTTGCCAACCAGTTACACACGCATTTTCTTCTTACTGTGGTGCTGCGTGAAAACTCGGACCTTCCATTTGATCCTGTTATCGTTAGCCAAAAACGTAGATCTGACAGAGTCTGCCAGGTGAAATCTGCCACAGTTCAAGTTGTACGGCGGCAATATCACTTTCTCAGCTCCACTTTGTAAAATCGAGTAAATAAACAGCTCAATATAATCCACTGACTTTACGTGACTGTCGAATTATCATCACGGATAAATGGCTTCATACCCTTACGTATGAAGAATTAGAAAATGAATGGATGTTTGAACTCAATCACGCCAGAACGGCTGAACAGATCTGGATGAAACTTGGCACAGAGATAGATTATAGTCTGGTATAGATAGATATAGATTACTTATTATCCCAGAAGTATTCATCTCGATCTCGTGGGCAATTCCCGAACTGCACGCGGGCGAAGCCGCGGGCAAAAGCTAGTAATACTATAAAACGCAAAAAATATTTTTGTCCGGCTTTTAGGGCCAAATACCGTCGTGGGTGCATTACATGGGACTTAAGCATTACTGGCAAAATGTGGGTGTACTATTAATGGTGTATCTCTGCCTAAGCCTTCTGGAAAATACAGGCGAAATGTTATGTTATACAGTAACAAAATATGTTGTTGATTGTGCAGTCCATCATATTGCAGCTTCATATAGCGTACTTTCCCATTGAGAGTCATCTTCTAACGGACCCTCGTCATCGTTATGATAATATTTTGTTATGCGACTTACTTGCATTCTATGATTATTTCCCAAGATACTCATCTAAATTAAATGCTGTTAAGGGCAATTTAGGTCACAATTGAACGTTTAAGATGACTAACATATTCATTTCGATAAGGATGAATACTATGTCGCTAACAACACATTCGCAAATAAATCATTATTTTTGATCAAATTTTAAAATCATAAAAATGGTTATTATGAGTCAACCTTAACAGATAGGCAAATGCTGATCTTTTTAAGAAAATTCCCTCATACATTATTTTCGTGTAACTTTAACCGTTTACGCAGTGCTGGCAACGGAAGCACTAAAAAAAAAACCCGTTTTTGCAACAATTTTCATCGATGCTCCGCTCCTATTGGTTGTAGCGTGATGATGTATAGCATATAGCCTTCCTCAATAAATGAGCCATCCAACACTAAAAGACTTTTTCAATTCGAACAAGTAGTTCCTGAGATTAGCGCGTTCAACCAAACAAACAAACAAACTCTTTAGTTTTGTGCGTGTTGGTAGATGTCACGTCTTCGTTTCCACAAGTTGGGTAATTTAATTATATTTTTTTCTTTTAAAACTAACTCACTTAACACAAATCATTTTCTAGATTCTATTTCGTTAAATGTATAATAAGTGACTTTCAACGGCTTGATTTAAATAGTATTGTGGTTTGACGTAGACGTTGATCTTTAGCGATTATTATCAATGTTAATGATACTATTTTTAAATATTTGTGATGGTCTGGTGTTTAACCTTTAGTAGATCTAAACGAGACACAATCACTTTTTAATTGTGTCTATATACTCGGCATACGAGTGGTTAAGGTCACTTCTCACGTGTAGCTTCCAATCCGGGCAAGTGCAGTCAGCCTCAATAAAATGTATGACGTATATAAATGTCTACTAACTTTTTTAGGCTTATGTCAACAAACAAGTAGATAATTTTTTGAGTAAGGGATTCGTTTGTGAAATATTAAGTTTTAAAGTGCAAATTTTTGATAGACTCAAGTGTCTCCGCCCCTCTACCAGCTAAACGGTTCGGTTTGGGTGCGTGACAAATTCACGGTGAGAAACGAAATTAAAAGGAAAACTATCACAGCTAAGTAGGCTTTAAAAGTTTACGAGCAAATAGTCGACCAATTTATAAAATGTACTTGGATAACATATTTTACTAAACATGTGTACGGGAGCACAGGTTTTTCAACAGGAAATGTAAGTTTCTTTTTTATTATTACAATAAAAATCATCGTTCGGAGGGAAATCGAAATTTTTTGTTCTTAACAACTCCCTGGTTAACTTTAGGCTAGTCTAAGTCATCATTTATAAGTAATCAAAATCAAAAATCAAAATCAAAGCATTTATTTCAAGTAGGCCAGTTACAGGCACTTTTGAATTGTCGAAACAAAGACAACAATGAAATGTAGCTACAGTCCCAGTCACAAGGCATAAAAACTGTGAAAGTACTGTAGTTGCCCATTCCCTAACGTAGATCTCTATGGAGAAGAACGGGCAAGAAACTCCATGGACACTCTTTTAAATCAGAATATTTTACAAAAACCTTGGTTACATCATTCATGTTGAGATGGTACATTATGTGAGAGCGATGTAGCAAGATGTGCACGTTAAAAGTGTCCATAGTAAAAACAAAGGAAAGAACAATTCAAAAATAAAGTAATTAATTCAAATAAGCCGTGGCAGCCAAGAGATGACCAGTCACAACTGACAGCGCCCGTTCACGAACATGACGCATGTATCAGCACCTTCCAACTCAACCATTTTGAAGGGAACTAAATGATCCGACACACGCGCCACCATCAGCGAGACATTTGAGTGAGCATAACATACACTTAAGCGCCAGGCAGGCCACATTCAAGTCAAAAAAAAAAAGACGTAGGTTTCCAGCGAATGATAGCTTTCTAGTACATAGTACTCACATAATATGGGCTATGCGGTTATATAATGCCAAAAGAAATTGAATTTATACAATGCAAAGATAGTTGTACAATCTTCAGCAGCTCCAACAATACTATTTAATGCTATCCATTAATCCATTTATGCGCCCCTGTCCATGTTGAGCAGGACTAGCATTGAGCCAAGCATTTTTATCAGAGATATAATCGTCCAACTTGTAATATGCTTGCTTACATAGTGTGCGTTTAATGCATGTTTTAAATTGTGTCTCATTCAGTTCAAGAATACTTTGTGGAATTTTATTATAGCATCTCAAACAGTACCCCATGAAAGATGAGTTAACTTTAGCGAGTCTGAAGCCCGGCTGAACTAATTGATCTCTAGTTCTCGTACTGTAATTGTGTCTGTCACCTCTTTTAGTAAAAAGATGTATATTTTTTCTAACGTACATTATGTTTTCGTAGATGTATTGACAATGTACCGTCATGATGTTGATTTCCTTAAACAGTTCCCTTAGAGAATCGCGCCTACGAAGATTATTTATATGGCTCTGATGGCTCTTTTTTGCAGAATAAATATAGACTCAATGTCTGCAGCCCGTCCCCATAACAGAATGCCATAAGACTAGTAGTAGTAGTTTTAGTTACTATGAAAGTAACTAAAATAGACCAGTCTAGCGGTATCCACATCAGTAAATTGACGGATTTTTCTAACAGCATATGCTGCTGAACTTAAGCGCCCCGCAAGAGATGTCAAATGAGAACCCCATTGTAGCCTTGAATCAAGCGTAAGCCCCAGGAAAACGGTTTTATCTACGAATTCAAGTTTCTCTTTATTCAATACTACATCACACTCGTTACTTTTAACATTTGTATACGATATTCATTTTTTTTTTTTTCCGTTCCATACCGTGTTCGAGAGTAGACGTGTTTTTAGATCCAATTAAAAATATAACTTGGCAAGTACGCCATTCTAACCCGTAATTTAAACGCCAAAGTGCCGAAACTTATAATCTCGTGTACGCAATGCTCACCGCCGAATTAGTGGCGTGACCCTGCCCCGCACGGGCCGCCCTCGCCTCCGTGGAAACAGTGCTGCCTTCCATAATTGCTGTCTCGCTTACTCCAAGACCGCACAACATCGTCGCAGGCGCTGTCCGATAAGGCGACACGGTGACCCATATTGCTACGAGCTTAACGTATAACCGTGAGTACTTAAGGTCCACTTTACGTCATCCTGGTGAAGCTGCCACTCACGATGCCCCGTACACAGCGCTCGCCGCCGTCAAACACTACGAATGTCAACATTACGCAAGCTCTGTCCGACTCCGATATTCCCCAAATGTTAACGAGCAGTCCGATTGACGACGATGTAAACATAACGATGCGTCACCCCTATAAACGTCCTCGGCTGTGTTGCTCCCCGAGAGCCGATTTGCTGAAGTTTAAAAAGGAAATACATGAAATGCTCATGAACTGGAAATCCGACCAAGAAGCATACCTAACCAAACTATGTGGCGATCAAAGCTCTTCTTTGAACAAGCTAGCACACGACATGGTTGAGCTAAAGCTTCAAAACCAGGCTATTCAAAAGTCTAACACTGAAATAGAAAAAAACATTTCCTTTATCAGTCAACAGTACGACGACATGATTAAACAAGTTGAGTCACTCCAAAAAGAAAATCTAACATACAAGAGTAGTCTAATGAACTTAGAAATTAAAATACAAGATTTACAGCGCGTATCCCGGCCCTCCTCCATTGAAATCCGCAACGTGCCGTCCGTGGAGAACGAAGCGGCGTCTGACCTTACTGCGATCGTCACCAAAGTGAGCTCAATTGTTGATTTAAAGGTAAACAATTCCGACTTGCGTGATGTTTACCGACTACCGGGTAAACCAGATACAATCAGGCCGATTATAGCTGAATTTTCCAATGTACAGTGTAAAAACCAATTAATCACCGCGGCCAGGAAATTCAACAAAACACACAGAGGAGATGAGCGCCTCAATACGCGTAGCATCGGCTTGAATGGTGAACGGCGACCGATTTTTATATCAGAACACCTCCCCGCCAGTGCCAGAAAACTATTCTTCATCGCCAAGGAATTCGCAAAACTCAACAAATACGAATTCTGTTGGAGCTCAAACGGCAACATCTTCTTGAGGAAAGTCACAGGAGCAAAACAAATACTCATTAGGTCTGAACAAACTCTAAGGGACTTAAAACAGCAAGCGATTCAATGACTACTCGCGGCAACTGTTCATATTATATTTTTCTCAAACTACCTGATAATCAAAAGTCGGTCAAATTTAATACTCCTCATAGTTAGTTTTTTTAAGACCCTACCCTCAATTTTAATTACTTTTTATAGTTTACACTACCCACACACCAATCATATTATTTCTTGTAAAGAAACCAAAAAAGACCTTACTTACCACACACACACTCCTCTTACACAAACATCTATTACTGCACTCTCAACGTACTCACACGAAAACAAAATAGTGAGCAGCTACAATGTTCCCGGTCCAAATTCATACCCACTGCCATATTCGTCTGCCAATTATTGTTTTTGCGCAATCATCCTGTTGCACGGACCTCTAAAACATGTCGGTTGTGATTGTTTTGCTGTTTCCGACGCCAATCACCACCACACTCGGATCCTTCGCCGTATAAAAAGCACCACTTTCTGGATTATTAAAACTTTAGTCAATGGCGTCAATCAACGATATTAACAACGAGCTGGACAGAATCACCGTTTCGTCGTCGTTCACTTGTACTCCGGATGAATGTACTGACTACTTAAGATCCCCTCTAGCACTAAATATCTTTCACCTGAACATCAGAAGCCTGAATAAGAACTTCAACGAACTAAACTGTCTACTCGTGTCGATTAAAACAAAATGTGATGTCCTAATTCTAACAGAGTGTTGGCTAAAGACAAATGCGAATGTCCCAAATATACAGGGCTACACCTCATTCCAAACCAATAACCTTATAAACCAGAACGATGGCGTGGTTATCTACATTAAGGAAAGTTTGAGCGTTATCGTTACTGAGCCGGTTTTTGCCGATGCCAGCTGTCTTGTCTGCAAAATCCCAAGCAATATTACTATTATAGCATTATATAGACCACCATCACAAAAAAACATAGACAATTTTTTGAACAGCCTAGATAACCTATTGTCAGATCGTAGGCACTGTAAAACCGTCTCAGTATTAGGAGACATCAATATTAACATTGCCCCAAACAACACTGACCCCCGCTCCTGTCAATATCTAAATCTGATAGCTTCACACGGTCTTCTTCCTGCCCACGTGACCCCAACTCGGCTCAAAAACTGTTTGGATCATGTGTTTCTTAAAACAAGTTATAAAGCAACGACGCTGGTAGTTGAAACGTCTATAACAGACCATTCTGCTGTTATTTTAAACCTGGAAACCAAAACCCCAATCCGTAACACTAACAGCTGTGCTTCGTCCCGCCTAAACTTATCCAGAGCTGTCAGCGACATTGAAAGCTGTGATTTTTCAGTAATAACAAACTTAAATGACCCTAATCTTGCTATGGACAAACTGTATGAAATCCTGACACCCATACTTATAAAGAACACCATATACAGAACTATCCCGTGTAAACTCAAAATTATTAAACCCTGGATAACGGTCGGCCTGCTCAGATGTATGCGCAATCGCGATAACATGCACAAAAAATCCAATAAAGAACCTCAAAATATGATCATTAAACTAACCTACTCGCGCTACCGGAATTTTTGTAACAATCTGCTTAAAAAACTTAAAATTGCGTACGAAAAAAATGCTTATTCTGAGGCCAAAAATAATCCCAAAAAGATGTGGGGGGCCATCCGAAATGTACTCGACACAAATAAAAAAACTTTAGCTCCAACTGATCTTCTTAAAATAGACAATGACCCAATGGTCTCGGTCAACGCCGTGAATAAGTTCTTTGCTGATGTTGGCAGAAACCTGGCTAATAATATCCCGAAAAGCTTAAGCAACGCCAAATGTACTCCTCCCCACCCAGCCTCGATACTTAACTCAATTGTTCTACTGGAGACAGACGAGGAACAAGTCGAGGCCATCATTAAAGACCTTCGCGTAGACAGTGCCGCTGGTTGGGATGATATCTCCCCCAAATTGATCAAATCTGTCAGTCACAAACTAGTTCCTGCCATAACGCACATTTGCAATCTTGCAATATCCACTGGCACTTTCCCCAAGACTCTCAAAAAAAGCGATCGTTCATCCAATCTTTAAAACAGGTGACAGAGGCAGTGTGAATAACTACCGACCGATCTCGGTCCTTCCAGCAATTTCAAAAATACTGGAAAGGATCATCCACAAAAATCTCCTCAAGTTTCTGGACAAATATAAAATCATCGCTGAAAACCAGTACGGCTTCAGAA
Source organism: Eurois occulta (assembly GCA_950022335.1). Taxonomy (NCBI): domain Eukaryota; kingdom Metazoa; phylum Arthropoda; class Insecta; order Lepidoptera; family Noctuidae; genus Eurois; species Eurois occulta. The sequence continues at coordinate 1,069,636 of OX465499.1, forward strand.
AGGGGGTATCGACGGAAGACGCGGTATTAGCCCTACTGGACTCTCTTGTCAACAAAATTGACTGTAAACAAAAATGTGTCGGCGTATTCTTGGACCTCTCCAAGGCCTTTGACACTGTCTCTGTCCCTATCTTACTCAGAAAATTGGAACAGATTGGAATACGGGGCCCAGCTCTAAAACTGCTTAAAGATTTTTTGTCGGACCGGACCCAATGTGTCAAAATAGGCGAGTACATCAGTAGTGAACAACTGTTAGATTTCGGTGTGCCGCAAGGAAGTTTGCTCAGCCCTCTCCTCTTCCAAATCTATGTTAACGAACTCTGTCTACTTACCCTTCCTTCTACTCACATTATAGCGTACGCCGATGATACTGTTTTACTGTCCAACGGACACGATTGGGAAACGGCAAGGGAGGCCGCTGAAAGATCCTTGACCCAAGTAATGACCTGGTTGGGTAACAACAGCTTAACCCTGAACGTCAGCAAAACAAGCTTTATAACCTTTGGTTCCAGACCCTCTACCCTACCATCGGACCACTCAATACAAATTAAAGCCCATGTCTGTAACAGGGTCGACCGCAAAAAGCCCTGTTCATGCCAGACTGTGACAAGAGCCTCCTCAGTCAAGTACCTCGGCCTATACCTGGATTCCAGTCTCAGCTGGAAGACGCACATCGAATCTCTGTCAGCGCGTACCAGAAAGCTCATTTACGTGTTCAAAAAGTTAAAAACATCTGCTCATAAAGATATCCTAAAAATGGTATACACCGCTTTATGTGAATCAACATTAAGTTATTGTATCGTTGCGTGGGGTGGTGCCGCCAAAACAATTCTCATACTAGCTGAAAGAGCCCAACGTGCAGTCATCAAAGTCCTATTAAATAAACCATTTAGGTATCCCACTCAGCAAGTTTATTCAGACTTTAACGTACTGACAGTACGTCAAATGTTTATGCTTCGTGCGCTCACACGTACACATAAAATATCCCCTCCCAATAGATCTAAAAGCCCTACGCTCAAAAGAAGACCTAAACCAGTTTGTCCCAAAGTTTGTACAAACACCACCTTTGCACGTCGGCATAACCGTTATTTAAGCGCCTCACTATACAATAAATTGAACAACACATTGAACTTTCATTGTTTAAACAAACATCAATGCAAACAAAAAATTAAAGGATATCTGCTCACCTTAGATTATGACGACTCGGAAGAATTAGTCAAACCATAATTTTCAGGCTCCCACTCACACTTACTCACCTGTACTCACCTATACATTTCTACACTCACTCATACACAGCTACACTTACACAAATACACACAACCCGCACATTTACAGATACTCCCCTTTTTCTTATTATTAATTCATATAAATTCCATTTCCTTTTTTTCCCAACGTTCTCTTTTTATTTATTTTTTTTCCTAGAAATAAAATTGTACTAGTCTAGTTTATTTTTTTACAAAGTGTACATTATTAATTAGAAAGCGACCATTATAGTATCCATATTGGACGGATGGATGACCCCTATAACACAGGTTTTACCTAGCATGGGGGTCATTGATCATTTTTTTTTTTGTTTTCGCTATTTGTGCGCTTAAATTAAGTTCACCCTGTTATCTGTGTACTCTTTTTTTATGTCAAATAAATATTATTATTATTATTATTATTATATATGCTCGTTACGTACTCTCTGTTTATACGTTCCCCATCGACTGTCGGTGTGGGCAAACCGTATTGACTGATCGGGTTCCCTCCTATACTTATAACTATCTCTTGAATAGCTAATAAGGACCTGTTGTGACAAATTTCACGTACCCTATCAGGAATTTCTCCATCAGTATTTAGTTAAACATGTCTCAAAAAATCTTCAGCAAACTTGTCATTGTACTTTTGTCAGAACTGTTTAGCATCCGATTACCCACAAAAGGTCAATAAGATGGCAAACAAATGTGCTCAAGCGATGTGGACTATCGCTGACGCATGCTTCAGCTAGAGCGTCATCCCAATGCGGTTCTTCATCTAATAAATGGCGTGCGTGGCAAGCGGCCTGGTATGTGGCATGTTCAATATCATCCACTTTACGGAGCTCAGCAAAAGACGTAGGTCCTCGCACTATACAGCGTGTAATGGAAGGGGGTATCAACCCTGAAGGAGGTGAATGTGCTCATGAAACTCAACAACTTTCCCCAAAGAACATAGGTCACGTGTAATAAGATGGAACCTCATTATATAAAATGGATTTCGCGAAATTGTCTGTTTCGCAAAGGCGAAAAAATGCCAGCAAGGTGGTTTGCCTCAGGTTGTCTAACCTTTCTGTTATATTTTCAGACTGAAAATATACTCGTTGCCCGCCTTCAAGGTGCACATCAAGATGGATTACTGGTGGATGTCGTTCATGTATTGGGAAACTTAAAATACGTCAAACTGTTTCCGAAGAGCTAACAATACTACACGCAGTCGATCTCTATATATAGTCCAGTCTAAGTTCGATAGATGGCGCTGTTTTAATATTTTACTTCGGAAATACTATTACAATTTTATTAATCTACATTTTTTTATAAGGCGTGAACTGATTACGATGAAACAAAAAACTTAATGTTACGTTAAGTTACGTGAAGGGTTGAGACCAAGTGCACATAAATAGAATGTCTACTACTTAACTCGAATCTTAAACTGCAAATATATCAGCCTACTAGACTGAAAAGTGGTACATGTATTGATAATTTTGCACACAATCTAGGAAAGAAATGTAAATCAGAAGTCGTGGACCTTGCCCTTTCCGACCATACCTGCCAAATACTAAAATGTCCAGTTAAAAAAAAAAGTTTGATTAACCAGTGTTATATTCACCGTAGGGATTATAGTCAAGAAAATGTGGACAAATTTAATGATTGTATAAAAAATATTAGCTTCTCTGAAGTTTATGAAATCAATGACCCAAATAGAGCATTCAATGTTTTTATAAAGACATTCTTGTTATTCTATGAACTATGTTTTCCATTGAAAAGAGTCTTAGTTAAAACTTATAGGAAACCACAATGGGTGTCACGTGGAATAAGACTTTGTAGCAAAAAGAAAAGGGCACTCCTATGGCGGTATAGATTTAACCCCAGTGATGCAGAGTAGAGATAAATTTAAAAAATACTCTACAACGTATAAAAAAATAATTAAACTTACCCAACGCGCTCAAAATACACATAAAATCAAAACATCATCAAACAAAATAAAAACTACATGGGAAATAATTAACAGTTCCAAAGTGAATTCACCGAAGGAGGCTATTACGCAAATTCAAGTAGGCGATAAAATAGAAACTAACCCAACTGAAATAGCAAAAGCTTTCAATAATTTTTTTATAGAAAAATTCAAACCTGTTCCTGATTGTGGTACAAATGTTATAGAAAATATATCCAAAAACAACAACTCTATATTTATGCCACCAAGTAGCCACCATTTCAAAAATTATTAAATTACTAAAAAATACAAAGAGTACAGGACATGATGGCATTTCCACACATATAGTCAAAGAAGTCGGTGACATCATTTGTAAGCCTCTAAGCCATATTCTAAATCTATGCATAACTGAAGGTGTATACCCAGAACACCTCAAAATTGCCGTCATAAAACCACTTCTAAAAAAAACCGAGAAGATGTCAATGGACTCTTAAAGACCAATAGCGCTTGTACTTATATTGTCAAAAGTATTCGAAAAATATCTATATGTACAAATATATAATTTTTTAGAAAAAATGAACATTCTGACAGATGATCAAAAAGGTTTTAGAAAAAGTAAGACAATAAATATGGCAATCTATGATTTCCTAAACAATGTGGTAGATAATGTTGATAAAAGGCGTCCAGTATGTTCAGTGTTCTGCGATATGACACAGGCATTTGACTACGTGGACCACAAAATATTACTAGATAAATTAGATGCTTACGGAATCAGGGGAAACGTTCTACAGTTGATTGAATCATACCTCAGAAACAGAAAGCAGTATGTTGAAATAAGTCAATGCAATCATGTAACTAAAGAAGAGCAGATATTTACATCCAAACGCAAATCTGTTATGTATGGCGTCCCACCAGGGAGTGTCCTGGGCCCTCTACTATTCATAATTTATATTAACGATCTACCAAATGTAACAAATAACCCGATGTCACTATTTGCCGATGATAGTACAGTAACTATTAAATGCATAGATGATAAAATTTTGAAGATGAAATAAATAATACAGTTGATTCCGTTATTACGTGGCTAAGTAATAAATAATAATATAATAATAATAATAAGCTTTATTTAATTCCATGCATAGTACATATTAAATACTCTAAATTAATAACTAAGTTAGTTTCTATTTTGTACTTATTTTAAATCTTATTTATCTAATTATTACTTGTTTGTAGTTAATAAATGCATGGACCCCGTTCGGGTAAAAGCCTCCCCCAAGGAACGCCAGTCTTCTCTGTCATTAGCTCTCTCTATCCAACTTCCGCCCGCGCACGTTACAATTTCGTCTGCCCATCTGGCCTTTGGTCTACCTCTTGATCTGGTGCCTTTTGGTCCAGACCATTTTACTGACCGTAGAGTCCATCTATCGTCCTTGTAGCGGGCTGCGTGGCCCGCCCACTTCCATTTAGCCTTCATTGCAAAAGTTAAGGCATCGCATACTTTTGTCTTCTTTCGAATGTCAACGTTCTTCATCTTATCCTTTAGTTTTATACCTAGGCAGCTTCTTTCCATTTTTCTCTGGGTAGTCTGAATTTTGTTCCTGGTTTTGAGATCAAAGATCCAAGTTTGGCATCCATAAGTGAGGCACGGTAGAAGTCCTGTATCCATGATTATTTTCTTGGTCTGTAACGGAAGTTGTGATTTTAGTATTTCCTTATGGTACCAGAACTTGTTCCAGGTAATCGCCACTCTTCGGTTAAGTTCTTCAGTGTTCCTTTCCTTACTAAACGAAATTTGTTTTCCTAGGTATATGTAGTGGTTGACAGACTCTAGAGGTGTGTTATTAATTGTTAAGATGGGCGTTGCTCTGCGGTTAGACATAATTTTTGTTTTATCCAGATTCATTTCCAAACCAATTTTTGTACTAACCTGGTTTAATTCGTTTATCATTTTATTTAATTGGTGAGGGGTTTCCGAGAATAAAATTATGTCATCGGCAAATCTGAGATGACTTAAAAATCCATTTATATTAATACCTTGATTGGACCATGGCAGCTCACTCATTACGTGTTGTAAGACGGCTATGAATAATTTTGGTGATATCGGGTCTCCTTGTCTGACACCTCTCTTTATGTTAATTACTTCGCCTACTCTATCCAGTTTGACTCTGCTTGTGCTGTTAGAGTAAATATTTTTTAGGATATTGATATACTTTTCATTTATGTTTATTGCATTCAGCGATTCCCAGATGCTCTCGTGTGAGATTGAATCAAAAGCTTTTTTGTAATCAATGAAAGCCAAATACAGGGGTTTGTTAAATTCTAAATATTTTTCAATCACCTGGTCAACCACTTGGATATGATCTATCGTGCTGAAACCGCTTCTGAAACCGGCTTGTTCGATCGGTTGGTGGGCATCGATGACCGGGGCTATCCTTTCAAGTAGACTGGAGGCAAAAAGTTTATAAAAACAAGACATTAGGCTTATAGGACGGTAGTTGCCTATATCGGCTGGGTCACCTTTTTTATACAGTAGTATAATTTCCGATGTCATCCATTGATGTGGCACAGCTTCTTCGTCAAGTATTTTATTCCATAGGATAGTGATTGGTGTCAGTAGCAGATTCTTCGCAACCTTGATACATTCGTTGGTGATTCCATCCGGTCCTGGGCTTTTTTCTGGCTTGAGTCTCGTTATTTGTTTCAATACTTCATTTTCTGTAAACTGGTGTATCGGAGAGGTATCTGTGTGGCTATAGGAAACCATGTTTTGATTTTGCGTGTCTGGTTGTCTGTATAGATTAGCGTAGAAATCAGTAGCCGCATTTATGATTTCTGTGCGAGAATTGCATTTGTTGTTGCCAGACTTGAGAAAAGGAACCCATGTTTTGGCTTGGTTTAGCTCTTTATAAGCTTTTTTGGCAGATCTAGTATTATTGAGGTGTTTTTGAATAATTGTTGTTCTGTAGGTAGCGTAGCACCTTTTTATTTCTTTATTGGTAAGTTTATACAAAGTTTTTAGTTTTTCTTTGTCAGCAACGCTTAATTTGGGCTTATTTTGTAGTTCGCTTCTTTCTCTCATGAGTTCAAGCGCTTTCGCGGATAGGATTTTGTTCTTATGTGTTCCTTTCATGTTTTTTAGGCTTATCTGGATGTAGCACATGATTTGTTGGTAGTACTCCTCTACGTTATAGTTGTTTTGATTCTTTATGAGTTCTGGTATAAAGGTGTAGAGGTTTGTAAGGTACCTTTCCTGCTCCGCTACAGTTTTTAGCTTGGTGGATGCATTAGAAAAATTGCGCCTACTTTTCTTTGTTGAATTTAGGTGTATTGTTGCTCTAAGTAGTCTGTGGTCCGATCCGAACGAAAAACATGGTAGTACTTCGTATTTAGAGATCATATGGTGCTTCGTGGTCATGATATAATCGATTTCATTTCTTGTTTTTTTATCTGGAGAGATCCATGTCCAGCGGTTTTTTGGCTTTAGTTTGAACATTGTATTTACAATTTTTAGATTGTACTCATGTGCGTATTGAATTAGTCTCGTGCCTCGATCGCTTCTGATGTCGCAACCATACTTTCCTGTAGCGGAACGTTCGTACTTTTCTGGAGCTACGATTCGAGCATTAAAATCGCCTATAGAAAATACGTACTCGGTAGATATCGAATCGTGAGCTTTCGCTAAGTCCTCGTAAAAACTGTCTATTTCTTCCTTTGATGAGTTTTCAGTGGGGGCGTACGCTTGAATTATTGCAAAACACAGGTTTTCCATTTTGATTTCCAGTACGCATACTCTTTCGGATAATCCAGTAAATTTTATAATGTTATCTTTGTGTTTCTTCCTTACTAGAAAGCCTACACCATATATATAGTCCTTTTGTTTGGCCAATGTAGTAGAAGATATATTTGTCGTCCTCGATTATCCTTTCTCCTAGGCGGCGGACTTCACACAAACCTATTATATCATGTTTAATAGCTTCTAGTGCAGCTTTGAGCTCAATATATTTTTGATCAGTAGATAATGATCTTACGTTGAGGGTGCAGATGTAGACGGTATTTTTTGTTTTCATAATTGTTCTTGGGGGGTTTTGGTCGAACTCTCCCGCGGTGACCGGCCGTACTGGGAGATTAGGGGTTGGAAGAGGGTCCGATTTTGATTGCTATGCTGTGTTGTGGTCTGATGTCTTCGATTGGCGTGGCGTTGATTCTGTCTGAGGGAGAAACAGTTTGGGCTTTTGTATTATATAATTCTTTATGTCCCCTTTGTTTTTCTTAGATGCTTTTGCTTGGCTGTATCTGTGGGGGATTTTTGTTGCTCAGTATAATAATTTTGTCGTATTTTATAAAAGCGGTATTTCCTGCATCTTTTTCTTTTTGTAGTTGGACTTGCAGCTCTTTACGCTTATTCAGGACTTCGATTGGGTAGTCTTCTTTAAAGTAATAAGAAGTATTTTTAAGGTTTTGTTTGTTTTTTTGTATTTTTATTTTGAAACCTAAGGTGTTGAATGTTATAACTATCGGTCGAACTTTTTCGCCCTTCTTCCCCAACCTTCTAACAGCTTCTATGTTATAATCTTCGCATGAAATTTTTATGTATGTCTTTATAATATTGATTACCATTTTTTCTAGTTCTTCGTACGACTTTTCTTTCTCTTCTACGCCAAAAAGAATCAGATTTTTGCGTCTAAACTGTCGTTCTAGGTTGTTAATTTTATTTGATTGCTCTTTTATTTTTTCCTCCAAAAGCTCGTTTTTCAGTTCTAAGTTACTGAACTTCTCGCTGAGGCTGTTGATTATTGTGCATTTAATATCTTCTTTCATCTCCAGCATATCCTGTTTTTGCTGCTTTATATCTTGCTGCATGTTGATTAACATATTCTTTATTTCGTCCATGTTTAGGTTTTACTACGCTTAGCACCCTCTATGGGAACAGGTAAGTACTTCTTGTTTAAGTGGCGATCGAGTTGTATAAGCGTATTAATGTTGTGAGATAACGAAGTGGACGTCAAGCTAGGGCCTGTCTAAGAAGTTCTGATGGATCCTAATAGATGGCGCTGATAGGTACTTTGATCGATGATTTAGGAACGGAGATTTATTACGATTACTTAGCACTTTTGAGGTTATAGTTTTTGGTGCTTTTATTTTATTCACTATTTTAATGTAATTCTAGTTTCCGTTCTGTCGTACACTTTACACTACAGCCACCAAATCATTATTTTGCACTTTAACGGTGATATGTTCTTGGTCTCTTGTGAATTTTTAGTGACATTTGGTAGAACGATTTTGTGCACTTTTTAGTCTATTATATTGTACATACACTATGCTCTATATATTGTTCGAAGTAGTTTAAGCACTGGTTTTATATTTTGATTTTAACACTTTATTTTGGAACACTTGAATAATTTTAAAACTTATTTAATAGTGAGTACGATGTTGACAGTGTCGCGGTGGCGCCCTCTCCTAAAGCCGGCTAAGTAATAATAATCTTAAAATAAACATTGATAAAACAAAGTTAATGTTATTCAGTCAGCGTTTGAACATTAATTATAACCTGAATATACATAACAATAACAAACAGATAAGTAAAGTGGATGTAAGTAAGTTCTTAGGGCTCACAATAGATAAAAAATTAAACTGGAAACCGCATTTAGAGGAGTTAAGCAAGCGAATGAGTAAATCAGCCTATATGCTCTGCAAAATCGCTCCTGTTCTGGGTGTGGATGCCAAGCTCACGGCGTATTATGGCATAGTTGGTCCTCTTCTGAGATTTGGGGTTATCTTCTGGGGAAACTTAACCCACAATGAGTTAATATTCAGGTCACAGAAAAGATGTATTAGAACCATCTTCGGCTTAAAAACAACCGACTCATGCAAGCCATTATTTGTAAAATATAAAATTATAACCCTCCCATCACTCTACATCTTTGAAATTGCGATGTTCGTAAAAGCAAACCCGCATCTGTTTAAGAAACAATCAGATATGGATAACCGTACCCGGCGCGATAAATATAAGCTCAGACTGTGTGTGAGACCATCCAATACAGCACTAATGCGTAAAAGTGTTTTCTGTATGGCACCACGTATATTTAATCACCTTCCACGGGCACTCAGAGACATAACTGTTACTAAGTTATTTAAAAAAAAACTAAAAGAGTATTTAGCAGCCAAATGTTTCTCTAGTATTGCTGAGTTTCTAATGGAGAAAACATACTAATTCCAATGTAAATTCTAATGTGGGGCGAAGTTTGGTTCTGTTGACTGTTGTTAGTATTTTAGCCTATTTTGACATTTGAATTAATTTTGACGATGAGATTTTGTTCTTCTACTTATTTAATTTAACTAGCTGTTGCCCACGGAAATTTTGTATGTGTGTGAGAAACTGCCTCGTTGGTCGAGTGATCGCAAATGCGACTATTAAGCATGAGGTCCTGTGTTAAATTTTTATTTTATTTTAATTACATAAAGCTGTATCGCACATGATTTAGAGATCACCTTTCGAGCAAGGCAATGATTGTGTGACTCCGCTCTTCCACTTAACATTAAACAATGTATGCAATTGAAAAAAATACTATAAATAATAGTGTTATTCCATCAGGAATTTCGCAATAGCAGCCACGGAATCTGGATTTGTACCCAGTTAGTGGAAATAGGCTCGGCCCCTATCACATGGGAGTTCAAAATAACTGGCGAAATGTGGGTGTACGATTAGGTACACTTCTGCCTAAACCTTTGGGGATTACATGGCGTGGTGTGTGAGAACTGACTGGCTGATCAAAATGTGATAATGTGGGTGATGACTACAAAAAGAAGTCCCAAACAATATTAAAAACCGTTTATTTTAGCGCTATAAAACTTTATTTTCAAAGTGAACCATCACACGCCTTGTTGGGCACTATTTATTCTAATACCGTTTTGTATAAAACAATAAATGACTTATTATTTTCCGCAAGCACGTGCAAATTTTGGGCACTGAAGAACCAACACATAATTGACCGTCTGAAAAGCATGGAGTGCACAATTGAATGCCGGTCACTTTTATGGTTTGGCCCTGGGATCTGTTGATCGTCATTGTAAAAACCAATTTTAAGGGAAATTGTAACCTCTTAAATTGAAATGGCAAGTTATTTGAAATGTGGGCATGCGGGGAATTAAAACGCTCTGTCCTTTAGCAGCGCTGTTTTTATAATGTTACTGCCCAGCTCTGTGATACGAAGCCTGGTGCCGTTGCACAGTTTGGTTGCATCAAGGTTTCGCATCACCAGAACTGGAACGCCGAGCTCCAGCTGATGGGACGCCTCGCCTTTTAACTCCACGGAGTTGAGAAATTCAACGGGGTAGGCAGTACTATCGTCATTAGCCATCACAGTGTCTAGTGTGTCAGTGTTCTGTCGTCATAAGACGGTCGGACGGCGAGCTAGCCCATTACTCACCGTCCACAGGGTCTCAAGCGGCCGAACGACGCCTCCCATCAGCGCCTGGTTGCCGCGGATGTCCTGAAAGCTGTGGTTCAACGCCTCTAATGCATGTTTCTGCGACATTGTGCACTCGTCCTATAGGCTTAACTTCCACTGCTGCAAAAGGACTCCCCCGTTTTTGGTGATGTTACATGTTGGGGTATCTTCGCTTGCAAGATTCAGCGGCAATTTGAAAATTGAATGTGCAGTCCGGCCACACTTAAGCAAAGTTTCATCAATGCCCGACGAAGTCACAACCACAGTTATGTGACGGCACGGTTTGCGCAGTGGCTGAGCAATTGACTGCGGCGCTGCACACACGCAACGTCGTGGATTTTATCAAAATTTAATTTTGTTTTAATTTTTAGAGATTTTTTTTCGTAATGGGGTACACGTAGTCCTCATTACTTCCATACAAAGAGTAAACACAAAAGGAAAAATAAAACCAAATTCATTATCAGCCATTCCGACTACACTTCGACTAAAACCTATTTACGTAAATAATTAAATTTATCATAGAAATCGCCTATGAGGTTACTAACTAAATTTTAAACATTAATATATTTTACGTCTGTTGATCGATTTTGATGAAAAAATCACTAAATGTTACTCGGAACAATGCTTCTTATGTTTCAATATTTTGATTTTGAATATAATGAGGGGTTTTTACGTGATGCGCGCACAAACATACAGACAAACCGACAAACAGACAAAAATTCTAAAAATGGTAGAAATGGGTTCTGTTAGTGCTCCTTTAACACCCCTACTACTTTTTTTCTAAATATTTTCAATGTACAGAAACGCCACGTCTACAGATTTATTATATGTATAGATTGATGTTTGAAGTGCTTGTGCTATATACTGTACCTATATTATATGTAAATTTATTTTATTTTAATCGTTAATCAAATGAATTTCAATTAATTTTCTTTTTTTATATGTTTAATAATGAATAGTAACAATTAATTAAACAATTGATCAATGTTATTATAATACATATTTGTACGCCGTAAAGGTAAAACATGACTGTGATTCTTTTTGTAATGTACTTAACATCTTGCATGCTTTGTGTGTGCATACTCATGTTTCTGACAAATAAATGAACTCTGAACTCTGAACCCTAATTTTACTTCTGGAAAACTTTAAATTCAAATATCTTTTGATAGACTGAACCGATTGCAATGAAACAAAAACTAAATTTTATTTCAAGTTACGCTCAATCGTTGTGCATAAAAGTTATCTACATTGCGTTCGTGGGTGAATTTCCCAAATGACTTATTTTTTTGTCTTCGCTGAAATTAGTATTTGAAAAAAGGAATATTGTTCTGAATTATTTTTTTTAGTATTCAATAGGTAGTTATTGGGTTGTGGCAAAAATATAATTTGCCCAGGACTATTACAAAGGTAAGAAATAAATAGATAAACCTCTATTTTTTTCAAATCGGTGCTGTCCCTCTACTTTTTTTAGAAACAAAAAAGCTCATATACTAATAAAAATAAGTAAGTTAAGTATATAACTTATTCTATTTAATAGAACATTAGTTTTGTTATTATTATAGAGCATATTTTATTACATAATTAACGATTATTATTACTGAGAGGCACAAACGTACTTGTCCTGCAAAATGTTCTCATATCGCTGGACAAAAGTAATTAAAACCTAATTTTACATCGACGAGTCCGACGGCGTCCCCACCCCAATTTTATTTCCCTCGTTAGTGTGTGCTAGTGGGCAGTCAAGACGGGCATGTGTCAAATCGCTGCATATTCCCGCCAATAACATAAATACGCCATGTCAGTTGCTCCCGGACAATTATTTTATATTATCGGTGGTTGCATTTGTCTAGTCTAATGAGTAGTTTTATTATTGTTGTTTGGTTCTAACAGAGGTAGTAAGTGAATTAGCTTCATTGACTGTTATTGAATTTATCCTAGATATTATGCATTTTTTCTAATTTTCTAAAAAGTGTGTTATTTCTCACGTCGCTGTTCTCATATCGCTGTAATCGGTGGTCTCAATTACCACGGATGTGATAATTTACACCGAAATGATAAGAAAAAATCAATCGGTGTCTTATATCTAATATCGGTGTTTTGATTCATGATCAACGCACAGTTTTGTCACATCGGTGGATTGCTTTATCATATCGGTAGATCATTTTATCATCTCGGTGAGTCGATTTATCATATCGGTAGATCCCGTGTCATTTCGTTAAGTATACAAAGAAACAATGGAACATAGGTACAACACATACATTATATACATGCATAAAAACATTCATACGCACATACTTACCTACATAGACTGCCAAAATCATTACCACGATACCAGTGGGTAGTAGAAGATGTATGAATGTATCATTAGGCGAGGTCTGTATTCTCCTATTCGGTAATGTACGTCTATAGGCTGAGATGATGATGGTGAGGTGGAGCAATTGAACGCATTAATAAAGACAATGATATTAAAAATAAACATTCTTTTTTTAAATTCTAAGTACATACCTATAGTAAATATAACAAAAAAGAACGTAAATATAATAAAATAGGTACATAATTTCAAAAAATATATTTAAATTGGATTTCTAAGAACTCAGTTCTCTTTGGATGTGATATACTTACATAAGAACCTCAGTGGAGGTCTTCAGTTCTAAGTCACCCTTGTAAAAATATATAGGTACCTACTAACTATTTCATTTTTGATGTTCAAAGGTGGATAGATTTTCATATCGCTGGGTATGTACATCATTTCGGTGGATAAACATATCATATCGGTGTACAGAAAAAATAATCGGTGCCGGTTTGTCATAACGGTGGAAACCAGAATTCAAACTGAATTTTCTCCTTAGTCTTAAATGATACGTTGATGATATTAAATTTGGGGATATTTGATATACTAAAGATTACATAAAACCTGAAAAATATACAAAAAAAGTATAAATGAAAAAGTTCACCGATATGATAAAAAAAATGGCATTTGTTGAAATTCACCCTCGTACATTTTACGTGATGCCCGAACAAATAAACAGACAAAAATTTGAAAAATGCTGGAAATGGGTTCTATTGGTTGTCCTTTAACACCAGGGCTATTGTTTTTGATGTACAAAAACGACTTTTCTACAGTTTTATTATATGTATAGATTATTATATAAGGGTTCCATTTTTGCCGACTGAGGTACGGAATCCTAAAAAATTTGAAAAAGTTAGGTTGCTTTTCAATTCGATTATGAAACTTCAAAAAACCCATTACAGAAGTAAGTTATTGCGGTGCAAAAATATTGATTCAGCTGTTTCTTTTTTATAATAGGTAAGGGAACCAATTGATGATGATCTGGCAATAATAATCTCTGAAAATTTGATGTATTCTAGTTTTTTGTTGGATTTACTCCAAGTTGACTGACTCCAATGACGTCGAAAGAAGAGAACAACACATTTTTACAAAAAAAAAAAAATTTAAAAGTCCCAAGCAATTTGCTTTGGGAGTTACATTTATTATCATCACGTAGTTCAAACTGATGACAGTCATGTTACAGCCGTTTTCAGCCTTGCTTTATACAAAAAAAAACATTTAAACATTATAGTTAAAGATTTATAGATTCACTAGCGACCCGCCCCGGCTTCACACGGGTGCAACGCTGATACTAAATATACTACCCCCAGCCGGTACCGCCGCAACCGCTATGTCCCTGCATTTTAAATCTATAATAATTATCTTCGAAAATATTCATTTAAATTACACGTTGTAAAAGGCCATATTGATCTATATAAAATGCACAATGTATTTAAGGTACCTAATCGGATAAGGATTAATGCTGTATTGTTTAAAATCGCTTCGTAAATAAGCCATTATTTCTCATAAAAGTAAAGGATAAAAAATGGTTATTGTTGGTTATCCCTAAGAGGTAGACATAAATACTATTGCAGATTGTTTGTAGAAGTTTTTAATGTGTGCAATACTGTAGTACATTATTTTTATCTATCTCGTAGGATTCAGTCAGCGTTTGCAATGTATGCGCAAAAAAAATGTGTTTATACGATATCGCTTTAGAAACCTCTAAAATTATCAGTGTTTACCTACTATATTATGCATGTATTTTACATATAAACCTTCCTCTTGAATCACTATATCTATTAAAACTGCATCAAAATTCGTTGCGTAGTTTTAAAGATCTAAGCATACATAGGGACAGACAGCGGGAAGCGACTTTGTTTTGTACTATAGTGAAGAAGAGGTCAACTCTTTGAAATATCGGCATTGGTGATTCTTGCGAGTCGTAATACTGATAAAAATCAGAAAACTGTGGTCATATTTAAGGTCTTGGTACAGATTGTCAAACTGAACGATTCAATTCAATTCAATTAAATTCTTTATTGCTTATCCCATGTGTTTTACAAGATCTTAAAAATAATAATTAAGTTCACATGGACCCTGTCGGGCACAACAATTTATACAATATTGATAGTAGCATTTTTAAAATAATCAAAATTCATTAAAATTCATAAATTAATTCAAATAGGTAAGTAAATAATTTCACAAGATAAAATAGAGAAATAAAAAATCGAATAAAATAAATTATAGTCAAATACATCATTTGTCATTAAAATAATAATCAAAAACAAAATGTCAATAAAATAAAAATTATAGTCCACGATGTTCTTCATGAGACCAAAATCGTAATCGCAAAGAAAAGATATCAGCTGTATTGGTGCATTTGGGTCGAGTAGGTTTTCAAGTTTTGTATGGAACACCTGAATACACATGACAAAAATTGTTCAGTTTGATGGTCTATAACACATCCTCTATTAGGGATCCCTTCTTTTCGCATAATGTTCTTTGTCCTAATATACTTCGGCATAACGATTTTGGCACAATTTGTTTTGGCATAATAATACTTCGGCATAATTTTTTTAGGCATACATTTTATGTTGGCATAATCATCTGAAAGACTAATTTGTTTTGGCATAAATTTGATTCGCATAACGTTAATAGGCCTAATGACTATTAGCATAATAATATTTAGGCATACAAAATATTGTTGGTTAAAAATTATTTAATATGCTGTGCAACAAAAGTTAGTGACAGAACCGAATTGCTGCAAAACCGACTCCACGTAGTCTTGTTTGTCCTACCCCTAGAGTGTAATTTAAAATCGCGTAGGCGCGTGGGGCCGCCGGAGGCCCGCAGCGCCGGAGCCGTGACAGAAACCCTGCCTGCTGCATGTTGCATGCTCGCTTGAATGTTGCATGCTGCATGCTTGCTTGTTTGCTGCATGCTTGCTTGCATGCTTGCAAGCAAGCTGGCTTACATGCTTGCTTGCAGCTTCGGCTTGTTGGCCGGCTTCGCCGGCCAGCCTCAGCCGCGGCGGTGAGCGAAAGCCGTCTGCGACGATTAGCACGCGTGGGGCCGCCGGAAGCCCGCAGCGCCGGAGCCGTGACAGAAACCCTGCCTGCTGCATGTTGCATGCTCGCTTGAATGTTGCATGCTGCATGCTTGCTTGCATGCTGCATGCTTGCTTGTTTGCTGCATGCTTGCTTGCATGCTTGCTTGCATGCTTGCTTGCATGCTTGCTTGCATGCTTGCTTGTATGCTTGCTTGCATGCTTGCTTGCATGCTGGCTTACATCCTTGCTTGCATGCTTGCTTGCATGCTGTATGCTTCCTTGCTTCATGCTTCCTACAGCGAAAAAAAAACCCACAAAATTGTTCAATACGGTATTCTTAGAGGATTCGTCAGCCGAAAGGGCGGGGACATCGTGCGATCGTGGTGACACAGCGAGTGGAGGGGGCAACATATAAGCGGTGCACTCTCAGAGCGCGGACACTTTTGCTCGGGAGCTCGGAAGTGATGGACGTTATCGTGAACTATAGTTGTTATTATTTCTGTATCTAACGGTTTTTGTGATTGTGTTGATTTTGTGATTTGTTAAAAATAAATAGTTCTAGGTTGTATTGCTTATTCTTTTTAAAAAATTAAATGAGCTTCTGTTCTATAAGATCAGAAGTTGGGATAAGTTTAACAATACACGCGACTTTGATCGTTCGCCATCTATTTTTTATTTTTTGTTTTACTGTGGAAGTTTTAAAAATAATTTTGTAGTTTCGTTTTAAAGTGATTCCAACCACGTGTTGTGTTTGAAGCCGTGTGTTGATTAGTTTAAAAACAATTTAAAAGTAACTCGCCTCGTGTTAATTATTTTATCGGTTTTTAGTGCTTGTGCGTTTTTAGGTTAACGCCCACGTGTTTGTTTTGGTTTACGTTTTTAGTTAATCAACGTAGTGTGCTAACTGCTATTTAATCATGTCGAGACCGTTGTCGTGAAATACGTAGCCGATCCTCTAGGCGTCGTCGCGATAGATCAGCGAGTATCGAAAGTCAGCGTAGGCGCCGTGATTGTTCTTATGGGCGTCGGGACAGCCCTCGCCGCAACCCTTTAAATGAAGTGCTTGATCGCTTGAACGCGGTTGGCTCCAAGCGTGATACAGGCGTCTACTCCAATGTTGTCGCACCCGTGCACGAGTAGCTACACGCTGGCGCCAGTATCAGCGACAACCAAGGAACCTGTTGCCAATATAGAAACGCGTGCTACGGGGATCGCGCCGCCTTCGAGGCATCGCGTGAGGCTGACGCTGCGGACAGGATTGTGGGTGCACTTTCATCCCTGATTCAAGTAAGATCGAACCATTATTATATTTCGAATTTTGGTCCCAGTGTACATGACTTTGACGTGTGGTGCGCTGAAGTAGATAAGGGGTGCGAATTAAGCCACTGGGGCGATTGGGAATGCTTGAGACGCATTGATGGCTGTTTACGTGGTGTTGCTATAACGTGGCTCAACGATTGGGTGACCAATGCCCGAAGGTAGAATTTTAAAGTTGTTATAATTCTAAAACTTAATTTCGGTCATTGTGTCCGCGTGAAGTTAGTGAGGAGCTCGTGGCTAAAGAGGAGCCCGTGGCTAAAGAGGAGCTCGTGGCTAAATAAGAACAGCCGCTTGGGTCGATCTTTAGGTTAAGCCGTGCTTACCTAGGTTGGTCCGTGGATGGGTGACCACCCATTACATACCGAGTTTCCTCCGTGCCCCGGAAAGGAAAAGGTTAAGCCATTGGTCCCGGCTGTCATTTGTAGATGTTTGACAGTCGTTACAGGTAGTCAGTGACCCGAAAGTCTGACAACCAGTCTTACCAAGGGGTATCGTATTACCTAGCGCTAACTGGGTTGTGGAGGTCAAATAGGCAGTCGCTCCATGTAAAATACTTGTATTCAGCTGCATCCGGTTAGACTGGAAGTCGACCCCAACATAGTTGGGAAAAGGCTAGGCAGATGACGTGTCCGCGTGAAGTTGATATGGCCACTGTGTTGTACGACGTGATGAGTACGAATTCAAACAAATTCACCACGTATGCAGAATATGCCCAAAAGTCCTTGTTGCGGTTGATTATCGTCAAGGGGCTTCTATGTTCTATGTTAGGGATTTTGGTTTCCGCACTTAGTCCTAAAAGTGGACCATTGTGCGTGAGCCTTGGTGGCCGTTACTCCAACCAGCCCACCTTCCTCCAGAAGCAGATCAGACTTCCCGGTCTTCTCAGGGTATCCGCAAGAGATCCTGGCGTTCCAAGAGTCTCCTCGCGTATCTGGGTGACGCCAGTACACTCAAGGAGTACGTGCGCTATCGTTTCCTCAAGGTCCACCACTTCTCCGCTTGTGTTTGAGTGTGATCCTTTAGCCAACTTCTGAGCTGCTTGAAGGGTATGGGGACAATGGGTTCGGGTCCGAAAGCTTTTGTGCTGGATCCTCTTCTGGCGAGTTCGTCAGCTGCATCGTTTCCAAGCGATCCACTGTGTCCTTTGATTTATTGTAATGTCACCGTGTTGCGGTTTAGTACCGTAACTCGTTCTAGGGCATTATGGCATTCTAATATTAGTCTCGACGTGATCTGATTTCTCTTTAAGGATTGGAGGACTGAGGCACTGTCTGAAAGTATACGGATGTGAGTATCCGTAACTTCCCTGGCCTCTATGGCGTGTGCCGCTTGGATAATGCCTACGCACTCTGCTTGATATACAGAGTTGAGCATTCCCAGGGGTCTGGATATTTTGATGTTTAGATCGTCGGAGAAAACTCCGACACCTGTTCCATCGTCGGTTTTCGATCCATCAGTGTAGATCCTTAGCTCTTTTGGGCCTGAGTAGTCACACATCTCCGCTGTGAGCTCTATGTTGTAGTGCTTTTGGAAGCAGTGGGTCTTCAGGGTTCTGTCGCAGGGTGATGCCATCATGGGCTGTTGTTTGATTGCGTCGTCTTTTATGCGCGTATGTTTGATTCTGAAATCCTTACTTAGGGTGCCGGATATTTCGAGCCTGAAGGTCGCTAGGGCCGCCTCCTCTCTTACGACGAGGTGTAGAGGTGGTAACCCCAGCATTACCTGTAACGCGGCAGTGGGTGATGTTCTCATGCTGCCGGTGATTGCTACACAGGCAAATCTTTGTACCTTCTCGAGGTCCTTCTGGGCTGTGCTCAGATTGGTCCTGGGCCACCAAACTATGGAGCCAGATGTAATGATTGGTCAGATGACGGTGGTGTATAGCCAGTAGGTGATTTTGGGGCTTAGGCCCCAATTCCTGTCAAGCAATCTTTTGCATTGCCATAGGGCTATGCTGGCTTTTGTTGTGATGTAATCAGTATGTTTTGCCCAGTTCAGCTGTTTGTCCAAATAAATACCCAGGTATTTGGTTTCAGTCGACAGGCTTAGGGTGGTCTCAAAGAAACGTGGCAATTGTAGGTTTGCCAACTTCCTTTTCTTTGTGAAAAGGACGAGTTCGGTTTTGGTGGGGTTCACTGCTAGTTTGTACTCCTTGCACCAGTCTTCCACCACCTTCAAGGCTTGGCGCATAAGGTTACATAGTGTGTTTTCATGTGTGCCATTTATTATTATGGTTATGTCATCTGCGTAGCCCACCGTGTAGTAGCCTCTGTCATTCAGACGTTTGATAAGGCTGTCCACCACGAGGTTCCATAGGAGTGGTGAGAGGACGCCCCCTTGAGGGCAGCCTTTCGCCACGATGGCTCTAGTGGTATCGTTCACCGTAACCTGTACGGCCCTGAGTCTTAGCATATTTGTGATCCATCCTCGCAGGGTCGAGTCCACACCGTGATTCTCGAGGGCTGCGTTGATGCTATGGAAAATAGTTTTGTCAAAAGCCCCTTCTATGTCAATAAAAACAGCTAGTGAGGAGCACTTGTGGTCTACTGCACATTCGATCTTGGAGATCACACTGTGTAGTGCGGTGTCTGTTGATTTTCCTGTGGAGTAGGCGTGTTGGTTCTTGTGTAGTGGTAGCTCCCGAAGAGGTCCGTCCCGGATGTGTCGGTCACAGAGTCTCTCGAGGGTTTTCAGGAGGAATGATGTGAGGCTTATTGGTCAAGGGGCTTTCCGATGAACTGAAAGCCGCCATAGTGATTTGTGACATTTCTGATCACCAAGTTAAAGCCGCGACAACCAACGCTAAACTACAGTCAAAAGGTCTGGTAGAGACCATGGAGACGTGTGGGACTCTGCGTTCTTGAGGAACGTAGTATAACAAACAGGGGTTTGTTGGAGGGCATAAATGTTTCCCATAGGCCATATGTTTTGATTAGATGGATGAAGAGGTACTTGGTGGCTCTAGCATTTTAATTGACATAATTGTTTGTTAGATCTGAAGTATGCCTACAAACATGTACACGGTAGGCTAAAGAAGATGCCAGCGGGTCACGTACCAGTCGATGTTGACAAGGATTTTGATGATGATGAGCAAGTTTAAGTGTTGTAGTAGAAGGTCGAGTAAAGCAGTCTATCGGCCGTTGTGTGTTCGACGTTCGTAGTCGTAGCCCGGTAGAAATCGGTATCTCTTGAGGCAACTCAATAGTCCGTGGGCACGCGATAGGCGTTTGACTCTGACGGAGGTTGGGATCTAGAAAGACCGTACTGTGTAGTCAGTGGGTGACCCATTGCACATGCACACGGGCGATCCATTTGATGGATGTGCGAGTTTTTGATCCATGCGCTGGATGTGTGAGAGCAATGAGATTGCTGGTCGGCTGGAGAGCCGTGGCGTTAGAGGTTTTACTCGAAAGTTTCTATAAGCTTGGCAGTTTTGGGTGCAGTAGAGTTTAAAAGGTTGATTCGAACGACTATGGTACATGGCCCAAGGGTTGACCCATTCTCGATTATTCCCAATTTGACTGTGTTTGATTTAATCAAAGAGTAGAATTTGGTTAAAAAGAGTTAGTAGAGTTCTTTACCTTCACTGACCCGATGTATGTAAAGTTTGGTCAGGAGTAACCGAGTGGAACAAAATTCTGTCGTAGACTTGTTTGTTCGCAGAGTAACCATCACACCAGGACGTGTGGCCGTGTCTGAGACTGTCATTGGTACGGGCTTAAAATGAATCGCAAGTACGCCAGTGGTGACATCACGCGACCGAGTTCCAAACCTGCGGTGCGAGTGGTGGGCCCCTGCGTGCTTTGACAGAGCCCTGTTGCTTCAGCTCGAGGCGACAGTGGACAGTGGAGTGTCAGATCGCAGCTGAGTTGAGACGTCCTGGAACTGCTTGCCCCGACATTGTGGCAATTTTATTTCGTATAAGCCCCGACA
Source organism: Eurois occulta (assembly GCA_950022335.1). NCBI lineage: Eukaryota > Metazoa > Arthropoda > Insecta > Lepidoptera > Noctuidae > Eurois > Eurois occulta. The sequence continues at coordinate 1,090,888 of OX465499.1, forward strand.
TTGTGGCTGCTTGCCCCGACATTGTGGCAATTTTATTTCGTATAAGCCCCGACATTGTGGCTGCTTGCCCCGACATTGTGGCAATTTTATTTCGTATAAGCCCCGACATTGTGGCTGCTTGCCCCGACATTGTGGCAATTTTATTTCGTATAGCCCCGACGTTGTGGCTGCTTGCCCCGACATTGTGGCAATTTTGTTTTTATAGCCTCGACATTATGGCTATCTGATTGCCCCGACATTATGGCCATCTGGAACCCCCATGGTGGTTGCCAGGCGATGTTGTGGTTGTTTCAGTAATGATTGAGGTCCGGAACTCTTTCATTGGTGATACAATTTACAAACTGCTGCCTATTTTGGTGCAATTGCTAGTAATTTCATTACAATGGGCAGTTAATTGTTCAAACTTTCAGAATACCTCATACAAGTCTTTGCTTTGTTATGTTTTAGATGACGAGTCTACCAATGAGGTCCAAGCCAGTGAAGACCAGGCGCAAAACATTATTTGTAGAGGATGAAACAGTGCAGCAGGCAATGCCAGAGAGCCAAGCTGACGAGGTCGTTCAGCTGTCAGGAACGGCCGTCTTAGAGGATTCGTCAGCCGAAAGGGCGGGGACATCGTGCGATCGTGGTGACACAGCGAGTGGAGGGGGCAACATATAAGCGGTGCACTCTCAGAGCGCGGACACTTTTGCTCGGGAGCTCGGAAGTGATGGACGTTATCGTGAACTATAGTTGTTATTATTTCTGTATCTAACGGTTTTTGTGATTGTGTTGATTTTGTGATTTGTTAAAAATAAATAGTTCTAGGTTGTATTGCTTATTCTTTTTAAAAAATTAAATGAGCTTCTGTTCTATAAGAGTATATTATATTAATATGTTATTTATTACCTGATTCAGGAGATATGGCTTTTTTCCAATCGTCGAAATAAATTGGTATAATTATCCTCTTCGGGCAAAAAAGCTAGGGCGTATAAAAAAGTTACGCTTTAGAACTTTATGCTTACTAAATTTATGCTTTAGAATATTATGCTTCATCATTATTATGGTTAGAGAAATTATGCTTAAAAAATTATGCGTAAGCTGTTATGCGTAATTATATTATGCGAAAATATAATTATGCCAAACAAAATTATGCTATGTTATATTAGGTCTTAACATTTTATGCAAATGGATAGTGAACCCCTCTATTATGACCATAGTTTTCAGATAAATGTTGTAAAGAGAAACGCGCTGATATAGAGATCGTATATCGAGTCAACATCTCCTGAGGATGCCCCGTGGAGGTTACACACGACCATGTCTATATATTTGGGTTGCATGTTGCATTCTAAGCTTCGCATTTTGCGGGCGGTGCTGCATCACGCATCGAAACATAAACCTAAGTGCGGTATTTTAACTATTATTTTGCAAATATCTAAATATGGATAAGCCCATGTAGAAGTTATTACGTCCTTCGTTCTATACTGATCTCGTATCCTGATATCGGTCTCATTACGAACTCATATTTCATCTTCAACTTGCTCATGTCTGCTGTCACTCGGTAGTGTCGTATGAAGTGCGCTAGAGTCACCTTCATTGATATCATGGCGTATGTTCTACCTGTAAGAGAAACCGTATTGTATTACTTTTTCTACCGTTCATGACTGTGAATTCAATAAATGCTATTTTTCGTTTTATTACCTATACAAGCTCGCTTTCCCAATCCAAATGCTGCAAATTCCTTGTTGTTTCTAAAATTACCATCCAGCCATCTCTCTGGTCTAAACTGATCACTCTCAGCTCCCCACGATGGGTCGAGATGAGTCGCAAGTGGAAAAATTACGCAATAACTGCCAGCTCGCATCGTGTAGTTTCCTGAAATAAATCATCGTCATCAATCTCCTGCCGTTATCCCAATTTCTCATTATTATAATAACGTCACGTAACAAAACCGGTATCTCCTGACCTACTACAGTAACTACTGAACTATAGGGATGCTGTTAGCCTGCGTTATCCCACAGCTGGGCAAAGGCCTCTCCTCATGACTTCCTGTTGGTTTTATCCAGGGCCAATGTGGACCACTGGTCGTAAGTTTTGTCCAGCTCATCCCGCCATCTTCTATGAGGTCTGGCGCTACGCCTTCTGGCTGTGCCAAGGCTCTAGAAATTGATACTATGGAAAAACTAAACAATAATTTGCCCTACAATAGGGGTTCAGTAGGATCCCACACCTTGCAGGCACGCTTCCGAACAACATCATCACTATCCGTTGGGCCTTTTGCAACTATGATTGTAGCGGCTTTCAGGCAACTGAACAACTAGATTTTATTGGCATACGCCGTATCTGTGCTGCGCAAAGGACTTCCCCAATTTTAGTAGCTATCCATTTCTTAAACCACCTCGAACTAACCCTTCGGGTACGCGTCTAGGTCTCCTGACCAACTCCTCCAACGCCTGCCTCGGCAGTGCTGTCCATTCGCAGATATCCACTGCAGGTACTTAAGTACTTACGCGGGGATCTTGCGGTCCATGGCCCTTTACGGGGCCCCGGTGTGGGCGCGTTCGTTGAGGTTGCGTGCCAAGCACTACCTGAACGCGCCCCAGAATGTAGTAGCCGTAAGGCTCATCCGTGGGTACCGCACGATCTCCCGCGAGGCGGCGAGCCTCCTTGCCGGATTGCCGCCATAGGATCTGGAGGTCATAGTCCTCGCGCGCCTGCATGAGTGGCGCGCGGAGGCACAGTGCCGGGGGTAACTCCGCTGCCGCGGCAAATTGTCGCGCAGCGGATAGACTTCCGGCGCGATCTCATGGCGACATGGAGAGAGCGACTATCGCAACCCCGTGCAGGGCACGCCACGATAGTGGCGATAAGTCCCCTCTTTGAGGAGTGGCTTGAGAGGCGCCACGGCGCCCTCACCTTCCGCCTGACGCAGGTCCTCACCGGACACGGATGTTTCGGGAGGTACCTGCACCGAATCGGGGGGGAGGAAACGCCCGGGTGCTTTCATTGCGAGGATCGCCCGGAGGACACGGTGGAGCACACCGTGGAGGTCTGCTCCGCTTGGGCGGAGCACCGCCGTGTCCTCGTAGCGGCGATTGGCGGCGGCGACCTCTCGCGTCCGGCCCTGGTTCAAGCCATGGTCCGGGGCGAGAGGGAATGGGAAGCCGTCACCTCCTTCTGCGAAGCAGTCATGCTAGCGAAGGAGGCGGCGGAACGTGAGAGGGAGATAGCCTCACGTCCCAGCCGCCGCGGCAGGAGAAGCATCAGGAGAAGCTCGGGGCGTCGGGGGCCACGCCGTGATGGCTCTCGGCCACCGTAGGCGCGGGCCTGTGGACGGTGAGTAATGGGCTAGCTCGCCGTCCGTCCGTCGTATGACGACGGGCAGGCCGTGTCGACGGCGCGTTCGTGTTCCACGCGCGCCTCAAAGAGATGTCAGCAAACGGGAGGGGCCCGCAAGGGGGAGGAGGGAGGAGTCATTTGATGATTTCCCACCATCCAAAAAAAAAAAAAGGTACTTAAGTACTATGAAATTAAGTAAAAACTTACTTAGCCTAACATCTTTATCCACACCTCGACACAAAACAGGAACTGAAGGAAGTGTTCGAAGAGATTCCATTATCACAGCGTTTGTATAAACTAACTTGTTCACATCATCCTTTTCTACGTCTCTGTTTGGTCCCAGTACTTCTAGTAATCTGCAAATAGCAAATAGATTTATCATTATTTTGAGACGATAGACCTTTGGGGGTATGAAGAACAGGGTGTAAAGTTCTTCATCCCCCATAGAAAAGGGAGGATCCTGCGACCAGATGGGTGTCATTGTCTAGTGGGCTACTGCCCGGCAGTTGTTGTCAAGTTCTTCTATACGAATAACTTTACTTGCGCGATGCAGGATTTAGATATATTTAGATGTTTATTTTATCCTCTGCGTCATAGATGGCGCTGTAGTACTTTTTGTTCTATGTTGTTGTAGTACTTCTTTAGTGCCTCTACAGGCCTTTGCCCAGCAGTGGGACAATATAGAGGTAACAAAATCACCCACTGCTGAGTAGAAGGTTGGGTTCCCTTCGTCCTGAAGCCAGTTGATAAGTGACAATCAATTTCAAGCTCCTCCTCGTTTCTTCTTCCTCAGCTTTTCAGTAGCTTGTGTCAGTCCCAAATATTTCAGAGTTTTCCGTCATCGATGTTTCCTTCGATTTTGATTTTGTTGTTAACCCGATGAACATGTGGACGTCCCAGAGTTACCATAAAAATCTGAATTGGCTAAATGTGGTCATAAAACTGGACCTTTGACGTACCAAATATACTTGGTAAAGAAGCAATACTTGGCATGGTATTGGTACACTCAGTTATTTTAGGCTTATGACAGTATTAAAGTCACACTTCAAACATATTTTTGTAATATGATGAATCAAGACTATATCCAGTATAATTCCGAAGGATTTAAAGTATCACTTTACCCGAAAACTGTAGCTAGTTAGCGCAAAAAGTGTTCATAGTAGAGATGCCACTTCCAATATTATATTAAACTAGCTTATGCCCGCGGCTTCGCCCGCGTATAGTTCGGGCATTGCCCACGGGATCTTACTTCTGGGAAAATAAGTAATCTATAGGCTATATCAAACTATAATCTCTCTCTGTGCCAAGTTTCATCCAGATGTGTTCAGCCGTGCTGGCGTGATTGCGTAAGAAACATCTATCCATCCAAACTTTGGCATTTATAACAGTTTATGTAAGATATCTGTATATTATTAGTTTTTACATTTAAAGTTGAATAGTGTAGTCGGGGTGGGTCAGGTTCAGTTAAAGAGCTTTGTTACACGGTAAAACTTTAATAATCGGATTGAACAAGTCGCGCCATTTGCTTTCTAAAACTACCTCTTAGACGAGTAACTTAAGACTCATGTCAAAAGACATCTTTAACCTCATTGGTTATTACAATATTCAAACTGACCAATCAGTGATCAGTAAAACGTAACCTTGAAGTGACCGTGGCCACCGTTGGTCAGAGCGACCATAGACAAACTCTACGTCTATGGGCGCGTTCGGAAACACGCTACTTAGGCTGGCGAGTACCGCCGGGGTGGAACGCCTTTGCCTTTGCGACCAGAGAGTATTCGACCATCCGCTATACACTCCCCCTCGGGTTCATAAAAGCGTCCTCGCTCAGGAACCCGCTCGAGAACGTCAGAAACAGGCTGAATATGACGATGCCGGTTGCGCTTTGGCATAATCGGAAGAGGAGGCGCGTCATTTCTATTAACAAACCGCGTGAGTTGGGACGCGTGGAACCTACACAATTGTTCACAATCAACATTTTTAAAACAATAATTAACTTCGTTTGTGTTCTCGGAAAAATGTTCAGAACCACTGGAATTTACGGAAAAATGTTGACGATCACTGTTTTTCACGGAAAAATGTTGACGGCCACTTGCAAAATCGGAAATATGTTGAGAGTCGTTGGTGCTGTTATAAAATGGATTAAAATCACAAACAGGTCTGGAATTAGGCATAAAATCGCGAGCACTGGATTTTGATCCTTCGGAATTACCAGATAATGATTGACAACCATTGAACATTACCGACCGTAAACCGCTTTTGTCATTATTCGACTTTGACGGCGACGCGAACTCCCCCTGGTCGAAAGTGGCACAAACACACATCGTAGATTTAGTACAAACACACGTTTCAATACATAAACAAACATTTTCCTTATTTACATAATAACAATTTCCAAAATGACTACTCGGAGTCATAGAAGTATTACATACTCTGTTATCAATACAAAAACTATCATATAAAGGCACAGAAATAACATTAACATCGTTATTAACGAAAGACATCGTTTGTGAACCACAATGATCATTTAAATTACAATATAAACTCTGCGAATTACAAGGTACTTGTTTTTGTAAACATTTACTATAAGGAACACTATTATCAGAATAGTAAGTATCCATAGTTACATTAACGTTATCAGTTAAATTACAAGAAGTTTTATTAGTAATAGAGCCCCCAGTGACATATGCTGGGTTACCTCCAACATCGTGAGAAGACGTAGACTCGGCGCACGAAGGAGCGGGCGCGTTCGCCCTGCCGGCAAACATCACACCACCTTGCAGTGGCGGGGTGGGCGCTTGCGGTGGCGGCGCGCTGGTCTCGTTGCGTTTGCCGCTACGCGAAGGGCGCGTAGGACTCGATTTAGTGCGGACGGTGGGTGCACAATAATCACGTGCCGAATTAAGGGAATAGAACGCGGAATGTTCACTATTTTTCCCGGTATTAACGTTACACTTCGCGCACTTTGATTTTATTACATTCGCGGCACCACAACCGTAACATTTGATGTCTTTTGAGTCTTCACTTTGGAGATATTTTTGTCACTGTTTGCTAACTTTTCACACTTTTCTTTGGTGTGACCATTACGTTTACAGTAAACACAGAATAACTTCAAATTTCCTGCCTTCTTCGTCGTTGTATCGCTCGTGCGATTGCCGACGACTGCAGTGGAAGAGCGAGAAGAATGATTCGACGTGGAGGCGCGCGCAGGCTCGGCGGCGGTGGCGGCAGCGGCAGCGCGAAAGCACTCTTCGCGGCCTGATGACGGTTTCTGAGCTCGCGACTCATTCAGAGAGTCTTCTACGGCTCGTGCTTTCTTTAGCAGCTCGTCGAACGTCGAAACTTCGGCTCTGTCGATTCGCTTCCGAATGCGGTGATCTAATAACCCAAATGCCATATCCAACTCGACCCGTTCACATAGGTCCTCCTGTGGTAACTTGGCTAACAAGGCTCGGACTTTAGCAATGAATAAGTCCGTATTTTCCTTACCTTGTGATAGGGAGAATAACTCGACGTAAATACGAAACGGTGGGCGACGATCGCCGTAGGCACTTCGTAACCTCGTGATGGCTTCATCCCACGTTTTCGTTGTACCCTTGACGCCTTGCCACCATGTTCCCGCCGATGAAGTCAGCAGCATAGACATACCTAAGAGCGCGTTAGCGTCGCTTATATCTAGGCATGATTTATAAACTTCTATTGCATCTATGAAGTTTTCCACGGATTCTTCTGGATTTCCGCTGAACTTTGATGTGCACTTCGAGAAATTGGCTGTTGTAGACCTCATGACGCCCATTGCGGCGTTGGCGGCACATGTACTTGCATCGGTCGACACGTGCGGCGTCGATGAACGTACTTCACGTAAGAGTTGATTGCAAAATTCGGCTTGCGACTGCTGAAGAGTAGTAAGCAATGTTGTAAGCGCTTCTTGAGTCATCGAATTATTGCCTGATTGCTCCGATTCTTCGAGAATTGACTCGTTGGCTTGCAACGACTTGCGTCTTCGCGGCATTTTGCAAACACGTTGGTGAAAAAATGAAACCAACGGCTCGTGGCTCTCTCAGCCAGCAAAATAAACGAAGCTAAACGCAAAACAGCTAACAACGGCAGTCCCTGTCGATTGTAGTGTCGGTCGTATCAAGAGATTCCGAAAACTTTTCTTGAACCCGCGACGAGAAAAAGTTCGATTCGCGCACAAAGACACCGACCCCTTGTTTCTATTATCAGAAAACACACGTTGAGCGCCAAAATGTAGTCGGGGTGGGTCAGGTTCAGTTAAAGAGCTTTGTTACACGGTAAAACTTTAATAATCGGATTGAACAAGTCGCGCCATTTGCTTTCTAAAACTACCTCTTAGACGAGTAACTTAAGACTCATGTCAAAAGACATCTTTAACCTCATTGGTTATTACAATATTCAAACTGACCAATCAGTGATCAGTAAAACGTAACCTTGAAGTGACCGTGGCAACCGTTAGTCAGAGCGACCATAGACAAACTCTACGTCTATGGGCGCGTTCGGAAACACGCTACTAAGGCTGGCGAGTACCGCCGGGGTGGAACGCCTTTGCCTTTGCGACCAGAGAGTATTCGACCATCCGCTATAATAGGTAGTAAAAAATAGTTTGTGTAAGTATTTAATTTTATTCGAGTAAAAAAAACTTTTTTGCAAAAAATAAAACCGACTCCAAAAACACAAAAAAGTCAAAAATAATTTTAGCTTCAGAAGTCGGTGACTTTTGTTTGTTTGATTCAGTTTTTTGTCACCGACTTCTGAAGCCCAGTCCCATCTAGGTGTAAGCATAAGTATAATCAGCCTAACTGCTGGGACACACGGCCTCCTCTCTATGAGAAGGAATGGGCTATAATCCACCACGCGGGCCCAGTGCGGGTTGGTAGATGTCACATATCTCCGAATTTTTGGTTCTAGGACATGCCGGTTTCCTCACGATGTTTTCATTATAACCTGAGCAATTTTCCACTGAGCGGGGTAAATTGCTAGTCTTAGGCAGGCATTATAGATGGCTGCAATGTGAATTATGCCCTTTCTAGGCAGCTGCTTGAGTAGTTGTGTCGATTAAATCGTAGCCAGGTGTTTTACCCTTCTGTAGTTTTAGGATTTCTTTCCATAGTTTTTATAATAATACTGACAATTTATTTTTGTTTAGTCAATGAAACTAACAACTAGATTTGAAAAATATACTGATTATTTAAAAGTAAACAGCATATTGTCGAATTAAATGTCATTTAAAAAGAGATTTTTACCTTTTTTTTGAAGTGAAAACTTCTTTAGCGGCGTTGAGCACTTTTTCTGTAATGGGTATAAAATCTTAAACTCGCGTCAGGACACGTGACCTGATCGAAAAAGCGTAAGACGGAGGGAGTTCTGAAGTGTTAAATTTTTAATGTAATATAAATTGTCATGTTTGTGTCCGATAGCGCAATAAATGAATATTGTATTTTACCACATAAATGATAGTACTTTTATATTGATAATTAAAGCAATTCGTGCAAAATTATTCCCTAACCATTTCAAAATATCAAAAATGCACAACGTTAATATTCAAGTTTTCACTTCTGCCGGCACTCCCGGAGTGCAACCCGTTGTTTGTTTCATTTAAATGGTTCGCGCACAAACAACACAAAAACAATAAATAAAAATCATACACAATTTTGCCGTTTGTAAAAATCATCCATTGTGCTGCATAAAAGGTAACACCCACTCTAACAATCAGCTAATGTTCAGCCCTTGCAGTGACTGTTACCCTTAAAATTGCTTAAATAATGCTAATATAATGCAATTATTTACAGTAATACATCTAATAGCTTTGAAATACCGCGGCTAACGCTCTTATTCAGCAGGCCTGTACAGCTTAAGATTCTATGGTAGACAGTGTTTCAGCTGTTATAGAGCGCTTTGGTGTTAAATGTATAACAACGCAAAGCCCAAACCACCTAGAGACATGAAATTTGGAAAGTGTATTTTTTGTGAAGAGTAGGTATCCACTAAGAAAGGGTTTTTCTAAATTCCTCCCCTAAGAGGGTGAAATGGGGTGTTGAATTTTCTGTGAAACTTTTTATTTTTGGGGTCGATTGACTTGAGCGTCTACATACTCTTCAGTTAAAATTGTGAGAAACGTGTATCACAGTTTTTCCAAAATCATCCCCCAACAGAGTCAAATAGGGCTCCGAAACTCGCGTAGACGGGCGCACGGCGCGCAGTGTTACGTAGGGCGTGCGGAGCGCGAGAGTATTTACCTATTAGTAAGTTGGTAGGATTTTTCTGAGGTGTCTGTAAATACTTGTGAAATCCCACCGACTTCAAAAAAGGAGGAGGTTTCTCAATTCGACCGTATATATATATATATAATATATACATATATATATTTTTTTTTATGTGTGTTCGCGGATAACTTCGTCGTTTATGAACCGATTTTGATAATTTTTTTTTTGTTGGAATGGAAATACTTCAAGGGTGGTCCCATGATAAGGAAACCGGGATCTGATGATGGCATCCAAGAGAAATTGAGGGGAGCTTTCAAAAATTGTAGTGGCGACTAGTGCGTTTGTAAATTTTTTGATTAAGTATTTTAAAGCACTACAATTTAAAGAAGGTCTGGAGTCGCTCTGATGATGGAACCGAAAGACAGTCGAGGGCACTCCTCAACGGTTTACAGCAGTCACCTTGTGTTTGGGTTTGATTAATTTGTATTGATGAGAAATTTACACCTAGACAAGAAGAGCGGTGGTGGCCCAGTGGTGGCGGCCCCGACTTACGAACAGTAAGTCGTGGGTTCGAACCCAGGCAGGCGCATTACTTTGTGTAATTTATTTCATCACCACTGCTCTCAAAAACGGTGAAGGAAAACATCGTGAGGAAACCGGCATGTCCTAGAACCAAAAATTCGGAGATATGTGACATCTACCAACCCGCACTGGGCCCGCGTGGTGGATTATAGCCCATTCCCTCTCATAGAGAGGAGGCCGTGTGTCCCAGCAGTGGGAACATTTAGGCTGATTATGCTTATGCTTACACCTAGATGGGTTGTGACTGTCATAAGGGGTCTGATGATGAAGACGAAGGACAGTTAAGGGAACTCCTCAACTGTTTACAGTAGCTACCTTGCGTTTGGACTTAATTCATGTATATTGATTAAAACTTTGCACCCATCTGGGTTACAAGTGCCATTATAGGTCTGATGATGAAAAATATTTGTATCGAATATTGCAACTAAAAAATAAAAAAATAAAAAAACTTTTTTGCAAAAAATAAAACCGACTCCAAAAACACAAAAAAGTCAAAAATAATTTTAGCTTCAGAAGTCGGTGACTTTTGTTTGTTTGATTCAGTTTTTTGTCACCGACTTCTGAAGCCCAGTCCCATCTAGGTGTAAGCATAAGCATAATCAGCCTAAACGTTCCCACTGCTGGGACACACGGCCTCCTCTCTATGAGAGGGAATGGGCTATAATCCACCACGCGGGCCCAGTGCGGGTTGGTAGATGTCACATATCTCCGAATTTTTGGTTCTAGGACATGCCGGTTTCCTCACGATGTTTTCCTTCACCGTTTTTGAGAGCAGTGGTGATGAAATAAATTACACAAAGTAATGCGCCTGCCTGGGTTCGAACCCACGACTTACTGTTCGTAAGTCGGGGCCGCCACCACTGGGCCACCACCGCTCTTCTTGTCTAGGTGTAAATTTCTCATCAATACAAATTAATCAAACCCAAACACAAGGTGACTGCTGTAAACCGTTGAGGAGTGCCCTCGACTGTCTTTCGGTTCCATCATCAGAGCGACTCCAGACCTTCTTTAAATTGTAGTGCTTTAAAATACTTAATCAAAAAATTTACAAACGCACTAGTCGCCACTACAATTTTTGAAAGCTCCCCTCAATTTCTCTTGGATGCCATCATCAGATCCCGGTTTCCTTATCATGGGACCACCCTTGAAGTATTTCCATTCCAACAAAAAAAAAATATCAAAATCGGTTCATAAACGACGAAGTTATCCGCGAACACACATAAAAAAAAAAATATATATGTATATATTATATATATATATATACGGTCGAATTGAGAAACCTCCTCCTTTTTTGAAGTCGGTGGGATTTCACAAGTATTTACAGACACCTCAGAAAAATCCTACCAACTTACTAATAGGTAAATACTCTCGCGCTCCGCACGCCCTACGTAACACTGCGCGCCGTGCGCCCGTCTACGCGAGTTTCGGAGCCCTATTTGACTCTGTTGGGGGATGATTTTGGAAAAACTGTGATACACGTTTCTCACAATTTTAACTGAAGAGTATGTAGACGCTCAAGTCAATCGACCCCAAAAATAAAAAGTTTCACAGAAAATTCAACACCCCATTTCACCCTCTTAGGGGAGGAATTTAGAAAAACCCTTTCTTAGTGGATACCTACTCTTCACAAAAAATACACTTTCCAAATTTCATGTCTCTAGGTGGTTTGGGCTTTGCGTTGTTATACATTTAACACCAAAGCGCTCTATAACAGCTGAAACACTGTCTACCATAGAATCTTAAGCTGTACAGGCCTGCTGAATAAGAGCGTTAGCCGCGGTATTTCAAAGCTATTAGATGTATTACTGTAAATAATTGCATTATATTAGCATTATTTAAGCAATTTTAAGGGTAACAGTCACTGCAAGGGCTGAACATTAGCTGATTGTTAGAGTGGGTGTTACCTTTTATGCAGCACAATGGATGATTTTTACAAACGGCAAAATTGTGTATGATTTTTATTTATTGTTTTTGTGTTGTTTGTGCGCGAACCATTTAAATGAAACAAACAACGGGTTGCACTCCGGGAGTGCCGGCAGAAGTGAAAACTTGAATATTAACGTTGTGCATTTTTGATATTTTGAAATGGTTAGGGAATAATTTTGCACGAATTGCTTTAATTATCAATATAAAAGTACTATCATTTATGTGGTAAAATACAATATTCATTTATTGCGCTATCGGACACAAACATGACAATTTATATTACATTAAAAATTTAACACTTCAGAACTCCCTCCGTCTTACGCTTTTTCGATCAGGTCACGTGTCCTGACGCGAGTTTAAGATTTTATACCCATTACAGAAAAAGTGCTCAACGCCGCTAAAGAAGTTTTCACTTCAAAAAAAAGGTAAAAATCTCTTTTTAAATGACATTTAATTCGACAATATGCTGTTTACTTTTAAATAATCAGTATATTTTTCAAATCTAGTTGTTAGTTTCATTGACTAAACAAAAATAAATTGTCAGTATTATTATAAAAACTATGGAAAGAAATCCTAAAACTACAGAAGGGTAAAACACCTGGCTACGATTTAATCGACACAACTACTCAAGCAGCTGCCTAGAAAGGGCATAATTCACATTGCAGCCATCTATAATGCCTGCCTAAGACTAGCAATTTACCCCGCTCAGTGGAAAATTGCTCAGGTTATAATGATACCCGAACCAGGCAAAGCGCCCCACGATGTAAGCTCCTACAGACCAATAAGCCTACTCCCTGTTTTGGGTAAACTCTTCGAAAAAATACTGCTGAACAGGATGCGCCCCTATTTACCAGAAATTATTCCTCTTCACCAGTTTGGCTTCCGAGAGCAACATTGAACTGTCGAACAGATCCACCGTATTACGGATACAATAAGTCGTGCACTAGAATGCAAAACAGTTTTGCTCTGCGGTCTTTCTTGATATTAGCCAGGCATTCGACAGAGTGTGGCATGAAGGACTTCTCTTCAAAATTAAAAAGCTGCTGCCTTACTCCTTCTTTCCGATTCTACGATCGTACCTACACAATAGATGCTTTGGTTTAATGATGTTAGGTGAAATTTAACAATGAAGTTACTCCTTTAAACGAATTTCTGTCAGGAGTACCACAAGGAAGTATATTAGGACCCATCCTGTATTTTTACCACAGACCTTCCAACGCACGTTGATATTATGACTGCCACGTATGCGGATGATACAGCCCTTTTGTTGGTACACGTGGATCCCGCTATAGCATCGGCCAACATACAAACCCACATCCATGAAGTGGAAAAGTGGCTAGATAAATGGCGTATTAGGGTTAATCAAGGAAAATCTGTCCATGTGACCTTTACCTTGAGAAAGTAGACTTGTCCCCCAATAAGGCTTTATAATGACGAAATTCGTCAAGCTGAAGATGCTAGATATTTGGGTATGCATCTGGATCGAAGACTCACCTGGAGAAAGTATATCTGGACCAAGCGTAAACAGCTGGATACGAATGTCAGATCAATGTATTAGCTGATAGGACGCAAATCAAGCCTCTCACATGAAATCAAGATAGCTATTTACAACACCATCCTTAAACCAATCTGGGCTTACGGGATCCAGCTGTGGGGTACTGCTAGCAATAACTACATAGAGATCCTTGAAAGATTTCAAAGCAATACATTGAGAACCATGCTAGATATACCCTACTATGTGAGCAACAAATATATACACGAGGACCTAAAGATCACTACGACCGTCAAACAAGAGATCGCTAGATATAGTGAAAGCTATCAGACGAGAATATCAACTCACGTCAACGAATTAGCATCCAAACTAGAAGGCAAAGGGAGTATTGTATATTCCCGATTGAAACGTGTGAGTCTATTTAGTAGGCCCCAACGAGATTTATCAACAGATGATAGCTTTTCATAAAGACAGTATTTTGTACCTAAAGAAAATAAATAAGATATATTTTGTACCGCGACAGTTTTTGATTTAATGACGTTTCCATGAAGTGTCTAGTTAGCGGGCCCCTTATGATTTTTTTTTTTGTTATTATACTTTCAGATCGCTTAATAGTACTCGAAGTTACCAACTATTATGTACCTTACAAATCCAAAATTTCGACTTTCTACGAGCTATACTTTAAAAGATATTCGTTATTTATACAAACGTCCAGCCAGCGGGCTTTTTTTTTAAATAATGCTCTTTTGTATCATACAATAGCATTAAGAGCGTGATACTATTATGTACCTTACAAATCCAAAATTTCGACTTTCTGTGAGCTATGCTTTAGAAGATATTTGGAGGTATTTTTTTTTTGGGAAGATTTCTGGACGTTTGTCTAAATAACGAATATCTTCTAAAGTATAGCTCACAGAAAGTCGAAATTTTGGATTTGTAAGGTACATAATAGTTGGTAACTTCGAGCACTATTAGGCGGCCCGCTAGCTAGACACTTCATGGAAACGTCATTAAATCAAAAACTGTCGAGGTACAAAATATATCTTATTTATTTTCTTTAAGTACAAAATACTGTCTGTATGAAAAGCTATCATCTGTTGATAAATCTCGTTGGGGCCTGCTAGGTAGACTCACACGATTGAAACGACATAGTGTCTCTACACTTACCGTGAGATTTGGTGACACCAGATGAAAGGTACTTTTAGGAATACCTTCTGCTAAAATACATAGATCAAGATACCTCATCTGAATACCTTATTGTGTTAAAACAGATTGCCAAATACAGAATAAAAAAAAAAAAGTATTATTATAGTAAATATGTTAGAACCTGAAAAATGGCGGACAACCAATCTGTACCGCATTAATCACAATTAAATGCTATGTGCTGTATAATAATTCACTGGTGGTACATAAATCCTTAACAAACTGACACGAGTAGTTTCTGTGTCGCACAAGTCAGTCACAGATCCATGTTAAGCTTAATAGTGGCTAACACGTACGCAAATATTGTACCCAGTAAACCGCTAAACTTTCTGGATCTTATTTAACAGCATTAGTAGATTAATTGCCTATGCTAGTACAAGTATTCAGCTCTAACCAGTACCAAAGGTTACATGCGATCTGATTTCTAACAGTTTGCTGTAATTTAGCATCATATAAATTCACCCATAGTGATCATGTGGGCTAGATAAGTGCTATTATAAGATTGCGTGTAGCAAGCTGATTAACACTGTAAAAGTTCAACTATGTTGTGACTGTCTGTCACGTTCTCCTAATTATTAAGCATTATCTTAGTCTCGATTGTTATTTAAAAATCATCACACGATATCGGCCACGTGCAAAACATTAATCCTCTATTTTATGGCTTGACGGCTTGACAAGTGACCGTAATTAATAACGAAACCTTTTTTCTTCAATTGAATTGTAAAACAATATTGCACCACTTGGAAATGCATACATTTTTTACTTAATGGGAAACCCAATAGGGATAAAAGCTAACTGACAAGCTTAAGGTAATAATTCAACAAATTCTTAAGAAAGGATAAAAATATCCGATTTCAAAAGGCATGTTTAAATACGAGCGCCACATCTGGTTGCAATGTAGTCCGGTCTTAAGCACCCAAAGAGATCCTTAAAACAGTTGAGACGTTTGCACAAAAACGACAACAAACCAATTCTGTGAAAGTATGGGAGGACGAGCCAAGCGTGGTTTTTGGAGAGAGGCTGGAGATGGTACGAGGCAGTCGGTTTTAGACCGCTGTAGGGTCCGGACGATATAAACTAGTTTATAAGTTAGGAGACTTGGTGAATACCGAGAGTCTATGCCCAAGTGGGTTGTCGTAAGAGTGTAGTAATGATTGAATAAGTTAAATATAGTTGGGTTAAAAGCCCTGTTTAGACTAATCTAATATGTGTGTATGTTTGTTGGTGAGCGACTGGGTGAGTCCTTTGTTACAATAATTATACTGGGCTGATGTTGTTATTAAAGTTCTTAAAACTACACAGACTGAAACGTGTTGCTGGGGAGTTTGTTGCGCCACTTCTCCTCCCCAGCTCCAACACTAGGAAGTGGTGAAGTGGTTAAAGCTTTTGGGGCTGTCTATAGAGTTTCAATAGAGTTGACCTCCAACTCTATTGCAAAATGGTTCTTGAGTTTTGAGTTATTAACTCTATTATCTGGTAATTCTTGAATTATGTATTTATTAGCTCTAACCATCAGTTCAGCCAATTAGCCCTTTGAGTTTTGATTCTCAATCCTATTATGACCAACCTTTCAGTGATTCTAGATTCATGTTCTCATCTCTGACAAATGATTCGGTCACGCTGACACAAACACGTGTCTTGCAGATGCACTAGCTGTATAAAACGAGCACATGATCCATAGGGTGGGATTGGAATGGTTTGATACCACATCTATTTTGTAACCAGTCTGACGACTGTTAGGGACCATGTCTACTATTAGCATGATGATCGACGTTCTGCTGCTGAAAAGCCGCCTCGTCACGTTCACCAGTTTGAAAGAACTGCTAGGGACAATGCTCACTAGGAGCATGATGTCGACGCATTGCCACTGAAAAGACGCTTACGTGCGTTATGGAAGTGTTGTTCTGAGTGCTCCATGTGTATATGTGAAGTGTCGTGTGAGTCACGACTGACCAATCGTCGCCTTGGAGGCCAATGGAGCTAAGTCACAATTTTTGCGAAATGGAGTTAAGTGCATTAACGTACTCACAAAGAGACGTACTTTATAAAAGTCAATACATCTAATCGATATCATAACTGTAAGCAGGTTATTTTTAAATTTGCCAATAAATGTAAGTGTAGTTTTAATAAGAGTCAAAAAGTGTATGCAGCTTAGATTCATTGTGATTACAAGTCATAGAAAATAATTATTGAGTGGTCAACAGTTGTAAGAGCTCATAGAACTCTTGACCTCCAAAATTATGACATCGTAATACTGTATTCTAGACTTTTGTGATTGGTCATTTTTTAATCCAATCCCGATATTACTTGGGAAAATGTAACTGGCAGAGAAAAAACGTGTTTATTCCTGTTTACCAATCCGCATTCTGCATTCAATTTTGACCAGTTTGTGCGTGCAACATGCATTGTTTAGTTTGGTTCGAGATTCGGGAGTGACTCGCTGATTTTTGTGTTAAACGGAAATATTGATTATCTAAACTATACATCTATACATATAATAAAACAGTAAAAAAACTGTGTCTGTACATTGAATATATTAAAAAAAAAATAATTGAGGGGGGTTTAGAAACAGTAATAGAGCACGAAACCAAAAAAAAATCTGTCTGTTTGTTTGTACACGCTAATCTTCGGAACTACTTGACGGATTTGAATGATTTTTGTTTTGTTGTATAGGTATAAAGTCTAAGCAACACATAGGCTATAATTTATCTTGGAAACTTGAACACCTGATGCAGAACCGCAACAGACCAGCTAAACTATAAGAGATACAAAAATGGTACCTTAGCAAAAATTGTCTCACGTGATGAGCATTTTCTGTTAAGAGAATAATAAATAAATAGATCTGGAACATCTGATGTGGAACTCCAAGAGCCTAGCTACACTATAACATATATAGGAATGACGTCTTAGCAAGAGTTGCTCAGCCTGATGAACACTCTCTGTTGTCGTATACAATTTGAAGATCTGGAACAGCTGATATGGAACTCCAAGAGCCCAGCTACACTATAACCTATATAGGAATGACGTCTTAGCAAGAGTTGTTCAGCCTGATGAGCACTCTCTGTTGACGTATAAAGATTGTAGATCTGGAACACCTGTTGTGGAACTCCAACAGTTCACTGTATAATTATAAAATAACATAAGCTGGGAGTACCTCCACGCGGTGAAGGCGGTAACAGTTTAGAACTGATTTTCGATGAAAATTCTATGAATCATTGAAAATTTGACATGTTTGTGTTGTTTGTGTTTGACATTTGATTTGACTGGCTAAAACTCCCATTTATTTCCTTTTCCATTTATCTTCGTGACACGGTAGCCTACCCGGTAACGCAGGGGAGCAGTCACTTACATTTTAATTCAGAATAAAACAATAACCATGCCTAGAAAGAGTTCAAATCTTTCCCAACGTTACAAAGGAGCTAAAAGATTGAGGATCATAAGATCCCAAGAATCTAACGAAGAGCGTCAGGATAGACTTGATGCTGTTCGAGAACATCAGGCTGCAACTCGCTCTGTAGAAACCTCTTCGGATCGCGAAGCTCGCTTGCGTTCTCAGCGTATTTATGCATCTACATCCAGGTCTCTAGAGACCAGTGAAGAATATGATGCGCGACTCTCCGCTGATCGTGAACGTCATGCATTGTCTCGCGAGTCAGAGACGTTCACGGATAGAGAATTGCGCTTGGGTTCTCAGCGTATCTACGCATCTGCTTCAAGGTCTCTAGAGACAAGTGAGGAACATGATGCGCGACTGTCCGCTGATCGCGAACGTCATGCATTGTCTCGCGAGTCGGAGACGTTCACGGATAGAGAATTGCGCTTGAGTTCTCAGCGTATCTACGCATCTGCTGCTAGGTCTCTAGAGACAAGTGAGGAACATGATGCGCGACTGTCCGCTGATCGTGAACGTCACGCATTGTCTCGCGAGTCGGAGACGTTCACGGATAGAAAATTGCGCTTGAGTTCTCAGCGTATCTACGCATCTGCTTATAGGTCTCTAGAGACAAGTGAGGAACATGACGCGCGACTGTCCGCTGATCGTGAACGTCACGCATTGTCTCGCGAGTCAGAGACGTTCACGGATAGAGAATTGCGCTTGAGTTCTCAGCGTATCTACGCATCTGCTTCAAGGTCTCTAGAGACAAGTGAGGAACATGATGCGCGACTGTCCGCTGATCGCGAACGTCATGCATTGTCTCGCGAGTCGGAGACGTTCACGGATAGAGAATTGCGCTTGAGTTCTCAGCGTATCTACGCATCTGCTGCTAGGTCTCTAGAGACAAGTGAGGAACATGATGCGCGACTGTCCGCTGATCGTGAACGTCACGCATTGTCTCGCGAGTCGGAGACGTTCACGGATAGAGAATTGCGCTTGAGTTCTCAGCGTATCTACGCATCTGCTTATAGGTCTCTAGAGACAAGTGAGGAACATGACGCGCGACTGTCCGCTGATCGTGAACGTCACGCATTGTCTCGCGAGTCGGAGATTCACGGATAGAGAATTGCGCTTGAGTTCTCAGCGTATCTACGCATCTGCTGCTAGGTCTCTAGAGACAAGTGAGGAACATGATGCGCGACTGTCCGCTGATCGTGAACGTAACGCATTGTCTCGCGAGTTGGAGACGTTCACAGATAGAGAATTGCGCTTGAGTTCTCAGCGTATCTACGCATCTGCTGCTAGGTCTCTAGAGACAAGTGCAGTACGTGATGCGCGACTGTCTGCTGATTGTGAGCGACATGCATTGTCTCGCGAGTCAGAAACGTTTACCGATACAGATTCACGCTTGAGTTCTCAGCGAATTCGCACATCTACTAACAGGTCTTTTGAAACGAGTGATGAACGTGATGCGCGACTACCTGCTGATCGAGATTATCATACATTGTCCCGAACACGCACACAACAAAATATTCATAATCATTTAGAAAGTGAGAGAGAAAGGATTGCTGGAGTACGGCATGAAGAGACAGAAGTTAATTCAGTGTACCCTTGGTATCTGCTGCAGAGTAACGGGAAGAAAAGTTTTTTGTTGTATAGTCTGGGCAACATAAAGGCTATAATTTATTTTGGAAAATTAACACCTGATGCAGAACCGCAACAGACCAGCTACGAAGTCGCCGGCAGAAAGCTAGTTAAAAATAAATGAAAAAGTATTTATTTTGTATTTCTTTACTTTTCAAACATTCTACTTCGCTTACGCCTTTTTTATCTAGTTAGTTTATATGTCATCAGATAAAAAGTCAACGAGACAAGAGAGTTAAGTGACTTACGCCCCATACTACGAGTATTACATTGTACATAAAATAGTAGCCAATAGGCCTAAACCACATAACTTAAAAACTATGGTATTTTGGTAATTTCTAATTATAGCATTCAATAGTTACACGTTTAAATAGCGTAGGGTAAAAATTTGAATTCTCTACTACAATATGACACTGGTTTATGCCCAAATAATTGTTTTTACCTGCACCCTTTTTTTTTTTTTTTTTTTTTTTTTTTTTTTTGGGGGTGAGAAATCATCAAATGACTCCTCCCGCACTGGGCGGAGCGGAAGGGAGTGTCAGACTCTTACTGACTAAAAAACACCCATGTTCCTTCATTGGCCCTTTATGTTCCAGGGCCGCGGTATCTCTTTCGAACAGTCCCGCAGCCCTGGCAGTTTACCTGCACCCTAATTTTTTAAACCTTCATAACTCAGAAGTGTAGTTCTGTGGAATAGCTCCATTACCCTCCAAGGCGACGCAATTACCTATTACGCTAGCGTAAGGATTGTTTACAAGAACTATTGGTTGCCATCTAAATATACTTGGCATCTCCCAGTTATGTGTTACCCTTTTGAAACCACTTTCAATATATTTAATTAACTATGAATTCCCTAATCTGATTTACTATATCTGTCAATCCTTTCCTTGTTCTAAGAATGATATGGGGGATTGGACTTCTTCATGTTAAGGAATTCAGTTTTCTTAGTCGGTGGGAAGGTGGCCAGTCTGGAACGAACCTTACAGGGCCGTGCGGATGGCGGGGCGCAGCCTTTCCCTTTCGGGGGAAACCAACCTTAAAATTTTTATCATCCTAGGGTAAATTAGGAACAGTCACAAAGTCACAGAATAATTGATTGAATGAAAGCAGTTCACGTGTTCTTTTTTTTAAATTCAAGCATTGTATGGGTACGTTTGTGGCCTTCAATTCAGAATATGACTACTTTCAGGTCCACAAAAATGTAACAACATTTTTGCTCTGGACCACACCTTGGAACCTTCTAGTTACGGAGTGTCATTGCAAGCATTTGTCAGTCTTCTTCTTGCGTGGTTAGTGTCCAACCTGGTGTCAGAGTTTTTATGCAGCCCTTGAGCCTCTGACTTGGCTTTACATGCCGTCGTGAAATATCTCTCAGGCATGCTGATTTCCACACGATGTTTTTCTTCACCGAAACAAGTGATAATTATACAATACACACATGAATCCGAAAAATCAGAGGTGCGTGTCTCGGGTTCGAACTCGAGATCTATGACTTGGTAGTCCAACGGAGACACCACTAGACTATCACTGCTTATCCCAGTCATTGCGATCATTTTTTTTTTTGTACTGGTCCACACCTTGGAACCTTATAGTTACGGAGAGTCAGTTGCAAGCATTTGTCAGTTATTGTGTAGCTCGAGAGCATCGGTGGCCCAGTGGTGGCGGCCCCGACTTACGAGCAGTAAGGAACTAAACATAAAATTCGAAGACATGTGACATCTACCAACCCGCACTGGGCCCGCGTGGTAGATTATAGCCCATTCCCTGTCATAGAGAGGAGATCGTGTGTCCCAGTAGTGGGAACATTATAGGCTGATTATGCTTACGCTGTGTGTAGCTCGACTCATACATAACTCGAAGGAGCTAAGCATAAAAGATGGCGAGCCTATTACCATGGATCTAGCTTATCTATTACAAGTTTACTTTTAGAACCTAACTAGCATTTCTTTAACTTTTCCAGAACAACATCGAGTTCCATCTGTCCAATTGCCTGGACCTGGTCAAGGTTGGCATGGAGTCCATCATCGAAGACCAGGTCACCTCCGTCTTCGAGACTGACGAGTTGAGGAGCTGGAACCTTCTTACAATGACTAATAGGTACAATAACTGGTTTATTGTTGTACTACAATAACAGGCTCGCCATATAAAATACTGGTATTCAGCTATAGCTGACAGTACTATTGATTGCTTAGTTACAGGGTTGATCAACAGCAATAAAACATTTGAAAATGGGCCTTAGAGGCCCACTCAACATCGCAAAAGTTAAACATATGACTAATTCTTACTCTTTATATAATTTCTCTTGAACCTCAGGATGCGCTCCAAGCTGAAGTAAAGCGAATGTCAGCTGGGTAGATGTCGTTTCAAATCCAGCTGCTATAATGGTGTCCATTTCTTCTCTGATTTCTGTATCTGTCAAGGCACCGTTTTTTGATAGATCTATTAGTAGATCTAGAAAAGGTTTATATTTGGTCCCTGTAAGATAAAATAAATAAGATTTACGAAGTTAAATAGCGCTAGCTCGAGTGTCTCATGAGTACTGCGCTGATAGACACAGCTGAATATAAACTTCAGACTTCTAACCTAAGGGCGTCCGTCTTACGTTTGCCGATTTTCTGGATAGTTTACCTATAACCTGGGTATTTATTTTTAGTTTTATTTTTACCGTAAAACGTGATTTTTCACCCAAAAAAAAGTCGTTTCCACGGAATAACTTTTGCGTAGGGTTAATTAGTTTGATGTACATACATAATGCTTGGTTGATGGCTTTGTGAAGGGTCCGTTTCCACCCTGTATATTATAATTTAATTTAAAAATGACTTACCTGTATTATCAAACTCAGCATTTTTGTTCAAAGCTTCGTTTATTTTGGAAGATTTTTTCTCTTGTATAACCTGTAAAACCATAACTATTATTTTCAAACTGACCATAATTTATTTACATTGTATAGTCAGAAATTCGTAGTCAGAAATCCGTGTCGGTCACGGAGAAAGAATCTGACCACCCCATTTCGTCCCGTGGGTGTCGTAAGAGGCGACTAAAGGAGCGAAAGACCCAGTGCAAATCATAAAGCAAGCATTCTGGGTCACCCACACGGTGGCGGGTAAACCACCAGCAATCGCATTCCCAAGTAGGGTTAGTGTCTGGCAGGCGGCCGACTGTGAAATCCAAACCAAAACCTTCTGCAACCTGAGAGAAAATGAAATAATGTGCGATAGGACTAGGGCGTACCCCGCAGGCGACGCGCAGGGGCAGCACCCGGCTCCTGCGGGAAGTGGACAAGGGTTGTTGCACCACCCCGGGTGGGTGCGACGTAAGAAGCAAGCTCGGGAAGTGAGATTGAGGTATGCTTGTTGGAATGACTGGAAGAGCCAGAGAGTTAGCGGATGTATTGAAAAGAAGACGAATAAATGTGGCGTGTTTCCATGAAACGAAATGGAAGGGTACAAAAGCGAGGGAAACTGGTGAGGGATACAAGTTTTTCTACTGTGGAAGTGACGGGAAAAGGAATGGCGTGGGAATAGTTTTAGATAGTAATTTAAAAGAAAGAGTGATGGATCAAATCAAATCAAAATCATTAAAATCATTTATTTCTTTGCAAACATGGGTAAAAGATACATAGAAAAAAAATGGATGAATGAATGGATGGATGGATGAATGGATGTAAAAAGAAAGTTTTGGGAGCAGTTTGACACCGAGGATTGCATGTAGTGGAGATGAGAATATTGAGGTGGATGTGTGGTGTGACAAGAATGGATAAAGTAAGGAACGAGTATATTAGAGGAAGTTTAAAAGTTGCGCCAGTTACAGAAAACTTACGGTGGAGCACACCGTCGAGGTCTGCTCCGCTTGGGCGGAGCACCGCCGTGTCCTCGTAGCGGCGATTGGCGGCGGCGACTTCTCGCGCCCGGCCCTGGTTCAAGCCATGGTCCGGGGCGAGAGGGAATGGGAAGCCGTCGCCTCCTTCTGCGAAGCAGTCATGCTAGCGAAGGAGATGGCGGAACGTGAGAGGGAGAGAGCCTCACGTCCCAGCCGCCGCGGGAGAAGCACCGGGCGTCGGGGGCCACGTCGTGATGGCTGTCGGCCACCGTAGGCGCGGGCCTGTGGACGGTGAGTAATGGGCTAGCTCGCCGTCCGTCCGTCGTATGACGACAGGCCGTGTCGACGGCGCGTTCGTGTTCCACGCGCGCCTTAAAGAGATGTCAGCAAACGGGAGGGGCCCGCAAGGGCCGATGCCTGCCAGGGCTGTGGGAAAGTTCGAAAGAGATACCGCGGCCCTGGAACATAAAGGGCGAAAGAAGGAACATAGGTGGTTTTTAGTCAGTAAGAGTCTGACACTCTCTTCCGCTCCGCCCAGAGTGGGAGGAGTCATTTGATGATTTCCCACCCTCAAGAAAAAGAAGAGGGACGAATCGCATGTGACTACAAGAGTGATGAATATAAACGTTGATGGATGGAGAGGGAGAGGAAGACCAATGAAACGATGGATGGATTGTGTGAGGAAGTAAATGTTAGCGTGACGGTTGACAGAGGAGAATGGAAGAAAAAAACGTGTTGCACCGACCCCAAATAACATGGGACAAGAGCAGGAAGATGATGAGTCAGAAATTCGTAGAAATGTTTATAATAATATTATGTCTTCTTCATCTCACTTACTTTGATGGTCATTGCATGTAAATTCCCCACTATTTTTTCTTCCTTCTTCTTCAGTCCAACCAGCCTGTATATGAAATCATTCTGCAACCAAAACTGGATTGCCCTTGTCAGTCCAAGCTTTATCATTTCTTCCGCTGATTCCATGTATTTTTGCGTAAACTCTGCGTCTATAATAGGATCTATTCCAAACGTACCAACTGAAAACGGAAAATAAATGAATACCTTCATTTGGAAACGATCGACCAAAACCTGAAATCGCGAAAAAAAAAAACAGCTGTTTCCTACATTTTGACGAGTTAATCGATCATAAATGTAGGGAACAGCTGATTTTGTTTTCGCGATTTCAGGTTTGGTCCAATAGTAAAAGTTGTTCATAATGATGAGTACAATGACCTCTTAAGAGGTTACTGGTGTTTTACAAATAACCCTGTATAATTCCTAGTTGATTATTTACATCAAGTACTTAGATTATTAAAATAATCCTAATCTACCTATACTTAAATAACTTAAATTAAAATATATACAAAAAATGTTTTATCTATATTTTACCTACGGTAAATTTTATTCTAAAAATCTAAATCAGAAAATAAATTGGGATACCTACAGTACTTATACCTATTATTTTACTGAAAAAAAATATTTTGGATCATTTTGAACATTTATATCCAAGTTTATATCTTTTTTGTTATTTTATTGTATGATTTTTTATTAAAATAAAACATTAAAATGAGTATTTTAGGTGTTGTTAATTTATTTTAGTGGTCAGCTAACGGAAGCAGTACTGAAGCAAAAATATGACGTTTTTGCTTCCGTACTGAGCGAAGAATAAAAAAACTTAGAATGCCCCAGTTGCTTTCTTTTCCGTGCTGCATCATAATTATGTTACGTCATATTGCGCGTCATCGGCTAAGTGTGGGGCCATTGTGGGTGGTCGCGCGCGTTTACGGCGCCTCTGTGTAAAACGACGATATCTCCAAAGTTACGATAGTTAGCTCTATATCAGTTCTATCATTGGAATCGGTATTAAATTAGCTAACAGATTATGTATGGATTAAAATAGTAAAAAATTAGAATAGCTGAAATAATCAGAGAACGGATCGGAAAGGACATGGCCAATTTCTGAATGGGCGTTTGCATAGTTATCAAATTTAGTGTACAACGATAATTTTTGGTGTTTCATATTCGTGAATATTGCCATATTAAATTGCAAAGAACTTGTCATTACAAATAACTAGACGTAAACAGTTTCATGTTACCTTATCAGATTGCGGGCAATAAGTGTATGAATAATGATTTTGCTATTAAAAACCTCAAGGCGTTTTAAAATAGCGAATTGCTGTGAATTATTAGTTATGGTTTTGGAATTATTAGGCATTTCAACAAGATCCAAAATCCTTATTTCCGGTGGTCATTCTACCTGAACTAAGGATTTTAACCATATATTGATTAAGATTTACTGAACTGAGAAAACTGAGACAAAGTACCTTTAAGTTATTATTGTCACATTTATTGAGACTCCGAAAGTGTCGTTTTTAACTTTAATTACCGCCATTTTGACATAGCGAATGATACATTGTAAAACGCGTTCCATTTTATGGTACGGTAACGTTATTACTATATTATTGTGTGAAATAAATACATCTTACGTATCAACACTTCAAAATATAATTTAATTACATGTAAGAAATACCAATGAAAACAGTTTTGTTTAAATCAAATGTTCCAGGTAAGAGCATTTTGTCGTTCATTTCACATACATATCTACAAGTAGTATGCGTGGTGTAGAACGTCTATTATTCTGTTTATCTTTCTCTATGGTTCATAATGGCTAAAGTTGACAAATGGGACTTAGAATTCAACTTGCATTACTTATTATATTGTAATTAATACTGACAAGACAAGTGCAGATAGGTTAAAAACTACACAACAATTCACTTCTTTATTTTTCTTAATATAATATAATTATTGACTATATAAGTGTATATGGAATGTACTTTTTTGTCCATGTCCTTTTTTTAACATTATTTTATAATAATTCAGGAGTTCTCACAATATTTTTTAATCGGTATTAGTGAAGTTTAAGAAAAAATAATAGTCTCTAGATATAGTAAGGATTGTACTGCTGACTAAAATAACCCTTACCACAAAGCGTTTCCAATGCATTCTTTTTCAAATATGGAAAATGATCGAAATGTCCTTTTCCAACATGAGGTTCCACAGAACTAGCCAGCTTCCTGGACATACTGTTAAACACATCGAGGAACCCGTGAATCACTGGCAGAGTAAACGCTGGAGTCAGCAACTTGCGGTGACGCTTCCAAATGTCTACTGCGAAATAAATGTAGCATTGTCGTTAACTAATATTAATCAGTGGTGTTGCGTGGGGCTGTCGGGAGGGGGGGGGGGCATAGCCCATCGTCATCATCGGGTCATCATTTCAGATAAACTATTGTCATCGGGACTATGTACTAAATACAAGGACAACCAAGTAGTGGCGCATTTACTGTACGCCACTGGCCATGTCCAGGGACGACAGACTGCGAACATGCTGGAATGAGCACGTGCACGCGCGTTTGCTTTCTTGAAGCATAAACTGTAGCGCACGCGTACGCACATAAGCCGATACGAGCTTAAACCTACGCTAGTGTGAACCGCTTTTACACGTTCCTGAGAAAAAAGGTCTTTTCAGAGTGAAAGGCAGACAAACGGACAACAAAGTGATCTTATAAGGGCTCCATTTTTTTCTTTTTGTGGTACTGAATCCTATAAATCGAAGACGAGTGACATCCACCATCCGGCACTTGAGTAGCGTGATTCCCACCATACCCATACCACAGATAATATATACCCAAACATACATCTCTCTCATAGAGTGAAGGCCGAGTTCCCAGCTGTGCAAGCAACGTAGGCTGATTATGTATGAAGTATATCAGCCAAGATTTTTTTAGAAAGACTGAGTTGAACCTTGGAACCTTGAACTTTTAGATTCAGTGTTGCCAACAGTGTAAACTGATTATGTTATTACTAACCTGATGATATTAGTAGTCCATCTCCCATCCAACTTTTACCATGATCAAAACAATAATGTTTATTTAAGCAAACATTTGCTGCAGTGAACGCATCTTGAGGATCGTTTATCACTGAAAAAATAAAGAAGCGTTCTGATAAATACTTGCTTTAGATATTATTTCATTCGTGGTATACAATGGAGGAAGGTTCCTCCATACAGAGGTCTGTATTGCCTTATGTAGGTGTATTCAAAGGAACAGTGTAGATTATATTATTATAATATGTTATTTTAATAATAAAATTATCGACCGATCGATATCGTTGACTGGTTCGTTGGTCTAAAGGTCGAAAGCGCGACTGCTATTATTGCGTTCTTCCAAAGGTAATTTCTCAATAGAAGCCTGGTAGTCTGGATTTGCCCGGTTGATGGCAACAGGCTCCCCCCCCCACTTACTTACTACTTGCGAAATGTGGGTGTACTATATTAGGTACAGGTTATTAGTATGATTATTATGCAATCAACTGGTATTACTGACATATATTTATTATTATAAGCCTGTATTGTCCCACTGCAGGGCAAAGGTCTCCCTTCCCTCTTTCCACATTTCGCGATCTAGAGCGACTGTAGGCCAATCCCTTGCGTAAGAGTCCAGCTCATCCCGCTATCTCCTTCTGGGCCTGCCGCGTTGTCGTTTCCTGCTATTTGGTATCCACCGAGTGGTAACTTTTGCCCATTGCTCCTCCGACATGCAGCAGATGTGACCAGTCCAGTTCCATTTCAACTTAGCAGCTGTAAGGCCAGCATCAGCTATTTGGGTTTTGGAGCGAAGTATGGAGTTTCTGATGCGGTCCGTAAGTTTGACACCCAGTATACTTCGCTCCATAGCTCGTTGGAAGACCATAAGTGCGGACTTCTGACGTTATAAAGCTTAAAAAATACTAACTAGTTTTACTTAAGTATTAAATATTACTTACAATAATAAAGCTCACTCCCAAAATTAAAATGAGTCACTCCTCCTTGTTTTGCGCAGTGCTCAGCTAAGAACGTCACTAACTCCTGAAGATCTGATTACAAAAAACAGCGTTTAACTTCACACATGCTTCTGCCCGCAAAAAATAGGTAAAGCAATACATAGTCCTTTTGAACGATTGGCTATCTATTTTTTAGTCAGTTTTTCTTTACTTTTGATAGCTCTTGTAGGTATCAAGGTAATTTTCAACAAAATAATAGAAAACCTACCTATTACATTATTTATTTGAGAAAACCTTAATTTGAAGATCTCGAAATTTTACAAATGTGACCGCCAACTTTCATTCAAATAGATGAATTCATTTTAGGCAGCGCTCCTGCTGAATACTACAAATATAACACCCATTGACATTTAGCACAGTATAAATATATACAGTATTGTGACTCGGCCCTGTCCTTGAAATAATTACCTACAGCCGGGCGGTACGAACTCACGCGATAGGGCTGCAGGGCCTACAGTACCTATTAATTTCATCTACTTAGTTGAGTTTCTCTCTAGTTTTGTGATTGTAATTATTATATTTTATATTAAAAAAACATGTTATTTGTTGTGAATGTAATATAGGAAGGTTCAATAAAAATACAAGTTGTGTATTTTTTGTTTAAAAAATCCGCATTCGGATAAAAAGTTTAATTAAAAATACTTTTGGAAAACATCGACAAGGAGGAGAAAAAGGAATATATTTCACTTGGTTAAGTAATATATTTTAACTTGGTTAACATATTTAGTAAATACTTGTACTTATTTCAATCAAATATTCACAAATCGCACGTTTACTGCTTACTAGACCATCACTACGTTCATTCGTCAGTGCGGGGCAGTCGTGACTGGTTGCGGACTTAGTGCATGCCTAACTCGAGGCGTGTAGGTATGACTCGCGTTCCGACCATTTGTATGAAGATGCACTAACTGTAGATATTATTACCGTGTGTTTAGTTTCATTAAAAGTCGATCAATAAAAATAAACAATGGATAGCATCCGGTTAATCGGAAGTCGATCCCAACATGGTTGACAAAGGGCTAGGTGGTGATGGTTAAAAATAACAATATTTGCACCGGAGATTGTGCATAAAACACAATAAACAGTCCAGTCATTATAGTAAGTTCACCTCGGAATTCGAGATACCCAGCTGTAAGTTTGTAAATACTTGTATATTGACACCCTAAAAGTTGTCACAAAACCTACATATGGTAGGGTGTCCGCAACTATTAAATTTCAAGGTCAAAGGTCACAAAAATCGGTATTTTGCGCTTTTTTTGTAAATATCTCATTTCCTATGGGTTTTTGCTACTTGTATTTATTATCAATATTGTAGAATACAAAATACTCTACAAATTTTGTTAAAAAAATGTTTCATATATGTGTTGTGTGTGATGTATGTGTTTGTGTTGTTGTTTGTGTGTTTGTTTCCATTTTCGAGATAGAGGGCGGAGAGCGCGCGGTCGCAGCATCACTTCAGGTCAACCGGTGCCTTTGGGCGAAAACGCGCCATATAGTTGATGAACTATCGATAAATCAATGATTATAAATATTTTTCAATTTTTATTAACTATCATATTATATTTTATCATTTTTTTCCTAACCTATCCACTTTTTATTCAGTATTAATTTGTTTAATAACACTTACCTGCTCATGTAATTGCAGAATTGTTAATGAAGATAATTATAGGAATTAATCTTTTTATTAAAAAATATCATTCAATACATTTTATTTTTATTAAAAGTAAAAAAATGGAATAAAGGGTACAAAAACTACAATTTATAATTTTAATCCTCTTCATCGTCATCTTCCGGCTGCTGGTAAATTTCAAACTGGTCTTCATTATCGTCTTCAACGATATTTGTCTCAAGTTCTTCCGTGATTTCGGGGTCAAAAGGTTCTATCTTCGTTAATGTCGCTCTGATATGGTAGAGCATTGAGACAAGCTTGCCCATTACATTGGCGACAATCTAAAGATCATTGCAAGCCCGCTTTCCTGCATCCGCATCGCGAACCACAACGACTCTTGCAGTTGCAGAAAATTGTATTTAGGAAATCTTCTGGAGCAGGTGGTAAAATTGTCATGATAGGCTCCAAAAAATCGTTTCGCATTGCCCAACCCCATGCCTGGGGTTCCAAGTCATGCCCTAACCAAGTTTGAACTTGATAATATACACGTTTGAAATGTTGATGAGCCGCTGCACTTGTTGGTGGAATATTTTATTAAGTTTTGTAGACTTGACGTAATGCATATAACGAAGATGATCGAGACTTTTCACAGATTTCGGAGGATTATAGACTGCCAATAAGGTTTGAATTCCACTCTCTAATAATCTCTGGGCTGAACAATTTTCTTCCTCAAATGCTGCAGCTAGTTCATCCAAACTCAGTATCTCAAAAACTTTGAAAAATGTTTTTTTTCCCTTTTTAAAAAGCGCAGAAGTTGTGTCACAGCAACTTAATGCGTGCAGAAATAAAATATGTGTTTTGGAATGAGGATAATTATCAAAACTTTTAGTCGAGTATATCTCCGTTTTTACATTTCCTTTCCCAACTTTTTTAAAGAAAATTTCTTGTTTGTAAGACAGTGTACGCCCAATTAAAATGACAAGTAAATGATGCTGTGACCGCGCGCTCTCCGCACTCTATCTCGAAAACGGTTCACTGGATGAAACATTTTTTAAACAAAATTTGTAGAGTATTTTGTATTCTACAATATTGATAATAAATACAAGTAGCAAAAAACCCATAGGAAATGAGATATTTACAAAAAAAAGCGCAAAAAACCGATTTTTGTGACCTTTGGCCTTGAAATTTAATAGTTGCGGACACCCTACCATAAGTAGGTTTTGAGACAACTTTTAGGGTGTCAATATACAAGTATTTACAGACTTACAGCTGGGTATCTCGAATTCCGAGATTCTTACCTAATTTAAGCTTAAATGACTGGACTGAAAAACCCAGTCTGAGAAGTACCGACAAACCAAAAAAATAACAAATGACTACGCATTCAGGTGACTTCACGTGAAATTCTATTTGTTGAAAACAAAATATCATAGTCGATGGGCGGGGCTTGGCCCGCGAAGGCAACTCCGCGGGTGGTGGCAGCGGAGAACTCCGGAAAACGAATGTAATTTTTAAAAATTATTCCCCGTGCGTAAACTGCTTCCTAACCTATATTTCTTGTCCTAACTGTCAATCAGCGCAAACAAATTGACAGACCACAGTTAATAAATATAATAATGAGATCGCACATTACTTAAATATCAAATAGGTATAGTGTATACTCCTAACAATTACTTTGATTGTTAACCAGAAATAAGTATCCACCTTACCTAGCAGTTTACTGTGTGAGGTATACTTATCTCAGGTCGCCGACTGACATAACTAGTGCTCTTAGTGAAGTAGCTCGTCCGGGGAAATCATCACCATCATTAGCAGCATTGTTCTTTCCACTGCTGAATAATTGGCCTCTCAACTAGGTCTGACCCTGGTTGATATGTTCGGGGAAATACTATAATCATCTTATTGCGGCCTCAAAACAGTGACGAAGTAAAAAGTAAATAATCAAATATGTGACATCTACTGATCTCTGCGGATGGCTATACAAGTAGGAGAAGATCATAGAAACGATGGATATGCTGTGTGAAAGACGATATAGCAAGAAAGGAGGTAATAATAAATAATAATATATATTTTTTTTTACTTCTAAGGAAATAAGGTGCGTGCCTTCAACGGTTGGGTCATGCCGGTTATGATGTACTCTTTCGGCATACTCAAGTGGACTCAAACAGAACTAGACGCCCTGGATAGGAGGGTCCGTGCATTGTTGACGGCATTTCGAATGCATCACCCGCGTTCTTTGGTTATGAGACTGTATATCCCGCGGAGGTGTGGGGGTCGAGGCTTTTTAAACGCTTAGACTCTCCACAATCGCAAGATATGCAGTCTCAGGGAATATTTCTTAGAAACTGACGTGGGGATGCATCGAGATGTGGTCGCGGTGGACAAGAGCCTCACCCCGCTCTCCTTGGCTAAAGAGAACTGGCGCAAACCTGTAGTACTTGATACTAACGACCGCAGGGAGGTATGGCAGAGTAAGGAGCTTCACGGACGCTTTTTACGTGCCCTGCATGGGCCCGATGTATACCAGCTATCAGCGTCCGTAGCCTGGCTACGTTACGGAGACCTCTTCGAGGAAACTGAAGGTTTTGTCTGTGCAGTTATGGATGAAGTTCGTATTGTTAGAAGGTTCCTGTCTCTGGAGCCCTGACTGCCGGTAGCTTGGACCCTGTTCCCGATACCGGTGGGCTACAATTTTTTTATATATTTTTGAATGTTTTTTTATATATATTTTTTTAGATTAATATTTAAAGATGTAAAAGATTTATAACATGAATAAAGGAAATAATAGTTTTACTTCAAAGTTAAAATTGGTACAATATAACATAAGTCTTAGAAATAATGAAGGTATAACAATGTTCGATGCCTGCACTAGGGTAAACCTGTATCACAGGCGATATGCGTTCTAATAATAACTATTTGGACAACAGGTTTCTAAACAATAATTATTAAACATAAGATTTTTTTTCAAGTAGTGAAATAATAGTTAATTTATTATGATAATACACCTAATTTACTTAAACTCTATTATTTTTAAGATAAGAGCAAAATAAATGACGGTGTTAAACATGTGGATAAATGCTATGTCAATTAAATTACATTATTACAATAGTATCAGCAGTGCGTGAACAAGTTGGACACGGACAAGTAAGAATTGCAAAAATCATTGTCATAGTATTTTCGTAGCTGTCGAGATTGTGAACGAGAAGTAAGTATGAAAAAAGAAGACATGCTATGCCGACCCCAAATAAATTGGGATAAAGGCAGGAGAAAAATGATATGACATCTACCAACCCACACGAGGCCTGCGTGGTGGTATA
Organism: Eurois occulta; assembly: GCA_950022335.1. Taxonomy (NCBI): domain Eukaryota; kingdom Metazoa; phylum Arthropoda; class Insecta; order Lepidoptera; family Noctuidae; genus Eurois; species Eurois occulta. Next base: position 1,124,273 of record OX465499.1, read on the forward strand.
CTGGTGAAGAAAATGTCAAAGGCTGATTGTGATATTTTATTTATTTATTAAAACTTTATGCACATAATGTAAAAAGGCGGACTTAATACCTTGGGCATTTTCTACCAGTCTACCTTAGGGTGATGCAGAGACAAATCAGTAGGTGCAATAGTACAGAAAATTACAAAGACTAAAATATAATAATAAATACATAATTATGTACATACATACAAACAAAAAAGGAAAAACAACAAATTAACTGTGGGAGGAGTCTGCCAACTTCTTATGTAAGTGTTCGCGAGCTTTTACTTTAAAAGTGAACCGACTGGTTGCCGTCCTGATATTCAGAGGGAGCGCATTCCAAAGGCCTGGACAAGAAAAGAAGATTTAAGAAAACCAGAACGGTGAGTAGGACGATCTACGATGGTAGAAGACGGTTATTGGAAGAACGAAGGTGCAACGAAGGGTATTATTTTAGCATTGCTGACACTGAGAGTTTACTTACAGTGACTAGTTTCATGCGGGTCGCCTGAGATGCGTGTGCGATACCTTAGGTTTATGTCCGGGATACAACGCGGCAACGCTCTAACAATGCTTTGGATATTGCAAATGTTCACGACCTGGAGACTTTTCTTTGTCTTATTTCAATTAGCAATCAACTCGGGCCGAGTCGCTGATTTTTTTTAGTAACCGATGAAAAATTTCCATGTGACGGGGCTCAGAATAATGTACTGCTTATTTGGTAACCGTTTTCGCGTCGGTGTCCTTTCCACCCCGTATGACGCGGTCTGAACCCCAGGACACGGTTGTTCCATCGGCCACAGTTCCTTCGGCATACATGTCAGCACATTGTCACTTCAGCTTGCTTCGGCTTATTTTCCATTCAAAAATAACAGAAAAATACTAACTTGTGATGTACTTAAACAGTATCAGTGAATGTCCAATGACCGGCAGCTTTCCTGGCACAGCCGGTGGTAACGCATGCGAGCTGGACTCGAGACGAGCATACCTCAACCACAGATACACAGGACACAGCACACATACTAGTATCACTAAGCTCAACATTGTACGACAGCAGTATTAGTTCTAACCGACGCCTAGATGCTGACAGTATATATATACATGTCGTCTTACTTCCTGCCCGTTGATTTCTTAGTATTGGTCGAACTATGTAAGTAATGTAACTTGATTCTCTTTGTTTGATTGGTTATATAATACATATTGTGGATGCCGTGAGGTGGTGCTTTAATTTCCCGCCATACACGTGGACAGAGTCGATCCAGAATTTTCAACAAGCATTCTTGTAGCTGACGCCACACAGATCAGATCTTACGATCGAACCTGTCACGTCCACCGTACAAGCCTATATTAGTTGCTACTCATTGTAAATTATTAAAAGTAACTGTGATTTGTGTAGAACCTAAGTTTCACTGGTACGCCCGTACGAGTACCCACCTTCCTCATGGAACCCGTACCAAGAAACGATACTCGTAACGATGACGACCCTGTTATCGTTACGCCCACGCTCCCGCCGTCATGCATAATATTTGAGGCATCATTAATATCTAAGATTTGTGCAATAGTTTTGTCGCGCAGTTTAAGCTCTACGCACAGTGCTATGAAATACACTAACTTATATGCTAATCTAATGGCGTCGCTTTGGTTTAGAATCAGCTAGTAAACAGAAATCATCGAGTTTACGGTAGGGCGTTGTCTCACTTACGTAGAGTCCTTCATGGAAATAAAAAAAAAAAAACTTTCTTTTCTTTCTCGTTTTTCTTTTTTCTTTCTTTTGTTTTCTTTATCTCTTTACTTCCTTTCTGTATTACAATTGGCTGGACGCCTGTTTGAAACAAGCCAATGAGGTTATGCTGATCCAATGCAGAGTTATAATAATGCGTTGATCGTTATTTTACCTCGAAAACGTACATTATGACTAACTTATTGTTACTTTTTGCTAAATGATTTAGTTGCCATGAGATATTATTGAATCTGTGAAAAGAATAAATTGTGTTGTTGCAAAAAAGCTTTTGGTAGAAAACACTACCACTCTGTCATTAGTAAACGTAATCGTAATGATGAGTTTTTCAGCAATTTCAGTGTCGCACTTTAGAACTCAGTGGAAGAAAGAAACAATGGATGGACTGTGTGAAAAATGACAAGAAAGAGGGTGATTACTGACACGCTCCAGAGGGACACCCAAAACGTGGTAGTCAAACGGGTAAAAAAATAGTGTTGCACTTAGAAGTGTTTAATTCTAAGTGATTGTCATTTTACCACCATACCGATGTCCTTCAGCAGCGCTCACAGTCCTGTGCACTATTATACCTAAAAATAGCAGACATTTTCGCAATATATTTCTATACATATAAAATTCAAAGTCCTAACTGACTGACTAACTGCTATCAACGCACAGCCTAAACGTAGTAATCAGACATCAAATGTCCCTTTTCGGTGACGACAGCACAGTTATCTATGACACGAACAACACGGAAGACATGGAAGAACAGATAAACACTAGCCTTAGTTCTATTATTAATTGGTTGACTGCTAATAACCTTTTCATAAACCTTAATAAAACTAAATTTATGAATTTTAAACTAAGACAACATGAGAAATCACGTGTCAAATAAATTATAATGAAACTCACTACTTGAAACGAATGTAACAAAATGTCATCAATCAATTTTAAAATTTTATCTTGAAAGTCTACGTCGCTCAGATAAATGGCAAACATTGCCTACTAAAACAGAGTTTATGTATAAAAGTGTGTTTGCAATGGCACCCAGATTGTATGTACAATAAAATACCTAAATAAATTAAAGAGTAAAAGCCTCAATAAATTTAAATACAGACTTTCACAATTTTATTATTGATAGACAAAGTATACATATATATAGCGAATTTCTAAATGACAAACTGTTATAATGTTGACATTTTATTTATTAATTCTAATTGCCATTGTGCGTGTTTTTTATTATTATTGACGTTATCTCTGACATTTGATGCATGGAATTTTAATATTGACAGGTGACATAAAATTATGTAATGTTTTAGTTTATTGTTTTGTGTTGTGTTATTTGATGATTTTAATTATTTAGTGAACCAAATTGCATTGTTATTTATTGATTTTATTTTATTTATTTTGATTTTATTTATAGATTTTTAATAGTTATTATTATTTTTTGAAGCAATATAATTGTATGCACGTAATTGGAGAAACATTTTGTATGCCTAACGGCAGGACATAGATAGTTTCTGAATTTTATATATTGTAAGGAATACCCTCCCTACAACGCATAACTACCCGCTGCTGTCTATAAAAACCGTGCACGTCAGTCAGGATTTCAGGAAGTCCATTTGCTTCTTGGAGCTGACAGCAGACGGTTGTCTTCGGAACCTCGGTCGGTCGATTTTAGGTCACGTGAGTCAATCTAAATTCTTAAAACTAAGTGTGTAATCGTTGCCTAATTTGTGGTGCCTAAATCGGTTATGTGTGTAAATACACTTCTCATCAAAAAAATCGAAACACTTTCGTTTTTATTGTTTTTGTCCTAATTTTTTACAAAAGAGAATTAATTCCATGAAAAAAAAAACATTATTGTGTAGCTGGCAGTTTGGTCATTACAGTAAGAAGAAAAAAATCAAAATTCGAAATTAGAATTTCATTTGTTTATCCTATAAATGAAATTAATCACTGTTTTGAGACAAATGTGTATTTAGGGTTGGAGTACGTTTCTCGTTTAAAAACTAAAAATTAGCGCTTGTCTTTAAACTTTTTGTTTCTTATTTCATTTACTGTGACTTTGGGACGTCTGAAAAAACTTTTTTTTCTAAAACATATGGATACTTCGCCCGCAGAAGCCGCCCAAGTGGTGGCATTGCTGGATTCTGGACTTAGTCAGCGTGTTGTGGCTGCAAGATTGCATCTAAGCTTATCATCTGTTCATAGAGTCTACAAACGCTATCGGGAGACTGGTTCGTTCACGCGCCGTTCAGGATCTGGCAGGAATCGGGTCACTTCTGAGCGAGATGATCGATTTATTGTAACAACTTCTTTACGAAATCGACGCCTTAACGCTGTTCAACTGCAGCAGCAGCTTCGCGTTGTACGAAGAGTAGCTGTAAGTGACTCTACAATAAGAAGAAGGTTGAAGGAACGCGGATTGGCACCGCATAAGCCAGCGAATGGGCCGAAATTAACTGCAGACCATCGAAGAGCGCGCCTTAACTTTGCACGCGAGCACCTAACTTGGTCATACCTTCAGTGGAGCAAAGTACTGTTTTCTGATGAGTGTAAAATTATGCTGTATGGTAACGACGGAAGGAACAAGGTCTACAGAAGAGATGGAGAACGCTTTGCACAATGCTGCATTGAAGAAAAGGTCAGCTATGGTGGCGGTTCGTGGACGGTTTGGGGAGGAATCAGCGCCGACGACGGTAAGACAGAACTTGCCTTTGTGTCTGGGCCACGGCTGCCTGCACTAAACTCTCATCGGTACATCGAACAGTGTCTTGAACCTCACGTGATGCCCTATGCACATTTTATTGGCAACGACTTCATATTCATGCACGACAATGCTAGAGCTCACACCGCGGGCGTCGTACGAGATTATCTTACCGAAGTCGGTATCTCCATTATGGTATGGCCAGCAAGAAGCCCGGACATGAATCCCATTGAACATCTATGGGATGAATTAAAGAGACGAATTCGAGCAAGAGATCCAGCCCCAGAAACACTTAGCCAGCTGCAAAATGCAATCCAAGAGGAATGGGATAATATACCACAACATGTGATCGTGACTCTCATCCGATCGATGAAGAACCGTATGGAAGCAGTAATAAGAGCTCGCGGAGGGAATACAAGTTATTAAATAAACGTTTCTTACATTTTTTTTTCATTTACGCGTGTTGTTTTACCCATTTCCTTCATATTCCATACAGGGTAAAAATTACTCATTATACAAAATACGAAACCTATGAAGACTTAATTTGAATTTAGAACAATAACATTAGGATTTAAAAACCTCATACTACTCACTATTAAATGACATTTTACATTTATTCCTAAATATACACATTTTTCTGATAATCCTTATCAAATCATAAACTGCGAGGTGTTTCGATTTTTTTGATGAGAAGTGTAATAATAAACGGTTTTCTTGTCCTAATTTGTTTTTTTTTAAGTAATTATTCCTTCTGCATCTTACAATATTATACCACCTACAGTTTACTTATGTTCACATAATAAATGAATTTGAATTTAAATTTGAAGGAAAATTTATTGATTTAAGTATTTATTTATTTAACACTTCAAGCCCAAAGTGAACGTGATTAAGTAACAAACATCTAACCATCCAAACTTTCGTATTAAAAGTATTCTATTTAAGATAAGTATAATATTAGTTTTTACTTTTAAAGTTGAATTCTTACTAGTATAATAGTCTGTGCAAAAGTAAGTTTGTTTGTTACCTTTTCACGCCTAAACCACTGAACCGATCATCCTGAAATTTTGCATATACGTTGTCAGGTGTACAGACACGGACATAGGGTACCTTTCATCACGAAAAAAAGTAGTGTTCCCGAGGAAAACAACAATGACTTTCTCATGATACTAGATGGCGCCACGTGTCTTTCGAATTATGATTGAATTATGTTTTTACAAGCAGAGTACAACCCGAATTGATTGTCAAATAAATGAACGCGAGCGAAGCCGCGCGCCAAGCGCGGAGCGCCCGTCTACGGGAGTTTTGAAGCCCTATTTGACTCTGTTGGGGGATGATTTTGGGAAAAATGTTATACAAATGTCTCATAATTTTAATTGAAGAGTGTGTACACCAATTTTCGAGTCAATCGACGCAGAGAATATTAAGTTTCACGAAAAATTCAAACCATGGGGGTTTGAATTTTTTATTCGCCCTCTTAGAGGTGGAATGACCTGCCAAAAATATGTGACCAGCTTTGTGTGCTATTCGCTGATGATATCTCCATTCTCATTAAAAGCCCTTCAAATAACCTAGAATATAACTCTCAAATTATTGAAACTTTTAACCTAATAAAATCCTGGCTTCAAAATCACAATCTTGAAGTAAATAACAAAAAAACTAAAATCATACAGTTCAAACCCTACCAAAAACAAAAAATTAACTTAAAAACTATTACTAATAACATTAAAATTGAAGAGGTTGAAGAATTCAAACTATTAGGTATAACACTAGACTCTCATTTAAATTGGAAAAAACATGTCGACAAAACAAAAATAAAGTTATCACAATTCTCATATGGACTTGTGTGCTAAAATCTAACACAAAAACTCAGTGTGCTCTCTCTGCATACTACGCGTATGCCTACGCATGGCTACGCTATGGTATCATCTTGTGGGGACACAGTGTAGATGCAAACGATTTGTTCATTGCCCAAAAGAAATGTCTACGAATAATATTTAATATTAAACCTAGAGATAGCTGCAAACCCCACTTTATAAAGGAAAAATTGTTATCCTTACCCTCCATTTACATACTAGAAGTAGCCACTTTTGTTAAAAAGAACATAAATATGTTTAATTTTGATAAAAACGAGCGCCGCAAGACTAAGTTAGTCTTACCAGCACCTAGACTACAAATGTATAAAAATAGCCCTGAATACCGAAGCATTCAAATATATAACAAATTACCCGACAGTATACGGTCCACCAAAACAATTCCTGTATTTATAGCTAGGTTAAAGTCACTACTCTTAGAAAAATGCTACTATAGTATCGAAGAATATATGGAAGATAAATTTTAATTATTTTAAATATTTTGCTGTAATTTTTTGATTATTGATTATTTTGATTATAAAGCTAGACAGATACTATAATATATATATTATAGATAACATTTAAATATAGTGTATGTTTGTTAAAGTTCCTAATGATATATTATAATGTACTAAATATGATACTAGTACCTACTGATATTGATAATTTAAACTGTTCTTTGTAAGTATATTCTAGTCTTAAGTTATTTTGCTGCGCCCTAACAGGGTAATGTATTCATTTGTTTTTAAGCCAAGCTTGTAACGGTGTATACATTGTGCAATAAATAAATAAATGAATTTCGAAAAACCCTTCCTTAGTGGATACCTATTCTTCACAAAGAATACACCCTTCAAATTTCATGTATTTAAAACCAACGGTTTAGGCTGTGCGTTGATATATCAGTCAGTCAGTCAGGACTTAGAATTTAAGATGCATAGATAAACTATTATAAACACGGAAGTTTGGATCGATGGATGGATGTTTGTTACAATCACGACAGAACGGCTAAACAGATCTGGATGAAACTTGGCACAAAGATAGATTATAGTCTGGTATAGCACATAGATTACTTATTATCCCAGAAATAGGTAAGATCCCGTGGCCAATACCCGAACTGCACGCGGGCATGCCGCGGGCATAAGCTAGTTTCCTATAAAAAGCTTTGTTACTCTCCTGCAAATACTACTGGACGGATTTCGATGAAATTTGGCACACAAATAATTTGTAACCTGGATTTACACTTTATCCTGGCAGTACAATCCCGTGGGACAGTTACCGAACCTCACCCTGGCGAAGCTGCGAGCATAAGCTAGTATATTATACTTATAACTATTACTACTATCACTACATATTATAAAACAAAGTCGCTTTTCTGTCCCTATTTCCCTTTGACCGCTTAAATCTTTAAAACTACGCAACGGATTTTGATGCGGTTTTTTTTAATAGATAGAGTGATTGAAGAGGAAGGTTTATATGTATAATACATGCACCCGTGCGAAGCCGGGGCGGGTCGCTAGTTCAATTATATACTATTCAAAGCATCCATCAACACAATGTGTGGAGTGCGTTACATTGAGTCCTACCGTAAACCATAATTTTTCCACAAACAAAAAAGTCGTTTCTCAGCAATAATTTTTGCGTAGAGCGATGAAAAACGTGTTGCGCCGACCCCAAGTAACGTGGGACAAGGCAGGAAGATGATGATACTTAGATAACGACAGGTAGGCCAAGGCCAATCGTATGTAATAGTCATGGAAACGCGTCAGATATAATCAGTTCGCGATGTCTCCATACTTTTTATGATTATTTTCTTGGAATAGAACCAAACACATCATTAAAAGTTAAAGATTGTTATTACAATTCATATTTATACAAGACAAACGATGGAATTGTCCTAGATATTCATTATTCCGTAATATTGTATCGGGTCAAAAGCCGCTTCTTATAGTAAAAAACAATCATCGATCATCATCAGATACCGGAATAACACAACATAACATCACGCCTGTAATCCCCGAAGGGTTAGGCAGAGGTGTACCTAATAGTACACCCACATTTCGCCAGTTATACTTTAAGTCCCATGTATTATGAGGCAACCCGGTCCCTTTTCCCAGTCGATGTAATATCTTTCGAGGTCTCGTGGCAAAATAATAACAGCCGCTCAGATCGATCTTTAGGTTAAGCCGTGCTTGCCCAGGTTGGTCTGTGGATGGGTGACCACCCATTAAATAACGAGTTTCCTGCGTGCCTCGGAAATCACGTTAAGCCGTTGGTCGCGGCTGTCATTCGTTCAGATCGTTGACAGTCGTTACAGGTAGTCAGTGGCCCAAAAAATCTGATAACCAGTCTTACCAAGAGGTATAGTAGTACTCAGTATCTACTAACTGGGTTATGGAGGACAGATAGACAGTCGCTCCATGTAAAATACTGGTATTCAGCTGCATCCGGTTAGACTGGAAGCCGACCCCAACATAGTTGGGAAAAGGCTATTAAAAAAAAAAAATTATGAGGCGGTGACTCCGTGGCGGCTACTGAGAATTTCCTGACGAAAAAAACCCAGTAACACTTTACCCCACCACGAGATAAACGAGGTACTTATAAAAATAGTTAAATACTGTTTGTTCTGTTCGCACAGACAAACCGTAAAAACGGGTTTGCCGGCAGTTCCTAAGTAAAGATAAAAAAAAACGCGGTGTGTCGTAACATGCTCTAAGACAAGACAAGCCCTAAGCAATATATCCCATTGGTTTCCTCCGCGGTCGTTGTCTAAACGTCGCTCATGAGTGCAGCTGGTGGCCAAGCGGTACTTACTTAATTATGGAAAAACAATTATTTCATAGTTACATAACCTTTCCTATATAAGTGGGCGCCATTTTCAACAGGAATAGAAAACTGAAACGCAAATATATCGCGAAATTAGCGAATAATAACCTTTTGACTCAAGAATATGAGGTACCTACTCTTCAACAAGAAGCGTAAAAAAACTATGTAGATCCTAAAATAGCATTGCATCAACTTAAAAATGCCCAGCAACTTACATAATTGTCAGATTCATTTCATATTCATTTTATTTGAAAGAAAGAGAAAGAGAAAGAAAAAATATTTATTTGTCGCAGGGACATGACGTGCATCCAGGGCTGCGGGACTGTTCGAAAGAGATACCGCGGCCCTGGAACATAAAGGGCCAAAGAAGGAACATGGGTGGTTTTTAGTCAGTAAGAGTCTGACACTCCCTTCCGCTCCGCCCAGAGCGGGAGGGGTCATTTGATGATTTCCCACCCTCCAAAAAAAAAAGGGACATGACGTGCATACAAAAAAAAAACAAAAATAATTGCGTTCCACAACATAGGTCATAGGTTAAAGGTAAATCCCGATCCCGTTTCTAGTGTTAATGATAATTTTAGTGGCCATGACAGTTTAGAAACTTATCTAAGTTAAAGGTCGACTCTTCACGTGACCAGAGGGCGGGCCTATTTTTTGGCCAAAGAATCAGCATTGCCATCGAACGTGGTAATGCTGCCAGCCTTCTGGGCACTTTTCCTGTTGACAGCGATGCGGACGAATTTTTGGATGCCCTGTAACCCTTTTATACTTGTACATATTTATTTCTATTATAGTATTGTAGTTTGTAAATAATTAATATTTTGATTAAAGATGTCAGTTAAAGGTATTATAAAACGGTTACAGCTAAGAACAATATTATGGTCCCTATTAGGCAATAGCGTTACACATAATTATCATAAAAAGTTGTACCTCCCAGGTTCCCCAATTTTAGGAGAAAGTGTTTCATCAAAGACAAAATCAAACATTGCAATGTTATTATCGGATAGCATTTTTTTTAACAAAAATCAGCTGTTTCCTAAAGTGTAATACCTACACGGTCAAAATGTATGGAACAGCTCTGCTGTTTTTTTATTATAACCGATGAAAAATTTATATGTAGGCGGTCTCAGAATGATGTACTGAATACGTGTGAACCGTTTTCGCGTCGGAACCTTCAGCATTAGACTTTAATTCAGAAAAAATGCGGGAGACATCATTTTTGTCTACCGGAGCAAGTGTGAAAATTGCTTCACTATATCTGTTGGTCTCATAAAATGATATAAGCGTAGGCTACTGGGTTTTTAGTGACAGTCACAAAAGTGTTATTTGTAAGATCTGAGTTTCTGAAATGTGAGGGAAGGTCTAGTCACCCATAAAATAAACTTGCAAAAATTTATGCTGTTCGTTCTGTTAGAAAAAGTGAACCAATTCGATGATATTATCTGACTTTGTGCGGTAAAAGTTGCGGAAAACCCGGGCATTCTTATTTCTCTATCTACTCCAAAAGATGTCATTTGAAAGTATGAGTTGTACTTTCTGATTATATTTAAACAGCGCCGTGATTCATTTGCATCATATAAATATAGAGTTTTCAGAGGTTCTTCTGGTTCACCAAGTAAAGGAATGGAAACTTTGCCATAGAAACAACACATCCCCGCGGTCTCGTCTTTCCATTTTAAAGCATCACAAAACTGGCATTTTTTATTCATCAAACCAACAACAACTAAAGTATGATTTTTGTAATCAATTAAATGATTGTATTCAAATCCAGAATATTAAATACGGACCAACTGTGACGCATAAAAATCCGTCGGCGTTCGGTTTGGATTTCTGCAAGAGCGGTCCTTCTCGCCTGCGACTGTTCTGGAGTTTTTGTCGCTCTAATGATTGCCTACCGCTGGGCTTGTTCTCTGAGACGGAGTTATGTTAAAACAGGCGTCTCAGTTACTCTAAGGGGCCATCTCCAGGAGCGAGAGAATCGCGGCGATATTACGTATTTGAATGGGATAATATCGCCGCGATTTATATAAGATAAGTTGTGGTTGCTTCCAAAGAGGATACATCGAGAAAATACATAAAATGTGGACCGAAACAACAATAAGGATAAAGGTTAATGCCGAATGTAATTGTTTTTGTAGTCCATCCGAAATATCATACAAATGTTTGATTTTGACTTCCATGAACGATGAAACACTTTCTTCAAAAATTGGGGAACCTAGGAGGTGCAGGGAACTTTTTTTAATATGTATAACGCTATTGCCTAATAGAGTCCTTAATATTGTTCTTAGCTGTAACCGTTTTATAACACCTTTAACTTTTAAATGGACCTTTGTCTTTTTAAAGATAATAATTAAATTATTTACAAACTACAAAACTATAATAGTAATAAATATGTACAAGTAGAAAACGGTTACAGGGCGTCCAAAAATTCGTCGTCCGCATCGCTGTCAGTAGGAAAAGTGCCCAGAAGGCTGGCAGCATTGCCACCTTGAATGGCAATGCTGATTCTTTGGCCAAAAAATAGGCCCGCCGTTTAATTAACTTAAATAAGTTTCTAAACTGTCATGGTCACTAACATGGAACGTGGAATAAAATGAATATGAAATGTATCTGACAATTATGTAAGTTCATTGGCCTTTTTAAGTTGATGCGATTCTATTTTAGGATCTAGTTTTTTACGCTTTTGAGTGAAGTAGGTACCTCATATTCTTGAGTCAAAAGGTGTAATTGTTCGCTATTTTTGCGTTTTTGTTTTGTATCCCTGTTGGAAATGGTGCCCACTCTTATAGAAAAGCTTATTTATCTACGAAATAATTGTTTTTCCATAAATATGGTACCGCTTGGCCACGAGCTGCACGCTCGAGCGACATACGTGTCGGGACAGCGACCGCGGTGTAGTGCGGGTTGGTAGATGTCGTTTCTACAAGTTGGGTAATTTAATTCTAATTAGGATTCCGTACCTTAAAAGGTAAAAAAGGAACCCTTATAAGATCACTCTCTTATCCGTCTGTCTGTCTGTGTGTCACCACCGATTTTCTCAGGAACGGGTGGACCTAGCAAGTTGAAATTTATACCAGATACTGAGGACTATTAGGTGTATAAAAATCAGGGTCATGAGTCAACACGATATAAATATATGGGCAAATTTAGATTTTCGCGAAAATTTGTAAGTCCCAAAATTTACCTTAATTTACAACTTTTTTTATATTTCGGAATTTTCCCTTTACTTGTTCTGTAAGACCTTGCTTTTAACCAATATTGACAATTCTAGGTCAACCGGAAGTACCCTATATATAGGTTTTGGGTCGAAAACCTATATGGTAGTTCCCGTTGAGCTAGAATCATGAAAAGCAAGAAGCATTGTCTTATAGCACAAGTAAAGGGAACAATCTGAAAACCGTAAATGTTTATATAGTGTAATAACAAAATACCTACAAGTTTATGCGGAACCCTCGGTGCGGGAGTCCAACTCGCACTTGGCCGGTTTTTTTTTTAACTTACTAAACTAAGTAGATAATCCATCTCTATTCTGGTAGTTATTAATAGTTATGCCTATGTATGAGTTACGAAGCATTATGCCCCTTTAATATCTAACTTGCTTTAAAATGTCTGGTTTGTAAAAAAACCAGCCAGGTGCGAATCGGACTCGCACATGTAGGGTTCCGTAGCACCAAACAATACGGGGTGGAAGGGACACCGATGCAAAAACGTCATTCTGAGCCCCCTACATACCTATAAATGTTTCATCGGATATTAAAAAATCGGCCAAGTGCGAGTCGGGCTCGCGCACGAAGGGTTCCGTACCATTATCTATAAAAAATACGAAAAAAAAACACGTTTATTGTATGGGGATATTTTTTTTTAATTTTTAGTATTTGTTGTTATAGCGGCAACGGAAATACATCATTTGTGAAAATTTCAGCTTTCTAGCTATCCCGTGATAGCTAGAAAGCTGAAATTTTATGAGATACAACCTGGAGACAGACAGACAGCGGAGGCTTAGTAATAGGGTCCCGTTTTACCCTTTGGGTACGGAACCCTAAAAAAACAGTTGTTCCATACATTTTGACCGTGTAGGTATTGCACATTTCTAGGAAACAGCTGATTTTTGTTTTAATAACCAATGAAAAAAATCTATGTGGCGTCGGTATCCCTTCCACCCCGTATAATAACAATATTTTTAACGCTCATTCATTCATTCATTTCATTTGTGCACTCAACAACAAAACTAAAGGACAATGACCAAAGTTGGTACCAAAAAGTCTCGCGCCTCAAAACCAAAATATTATAGTAATTAGTTTCATATTTTTTTACGGCATTACGCGTCGGGGATTTGATTTTTGAACTGGAAATATACTTTTCGAGTTTAAAAGTACGAATATTGTTTTACTCCCTTTATATGACGTTCCGTTTCAACTGAATATAAATGACGTTCCGTTTCAATTGAACAAACCCTTGTCTGTCGAGCGGACTCTAAAATTAATTACAATTAAGTAAGATCAGTACACCAAATCGATTTAGTTTGGTTTATTGCTATTTGCAACAAAATAGATTTTCTCAGCCTAAAGATTTTGATTTATCGATTACATCCCTAAATCCCGACTAGTTTATAGCGCACTTACTATACTCTATGGTTTATAGTTATCTTATCTGTGGCATCTGACATTTGTACTGTACTGACTGACTATTGGCAATATAAAGGTCTAAAATAAAATCGAGTTTCAGTCAAGCATACTGTGGATGTTACTTTAACTCGTAATTCTTACTAATATTAGTGTATTACGCTGTTTTTAGAGCAATACTGTAATGTATGTGTGTTAAAATACGTCGTTGGTAGCGTCGAAAAAATAGACCTACTTTTTAGGTTAGTTTCGATTTTATAAAATAACTCTGAAACGCGGGTTTTTTTTTCAAAAATAATTTTTGTAGGAGTTAATACGATCAGTGTAGTCTATAAAAAACAAGGTTTGATTTTGATGCAGCATGGTACGGGATTCCATACTTCCATGAGCATTCTCTTTTGTTTTTCATAGTATTTTAACGAAAAACGGTACCGGTAGTATTTTAATGGGTCGGGGAAGGGGGGGGGGGTGAACAGGGACGTCGCGACAGGCCTCGATGGCGAGGTCGGAATGACGGCGGTTTTTATCTGTGCGTACGTAATGTACTGGTTTGCCTACTGCTCTACAGTAGGACGGTGATCCACTCCTGACGATGGTCGCCGGGAGTGGTTAGAGTATGCCGTGGTTGTCGAATCTTGTTAATACACAATGGTTCGTATCGGGCGGCCGATGCGCTCAAAGGGGGCAGAATCGAATAAACGGTTGGAAAGGCGTTTCATGAACTGAAGGACGGTAGGCATTCTTAGGTCTAAGTGGCTTTCGTTCGGGACATAGAAGGAGCTTCCATGATTTTACGGAGCAATCGGTTCTGGCTCAATTGTAATTACTTTGTACTACAAGGTACGGTACATGTAACTACCAAGTTTTTTATTTTGACATTCAAAAGTGTCTTTTAATGGCCTAATACATTATGGTATAAATTTGACGTTGATTTTTATCGATTATTATCAATTGATACTATTTTTAATTCTGATGGATAAGGTCACTTCTCGCGTGTGGTTTAAAATCCAAGCAAATGCAATCAGCCTCGAAAAATTTAGAAAATATTTTTTCAGTGAATATACTGCACATGCAGTAGGTATATTCATTTCTATTTAAAGACTAATACTTATCATAAAGGGAAAGCTACTCTGTCTCTACTCTTCCACTGGCAAATCTTCGAACAGCAAGTGTAGATCGTGATGCAAGGGCAGCAGCACACAAGATCCACACATGAAAGGAACTGAACGGTAAATCAGATCTTGTATTGAAACCCTTTTATTAAACAATAGTGGTATAAAACATTAACAAATTGTTTATTAATAAAAACATCAGCTAAACAAAAGAAATAATTTAAGAAAAACAAAAAACCCGACTGCGTAAAAACTAATAAAAACTAAAAAGAAAGAAACAAGCCCAGTAGTTTAAATCATACATTCTAATGCAGAACAGAACGACTCACAGTCGGGGCCCCTTGGGAAGATGTGATTGGTAAAATTTGAATGGGCCCCGACTGTGAGTCGTTCTGTTCTGCATTAGAATGTATGATTTAAACTACTGGGCTTGTTTCTTTCTTTTTAGTTTTTATTAGTTTTTACGCAGTCGGGTTTTTTGTTTTTCTTAAATTATTTTTTTTTATTTTATACTTTTTCGTTAGGTACTATTCATTGACTTCGTTATAAGATGGTAAATTTCGCAATCTAGTCATTTCATTGAGGGAGTTAATATCGTGGGGATTATTAAGTAACTTGCGGTGGTCTAAACTACTGATGATTAGTCCCTCTAGAGACCTAACTCGGCTCAAAGCTACATATGCTTGACCTTTAGCAAAAATGCGTGAACTTAAGTCTACCACAGCTCGGTCCAAAGTAGTTCCTTGGAGCTTGTGTACAGTTACACCCCAGCACAATATCAATGGCAACATTTTTCGCTCTATTTTACCCTGTCCGCGCAGTGCATCGAATTCTGTCGTCGATGGTGCGATTCTGACTCCTACTCCAGGAACATTGTTTTTAATTGCTTTGTCGTCAAATTCTAGATAAACAGCCTGTGGCAGTTCTCCAGGTTCCAATTGGTCCCTCCGAAGAGCTGGCCACTCAATTGTTCTTATAACACCCATTGCTCCGTTAACAAGACCATGGATAACATTTAAATTTCTTCGTAACATAACTCGTGATCCTAAACCGATTGTTAAATATTTAACGATTCCTCCAGTTTTGTTAGGATCATCAGAAACATAAACATCTTTCGGTTTTTGACCATATGTTTTCGATTCTACTGATTTATCAACTGCATGTAATTTATACAACCTAGTAGTTTTTGCCAATATAGTTGTCATCTTTTGATTATGTTCATCGACCTGTCTAGTAGTTGGGAAAACTCGAATGATTTCATTGAGATCGTCTACCTCTTCCCGTTGACTATCTAATATCTCCAATTGTTGCATTGTCAGTTGACCGACTCTGAGATTATTTAATATATCCACAAATGTTGTGTCATGTCCTTGTCTCATATTTTGTGGTAACTCACAGAAATCAAATAGATGCCAGAGGTTGACTTCACCTATTAACGTCGTAGGTTGTCGATAGCAATAAGCCCCGCCAGTTGTTTTGGACACAGGTGGCAATTGCATTAGATCACCAAATAAAATAATATTACAACCACCAAAGTGCAGTTGATTATGCTTCATTTCCTGCAGGCGTAGATTAATATTCCGTAGCGTTAGGTAAGGTACCATAGAAATCTCATCTATTATCACCCAATCTATAGATTTCCATTTTTGTCGTTCTCTTTGAAGGCGTTCGCCAGTTAAAGGTCGCAGGTTTTCTGGTCTACCCTTTTCTATTGGAAGTGTAAAGGTTGAATGAAGGGTACTTCCACCTATCAATCGGGCCGCGACACCAGTAGGTGCAGTAACGATGATAGCTTTCTCATGCATACGATTGCTACGGAGCCTCCTTACTTCTTCTACGATTAATTTTAGCGTAAACGTTTTCCCAGTTCCGGCTCCACCAGTAACAAACATTCTAAGAGGTTGATTATTATCAAAATCATCATTCAAAAGTTTTTGAGACACTTTTCTGAAAAGTTGTTTTTGCTGAATGTTCAATGAGGAAAGAGTTCGTTCAAATTCTTCATTAGTAAATCTTGTATCAGTTTCATTTTCTTCTATTTCTTCTTCTTGCTCTCCCTGATTTAATATTATACAATCATCATTGTCCATTCGCATAGGTAGATGCGTATCATTACCCTCATCATTTTCCATTAGATTGGTTACTGCATTTTCTGCCACAAGACGACTAATAGCTTCTTGAATTTCTGTTTCCCATCTTGACATAGTTTCTGCATTGTAACCGTGTTGTAATGGCCGAAGTAAATTCCTTTTACTCATAAAAGCTTCTTTCGCAGTTCCAAACCCTTCCAACAATTCTTCTTCTGCTCTAAAAGGAACATGTGTTACTAATAGAGAATAATAATAAGCCTCTGGGTCTGAAAAAGCCGTATAGTATCTGGTTCGTAAAATTGCGGGACGAGTTCTAGCTTTCATTCGCCCTGCATTGTCTAATAATGTTATAAATCTTTGTCGAGTTACGGTAATATCATCATCAATAGCATAAGCATCAGCATCTTGATTACACTCAGACACATCAATACGTGTTATTGTCTCAAACTGAACTGCAAATTCGCCTAAACTCATAAATTCTAAATCATGCGGTCGACAAACATACCTATCAAAGACATTTTTGAATGGTTCCGAATGTTCAGAAAAATCCACGCGTAACATTCGATATCTTTGAGATGGAGCACAAGTATTAACAAAAACGCACTTTCTTGAACTATCGCGTAACTTCAAGTGACAGAGACGATACGCACATTCTGTCGCTGACACTTCGCGATGGGTCAAAATGGCGTTTTGCATTGCAAAGATCTGATTTGCAAAACTTCCGCCTCGTTCTTGAACTTTTCTAATGGACTCCCGTATGGACCTTGATATTTCTGCCGGTTCAGACTTCGATATATATTTAGAAATATAATATGCTACACCCAAAGCAGAACCGCAGGGTTGTATATCTATATTGGCACGCCAAATTTTCAAAATTCTAGGATTATAATTGTTTATCATCGATTCGTGAGTATCTCTTTTTAAAATGCAAAATCTGCCACCATTACGTACAGCTTCGTCATCATCTAAAATTTTAGTTGCCTCTGAAGTCATTCGCGGAAAAGAAAAACGACAATGATTTCCGTTTTTAAAACAAGTATGTGTGTGTCTGTGCGTTTGTAAACGTTTAACTAAATCATTCATTTCAGGATCATCTTCTGCATCAGGTAATTCGCACGTAATAACACTGTCTATTAATTCAGTTCCTTCGCGGCTGTCAAAAGAAAACATATCTTGACACCACACCACCATGTGTACATGTGGACTACCGCGTAACTGAAACTCTATACGCCACCAATAGTCTTCCACTTTTCGACCCAATATTGGATTGAAATCTTTCTTTAAAAGTCTAAAAAACGCATTTAACCTAAACATAAACTGCCGTGATAAAGTCACCGGATATGATTCTATAAGGCGCATTTTTTCCTGAAAGCTTAAATTATCAACATCAGATTCGGAGCGTCCATCAGCGACTAATAAAGCACTCAACATATCAGGCCAGTTTAGATCATTGCAAGACAAAGTAATATACCAGTGAGGAGGTCCTAAATTTTTTACCATAGCTAACAAATCAGTGTACGCTTTGTGCCAATACGATTGTGTACCTCTTATATTTCTCATGACCAAGTGAACATTTTGCACTAAATCTCTTGTTTCTACACCATCTTGCCGTAATCTACCACAAACAGAAACATTTTGCCGAGCTTTATATAATTCAACGGTTGATAAGGCATAAAACAGGTATTCATTGTTTTGGAACCTTCGATAATGTGACATAATTCTTGATTGAAAATAATCGAGAGGAGTAATAGGAGTATTTCTATTTTCCCGCAGACCATTTTTACCATCAGGAAAAAGCTTTACCCACGAAAGTTCTTCAGCTCTTTGCTCTGAAAGTATGCTTACTGGTGGAGCTGTTTTTCGTCTCAATTCGTGAATTGGTATAGATCTGTCATCATTAACATTATTAAGTACATCTGTCATCATCGGTGTATCAGTGTCTATTGGCATTAAAGATGTTGTAGTTATTATATCCGTGTCGAAATGTATATTGTTTGTATTTTCATTGTTCATTTGTTGGTCTACGTTATCGTTTAATGAATTAACTGTCCGCTGTGGATATTCAACTGTATTAGTATTAGTAGATGTTACTGCCGTAATAGAGTATTGCAAATCTTTTCGACTACCTACTTGTAGTGAAATCGGCAGATGTTGGCATAAGGACTGAGTTCCATTACATTGCATTACCATGGAAGTTCCGGAATTTCTGGCACTATGACCTTTAGGACCTCGCGAATGTGAATCAAATATATAGTATTTGTTACCAAATTTTATTATAGCGACTGAATACTCGGTTTCACATGTAATTATTCCTTTATCATGCATGGAAAAGAAAAAATCTATACCGACATCTAAACTGGTAAAGTAACCTTCCAATACCTCAGATGGTCTATTCGGCTTTATCACTCCAATCACCACGTCTGGTTCAACTTGTAAATGGAAATTATTATTGGCTATTGTAACTAATGGCAATAATTCTTCAGTGTTAAGAAATTCGGCACGAAAATTAAGTCTCTCTATGCACAACGTGTAATAGGTATTGCCTGCAAGAAGAATGCGATCTAAATCAGATGGTTGCCATGCATTGATATGTTTGGATGCAGTATATGCAATAGCTGCAGCTGCATTTGCTGTACATTGACGTCCTCTCGAATCTAAGTGAAATCTTTCACTTGCTTGATGGAAGGTACCTCGCAAAATACACTTTTCATCGCCAATCGGTTTGAAGGCATTTTCTTCTCTGATCACTGCAGACGCATCAGTTTGCGATACGATTGCTTCAAAAACATTATTATTCATCTCCTGTGTAATAGTATCATAATTAAGTCTGACATCTGAATACAAATGATTATTTATAACAAGCCACTCCAGAGCTCTTTTTATTTTGTCAATGTCAATGGCATATCTTTTATTATAGGCAATATTTTGCAATGTTTCTGATACTATTATCAGTCCAGTACTCATAATAGAAATTGGCAGTTGTTCTGCTACTTCTTCTACTTGCTGGGCAAAGAGAATTGCTTGGCCCTTAAAGCCTTGTTGCCCAAATCTGCCACCTAAGCGAACTACTTTTAGAAAGGGCTTTATTCTGCTAATCAAACGCACTTCCAACTCACTTAAACATTCTAGTTCTGGTGGTATAGGCAATACCGCCATATTATTCCAGAATGCGTTTGGCGGTGTTTTATTTTTCAAAACATTACTTGCGCATCGATTGCAACAAATAATTTGACTAGGACTGTCAAGTGGTAAAACAGTTGTTGCGTTTTTTAAAATCGACTTCGTTTGATTTTGGTAACATAATTTGTTACAAATGTAGCATACATGGTTAGCGATTTGGGATATAGAATCATTGAAAACTGAGTCATCCGTGAAAAGCTGTCGCCGCAGATAATTTCGCCGGGAATTCACTCTTAACTGTGTAAGTCTATTTTCTGTATATGTTGGTGATTCGTCGTCTCGCATCTGAGACGCATGTGTTCTCATAGACGACAATCTTTGAGACCGGCTCGTGGGAGATTCGTCATCTCGAATCCGAGACGCATGTGTCCTCATAGACGATAGTCTTTGAGATCGTGTCGTTGGCGATTCCAGATCACGAGTTTTCGCTGTCTGTATTTTTTGTTTACAAAGTCTACTGAATCGACTTTGATCAGATTCCCGACTTTTACGATACTCAGCCATTCCTTTCGAAGTGTCACACAACACTTTTTTCTTTGTCGTGGGTGATAGACTGTTATAATTTAGACAATTATGATCTCTAACATGTTGCATTTGCTTCTGTCGCGATGCAGGAGACTGAGTTTCGCGACGTCTACTTTCTTGTCGGGCTTTTTTAGTTTTACGAGAAAGATTAATTGACTGACGACGTTTTCGAGCTCGCAACATCATGAGTTATTATGTAAGTATACTAAGTACCTGCCTATACGCCAAATACTTACTTAGATACAAACTCACACCGTATCTATATAGGTAATAACTAGGTACCTACATACACTAACAGTAAAATAGATTATAAAAAAAGACAAGTAATGAAAATCAATTGAAACCGAGATAAACTAACTAACAAATTACCTACCCAAATAAAATAATAACGTATACTATTATAGCGAACAACTTATTAACTATTAACCTACCGATTTATGAGTCGTGTATCGTGATAGTGTTGGTATCGTGAATTATTATGCTATACTAAAATACCTACCTATACTCCAAATAGATACAAACTGACACCGTATCTACATACTATAGGTAACTAGATACATACACTAACAGTGAAATAGATTATAAAAAGTAATGAAAATGAATTAAAACCGAAACTACGAACTAATTAGAAAATTACCTACCTAAATAAAACAATAACGTATACTAAAATATTATAGCGAAAAACTTATTAACTACTGATGTACCCTACCTACCGAACTATGAGTCGTGAATCGTAATAGTTTTGGTGACAGAAATGTAATGATGATAACAAAAAACAATAGGTATCCAAATTAAATATTTTCAAATTTACGTACGCACTAAAGTCAGTTAACTATTCTCTCATAATGAGCTAAAATCAGTTGTAAAGTATGAAAACTTAAATCCATAACAAAGAATTCAATTAGTAGACGCGGAGAATCTTAACACCGCGATTCACAAACGTGCATCAAATGAACAACGCCATCTATCGAGCTTGGTGGTAAACTTTTTTTTACTCGGCGACTTGGCGATGAATAAAAGTTATTTTTTTACCAAAACTATTTGTTCTTCATGCTTTTTCAGTGTTTTTTTTTTGTTTGTATATCGTTAATGCTTGAAATAAAAACAAATCAATAAGTAAGAAAATTAGCGAGAATGATTGTTTTGTTAAACAACTTTAAATCCTTATATATCCTAAACTATTATTTAAAATGAAAAATGATAAAAGGAACCTAAAGATGATTTTAAAATACCTATTCAACGATACCCCACTTGACATAGTTCATCGATTTTTTTTTTTCATTTTGACAATATTGCGTCTGGTTGTCGCTGTGGTGAATTTTGATTACTGTCATGTCTTTAGTGACACTCGCAAGGTAAAGACGAATCGATTGACGTAAGAATTATCAAAATCGGCCTACGCATTTGGTCTCTAGAACGCCACATAGAAACAAACATACATACATAGACTGATAAACACATTACCCTCCTTTGCGTCGCGCAGTCGGGTAAAAAAAACAATTTCCGCATAATACATGAAAGATCATCACTTAAGAACGGCTCAACCGATTTGGCTTGTTTGGTTTTGAGCCACGAGCTCATCTTATTCTTACCTGATGAGGTACTCGAGCTGGAGCGTACTGGAGCTAGTGGTTAAATTATGCCAAGGAATGTATGGTTACTCATCCACGGACGTCGGTACATGGATGGATGACCATTTATTCCTTGGGTGAATTTCCCAAATGACTTATTTTTTTGTCTTCGGTGAAATTAGTATTTGAAAAAAGGAATATTAATAATAATAATAATAAAAAAATCTGTGGCCCGGGTGTCAATGTGACACAACGTTTTTTTCAGCCGATTTTAATTTTGTAAAATTTTTGCCAATTTAATTGAAATATAATATGTGTTGGACAGTAAAAATAGAAGAAAAAAAAAAGAAAAATTATATACAATAATCGGATCATCATGAAATAATTAATGTAAATATAATTATATACCCACATCAATTTGAATGTCTTTGACATTTGAATGTCTTTGACGAAACTATGCTGAAACTATGAAGAAACTATGCTGACTAGAAGCCGGGCCAAACTACGGGCACACCCACCATCTCCGGACTCGTCGCTCAGCTCCGCCTCGCAGCCGCCGGGACGCGCCTCAACCGTGAGTGCTGTGTCTTCGGTCGCTGCAGTTGCGTCGAGCTCGAGCGACGAGTTTTTCTC
The DNA here is from genome assembly GCA_950022335.1 of Eurois occulta. Taxonomy (NCBI): domain Eukaryota; kingdom Metazoa; phylum Arthropoda; class Insecta; order Lepidoptera; family Noctuidae; genus Eurois; species Eurois occulta. The sequence continues at coordinate 1,147,106 of OX465499.1, forward strand.
CCCGCCGTCATCACCACCACGACGACGAGGAAGAGGACGGCCACCAGCGGGCTTGGGACCTCGAGGCCAACCGGCCCCGAACAGGGTCCCCGCTGCCGGTGGAAATGTGTCGCGCATGCGATGGACTCAGTCCATTAATGAGAATGTCATGCGCGCATATTATGGGGCTACTGAGGGGGGAAGCAACTTGACTGCGTACCGTTGTCGGATGCTCTCTCTGTTTCAGGTGCTTGAGCCAGGTGTCAGCGTGTCGGCGCAACGACTGTCGGATCAGGTGCGGGTCATCCAGCGTAATCATATGTTGGATGACACCGTACTTGATCGACTACGCTCCGAATCACGGACTAACCTAGTTACGCCTGCTTCACCTATGATCGCGGTACAGCTGCAGAATGTTACCAGTGCTTCGCCGCGATCCGACCGCGGTGGTGAAGAGGATGATGATGAAGTTATATCCGTGAGTACCCAGTGCAACGCACAATTGAGGAGTGCTTTGGAGGGTGCATTCCGGGAGTACCGTTCCACACCGCCTGAACTTAGACCACGACTACCTCGTTTGCCTATGCACAAGAAGAACAAGGCGCTGGTGTGTGCTCTAGATTCGCAGCTGTCGAACTGCTTTGACAGCAGCAAAGATCTCGCCGATACTCACTCAATATTGTACTGTGGAGCTGTAGCGGCATGTCGTGTAGCTCACGTCAAATTTCCTAACAATGACAGAGCTACACGACCAAAATTAGCTGTTCCAGCTTGGCAGTGCAGGATTGAGCGGCGTATCGGTGAGGCTAGAGCACTCATCGGCAAGTTAATCTGCTTCAGGGAGGGCAATACTCGCCCTAGAGTGATGCGCTTTGTGAGGCGGGCGTTCTCGGGAACTGATATTCGTTTTCGGGACTACTTAGCCCGCGTCACGGAGCGTATCGACTTCCTGAAGCAGAAGATCTGTGCATGGGCAAGCCGTATTCGTCGGTACAAGCGGCGAGTGGAACGATACACTCAGAATCGCACATTCCAAAGCGATGAAAGGTGGGTATATAGGGCTTGGGAACGACCGGACCAAGGTGTGACTGACATGCGCCTGCCGGATGATGACGCCATGTGTTCATTTTGGCGCAGCATTTGGTCGGTGCCTGTCAGTCACACTGAGGGCGATTGGATCCGGGAGGTTGAACAAGCGTGTGATCCAATACCAGAAATGGGGGCAATTATCATCAGCCCCCAAGACGTAGCTCGTGCAGTCCGTCCTTTGCCTAACTGGAAATCTCCAGGGCCGGATGGTCTGCACAACTTCTGGATCAAATGGTTTCAGAGATCGCACGCTCGCTTGGCGTCCCAGCTTCAATCAGCCTTAGAGTCAGGGTCGCTGCCCCAGTTCTTGACGACTGGAATTACCCACCTGCTCCATAAATCAGGTAGTACTGCGGAACCCAAAAATTATAGACCAATCACTTGTCTACCAACAGTCTATAAAGTTCTTACATCCATTTTGAGAGCTAAAATCAATCAACATATTGAAAGTAATTGTATCATGTCTGCCTCTCAGAATGGATGTAGGAACGGGTCCCGCGGTACTAAGGAGCTGCTCCTCATAGATATGGCCATTAGCCAACAGGTTCGCCGCTCCCGAAGGGATCTGTCTACATGTTGGATAGATTATAAGAAGGCCTATGATTCTGTGCCTCATACATGGCTCATGAGGGTGCTGGAGTTGTATAAAGTTGATGCAACTCTACGTACCTTCCTGATGTCATGTATGGGGCATTGGAGAACGGTCCTTCGCTATCCAGGATGTCGACAGATCCAGGGGAACAGCGAACCGATAAGGATAGAGCGCGGTATATTCCAGGGTGATAGTCTTAGTCCATTGTGGTTTTGTCTAGCCTTGAACCCTCTCAGCACGCTGCTGGAAGGTTCAGGTCTAGGCTATCGGTTGAGGAGAGGTGGTCAGGTCATATCTCACCTTCTTTACATGGATGATCTGAAACTCATTGCCCCCAACAATTTGCAACTGATGAAGCTACTGAAGGTAACAGAAACTTTCAGTAGCGCCATCAAGATGGAATTTGGTGTGGACAAATGTGCAGTCATGTATGTCAAGCGAGGAGAGATTATGGAATCCGTGGGAACTCAACTCTCGGATTCCATACACCTTAGATCCCTCTCCTCAACAGAAACCTACAAGTATTTGGGTATGTCGGAAGCATTAGGTATCAATACTGCCGACATGAAACAATCGTTGAGGGAACGCTTCTTTGGCCGCCTGAATAAGGTTCTTGGCAGTCTTCTGTCAGGCGGAAACAAGGTGCGCGCCTTCAACGGTTGGGTCATGCCGGTTTTGATGTCTTCTTTCGGCATACTCAAATGGACTCAGACGGAACTTGATGCCCTGGATAGGAGGGTCCGCTCACTGCTGACCGCAAATCGGATGCATCACCCACGGTCGTCGGTGATGAGACTGTATATCCCGCGGAAGTGCGGGGGTCGTGGCTTCTTAAATGCTAAGACCCTGCACAACCGTGAGGTATGCAGTCTCAGGGAATACTTCCTAGAAGCCGACGTGGGTATGCACCGAGATGTGGTCTCAGTGGATAAGGGCCTTACCCCGCTCTCCCTGGCTAACGAGAACTGGCGCAAGCCTAGAGTATTAGACACTAATGACCGCATGGAGGTATGGCAGAGCAAGGAGCTGCACGGGCGCTTTTACCGGGCCCTACATGGGCCCGATGTAGACTTCTTAGCGTCCGTATCTTGGCTGCGTTTCGGTGACCTCTTCGGGGAAACCGAAGGTTTTGTCTGTGCAATAATGGACGAAGTTATGATGACGAATAACTACCGGAAATACATTGTGAAGGATGGCACGGTTGACATATGTCGGGCATGCCACCGTCCAGGAGAATCAATTCGACACATTATTTCTGGGTGTTCTCGTCTAGCTAACGGAGAGTACTTGCATAGACACAACCTCGTTGCCAGGATTATCCACCAGCAACTTGCTTTGAAGTACAACCTTGTGGAATCAGAAGTGCCATACTATAAGTATGCGCCCGACCCAGTTCTCGATGATGGTAATATCACGTTGTACTGGGATCGACCTATCATCACTGACAGGACTATTGTTGCCAATAAGCCTGACATTGTGGTGATAGATCGATTGGAGCGTCGCGCAATGATTGTTGATATAACGGTCCCGCATGACGAGAACCTCGTGAAAGCAGAGAAAGATAAACAATTCAAATATCTAGATCTGGCTCGCGAGGTTGTCGCCATGTGGGACGTGAGTACAGCAGTCATTGTGCCGATAGTCGTGTCGGCCAATGGCTTAATAGCCAAGAGCCTCGACCACCATCTGAGGAGGCTCTCGCTGGGCAGCTGGATCAAGCGCTTGATTCAGAAGGCAGTTCTTCTGGACACGGCGCGTATTGTTAGGAGGTTCCTCTCTCAAGAGCCCTGACCACCGGTAGCTCGGACCCTGTTCCCGATGCCGGTGGGCTACTATTTTTTATATTTTTAAATGTTTTTTTTATATTATTTTATATTCTAATATTTAAAAATGTACTTAATATGTCTAAAAATAAATAAAGGAAATAATAATAATATCCCTGGACATTTCACACAGCACCATCTAGTCCCAAGCTAAGCAACCTAATGCTTGTGTTATGGTAGCTAGATGGCTGATAAACTACATATATACATTTTTTTTTGTAAATACATACATATTATAGATAGAAAAACACCCAGACCCGGAACAACTACTTGTAGGTCATACAAATATTGGTTCCGTACGGGAATCGAACCCGCGACATGCAGCGCAGCAGTCAATCGCTTGACCACTGCGCCAACCGTGCCGTCAATCATGCCGAAATCCGTATCATGGATATTGTTCTGAATGATTTTTTTTAGTATTCAATAGGTAGTTATTGGGTTGTGGCAAAAAAAAATTTGCCCAGGACTATTACAAAGGTAATAAATAAATACATAAACCTATATTTTTTTTCAAATCGGTGCTGTACTTTTAAAAATAAGTAAGGTAAGTATGTAACTTATTCTATTTCATAGAATATTAGTTTTGTTATTATCAATAATAGCATATTTTATTACATAATTAACGATTATTATTACTGAGAGTCACAAACGTACTTGTCCTGCAAAATGTTCTCATATCGCAGCGCTGGACAACAGTAATTTAAACCTAACTTTACATCAACGAGTCCGACAGCGTCCCCACCCCAATTTTATTTCCCTCGTTAGTGTGTGCTAGTGCGCAGTCAGGACGGGCATGTGTCAAATCGCTGCATATTCCCGCCAATAACGTAAGTACGCCATTTCAGTTGCTCCCGGACAATTATTTTATATTATCGGTGGTTGCATTTTTCTAGTAATGAGTAGTTTTATTATTGTTGTTTGGTTCTAACAGAGGTAGTAAGTGAATTAGCTTCATTGACTGTTATTGAAATTATCCTAGATATTATGCATTTTTTCTAATTTTCTAAAAAGTGTGTTATTTCTCACGTCGCTGTTCTCATATCGCTGTAATCGGTGGTCTTTATTACCACCGATGTGATAATTTACACCGAAATGATAAGAAAAAATCAATCGGTGTCTTATATCTAATATCGATGTTTTGATTCATGATCAACGCACAGTTTTGTCACATCGGTGGATTGTGCTAAATAAAAGACGGGTGTTCGAATCGAGCGTATATTTAGACTACCGACAGATACCAATACAAGTGCGCGCTGCGCGCTTACTTAGTCTTACCCACATATGCAACAGATTGCTTTATCATATCGGTAGATCTTATCATCTCGGTGAGACGTTTTATCATATCGGTAGATCCCGTGTCATTTCGTTAACGATACAAAGAAACAATGGAACATACAAACATACATACATACTTACCTACATAGACTGCCGAAATCATTACCACGATACCTCTGGGTAGTAGAAGATGTATAAATCTGTATTCGGTAATGTACTGGTACTAGGCTGAGATGATGATGGTGAGGTGGAGCAATTGAACGCATTAATAAAGACAATGATAATAAAAATAAACATTCTTTTTTAAAATTCTAAGTACCTATAGTAAACATAATAAAAAAAGAAAGTAAATATAATAAAATAGGTACATAATTTCAAAAAATATATTTTAATTGGATTTCTAAGAACTCACTTCTCTTTGGTTGTTATCTACTTACATAAGACCCTCAGTTCAGGTCTTCAGTTCTAAGTCACCCTTGTAAAAATGTATAGGTACCTACTAACTATTTCCTTTTTGATGTTCAAAGGTGGATAGATTTTCATATCGCTGGATATGTACATCATTTAGGTGGATAAACTTATCATATCGGTGTACAGAGAAAATAATTGGTGCCGGTTTGTCATCAAATCAAATCAAAGCATTTATTTCAAGTAGGCCAGTTACAGGCACTTTTGAATTGTCGAAACAAAGACAACAATGAAATGTAGCTACAGTCCCAGTCACAAGGTATAAAAACTGTGAAATTACTGTAGTTGCCCATTCCCTAACGTAGATCTCTATGGAGAAGAACGGGCAAGATACTCCATGGACACTCTTTTAAATCAGCATATTTTTACAGAACCTTGGTTACATCATTCATGTTGAGATGGTACATTATGTGAGAGCGATGTAGCAAGATGGCACGTTAAAAGTGTCCATAGTAAAAACAAAGAAAAGAACAATTCAAAAATAAAATAATTAATTCAAATAAGCCGTGGCAACCAAGAGATGACCAGTCACAACTGACAGCGACCGTTCACGAACATGACGCATGTGTCAACACCATCCAACTCAACCATTTTGAAAAATGATCCGACACACGCGCCACCATCAGCGAGACATTTGAGTGAGCATGACATAGACTTAACCGCCAGGGCACATTCAAGTAAAAAAAAAGAGACGTAGGTTTCCAGCGAATGATAGCTTTCTAGTACATAGTACTCACATAAAATGGGCTATGCGGGTATACTCGTATAATACCATCATTATCATACCGGTCATATCGGTGGAAACCAGAATTCAAACTGAATTTTCTCCTTAGTCTTAAATGATACGTTGATGATATTAAAGTTGGGGATATTTGATATCCTAAAGATTACATAAAACCTGAAAAATATACAAAAAAAATATAAATGAAAAAGTTCACCGATATGATAAAAAAGGCATTTGTTTAAATTCACCCCCTTACTGAGTTTCACGTTTCGAAGCACGTTAGGCTGTTGGTCCCGACTGTCAGGCCGGCCCAGAAAGAGGTGGCGAGACGATCTACACGCAAGGGCTGGTTCGAGGAGGCACAAGAAAAGCTCATATGGATTTGGGGAGTCCTTAGCCCAGCAGTGGGACAGTATTTACAAAAAAAAACAACAATTAAAATATGGCACAGTACAGGTACAGTGGGCAATTATATCATCCACGGTCAGTTGACATTTCCCTGTGCGAACATCAGTTGGTTCAAAGCCTAGAAATTCATTAATTATGAGTATTTAGTAAACAACATTTTGATAACAGTTCTTGTTATACGTTTTAGCATCAACAGTTTACCTGCTCTGAACCAATTGTTGATAATGCATAACCATTCCGCTTTCGTGTCGCTCCTTATAGTGAGCTTGGTGAGAATTTTATTCAATTTTTTTATTCACCTGCTACATTTCCCTGCCCTTATCCCAATTTATTTGGGGTTGATGCACCATATCTTCTTCTATTAGACGTCATCTCATGCCACTTCCTTTTCACCCGTATCATCGGTCAAAAATTTCACACGGTGCATTCATCACGAAAAATGTTATTTATCATAAGTTTTTTCGTCAGTCCCTTGATCCTGTTTGGTCATTTATTACGTCGTCATCATCGTTCCCGCGTCTTATCTTGTTAACCAGACTACTTTAATTACTAACATTAGGTCCTTCGTTTGTAACAATCTTCGTCAAGCTATCATCTAAATTGATTGGCAGTGGCAGCATAAACTCAGTCAGTCATGTCTTTTAAAGGTAATAACTATAAAACGCCTTTTTTCATCAATTACGCAAAATATCTTTCTATTTCAAACTTTAGTACACAAGAAATGGACTTTATAATTTATCTTTATACTTATACTAGTAAATGTATCAAATTATTCCCAGCTTTCACAAGCCTAAAATATTCTTTTTATTCTACAACCGACAAAGTTTTCTACACGCACATGTCCTTTCGCCTTGAGGCAGGTGTACCTAATCAGGTGTCCGTCATTGTGCCAATAGTTGGCATTCAGTGACACTTTTCCCTCTTTGAATATCAGTAGCATCCACTGCATACCAAGTAGCTATCGAATTCTGTTTTTCTCTCATTATTTATGCTGCAGTCATACTATCATGCATTAATATAAATGTATTTTAGGCGTTCGAATTTCATTTTTAAGGGATCATGATCTCATTTTTACTTCCTGCTTCACTTCAAGCTGAATTGTCACGTATCTTTATTGGATTAAAGTTTTTTATATTGGTTATATATTCATAGATGAAAAATCAGTGTTGTTGAATGTAATTGACGTAAAAATTTCACGATCTCAATAAAGTGTTGTGTCAAACCAAGACACTTGTTGTGAATATTTTATTTCATGAAATAGTTTTTACATACAGCCAGATACTGATTGCGGAATGTTCTTAACAAAAGCATTATTTGTTTATTTTTAGATAATAAACTGCAGTCTCAGCAAATCAGCGCCCTTAACCAGAAAAAGCGACGCTAATGCAAATGTGTTCAAACTCCTACTAGGGTTATACAAATTAAATCCTTTGAAAGGCTCCCCGGTGTTCCAATCATTTTCCAACAATTTGCTCATGGGTATGGGCCGCAGCAGTAAAGACAAACTCGTCTTGAATTTTGAATCAGGTGAAAGTGTAAAAGTAAATAAACAAGTGAAAATGAATCTCAATGAAATAGAAAATATGATACACACAAAGAATAAGAAATCATTCCATTTTGAAGAACCTACATATGATCTAGATGGCGTGAGTACTGAAAATTTTAAAGCAGATCTCGTTCTTGACGATATAGTGTTATCAAAGGAAGCATTTCAAAAAGCTTTATATGAAAATCACAATATTAGGGAAGACTTCGGCGCATTATTTGAACATATTGGAAGCAATGAAATTGATACTGATGTGCCTGTTACAAAACTGATACCTGTCAACGATACCATTACTCGTTATTCACAGGTGTCAAATCAGAATGAGACAGTGTTCAGTCAATTAACAGACAGTAAAGGCAGATCTGTCAATCACATCGGCACGCAGGGCGAATTTCATGACAGGAATCCAAAAGAGGTTCCAATGAATAACTTATTAGAAGACAGGAGGGACGTGATTGTGTTATAAAACTCTTTGGGAGAAATAAACAACTCTCGATCGAATGTGAAACTTACTTTATACAGAATTTTATTTACATTAAATTAATAAATAAATAATAAATTAAATAATTTAGTCAGAGGTCCGTAGTTTTAAAGCTATTTGTTTCATTTTGTTTATATTTGTGCGGAGTAGGCCATTTCTTGGGCGTCTTCGTAGGTCCTGGCCTGGTATGGGCCATGGGCGTCCCAGGCTGGTGCGTGATGGTCTACGTGATGTTCAACGTGATGCTGTGGGTAGTGGATGACTTCGTAGTTCACGACCTTGGGCTTCGTGAATTTGAAGATGACCATGGCACCTGTGGACAAAACAAAATACTGTTAGTTAGAAATTCTTTTTATTCCTATTATTCTTGTTAACTTTTTGGTATCGTAAACTCATCAAGGAGTTGCTAATTTTGCGTTACTATCTATTTGGACTCTAACTTTGTTTGTTTGCAAGCGTTAAATGAAAATTATTTTAGCAGTGTACCAATATGACACCAATAGATTCAGAAAAATAGAGTCGCAATCAGACAAGACGATTTTTTGAATAAATGGTCGTACCAGATAGAACAAGGGAGATGAGTCCCAGGGTCAGAGCCTTCCAGGTCTTGAGGGCGATGAGAGCAAGAGCCAACGGGACCAGTACTGACGCCTTGAACTTCAATCCGAGGAGGAAGGGCAGCAGCACCTTCTTGATGAAGCCATGCTCTGAAAAATAAACAATCCATTAAAAATTTGGTCATTAAGCTTTAGTAGCAAAGCTTGATAATCTACTAACTGCTCTTGATCCTCAGAGGCTTGGGTAGCTTGATTTTCTTCTTCCTGCCTTCGAAGACATGGCTATCTTCTTCCCCATCCAAAGGCATCTCCAGTTCGGAAGGCAGGTCGGTGAGCAGGGACCTTGGCACATACTCAGATGCAGCACTGTTCGAGATTTCCTCAGGAACTTTCACTCTGAGCGTATGTGTCTGAAGGAACCGGTCTACTCTATCCACGATTTGGTAAGCAGGGTCCTGTGCCATTCTAGGGTCCACTCCCATATCATCCTCCAACGTTCCAGTCTTGACAATGGAGAGGTCATCCGTGATCTTGATCTCGTCATCGTTGGACACTTTCGAAATCCACTGCAGGGTCCTCGGTTTCACACATTCCACCGAATATTGGCTCAAACATTCGTTATAAATGTTCTTTACTAATTTGGAGGCGGTATATGAGTTTGCACTGGCGACTGCCGCGAGAGTTAGGAGCACTAATAGTTTAGCCATGTTGCACTTTTCACTGTTATTTTTATTTTTTTAATTATTTGATGGCAGACGACTTACTGCCATCCGATGAACGATCACAATGTATGCCAGGGTACTCCTGGGCTTGGTTTATATACGAGCATTAATACGTGACGTGTTATCAGAATGCGCAATGGTACTATCTTCGGCGATACTCGTGGACGTAAGCTTGTGGTACACTTTGGTTGCATTTGTGTGTGTGAGGATACACTGTATTGGAAAACTATCACTTTGTTGCCTCAACAATGGTCCTGTGGACTTGAAATTTGTCAAGGGAAATTGAAAGATAATTTAATGTTTAAGCCATAAGGGTTAAACAACGAAATAATTATAATTGAAAAGTTCATCAGGAATATTAAAATATTTTCGAATTGTGACTTTTTGCATATTTTAATTTAAGAAAGGAAGAATGCTCTTCATCGTGTGTAAAAAATGTCTTATATTAGATACTTTTACATGAACGTATTTAGATAAAGCCAAGCCTGAAAGCTGCTCAGTGTACGATGGACGATAAGATGTTCTTGTTAAAAATATTTTAAATGAGTTTAAATGTGATTTTGTTGGTATACCACCACTAACATCACGTACTAGCTATCTATGGGCACACATACCTTGGTCTACGGATAATAAACGATGTTGCCACTAGGAGACATGACGACGAGGCTACAATACCAGTCATAGTCTTTTAGAACTGTTTTTCATTACGCTCAATTGAAGACAGGTTCTTAACTCAATGTAATCCCGAAACGACCCACAGTACACCTAGATTCGTCAGTTATGTTTATTTGCCATCAACTTAGCATGCATACAGATTTCAGGCTGCAACAGAGAAGTTGGTTCTAGTGAAAAAAGCCATACCACTTTGTCCAACCCGACAATCAAACCCAAGACGTCATGCTCAGCAGTGGTGCTTGCGTCTCCTAGACCGACAAAAATAGGCTTTTTACATAATATCTACTGTTACATTACACAACAGTAGTGCTCAAGTTCAGAGGGCCTATCTACAACTACAATGACTTTCAAACAGACCAGAAAGGGAATTTACAAAATTTACAGAGAAACTTCCAATAGTGAAACAAAAGTCGAGATGGAACAATACAATTGTTCCATCTCGACTTTTGTTTCGCTTATTGTTGTTGTTATTATTGTTGTTGTTTATTATCGCTGAGTTGACTGCACTTGGTTTAAGCTCTCAGATACGCCTAAGTCTAACCTGGCTTTTATGTTTTTCTCAGTATACTAACCTAGAATGAAAGTAAATGTTTTGATAATTTCTACAACGATTCAGTGCGCGTAACTAGTGATAGATGGGTCTAACTTGACCTTTAACTGCCTTTAACACACGTGCGATGCTTAAAAGCTGATACTTACTATTTTTCTTAGATCAATTTTGTCCATTGGATTTACCTACTGCCTAGCTTGTTCTACGTTTAAAAAAATACTGTATACACTATGCAGTCAGAACATTAAAATATGAATATTTTTATTCTAATGTCACAAGATTGCGAAAAGCTGTCGATAAAGTCGACCAGCAAAGAAGTGTCAAAAACGATGCAGAATAACAAGCTCATTGAAATTCACAGAGCGTTGTTTATTAAATTTATTGGCCATACATTACCTTACTTAGTAGGATCGTTTCTTCTATCTTATAGCTTTTAGTACAACAAATCCAAAGCAAAAAAAAATCATCAATTTGTATTTTGCATTTTACTAAATCTTGTTTTAAAAATCCATCAAATACGAAAGCATCCAACCAGACGATACGGCGACGCTTGGGGATAGCCGATGTCCAAAATTGACAAAAGGATAATTAATTCTTATTCTTCTTATTCTTTATTGCACACAAAATTAAAAGATATGCACATAACCTTACAATATATAGCTTAAGTACAACGACGAGCTTGTTAATGTTAACCCAAAATTGGGTTTTCTTACAGCAAACCTTACTTTGAATCGTCCTAGTAGACGAATGCCTAAGTTTGACAAATTAAGCCAAAGTCGTAAACACAGCAAGGATTATCTAAACCTAGAAATAAATGCAGGTAGACAAAGCCACCAATAATATCACCCTAACAACAACGCCAATATCTCAATCGACCAAAGGCAGTAAAAGAAAGTGAAGCAACAGATGATCTGATAGCATCACTTACGTAACAGGCAACAGTTTCAAATGTTCTTCATTCTGGTCGTACGGCCAAGTGAAAGATGTTGGTGCAAAACGGATGCATGGCTACGTGAGGAGACCGTCAATTTGACAGACACGCGTTGCTATCCGGTGTACGACACGATACTATGAACAGCTGATTTTTGGAACTATGTTACGTCAATAAAATTTGGGTTGAGGCACCTGGCGTCATCGAGTTTCATTTGTTGAGGTCCTGTTATAATTTTAAGGTACTAGAACATTGTACTGCAGAATTTATGTTCAATTGATTGCTTTTGTTAAATACAAATTTAACTTAAGCTTTTGACAAACCGAAGAATTTGAGTGTTAACAAAAAAAGATGTATGAATAAAAATTCTACCTATTTGTCATTGAATCGTACCACAGCTGCTGAAAATAAGATTTTATTAGATTGGTTTATAGCGGATGATTTAACTTTTGTCAAATATTATGTTGACAATCAGTAGTTTTTTTTTTAAGACGGAGAATTGGGAAGTATTCATTGAAATATTTTAAGGGAAAGAAGCAATTTTCTTGCCTCGTCTATCCATGGATATTTATTACACCGGCAATAAATGTTTTAGAAATGTATAATTTCAAACGTAGGTACTCTACGTACTAGGAGGTCATAGACGTTCAGTCCTTTTACTCTTAGCTATAAATAAATCGAGCTTTAAGTAGGGACGTTAGTAGGTCTCTATGTTTGTAGGTGTTTCATGGAGGCGATACTTTATCGTCTTCGTCATTTCTGTTTCTTATAATTTTGAGGACGGATGCGAATGTTCGTCTCTCTTTGAAATAATATTATGTAATAGCTCATTTAATAACGTCGTCGTTAGAGATTTTTGCATACTTCTTTAAAACCGACCTCTTCTGTCCTTTACATTGTAAACCAGGTTCTATGATCTTAGTGATTAGTGAAGCATCTTTGGAAATGGACGTGAAGGTTCATCCATACAGATGAAAAAAAAAAGAAAAATGTTTATAAACCAAGTATTATCATCACTACCCTCGATCATAGCAGTTTATTACTAACTGGACATAGCGTCACCACTCGCTATTTATCTAGATCCTTGAATAACGGGAGGCTGCGCAAAAATGAAGGTCAGCTGCCACACCCATGAGGGACACCAAAGTTACAGCATGAAGAAGTTGTAAAAAAATAACAATCTTTTCATACCGCGCCAATACCATAAAGGACGTTTATTGGTATCATCCATGCATCAGTTTGTCGTAATTCATATAGTTTTGAATTTAGCCAAATGTGCCGTCGAAAATTCTGGAATGTGTAAAGGATGATATGGCAAGAAAGGAGGTGTCTGATGAGATGACCAGTAAAAGAGAAGTATGGAGGAATAAGACATGCTGCGCCGACCCCAAATGAATTGAGATAAGGGCAAGAGAATAATGATGAAAATGTGCCATCGAAAATTCTAAGTTCACATATGCCTTGACGTATATTCCCCACACACACATTAAATACAGCTGACTATTTTTTTTAAATTAAATGTGATCCTAACAATCATCCCGTAAGGTTTCGACGCGGTATAAAATAGAATTTTTGACGTGATAACGTCTTATAAATTGATAATACCAGCAACACTCATGAAAAATAGTAACGTTCCATAGTAACGTTCCATAGTAACGTTCCACCTGAGCTTTTGTATTACATAAAATAATGATTTTTATCTTTTTATCTTTTTATCTTTTTATCTTTTTATCTTTTTATCTTTTTATCTTTTTATCTTTTTATCTTTTTATCTTTTGACGTGATAACGTCTTGTAAATTGATAATACCAGCAACACTCATGAAAAATAGTAACGTTCCATAGTAACGTTCCACCTGAGCTTTTGTATTACATAAAATAATGATTTTTATCTTTTTATATTTTTATCTTTTTATCTTTTTATCTTTTTATCTTTTTATCTTTTTATCTTTTTATCTTTTTATCTTTTTATCTTTTGACGTGATAACGTCTTGTAAATTGATAATACCAGCAACACTCATGAAAAATAGTAACGTTCCATAGTAACGTTCCATAGTAACGTTCCATAGTAACGTTCCACCTGAGCTTTTGTATTACATAAAATAATGATTATGACGTTATCACGTAAATCTATCGTCCGTAAACCGACTTTACAGACAACCAATTTTTTTTCAATGTTTTTACAACGTGGTTCGCTGTAAAAGAGAATGCTCATGGAAGTATGGAATCCCGTACCATGCTGCATCAAAATCAAACCTTGTTTTTTATAGACTACACTGATCGTATTAACTCCTACAAAAATTATTTTTGAAAAAAAAACCCGCGTTTCAGAGTTATTTTATAAAATCGAAACTAACCTAAAAAGTAGGTCTATTTTTTCGACGCTACCAACGACGTATTTTAACACACATACATTACATTATTGCTCTAAAAACAGCGTAATACACTAATATTAGTAAGAATTACGAGTTAAAGTAACATCCACAGTATGCTTGACTGAAACTCGATTTTATTTTAGACCTTTACATTGCCAATAGTCAGTCAGTACAGTACAAATGTCAGATGCCACAGATAAGATAACTATAAACCATAGAGTATAGTAAGTGCTATAAACTAGTCGGGATTTAGGGATGTAATCGATAAATCAAAATATTTAGGCTGAGAAAATCTATTTTGTTGCAAATAGCAATAAACCAAACTAAATCGATTTGGTGTACTGATCTTACTTAATTGTAATTAATTTTAGAGTCCGCTCGACAGACAAGGGTTTGTTCAATTGAAACGGAACGTCATTTATATTCAGTTGAAACGGAACGTCATTTATAGGGAGTAAAACAATATTCGTACTTTTAAACTCGAAAAGTATAATTCCAGTTCAAAAATCAAATCCCCGACGCGTAATGCCGTAAAAAAATATGAAACTAATTACTATAATATTTTGGTTTTGAGGCGCGAGACTTTTTGGTACCAACTTTGGTCATTGTCCTTTGGTTTCCCCCACTTTCGGAGCAGTTGACGCGCAGACCCCTGCTGTGCTATGTTAAGGCGAGGTGGGCGCACATTTGAGTTTTTTTAAACCATCTGAGACAAAGAATATTGGTAGTGTTAAAAATTTAAAAAAAAATATATGTTATAGTTAAGGATCTTATCTAGTCACAGTCGCATTCAGTTGCAAGACCTGATGAACTTCACTCGATAGAAAAAAATCGCAAAGTTACCCCTTTTTGTAACTTTTTTTCAATATTATGACTAAATTACTGATATTTTACATTTAATTTTTATACTAAATTAAATAAACTAATTAGTTCTAGACAAAGTGGCAGAGTTTGACTTGATAACATTATTTTCTTAATTACTATGTTTTAACATGAATTAAAAGCGTTCGCGGCGGCTCGGACAGGCCCGATTAGTCGCGCGCTGGCGCTTACCGACGACGGACCTGTGTCAGTTTTTTCCGCGACAATTTCGCGTACCATACCGTCTGTTTTTGACCAAGTTTATTATAATTGTTGCAAGTTATAATGGACAATAAACAACGCAAGCGAAAAAGTCGTGTAAAGCAATAAAAGTAACAAATAAAAAGAATGCACTCCAAAGATATGTCACAGTACAAATATATACAGTATTGTGACTCGGCCCTGTCTTTGAAATAATTACCTACAGCCGGGTGGTACGTACGCGATAGAGCTGCGCCGGGCCTATAGTAAATATTTTAATTTCATCTACTTAGTTGAGTTTCTTTCTAGTTTTGTGATTGTTAATACTATATTTTTATTTAAAAAAATGAAATTTGTTTGAATGAAATAGGAAGGTTCAATAAAAATACACTTATTGCAATTTACACAAAAACACATAAACAAATCAAAATTTTATCTTTACAGTTCTCGAACCTACTAATAGCGAACTGGCTGTTTATTTTCAATTAGTTACTCAAACTGCCCAATTATGATTATTTTATATTCTTATATTTTATAGACAATTATTTCATTTATTAACGAAGCTCTAATTTATCGCTACTAGATAGTAACAAATTTTGATCATAGAAAAAATATTTCATAAAAGTCAGGTAATATTACTTATCCAACTGCATATTTCTATGCTGTGTCGCTGGGCAAGGTCACGCGAGTTCACGAACGCGCTGTGTCCACGCGAAGTATTTTGCGCGCAGCCTACAGCGCTAAATGCCTACTTTTGCAGGAATACCTCGCCTTAAACTATTATCCTGTATTAAAGCCTGTATTAAAGACTTCGTCAGATTAACGGTACCTCCCGTACTATTTGGCAACTGTCATTCCATTGCTATCACTCACCCTGCAAATATCGTCACTCCACCTTGCTAGACAACCTGTCTTGTCTTGTTTGCCAATAAAACAAGTCTTAGAATCCGATTCATGCTGCTGCATGCTCTCATATAAGTAGGTAGATAATAGGAAAGTCAACTACTAGGACGTCACAGACATTCCAACACCATAATCAAGCCTTATAATAGATTATTTAATTAATTTGAGTCAACCAATAAGTCGCGACCGCGAAACTGAGTTACCTAGTTCCAAAAGAAGGTTCGCTACACACTTTCATTGACAGTGTCTGTCTATGGGCATACGGACATCGCGGTGTCTGCATTTAAATGGGACATTAGCTTTATTATGGAGTCGAATAGATGGTAATGTGAATTATTTTTAATTTAACTAATAAGTTTGTTTGTGGCCTTGAATTTTGCTGCAATGAGAGAAGATTTTATAACAATTTTCAAATGTCACGCAGGTCTAATTCAGAGGAATAAAAAATTGTTGTTTAGAAAAATGATCTAGGCTTAATGGGAAAAAACCACGTAAAAAACGTAGTTTTTGTATTTCCCATTTAGCCTGTGCGATTTACTATTTTTTGTAACTTTAAAGTAGTGTAATTTTACTAACTTGTTTTTTATGTTGTTTTATTTTGTGATTTTTAGCATCGTAGGTATAGAATAACTCTTTAATGTTGCTATAATTGGTGGTAAATAAAAAAGAAGTGCACTGTAATGGAAAAATAATCTTGGTTGAAGCTATTGTACCTACTGGGATTTTCCTTCAGGAATTTCATTGTCGCAACCCAGAGCCTGGACTTTTGTCCGGCTGCTGGCGTTAGGCCTACACACTGGAATAATTTGGGTGGACATAACGGTCAAGCCTCTGATGTCTCTGATTACAAATATGTAGTTCAACTGAGAAATAAATCATAGGAAAAGAAGCATTCCGAACCCTGCAGTAGAATAATCATAGGCTGATTATGATTATAAACACATGTCACAAAATGAAATTAGAAATTAAACCCAGTCGGCGTGCGCATGAGTCTAATTGATATAAGTTGGAGGCGTCAAACTATCGCCCTCTTAGTATGCAGCGAGCGACTGGAGCGAAATCGTCCTGAATAGTTGCGGAGTGTCGGGCCGCTAATCAATGGAGGATTTTAATATGATTACTTTGTGTTAAGTACAACGTGTTGGAAGCACGACGTGGAGTTTCGGCTAAAGTTATTAGTCGTATATGTACCAGTGACTCGAGCCCATGTAGGCATGGCATTTGATGGCACGGTTGGCGCAAATTGAGCGGTTGGCTGCTGCGGTGCGTGTCGCAGAATTTCATCTCCGCACACATGTATGGCATGTAGGTTTGCTCCAGGTCTAGCTGTTTGTGTATGTGAGTTTATATGTGTGTAAACGCATCTACGATACAGGAGAAATTCCTAGTGTGGGGCCAGCGACGGTTTAAAAAAAAACCAGGTAGACATTATGGCACAAAAGAGAATAGGTACTTAGCAGTGGGTGAAACCACGCTCTCAATGAAGATGACGATGAAAAATGTAGGTAACTAGTTAATGATGAAGAAAAAGGTATACATTACTAAGTTTTTCTATTATACTGTTTAGGTTTAGCTATCGCAAATGCGACTCCTTTAAACGTTCCGAGGTTCCGAGAGCCTAGACCAACTGATAATCTACACATACGTAGACACGGACATAAGCTCTCGAAAAGATTGTCAGTCCTGTTGAAAGTCGTTGTAGAAATTCGTATCACTTTGAAAACTACAGTCTCGAAGACTGTATTGAGCTTTTCCAGGAATTCTTCAGTAGCAGTTCAGCTAGCTCTATACTACCCAATTTTGATGTATCTGTACTATTGGGGTTTGAACAAGTATAGAGGGTGCTAAAGTCTTGCCGTAATAAAAGAGTAGGTAGAGGAAGACCAAAGAAACGATGTACCTATGGACTGTATGTAGGATGATATGGCTAGAAAGGAGGTGCCTGGTGTTAAAACGAGTACCTACCTACCTTAAGGTGACCAGTCAGTTCACTAAACCTTAATTCAAAAATTTTTACTTGACAAGCAACGATTGGCAAAAACATTATTTGTCATTTCATCATTCTACAACAACAAGTTTACCAAATATTTCACATAGCAAAATAATTATCCGATAAACTTTTATTTAATAACGTATTATTTGACAAACAATTAATTATTTTGTTGTTGTAAAATGAAATTTTTTCAATGGACTTTTGGTGAAACTTGAGTGAACCCTACCCTAAAGATAAGTGTGGAAGAAGAATACACGCTGCGCCGACCTCAAATGAATTGGGATAAGGACAGATGATGATGAACTGATGTGAATGGTGATGATCTCGCAGTAATAAAATGCTACCGCCTACAGATGCTATCAATTTATTGTCTTGTTGGTTCAGTAGGTCAGCCCAGAAAACACAACTAGGAGAAAAAGGTAAGAGTATTTAGGGTGTAGAAAGTTATGACCTACAGCAAGGCAGACCCTACCCCGGACCCAGACCCAGACCTGACCAGACCCACCTTATTTATCTGGTGACTCTAGTTGATTTGATTCTAATCAAGTCAACTAGCGTCACCAGATATATAAATATTCTATCGGTAGAATCCCATCTGGCCTACCGCAATCTTCCATTTAATGAGCATTAGAGAATTTGAATTTTTAATTTGAATGAGTGTTTGACCTTGTCCGCAACCGCATTGGCATAGACTCATAATAAATACCTACGTAATCTAGAATTGAATAGTTTTGAGTCTACTATTTTTAGAAAACCGGGCATACCTAATTTTTTTTTAGGTTACAATGTAGGTATAGATTACCAAAGGAATAAAATGAATAAGTAAAATAATTATTCCCTCTCTTATTCATTTACACTACCTAACTAATATTCATCAAACAGGATCGAAGTAGATACCAACAAAGCAGTGTTAAGTATAATGTACCTATCTTGTATAACTCAAGTGGATAACTCATTAGCATTTTTTGTAGTAAGGATAAAAAATTGCGGTAGGTGGTAGGTAGGTACTTATATAAGTTTTTAAATTGACATGGTCATTAAAACAATTTTAGCAATTTTACATGTTTTATATTTGTTTTGAGTTTTCATTCCCTTACTTTCCATCAACTTAACAGAACTGATAGTGGATCATGAATCAACCAAAGATATTTTACCATTACCTTTAGTTATCCTTCGATAAAATCGTAGAAAGCGCCAGCAACGCCATCTGTTGTAATTGAAATAAACTAAGCATCTCATAACTCGCATGTGTGTATGCAGTGTATGTGCGTTACGATTACACAATTTTACTTATTTTGATCATAATTATTAAAATACAACATTAATACGCTTTCGTTGTCAATCAGAATTCAAACTTTTTTTACATTTCAGAACGAATTAGTTTCTAGCTAGTCTATGGCAAAAATGTCTGCCTGACAGTTAATGTCAGTCTCTGACGCACGTCATTGCACTTTTATCGAAATATCGCTAGAAAACAGAATTTTCCTCGTATTTCTATCTGCTTTATTAATATGCTGAAACTATGATACATTCATAACACAAAGCATTCCTTTAGACTTATTTCTGTGTTAATGGACTTTAGTTTGTGAGTTCTTGATGATGGCAAATAATCGTATACCTTCGGGGCCGAATACGCCTGGGAGTCAACAGACTCCTACACAGCAAGGAATAAAGATATTTATACAGAGGGACTATTCTGAAGGGACTGCGGTGAAGTTCCAGACTCGTTTCCCGCCAGAACTGGAAGATCGAGTAAGTGAAAGTTGATTGTTTACACGATGTTTCTGGACCTTGGGTCATGGGCGCGATCGTCGACTTTCCTTGTCTGTGACGCCTAAGAAATGATGTCAACTTGTTTTCATCATTGTTCCATCTCAAGTTTTATCGTGATTAGTGCCTTTTTTGCCTGTTTTCTGTATCTAGTTGTTGCAGAAGTTTGAGTTAAAGCTAATCAAAAGGGAAATCCTATTACCTTATTCGAGATTTAAAAAGATCGCTGTATTTTTGAATGGCAAAATCATACCTAATTAAAGATTTTACTGTATAAGTTTACACAATACCAATGCTAAAACCAATTACTCAAACATGATAGGTACCTAGACCCAATATTAATTACTGACCTCGTTAATAAATAAGCCAATAAGGCACGAACTCATCATGTCATACTAAAACATAAAATAATCATATTTGGTGAAGCAACTGGTGAAGCTGAGGTGCAGAGGTCACCTGGCTAACGAAGTTGTCTACAGGTGAACAGACTTTGCACCTAAGTTTTCTAAGTACTTAAGTAATATAATATATGAAAGAAAATAAGTAAATATAAGTACAGACCAAAGTCTGTCTATCAATTACGTTTCCGCACCTGACATACTACTTTCATCCTGAAAGTTTAAAAAAAAAGTGCTGAAATACAAATGGGCACAGATGATGTAGCGGGATACAGCTAGAGATGTGTGTCATTGCAATAGCGGACATTGAGCCGACATACATTATCAGGGTTGAAAACAAAGAACATGTATGTATGTAGTTTGAAAGTGCTTTACCTGGCAGTCAAATCTAAATATTTTACTTCACATACTTAATCCTTCATGTGCACTTATGAAATGTCAAAAGATAGGTGCACAGCAGTGGCGAAGGTTCCATACAACTCGATTCCTACCAGCTTCCCTTAGAAAAATGTCACAGTCACAGTTCTATAGACAAATAATATAATCACATTAAAGATATGTACTCCGGCTTAGCAAAATCAGCATTTAATGTTCCCACTGCTGGGACACACGGCCTCCTCTATAGAAAGGGAATGGGCTATAATCCACCACGCGGGCCCAGTGCGGGTTGGTAGATGTCACATGTCTACGAATTTTTGGTTCTAGGACATGCCGGTTTCCTCATGATGTTTTCCTTCACCGTTTTTGAGAGCAGTGGTGATGAAATAAATTACACAAAGTAATGCGCCTGCCTGGGTTCGAACCCACAACTAACTGTTCGTAAGTCGGGGCCGCTACCACTGGGCCACCGCAGCTCTCAACTCCGGCTTACCTCTTTCAAAAATTGGCCCTTCGCTACTGGTGCACAGTTCTGATTGGCAGTTTCCTCATCATTCTCCTGCCCTTGTCCCTTTTTTATGGTCAGTGCAGCATGCCTCTTCTCCATACTACCCTATTACTCGTCTTGTCATCAGACACCTCCCTTCTTGTCATATCATCCTTTCACCGTTTCTTTTGGTCTTCCTCTACTTTTCTTTTAAACCTAATAAATGCGGTGAGAAAAGTTTTGTTATGAATATGGATATATTCATACTCAATACTTTCTTCATCATTTTCCTCGGGCAGGAAACTCCATATTGTTTTTACACTGTTATTCTGTTTTACTTAACATTGTAAGTACGGGGGTACTTACCTGCATCACGAAAACATAATAACAAGATAGAAAAAACAAATAATCACATAAAATCATTACATCACGCCTGTAACCCCATGGGTTACGCAGAGGTGTACCTGTTTAAATCTCATGTAATAGGGGGCGAACCTATTGCCATCAACCAGGCACAAATCCAGACTCCATGGCTGCTACTGAGAAATTCCTGATGGAAAAACCCAGTAACACTTTGCCCAACCCGTGAATTGAACTCATGACCTCATGCTTGGTAGTTGCACATGGAACCACTACACCAACGAGGCAGTCAACAATCGCTAAATATCTATTGAGCATGGATAGGTTCTGCATAGGGTAGACTAACATGAAAATGAAATTTCAAATGCCGAAAGGTTTCAATGGAAAATAATAATGTGCAACAATTACTGCTACCTGTGTGAAGCCGGGGCAGGATGCTAGTGGTCAATATACTAGACCTACAATCAGTACCTACATAAAGAAAATTTCTTATAACCCATTCTTTTTCTTCTTAGCATATCGATGGCAATCTAAATTGTATCAGACCAAAACTGAGCTACTAGTTTGGCACTTTCAGTAGCGTCCATAACCCATTTATTCTTATTTTGAAACTAAAGACCTGCACGTAAATTATTTTTTCATCACATTTGCACTTTACCTGTTCAACAATGTTGGTATGACAACAATAACAGTAATTTGAATAATAACACTGGTAACCAGTAATTACTCACATCCTATTATGAATGGCTTCAGTAAACTTACATAGTTTAATGTTACTTACTACCAATGTGTACTATAAGTAAAATAAATAACTGCACAGTCAACCAGACAGGTCAATATCAATGTTTCTGTTCAGTTGATTAGTTGCGCTTCATCCGAAAATGAACCTCAATTGTAGACTGTTAATGTTCTTATTCGTATGATACGCAGGATCACTGTCGCTTATAGGAATGAGCATGTTAGTCGTATGAAGCGCGACTGTAGACTTCGCGCTATAGATGTTTGTCAAAATCCTATTGGTTTTTTCCTTAATAAACAATTTCACATAATAATGGCACATTGGTTTTGTAATTACAACTTACAAGCACTACTGCCGAGCATGAGGTCCTGTTGTCCTAGGTTTAATGTCTAGGCAAAATGAAGGGCGGTCTTTGAGGCTCTTAGACATTATGTTTTACGAAGATCAACTAATTATACCCATCTTTGTCCCACTCATTGGTACAAAGTGAGACGACAACAGACTAACTAATCATAATTAGTTGCAATTTATGAATCATGCGATACCTAATACAGGAATTTAACTACTGTAAATTAAAGGTAGCGGTTCTGATTCATACTGCACTAATAACTATATGGAATAATCAATTGATATTACGGCCGCTCATTCATTGTTTGTTGGTGGACGTATGAATCATAGACATAAATCTAAAGAAATAAACAATGTTCAATGCTCTATGAAAGTGTAATCTGTTTGCTTTTTAGGGTTCCGTACCCAAAGGGTAAAACGGGACCCTATTACTAAGACTTCGCTGTCTGTCTGTCTGTCTGTCTCCAGGCTGTATCTCATAAACCGTGATAGCTAGAAAGCTGAAATTTTCACAAATGATGTATTACTATTGCCGCTATAACAACAAATATACGCTATAACGCTATAATAAAAATTTAAAAAAATATATATATTAAGGGGGGCTCCCATACAACAGATATGATTTTTTTGCCGTTTTTATAGATAATGGTACGGAACCCTTCGTGCGCGAGTCCGACTCGCACTTGGCCGGTTTTTTCGCTGTTGGTTTACTTACTTTATTCTGGGCTAGCTTGAGGGGCTGTCTCCACGAGCGCGAGAATCGCGGCGATATTACGTATTTGTATGGGATAATATCGCCGCGATTCTCTCGCTCGTGGAGACGGCCTCTAAGAAAGTGTATAGAAATACGTGGCAACGACGATAATATCGTCGCGATTCTCTCGCTCGTGGAGACAGCCCCTTAACGTGGTTTCGCCCGCATTTATGTCGTGAATAGGGTAGTTGACACACCAATCAATTGACATACATTTTATGATCTGTCAAAACGAGATTCCCCTTTACCTGTTGTATGGCAATAGCACGTTGTGACGTCACTATTTCGTCAACACAATGACTACATTATTTATTGATTTCAAAGCAACTAAAAATCTAATTTAGCTATTAACTGAAAATTAATCGCGTTTTCAGGTCTAAAATGAATTATTTTTCTTTTAGACAGCTTCTCTTGGAATTATTTTTAATGGTGTCAACATCCCTATTATTCCACGAAAACATAGTTCAGGGATAAAAAGCATTATGATATTAGTATGATACTATGTTAAGGATTTTTCGTTTTCCATTTGCAATCGGTCGTCAGACCATAAGCGAATTTGGTCCAGTTTACATGGCGTTGTGGTATGCTGCGCTTCCCACTAGAATGTGGTTCCATTTCAGCCTTTTTACCACCGCTCGCACCGCGCCGGTTGGAGTGTAGCCTTAGGGGCGCTATGGCGCGGGACTTAGAAAATTTTTCGAAAAAAATTTTTTTTTTCAAATTGGTACCATACGCTTATAGGCACCATGAGCCGTGCAGAAAACGAAAAAAAAATATTTTGTTAAAAAAAATTTTTTGGGACTTAGAAAATTTCTGCTTACTTTTCACCTTGAGTACGGTTAGGGGCAAACACTTAGAAAATTTTTTAAAAAAAAATTTTTTTTTTCGAATTGGTACCATACGCTTATAGGCACCATGAGCCGTGCAGAAAACGAAAAAAAAATATTTTGGTAAAAAAAATTTTTTGGGACAGAAAATTTTTTTTACCTATTTTTTTTTTTCGTTTTCTGCACGGCTCATGGTGCCTATAAGCGTATGGTACCAATTCGAAAAAAAAAATTTTTTTCGAAAAATTTTCTAAGTGTTTGCCCCTAACCATACTCAAGGTGAAAAGTAAGGAGAAATTTTCTAAGTCCCAAAACATTTTTTTTACCTATTTTTTTTTTTCGTTTTCTGCACGGCTCATGGTGCCTATAAGCGTATGGTACCAATTCGAAAAAAAAAAATTTTTTCGAAAAATTTTCTAAGTGTTTGCCCCTAACCATACTCAAGGTGAAAAGTAAGGAGAAATTTTCTAAGTCCCAAAACATTTTTTTTACCTATTTTTTTTTTTCGTTTTCTGCACGGCTCATGGTGCCTATAAGCGTATGGTACCAATTCGAAAAAAAAAATTTTTTTCGAAAAATTTTCTAAGTGTGTGCCCCTAACCATACTCAAGGTGAAAAGTAAGGAGAAATTTTCTAAGTCCCAAAACATTTTTTTTACCTATTTTTTTTTTTCGTTTTCTGCACGGCTCATGGTGCCTATAAGCGTATGGTACCAATTAAAAAAAAAAAAATTTTTTTCGAAAAATTTTCGAAAAATTTTCTAAGTCCCAAAAATTTTTTTAACCAAAAAAATTTTTTTTTCGTTTTCTTTGCTTCTCATAGCGCCCCTAAGGATATACTCCAACTCCTAAAAATCCGCCCCTAAGGCTACCCACTGACCCGATACCCCTTCGTAAGATTGGTTGTCAGTCTTTCGGGCCACTGATCTAGAATGGACAGCCGGGACCAACGGCTTAACGTGCTTGCCGAGGCACGGAGGAAACTCGGTATGTAATGGGTGGTTACTCATCCACGGACCAACCTAGGCAAGCGCGGATTAACCTAAGATCGACGCAAGCGGTTGTTATTATTAAGCCACGAGCAAATCGACGTACGACTGTAAATCTATCCTTAAATCCTAATAACTTAGTCTTTATTTCAAAATTCCAGATAGATCGACAAACCTTCGAGTACACGATGGAGCGGTTGAACGAGCACTTCGAGATGGCGGAGACGGCTGACTGCAGTACATACTGCGAGGGCTGCCTCGCCTGTCTCACTGCCTACTTCATTTATATCTGCACGGAGACGCATTATGAAAAGGTACGTGGTACATTATTGATAGGCCTGTTGGTCTAGTGGTTAGTGACCCTGACTGCTAGGACGGAGGTCGTGGGTTCGATTCCCACACAGGACAAATCTTTGTGCGATGAGTACGATTATTTGTTCTGTATCTGGGTGTGATTTATCTATAAGATGTATGTATATAGAAATATATAAGTATGTTTATCAGTTGTCTGGTTTCCATAGTACAGGCTCTGCCTAGTTTGGGATCAGATGGCGGTGTGTTGGTTGTCCCAAAAATATTATTATATTATTTTTAATTTATTCACAAGGCTTGTGTAACCTGTTTCCGGATCTCTTCTGGTAAACTTCGGCAAACAAAATACATAACATAACATCACGGCTGTAATCCCCGAATGGTTAGGCAGGGGTGTACCTAACAGTACACCCACATTTTGCCAGTTGTTTTAAGTCCTATGTAATAGGGGGCGAGCTTATTGCCATCAACCGGACACGAATCCAGGCTCTGTGGCTGCTACTGAGAATTTTTTGTTGGAAAAACCCAATAACACTTTGCTCGACCTGGGAATCGAACCTAGGACCTGTTGCTCAGCACTAGACCAAAGAGGCAGTTAAACTATTTCGTAGAAATTCGGATTTGAAAATATGAATGCTGGTGTAAATGACACTGAGACTTTTTAGCTTCATCTTCGGGGTAGCAACACAAACAAGTAACCCCGTCACCACACGTGTTCGCAAAATACCGCGCGTCACGATCACGACACAATCAGTATACCTAATTAAAGAGATGAATGCTATGCTGAATATTCAACGCTCTGGCTAGCGCCAAAAGTTGGAAATGGAAAACGGCGTGCTTTTATTTAGGCGTTCATTTAGGTGACGCTTAGTGTTAGTGAAAACGGACATAAGGTTATTTATTTATAAATAAATAAATATAGGTTAGTTATTTTAAAATTCTTTTTATCATAGAATACGGTAGCTAGTCTGTTGTCATATGACTATTTCATATCCTGGATGGGGGAATCTTACTCCAGTCATAATCCTGACAAACAAACAAACAAAACATAGCAAACAAAAAAGCGAATCAGAAGTCGTATTGTCGCACAAAAACATGAGTGTTGTATGTACTACCGAGCAGTAGCGAAGGTTCAATTTTTGTAAGAGATAAGCCGGAGTACCTACATATCTTTAATGTGATTATATTATTTGTCTATAGAATTCTGACTGCTATTTTTCAAAGGTAAGCTGGTAGGAATCGAATTGTATGGAAACTTCGCCACTGCTACCTAGTTCACTAACGGTCTGCCACTTTTCACCCTTATACCCTAAGTAATAAAGTTGAAAACTGTTCGACCGTCAGTGAACTCGGTAGTACTTCATAGCTTCGATAGGTAATTGAGCTAGAACACGGCATCGCTAGGGTAATTACGGGGACAAAAACGAGTCATTACTCGTTGTGCACACAATGTGCCTAGATTGTTTGTATTCTATGGAAAAGTTACCGTAGTCATTAGTCATACAAACGTTTGTTCAAAATTTTTGTATCTGAAATTCGTTTCAGAATTATTTTTCCTGACGTTGCTATCATCGGTTTTTTGAATACTTACAGTAGCCCGCGCGTCATGGTGTGACAAAACCAGTCTAAACTGGTCTCTTGTAATGAAACTTCGTACTAGGCCAGCTAGGCCAACTCGAGATCAAAGTGCTGCCACCTATTAGCGGTCGACTGTACTTTACTGTCCTACTAAGTGTATTTCGATTTATAATGCTTAAGTAGTTAAAATTCTTGCGATCATAATTGGCTTTGGAATTGCTCGGATATGACGCATATTTAATATTTTTGTGGGTTATTTTGAGTTCCATTCGTAATATTTGACGTAAAATAAAATTATTTTGTTTTCTTTTGTCTATTAATTTTTACGTATTGTAACATAAAAGGTACAAAGACAGACTTAATGTTTTTAGGGTTCCGTACCCAAAGGGTAAAACGGGACCCTATTACTAAGACTTCGCTGTCTGTCTGTCTGTTTGTCTCCAGGCTGTATCTCATAAACCGTGATAGCTAGAAAGCTGAAATTTTCACAAATGATGTATTACTATTGCCGCTATAACAACAAATACTAAAAATTAAAAAAAAAATATTAAGGGGGGCTCCCATACAACAAACATGATTTTTTTTGCCGTTTTTATAGATAATGGTACGGAACCCTTCGTGCGCGAGTCCGACTCGCACTTGGCCGGTTTTTATTTTAGTACACAGGTACTGTAATATCGGTATAAAACTGTAATACCTTTTTTACTTTTTGTAAGATCCTTATTGTACTCATTTTCAACCCCAATTTTTCTTCTCCACAGCACTTAAGAAAAGTATCAAAATTCATAGCGACGCAAAACGAAAGAGTTTACAACCCGCGCGGGATACACATCACGGACCCGATCCTACGGGGTCTACGAGTCATAGAGATCACAGTCATCGATGTCCCCAACTGCACGAGTCCGACTGGGAACACTAACAACCAAATGAGGCATACATGACCACCACAGGAGAATAGGGAGTTCTTCATGTAACCAACAAGACTCTTCTTGATGTAAGGATTTGGCTCTTATTGTGATGGGGGATATGGTTTGTTTTTGTGTGTTAGTTTTTGGGGTGCTGTCGAATGTTTTGTGCAGTCATTTGTTTTTAGAGTGAATGATTGGGCAAGATTTTTGATAGGTGATTAAGTTTTTTCTTTTATCAACTGGTGTCTAGTTTATTTTGCAAGCGCATATTGAATATTTACTTAATGTAAATATAGTTACTGAATTTGTCATTTTTCGCCTTTTGACGTAGCGCTGCTATGATAAACTGGGCACTCGTAAGAACATTAATATTCGACTGATTAAGATCCAGGTAAAGCAGATCATCTTAATTTGTAACTATGGACATTATAATACAGACTACAAATATAACTAAAATAAAGATAAAAGAAGACTAAAAGAAAGTACCTATATATATACAACGACGACAATAGGACACGTCTTAGGCGTCAAAGTACTCCTCCGCATCGCTGTCATCTTGAAACGTGCCCAGAAGACTGGCAGCATTGCCACGGTGAATGGCAATGCTAATTGTTTGGCCAAAGAAAGAGCCAGCCATCTGGTCACGCGAAGTGTCGACCAGTCGGCGAGAGATCAATCAATCATCTTTATGTAATTTCATGTTTCTAAAGCTGACCAAAACCCTGACAACATAAGAATTCATTTGATTTGCTAAATTGAGACTGGCCCGATCGGACATGGTATGTCGTGTTTTAAAAAACTTTGTAAAATCGTGTCACTAAGTGGGCGACCCAGGCGAGCAGCGGAGCGTTTCAAACTTGTAGCAATTACGAAGAAGACGAGCTCATCAAGAGCAGCCGAGCGGCAACAACACGTGTCTAGTCGCTCGCTTGTTTGATTTACACGCGCGTCTAGTGCGCTAGCTCGCAGCGCGCGGGACAAGCGAGCTCTTGAACCTCACTTATGTATAACTATCGATTTTGTCCCTAGTGTTCCACACTTCTCGACACAGAATCGGCTTAAACCGATCTTATAGTTTTATGTCCATGTAAAAAGCGAATAGTCCGACGCATTGTCGAGTCGCGTCGTACGAACTAGAACGGGGGGGTAACGTCGTTTTCGCTCCCACCCAACCAACATACATACTTAATGTGACAAAACTTCCGTTTCAAATTAGTTAAAACTCAGCCTTCTAATGATAAAACACGCGATGTGTGATAATAACATATCATGAAATTACATAAAGATCAGCAAAAATATTATCAGAAGAAGATTAATATCTGATAATGAAATCGTTTCCTCAGTGACGCACTCTTTTGAATTTTTCAAACACATTTTGACAAATTATTAAGATAAGTTATCAGACACATTATTGAAATAAGAATTATAGTACTTTCACAGTTAACCTTTACCAAAAAGCAACCTTATTGGAGCGATAATAAAGATCTCTTTAATTTTGTATGACTTGTCAGTGGCAGAAATCAATCGCAACCTTATTGTAGCAACAATATGGGTCACTGATATTAACAGACGTGTGTGGCAGCCAAGCAAATAGTAATCTTATTGTGAGGACATTAAATATCAATGTAATTTGGACATTGACACTAAGTCAGATTGAACATAAATGTGAAAGATTTTTTATTATTTTTAAATTTTGTGGGGTTAGTGTGAAGACAAAAAAAAATGGGAGCTAAATTCGTATGTCATCGAGATTCGAATTTTTTACAAAAGTTTATATAAATAGACTGTCTCTTTCCAATAAAAAGTTTTCTTCGAGTCATAGTTTATTGTGTAAATGTGTAGATAGGACCACCGTGTGGTTTTCTATATAAATGAACGTAACTTTTGTACCTAGCTGAATTGTTTTAAAACTTCCACGGTCGCTTCAGAGAGGGATTAAAAATTAATGGCATAACTTTTGTCTAGTTTTTGAATGAAGAGTCAGTCGTTGACTTGTATAATTGGATTAAATATTTTGTAAGGCTGATTTTTTAAAGTCATCATCATAATTCTCCAATTTGTTTGGGATCGGCGCAGCATGTCTTCTGCCATACTTTTCTATTAGGGTGATTTTTAAAAGACTTACATGGCGCTATAATCAATTCTTAAACCTTAGACGAGTTTGAGAAAATCACCTGTGACTGACGTACAGACACCGGTCTGAATTCATTCAGGTGACGTTTACTGTCAGTCTTTATTGTGCCGACAGCCGAAACGTAAATGGTAATAATTTGATATCGAGAGCACTCTTACGTCGTAGCATTAAGGGTGGTTTTTGTAATTCAAATGTAAAAAAATACAAGGTTACCATTACTTTTTAATTCCCCCTTCCATTAGTAGATCACTCCAAATTAATTAAGTACATCAAGACTAAAAGTGACTCAATTTTTGATCTAATGACTGATTTTAATTTAATTTTCGTTAGCATGACAGGACTCCTTTTGCCAAATTGTTCTTCCAATTGAGAAGAAGAATGTCGTTGTATATTATTTTATTAATATATGTATGAATGTATGTAAGAATCGGTGGCTTATTAATCTAGGGTAGGGAAATGTACTAGTATTTGTATGATTTTAGTTTCTTGTTGTGTTACATATTTACAGACATTAAAAATATAACCCTTATTTACGCAGTCGGGTAAAAACAACAAAAGAACTAACCTGATCTAGAGTACTACATGGATTTAGCACGTGACCGACATTGACAGGCGTCTGTTCCGTAAAATTGTATTAAGAAACAAAATGGCGGCTTTCGTTCCACATGAGGCCATGCGACAAAAGATCATTCTACAGTCGCGAGCACATCAAGTTACCATAAAACGTTGAAGTTTAAGCTCAAAATCGAATGAGAAAATTTGACAGTTTGTGGTAACTTGATGCGCTGACGACTGTATAACCGTTTGTTGAATTTCACAGCGTTACCATCTCTAAAAAAAGAAGATAAGGTTTTATGTGAGGAGTCATCCACAAACAGTGCCTCTAGAACAGTATAAAAAAATGCAAAAAGTTTGTATAGGTCCGCAAATACACAGCAAGATAACTCGAGTCGATAACAAAACTAGGTGAAGTGATAGACGATATAACAAAACGGTAACAAACAGTATATATCGCTTATTCACTTTATCTATGAGTGTATCAATGCTAGCACATTTGGTCTTAGTTCATGTGGGAGCTTCAATATTATTGATATACATGGTGTAAGGGAACATCTTCACAAAAAGTTTTGGAATTTTTCGTCGATTATAAAAAAAAGTCAATGCGGGTAGTCAGACGCCCGATTCCCACAACCAGTCTAACCAAGGAGTATCTTATTACTCTGTAACTGGGTTGTGGAGGTCAGTAAGGCAGTCGCTCCATGTAAAATACTGCTAGGTTAGGGCACGGAATCGCACTTTTTATGCTCCTATCCTTGTATGTCGCTCAGCACCGTCATTTGCTACAGCGAGAGACAGAGTGTGCTGCAGATCGCACCGTTGATGTTGCCACGTGATTGCGATTCCATGCTGCTGGATGAGATTCAACCTGACTGGCAGTGGAGCCCAATATGTGGGGTAAACGCTAGGCAAATGATGATTAGAAAACGAATGCAGTTGATATTTTTTTCGTTCAAAAATAATCAGCTGTTATTGTTACATACGGGGTGGAAGGGACACCGGCGCGAAAACGGTTACCACGTATTCAGTACATCATTCTGAGCCTCCCCACATTGAAATTTTTCATCGGTTATTTTTTAAAAAAAAGCTGTTCCATACGTGTTGACCGTGTAGGTGTAGGTATTTTGTAGGAAACAGCAGATTTTATTTATTTATTTATTTGCTCTCATGCACATCACACATTTTACAATAGAAATTACTGTCGGTTTTTGTACATGAACCCTGTCAGGGCACTGCAAAGCACAATGTTGGTTTGCTGTTGAGTTTATGGAGTTATGACGTTAGATTAACATTATAAATTAAATTAATTTAAATAACAGATAAAAAAATTCCATGTGTGAATATGTTTATTTATTTTCTCATCACAAACGTTATAGTGAACAGGAATTATTAAATCTAATACACAGGATAAACATTTGTGAGAGACTGGTGCCCGAAATAGGTATACAATACCTGTGTTACGGGTCAAATACATGGTAATCGTTTTCGAGTCGGTGTCCGTTCCACCCTGTATATTCTCTTTCTTAAAATTGGAATCGGAAAGGATTGAATTCATGGTAAACTTGGAGTCACGATAAATTCAAATAATTTTTGCGTTGGCTAACTTAGTTTGACGTACAGAATGTTTGGTCGACGTCCGTTTACACCTTGTATATACCCTTACTAAGTATTTTTTCTTTTTTAAAATAATCATAAATACTTTTTCGTACCGTAATCGTCATTCCATGTAAGTTATGTGTACTTACTAAATAATATTAACGATTTAGTTACAATTATGAAAAACGTCTTTTCAATAGTTATACATAATTATACCTGTATTGTTTAGACATTTTACCGTTACAAATCCTTTTGATATTAAGATTTCGTTTTTAGATTTATTTATATAAAAAAGTCAAATTACTGTTTCACTAATAACAAAATAAGAAATATTTTATTCGTCAAATAGTAATATAATAATAGGAAAGCAAAGAACCTAATTTAATCTCTAAACCACATGAACTAAGACTCAAAATTGTGATTCAGTAATAGGGGTCATGATAGCCGAAGAAATTGTGAATAATTGTAACACATTAAATTATCATTGTATAGAAACGACGAATGGAAACCTATTATACTTTATAATTTATATCTTAATTTTTTTAGTACTAATTATAAAAATATTCACTAATTTAATAATTGTATCTGTAAATTGAATTTTAATACTATTTATAATTGGCTAAATGTATGTATGTGTAAAGCGAAAAATCGGACTTATGGCCGTTTTCACTTTCACTAAGCGCTACTTAAAGTAATGCTTAAATACAAACGTGCTATGGGATTTTCAACTTTAATACGCTGAGCCGTGAGTTTAAAATTCCAACAGAGCAATCACGTTTCGGCATTCATGTAGGTGTTTGATCTTAGTATTGGTGAAAACGGACACTATGCTTGTAATTATGTAACAATGTTGTATATAATATAATTTGTAAGCTCTAATGGGCGTTTTAACACACAGTATGAAACCACGAAGTATGAAAAAATATTATATTATTTTTCAGTGAGTGTGGTTAGATTTTTGCGTGTTTACTCGACCATAGTGAGCCAACTGATTCAGAAAAAGGTGTTAAAAGTTAATTGCAACATCTTAGAATAATCTAAATGAAATCAATATTGTAGTCATTTCATCGGTGTATCAGACATGCTACACATGTGTTTGGTTCGACACATTTCATTCTGCTGTATTTTTTTAACAAAAAAAGCGTCGCGAAGGAATTAACATATCGCATGTCCTATAAAAAACTTTCATAACATAAAAATATTAGGTTTTTAGATAAAATACTTACCTATCCTTGCTCTATAAATGAAAAAAAAATCGCCATAAATGTACTGCGAAAATAACACAGAATGGCACAAGCGATAGTTTTCCAGAGAACATCGGTAAGCACACCAAAAACTTTAAAATGCGCATTTACTGCGCTATTTCTCTGTTCCGACAGTTTTTTTGAGGACGGCGATACGATATTATGATCCGAATTCCGAACAAGTGTAGCGGTCTTGTGACTTCAAAATGGTCGTGTATATTTTTCTGTAATAATTTAATCTATCGTCTGGTAACAGAACATTGTGACTGTCCGCCTTAACTTATAGATTGGTTATAGTATAATCAATTTTAGTGTGCAGTGTGTTAAATGTAAGGTACACAATATCATCCAAATCACTTTTTGCTGCACTTGGTGTTTTGGCATTGGAAACCGTGAACTGTAGCGGCAAATGTTCCTCAATCGCTGAAAGATCGCACAGAATCGACTATTTATCGATAATGCAATTGACTGGGTTCAGAAATAAAAAGTAATTGCCTACACATAAAAATAGATCACATTTATTACAATCATTTTTAACTACGGCGCCAGAAAAATCAACCCGTGAGGAAATATATATGCTGCGTAGCTCTTTCAAATTTGAAACTGTAGCGGCACTACAAAAAATACTACAGCAACATGTACAGAAAGTTTTTCAGCGCCATCTATGACATAAATGAAGGACTAACATCAAAATTGTAAATCGCGCTATTAAAGTTATCCGTGACTTAGGACTTAAGACCAAAAAATTCGACAACTGTCGGGCAGTAGCCCACCAGACACAACCCGTCTGGTCGGAAGATCCTCCCTTTTCTATGGGGGATGAAGAACTTTACACCCTGTTCTTCAAACCCCTATATACCTGAAACTAGTTTGTTTGCAAACTGCATAGTCTCTCAGTTGTTTTTATTTTTGGAATAATAGGTCCTGTACATCGTAAATTATTTTTTCCCCGAAGTTCGATATTTGTGGCGCCATATTGAAAGTTACTAGCGGTGACGGTAACTATTGTTTGGCATGGTTTTCATATGAGGGCAGCACATAAAAATTGGGCCCAGAATACAGGGGAAAAGTTGCATTGTCCTGTCACAGAGTAAGAGAAACCAGTCGCGTTACTGCGGCTTGTCATAGCGATGGTGCGGTTTTGCCAATTACCACGTATTCAGTACTACCGAGTTCACGGGCTACCACTTTTCACCCTTATGCCCTAAGTAATAAGTTTGAAAAGTGGTTGATAATCAGTGATCTCGGTAGTATATCATTCTGAAAGAGCCACTTAGAAATATTTAATAGGTAATTTACAAAAAAAACAGCTGTTTCCTATAAAAGTGCAATACCTACACGATCAAAATGTATGGAACAGCACCACAAAAAATTTGGAACAGTTGTTTTGTTTTTAAATTACCGATTAAAAATTTCTATATGTGGTTTAGAATTGTGTACTGAATACGTGGTAATCGTTTGAGCGTCGATGTCCGATTCCACCGTATGTATACCTACACCTGAACAATATGTCGTTAAACTTAGATTAGTAAGACTGGTTACCGACTTAAGAAAGATCACACTGTGTAACGAACAAAATGTGTGGCTGAAAGATTAGTTACTGGTTTCATAATTAAGCTGCATTTTCATGTAGAAGTTTTTCTTTATAACAAAGACGCGCTTGTAGTCCTTGAAGGGGTAAAGCAGAGGTGTACAAGTACACCCAAATTTCGCCGGTTAATTTCAAGTCCTATGTAATGGGGGGTGACCAAACTGCCATCAACAAGTTCCTGATGGAAGAACCAAATAGTAAGTACTTTGCCTATGAAAGAAGTTGGGATTAAGTCAACAAATCTGATAAGTCAACAAATCTGATTAAAGCTCTGGGGCTAATGGCAGATATTAATAAAAAAAAAAACTTTCTTCCTATTTTTGAAGTTACAAAGGTGATGTGAACATTAATAAACATTGCAAACATTAATAGGCAACGTGGCTCTTGAATTAATGTACTATTTAAAATGAAACCAGAACTAATTATAGATTAATATTGTGACACTGTTGCAAAACGCAGCAAGAATGAAATTTAGATTAAATCACAGTTTTTAAGTCCATTACTTCCGTAAATAACAAGTCATGTCTAGAAGATTTAAAATCTGAAATTTCCAAAAAGATAAAAATGGATTTTAAAGTTTGCTTGCACCACAAATCAGCAAACGTTGTCTAGCTATAAACGATAAAATCTAACTTGATTAAAATGACAGCTGCCAAACGGCTTTGGCTTTGAATTAACAATATTGAAAGCAAAAAAAACTATCATCTTATGCGGACGAACCTCAATGATGAAAGGCTTGTGTAGTTCAGCATTTATTTTATATTTATTTAGTATAGAATTCACAATAATTTATAATTATATAATAGAAGCATTTTGTATTCGTCTTTACTTTTTAATAATCAAGTCTGCAAGATTTGTTTTGAATTTGATAGTAAAATAGAGAATTGTGTTCAGATTTTTTTGTGGGGTCTGTACCTTAAATATTTATAGATCTCCAAGAAATACAACTGTAAGCAAAATTACTAGTCTGGGAACACACTGGGTAGAAATTAAGACCCAAGTCCGAAAAATCCGGTCAATATATTTTAATCCGGTTTAAAAACCTCCAAACTTTAAACTGACCGACTGTCTTCTCCTAGCTTGGTTTCTAATTTCAATACCAATGTATAATAACGTCATATCATCGATGTCAAGAAATTGAGCATCCATTCATTCATACCTTTAAAAAATAAAATTTAGTTTGACCCAAATATTTTTTACATTATTTAAAAATGCCTGACCGCTGTCATCAGATCAGTATAATTTATTATGACGACACTGTTCTTTTAGCCTCGATGTGTGTAAAATAAATCTATAACAAATTAGACTGTACGTAATTTCACCTCCATTTTCACCATTCATTTAGTGTTCAATGGAAGCATTTTGACATTTTTATACGAAAAAATGATTTGTTAGTGTGTAATGCATCTACAGGACTTTTAACTCTATTGTATAGAAACATAAGGTAGATTTTTGTGTCTAACTGTTTTATGTGTAAATAATTACTATTGCCCATTCATCAATTTAGTCAACTAGTTACTGAACTTACGATTCTCCAAAATTCAGCTATCGTAAGCTGATTTGTTGTAATCGTGACTTACGGTTATTTTTAAATTTTGATTCCATCTTCCGCCATTTTCTTTTTAAAAATGTCCTGTAGATGTAGTAAATATACTAAGCAAAAGAATTTATATTAGTACCTATAGTGTATAATATCAAAATGTTATCACATAATTTTGCATGTAACTAGGTTTATGTATAAAATGCACAGAAAAAAATGATATTAGATTAAAAAATGTTGCAAACAAAAAAAAAACTAAATTGAAAATCCTACAAAGTTATGTGTTAGATTTAAGTTATAGAGTATATTGTAAAATTTACTATGACTATTATTAAATAATTGGAATTATGTATGTGAATATTTCTTTTCATAATAAAACTATTGTAAAATAATCTGTGTTAATGTTTGAAGTCCAGAATACCTATTACGATGCAACAAAAGTCGGTAAGTAAGGAGTTCATTTTGTCAAAAAAAAAATATTATTGAGGAAAACAGGCTTATCATTATCCTAGTCCTGAAATTAAACTTGAAAAACGTCTGTTAACACTCCGTGTATTACTAAGTTCAAGACGGCTAGGTACTAAAAAAAAGAACATTTTTTAATTAATGTTTTTCTACAATACCAAGATCATGATTTCTAATTCTTTATTCTTTGCCCACTTTGACCTACCAATAGTGTTTAGCCCTAACGTGAACCATCGCAAAAAATAAATTCATGTACGCGACTATCATTTGTATTCCCCTAACTTCGAAGGTCACCAGAAGTTTGGGGCACCTTAGGTACAGTCGCCAGCACATCAAGTTACCACAAACTGTCAAATTTCTCCAAATGATTTTAAACCATAAAATGTAATGGTATCATTAACACTAAAAACGGGATATTTACCATGTTTACTGTTTGTTTTGAGTTCCCGATATTTCGGCGCTGTTGCAAGCACGATGATCACGGATAAACTGAAGTTACTGCGGGTGGGTGTTTATGAGCAGAAAAATCGGTTTACCCTCTTATGTTAGTGATCATGACAGGTTAAAAACTTATGCCCATAAAATTTTGATGATTAAGTTCAAAATCGATTGAGAAAATTTGACAGTTTGTTGTAACTTGATGCGCTGGCGACTGTACTGTAAAGTGTAAAGCCTCGCGACCCAAAAAACCTCCGTATACTCAATAACTACACAAATAAGTATCTGAAAGCCCTTAGAACGGAAACATCTCAAACAACGGGAAAGCTAAAGTAATTACAGGGCTCGTAAACTAAAACAATTGAGTCTTTACGACATTCGGGAATGCGATCTGACGCGTTATTCTTGGAGGGGCCGTAAACATTCGGTTTATGTACCTAATTACATGGGTTATTACTTGGTTGGCTGGCGGGGTCGTGTCGTGGACGGTTTTGGGGTAAAGAATGGGACTTTTGGTATTGGCTCTTTGGGATCTCTAAAGGCTTTCGGTGAAGAAATACACGATGAGACATCGGGCTCCAACTTTGATAATAGATTTAAGACCTACCCACATGATTGTAGACCCAAAAACATCAAAAGTTATCATCAGTTAGGTGACTAAAAAAACTGCTGTGTCATTGAAGATATTGTAGGTACTTTTGTATGAAACAGCTCAGTTTTTATTAATAAACAGAGAAAGAATTTATTATTACTGGACTCATTTGACTAACTAACTAACTACATAGTTTCAGGTATTTTTCAGACTCGCCGAGTCGCCGACACACCTTTTATGAGCTTCGTAAAGTGGCCCTTAATAATATCCATAATTATGCAGCTAGGTGGTCAGCTTGAGTATCCCCATATCTGACCATTAATCCAATCAAAAGCACTCTTCAAGCCTTGCTTGCAAGACTTCAGTTTCTGATCAAAGCAACAAAATATCGCATCATAATGTTCTATTGCCATCGATTTGCAATAACGCATAGATGTGACGATAAAAGCTACCTTATTTGGATGCGGCGCCTGTATCTAGCATCGTTTCTCATAAGAGATAGGAACCCTTTTCCTGCAAGAGATTGAAGATTTTCTTTTATCAGTTTGTGCAGTTCCTTCATCATTTACCTAGCCTTTTCCCAACTATCTTGGGGTCGGCTCCCAGTCTAACCGGATGCAGCTGAATACCAAATATTTTACATGGAGCGACTGCTAGCAGTTGCTAGCTAATAATCCTTTTATTTAGAAAATATTGCTGTCTGCAATTGCGCGCAAACGTTGCTCTTCTAAATGCGACCGCAGCGTCAATGCCACGCAATTACTGTTTTGACTTTGACAATTGCAATGTCCATCTTTATTTACATGGGCGCCGACAGGATTTTTTCCAGGGAGGTGCACCTTTAGTTACATGAAAACAGCTTGAATTTTTTGCACTCCACCTCGGAGATGTTAGATTCAAGGACTAACTTGGTTAATCATTCCAGAAAAGCCCATCAATCGAAAAAAGTAGGATTCAAAAGCGAGCCTAGCGAGCTTGAAAATTTTAGCATCCATCTCCAGATAGGTTTTCTTTTGTATTTTTTTTTAAAAACGGTAATTCTGCCTATATATATATAGGTATATGTAAAGTGTACCTATATATGTACACAAAAGGCATAAGATGTCTGAGTGCGCTCGAATATACCTATTAGAATGTTTTCGGAAAAATTAGTTTATTTTTGTTCATACATCATCCAGAAACAAGTATGGGAGTAAAACCGAGCTCGAAAATTTTTGCTTTCTGGCTCGGGTGCATTGCCAGCATCGTGGATGTTGTTGAAACGTCAGAAGGACCCGTGAGTATACTCATATTATAATTATATAACCCACCCCTGCTTCGCACGGCGCCACCTCCTATCATCGAAACTTGAATCAACCATAAACATTCACAAAATTTCATTGAAATCGGTTGGGTGGTTTCGGAGAAAAGCGAGTGCGAACATAGTTACACGTGATTTTTATAAATTAAGATGACATATTATGTACATAATGTACCTATATAGTTGCCATTTCTACAGGCACGAGACCTCGCATCAACTTTTATGTCCTTCCTCATGCATGCAGTAGGTACCTACTTTCTCCACAAATCCCCCTCGTAGGCGGAGAGCTGGTAAACTTTTATGTGCGGCATTCAACAAGCAGATTATAAAATAAAACGACGACATTTTGTTGTTTTTTTTCTGTTTAGGTATGTACAAGAATAAACATGTAATAGAAAAACCGGTATCCTTCCAGTAACTCCTTCGAGCTACAATGCAATTTAAAATGTCGACGATTCATGTTTTGTCTACCTCATTGGCACTATTAGTGGTCGTGGTCGTAAGCGCGATGGCTCAGCATGAGGCATGGGTTCAAAATGTTTTGATACCCATGTCGGGCAAACCCACCACCTCCCATGGCCCCGCCGACATTTTGTTAAATGAGTCTAGCCGTCAAGAAGATGATTGCGGACATAGCCCGCCTGAATGGACGTCCTATGACCGCAGCTGTTTCTTGACTCCCTATACAAGTTCTCCTTCGATGCCTTTTCCTCCTTTTTGGGGCCATGTCGGTCAGTGTTGTTGGGTTTTGCCATTAATATGATACCTACCCATTGGTAAGACTGATTGTCAGACTTTTGGGCCACTGAATAGCAAGATCTACAAATGACTGCCGAGATCAACGGCTTTTTTACCGATAATACATTATCGGTAAAAAAATACGTTACAGAATAACAAAATGAGGAAAAATGAACTAGGATCTACTAGGACCTCACGCTTAGCAGTTTTGAACTACTAGACTGAGAAAGCAGCCATTGTGAATCTTGCGCAAAAAGTTCGCATTAGTCTGTGAAATTAATTACTTAGGTACTTTAACCTACTTAGGTGCTCAAATAAAAAAAAATGTAACAATAACCGTCATTCTTGCGTCTCTAACTTTTAATATTGAAGCAGCAAGTGGGCGAGAGGTACGATTATAAAAAAAGTTATTACGTCAAAGAAAATGGGAAGCATTTGAGTATGAATTAGAAATGCCTCTTAAACCCCGCCTACCGACACGTTTCTCTTTTTCAGACTATTAGTTTTACTCTCCTTATATACCTTCAGAGATTCCGGTATTAATAGCTACACCTCTTTGTGTAAGAGACGCCATACAGTGGCTGCTTGAGTATTGAAAAACTTACACAGACCACTCGAGCAGCCATTGTCAACTGATTGGACACACACTGTCAACTGTCTACCATCAGCGCAAGCGGTCTCTTTTATTTCAATGAATGAATGCTGCGCTGCGGTCGGATGGACTGCTATGTGACTTGAAGCTTGCTTGTCACACGTATTTGTCCCAAAGATCCCGCAATCCGCACTCTATAGCTTATAAATACTTGCAAGTCCCTCCACAAAAGAGACGGTTTCTCAAACTCCAGATATTAATATTAATAAGTTGCGGCCATTCTCTCGCTCGGTACTGTTTTCTTTATAATTCTTTGAGACAATGCGCAATGAAGGGGGGAGGGAAGCTGTTCCAACTTTAATGTTATTTTCAGTGTGTTTTTTATACCTAGGTACTTACCTAATATTAGTTTATTACAGGTTAGATTTCAATAGCGGTTGACCTCTCTCCGGTGGTGCGATCGTCGGATTGCCATGCCATCGGAAGATGAGAATGAGGGAAAAGAGTGTGCACCTCTGTCTGTGCACCATAATAATATGCCTCGCGCCGAAAGCTGGTCACCGCTGAGAATTACCGTCATAATCGGATCTGTAAGGACATATACAGCACACACACAGCTTGCCCTGGTCCTAGTGTAGGTAGAAGGACATTACCTACACTAGGACCAGTGCAAGCGACTGTGTATGTGTGCGAATGTGTTGTCTTGGATTTGGATGCAGGCTTATTATGTTCTCTGAAACTTCCCACGAGGGACTTCTTAGTAGCAGCTCTGAGTCTTCATTTATGACCTAAGCTATCTCAACTAGTGGCCGCAATCGCTTGCTGCGCTACAAATATCCTACGAGTTCGATTGACAGGTCGGTGGATTTGTGTCCGATTTATGGTAATAGGGTCGTCCTCTTTCACATGGGGTTCTGTGAATACTATTGAGTGATAACCACAGGCCTTACCTTTGCCTAACCCTTCAGGGGAAACAGGTATGATATTATGTTATACTTACTTTCCCCATTGAAGTGAATCTTTTATTTTTGTTTTATACCTTCAGTGCCTATACATATACCTACCTCAGGTATCTCTCCGAATCCATTATGCATCAGTGAAAACTATTCCCTACATCCGAAAGCAATAAAACCACTACCCAATATCAACTGGCGTAGAAACATAAAATGGCACAGAACTATGTATTTACATTGCCACGCAAACGTAGACGGCTTTCAGTCAGCCATCCACTGCTATGTAGGATATGCATGGAGAAGTTCGCCAGGAGGTACATTATACATTCAGCACAAATACTATCAAGTAACCACCTTATTCACCAGATATGGCTCCAGCCGACTTCTTGTTTATTCCGAAACTCAAATTACCACTTTGTGTCACC
Organism: Eurois occulta; assembly: GCA_950022335.1. Taxonomy (NCBI): domain Eukaryota; kingdom Metazoa; phylum Arthropoda; class Insecta; order Lepidoptera; family Noctuidae; genus Eurois; species Eurois occulta. The sequence continues at coordinate 1,189,270 of OX465499.1, forward strand.
CGTTTTCAATCGGTAGAAGACATAAAGGAGAATTCGCAGCGAGAACTGAAATCAATTCCGGAAAAAGGGTTTAAAAATGTTTTAATGTTTGGATTATTCGTTGACGTAAGTGTATCGTTTCTGAAGGAGCATACTTTGAAGGCGATAAAATAACTTGAATGAATAACTAACATTTTGTGTATTATTATTGTTCATTTCCCGGTACTTCCTTGACAGAGTAGTATTACGGGAGGGGTAGCGCGCAATTTTTGGTAGTAATTTCATACCGAATGAAATTCATTTCTAGTAGTTGTTCAATGTGCACTGATCATCTAAATAGAAGGCAAAGTTACTGCATGTCAAAGTTGTAGAAATGATAAAAAACCGGCCAAGAGCGAGTCAGACCCACGCATAAAGGGTTCCGTACCATCGTAGTACGTAGCCTCCTTTAATTTTTAAATTATTTTTGTTATTAGTTGTTATAGCGGCAACAGAAAAACACATTGTATACAAGACAAGCCATGGTGTCTCAGTCGAAGATGCGCACTCAACTCCTCGATGTTTGTCTCTTCCGTGCCGTTTTGTGGAAATAAACTACTATAAACTACATTTCGTGAAAATTTCAATTGTCTGCCCATTACGGATCATGAGATACAGCCCACTGACAGACAGACGGACGGTGGAAGCTTAGTAATAGGGGCCCGTTACCCTTCGGAATTTCGGATACGGAAACCTAAGAAGCAATTTCATACCGCGCCAAATCCTTATAGCACGATTTATGGGGGTCGCCACCTGAAAAAATGTGTCAAAATCGTTGTGTTCGAAACTCTCGTTACAGGTTGCGATCAATTTTTTTTGTTTTTTGTTGGGTTGCTTCCACTGACAAGTTTGTCAAAATCATAATGTTCTTGACTCTTGTTACAACAAGGTTGGCGTTGGGTTGCAAGTAAAGTTACTGTGATTGTAGTGTGGCTGCGGGTTGCAGTTGTGTACGGCAACTACAGTACTTTCACAGTTTTTATGCCTTTTTTATACTGGGACTGTAGCTACATTTCATTGTTATCTTTGTTTCGACAGTTCAAAAGTGCCTGTAACGGGCCTACTTGAAATAAATGCTTTGATTTTGATTTTGATTTTGTAAACTTCTGCCTTGACTCTCACTCTTTGGGTCTCCTCTAGGTCGGGTTTCGAAGTTTAAGTATTTGGGCCACTGGGTCACTGAGGACTTAAAAGATAATGTTGACATAGACTGGGAGCGCAGGTCGCTGGCTGTCCGTTGCAACATGCTGGCCCACAGGTTTGCACGCTGTACAGAATCAGTAAAGATAACGCTTTTTCAGGCCTTCTGCCAGTCGTTTTACACGTGCAGCCTGTGGACCAAGTATACCCAGCGGGCATACAGCGACCTGCGCGTACAGTACAATAACGCATTCAGGGTGCTTTTGGGGTTGCCGTGGCGTTGTAGCGCGTCAGGGATGTTCGCGAAGGCGTGCGTCGACGGGTTCGCTGCGATCATGCGGAAGCGATGCGCGTCGATGATGGTGCGCTTGCGCTCCTCCTCCAATGGCATCCTGAATGTGTTTACGGACCGGTGGGACTCTCCCCTCTTACGAAGGTGGGTAAGTGTTCATACACACTTATCCAAATAAGCGGTGTACCATTGAACGAACAGTTCAATGGTACACTGCTTGTTTATTATTGTAAATTTAATTTATTTTAATACTAACATTAGGCTAAGTTATACTACTACTAACAATATATGGATGTAATTCTGAAATAAAATATTTGAATTTGAATTTGATTTGATTGCCCACACACATTTCCAGTGTAACATTGCCTCGCTTTGTATAGATTTCCCGTACAATGAGAAATCCGCGTTAGCTGGTTTTATATAGCTTGATTGGCCGTCGTGCGTACATGTTCATACAAAGTGAAGCTAAGTACTCATGCGTAATTTAGCCGCAGGCTGCTATGGACCGTTGACTTTATTGGCAGAGCCACGAGACTGGAATCATAAGACAAGGGATAACGACTTAAAGGTAAAATTCAGTTTTTATAACTGAAATATTTTTGCACTGGAATTGTGAAAAGAGAAATAAAGTGACGAAGTTTTTTGTGTTTTTTTATAGCATTATTGGTATGACGCTCACTAAAAATGGATAGGTAGTAAAAAGATCTTCCAAGTTGATTTTTCATGAGTTGAGAAGGTGAGGGCACTTTTGGTCGCAGAGAACCTTATATTATTTTACTTAATCAAAATCAAATAACTATTTATTTCGAACAACATGGTCCATCTGTGTTAGTGAATAAGTACTTAAGAACTATGTTAGTGGTGAGAATTTGGTGATTACTGATTATTGGAGATACATTAATAAATTAATTAAACATTCTTCAACTTACAACCTTTTACAAATTAATTCATCCCTTTTATGGTAGTCGTCTTAGTCAGCACCCTAATGTGATGACTTGACTTAATAAATACCTATGTTTGTGTACCTATCAAAAGGATCATCACGTGCTTTAAACTTTCCAACACATACCATCACGACTGTAATCCCCGGAGGGTTAGGCAAAGTACGTACATTCGCCAGAAATGGACACACTAGGCATTACTGGGTTAAGTTCCAAATAGTTAATAGTGCGAGCCTATTGCCTGCAATCGGGCGCAGATCATAAATGCAATGATTTAGACCTAGCTGGCAGAATAAAACTATCATAATTACTCCTCCTCTATGTGAGGATGTGAGGAGTGACGTGTTTTCCCGATATAGGGGACCTAACAGGCAAACAGTAGGTACCTACTTACCTAAGCCAGTGAAGTGGTTCACTGCCCGTACGTAAAAGTTCAATAAATTCTGAAACCTGTAGGTATTTCAAAATCCAATTAAGGGGTAGTGTTTATGCTGCCGGGGCTGCGGGACTGTTCGAAAGAGATACCGCGGCCCTGGAACACAAAGGGCAAAGAAGGAACATGGATGGGTTTTAGTCAGTAAAAGTCTGACACTCCCTTCCACTCCGCCCAGAGCGGGAGGGGTCATTTGATGACTTTCCATCCGAAACAGAAAAAAAAGAAAGGGTAGTGTTTTTGGAAGATTGTAATTGTCATTAAAGATTTGACATAAAGATTGCAGTAGTGCAGTTACACTGTCGTTTAAGTAACCCATTTAAAATATGTATTAATTATGATTGGATACAATGGACTTTGGCACACCTACGTGGTAGGCAATGCTACTTCTCTTATGTCGGCACGAAATATTGTGTTAGTTTAGTGGAAAAAAACATGTCATCAAAGTTCTTATTGATTGGTAAGAAATCAGCTTTTTGTATCTAAATGTAGGTACATAATGTGACCAGTCAATGGGTTGAAAACTTACGACTAGTCCTTATAAAGCTTAAAACCGGTAGATATAAACCTTTTTTTAATATTTTTTTTTCTTCATTTCTTTAATGGCTTTTCTTCCCGAGTAGAGTGTTGTCTTCGTCGGAATCGGCTTTTGCGCCTACACTATATAAATGTCCCTGACAAAGACACAAATAAGTACAAGTAGATAGATCTTGAAGTCCTTACTGTAGTGTATCTATTGAATAGATATGGCAGCACTGTCTCACAGCCACAAGTAGTCAGGTAGCTGTCACTAATGACAACTGTCAGTCACCACGAATGGCGGGAAGTTGGAAGGTGAAGCGTAACCTGGACTGGGGGCTTGGTGTTGTGGTGAGCCTGTGATGTAGTAGTAAATTGTGTTATCAACCTATTAGCTCTGTTACTAGTGAATAATACACTCACCTTCCCGAACCACCTTTACAGATCCCATTCTTAACAAACAAACAGTAAAAGTCAGAAAACGGAAGAGGGCCGTTAAAGTGATTTACCAGCAATTGAGAATGTGTCTTTATTTGCACTTACTTGTGACGAATAAATCGAAAGCGGAGTAAAAGTCTATTGGTTTACGATCGCCTGCTTTTACTGCGACTTCCTTAAGATCTGTAATATTTTAGGGAATGGCAAATTACTGAGTTTAATTGTTATTGAGAGATGAATGAGTGATATGACTCCATTAGGTATGAACGAGCCGGGAAGTCATATTTATTTTTATAAGGTAGTTAAAAAAAAAAAAATACGGCACATTTGGTTATGATTTATAACTAGACGAGCCAGTGTTTCGTACCTGACTACTCTGAGAAGAAACAGCCGAAACAAACTCAGAGGTCTATTTTAAAGTCCAGACTTAATCTTCGTGAAGTTACATGTAGACCATGAAAATTAGTCTTTTTTTTAATTTTTTTTTTTTGGAGTGTGGGAAATCATCAAATGACCCCTCCCGCTCTGGGCGGAGCGGAAGGGAGTGTCAGACTCTTACTGACTAAAAACCATCCATGTTCCTTCTTTGGCCCTTTACGTTCCAGGGCCGCGGTATCTCTTTCGAACAGTCCCGCAGCCCTGGCAGATGAAAATGAAAATGATGAATGATGATGCAGATGAAAATTAGTCTGAGACGGTCTTAGGAAGTGGTGAGAGCCGTGTTTCGGGGGATGGATGGCTCATAAACTCCCACTGAAGCTGTGGTTTTTTTTTATAGTCTAAACTATCCCACTTCTGGACAAAAGCCTCCCCCATTCCTTCCACTTTCCTCGATGTTGCGCCTCTTCTCGCCAATTAACGAGAAAACCATCCAAAGCGTCCCGCCATCTTCTCATCGGTCTGCCGCGACCCCGTCTAGCTGTTTCAGGGCTTCAGATGTGCCACAGCTTTGCCAGCATCCGGCAGACATGGCCTACCCAGTCCCATTTCAGTTTGGCAGCTTTATGAGCTACGTCAGCAAGAGTTTTGGAGTACAGTGTACCTAATCTAATTTGAGTTGACATAGGTATCTCCCAAGCATCATCACATCGGCCTATGCTTCTTTCATTCATCATATTCCCAGGTCTTCACGGCTTGTAGCTTGTAAGTGGCTACCCTAAGGGCGTAGTTACAATATTTCAACGGTTTTGATTATTACAAATCAATATTCCGTTGATACAAATCGCGAAGCTAACTGTTCTAAAAATAGACGACTGAAGTGAACAAGATAAATGCTTTAGGGATTTCGACATAATTTGAAGAAGTTTATTGTATGAATTTGATTTAAGTTTTCTAGCCGATGCCGATGATTCTGAAAGGATCTTATACTAACTGGCGATTAGGCTACTCGTATCACATTAAAGGAAACCACACATACGTGACGTCAATCAACATAAATCTATAATGAATTAGGTATAAATTATAGTCTAGCTCTACTCATAAGCATGAGGTTCTGGGTACAATTCCTAGGCCGAGCAAAGTGATGGTTTTCTCCATTAGGAATTGCTTGATAGTAACCCAAAGTTAGGATTTCTGCTCGGTTGATGGCTCGCCCCCATTAAATAAGACTTAAATATAGCTGGTGAAATCTGGATATGTATTGTAGTTACTCTAATTAAGTTAAAAGTTATTAGGTATGGTTTAAACATTTTTTAAGAAGGAACTAAAATACAAAGCAACGTGTGGACAATCTGGGCTGACCTTTTAAAAGTTCAATATTCTTAACAAGAAAGGAAGTATTTTAAAACCACGCCAATTAAAGCTATCTTAGTTAAAAACTCCACTTTCGACCACCCACACCGAATCGGCGAACAATACAGCTGATTATAATTTTCTATGCAAAACGAGGGACGCGGGTTCGAGTCCAGTGCAAATTAATTCATCTAGTATTGTTTGTTTAGTCCTTTGTCCTTGATTAGGGACTGTCCTTTGTCCTTCAATGAGGACTGGACTGGACTGAATAATTCTGGCCATTAGTTGATTGCTTTGATGAGCAAACTGAGTTAGTAAAATAGGATTAGCTGAATTTGTGGGCGTTTTTATTGGAAGTCATTTCAGCCACGCTTACGGAGGGTTGGAGCTGGCGAATAAACATGACATCATGGCTGTATTTCCCCGAATGGGTAGGCAGAAGTTTGTAGTAGGGAAACACATTCTACACACAACACACATATTTTTCACATTTTTATTTTACCAAAATCTTACTCGATAGCGCACATAATCTTGCCTCAAAAATATTGAGCGTTATTTTTTTTTCAGTAGTTTTGACAAATGCACTTGGAAATAAATAGTTTTTTTTTTTACGTCAATGATGTGTATGTCCCATGTCGCAGTAGGTGAGCTAATTAACATTAGATACAAATTTAGACTGCGTTGGTCTAGTAGTCGCAAGCGCGACAGGAAGTGTTATTGGGTTTTTCCATCAGGAATTTCATAGTAGCAGCCACGGAGTCTGGATTGACGCTCTGCTGATGGTAATAGGCTCGTCCCCTATTACATGGGACTTAAACAAATCTAGCGAAATGTGGGTGTAGGTACTATTAGGTACACCTCTGCCTAAATTTTCTCAGGCTATTGAAATCGCAATGCTGGGCCTAGCAATCTCACAAACTACGCCACCAAAACCTTTTTTTTTTTTGGGGTGGGAAATCATCAAATGAACCCCCCTCCCGCTCTGGGCGGAGCGGAAGGGAGTGTCAGACTTTTACTGACTAAAACCCATCCATGTTCCTTCTTTTGCCCTTTGTGTTCTCCTCCTGTTTACTGACATCTCTTTGAGTCGCGCGTGGAACACGAACGCGCCGTTGATAGGTACGGTCTGTCGTCATAAGACGGTCGGACGGCAAGCTGCCCATTACTCACCGTCCACAGGCGAGGCAGTGCGAGGACTATCGCCTCCAGATCCCATGGCGGCAATCCGGCAAGGAGGCTCACCGGCTCGCCGCCGGTAAGAACCCTTGACTTGGGAATCGCACCAGGCACATCAGGTCAGCTGTCTCTAAGTAAGATTTAGCAATCGAGCTTTTAAACTAAAAAATGCTGCTTTAAGTCGGAGCACTAGTTATAACCCCGGCGTCGCCGTCGTGAAGTTCGGGAGTTATCTGACTGTTGTTTCTCTGGGACTTCGTCGAGCTTCATTGTCTCGGCGCTTTTCTGGTGGTCACCACTGTTGATTCTGGCTTTCAAGAGTTACAGTGGTTTGGGAATAGTGTGGCGGGCTTGTCTCTAAGCCATGCGGTCTTCTGCAGCGTGGACCGCACGGTACAGGCTGTCTCCAGCAGTCTTCTTGATCGCCAGTCCATCTTGACATACTTACTACCAGTTCCCTTTATCCTAATAACTCAAGTTATGGTCTACCGGCGGCGTCACGGTTCAAGGCTTCAAAGATTACAAACGATGGGACACTTGATATCGTGGCTTGCCTGTTCTGTTGTTTGTACGTCACAGAAGCTGTTGGACGCTACTGAAATTGCCAAACTCGTCGCCAAATTTTGGGCTGACTCAATTTTAATCGTTATCGACACGTTAAGAAAAAGAAGAGAGGTTACATACAGACAATGTTACTTTTGCATAAAATAGATTTCCCTAAACCTTAACAAACATTCACAAACTAGTACATTCTAATAAAACTTGGGTAGACCGACATGAACTAGCTAGTTAATAAAGTTCATAATCATTAATAAGCACCCCTAGTAGGGTAGTTAATTATAGATACCTTTGAAACTCTCATTTCTAACTGCGTTATGTGCATCACCTTGTATGCGTCGGTAAATATAGACCTTTAAGCTTATTACACTGTTAGAGGAAGCAGGTTTCTTCGAACCAATAATATAGTTGAACTAGCTTCTGCCCGCGGCTTAACTCGCGTTATGGTTGGAAATTATCCCACGGGAACGTTTTAATTACAGCATATGACACTCGGGGATAATGCAGCTTTCCGTTAGAAATAATTTTCGTATTCGCATCAGCAGTTCCGAAGATAACCCCCTAACTAACTTAACTTCTTCATAAGTAATTATAACAAGTGCCGACCCTACTTCGCAAGGCGCTACCCACCGGGTTCAAAACTATCCTATCTTCCTTACTGAAACCAACCATTCACAAAATTTCATTACGACGAATGTTAACCGCTTATATAATAGAATGATATGACCACAACGAAACCATCATCTTCTTCTTCAACCTTTGGCCGCCTAATGCTGAGTGTAGGTCTCTTCCGAATCTCTAAATTTTCGGCGGTTTAGTGTCATGGCGATCCAGTTTTATCCGGCTACGTTAATTGGACGTCGTCTGTCCACCTATTCTCTAATCTCCCTACATCACTCCATCCTTTGGTCTCCACTCCATCACTTTTTTCCCTCATCTTCCATCCAGGCTACTGCACATATGGTCAGTTCACTTCCATTTTCTATTTTTATCACTTTTGCTATCCACTGAGTGAATGTTTCTCAGCTGACGTAACGGATTTTAGGATTAAATTGATTTTTTATAAAATTTTCGTCTTAAGACACGTCTAATTCAGTCAAATTGCTGCTTTATCATCTAATAGTAGATTTTACGTCTAAAACATACTTTTTAAAATAGTAAAACAAGCGTACTTATGTCCGTAACTCCATAATTCTCATCCGTTTCCATATGGGTGTTTCGCACCCGGTCTTAGAGTAGCATTCAGAGAAATCTTTCAGGTTAATGCAAATTGCACAACGAACTCATAAGCGAAAACCACTTAACAACTTTACCTACAACTCAAAAAGCACGGTCCATTCAATGTCTCCTCACCACCTACTCACTTGCAACCTCCTAACAATATAAATAACTTGTGTATTCCAGAGCGGGTCCATTTTGGTTTGGCCTAGTTCTTAGTATGCGGACAGAGTTGATTAAAGCCCAACAGTTTGTGACAGAATTAAATGGTTGTACTTTGTATTACTAGGTAGGTTTCGACTGTTTTAAAAATAAGTTTAAGGGCCGTATTTTAAGCTTGATACTACCGTGAGTTTGTTTGAGGAGATCTCCAGGTTAAGCCGCACTTGCCTAAGTTGTTCTGTGGATATGACCACCCATTACATACCGAGTTTCCTCCTAGCTTCGGAAAGCTCGTTAAAACCTGGCTGTTTGCAGATCTTTGACAGTCTTTACAGGTAGTCACTGGCCCGAAATTCAGACAAACAGTCTTACTAAGCGGTATCGTATTACCCAGAACTAACTTTGTTGTTTGTGGAGTTCAGATAGGCAGTCGCTCCATGTAAAATACTGGTATTCAGCTGCATTCGGTTAGACTGTAAGTCGACCCCAAAATAGTTGGGAAAAGGCTAGGCAGATAATGACTACCGTGAGTTTATTTCGGGACAAACACGGCCATTTTCATCAACTCTGGGCCATGCCTGACCCATGCCAATGATGGATGCTTAAGTATCATAGCACTGTTGCAATCTAAATTCTAGGTGCCAGCACCTAGAGTTTAGCGAGCGTTGAAAAATTAACTGTTTTAAGTGTTTTTATAATGTAAGTGTTTTAACGAGCGTTGAAAATTCAACTGTTTTAATTTATGCATTTATTTAGGTGTCTAGTGTGACAACGGGCATCACAACGATAGTCTAAGTTATTCCTTTGTTTTATCACGTCCTTAATTCGGTTTAATGAAGGAGCGTGAAGAATTTAACATAGCCGTTTAGACCAACAGAAGTTAAATATGAAAATCTGCGAGAGGTCACAACCAGAAACTCAAATAATGCATGTTAACACGTTGAAAGTTGGTGCAACTACTATTTAATAAAAGGAAACGAATTTGGGAGTATGAAGAACAGGGTGTAAAGTTCTTTTCCAGTTGTTGTTGGGTTCTTGTATAATTATAGTTTTAGTGTCTGCGTGTTCTTATTTGCTCAAGAGTTCCTGTGACTTGGAGTTAGGTGGTGACCACGAAATCAAATTAATTGTTGCGAATATATACTGAGTTTATTACGTTACATACAATACATGTTTAGTGTACTGCGATGGGAAACTGACTGTAGCGACGCGACGCGGTGTGTCGTGGCCTCTGGGGCCTACTTGCTGACTCGACTTGCGTTCCCAAGTATTGGGTCGCCACATAGTCGTAAGTCGCGGATTACTTTACTTGCGCGATGTAGGATTTAGATGTATTTCGATGTTTAGTTCATCATCTGCGTCATAGATGGCGCTGTAGTACTTTTTGTTCTATGTTGCTGTAGTACTCTTTGTAGTGCTGCTACAGAAATATAGGCCATGATATTTTATTTTGATATCAAATAACAAGCTGTAAACAAATTGCTTTTATATTGCTGGCAGGCGTCGTAGAGCGTTGTATGTGCTTATTGACATTGGCACACAAGAACCCTTTATTTAATTTTCACTTCAATTGTTCAACAATGTTTAATTTTATTACTCTTGGTTTTTTCCACTATAATTTATTTTAGTTACAGCCTGTAGTCTGGATTTGTGCCCAGTTGTTGGTAATAGGCTCGTCCCTTATTACAAGAGACTTAAACATAACTTGCAAAATATGGATGTAGGTACCTACACCTCATCCTAACGCTTCAGAAAAATTGTTGTTTTAGTCTTTCAATGAAGATGTTTAAAACACCATGGTCATGGTACTCAGCGTCGAAATATCGGGAGATCACAATAGTGAAAATCACGGAAGATTAAAATAGTCTTTATACATAAGACAATTTATAGTGCATCAGTGTAATGTCCTCGATTAGTGTTTGAAGTTTCCTAATAGTGCTCTATCAAACAGTTTTGTTTCTATGACGTAACTGAACACACTGTTGTCCGTTACAAAATAATTCTCCATTTTCTTCTTAGCGTGTAGATAGCAACTGAGCTACTAGTTTGGCGCTTTCGGTAGCGTCCATCACTTCCTGTAGTGAACAAACAACAGGACACATAGGGCACGATATTAAGTGCCCCATCGTTTGTGGAACAGCGCCACTTTGACAGTCCAAGGCAGAGAGAGAGATCACGAGATCATTAATGATTCTCCATAGAAGTGTGGTATTTTCAGAATGGTCACTCAATTTTCTTGGCATGAAACACCATCTTTAAACTTGTGTCAAATGCCACAAAAAGCTACGATAACTTTTTTCACCTCAACGAACACAATAATGGCCTCAATCGAGCTCTCCCTCAGTGTGTGCACAAGTTTTGTGGAGCAGAGTGGCCCATAGTGGGTCACCCGGTGAGATTGCGAGTAATCTTCAAGTTGAAGTTGAGGCCTATTCGAGTACACAACGGAATACCATAAATCTACGTCGGTAATACGAGAAAGTTTTTGGTTTATGTAACTTACTTTTTGGTGTGAATAACTTGATAACTTCAATTGATATCAGCAGTTATTTTACGTGTTTTCTAGAAACTGAATTGTGAATGTCAGATATGCTCCATGGAACTACACAACATACATACAGCTGCGTCTGGTTAGACTGGCGATCCCAACGTGGTCGGGAAAATGCTAAACAGATGATGGCTATGGACACTATTAGCTCCATGTTTCTTTATTATAGCTCTTTGTCTGAAGAAGTCATGTGCTAACACATGAGTCCAATGGCGGCGTTCATGGCCTCGGGCTATGCACCTTGAGTCCCGCGACACGCGCGTTTCAGTTGTTTCCTTCGCGTGAGTACCGTCGCTCCGCACTCTTCATTGCTGTAACACGTATGCTTTAAACAACTTCTTTGAACTGACATTTGTTTTCTCCGCAGCCGATGTCGCTTGATCTTGTATCTTATGGCCTAGAGGTTAAGTCTAATTCACAGAGTTTAGGGATTCAGCTAAGTATGTACTCGTAACTGAAACCTATTGGGTGTAAAAGCACCCTTAACGAAGCCGAAAAGCACTTGTTCTCCTCGTCATTGCGATCTTTTTTTTTTCTAGACCTTCTAGTTGCGGAGAAATTGGCGATCAAAGTCCACCTTTTCACAAGTTTCTTTCAATGTTATAACTTTACTTTAAATACCTCTACGACCCCTCTACTGTTCAATGCATCTACCAACACTATTTTTGAGTGCGTTACATTGAGTCCTACCGTGAAATGTGATTTTTCGCCACACAAAAAAAAATTGTTTCCCAGCAATCATTTTTGCGTAGAGTTACTCATTTTGATGTAAATAATGGTTGATGACGGCTTAATGAAGGGTCCGTTTACACCTTGTGTACGTGGACAGTGAAAACTCCTGGATTAACAAGTTTCTAGGAGAAATGGAACCGTGCTCGTACCTACTTCTCCATTAAAATACGACATTCGCCCAAATTCGCTATTTCCATGAATTTATATTCGCACAAAGGGCGGATGATATCGGCTGTCACTATCAATAGACGTCCATGCGATGATTCATGGCCTGGCCTTTGATCCGGCCTTTCAAATGCCGGGCTATTGTCAGCCTTAAAGACAGGCAGACAGGCTAGGTGTTTTACCGCTGTTCCGAGTTTAATTTTGATCGTTTGACAATGTTTGGGGAGCTTAAATGACGTCCCCTCTTTGCGCTGGCATTGGAGCAATTAATAAATGAAACGTAATGATTGGTGAAGTTTGTAGGTTAAAGTTAAAATGTTTCAAAGTCAAAGTCAAACCATTTATTTCAATTAGACCATTACAGGCACTTTTGAAAGTCAAAAACAAAAAAGCTAAGCTACAGTCACAGACACAAGGCATAATAACTTGCGAAAGTACTGTAGTTGCACATTCCAAATCGTAGATCTCTATGGAGAAGAATGGGCAAGAAACTCCATGGACACTCTTTTAAATCAAAATATTGTTACAAAATCTTGGGTACATCATTCATGTTGAGATTATACATATATGTGGGAACGATGTACAAAGACGTGCACATTAAGAGCGTCCAGAGTAAAAGATTAAACCAACAATTTAAAAATAAAGTAATTAAAGTAAGTTAAAGTAAGTTTATATTTGTGATAGTATTGAAGCGTAGCTTTAAATAAAAAAACAAAGCTGTAGATTAGCAGAAAACCCTTGAATACTTTACGCTCGTTTGCAGGTCCACGTGTTTGTAAGTTGTCACCGGAATCTTTAAAAACTCTTCCCAGGTTTGCATTTTCATTAATTAAGCTGGCTATGCGTATAGAAGGAAATTGCTGCGCTAACCCCAAATAAATGAGGATAAGGGCAAAAGAATGATGATGAAACTTGGCGAAGTTCTATGTTTATATGAAAACATCCCCTTAAACTCATATACATTAAAATAACGACCTCAGTTACCAAAATTGTACTCAAAGAGATCACATTTTAACTATAGAGCATATATAATATAACATCACGCCTGTAATCGCCGAAGGGATAGGCAGAGGTGTACCTAATAGTAGACCCACATTTTGCCAGTTATGTTTAAGTCTCATGTAATAGGAAGTGAGCCTATTGCCATCAACTGGGGACAAATCTAGACTTCGTGGCTGCTACTGAGAAATTGGTGATGTAAAACCCCAATAACACTGCCCAACCTGGACCGAACCCAGAACCTTATGCTCAGCAGTGGCGCTTGCGACCACTCGCCCACGAGTCAGTCAAGGAGAGTAAGGTGCTACGTTCTTATGGAAACAACCCCCTAAACTCATTCACATTAAAATAACGAACAAAATTACAAAATCTTTCTCAATGAGATCACATTTTAACTGAAAAATATTATGAACTAGCTGTTCCCTGCGGTGACACGCTGCGCGAATCCTAAGGGTCGTAGCGTAATATTATATATAGCCTATAGCCTTCCTCAATAAATGGACTATCCAACAAAAAAAAGAATTTTTCAATTCGAACCAGCAGTTCCTGAGATTAGCGCATTGGAAATTTTGGCGCCAATGATCTCAATTTTTCTCAGTAAATACAAAACGGTACATGATAAAAACCTTATTTTGTTAGTTTTCAATACATGATTAGGTAACTTTTTTAACAGAGAAAAATATATCAAACACACCTCTTTTTAAAAAGAGATTCACATTTTATGGGCAAACGGGACCGATTTAAGCCTCTTAACTTTTTTCGTAGATGAGTCTATACATACTCTTTAAAATAGTAGAAGGAATATTTCTCAAATTATCATTTCTAACTAAATAAAATAACAAAACCATTTTGTCGCTTACGTCCTTTAATTATAAGCTAGCGCGCGTATGCAATCCTCGCCCCGCTCTGACGCTCAGTCCCCTCTTGACCATTGTCAGTTTGTTTAACAATTCGTCGCCTTAAAGCAAACAAACAAACAAACTCTTCAGCTTTATAATATTATATTAAAAATAATAAAATAATATTAAATATAGTATAGACTAGCTGTTGCCCGCGACTTCGTTCGCGTGGAAATTTTGTATGTATGTGAGAGACTGCCTCGTTGGTCGAGTGGTCGCAAGTGCGACTATTAAGCATGAGGTCCTGTGTTAAAAAAAATGTTTATTTTAATTACATAAAGCTATATTGCACATTATTTAGAGATCACCTTTTGAGCAAGGCGATGGTTGTGTGACTCCGCTCTTCCACTTAACATTAAACAATGTAAGCAATTGAAAAAAAAACTATAAATAATAGTGTTATTGGGTTATTCCATCAGGAATTTCGCAATAGCAGCCACGGAATCTGGATTTGTACCCATTTGGTGGAAATAGGCTCGGCCCCTATCACATGGGAGTTCAACATAACTGGCGAAATGTGGGTGTACGATTAGGTCCACAGGGCCTAAAGCGGCCGAACGACGCCTCCCATCAGGGCCTGGTTGCCGCGGATGTCCTGCAAGCTGCGGTTCAACGCCTCTAATGAATGCTTCTGCGACATTGTGCACTCGTCCTATAGGCTTAACTTCCACTGCTGGAAAAGGACTCCCCCGTTTTTGGTGATGTTACATGTTGGGGTATCTTCGCTTGCAAGATTCAGCGGCTATTTGTAAATTGAATGTGCAGTCCGGCCACCCATAAGCAAAGTTGCATCAATGCCCGACGAAGTCACAACCACAGTTATGTGACGGCACGGTTTGCGCAGTGGCTGAGCAAAATGACTGCGGCGCTGCACACACACAACGTCGTGGATTTTATCAAATTTTAATTTTGTTTTAATTTTTTTAATTTTTAGAGCTTTTTTTCGTAATAGGTTGTAAGTAGTACTTATTACTTCCATGCAAAGAGTAAACACAAAAGGAAAAATAAAACCCAATTCATTATCAGCCATTCCGACTACACTTCGACTAAAACCTATTTACGTAAATAATTAAATTTATCATGGAAATCGCGTATGAGGTTACTAACTAAATTTTAAACATTAATATCTTTTGCGTCTGTTGGTCGATTTTGATGAAATAAACACTAAATGTTACTCGGAACAATGCTTCTTACGTTTCAATGTTTCGATTTTGAATATAATGAGGGGTTTTTACGTGATGCGCGCACAAACATACAGACAAACCGACAAACCGACAAACAGACAAACAGACAAAAATTCTAAAAATGGTAGAAATAAATATAAATAAATAATAAATCTTTATTTATATAAAAACAGATTGCAGTACTTACATGTAACAGATTTCACAAAGTAGGTAGTATTAAATCTCTGGCAATCAAGTGGGTGACGTGCTGTTCTCCTAGCTAGGCTATGTAATAGCCTGTATTAAGAAGTAACAGTGCCGATCCCCTCTAATTGTGTTACTACAATTTTATTTTTACAGCTTATTTTTTTTTTTTAAGTAAAATGTCGCATTTGTGCGTGTGTGTATGTGTGTGTGTGTGTGTGTGTGTGCATGTGTGTGTGCGTGTGTGCGTGAGCATGTGGCTGTGTAGGCGTGCGTAAGTGAGTCGATTTGATTAGTGTGGGTCTATGTTTTGGGTGAGTGGTACAATATACAAACTTTTTCAGTATAAGTTTTGTCTTAACTTAATTAAATTAAATATTTTTCTGTTTCGTCGTAGGTTTTATTTTGAAGGAATGTGCGGATAGTCTTTTTACAGTGATGATGGGATAATCTATATACTGGACATTTTTTGTTTATCGTATTGTAAAGGGACGGACCTAAATAATAGAAGAATCTTTTAGTAAACGATAAGCGAGTTTTTGGAGGAGTACATATTTTATCTTTTCTGCGTTTGGTAATTTCAATATAGGGGGTTATGCGATGTTGCAACAGAATTGATTGTAAAATAAAGTGTTGCCGCACGTTGAGCACATTGCAATTTTTGTATAACTGATTAGTTGGATAAATTAGTGGACGGAAGGTAGCCACTTTCAGTATAGCGCGATGTGCAACTTCCAGTGGTTTAAAGATAGTTTTTGCGGCACCACCCCAACAGGGAATACAATAAGTAATAATAGATAGGCATAAGGCAAAATAGACATTACGTATAATTATAGGATTAGCAATATTTCTTAAGGTTTTAAAGATATATATAAGTTTGCGAACTCTGCCAGTAAGGATATTAATATGAGATTTAAATTTAAGATTCTTATCTATGATTATTCCGAGGTATTTGATTTCCTCCGTAGAAGATATAGGTGAACAGTGGCATGACACTTGAGTTTGCAAATTGCACGTGTGAGCTTTAAGTATTAATGGTGGGTTTGGTTGGGTAGCAGAACTGACCGAGTAGGTAATGAACTTGGTTTTGGAGGTATTAAGTGTAAGCGAATGGAGATAAAGCCAGTTTAGCGCTACATTAAAGCCATGTTGTGCTTTGTCCTCGAGTTCAGACCATGTGTTGGCGACGAAAGTTATAGCAGTGTCATCCGCAAATGATGTTATCTTGGCATTTGGGATATTTAAATTGCATAAGTCGTTTATAAAAACTAGAAATAAAGTGGGACCCAATATGCTTCCTTGTGGAACGCCATAGTAGATGGGGAGCTCATTGCTGCTATGCCGATCAATTTTGACTATCTGGGAGCGATTAGTGAGGTAGCTTTGAAGGAGATCAAGTTGCAATCCCCTGACACCCATCCTTTCAAGTTTGAGTAAGAGAGAACAGACGGGGACGGTGTCGAATGCCTTCGCAAGGTCTAAGAATATTGTTAGGACTTTTTTATTAGTATTCAGGTTTTGTACGATATTGTTAGTTAATTCCTGAATTGCGTCGCATGTTGACTTGTTTTTACGAAATCCAAATTGTTGTGGTGATATTAGTTTGTAATGTTCTAGGTAGTATATAAGTCTTTTATTGATAAGACGTTCTAGTACCTTGGATAGGGCAGTCAGAACTGCTATGGGACGGTAATTATTCGGCAAGTTCCCGTCGCCTCCCTTGAAAACTGGGTGAATGATTGCCTTTTTAAAAGAAGAGGGAAAGACGGCAGTCTCGAAACAGAGGTTAAAAATATGGCATAGTATGGGCGCCAGGGAGGTTGAGTATCTCTTTAGGATGTAGGGTGATATACCATCCCAGCCAGTTGCTGCATCGGAGCGCAATGAATGGATAACTGCTGTAATTTCGTCAAGATCAATAGGGTCAAGGACGAACGATGAAGTTGATGAGGTGTTAGAAGTGGGTTGAGTAACTGTCAATGGCTGCGTGGTATTAGTGTGAATATTATTTGCAAGTGTCTCGCCAATGTTAACGAAGTATGAGTTTATAGTGTTGCAAGACTCAATAGGTGAAGATGACAAAGTTAGTAACTGAACAGATGTATTCTTAGTTTTAGTAGTTTTAGTTACCCGTTTAATAGTGTCCCATAATGTTTTTGGGTTTTTACTAGCTTTTTTTAGTTCCTCTGTATCATATATTTTCTTAGCTTTCCTTAAAATACGAACACAAAAATTTCTGTATCGAAGGTAAGTAATTTTTAGAACTTCATTTCCTGGGAATTTTTTAACTTTCTTGTTTAGAGCATCCCTGTTTCTTATGCACCGTAATAAACCAGATGTGATCCAAGGTTTTAGGATTCTCTTTTTTTGGGTTGGGTTATGTTAGTGCTCCTTTAATACCCCTACTACTTTTTTTCTAAATATTTTCAATGTACAGAAACGCCACGTCTACAGATTTATTATATGTATATAGATAATGCTCCAACTCATCTTGACTTAATCATTCATGCATACATATTACATAAACACACGCTTTTTCCTCATGGGGGTAGACAGCAACACAGAACTCCTGAAGCTACGGTCGTTACCAGTAGCGAAGGGACAATTTTTGTAAGAGGTAAGCCGGAGTACATACATATATTTAATGTGATTATATTATTTGTCTACAGAGTACGGACTGTGCCATTTTTCAAAGGGAAGCTGGTAGGAATCGAGTTGTATGGAAACTTCGCCACTGGTCCTTACAAACTCTTTTTGTTTCGTTCACTTACATACTTTCACCCTTATTGCCAGTACTACACCTGTTCTTTCTAGAGAACGTCACTGAGGTCAGCGTAAATGTCGTCCTACGCGTCCTCTCCCGGCCTCTCATTCTCCCTGAGGACAATACGGCTTTGAATTTCTCAAAACCTTTAGATCTCTATTATAACTAAAACTGGCCTCGTTGGTCGCGACTGCTGAGCAAGAGGTCCTCGGTTCGATTCCCGGCTCGGGGAGTGTTATTAAGATTTTCCATCAGGAATTTCTTAGCAGCAGCCACGGAGTCTTCATCTGTGTCCTGTTGATGGCAATAGGCCCCCTATTACATAACTGGCGAAATGTGGGTGTACTATTAAGTACACCTGTGCCTTCCCTTCGGGGAGTACAGGCGTGATGTTCTGTATTATGTACGTGACAACTAAAACACTAAACCTATCAAATTAGGCGTTCAATTTCGCTTCGTCCCCAAGGTCAGTTTCCGCGTAGCCATTGTTTGTACTCTAAATATAGCCTTTTTGCTACTAACACCCTGTTACGAGGGCGTGGCGCTTACGTCAGATTTCAAAACGTCAATGGATTCATAGCCTATGGCCTGATGGGGCCGAAGATGATGGGAATTTGTGCCCTTGATCAGCTGTTCTTGGAGACACATTTTATTTTAGATAATACGAGGTTTTGATCCTCAGGTCGCTGCCTAACATTTGATTTCGCCATTATCGTAACTTGCAACAGTTATATATATTTTAGTTATAGTTTACTTATAAGCACAAGCACAAGCACAAGCACAAGCACAAGCACAAGCACAAGCAGGTGGCCCAGTGGTGGCGGCCCTGGCTTACGCAGGCGCATTACTTTGTGTTTTTATCACCACTGCTCTCATAAACGGTGAAGGAAAACATCGTGAGGAAACCGACATGTCCTAGAACCAAAAATTCGAAGACATGTGACATCTACCAACCCACACTTGGCCCGCGTGGTGGATTCCAGCCCATTCAGGAGGCCGTGTGTCCCAGCAGTGGGAACATTATAGGCTGATTATGCTATACAATTGTTTACAAATAACACTACTGCACCTAAATGTACACTTTTGTAAAACCTACTTTTTTTTTAAATAAATTATTCTTATTCTAGATTTAGGTTGGAATTGTAAATAATTTATCACAACATCACGACTGTAGTCCCCAAAGGGTTAGGCAGCGGTGTGCCTATAAATTAACTGGCGAAATATTGTCTCTTCACATAAAACTTGGCCGGATTGTCGCTCTTCTGTTTTCCTATAGCTCAGAACATTATCTGAATGCAAAAAGAAATAACATAACATAACATCACGCCTGTAATCCGGAAAGGTTAGGTAGAAGTGTTACTTCCACATTTTACCAGTTATGTATAAGGCCCATGTAATAGGGGGCTTTTAATTGCCATGAACCGGCTAACCGGCCAACTTAGAAATTCCTGATGGAAAAACCCAATATCATTTTGCCTGACCTAGGAATCGAACACAGGACATAGCCGTTACGCTTGCAATCACAGTTTATTCGCGCCTGGTAGGTATGTCGTTCTATTAAGGAAAGTATACAAGCGAATAAATAGTACCAAATAGCTTGTACCTCGTGGCAAGACGTAAAATCTAGTTCGTCCCACTATCTGTATCTTTACTCTATACATACATACAATAGATACATATAAATAAATAAAATTGAAGTGTCTGTTTGTAATACCACCATAACCCGCGCGCGCTTTTCAATAACTTGGACAGAGGCAGTATATCTCTCTTGTTCTTTCTCCTAGACTCTGTGAAAGTTTTGAGCAAGATAGATGCAGTTTTTTTAAGCAAATTTATGACATAACCGATGACAGTGACAGATGGGCCTTACAGGGTTGATCAACAGCGATCAAACATTTGAAATGGGCCTTAGAGGCCCACTCAACATCGCAAGAGATAACAGCTATTTACTGAATTCATATGAAAGTATATACGGTACTTATAACGAAAACTCATTTTTTCAAATTTTGTCTGTCTGTCTGTCGGTCTGTCTGTTTGTTCCGGATAATCTCCTAAACGGCTGGACCGATTTGGCCGGGAGATAGCTGATGTTATAAGGTCTAACATAACTTTTACTGGCAGATAGTTGATGTTATAAGGTCTAACGTAGGCTACTTTTATTTTAGAAAAAAAAATTAGGGATCCGCGCAAAAAAATTAAAACCCTTGAAATTGGGAACAAAATTCGATTCAAAAACAGAAGTAATTTTTGTCTAATAATTTCACGCGAACGAAGGTAACAGCTAGTCTGTAATAAAATCTACCACGGAGTTTTTATTGCTCTGAAATTTTATCCCGCACAATTTAGTAAACTTAAGTTTTATGCATAAAACATCGTCTACCCACTTTCTCGTGTTTATAGCTGCACTGCGGGACGTCTGCTTATAATTATATTTTAAACAGCTGCTGTTTTTACCGTCGGCGTCGCACTGATTGCTAAGCTTTTTTAACGTCCTCAAGTAAGGATAGTAAGGTATCAAGTACTCGTCTACAGTGCCGTATTATAGTTCTTTTGGCACTTGAACTTTGACGGGAGAGCGCTGTTGGTAAACTTGTGAAATTGTCTGTGCTTTTATTCAAATGAAAAGAAGGAAATTAGGTTATATATATTATGTTTATATTTGTTTCATTTGTTTTGTAAAAATGTCTGCAAGATTTCAGCTCACTCGGAAGGGTGGTTTGAAGTTCAGTCGCAGGATTTAACCAATACGTAGGTACTAACTAATAACAATCTAACTCACAAGGCATGTTATATCAAGATGACGGAGTTAATTTAGATTAGAGACACGCAACAGTAGAGGAGCTCGTGGCTAAATATGAACAGCCGCTCGGATCGATCTTTAGGTTAAGCCGTGCTTACCTAGGTTGGTCCGTGGATGGGTGACCACCCATTACATACCGAGTTTCCTCCGTGCCTCGGAAAGCACGTTAAGCCGTTGGTCCCGGCTGTCATTTGTAGATCTTTGATAGTCGTTACAGATAGTCAGTGGCGCGAAAGTCTGACAACCAGTCTTACCAAGGGGTATCGTATTACCTAGCACTAACTGGGTTGTGGAGGTCCGACAGGCAGTCGCTCCATGTAAAATACTGGTATTCAGCTGCATCCGGTTAGACTGGAAGCCGACCCCAACATAGTTGGGAAAAGGCTAGGCAGATGATGACACGCAACAGTAGATCCATGCAATACGTGAACCCCATTATTTCAGATAACTAGCTGTTCCCCGCGGTGTCACACGCTGCGCGGCTCCTAAGGGTCTTAGCGTAATGTTATATAGCCTATAGCCTTCCTCAATAAATGGACTGTTCCTGAGGTTAGCGCGTTCAAGCAAACAAACAAACAAACTCTTCAGCTTTATAATATTATTAATATAAGTATATAGATTCATACTTACTTATAAACTCAAGACTTTTGTCTATGGAGGTCGGGAGAAACTGTAGAACACCACCTTCTACGATACTTACATACTTCTATGCTACGTTCTCGTTTCTACTACGCACCGGGAGTACTACGCATCAGAGCTATTACGGTTAAAATGACACACAGACCGCCTCGGTCCAAGCTAACACGGCCCGTTGGAAGATTTTAGCTATATTGATATCTATCATGTGGATGGGTGACCCATTACATACCGAGTTTCCTCCGTGCCTCGGAAAGCACGTTAAGCCGTTGGTCCCGGCTGTCATTTGTAGATCTTTGACAGTCGTCACAGGTAGTCAGTGGCCCGAAAGTCTGACAACCAGTCTTACCAAAGGTATATATAACCCAGAGATAGAGAAGGGATTAACCAGTATTACCCAGAACTAACTGGGTTGTGGAGGTCAGATAGGCAGTCGTTCCACGTAGAATACTGGTATTAAGCTGCATTCGGTTAGACTGGAAGCCGACCCCAAAATAGTTGGGAAAAGGCTAGGCAGATGATGATATCTATCATGTGTCATGATAGTGATCTACCATGCATTCATCCTTCCACAAACAGTCTCCACGGAGTTACTACTGTTGATCGACGGATGCCCCGTAATGACAGCCGATAATCGCTCGCGCTAAAAAGTTTTCAGAGCAAAAGTTAAGGAGTCGTTGGCACGTGACGCAACTCATCGATAGGTGAAAAGTTTTGGGTTAAACTTTACAATGTGAAGCGGGGGTTTGAATGCGAATTGTTCGGGGTCCGAGCTAGCATTGTAGTTATAGCTATGTGGATACTGATGTCTGAATTAAAGGACCAACTTTTTAGAGTAGCTTAAGTTGTAAGACATACATTATTAAGAATGGTTTTCTTGATTTACCTGAAAAACCAAGTGCGATTGAGACTCACACAGGAAGGCTGTTTAATACGAATTGAAATCGATCAAATAACGCCGAAAAAATACGAACTGGGCAATACGCTACCCCTTGGTAAGATTTTTTGCCCAACTTTCCGGCCTTTGACTTCCTGTAATAACCGTCAAAAATCTACAAAAGACAACCGGGACCAACAGCTTAACGTGATTTCTCGGAAATAAGCACGGGGAAGTCTCGACATGTAATGAATGGTCACCTATCCAAGGACTGACCTTGGTAAGCGCAGCTTAACCTTGAATATCGACCCGTGCAGCTATTATTATTTGCTACGAGCTCCTCCAGAACTACTTACTACAGAACATTCTGTATTTATTTTTATTTTATTTTTATTGGTCCACCAACAATTGTCCACACTGGTTTTATCCTTAAGGTAACATGCTAAAAATTAATATACTTCAGTGCGACAATCACTTAAAGGTAAACACCGCATGCATGGAAGTTATACAAGAAAAAAAAGTCTTAAATCTAGTTTTAATTTTTCAAAAAACCGAGAGAACCAACAGAATTTTGTAACATAAATAGAATAGGTAATCATCCTACACACTGTAAAGGTGTTTTACAGTGTGTAGGATGATTATCTACCTACCTTTCGTAGACGATGAAAACAATCTTCACTTACCCTTGCTACGGCTTTTATATTTTTATATTTTGCGTAGGTTTGTTACTACTCGAGGTACTTCGTTTCTAAGAACACAGCGATAAACATATTTTTTTGTAACGCACTTTGGGGAAAAAATCATGCGCATTACACTTAGCAAAGTCACACATATCACGCCTGAAACCAACGAAGAGTTAGGCAGAGGTGTATTTGGAACACGCACATTTCTTTAATCATTTCATGAAAGTGTAGCTTTGCTATACGTACATCATTCATAACCCATCGGCGAAAAGGACGTGAATTCATGTTAAAAATAAACATTCGTGATTTGAACCCAGGCAGGCACGTTTGACTGATGACCTGGGGGTCTAAAATGGCCGCTTTAGCAGAATCATAATAGGATAATAATATGAATTACGTTTAAATTCTTAAAATGGTCATAGACGTACCTACAATTTGAATTGTCACCTTGTGACTATATTACGAATTTAAACGTAATTCATATTATTATCCTATTATGATTCTGCTAAAGCGGCCATTTTAGACCCCCTGGTGAAGGTTGCGGGGATCCGCTGGATGCGAGTCGCACGGGACTGGTTAATGTAGCGACGCTTGGGGGAGGCCTATGCCCAGCAGTGGACGTCTTTCGGCTGAAATGATGATGATGATGAGGTACGTTACTTTGTGTAGTTTATTTCATCACCACTGATCTTAAAACGGTGAAGAAAACTCATTGGCTGCTACTGAGAAGTTCCTGATGGAAAAACTCATAACACTAACAATCCTACTAGATGGATGGATGTTTGTTACTCTTTCACGCAAAAACTACTGACCGGATTTGGATGAAATTTGGCACACAGATAGTTTATAACCTGGAGTAACACATAGGATACTTTTTATCCCCGTAGTGCGATCCCGTGGGACAATTACTGAACTTACGCGGGTGAAGTCGCGGGCATGAGCTAGTAATAACCTAATTACTTAATCACCATTGTTATAAACACTAAAATACTTACAAAACTTAATTTAATTTGGCCGACCTAGTAATCAAACCCAGAACCTCATGCTCAGCACAAGTGTTTGTGACTACCAGGCCAACGAAGTAAAATAAAATAAAAAAACGTTTTTTCCCATCCACCTGTCAAAAAGATAAAACGAACCGATTACTTCTCCATTCTGCACTGAGATGTCCCACTTACCCTTTAATTTAATAATTCGCTGCTTGCCTCCCAAATTACCCTTACAGCAATAAAGTAACTGTACCTAATTATTTGTCTCTTCACATAAAACTTGGCTGGAGAATTGCCAAGTTAAAATTTGCATGAGCTCGGAGCAGTGACACTTCTGTCTTCCCATAGTTCAGAACGTTGAATTATCTAATTTAAAAAAGAAACAACAAAACATAACATCACGCTTGTATCCCAAAGGGGTTAGGTAGAGGTGTATCCTAATAGTATAGTATAACGAGCCTATTTCCATCAACTGGGTACAGTTCCAGATTCCGTGGCTCCTACTGAGAATGAATATTGAGTTAGTTCTTTGACGAAAGACGGAATTGTGATCTTTGTGGTTTTTTGCGTTCAAAAAGTGCTCTTGCGTTAAGTTATAGTTAAGTTATCAGCTTAAATACATTACTATTGATTTGATTTCTTTGACGAAAAAATGTCATAAGTCATGAAATGATTAAAGATAATTAAATCCGTAACTTACCCACTCAAAATCAACACATCATTCGTTTAAAATAGAATAGGAGTAAATAGAACAGGGCATAAGGGTGAAAAGCGTCGGACCGTCAGAGAACTCGGTAGTGAATAACACCTCTGCCTAACTCTTTGGGATTACAGGCGCGATATTATGTGTGTAAAACATAGTCTTCAGAAACGTCCCTGGCCACAGTATAAATTATAGTACTTATATTACAGTACTAACGCCCCGGCTCTCAATATCCTAGCAAAAAGTTAAAAAGCATTAGATATAACCTAGACCAATCTAACGAGTGAAGTAAAAAGCAGTCGTAAACAATTGTGCGCTGAACCTGCATCAATATATCCCCTTGGTCATGGCTATAAAGCGCTGCAGTGGATGGTATCAAGCGTTTTACGATGCATGGTCAATTGTGGGTATAGGATCAGAGTTATAGGTATATCCCTGCTGGTCTGCTGAGCGTGCGCTCCTAGGGCTCGATTTTCAGATCGAGCAAAGTATTATTGGGTTTTCTGTTAGGATTTTGTCAGTAGCACCCCGGAGTTGGAAGTTGGCGGTGTAATATTCTCGTGCCTCGGATGGTGGGTACTGCTCGTGAGCTTCCGGTCTTGTCGGACTATGAGAAGGAAGAAACAGAGTGCACACAGGTGCCTGCTCACACCTTGTGCACTATTATATTTTTCGGACTAGTACTATAGTTATTATTATAGGTCTACTGGAATGGATGGTCAAGGTATCATAATTATTTAAACTATTTCTTTGTATAATTGAGGGAAAGAAACGTTTATGAGTAAAGCTTTGGCCAAACTGCAGCAGTTCCCTCATTAGATGCGGCTCGAAGTCCGCGCGTGTTAATTTTATAACTGACTTACAATAAAGGTGTTTAAACGTCCACTGTTAGTCGCGCGACTACATGCTGTGCAAGTTTCTAGATAAGAGAGATGCCACACGAAACAATTGTCAGTACATGACACTCGGTGCGCAAAAACAACGTGCGGTAATGCAACGCGTGCGCGTCGGCGAAGGGGCCATATAGACGAAGCGGGAAACGCAGTATTGTTTACGAGGGTTTTTTAAAACGCGACGTAGTACGTCGTCCTGGTGTTGCAACACCGCTCTTACGTTGCTTTGCTCGTGTGGCAGTCAGTGCATTGAAACCGTAGCATTGTGACGACGCAACGGTCAGGCAACGCCCGTGTGGTATTTCTCTTAGTTGGAAATCGCATTCAAAGCGTTTAGTAATTTTACAACGAGTTCCGGCGACAGATTGATATTAGATGTTCGGTAGCTTGCGTCGGCCTCATACGTTTTTGTCTTTTCCATCACCGTTGTGTTTGATAACATCGCCTTGTCTGACCCTCTGGTAAATTATATTTATTTTGCAGAAAAAACTACTGAATTTATATTTATTTTGCAAGAAAAACGAACTATATAAAAATTGTGTTTTGAAACTAATTCTAATTTATACTAATTTCTCAGAGTTATCGGTATCGGCAACACCGACCGTGTTGCCGATGCCGATAACTCTGAGAGGAAATACCAAATCAAACTCAAAGGTCAGTATCTATTAAAGTTCAGACAATTGGTCAAGTAAAGTAAGTTTCCTAGCTCTTAATTAAAATAACCTGAACAAAGGTATCCTGGCAACGCCAAGATTTTCCGCATGAAATTCCGTAGGTAGGATTGATATTTCAATTTCCTCTCGCTCAGAAACTATACCTTTACGCCAGCGGTCAAAGTGTTGCGGTCAAGTGGCCGCCTTTTGTTTGCGACCGTGGTTTCGATAACCACAGCCACGGAACAAATATTAGAACGCACAGTTTTGTTCTTAGTTTCCATGTTTGTGCAGAGGAATTTAGCAAAATTTTATGTTTTTGAAAACTTTTTTCTGATTTTTTAAAGTATTTTTGAAGTGAAAACTTCTTTAGCGGCGTTGTGCACTTTTTTGTCATGGGTAAAAAATGTTAAACACGCGTCAGGACATAATATGACCTGATCGAAAATTCGTAAGACGGAGGGAGTTCTGAAGTGTTAAATTTTTAATGTAACATAAATTGTCATGTTTGTGTACGTTAGCGCGTAATTATGAATATTGTATTTTACCACATAAATGATAGTACTTTTAAACTGATAATTAAAGCAATTCGTGCAAAATTACTCCCTAACCATTCCAAAATATAAAAAATGCACAAGTTTTCGCTTCTGCCGGCACTCCCGGAGTGCAACCCGTTTTGTTTTCTTCCTTACCATAACATCACGCCTGTAATCCCTGAAGGGTTCGGTAAAGTTGTACCTAGTCGTGCACTCACGTCTCGCCAGTTATGTTTAAATCTCATGTAATAGGGGACGAGCCTATTGCCATCAACCGGACGCAAATCCGGACTCCGTGACTGCCACTGCCTATGCCCAATGCCTAATGAAAAAACCCAGTAACACTGCCTGACCTGGAAATCGAACCCAGGACTTCATGATCAGCAATCGTCCTACCTAAACCTTCTCAAAATCAACATTACAGAGAAATAGTGACGTACAGCAAACTATAGGCACTAGACTCTTCTACCAATTTGGCTAGATATAAAACCAGAGGGCGCAGACGAAGTATGGAGAGTCGTTGTGGATATACGAAATGGTTTGAAAGCGATTGTGAAATGTTTAGGCCATCAGGACCCTGTACGTCATGCTAAGAAGCAATGGTTTCTTTTTTAAACCAACAGAGCACTAAATAAGAACGCCACAAGGGTTGATCTTCAACGTAAAGCAGCGCTTGCCGAGGTCGGTCCGTGGATGGATTACCACCCATAACATACCGAATCTCATACCCATACATAAAATAGTGGGTTAAGCCATTGGTCCCGGCTGTTATTTATAGATCTTTGACAGTCGTTACAGGTAGTCAGTGGCCCGTTGGTCGGACAACCAGTCTTACCAAGGCCGCAAGGTGTAATGTATTAAAATACTAACTGGGTTGCTCCATGTAAATGTAAAAATACTGTTATTCAGCTGCATCCTGTTAGACTGGAAGCCGACCCCAACATAGTTGGGAAAAGGCTTGGCAGATGATGAGGTCTTGGGATCTTTTCCTTCACGGGTTAACTAATCTGGTCCTCATCAAGCGATTCCTTGATGAGGACCAGATTTACCTTGAAGCCTGTAACCAGCCTCATAATTTAAAAACTTCTGTCCACATTATAGAAGTGTTAACTCATCTCCTCCCAAAAGCACGCAGATTATAATGACTTTGAAAAACTTTCCCCCATATCAACTATGTATCACTTATTCCTCCACTGGGGGCAACTGAAATGAGTTTCGTGGGGAAAAATAATTTCGTCACGCAACTATTCCGTTGAGATCAACGTGTTGGGAGATTGTGTTTAACGATGACATTAGAGTGTTTAGAAAAAATATTGACTGGTAACTGGTAAGATTGCTGAGAGTGTCAATTTTAAAATGGGAAGTATGTTGTTGATAATGATGATGTGACATTATAGTCATCATCATCACCATCCAGAGCCTGAATTCACCTACTTGCATCTCATCATCTTCGCGTTCCTGTGCCAGCCTCATCCAGACTTTTTCACCGTTGGCAACTATGTCGTCTGCCCATTTCGCCGCAGCTGCCGGACGAATCATATTTTTTTCCACAGTCTTGGAAGCTACTCGGCCACAGTTTTACTCCATCTGTCATCACCGCGCCTTGCAAGGTGGCTAGTTAAACTCCATTTAAGTTCCATTAAACGATTTATGGTCATCAACCTTTTGTTAATTTTCGATAAATTTTATGAGTTCACAAGTAAGAGCAGCTGGTTAGGATTACCAGATCGGGAAAGCGTTATTGAAGTCTGAATTTGTGCCCCATTAATATCAATAATGGAGATCGTGGGTTAATTTTAACAGCCGCACGGTCCGTGGATAGGTAACCATCCATTACATACCGAATTTCCTCCATGCCTCGGAAAGTACGTTAAGACGTTGGTTCCAGCTGTCATTTGTAGATCTTTGACTGACGGTACAGGTGGCCTGAAAGTCTTACTACAAGTTTTGCCAATGGGTATCGTATTATACAGACCTAACTAGGCAGTGGTGATCCTCTCCCCAGTTCGGCCGTCGCTCCATATAAAATACTGGTAGTCTGTTAGACTGGAAGCTGACCCCAACATTCCTGGGGAAAAGTTAGGCAGATGATGATAATAGCAATAGGCTCGATCAATATCAATACCATTAGTGTGATTAAAATGTGGTTGTATACCAAGCACACCTCTGCCTAACCCTTCGGGGTTCGCAAGCGTGACGTTATGTTATTCAGAGCGAAAATTTTTGTAGCCAGTTTCTCAGGCTTTATAAATCAAGCACGGTGAACTAAGCTCAGTAATCCCGATACTTCTTGGCAACTGTACCAATCAGATAATTTATTTTCTAGTCGTGAGCTAAATGAATTATATCTCTGATCAGTAATGCCCGGTTTGCAAGATTCTAAAGAGAAATAGAAGTATTCCATGATACTGCTTAGTATATCTAGACATAATATAACGTAGTATTACGACTGCTTCCCCGAAAGTTTGGGCAGAGGAGTGCCTTCAGTACATTCGCATTTCCCCAATTATGATTATGTCCCATGTATTTATTATGGGTGATTCCTTTAAGAGTAGAGCAAAACCAAAGAAACGATGAATGGACTGTGCGAAGGATATCTGATGAGATGGCGAGTAACAGAGAAATATAGAAGAAGAAATGCTGCGCCGACCACAAATAAATTGCGATAACTGACGACGTATGTTTGTAGTGGGGATGAGTCTATTGCCATCAACCGGGCACAAATCCAACTTCAAGCTGTGATTGAGAAATAACTGATGGATAAACCTAACAACAGTTTACCCAGTCGGCATCAAATCCAGGGTCGGCTCATAACTAGCTCTTACGACTACTAGTCCAACGAGGCAGTTCTATCAGTAAATCTAGACTTGATGATTTCAAATCACCAACACTACGAGTATCATTTGTGGTTATTACCTAACACCAATTTGTCCTCTATATCAGCTGAGGCATTTGCCCTATTACAAACATAAAGGGTCAAGTAATAAGTTGATACTATTTTTATTTCACACATACACTTTGACATGGAACACATGCAATTGTGTATCAACATGCCAGTTTTATATCGTGTATACCTACTGAATGATACCTCAACGATATCTTGGAATGTAATAGGGACAGTTTTCTTGAAAACTATCGCATAAAGCTAATTGTTTCATGAATGTAACATTCTTTTGAGTCTGATCAAAAACAGTGGGAGTTGAAAGACGCCAAAGATTAGGGGAACGCAGAGGGGGAACGCGCTTCGGTAAGGGTGAAAGCCAGTCAAGGATTATGCAATGAACAAGAACTTGTTGGTCTTATTTCTGTTAATTCTAATTGTTCTTTGTTTTGAACAGTTTTGGATATATTACGAACAGCTATCACACAAGTCACAAGTCTAGCTAGTTAGCAAGATTAGTGTATTGGGAATGACCTAAAGATGAAATTGTTTCTTTTCTTCATTAACTATTCATTACTATCTTTATGTCCTTAACGACAGTGGAATTTCAAATGCTGAAAGGGACTTTTAAATACATGTCCTTAACAACGTTTGAAATATCGATTGTACGATATTTGCAGAAGTTGAACCTGTCTAGGAGCAAATACATAACCATGTAGAAATAGATCGGCTTTCAATAGAGAATTTTCCGCGAAGGAGTTCGGGAACAAAATAAGTTATGTTAATATTCAAGCTATCCATTAAAATGATAAACAATTAAAACTACAATCTCGATTCTTGAAGCCAACGTATCTTTTTAACATAACAATTTTGTTAGATCTTCACACTGCTACGCATTAGTGCGTATCTACATAAAACTCTATCATATCTTTAATCCCAAGATTAGGAGATTACGACTTTGAGATCATCAATCATACAATCATGGATAATCCTGTAAGAACATTCCATGGTTTCTGTCACTTTAATCATTTAACTGCTCATCTTTTCCATTGGCCTTGCTGGCTTATCATCATCGTCATTCTGCCGAAAGACGAGCGCTACTGGACATAGCATAACCATAACCAGCCTTTAATGTCCCATTCCTACTGCTGGAACACACGCCTCCTCTCTATGAGGGAATGGGCTGTGATCTACCACGCGGGTAGATAGATGTCACACATGTCTTTGTGTTAATGTTTTCCTTTGAGAGCATCAACTGAACTCAATCATAACAAGTGAACATAGATGTCCTCTCAACGTCTGGTTTTGCCATGCTGTGCCTCCCGCATCCAGCAGATTCCTACTACCTTCAAAGGGTTATTAGCTCACCTTGTCTAGAGAGGACACGCCCGGATTTAAAGGTAAATGAGCTGACACTATCTATCATCACAATTCGAAGAAAACAATTGAACATCAATACGGTATCAGTTCTGACCACCAAGGTCTTTCAGCACTTATCTCATCTGCATTATCTAGTCTATGCGCGGTCGTGGAGCAGCGCGTGTGCCTGGGCGGGCGGGGGGCGCGGGGTGCGGGGCGGCCGGGCTCTATTGGCCCAGCTCACCTCGGAGCCTTCAGTCTGGCGCAGGACGCGACCTCGAACGCACGTCGCCCGTCCAAACATCTCTCACGTCCAAACCGCGTGTTGAAAATAAAGATTGCTAAATTAAATTGCTAGTGTAAACCTATTTTGTAGGTAGTGTTTTGTTCCCTGCTCAGTGACGTCATAAGCAAGGGCTTAAGTTCGGAGGCGATTGTATCTAAATGTTCGAGGGCTAAACAGTATTTTCAGTGGAAGTAAGTAGACGGATCGTAGATGTTATTATATGATTGGTGGTGCTTATTGACTGTTGCTTTTAGGTATTTGGCTCCTTGGGTCAGTAGGGGCTCGTATTATATGTCATCAGGATGAGTGCTACTCAAGACATTAACTTTTATGTGAAGAATATTGAACCGTCTACGGAAATATTGATTTGTTGTTTATTTACTTTACCTCCAAAATTGGATGAATTCCAACACTTAATAAGGCTTGAATCTGATGTTTAATCTGTAATCTAAGAGGCCAAAGTGATTTTACTGTAGATTCGCGTTTAATTACACAATGAGCAGCGTAAAGACTAAGGCCGAAGCAAATCTCTTTGACAAATATGGAAGAGTGGCGTTTAGCCCGTGTTTAGCGGTTATAAAGACAAAAAAAAAAACATTTATAAAATGTCTGACGGTAAAAACAAACCCAATAGCGTTATATTTGTAAAGGCTGTATTGTCAGTGATTTTCCTTTTCTGTCAAATTATTGAAGGTCAGTGATTCTCCTAAAATTTTCTTTGTTACACTCAAGCGGGACCCTGTTTTCAGCCTTGTCAATGCCGGTCATACAATGTAACATCATTTATTATTTCTAGTCAGCTGAAAATGTCAAACGATTCTGAATTATTATTTGAGAAATTCGGGTATAAAAGGCTATACAATTTGCGCGAACAAAACAAATTCTAATATTACCAAAATATGGATCCATAACTAGAGTTTTATCAAATATCTGTTCACATTTTTGTGTTTAGGTATATCAGGATGATGCCCTACTTTCAAATTTAGATCATCAAAAATTGATTTGTGTATTTGGGTTCAAGATTATTATAATTAATATGTGTTCTTATTTACATTTTTGATAAGGACTACATTTAAAGTTATGATGCTCGTTATACCAGCTATCAACTTATTTCTATCAAGATTTAAATCTTATTTAACTAGGGTTAAAGTCCACAACCACTTGAATGAATTATGATAAATTGTTAGCCCAGCGGTTACCAAGGATCACAATAACCAACTTCTCTGTTTGACCCTTGTCACACTGTAGGACGACAGCATGAAGAAGTCTGCTTTTATTTTTCTTCTTTTGTTTATGTTTTATATAACATTTTTTCTGTATTACATTTTCATGCATAATCTTATTAGATTTAATAGTTTCATCAATTCTATAGCAAAGCAGAAAATCGTCTTTATAAAAACTGTTTTTGATGATTTTTATACTTATAAAATTCGTTATTCAGTTGTTGGCAATTGGCTAAAATTTTCTATCTTCGAATAGTTCTGCCAGCATATTCGTGATATCGAGACATGTGACTATATTATCATCACATGTGTGTACAATATGTAAGTGGCCCGAAGGCAAGTTAACGTGTTGGCTAGATCGCTGAGCGTAAATACGTAGTGACCACAATGACCAATTTCCTTTAGTTGACTCATACTACTTGCGGTATCACCAGCTACAGACACGTTATGTTTTTCTTTACAATTCATACTAGTAACCTTTTGTTGTGTTTGACCTGGTTCTTTTTTATTAATTGTATATAAATCATCGTCACCTAAAATGATTCCTTTGAAATTTAGAGTATCTATTTCAGCTTAAATTTCTGTACATTAAACAAAATCACCCAGACTTTTAATTTTTTCAACTGAACCATATTATTCTCCGTTTACTTAGATAGATAGATTCATTCGCGTTTCGTCTGAATGCACCAGACGAGTAAACAAATAAACTGCTTCACGCATATTATCCCCCATGGGATTCCCGATGTCGTGGGTGTCTGATATTACACTAATGTCACGTACACCAACAGAACAAATATCTGCCAACCATACCGATTGTTGTCCCGATGTGAAAACCAAGTTACATAGAATGTTTGTTGTGTGTTTTCTTCTTAATGTATTTATTTATATTACAAATCTGAAAGCGCTCATTCGGAAGATTTTTCAGCAATCATGTAATATATCGTCAATATACAACTGCGAACTACTGCATACCTGATAATATAATCCTTTGCTTACATCCACAAGATGACAAACAGATTCCGATTTCCCAAATAAATAACTATGTTATTAACAATTCCTTCCTCTCTTATGCTTTAAGTGAATATGTTTCATACGGGTGTCTTTGTTTTGGTACAGCCAATGCTAAGGCTTGACTAACATTTCCATTAGTTAAGCTACTTACGTAAGTGACACTTCTTAATGAAAATCTATCACTGGTGATGGACTGACGTTTTGACATAATTCTTCCTACTTGAACTAAAGTCTACTTAACTACATTCATTTATTCTTATAAATCAATTTTATCCTTCACTGAACCCCAACCTCATTGACCGTTACAGAGAACGATTCCAATAAATCTTGCTTCAATTTACTAGAACCCAATGTATAGTTCTTGTGTCACATCTGAGTGAACTAGAGACAATGGCTGCGGAAAACCGCAACATTGTGTAACCGCTATCAACAAGGATACCCTGAATTGATTAGAAGGGAACGCTTTAATTGACTATCATAACACATGGTTATTGTATGTAAATATTACGGCTTACATGTTATTATTACGCTATGGGGCGTGGCGTTCAGTAGATAGGACTTTAAAATAAGGAAATTGTAATTAATATGTGGCTATTGGGATTTTTGGAGGATTGTACAACGTCGTTGGAAGTCCTCAAAAAAACCTAAGCAAAAACACAGTAATAAAAAAATGTAGCAAGATTGTATTTCAAGGATCAAAATTATAAGAAGGTTTTATATCAAGTATGACAACCAACCATATCAAGGGGTTGCCTAATAACGTAGTTGTATTGTTAAATGGGCAGTCACCCCTTGAAACTCTTTTTGATTTTAACAGGCTCAACATAGTTGAGAAAACGCAGATGATGATGAGTCTTTTCTATGATGATGATGATGTTTTTGACCCATTTTCTACTTTACACGAATATGAAGACATTGCTATTGTTTTTAGAAACATACCTACTACGGAAATCTGAAACAACATTTCACGAAATAATCTATGTCCCACTTCAAGCAAAGCGTTTCTAGACTTTGTTTACCGTCTTAGACAAATAAATCTTGATTATCACAACATCCCAATAACGTTGTGTTGACATACTAAGAGCAAAAGAAATAACAACAAATAAGCTAATTTCCGTTCATTTAATGGACGAATTTGGAGTGAACTTAGTTGATAAACTACACTAGTAAGAGGAAAATACTTGAATTGAAACCCAGTGAGTCATTTCCTCTTTGAAAACGAAATTACTGATGCTCTGTAAAAGTCTGTAAGTACCGCTGATTTATTTTTAACAAGAAATAAAAATAGGGATACAGAAATTAAATTACTTGAGCGTATCATTATTAAGGATTGTTTACGGTAATGAACTAAGTTGATTAGGGATGGAGTAATGAGGAAAATTTTGGGCCATAATCAACCGTGCGCTTAATTACATTAGGTATATCTAAATACTCTGAATATGTAAAATATTTAACATTTATAATAATATTTAAATATAATAATTATAAATGTTATTCAGTTTAGGCATTAACAGTTTAGGTAGTAATAAGTTTAAGGAAAAAGATTTTATCAAATACCTACCTATTGGAGTGTTCGTCATTACCAATGACGTTATAAATGAAATTATAATACATTGTTACTATTTTACCGTTCAATAATATTATTGCCTAGCCATTCGCCGTTTTAGGCACAATGTAACGTGAAGTTCTTTGAGACAGTTCTTAGACCATCAGGGTCAATTGCCCATATGGTGTTCTAGTCACAAGCGCAGGACACGGTCTTCAGTTGAATTCCCAGATTGAGTAGTGTGGATTTTTCTGTTAGTAATGTGTCGGTAGCAACCCGGAGGTCACTCCAGTAAGCTATTACTGCTTTCCTACGATTTCAGTAAACAGTGTACTAAAGCACGTACTGCTAAAGCCAATCCACGAGCCAAAATAATGAAAACAATTGCTCCGCCATCCAAGGTATGAGGAAAAGATTACGTAATGTTTTGTAACTTTTGAGTTTTTTCCTCACAACATAAATCATGTCCCGGTAAGGGAAACTTTTTGAGATAGAAGTTTTATTATTGCGAAAGTGAATAGTGTTGCTTGTCTGCGGGTTTCTGAGGTTATTTAGAATAAAAGTTACCTTTACATGAAGTGAAAATGGAGAACTTAGGGTAACTGAATTTGAATAGTTTTGATTTCTCAAGAGATTTTGCGGGAAATAAATTCTTGAAGCTATTGAAGGTTTTAATTCCAAATAATTTATGGAAGCAAAATATCTTTTAACCTTATGTGCCACTTTATGTTTTCATAAGAAAGCTATTAATAGAATAATTAGAAGGAAGTATTTATTATTTTTCTTTATTTACAAAAGGCCACATCCTAACACCTCATTTCTACTGATCTACACGCGTAGCAGGACCAGGATTCTACTCCACCTTCGATCAACATTGTCACTCCACGCAGTTGAAACGTCATAATTATCACTTTCTATACAAAGTCATATTATTTGTTTTTTTTTATTTGATATCATGCCGTTGAAATATTTTTACTATCTATCTATATAACTATAATTTTTTGCACCTACCTTCTCTACCTTTTTTTTGGGATTGGAAGTCATCAAATGACCCCTCCCGCTCTGGGCGGAGCGGAAGGTAGTGCCAGACTTTTACTGACTAAAACCCATCCATGTCCCTTCTTTGCCCTTTGTGTTCCAGGGCGGCGGCGGTCTGTTTTCCTTCTCTACCTTGGACATATTTAGTGTGTTGGTTCGTCACCATTCTGCTCCCTATTTCCTAACTTCTTCTTACAAGCATGTCTTCTTATTCCATACTTTTCTGTTACTCTTTATCTGGGTTACCTCATTTCAAATCATGATCTTTCACACAGAATCCAACGTTTCTTAAGTCTTCCTCCTCTCTCATAGTCTTCCACATCCAATCTTACGCGGTTATTATATCTTCATCTCCTTCGCCTTCCTCGTCTACTTCTACTAAGGGTTTGGTTTCCAGTCTAACTGGATACATCTGAATTTCAGTATTTTACATTGAGCAACTGTCTAACTGACCTCCACAAACCCGGTTACTTGGTAATAAAACACCTATCTCCTCGTGCGTGGTTGTTAAATTTTTAGACTTCTGATTACCCGTACCGACTGTCAAAGATATACGAATGACGGCTGGGACCAACAGCTTAACCTGCTTTCCGATGTTTATCCATTAAAAATATCATATTTACCAGCCGAGTATCATGATCATTATGGTTCAGTACAGTATTTACCGCCGCTTTATCCTTGAGACGTGGATATTTGTCAATAAAGTGCTGCGTTTTCAATGTTATCGCTTTACTGTGATCTTCGAGGTTCGGAAAATATATCTCATCTTCTCGGAATGATAAAGTGGTAACTGATAAGTTTGTGATATTGTGACCTTCTAAAGCAACAATATTACCGGATTTGTAGTCGGAATATTTTAACAGTATTATGGTGCCATGATGGTTATTTTAAAAGAATGCTAAACCCACCGTGACATTGGTGTTAGGGCAAGAAGACGATGGTTGATGACAATGACGACGATAATGTCCCATATTTAATAATTATTTGATTCCAAAGAGATTTCAAATAATGTTTATTCAAATACACCAATGGCTAATGCCATCTTAAATTTTGCAAATTGTTTCCTTCGCCAAAAGTTACACTCAATGTTTCGTTTCGTTTTTTGGGAATTAGATTTCATTCTGCAGATAGCATTGATGTCTTTATCTAAGCACTACCAAGTCTATCTACAGCAACTCTAGTCCGTATGGTTGCTCGCAAGACTCGTAAGTCAGTAAGTAATCCGATTGTACGGTACGTTCAGATTCATGCAGATCCAATCAGGGCGGACAAGATTTGTAGTATTGGTTTCTACGTACTGTCTGCCTTGTTCTTAGTCTATGTTGCTCTCAGAAGTATTGTTGTTTTCTTTAAGACATCGCAAAGCAAAGTCTGTAGAAATCACACTGAAAATGTATTTATTTCGTTTATTTAGGGAAAAAGTAAATATTACAACGTTTTACAAGTATTTTAATGTACAATGTATAAGTGGCTAACGATGCACCGACAAGAACTCTTAATTTTAAAACAACAATTCTACAGTAAATTCAACACTGCGTGCGTGCGACTCCTGAGTGAAGAAGAAGTGCCAAGAAGTGTGAAATTCATTATTTCGGTATAGAGGTTTCGTGTAACTAATTTAGCATTTCTTCGTTTGTCCGATAGAAACTAGCAGAGGGTCGAGGGACATTGTATCAGACGATGACGGAAACGTTAAAATTGTTCTGGATTGTCATAAGCTACCCAATTGCCATGTCCATGTGAATCCTGTCGAAATTCATTATCACTTGCTTCGGTGCAGGAAAACATCGTGAGGAAACCAAACTGGCATGCCTGAGAAATATTTTTCGATAGCATGTACAGCCAATTCAGAGGCCCATGGGTGGCATAAAAACTCTGATACCAGGTTAGGCACTCAACATCATACTCTTGCCCTTATCCCAATTCATTTGGGGTTGGCGCAGCATGTCTTCTTCTTCCATACTTCTTTATTACTCGTCACTTGATCAGACACCTCCCTTCTTGCCATATCATCGTTTACACAGTCCATCCATTGTTTCTTTGGTCTTCCTCTACTCTTAAACCCATCCACATTTATACTCAAAACACCAGGTTAAGCACTAACCACATGAAAAAGAAAACAAGCAGACCCTTTGGAAACTGGAAAGTATTATCTTTTCCTTATCTAGATCCGTTTCTTATGGCTGCCAGTACTGTTTTTCGGCCTTTCAACATTCGTCTTATATTCCACCACTCAGCACATCAAAGTAAGGCCGAAACCACGGCATGGCCGCTGTATCAGCACAACTCTCTGAACAACCCAATATCTTATTCCTGTCCATTGACTCTTAGCAACGGCCGGGAAGATAAGCGCTTGATATAGCCGCGTATAACCTTATATAGACTGATATAGCCTTATATATTTCTTACCGGATTAGTTGAGGAAATCCCTCACGTTGTTGGTTGGTGTGAGGAAAGATGGAGTAAGAAATCAGCGATCTTGATTTGCAAGTCAGAACGTACTTATGCGTTATTTGAAGTTTAGTCAATTCTCATAAAATAGTTGAAGGGACAGTAATTTAAAGTGACACTTAATGTTGCTAAGTGTACCACAAGTGGTAAATACTTTTAAGCCGTTTTGTTTTTCTGTAACAACTGTAATAGCATTTACATAATCCTACTAATATTATAAATGCGAAAGTTTGTGAAGAGGTATGGATGGATGGATGTTTGTTACTCTTTCACGCAAAAACTACAAACCGAATTTGGATGAAATTTGGCATGAAGATAACTTGGATTAACACATAAAATACTTTTTATCCCGGTAGTACGATCCCGTGGGACAATTACGGAACTGCACGCGGTCGAAGCCGCGGGCTAAGCTAGTTGTTAATAAGTTTTCGGTAGCTTATAATATTCTTTTTTAACTTTTTCATCATCGTTATCACTTTCGGCACTAGTTTATTTATATAGCCGAATAAATTTGACTATGTATATGTAATTAATGCTTTGGGCAGGCTTTGT
The DNA here is from genome assembly GCA_950022335.1 of Eurois occulta. NCBI lineage: Eukaryota > Metazoa > Arthropoda > Insecta > Lepidoptera > Noctuidae > Eurois > Eurois occulta. Next base: position 1,228,487 of record OX465499.1, read on the forward strand.
TGTTCAACAAATGCTTCCGAATCTCTGAACAAATGTAAGAATGGCACCTCCTGAATAAGTATATTGTACTACTGCTACTCCTACCATGGTTACAACTGAGCGCAAACTGCCAATACTAAATCATTTTGCACTAATCACAACAAAGCTCAAGCCACAGCCGCCACGGTCGAGATAACACCTCTTCCTCCGCGTCGGCTCATAATTGATGTCTTTCCTTATCCTCTTCAACACGGAAATGTATCTTCAAGATTGTGTCATTCAACTGCAAGATATCTAAATTTTCCGCTGATTACCACATCATTGAATTTGGATGTGTGAAAATGTTTGTCTAGAGATTTATATGGTTTGAAGTTTTTGTGATGTTGACAATATAACATTACGCTTGTGGATTACAGTCGCAGGGTCAGGCAGGGTTGTGCCGATAGTACACCCACGTAACATAAAGCCTGTAGAGCCCAAATTGTTAGGCAGAGGTGTACCTGATAGGGTGTACTACTAGGGACACATTTCACAAGTTATGTTTTGAAGTACCGTGTAATATGTGGCGAGTCTACCACCATCAAAGAGGCACAAATTGAGACTCTGTGACTGCTACTAAGAAATTCCTGATGGAAAAACTCAATAACAATTTGGCTGACCTGGGAATCGAACCCAACCAACCACCCATTAGACCAACGAGGAAGGCATCCAAGCACACATGTCGCCGGTTGTCTTTATGTCTCTTGTAAATAGCTCGCCCCCTGGCGAGCTATTTCCAAAATCCGGGCAAAGAATCAAATTCCAGGCTGCTAATGGGAATCCTAATCCAACTGCCTGGTATGGGAATCGAATCAAAAACTTCATACTTTCAGCTACTAAGGCGATTCTTCGAGCGGTGAAGCAAATCTCACGTAGTATCGGCTTGTATGAAATCGCGTCGCTGTGTCGCTGGCATGACTGTTTTTATATTTTGTTAGCCCAGAACTTCGCTACGTTGTCGGTGGCAGCGCAGCTGAGGTCACTTCGGCTACCTGTTTTTGAGCTGAGACCAGATAGGACCAGGTAGGACCAGTGGAGCATACTTTACAACATAGCTTAGCTCCACACCTACACTGCTGCTGTTTCATCGAGGTAGCCCCACTTAACGAGGTTGAAGTTACATCTTCCCACACCGCCCGACCACGTGGACGCACGATGTAGTGTGATAATCGCCAAATTAACGAGGATGATGGTCTGCTTTTAATGGGATTTCCCAGAAACACACAAGGTGAATCAAGGTTTATTGACAGGCAAAACAATCGATAGTGGTCGACAGTAAAGCTCGGTAGTAATGGCTAGTAGTGTTAATTACTTATCGGTCATTAGTCTAAATCTAGACTGTAATTGAGTATTGTGATAATAAGCCTGATAAAGTTATAATCAGCCAAAACTATTGAGACTGAAAGTCAACATTTTGGAAAGTGTGAACGAACTGTGGTTAGTAATGCTATCTGGTCTCCATAATAGTATAATTAACCTGTGAAGATCCCACAGCTAGAACACAGGGCTCCTCTCTGTGAGGGGTATGGGGACGGTAGATTCCTAGATGTGTGTTAACTTTTGTTAACCTCTTATCTTGTTTTCCGTTTTTCTTGTGTAGTAAGCAACGACTTATTGTCGGGCCTATGCTGTCCCCCCATACTTGAGTACTAATGCTGTAACATGATAATATTGTAAAACTAATCATTTTAAAAGAGTAACCATGGAGTTTCTTGCCGGTTCTTCTCCATAGGAAACGACCAACCCGAACCGTGCACCTTTTTGTCGACGTTTCATAAGTGCCCATGTAGGCCTATGTGAAATAAACATATTTTGATTTTGATTTTGACGTTATCCACATTTCACCAGTTTACGAATTTTTGGTTCTAGCATATCGGTTTACGCACAACGCTTTCTTACACCGTTTCGATTTCCAGTGCATCATAAAGATTACGTAGTACTCAGTTAAAATAAAACAACGAGCAATTATCTTAGCCGCAGAAAAATGCTAATGATCCCAAATAATGTCCTTGATAGCCTTATTCAAGCCAAAACTGACACAAACTGAACTTAACCAACATTCTAGAGCGACCAGGCTGCCAGCAAGTTCAGAGAGGTCAATCACCTAGTTACAGGTTGGTCAGTCGCGTTGACAATCAGACGCGCGAACGTTCACGACCTCGCTAACTTTCAGCGGACGAATTGACAGCTATAGGACTGAGTATGATATCAGATTTAAAAAAAAAATGTAAAAGCATTTGCACCTTTGTTTAAACAAGTTGGAGGATGGGAGAGGAGGAAGCCGTTTTAATTTCATAAAGACGACAATATGGATTTTAATATTAGATAGTTTGAAGATATCTTAGCAAAAAGGTGCGTACAGCTCACTGGCCGTCGAAAATTCATCAGAAAATTTTCCAAAGAGTTGACAGCATTACTACGTTGTTTCGCGATGCTACCAGGGTCAGGAGGAGTTGACCAACCGTATAGCGATATCCTTAAATACTCAATGAGCACTTGGACACCATGGCGCAATCGTTGTCGTACCCCGAACGGCACAAATACCTAAGAAGTTGTTATATTTGTGTAAAAGTTCTCTGCATAAAACAAAAAACTGAGTTTAACAGAGAAATAACTTTTTATCTGGATAAGGATATTAAGTCCAACTCAGATAATTAAAAGTTTACGCATTCGAAGCTACCAAACAAAAAAGTTGTTCGTCCTCGAGTTTCTCATTTGACTCTGCCATTTATATGTTAGTTTTGAATAATACCTAATAATTATAAAATCGCCAACTTTATATTTCACGAGAAAGACAGACCCATCTCTATAATTATTCAATTAAAATATTGCTATTGAACAAGTTTATCTCTTCAGACCACTTGGATATTTTCAGTGGTGAAATTCCTAAAGACTTGAGAGTTTCCAATTTCAAGATATTTGTTTTTGACAGTTCTAAAACCAATCTCAGAGCTTCAAAATTGAGGGATTCTAAGTACTACTTACAATAACATCGATAGTATGTACGTAGATGTTACTTTCAAGTGTTTGGCAGTCACTACGTACTATTATCTTTATTGAACGTTTGATCCGGTGAGGGTCACGGTAATCCGCTGGTTACAGGTAGCTGAGGATGCTTGGAAATAAAATAGTCCTCTTAACTATATCCTAAAGTATTCAGCTGTAAACGGCTTTCGGCAAAATTTTGATGATCTTGTTTATATTTTTTTTTTATATTAAATGGGCCTACTCTTGACCTCAATCTAGTCCTGAGGACAGAGATGAGGTTGACGATGGAACAAGCTTACTCAGAAGAAGCCTATTAACTCGCGACTTAAATAGATTGGGGTCATATGAACTTGAGAACACTGACGAAGGGAGAGAATTCCACTCCTTGGCTGTGCGCATAATAAACGATGTAGCAAAGCGCTTCGTGCGAATGTGTGGAACATCGAAAAGGGATGGGTGATAACCCGCAGTACGTCTGGACTCCCGATGGAAGAAGGGAGATGATGGAATGATCTCGTGGAGCTCTTGGGCACACTCACCGAAGTACAGCCTGTAAAAGACCGACAGACGTGCAACCCTACGCCGAACTGAATAAAAGTTATGAATCAACTAGCTTATGCCCACGATTTCGCCCGCGTCGAACTCGGTAACTATCCCACGGGATGACGCTACCAGAATAAAATGTATCCTGTATGTTAATCCAGGTTAAAAAGTATAATATGTGTTCTAACCAGATTTACGACAGACTGAAGACGGACAAACATCCATACATCCTCACAAACATTCGCATTTATAATAGTAATAAGACACTTCCGAATGGTTAAACCTGTGTGATAGATTCAATACCGTATTTGTTAGATTATTCTGAGTACTTTATTTTTAATCCATTCAATGTTATACTGTTAGGAAGAACTGAGGTTTTACGTAGCACATGTTATTTTTTCTATTTTGTGTACTTACTCTTATTTTTCTAAACAATAACGTGTAAATTGAATTCGTTATAATTTCTAGCGGTTTAGGTTAGTTTCAGTGATTGATATTTTGTTCCAAGTTAGAATATACGGTTGTATTCATTATTTTGTGTACCTGTTTTTTCTAAACTGATGGAAACAATTGAAGTGTAATACGAACTCAAAATAATAAGGACTCTACAGATGACACACGCGCAGAACTAAGCCCTGCGACAAAATTTGCTTCACAGTCTTGAAAAGTCACGACATTTCATATGCCATGATGACTGTAACGATGAAAGCCATATAAACTTATACTATTATAGAGTAATGGGTTGGCTCGCCGTCCGTCCGTCTTATGACGACAGCCCGTGTTGACGGCGCGTTCGTGATTGTTCATGATTTTGAGCTCCCGATATTTCGACGCTGTTGCAAGCACCATGATCGTGGGTTGACTCACGGAAGATATCCCATAAGTGACAGTATAAGTTTAGTTTTAAACCGTGAAAGTTTAAAACAGTGTTTTTAAGCAATATATTCACAAAAGTCAAGGAAAACACAACAGTTGCAGAAACTTGGAATCTTATCGAGATAAAGATCTCGGATAAGTGGAGAGATAACCAATGATATAGCTGTTATAAGGACAAATATGAATGGAGGTGCGTGTGCAAATAAAAGGTACACCTACATAGTATGTAGACAAATATAAACACACGTACGATGTTTTTGCTGAAGATAAGCGGAAAACCAGTTATTTAAATGAAAATGCAGTAGTTGTTTGTTTTACTAAGATTGCTATTGGAGAATGTGCACTGGGAATATTGTAAAGATTTACTATTTATATCATTTGTAGCAGTAAAGAGGATAAATAAGGGTAGTGCGAGAATTTAGAAATCGATACAATAAAATAATTACAGCCGCACGGGTTGATCTTCAGATTAAGCCTGCCAAGGTCGGTCCGTGGATGGGTGACCCTCCATTACATACCGAGTTCCTTCTTTGCCTCGGAAAGCACGTCAAGCCGTTGGCCCCAGGATCCATTTGTTACAGGTAGTCCGTTAATTAGGCCCGAAAGTCTGACAACCACTCTTACCAAGGGGTATCGTATTACTTTTTTTTTTTGGTTGGCAAATCATCAAATGACCCCTCCCGCTCTGGGCGGAGCGGAAGGGAGTGTCAGACTTGTACTGACTTAACCCCATCCATGTTCCTTCTTTGCCCTTTGTTTTCCAGGGCCGTGGTATCTCTTTCGAACAGTCCCGCAGCTCTGGCAGGCATCGCTCCTTCCGGACCCGTCCGGTTTGCTAACATCTCATTGAGGCGCGCGTCGACAGGGCCTGTCGTTATAAAACGGACGGACGGCGACCCACCCATTGCTCACCGTCCACAGGCCTGCGCCTACGTTGGCCGAGAGCCACCACGTGCCGCCCGCGGCGTCTCCCGCGGGGCTGGGACGTGAGGTTCTCTCGTTCCGCCATCTCCTTTGCTAGCACGACTGCTCCGCAGAAGGTGGTGACGGCTTCCCATTCCCTCTCGCTCCGGACCATGGAATGAACTAGGGCCGGACGCGAGAGGTCGCCGCCGCCAATCGCCGCTACGAGGATGCGGCGGTGCTCCGCCCAAGCGGAGTAGACCTCCACGGTGTGCTCCACCGTGTCCTTCCGTGCGATCCTCGCAATGATAACACCCGGGCGTTTCCTCCCGCCCGATTCGGATTCCGGTTCAGGTACCTCCCGAAACAACCGTGTCCGGTGAGGACCTGCGTCAGGCGGAAGGTGAGGGCGCCGTGGCGACTCTCTAGTCACTCCTCAAAGAGGGGACTTATCGCCACTATCGTGGCGTGCCCTGCACGGGGTTGCGACAGTCGCTCTCTCCATGGCGCCATGAGATCGTGCCGGAGGTCTGTCCGCTGAGCGACAATTTGGCCAAAGAAAAGGCCCCCGGCGTAGTGCCTCCGCGCACCACTCATGCAGGCGCGCGATGCCTATCGCCTCCAGATCCCATGGCGGTATCGTATTACCTTCCCTAAGTTATTTAGCCATACTCATAATACAAAATCAACTCAACCTATCGGTTACTTTTTTCACTGAAGCTTTGCACACAGGTAGACATGTACCATGATCTGAGTTATGCCGGCAGTATATTCCCGTGGGATGATATTCGACCTTCATGCAGGCAAAACTTGTAGGCAATAGTTTATAAGTATTTGACACAGTATTAAAGAAGAAAATTATAAGAAATAATGAAAACCAATAATATTCAAAATCACTTAATAAACAGCAATTAAACCATTCCAACGTACATCAAAGGAAATAATTGAGAATTAGACATCGCATAAGACAATGTATTAATTAATGAAAGAGTAAGGATGTCACCCAAGTGGGTCACATTCCGTTAGCGTTTGAAATGAAATGAGGAATACACTGACACACTTTATTTAGGGTGGTCGCACACCTCACCACGACCTGACGGAAGATATATCGGGCGTATCGCCGATTGCATCTACTCGATCAAACTTGAACCTGCTACTCTACACGTTTAGTTAGTGAGTGTGCTGGACACACTAAACGCATCATCGTTACTAATTTTAATAATGAAATCTTCAGAACCACTGATCCGATTCAAAAAAATCTCACTAATGGCAAGCTATGTACATTATCCCCGAGAATCATAGGCTATATTAAGGACGTTCCAGGATAATCTGCCGAACGTGGAGAGATTTGAAAGACACCTACACTCAGCATTGGGTGGCCAAAAGTGGAAACAAGAGAGAGAGAGAGAGGGGATAATTTTCGACCATCATGCGAGCGAAGCCTCGAGAAAAAGCTTATCTTGAGTTTCATATGTGTAAGATTGAATGCGTTATTACCTGTCTGACTTGGCTACTAGCCTTCCGCGGTCAACGATACGCATCGCATCTTCCGTCAGATATGCGTCCACCCTTATAGTACTGTAAGTAGGTTATTGTTGTAGATTAACTTGCTAAGACTTGCATAATTTGATGTGAAGGACGTGAAAGTCTTCGGTCTAATCCTTACGTCTTTGTAGCTTTGTGTAATTCGCTTATAGGGATATATTATCAGCACATTTAGCTTATGTTCTGTGTCGGATTTTTACGACTTTTGGGGTAGTTCTGGTAATCGGGTCGATGAAATGTGGGAGAGTGAATACGAGAAAGGTACACACAACGTAACCATCATGCTTGTATTCATCAAAGAGTTAAGTAAATGTTTACTTGTAGCTTGTAGTACGCCCACATTTCGGCAGTTATTTTTAAGTCCCACGTAAGAGCGGGCGGGACATTCCTAATGAAAAAATCTATTAACGAAGACCGAGAAATCGAGCCCAAGATTATGTTCAGCAAAAGCGTTTGCAACTACATAGACTAACGAAGCAATAACTAATTACTAAAAAAGTCTTGATATTTTTCTACATTATCCTGATGTACCGCTCCAGTAAAAGAATAGCATTAACTTTAGCTACAATACATCCAATTTTTCCAGTGACAGTTTACGTAACATAAAATATAGCTCCAAAACAACGACCAAGTTTAAGTAGAACATCATAAATCATTTATTTGGCAACGACTATAACTCCAGTACTAGATATTTTCCAACGATGTAACGTCAAGTACAGATGGTGCTATAACGACACTGTCGGGTACTGTTCTTTATAAGAAAGCTAATTTCTTCCGCCAGATAGCGTTAAATTAGAGATGTACTGACTAGTAGCCGACAAGTCATTATAGCCGACATCGGCCATATTTTAGTCGGCGAAGTGCTGAGGTAATTAAAATGAAATTATAACCATTATTGTTAATATTTTTTATTTGTAAAATTTTTAAGCAACCCTAACAGTTTGTTAAATAATTGAATAACAATCGAATGTAAATCGAGCAAAACTATAATTTCAATATAAATAAATTTAGAATTTCGGTGGAAGTGCGTGATGATGTACTCAGTGAGAGCGACTCAGCTGTACATGAATACCACGAACATTACGAATGCCCCTTAAACTCCACCGAAAGCAATGATCCGCTTGACTCACTATTCGGCCGGTCGGCTACTTGGCCCATCTCTAGAAGGCCGAGTAGCCGACCGACGGATTTAATCAATCTCTACTACACACAAAGAATCCTTTGCGTTAATGAAGAGTAAAAAACTAGTGACAATTAAACTGTAATTACTTCTGTTTCATAAAAGCAGATTGAGTTATTAAAGGATTCTTTATAAGACAAGAATTATCTTTATGAAGTAATCGTTCAGATGGGGGACAAAGATAAATTAGTTGGTCTGAAAAACTGGAATGTTACAAATAAAGGCTATCTTGTTAGGATCGCTTAACAAATTGATGGCTTGATCGCTTTGATTGCTTGATTGACGAATTGCGTAAATTAATTTAGAGAAAGCAAGATCAGTGTGTCAGTTTTGTGGAAGGAATTCTGTAGTTTTTATAAAGTGCGTGGTAAAAAGTGTGATTTTATATTAAGATTTGTGGTCGCAAGCGCGGCTTCTGAGCACGTGGTCCTCCGCTCCGGGTTTGATTTCTAGGTCGGGCAAAGTATGTCTGTTTGGATTTGTGTGCGGTTGATAGCAATAGGCTCGCCCCCTGTTACATAGGACTTAAACATAACTGGCGAAATTTGGGTATACTATTAGGTACACCTCTGCCTAACCTTTCGGGGACCACAGCCGTGATGTTATGTTATATAAATAATAACAAATATCTCATAGTGAATCATCCACCAGGTACTATTGTTCTTCTTCAGCCTGATTCATAATGATAACATAATTATTCTACATATTTGTTCATCCGCAAAAGCGAACGAACAAAGCGTGCTTGTTTTTTAAAAAAAATTGTAGACTTTCTGTGAACTACATCCAAAACTTGGAGGAGGAAATAAGAAAACATTTTCGTCTTGCGAACTTTACACAAACCTTGCTCAACTTTAGTTTGAAGACACGTGCAAGGTCTGATATTCAGGGCGTATCTTCGTTAAAAGAAAACTCTCAATACAGAAGCCAGTAACCAGCAGAATATTAGTAAGCAAGTAATTTGCCTGTCATTGTGATCACATGAATGACAAGCAAGCTCATCATCTTCCTCGCCTTTTCCAAACTATGTTAAGGTCGGTTCCAGTCTAACCGAATGCAGCTGAATACCAGTATGTTAATGAAGCCACTGCGCATCTGACCTCCATAAACAAGTTAGTCCTGGGTGACACGATACCCCTTGATAAGACTGATTGTTAGACTTTTGGGCCACTGACTACCTCTAAGGACTTTTAAGGATCTATAAATGACAGCCGGAACCAACGGCTTAACGTATTTTCCAAGGCACGCAGGAAACTCGGTAACGGATGGTCTCCCAGCTACAGACAACCCTAAGCAAGAGCTGCTTAACCTGGAAGGTTGACTCGTTGCATAATTTTGTGTTAGGTATTGTCGTGTGAATTCTTTGCTTTATTATAGTGTGAATGAAACATAACGTATTCCAGAACACACGTTACATTATTTCTACTTAAAAATGAGTGTATATCAGCCTTCCTTTTGGCGAGTACAGGCGTGATTTTAAATCTAGATACTAATGTTCCTGCTTATAGATCTTGTGAAGTAGCATCACATTACGTTCGTAACGTTATTTTTCTAATGACCTAACTTATGAAGAACAATATGTATTTGCATCGTCACAATTTAAACACAAACGTCAACAGACGTAGTTTGATTTCATCTTGCTTCAAATAGAGTGACAAACATACTACTCGATTATCTGTATGAGATAGTGTAAGTCGTTTGTTTCGATGAGAAACAAAAGTAGTCCTAGAATGGTCCCTTGTGAAACACCTGTTGTAAACACGTAAATTAGAAACCTGTGGCCAAAGGTAAAGCCTTTTATATTTATGTTATTAATTTTTGTATTTCGGAAGAAATGAGACGATTTAGAATATAATTTTAAATGCAATACTCACTTAGAAAAAACAGTTTTTTTTTACTATACGACACAATCAAATGCCTCTCATTCTTTTACTGCCTTCTTATTAAGGAACGAATTTTATTTTTCTCACGCATTTTTCTCATGTAGGCAGAAACTATAGAACGCCTCCTGCTCCGATCATAACATACTCCTTTATCTTCGTTTACGTTAATGTCGTTCATACATTTGTTAATACATCTAAGCAGGTATCCATTTTTAGTACTTAAAATAAAATGTTATAAAGTGGATTTGAGAGCTTCAGACCCTAAAATATTGCGTGACACAGAACACGGAAACCGATCTGTCAAGTACAACAAGCATGTCAATCAAACAATTGTATAATGAAACCTTTATCTAATCTCAAGTGTTTCGTACAAAAACGACGTAAACACTTGAAGAACTCGAAGAGAAACTGTTTCTATGAGGCGCTTATGTTTTCGATTCTTGTTTTTAAGAAATAATGATGAGATAATAATTTTTACATGCTTGTTTGGCTTATATTATGGAAATAAAGATAAAAATAAAATGTTGATCACATTATTTCTGTTCACCAGGTGAACCTCAAAATTTAAGAAAAACCTTTTTTTTTAATAAGATAATAAAGTGGTAAAACACGAAACAAAAAGTGGGACTTGCAATAAACTAAGTAAGTAACGAAAACTAAAAAAAATATGGAATCCTTTCTTAATACACTAACATTTTTAATGTGAAAATAAGTGTTTCTCATGCCTAAGCGGCTTATGGCATGAGTTAGGACAAATTTTTCATCCCGGTACTACATGCCCGTGGGATAATTTTCAACCTCCACACGAGCGAAGCCGAGGGCAAAAACTAGTCAGAACATAATTTTTCTAAAAAGTTATCGTAGAAGAGTTTAATAAGCACTGAAGAACTTTACTGTTCCACACACGCAGCGCAGATATCTGAAACCAATAAAACGGATACCCCGAAGGACGACCGAAAGTTTACCCCGAACATCACGTCGCCAACGTCAACTTATAGTCATGCACGGATGACAGTGGTATACGATATCGGACGTGACCACATTCCAGAAGTTCGTGAGATCCTCAAAGTTATGAAATGTTTCACCCGGGAAATGTCGAATGTGTTTTCGACCGGTATCAAATATCTTATAATTATTTACTGGATATTACCAATGTGGAAGTAACAGTGTCTGTCTGCCAGTTACGACTCAACGGATTTCGATGTTCGGCACTTAGCTAAGGAATACCTAAGTGCCGGTAGGCTATCCTAAGGAGATCAGCCTGTAGCCCTCTACCCGGGAGAAGTTGGGGCCAAAGTTAGTCACACATTTTGGAGCTTATTCAATTAATCATGCCTGTATATTTGTGCACCGGATTCTTTTCAAATACGCGAGAACATAAATGAGTAAAGAATGTGTTATTTTCATTTATTTATTTATTTATCTATTTGGATCTCCAACAAAAGATACACAGATACAATATATATAAGTCACAGTTATATAAAGATTCTTTTAAGTGAGTGTGTGTGTTTTAATTTGCTGCAGTAATTTTTTAAATTTTTAATGTTTTTTTTTTGTTTTTATGATTTGGTTCATTTCAATTTATTACTCAAAGAACGAGCGGAAGATATCGTAAGTAACTCACATTTCGTCTGTCACATATGTGGTCGCTAGTATTATAGCCTCGTACCTTGGGTTTCATTCCCGAGTCCGACAATGTCATCGGGTGTTTCCATTAAGAATTTATCTGCAGCAGCCTAGAGCATAGATTTTTAATGGCTAGATGGCAATAGGTTCGCCCCCTATTACATAATACTTAAACATAACTGGCGAAATGTAGGTGTACTGACAACTATCTAATCAAAGTACCCTTGGAGTTTAAACAGAAGTGATATATTATGTACATATTTTCTAAAAAAAGCCGCAGCACAAAACCAACTTTACTATTTGGCTTATTGTTTTAGTTTAATCTGTATTTACTTATTGTGGAATATTTTTTGGATGCCTCGTTGGTCAAGTAGTCGCAAGCGCGACTACTAAGCAAGTGGTCCTGTTTTTCGATTCCCGGGTTGGCAAAGTGTTATTGAGTATTTTGATCAGGCATTTCGCAGTAGCAGCCACGGAGTCTGGATTTGTACCCGGTTAATGGCGATAGGCTCGCCCCCTATTACGTGTGACTTAAACATAACTGGCGAAATGTGGGTGAACTTGTTAGGTACACCTCTGCCTAACCCCTCGTGGAACACAAGGCGTGATGTTATGTTATGTAGAATATTTTTCCTATGCGACGTTGTCACGTTACACTATCGTCCGAAAACCAACTTTACAGGCAACCAATTATTTATAATAGGTACTGTAAATCGTAACCGCATACAAAAGTGATTGTTTTTAAAATCGACTGCTATAAAGTAGATAACTTTGTCCAGGCTTTCCTTGTCTACAATATCACGGAAAAAGTTTATGTTAAAAATATTATCATTATTCTATCATATTTCACGTTTTATTACGCCAATTTGTATCGTAAGTTTTTATTAACCCTTAAATAAATTTAACGACAAAATTTTACTTTTAACCTTCCCTACCCCAATACGGAATCCGTTGGGCAGCGGCACAAATTTATAGACTAAATAGAAAGGTTCATGAAAATCGTTCACCGAACTTTCAAGTTTTAAATGGCTGCCTGTTGTCATTCATCGCTGGGGGCACTCAACGCTTTGTCATGTGAAATTGGAGCGAGATCTGTGATGGTGGTTCTGCGTTTGTAGTTTGGTCTTTGGAATTGCTAAAATTGGCGCAAATTGATAAAATTTTATTTTTATGGTAATGCGAATACTGCTCGACGAAGCTAAGGTTTGGCCAAAACCGGAGCGGACACTGAGACCTCCATACAAGTGCTTACTGAAGTTTCTGTCAACGTCCAGTGTCGCGTCCACAGTTTTTCCGTAATCGGTACTTTAATTAACACCTGGCAATCGTGTTGTTTGAAAATATTTAGGTTCCGTGCAAGTTGTTATTGAATAATCGCTTTCCTACTTTGTACTTCTACGAAAATTATACCTGAAAAAATTAATGAAACAAATAGTTTACTTTTTTTAGCATGACTGCTGAGCATGCAGTGCTGGGTTCAATTCCAGGTCGGACAAAGAGTAGTTGGGTTTTTCCAGTTCCTCAATAGCAGCCATCGGTTGGTGGCAACAGGCTTGCCCCCCATTACATGGGACTTAAACATAACTGGCGAAATGTGGGTGTACTATTAGGTAAACCTCTGCGCAACCCTTCAGGGATTACAGGCGTGATGTTATGTATAAATAGTTTAAGACGGAAAGGGTTACTAGACCATTGAGTTGAATGGTGCTGATACATGCGTCATGTTCGTGAACGGGCGCTGTCAGTTGTGACTGGTCATCTCTTGGTTGCCACGGCTTATTTGAATTAATTATTTTATTTTTTTGAATTGTTCTTTTCTTTGTTTTTACTATAGACACTTTTAACGTGCACATCTTGCTACATCGCTCTCACATAATGTACCATCTCAACATGAATGATGTATCCAAGGTTTTGTAAAAATATTCTGATTTAAAAGAGTGTCCATGGAGTTTCTTGCCCGTTCTTCTCCATAGAAATCTACGTTAGGGAATGGGCCACTACAGTACTTTCACAGTTTTTATGCCTTGTGACTGGGACTGTAGCTACATTTCATTGTTATCTTTGTTTCGACAGTTCAAAAGTGCCTGTAACGGGCCTACTTGAAATAAATGCTTTGATTGATTGATTGATTGTCTACCTAATTGTTCTAGCTAGGCCATTAAAACAAAAACCAACCATATCAACAGTATTGAAACAAATCAAAATGCAAAGCGATGTGACGTAACCATGCAAGCGTCACTCGAAGCGTGTGTTTGTGAAATGCTCGTAATTTTTGCGTTGCGTGGCGTTGGGACATACTTTGATGTGTGTCTGTCGGTGTCAGAATGTGAGGAATGATGTTTCCAGTCCTTTCATTTATTTTACCTCTGAAATTAGTTGCTACTTTATTAGCAATCCTATTGTGGCGAAAATAAAGATCACTGCCAGTGGCAGCATCCCAACAAACCTTCTTGTAACAAGTTAACAATCGTATTGAGGCAAAATCAAAGTCGACTCATCATCATGTTCTACCTAGCCTTTCCCCACCTTTGTTGGGGCTGGCTTCCAGTCTAAGCGGGTGCAGCTGAATACCAGTATTTTACATAGAGCAACTGTCTATCTGACTTGCACAACCCTATTTGTACTGGGTAATACGATACCCCTTCGTAAGATTAACACGAACATACACAGTTGTCAGATTTTCGGGCCACGGATCTAGAATGGACAGCTGGGACCAACGGCTTAACGTACGTTCCGAGTTTCGAAAGAAACTCGGTATGTAATCGATGGTCACCCATCCACGGACCAACCTAGGCAACCGGGGCTTAACTTCAAGTTTGACCGTGGATTGCGGTAGTTATTAATAAGCCACGAGCTCAAAGTAGACTGTAGCACTAAATGTACTGCATCATCATCATCGTCTGCCTAGCCTTTTACCAACTATGTTGGGGTCGGCTTCCAGTCTAACCGGATGCAGCTGAATACCAGTATTTTACGTGGAGTGACTGCCTATCTGACCTTCACAACCTAGTTAGTTCTGAGTAACACGATACCCTTTGGTAAGAGTGGTTGTCAGACTTTCGGGCCACTGACTACCTGTAACGACTGTCAAAGATCTACAAATGACAGCCAGGACCAACGGCTTAACGTGCTTTCCGAGGCACGGAAGAAACTCGGAAACTTAAATTAAATTTACTGCAGTTAACATGAAAATCGAGAGGTCAATTTCTGAGTTGTTCAATGAAAGGTGTTTGAAAAATTATGTTCATGTTAATTAGTATCAAATAATCCAAGCCTAATTGAGCTAAAAAGTATTATCGATTCGAAAAGAACTGGAATCAAATAATGAGCAAAAAAATATTAAGGATGACGTAGATCATGAGAAAGATACGAGGGAATGTGAGGGAAAGAGACAACACTTTGTACTGGAACTAATCTAGCCAATACACATAATACAGACAATTTACATATAGAACTTTTTTCAGCTTTGTTATTGCATATAAAACAAGATAGTCGAACGTCTAGACGGTTAAATAAATGGAGCCTTTATTCATTGGAGTTAAGATAGATATTAAATTAAATCAGAATGAATGGATCCTAGACTGAGTCTTAAAATTGTAGTAATAAAAGAAAAAAGTGTTCGTAGTAGATATTGGAGAGCTCGGGGTGAATAATAAGCTGACCAAGTAGGATAAGACCAAATCAAAAGAAGGCTTCCGTAACAGATCCTAATCTAGACACACAGAACAAGACATACCATTTGTCTAGGGATTTTCACGTAAAAAAGTCTAGTGAATAATGAGTAAAAACTATTGATATTAAGGTAGTACAAAACTCTTCTTATGCAGTGTCCGTATTCCGTAATACTACTAGGGAATATCCTGGATGAGGAGAGGTACAAGATTGGCACAAGCAAAGAGAGGCCTATTTACCCAGCAGCGGGTGAAGTCGGCTGTGGATAGTGATGATGAAGTAGTTTGATATTTACATCAAACCGTCAAACGGTTTTTATTAACGTATCAAAATGTTGTGTAATGTATAAAATTCTATTAAATATACAATAAAATTAATAAACTAATATACATTTATGTAAAAAAAAATATATCAATGCAAAAAAGAGTTAATAAAATGGCTACACAACTTAAATTATGATGATACAGAACTTCTTTTGCAACGTGTGATTTAATAATAATTAATATAGTGATGTTATTCACTTATTTAGTCCCACATGTACACTCAAAATCTGTTTCTTTCTCTCTCATACACACACACACACACAAACACACACGCACACATACACACACACACACACAAACAACACGCGCGCGCACACACACACGCACACTTATTCATTAAATCTTTTTATTATTTACCTATTTATTTCAAAGTATAAAAGGGTTACAGGGCGTCCAAAAATTCGTCCGCATCGCTGTCAACAGGAAAAGTGCCCAGAAGGCTGGCAGCATTACCACGTTGGATGGCAATGCTGATTCTTTGGCCAAAAAATAAGCCCGCCCTCTGGTCACCTATTTGTAAGATTATAATATAACGGAAGAGCGGAGACTTCAACTACAGGGATTTTCTATGCCTAAATATACACTCCTCGACATGAAATGTATGCCAAAATATTATGAAATAAACTTATTTTTTTATTGTCTAATATTGTGATTTTGAACACACGTCGGAACCATGTCATGTACCAAAACATGACAGTTCCTTCACTCATTCGATACGGTCCCCTGAACCCGTCGCCGCTGCCGGCAGCAATCCGACATACAATGCGTACTAGAGGGATGGCCGGATAGTGGATTGGCTAATTGAATTCGGCCTCGTCTATCGGACTTCAATAGCCTAGCTGCCTAGTGCTATACTAGTATTTCTCTAGATCTTGTAAAATTGAATTTAAGCTTTAGTTAAAGCTTACCAAACATCCAGCTGGGGTGCTCCTGTAGAAAGTGGGCTGTTTGGTATACGCATTTGTTGTCCTATTCTGTTCCATCCCACTATATATATATACAGGGTGTTTGGCGCATGGACCGACACAATTTTTCCAGGGATTTGGGAGGTCATTAGCTAGGTTCTACCCATACACCCTTTGTCCCAAATGTCACGGTTGGTTACATATGTTTTTTTTTGTTTAAATGAAAAAAATGCCCAAAATGTTTCCTTTAATTCGAAATAACTTTTTTGTTTGTGGGCGTAGTGGCACAAAACAAATTTTGTTGCATTCTCCAAAGTCTTTTAAATCTAAAAACATCTTTGTTTTATACAACTGGTTTCAAGAAAATTCCTTACAAGCTTCCAAAGTAATTCTTTTTATTTAATGAATGAAATTTTACAACTTCTAAATTAATTATAAAAAAAATAAAAGTCATTTTGAACTTAGCTTTATTTTAAAAAGTTCTTTAGCTGATACCCTTTCTAACGGTATGCTACATGTCATAGAAATTATTCATTATGTAGTAAAAATACTAGTTAAGAGAGTCAGGGTTAAGAAAAGACTTTTTAAGGTTATTTTGTTTTTAATAAACTAAAGTTATAAAAAGGAGGCAAAACACCGGGAGGGGTGGAAAGTAATGGGGGAGGCCTTTGCCCAGCAGTGGGACAGAATAGGCTAGTTAAAAAAAAAGTTATAAATCTTGTTCAAATTGACCTCCTCCATTTCGTATGCATGCACGACATCTGTTTCTTATTTCAACTGTCGTTGTACGTAGTGCCCGAACTTGTTGTGCCTGTTTTGGAAGAAGGTGTGCCGATAGTTTTCCAAAATGATGGCTGTCCAGCACACTACCAACTGGACGTGCGAGAGCATTTAAATAATGCCTTTCCAAACGCATGGATTGGTAGAGGCGGCCCTATTCCGTGGCCCGCACGGTCCCCAGACCTGACGCCTTTGGATTTTTACGTCTGGGGACGTGCAAAAGAATTGGTTTACCAGACAGAAGTGCCCACTAGGGAAGTTCTAATTGAACGAATAACCGACGCGTTTCAAACTATGAAAGAAGAAATGCGACTACGTACAACGACAGTTGAAATAAGAAACAGATGTCGTGCATGCATACGAAATGGAGGAGGTCAATTTGTACAAGATTTATAACTTTTTTTTTAACTAGCCTATTCTGTCCCACTGCTGGGCAAAGGCCTCCCCCATTACTTTCCACCTCTCCCGGTGTTTTGCCTTCTTTTTATAACTTTAGTTTATTAAAAACAAAATAACCTTAAAAAGTCTTTTCTTAACCCTGACTCTCCTAACTAGTATTTTGACTACATAATGAATAATTTCTATGACATGTAGCATACCGTTAGAAAGGGTATCAACTAAAGAACTTTTTAAAATAAAGCTAAGTTCAAAATGACGTTTATTTTTTTTTATAATTAATTTAGAAGTTGTAAAATTTCATTCATTAAATAAAAAAAATTACTTTGGAAGCTTGTAAGGAATTTTCTTGAAACCACTTGTATAAAACAAAGATGTTTTTAGATTTAAAAGACTTTGGAGAATGCAACGAAATTTGTTTTGTGCCACTACGCCCACAAACAAAAAAGTTATTTCGAATTAAATGAAACATTTTGGGCATTTTTTTCATTTAAACAAAAAAAAACATATGTAACCAACCGTGACATTTGGGACAAAGGGTGTATGGGTAGAACCTAGCTAATGACCTCCCAAATCCCTGGAAAAATTGTGTCGGTCCATGCGCCAAACACCCTGTATATATAACTATGAATAGTATCTCAAAAATAACCACAAGCTTTTCCATATAAGTACTGACAGCAATAAAACATACAAACGATAATGATAATGACACACTTGTCAACAAATCCGGTGAGAATCTCGCATTGCAAGCATATCAGTGCCAAGTGCAATGTCTAAATATGTATAGTACCATAATATAAAATCACTGTTTGTGTCAGTCTGTGTGATCGCCTTGTTCTTCTAAACTACGCAACGGATTTTGATATTGTTTCCGCTGTCATTTAGAGAATTTATTATGGAAAGGTTTTGTGTATAGCCAACATACACATAAGCCTTCCGAGATAAATTTATATATACACTTCTGCCTAACCCTTCGGTGTTTAAAAGCGTGATAACATAACATCACGCCTGTGGGCAGAGGTGCACCTAATAGTACACCAACATTTCGTCTTATATGTTAAAGTCCCATGTAATAGGGAGCGAGCCTATTGCCAACAACCAGCCACAGATCCAGACTCCGTGGTTGCGACTGAGAAATTCCTGATGGAAAAACTAAATTACACTTTGTCCGTCCCGGGAAACCCAGGACCTCTTGCCCAGCAGTCCAGACCACTCAACCAACGAGGCAGTCCCAGCCTGCAGTTATCTACATATATATATATATATATATATATTTATATATACAGGGTTATTTGTAAAACACCAGCAACCTCTTAAGAGGTCATTTTACTCATCATTATGAACAACTTTTACTATGGGACCAAACTTTATTGTTACTTTTTGGAAAAAATAGTCCCAATCGTTTCGAGTTCGATGATCGAGTTAATGGTATTCGGTTCCAGAACGACCTAAAAAGAATGGTGTATACTTATATTAAACTTGGATATTATACATATAGAAATCTCCATGTTTTGTGAAAGCGTAAAAACCGTGCGAAGCAGAACGGGTCGCTAGTGTAAGTACAAATAAATTGTGATGCAATAACAGCTTGAAGCCTGCTCACCTTTGCTTGAGGTCCTTTTGACTTAAGCCTTAAGGCTATTTTAATTTTTTGTTGGTGTTTATTACTTGATACTGAGCCTGAGATATGATCGAGATCGTATGTAAATTCATTAAAGCTATTTATTAGCTTGACTTACTTGACTCTGCCACAGAGTCGAGATAGTGAATAGTCAGCCTACTACTTACCTGCCAGGTTTCAGAATTTGGAAAACTCCAGTCCACCCCAACAGCCAGTATACTTACTTATGCACATATTATTATCACACATAACACTAACATAGCAAGTACGATCAACGTCATGTCATAGTATACCTCGGACTGCAAAAATCACCCTTACATAACAGTCAGGGTGGAAGGGACACCGACGCACTTTCATTGGTAACTTAAAAAAAAAATGTGAAGTTGCCTACGAAAGCGCAATACCTACACGGTCAAAATGTATGGAACGGCTGTTTTTTTATAATATGTGGTAAGAGTTGGGGCGTCGTCGGTGTCCCTTCTACCCTGTTTAACCTCAAACGGGCGCACTGCTGGGGCCAGGCGTATTCTCTATGAGAGGGGTGGGCCATAATCCAATCGCGGCACGCGGGCCCTGTCATCATCTGCCAAGCCTTCTCCCAACTATGTCGGTCTCGGCTTCCGACCGGCTAGTGCACCTAGTTAAATGTCACATGTGATCAAACATTTGGTTCTAGGATAACCGGTTTCACATAACATACCATAACATCAGGTAAGTAATCCCCGAAGGTTTACACCCACATTTCGCCAGTTATGTTTAAGTCCCATGTAATAGGGGACGAGCCTATTACCATGAACCGGGCACAAATCCAAACTTCGTGGCTGCTACTGAGAAATGCCTGATGGAAAAACCCAATAACAATTTGCCCGACCCGCGAATCGAACCCAGGGCCATACTCAGCACCACTCCAATTGCGACCACTACTGTCGAGGCATTCCGGTTTCCTTACGGTGTTTTACTTCACCATCTTGAGAATCTCCCTGACTGCTAAGAAATGAAGGTTCTGTATAAAGTTGAAATTGTTCCCATACATTAGCGGTTGACTATACAATATTATAACGTAGCTCACAGGTCACTAAATAATATCATTTTGACCGTATCAGGGCGCGAATCGAATGTAATCAATAGTTGCATTTAGAGATAAGATAGACGATTGTCCACTCCTCACAGTAATTGTGTTGACTATTAACTTTTATATACTTTGATTTTGTTTAAGTATCGCATTTGCATGTTATCTTAACTCATTGTGAAGTGGTAAACAATGAACTTCAGCCATTGCTGTAGTACACAGTAAGAGCATTTTAAGAGTAGGTAAGTACCTTTTTTGTAAGGGCTACTGTCTTCATCATAATAATATAACCTTTTCACAGTTCAATCTCTCCAAGTGTGCATGTTTTTAGGGATTCGTACCCACAAGGGTTAAACAGGACCCTATTACTAAGACTCCGCTGTCTGTCCGTCCATCTGTCACCAGGCGTGTATCTCATGAACCGTGATAGTTAAACAGTTAATCACAGATGATGGTTTTCTGTTGCCGCTATAATAACAAATACTAAAAAACAGAATAAAAAAATATTTAAGCTCCCATACAACAGACATGTCTTTTGCCGTTTTTATAGATAATGGTACAGAACCCTTCGTGCGCGAGTCCAACTCGCACTTGGCCGGTTTTTATTTTAAGACAAACTTAAAAATTTTGAAAGTAGGTCATCACCGTCATCATATCAGCCCGGAATCACAGCTGGGTATAGGTGTTTTTTTTTTTTTTTTTTGGAGGGTGGGAAATCATCAAATGACTCCTCCCGCTCTGGGCGGAGCAGAAGGGAGTGTCAGACTCTTACTGACTAAAAACCACCCATGTTCCTTCATTGGCCCATTGGGTATAGGTCTCAAACTCAAACTCAAACTCAAAGCATTTATTGCAATTAGACCATTACAGGAACCTTTTAAAGTAAAAAAAAAAGCTAAGCACATTCCAAAGTAACCTCTCCCCTTTCTTCTGCCACAGTTCCCGGTTCTGTGCGTCCCATATCCAGGTGTTTCCCGAGATTTTGAAGATATCGTCAACCCAACGAGCTTTAGAACGGCCCTGGTTTCTTTCACCAAACCTTGATCACCACTCTTAAACTATCTACTAGATACTAAATCACTTTTCAAGAAGTTTGGTGCAGAAGGTTGAGATCTCTGATTTGATATTTTATGGAGTGCGGTTTTTGGCACAGCTTTCGTCTCTGCAAAACAGTTTCTTTGCAAAGGAG